>OZ025294.1:2770628-4140392 GCA_964019185.1 Maratus speculifer | reverse complement strand
ATAGCACCGAACTCCAGGCTGAAAGTACCTGGGTTCGATGCTGGCCTGCACCGAATGTATGCAATGTAAGTACTTGTTAAATAAAGGGATTATGAAAATCCTGTCGTAGCAGTTACCATGGATAATGATCTCTGAATTTTCCCTTCCCTTTAGAAACATGTCAAAATAGAGTAGATAGCAATGTTTGGTGCTGCCATCTATTGCGGCTTTGACGAAAATCTTCCGTTTCAGAAGTCTATTTTTTTACCCACTGGATGCAGCTCGAAAGAGGCTCCGGCCCCTCGGGCACACGTAATGGTTACTAAAAATAATTTTGGAGCTATTACTAAAATTTGCTTGGTGGCTCATACTAAAACATTTTAAGTTAGTTATACAAAAAATTCTTTAGTTCAGTTTACAAAAGAAATGTTTGTTTCACTTGCAAAAAAAAGTTTGTAATCGTTACTAAAAAATTATGTGGAATATAAATTTACTAAGAAATTTTTAGTAACCTCTTGAATTTTTTTACAGTGCAGGTCGCGGCAGTGGGAAAGTTAATAAGCTTCAAAAAGCCCTCTAGGAAATCTTACAAGGAAGGTCTCCATACGGGCATACTCAGAAAAATCTGAAAAAAATACAGGATGTTCTTCTCATATAGTTATATATGTTTATAAAAAAATTTCGGCGGAACCTCCTTATAACATCCGTAAAAAAAAATAATAAAAATTTTGTTTATTTGGCGATTTATGAAAAAAATTTCGCCGGTTGGCGAAAAAACGAAATTTTGAAAAATACGCTTTTACGCTTCGAATACTTTTTAAAGAAAAATCTTTCTATGCTCAATTTATTTAAATAAGTTTAGTTTAAGTAATTTTAGTTTTGCATTTTTACTTTACTTTAAGTGTAATTTTGTCATATACGTTTATATGTACTTATAACAAAATGAAATTAATATATTTTATCATTTAAAACACAATTTAAATTGATTAAAATTGTTCCAAATTGAAAAATACACTATTTAAAATCTGCTGCATTTTGTTGCAACGCACTCCCTTGCTTGTATAGAAAACGGTTACTAGGCCGTGAAATGGAGCTTTCTCATTGGTTGGAATAGAGATATTATATACAAGCAGTGGAGTGCGTTGCAGCAAAATGCAGCAGATTTTTAACAGTTTTGCACAAGCTACAACACCGCTAAAAATGTGTACCATTTTCTGCAGCATCACTCTACCGTTTTTATAGAAAACGGTCAATTCAGCGTGCTATGGAGCATTCTCATTGGTCAGAAGAGAAATATTCTATAAAAGTAGTGGAGTGACGTTGCAGTAAATGCTGCAGACTTTTAACAGTGAAGTCAATTAAAATCAATTTTCAGATTCGTTAAAATCGTCTGCTTTTGGCGAGGAAATGCACTGCTCGCCAAATCCCGCTTCGCTTTCAGCTTTTCACGCCAATTATTCCAAACTATTTTATTTTTTTACATATCCAATAATGTAATTCCGCCGCTAATTTTCACTGATCCTTTATTACCTACATGAGTAGTTTAATTCGTATTTTTTTCAAAAAATTCTGAGTATGCCCCCAACGGAGACCTTCCTTGTTAGAGCCTTGCATACGAAAGCTGCGTTGAATGATTTGTCCGATTAGACCCTGATGTTTTCCTGGAGGGCTTTTTGCAGCTTATCGAGCGGTATGACAAATGTCTCAAGATACTTGGTATTTATGTTGACAAATAATGATATGCCTCAACTTTAAAGTCTCATTCTAATTTTCGACCTTTCATACACAACTCTGGCCACAGTCGACAGGGAAAACTTATTTTCAGACTTCCCTCTCGTAATATATATGTTCAGATGTATGCTCTATTTCTTACAGTAAAATTCTTTTAATCAAATTTATGTTTGAAGTCATTTATATAAGTCGAAATTCCTATTAAGTCATTACACATAAAATATTATTATGCAATTAATTTTATTATTTTATATGATAAAAATATTGACATAAATAACACTATAAATTTTTTTTTTAAAAAAGGCAAATATCACTACATTTGTTTAATTTAAATCTAAGACAATTAGTTCTAAAACGATTCAAACATAGTTAAACTACATTAGATTACTAATACATTAAATCAGTGGTTCTTAAACAATGGTACGCATATCAGTACTGGTACGCAGAAGCCTGATACTGGTACCCGAATTAAATAAAAAAAATGCAGCCTATAAAATGAAATGTTGGTTCAATCCCACTTTCCTCTCTTCTTTCTACATTTGTCAATTCACTGGCTTCTAAGTATCTACTCTCTGATATTACTGTTTGGACAGAATAAATAAGTTTCATGAAAAAAAGCATCTCATTGTTTTTATTTAAATAATTTACTTGCTTTGTCTTTACGAGAAATAATCATTTATATATGCTTCTAATATGTATGTTACTGTGAAATTTATGAATGTTTAGTACACATTTCAGATGCAATTGAAAGTTGTTATATACAAAAAGAAGCATTTAATTTCAATATGTGCATTCATGTATACAATATAATTATAGTTAATTGATATATATGTACTATAAAATTATTATAAAATCGCAACAATTCAAAATAAATCTATTTTGCCATATTTAATAAGCATAGTAATTAGTGTGTGGATTTTAATTAAAGCAGTATATATATTAATTATGAATAGAATTTCTTATACGTCCATTTAAAAATATTTCAAAAATATGCATTAAAATATTTAATTGCTATAACGGACGTCAAATACTAATAAAAACATTAAAAGATCTTAATAATTTTTACATGTTTCGATTGAATTTACTCAATCATCATCAGAAAAACAAAATACAAATAAACACAAAGATGGAAAATGACAACATCGAAAACGATGATCGAAACATGCAAAAATTATTAAGATCTTTTAATGTTTTTATTAGTATTTGACGTCCGTTATAGCAATTAAATATTTTAATGCATATTTTTGCAGTATATATAGTTTACTGCAATGTAAATATGCTCTATTTGCATTCAGTTAGTTTCACATATAAGACAAAAATAATTAAATAACATGACAATATAAAGAGTGTTTGAAAAACAAACATTTTTAAAACAATGAAGGGAGATAAAAAAGAATTTAGTTTAAATAACGGTTTATGAAAAAATCGCTCTTATAAAGAACAATTTATAACATCGAATAAAATAAATAGCCCCAAGAAATATACAACGGATTAAATTTATTCAATTTAAGAACAATGTAACTTATACATAGTAAAACTTGATTATAAAAAGCAGATTCTTGTTTTCTTCATTGACTAACATTTTATTTATTGTTTCATCAAGGAAATTTTATTTATATGTATTAGGGTATACAACCCAAGCTTTTTTCGGTTATAGAATACAGCTGAAAACCATTTTTTATTAAAAAATCTAATGTAATTTTTACATAGAAAATACTTATGAGATTGACCAAAAAGAACATCAGAAAATATTTTAATATATAATTTCCATAATATATTTAAATATATTTTTTAATCTGTTGAAAACAGTTAATCAAATATTAGGACTAAATAGCCTAAAAAACACTAAATATTTTTCTACTTACAGTAAAGAATTTAATTCTGATTCTTGCAATAGTTTAAGCCTTTTTAGCACTTTCCAACAAAGTTGAAAAGTGCTTATGCATTCGGTTTGTCTGGCCGTCTGTCCGTCTGTCCGTCTGGCCGGATGGCCGTCTGTCCGTCTGGCCGGATGGCCGTCTGTCCGTCTGTCCGCGCTCTAACTCCCGTAAATATACTCGGATTGCTATGAAAATTTTATACGTTATTGAGGTTTACCCTAGCACGAACCCTATTAAAAATGAAGTATCTACCATGATTAGTTTATCTACAGAGAGAATCAAAAGTTTCCCATTACATTACGGCCTATGGGGGAAAATCGTTAATATACTCGGATCGCCGTGAAATTTTAGGACGTTATTGAGGTTTACCCTAGCACGAACCCTACTGAAAATGAAGTATCTACTATGATTAGTTTATCTACAGAGAGAATCAAAAGGTTCCCATTACATTATGGCCTATGGGGAAAAACCGTTAATATACTCGGATTGCCATGAAATTTTAGGACGTTATTGACGTTTAACCTAGCACAAGTCCTATCGAAAATGAAGTTTCCACCATGATTAGTTTATCTACAGGGCGAATCAAAAGTTTACTATTACATTACGGCCTATGGGGAAAAATCGCTTCAAAGGAATTTTAAAAATGTTATACCCTGTCAAACATATTAAAATATGCATTCTATAAAATATAAGGGGAAAATATAGCTATTATTCATTTACAGGGCCACACAAAAGAGTTCCATTAGATAATAGTAAAAGGGGGAATTGTGTGTGGCATATTTTAAATATATTAAGCTGTTTCATGTATAATAAAATTGATATATGTCACTGAAGCTTAATATAAATTATACGCTACTGTCTTGCATAATATGAAGTACATAGCATTTACAGGGCCATACAAAAGATTTCAAATAGTATATTCTTTCCGAAGTACCGTATATGTGTCCGATGATGGCTGATGGAGGGATGAAATGCATTTTAATTATGATATTCGCGTTTATATTTCGCTAAATATATGCACATTATATGGTGTGTATAAATGTTATAGTTCATATACAGGGCTACCCTAAAAGAGCTCACCAACGTTACTGAATATGAGCGTAAACTATTTAAACGTGGTTCTTAAATAAGCTATGCATTTTTACGCTGAGCTGCATTCAATTTACTGAGAAATGTTTGCAGAATATAGATAAAAGGATATGCAGGTCCACGCAAAGAATTCGGTACATGGACGCCTATGAATGATGATTTATTAGAATGTGATTTCAGTTGTTTTAAAAGTGTTTTAGTTTACAATAACTTTTAGCCTAATGCTGACGTGTAATAAAGGTATAATGTAAACTACAGGGCTGAACAAAAGTATTCAAGTATGTTTCCATCTAATAGTATGAATTGCTGAAAAAGAAATTTCAAGCTACTGGGTATTTTCTTGCTAAGCTAAATTTTCCCATTATATGAACTGACATATGAAATACAGGGCTGTTCTAATGTACTGGAATACATATTTGGGTATATTTGGCTATACACTATTATTTCCCTAAATAACAAAGTTTTGTTAAAGATTTCATTAAGTGTTGGAAAGTGCTTCATAATCTATGCTTAACGCATGATTTTTCTTACTTGTTTTACTTTATAATATTGATCATTTAAATATAATTTATTTTTAATTTTATTCTGGTATTTAACTTTAAGAAAACAATATTTAAAATAACAGTTGAAAATTTCCATGAGAGTGAAAAATGTTCGGAGCACGGTTCCAACTAGGTATGTGTTGGCTGAAGCCGTCAATATTCTTCCAACTCAGTCATCCAAGACGAATACTGGAGGACTAATTCAACTTATTTTTCATGATCATAGCATCTGGCCTAATATCTTGGATTAGTTTAAGAGAATAAATTAAAGAATTTCTTTCTGAACTGCAGTAAACGAAGCATGCGTAATTATTAACATTAGATTATTTTTAACACAATATTTCAATTGGTAAATAGACCTTAATATTTGAAAAATTTCAAAATGAAAGAAAAGAATCTGTTCCAGAATTCGAACCAGGGATACATTGAATGACGTCATCAATACTTTACCAATTGAATCCTCCCGGAAGAACCTTTCACGATCACAGCATCAGGTCTGATATCTTACATCAGCTCAACAAAATAAACCAAAGGTTATTTTTGGATATGCAGTAAGCGCTATATCAAAAATTACATTACATTATTTTTAACCCAATTCTTTAATTGGTAAACAAATCATAATATTTAAAAATTTGGAAACAGATGAAAAGAGTTTGGTACGGGACTCGAACAAGAGATGTAATGCCTAAAGCCGCTAATGCTCTATTGACTGAGCAATCGTGGGCGAATCTGAAACACTAATTCACTCAATCTTTCATGATCGCAGAATTAAGAATGACATCTTGTTATAAAAAATTGAACTGTAGTAAATGGTTAATGCTTAATTATATTAGATTATTGTTCAACGCAATTATTCAATAGGTAAATAAATGAAATAAAGGGAAAATTTCCAAGTGGGTAAAAAACACTTGGTCCAGGATTCGACCAGGAGATGAATTATCTAAAGAATCCTATACTCTGGTGTGTTATTGCAATTTACACGTAAGATGTGTTTCTATATATCAGTGTAAATGTTAAAACACCGCGTCTAAGTAACATATGTTATATATATATGTAACGAGAACTGCGACGACGTCGAGATTCCACAACACCGTACAAGCTCCCATGCATCACCAGGGTTGATACAGCACATTTATTAATATCTAATGATCAGCAGCAAGGTTCTGTAGCCGTAGTGTAAATTTTCAAGCAACGAAGGAGTTTTATTGGGAATTTCCCCGTAAAAAATCAAGCCACTAAGTCTTTGAAATTCATATTTATTATAAGTCATAAGGCAAACGAAGTCATTCCAGCATTAAGCGTTGCACACATCGAGTACTCCAAACTTCGTGAAATAATCGACATCATTAAATATTCCCATTTATCGGACAAACCAAACGAACGTCTTACTAGTTTTAAAGACAGATGCATTCTAACGCTCTTAAAAAGTCAAATGAAAAAAGGAACATTTTCACGACAAACTAGCTCCCTCCTACTGCGCGTCAATCAATTTAAAAATCCAATTAGGATTAATTCGTGTCTAAACGTCAAAAGATGATCAGCTCTGATTGGTCTAAGGAGGCGTGTCCTCGGGCAGGATCTATATTTTTCCTCGCAAATAACAAGCCCTTTAACAACGCGCATTAACACCGGTCACGTGATGTTAAATAAAAAATAAATTTATAATCCCGGGACTATTCCAGAAAGTAAAAAGGTTACGAAATACTTCCCGCCTTTTTGAGAAGCAAGCAGTAATTTATTAATAAATAAAATAAGAAAAAGAATTTTAGCTGTTACAAGTTAATGCATTACGAAACTAAGATTGAAATATGTTCCACAAATTTTAGAATTGAAGTTAAGAGAGAACAAAATGGCGCAATTTTTTTTATATTTTATTACACACACATATATATATATATATACTTATAAAATCATGCGCATTTAACGTAATTATAAAGTGTAGGAAAAAAACATTTTTTACAAGACGTAGTACTCCGTTACACGGCAGATTTGTTAAATGGAATATAATCTATTCATAAATGATGCTATTGCATAATTTTGAAGTTATTATCTTCGCAACATGCGCATTTAAAGAAATTATAAAGTGCAGGTGAAAACCACTTTTTACATAACTTAATACTCTGTTATACAGCAAATTTGGTATGTAGAATATGGGCCACTTCCAAATTTCGCTTACATATGATGTCTCAGAGTAAAAGGATGAAAATTCAAACATAAATTAATATTTAAAGTTTGATTTGAGCTATGCATTAGCTAAAGAAGATTATATTGAACATTTTCTAACATGAAAAATTAAAAAAATTAATAAAAGTTTTTGAGATATAAATCTTTAAAATTTAGATTTTTTAGCAAAAATGCCTGTCCCATTCCAATTTTTCTGTTTTTTAACTGTTTTTTTTTTTTTTTTAATATGAGCTACCTTTTTTAAACAATAAAATTTAATTATGCTAAATATGAACTGTCAGTGTTCTATATTAATGAAAATAATTATTACTAAAGATACTTTCATTTAGAAATTACCAGAAATCTTTTGTCCCTCACTTTTTGTCAAGTCCGTTACCTTGTGATTATTTTAGTCAAAATAGGTTTCGAATTCTGTCTAAAGTTATCAGCAAATATTCGGCGATATAGTTAAACTACTCACGCAACTACTACTTGCGATTTTTTACTCTTCAATTGTGAAGCAATGTAATAGTGCAAGAATAAGTTTTTATAGAGGTTGGTATTTTTTTCACTGTCAAATCTATTACCGTAAATTTTAATATTAAAATAATGATTTTTGCACTTTTATAATTAAATATTGTTCTATATAGTTTCAGAAGGTATGTGTATTATTATCTAAGTTAGAAATTATACAAGCTAGTTCATTTCTAGTAGTTTTATTTGAAATGTCAAGTCCGTTACTTGTCAAGTCTGCCAAGTTAGTTTACTAAATTAGGTCTAGAAGGTATGTAAATTATTATCTAAGTTAGAAAATATACAAAGTAGTTCAGTTAGGATATTTTTTAATTACGTGTATTTTAAAATTACAATGTATTCGTGAAATAGAAAATAAGCAGTATCAACGTTAGTGTTAATTGGATTCTTAGACGTTTCAACATTCAAAAAAGAATTCGTTAAAAAATTAGTTTAAAATAAAAGAAAAATGGAGGGTTAAAATCATCATAACTTTTGAAGCTGTATAATAAAAGATAGATTTGTGAAAATATTTATCCGTCGTTTATTAAAACTTTTCTCAAATGAAAAATAGCTACACCCCACCAGTGGCCGAGAGGTTCTGCCTTCGAAACTGATGGATGACAGCTGCTGGATTCGAGCACAATCATGGCCATCGGTCTGAACGTTCAGAGTTTTTCGTGGTTTTCTTCTAACCTTGGATTACCTTGCGCAAGAACGCGTTAGGCTCCCTTAGAAAGAACCCCCCACGGAGGACATCCCGCTTTAGGTCCTATATCCCAAGTATAGATAATTGCTCGTCACAATAGCCACTTTATGACTCATTTCTTAATACATTCCTTTTCGGAAACGCTTAAGGATTGGCAGGTGTTCTCACACAGAATCTATGTAATAACATTGCAAAGAAACTATAGATTTTCTTGGACACACTGTACATAGTGAGAGCGGTAAACACGATTATTCAAAGCAATTATTAAAGTAAATGCGATTACATTTAAGATCTTATATTTCATTGTTTATATGAAAAATGGTGCTTTTAGGTGCATTCGTAAATATATAAATATGTACCACCAACAGTCTCCAAGTCTTGATCCCCCTCCACGTCTGTCTGTCCACACATCCTTATGTAACAGTGCCAAAACTACTCATCCTAATGGATTGATGTTTAATCTATGGCATCGTTAAAAAAATTAGTCGAGTGGTTTTAAATTATACAGAAATTAGATCAATATTTGAAAAGATATAAAAAAAAATTTTCTTCCTACTTTAAAATCTTATCATAAATAATTAATTCATTGATATTTAATGATAGATGATGATTCTAGGATGATGTGGTTAGTGATTATTCTATTAAATTCTGTCATGCATAATTAATTCAATGGTGTTTCATGATAGGTAATTAGACTGCATTGCTAAGTGATTATGTTCTATTTAAAATGGAACTACTATTTCCGTATGACTAAATTTTATGTATCGATTTAAAATTTGTATTCATACATTTTTACATAAGAATGTAACAGCTATTACAGGAAGATAAATGTAAATAATTATAGTAAGAAAGCACTTGATCTGTCACATTTGACGAACAATTTTTTACTTGTTTTAAACATTTTCATTTTTACAACTTTTTTTTTATTTCACTCCTTTAAAATATTTTAGAATATTTCAAAAAATATATCATCACAATATAATTAATGCCGCATTAACCAACAAGACAATACGCCAGAACTATTAAAACTGAAATAAACATATATATTTTTTTGGAAACACCGTTTAACAATTTCTTTATTTATATTCTTTTTTTTTCTATTCTTTTCTTTTATATACTAACAAATATTATTTTCCACACCGCATAGAATATTTTATGTTTAGCTTCACGAAAAACGATATCATTTATTTATATTATCTACTCTCATTTTTATCTATTCATCTAATTGCACACAAAAGTTTAAGAAAATAATTAGGTCACGAGACGATAAAAAGTGCACAAGAAAAGACAACAAATCTTAAAAATAATGAAGAAAGATAAAAAAAAAAGAAGTAAATAGCTCTTTGCGAAAGATTCTTGGAAGAATAATTTATAACAGGGAATGAAATAAACAACTAGTTTCAGAAGGTAGTTTATACTTAAAATTTAAATTCAATCTTATTAAGTGCATTATGACGTACATTCTAAAGAAAGTCAAGTGTTTCTTAATCCTTTCGAGTCCGATTTTTCAATTTTGAGAACAAAATTAATTTTATTATAATAAGTTATCGTAGATGTCCAAATAGACTTACTGTTTTTTTAGAGATTATCTCACTGTCTGAAATGCAACAAATATACTTATTTTGTGCGCTATTCAATTAATATGTATATGATTATAAGCTAAGGAAGGTATTTTGAAGACGCTATGAAAATATTTCAAATTTAAACATCTAGTTTCGAACAGGAAATTTTTAAATAGCAGGTAGATGCATATTACCACGAAGCCATATAGCATGCTAAAACGACTGACATTAAGGTTCTCTTTTAAAGTCATGTAGCAGAAATGGCCAGTTGTAATTAATTTAATTCATTTAATGAAAATAATAAAAGTCTTTTTAAAAATTTGCCATGCGCCGAGATGTATTTTGTTTTAACCCTTTCCGGTCCGAATTATTTTCCATTTTGAAAACAAAATTATTACTTTTAATAATATTAATTGTAGCTTTTCAAATGGACGTACTGAAATTTAAAGATCGTAGTAACAGATGTACTTATTTTGTGTGCTATTCAATTAGTATATATATGATAATAGGCTAAGGAAGATATTCTGGAGATGTTAGAAGAATATCGTATTACAAAAGGGTTTAACAGATATTACAACTTTCTAAAGTTTTTGGTACTTTTCATACATGATTCGTACAGAAAATTAAATCATATTAAAATTTTAAAGAGTGAAAACAGTGTATAAAATAAAGGAATCGCAAATCGTGCAAAGAGAATTAAGTAAACTTTAATTTTCATTTTTATTATTATGTCAAAAGGAAAAAGAAATCATAGTAAGAAAGGCATAGACATATACAGGGTGAGTCATAAATATCGAAACAATAGGCTATCTCCTTAAATATTGCTCCTAGACCCATACTTCCAATTGCAAAGTTTCATAAAGAAAGGTGAATTTTTTTATAAGGTAAGTTGTAACTCCATGGGGGGTCTATTTTAAAAATTACGAAAATTGAATTTGTATACGGCCCCCAGAGGATAAAACTTCCAATTAGAAATTTTTTCCTTATCCATTCCTGAATTGAAAAAAAAAATTCATCTCGACATCTTTAAAACGCAGAAAGTTATGCCAATTTTAATAAATCGTGAGATTTCAAGGGATCAGATACAAATTGAAATGCGTGTGACTGAAGAAACAATGTTGCTGTAATATGTCCAGGAAACATTTATTTTATATTTTATTTATAGAGTAAGAATTTTTAATGTTTTGTGATGGTTAGCCATGTAATTTGTAAGCATTATAACATAATAAGACTTTCATTTTTTTTTCAAAAAATTTAGAGTAAATTAAAGTTTTTATAACTCAAAATATTATTTGTCGCGTTGAATTTTTTTCTTTTGATTAAATAAAAATGTTTAATTTTCAATTTCGATTCAGCATTTTAAATAATATTTTTTTAAATAAAAGTATTTAAAATAGCAATATAAAAAAAAGATGCAATTTTTTGTATACAAATCATATTTTTAAAAGTACATTTTCTGAGGAGAAATCTTTTGTCGCGTAGGGCATTTTTTCTTTTTTGAGATGTTGAAAAACTATTGAAATCGCTGGACTGTTACCGTAACCAACGGTTATTGACTTATGTCAGTTTAAAAATGAGAACAAAGATTGACTCCTAACGTTTAAATGCTGTTTAAAAGTTTCTAGGTGATTAACTCTGTAAAGTATAGTTTCGATTTCAGATTTTGTTTAAGTTTTGCCATTCTCAACTTCTTTAATTACTGTTTAAATTCGTCAGTTGATTTAAAACTCATTTTTTATCACGTCAATTTCAATTTTTTTCATTGTTTTGGCCCTGTCAACTTCATATTTTGCTTGTTAAAATCGCCTTTTTCACGATGCGTAAAAGGCGCCTCTAATTACGGGCGACACTAGGCGTATATGATATACTTACAGCTATTGCGGAAATCGCACAAAAGCCTGTACAGTAGGGCCACCTGTTAAGCGATTCACACCAAAAACTAATCAGCACCAATTTATTTCAAGGACTAAGTAAATATATTTTTTTATTAAATTCCATAGATTAGTTCTTGAAACAGAGCGCTCACAAAATTTATGTCATATACAGAGATACAGGAGCAGTGACTCACAGACAGACATTTTGTAAAAACATACTTTTCGGTATCTCTGAGCCTTAAAACGTGTGAATCCGTCGAAAACCGGAATTCAAAATTTTCATGAATTCAATACTTTCTTCTTGTAAAGATAGAAGAAAGTAAAAATAGGTTTAAAATCATCATAAATTTTGAAGCGTAATAGTAAAAAGTAGATTTTTGAAAATATTCCTGTGTAATTTATTAAAATATATTTCCAATGATTCCGTTAATAAAAGTATCATTATCGCTATTACTATTTTTAATAAACTTTTTGCTTGCGGCAATAAGTTTTTAAGTCATTTTAATGAGAGTTTAAATAATATCACTTAATTTAATAACACTTTTAATAAATGTTTAATAAGACGGTCCGGCCAATGGATCGTGCCAGTTACGAGGCTGCCGCCAAGCGCGAGATATTGCAAACATTTAGCATATTTCAAGGAAGTTTAAAGCAAAAACCTATACGCTTTTATTTTATATCTAAAAGTTAAAATATTGTCTTTGATCGACATTTAATAAAGCGTAAATTTATGGTAGATCCCTAAATTGTATTTCAAATGAGCTGATATCGCTGCGCTCAGAGGTATGCTTAAGTGGTGTAAGTCACGAATTTCGGAAAATTTTGGATTTTAATATCTTTCGGTGATTTGTAGATATCGAGATGATTTTTTTTTTTTTTTTTTTTTTTTTTGTTTAATTCAGGAATGGATAAGGAAAAATTTTCTAATTGGACATTTTATCCTCTGGGGGCCGTATAAAAATTTAATTTTCGTAATTTTTAAAATAGACCCCCCATGGAGTTGCAACTTATCTTATAAAAAAATCACTCTTTTTTATGAAACTTTGCAATTGGAAGTATGGGTCTAGGGGCAATATTTAAGAAGATAGGCTATTGTTTCGATATTTATGACTCACCCTGTATGTGAGTTGCGGTTTTGTCTTCTCAAAACACCTCACTAATTAACTGCTTTGGTCAGTGTTCTCTCACGGAGAGCGAGTGACGTGTTGAGGCCAGCTCATGAGTGTGAATTAGCTGACTACCATATATATATATATATATTATATATATATATACAGGGTGTTTCGCTACCAGACCGACAATTTTTGAGGGTTGATAGTAGACATGAAGACAAACATTATTAAATAGGAAACCATGGGGCGCAAACGTCTTCTGTAGGAGCCAGGGGCCATTAAAGTTTAAGGTCCAAACCTTCAAACGATTATAAAAAATGGAAAAAAGGGTGGATTCGTTTGCGGTTTTCGCTAAAATCATTCTTTATATCACATTTTGTTTGTAAAAAAATTTTAAAGATTACGTTAAAAATTGTCGATAGAGGGCGCTTTAGACTTTAGAGTAACAAACAACTACTTTTTATCCTTATTTTGTGCACGGGGTTGAAATTATTCTAAAGTTTAGACTTTAACTTAAATTTTAAGCCCAAAATCGGAAACATTGTTATCGGGTAACCAGCGAAAATTGAACTGTGAACAGAGGAGCGGATTTTGAACGCTCATAAACATGTGACAAACTACTCGATTTTATTGCTGTTTGCGTGTAGGTCATTCCCATGTTAATTATTTTATTTAAAATGACATACAGCATTGGTGTCCCCATTTTTTGTTAGAGGGCGCTTCCGACACATCTCCGAAATTTCAATGGCATTACTCTTGGATGTTTTACTACCAGACCAACATACTTCCAAAGAGTGTTAGGGATACAGAGACGACTCTGAATCATAATATAATGTAATGCCAAAAATATCTTTTTTACGAGTTAGGGTTAACAGAAACAGAGAAAAAAGCCACTTGATATTTCTACAACACGTTCTGTCCGAACTTCTGGTAAAAGCACATGTTCCTCTTTCGTTGCATCACTCTGTAGCACGATGGGGCTCCTCCATATTTTACCAATGATGTTCGCAGACACCTTAACGTAACATGTGGACAGCGGTGGATAGGTAGTATTGGCCCGGTTCGTTGGCCTGCCAGATCGTCGCACCTACTTCATTATATCAATTACTTTTTGTTACCTCCCTTTATTTTATTACTGTATAATTGATCTGTATTTTTAAAATAAACATTGCTGGGTGAGGCTAGTTGAGCTCAAACCAATTAGTAGCTTCCCCCCCCCCACACACACCACCACCTGGCTCAATCTGAATCTGAATCTGTATGGACTTCTTCTGCTGGGATCAAATGGAAAGTTGAATGTATGAGACTCCTGTACCGCCAGTGGAAGACCTGTCAGCTCGAATTTCTATAGCTGCCAGAAAGCTATCCGAGATGCCAGGAATCTTTCAAAGCGTAAGGAATTGCATTCGACGCTGCTGTCAAGCATGCCAGACTCTTTCTGTTCGTAATTTCGGATACCTTTTGTAGTAAAACCTTTAACTAAATTGCTTTCTGCCACATTAACGTGTTGCTGTTTCACTACCTGATTCTGTTGCTTTTTTCTTTGCTCCTTTTAACCACAGCTCGCTAAAAAGGCATTTTGAATGTTACATTCCTATGTGATTCCGAGTCGCTTTTTATCCCTAACACTTCCTGGAAACATGTTGGTCTGGTAGTAAAACACACAGGAGTAATGCCATTGAAATGTCGGAGAAGTGTCGGAAGTGCCCTCTATCAAAAAATGGATACACAAGAGCTGTAAGTCATTTGGAATAAAATAATTACCAAGGGAATGAACTACGCTCAAACCGCAACAAAATCGATCAGTTTGTATAATGTATATGAATGTTTAAAATCCGCCCCTCTGTTCACAGTTAAATTTTCGCCAGTTACCCGATCCCAATGTTTCCGGTTTTGGGATTAAAATTTAAGTTAAAGTCTAAATTTTAAAATAATTTCAATCCCATGCACAAAATAACGGTAAAAAGCAGTTGTTCGTTACTCTGAAATCTAAAGAGCCCTCTATCGACAATTTCTGAATGTAACCTTTATAATTTGTTTTTTTTTTTTTTTAAATCGTGTTATAAAGAATGATTTTCGCGAAAATCGCAAACGAATCGACAATTTTTTCCGTTTTTTATCATTGTTTGAATTTTTGGACCTTAAACTTTAATGGCCCTTAGCTCCTATAGAAGACGTTTGCGCCCCATGGTTTAATATTTAATAATGTTTGTCTTCATGTCTACTATCATCATTTAAAGTTTGTCGGTCTGGTAGCGAAACACCCTGTATATATATATATATATATATATACACACAAGTAGCTTGGTAACAGTCAAAAGTCAAAGGGGATCATTTTCAGCTGCGATACGGATAAGATGTTTCTATCGAACTCTGAGAAATATAGCCGAATGTTTCAGCGTATGTAACTTATACATGACAGAGTAACAAAATAATATTTATTTTAAGATTAATGTTAATTCCATTAATTTATGATGTTTGCTTTTAAATCATCCAGGTCTGGTGTACTATTAACAGTACCTGTCTTTAATTTGAGACTATTTTGTTTTTTTTTATATTTCACTCTTTAAGCTAAAGATTACTTTCCTGAAAGAATCATGGGTAATAAAGTGCAAAAAGTATTAGAAAGTTGTAATATAAGTCAAATCTTATTGTAATGCAATATTTTCTAAACATCTCCGAAAATTCTTCCTCAGCCTATTGTCATATGAATGTAAATTGAATAGCACGCAAAACAACAACATTCTTTATGTTTTATAGAATGGAATATTCGTTAAACTCAAATTAGCATATTTGGTTAACTAGTGTTAATCTCTATAAATAAAAGGAATTCCGAGGATAATTAATTAATTGAGGCACAGGGGAAAGCAAATCTTGGCAATGCGCCAACTCGGTCCAGAGGAAGCAAATCTTGGCAATGCGCCAACTCGGTCCAGAGGAATATCATTAAGAAATATAAAACAGATAATGTATTTAAGTATTTTTAGAGTTTAATATTAGTTGTTGTTTTTAAAACTGATTTTTCACAAAGTCAGCTGCGACGTATTTCAGACAATGCATTTCTGCATGCTTCCAGTTATTGATAAAATCATACAAATTTCAAGTTCGTTTAATATTGCTAATACGGACCCGGGCAACGCCGGGCGGGTCAGCTAGTGTTATTAACACAAAACTAATTTTGTCTAAAAATTGAAAAGAAAAAGTTAGAATCAAATGGGTTAAAACATGTTTTTAGATACTATACAACTTAATTGAAATTGTTTATGAAGTTAGTTTGTCATTCGGTCTCTAATTCTTGTAAATATTGTTCATTTGCTGTGAAATATATATTTGGTAGAACTGTGGCATGTTCAGTATTGAAAATTATGTGTGTTGCATTTTCGGTTCCTTATGATAAACACTCAAAATAATTAAATAATTCATTACGGTCAAACAATTACATTATGGGCGGCTATGGTTGAAAATCCTTAATAACATTGCATAATTTTGAACATTTTCAAATTCCTATTTATCACTTAAGTGTAGAGCCTTACTGTGTATTCTTGCTGTAGTACCTAGTGAGCATAGAATTGAACCTTCATTTACTGGAAAACCCAAAAGAATTTGGCTAGAAAGAAAATTGAACAATCATTGAAATTTTGAAATCTACGAATAAAAACTGCTGGTTGGAAATGCATTTTCAAATTTTATTATTTCTTCGGTGTGAATAAATTCTAGAGGGGAAGCCTGCAAAGGGTTGCCCAAATTTCTCAACAATATCCTTTGGCGGAAATTGCTGAGTGGAAATTTTCAACTGTGATTTACATGTAACACAACAAACTTTTAGCATATTATGAAGTATGCACATATATATATATATATATATATATATATATATATATATATATATATGGGTGTGTGTGTAGATCATACACAGGGATGATGCAGATAAAAACTGTATATTTTAACGATTTTCACAGTAATAGCAGTGAAATTTAATTATAGCACTCTGACTGTATTAAAAAGTATATCCTAAACTATTCTGTATATGCATGATTTTTCATCCTGCTTGAATTTGAAAATGTTCACGTGATAACTGCTAGCATTCGAAATGCTTATCTTGCATGCTGCTGAAAAATAAGTACAAACTTTTTCGAAAATTAGTACTTTTAACCAGTATTATTTTTTACAGTATATTTTACAGTATTTATTTTTCTCCATCATTTTGAAATATGTAGTAATTTAAAATATTTATAAGGCTTCTAAAACCGAAAAATTCTTTCTGGATTTGCGGGTAGCACGAATCTGTTGTAAATTTTATTTCGTAGCTACATCATGTTTTCCTCAATTGAGATGTATATGACTTTTTATACAGTTTATGCACAACAAGCGGGCCGCCCTCGCTTTGCTTCGGGTAGAGCAAGTCGCCCAGTCCCGTGTCACTACTGACACCGCAAATTGTTACTACCACTTCATCCCATTAACTTCAACTACTAAAAGCATTATCTTCCTTTTAGGTAGTCGGAAGAAAATTAGCCTATATGTTAATCTAAGGTGTCAGATACCTGTATACAAAATTTCATAAAGATAGATCCACCCGTTCTTGAGTTATAAATGGTGTAACTAACACGACTTTGTTTCATGGATATAGATTATTGCAGCCCGCCCCGGCTTCGCACGGGGATTAAAGAAAAATTTCAAGTTATAAATTTTTACACACACAATCATACTCTCTTCTTTGTGTGTGGGGTTACTAAAAAAGTGTAAAATTATAAAAGAAAATTCGGATATTAGTATTATATTTTTTTATTTGTAATAATGTTTGTAAAAAGTTTTACACCTACAAAATAAAAGCCATTAAATTTATTATGTCAGAGCTTCCCTGTAAACGATATTAGATGTTGTTTTACTTTGTGGCAGCAAAATAAATTGATTTTCAGGAGCTCCGACCCGCGATAGACCAACATACAGTTGGCCATGAGTAAAACATTCTTTTCATAGGTCGATCCCTACTAATTCGTAGGTTTGACCTTGAAACTTATTAATAGTTATCGCGAAAGATGTTTTTACAGGAAACTGAAGCCGTTTAAATGGGATTGGTAGATCAGTTGGGATCATTGGTATCCTCAGTCCTAGTCACGGTGTCTATTGATTTGAAATTTTTTACTTGGCCGGAAACTTTTTGAATAATCAGATTGTTTATTTCGTTGACACTATCATTCCTAGGTGATACTATTGCCCTAAAACACAACCAATGAAAGTCTTTTTCATGTAAATTCTCGATGTCAGGGTATACTGCATCTATTAAAATTTCTAAACTATGGACTATTTGGCCTAGTGACTCATCCAGAAGGATGTTACAATTTCTGCTTAAATTTGGAATGGGGAAAATTCCTTCCCAGAGTTTAAGAAGTTGCTGTGGAAAATCACTATCGGTCATTCCATGAAGATGAGCTCTCATATTTGTCCGTAATTTTATGTTTTCAATCGAAGTCCATAAGGGCGACGATTTTAAGCATGCTTTGATGATATCTGCTCGCGTACCTCTGTTAATAACAGGAAGAGTCTGTCGGAAATCTCCTGAAAATACAAAAGTAATCCCGCCCATGAGAGCAGAGGAATTTCTAAGATCTTTTAAAGTTCTGTCCACGGCCTCTATATGTGCTCTATGGATCATGGTGCATTCATCTCACATAATCAATGAGGCTTCTTCTAATAATTTACCAAAAGGCCCATTTTTGCGAATAAAACATATAGATTGTTGCTCAAGATTTACGGTTAGCGGAAGTTTAAAAGTTGAATGAGCAGTTTTTCCATCCTTTAGAAGGGTCGCAGCGATTCCTGACGAAGCAACTGCTATCGCTATCTTCCCAGATTGTCTTATCTTAGCAAGTATTAAATTTGCAAGAAAAGTCTTTCCAGTGCCACCTGGCGCATCCAAAAAAAAATTTTTGTTTTTGTTGTTATTCACGCTATCGATTATAATGTCAAAAGCATATCTTTGATCTGAAACTAATTTTGGCAGATTTTCATTAACAAAAGCAGTCAAATTATTTGTGTTATAGTGCTGTACCATTGCATTTGTCACATTATTTTCTGAACGAACTGAACACGGCAATCCAAAATCACTTAGGTTTTTATCATTTAGTTGTAAAAGTTTATTTTCAATTTGTATTAAACCTTCATTATAAATGTCATCACTGTATGGTAAGGCGAAGTCTTGATTTTGCAGTCGAAGTCTATGTCTAATATCTTGATGTAATTCGTCTTTGAAATGGTCCCATAATTTTAATGGTTCCGAAGGCTGACAAAATAAAAGTATGACCACAAACAACTCTCTCAGTTGTACTGGACATTGCGAAAGCGATGCTTCTCTCAATGTGTTTTCCCAATGGTCATCGTTTTCTAGCAAACCCCTGTCACGGCAAGCTGCTTGATAGCTCTCTTTGAGAACTCCGTCAACGGTTTTTAAATACTCGAATGAAGTTGGACCGCGTACGTGATGTAGCAACATCCTAAGATAAAAACACTCTGATTGAGAAAAATGTACACCGTAAACTCTTCCTAAAGCAACATCTTTTTTTTATACCCGGATGGCCAGTTATGTCCTCACCACCGCCTTCTTGTGAATTTGTTGTTGGCCCATGTGTAGTATTGGGAACTTCGTGGTATAGAAGTGTCTTTGCGAATTCATCTTCATTACAGAGCTCAAAGAAAGCCATCAAAGTAGTTTTACGTGGATTTTGAGCCACTTGTTCAGCCGTTTCTGCGGTGAAATACACCCTTTGGCCGTTTTCTAAGTGGACAGCTAACTGCAGGACTGTAGGATGTCGCTCGTGGATCGGAAATTCGAATATTCGCCAGGCGGCTTCGGATGTACTCATGTAACGGCCATTCACATAGTTTTCCACTTCATCGTTTGGGTTTCTGACGGTAAAAGTAGCTTGGTCAGATCCCTTATTTATATATTTACAAATGTATTTGATGGCTTGAACTGAGTGGCAGTACTCTACATTTATGTGAGCGTTAAATGTCTTACACAATAGTAGAGAATAAGGTACAATCCATCTATTATCAATATTGAACCTACTTCCTCTAATATTTAGTGTAGCACTCTGTCCTCCATTTTTGATGTCACGGCGACGATAAACTGGATAACCGTCTTCTCCAGTTTGGGTATCGTTGAAGAAACGTCGAAAGTACTTTTTTGTACAAATACCATTTTTCATACATGGTGCTGTTAAGTTATGCTCTCCGCATGGTCCGTGGACCATATTTTTAGTTACGATATTGTGCAACATCGGATCGTTTTGTTGATTGGGCAATTCCGCAACTATGACACTGTCAATTTCGTCTGGCTGGATTTTTCTTTTCAGCCAAAACAGCAAATGACAATGTGGTAAACCACGTTTCTGCCACTCCACACTTGCCATATAACATTTTACTTTACCGAATATTTCATCTTTCGTGAATAATTTTATGAATTTCTTCATCTTTAAGTGAAATACTCTTGAAATTATGTCATGGCGATTGAAAGGCCGTTGAACAGATAATAGTTCTAGTTTAATTTCAGGCCATTCGGAGATACACGTAAAAGTGACAAATAAGTCTGGCCTCCCATAGTTTCGGACATAAGTCATGGCATCTTGGGTTTTTTCATGCAGATAACGTGCAGAACCCGTGAATGAAGATGGCAAGATTACGCGTTGGCCTATATTTGATGGGTCTACATTTGCATCTTGATTTAAAGCGTCTCTGAGATGAATGTATTCATCAGCCCTCAGTCTCTGTTGATTACGACATATAGAATTTAATCTTTCTGATATCATTTTTGCCATCATATCGACAATATATTGACTAAATAATTCCCTATAATAATGTAATGAATTAAAACAGTTAGCTCTAACCATCAACCTAAATGCATAAAATTGCACGCACGTTACAGTTTTGTTACGCGCTGTACCCTGCTGAGGAATTGTCAAATAATAACCGTCTTCTCCCATTATAAACATTAAGGGATACTGTAGAGGATCATACGATCGGTGCAACTCAGAAATTCTTTTAAGTTGTCTGTCTCTACCGTGCAGCACTATATCTCTTGGGCCTTTTTCTTCGTCAACCAAGAGAACGGCTACCTCGTTTACAGCTGGAGCATTATACCTACCCGGGTGTCCCGTCTGCGGTGGGCGGTCGGAGCGAATAATTAACTTTAAATTATCTGAAGAGTTACTTTCTAAGTTTTGTTTAAAACTTCGTATGTATATATTGTGGCTATTTAGTGCGGTCTGTAATTCGTTGATTAAATCAATTTTTAGCTCTGGAGCTATGTTTGACCGCAACGATAGCTGATCTGCGTCAGAAATAAAATATATTTGCAAAAATTGCGGACTTTGGCCTGATGGTGGTAAAAGGCTACCTATAAGATGATACACTTGTCCCTCTATTTTAAATGTTGGCATAAAATTTTCTTCTCTAATTTATTTCGCATCAAACGACGTCATTTGAAAAAGACTATTGTACCTACGTATGTTGTTTAAAAAATGTACAGATAGTGAATGATTATTTGTCAAAAGATCTTTTATTGGCTGTGGCGGCTCTTGCAAATTCGGGAGACAAACTTTTCCAGAAGCACAGCACATACCATTATGTTCATCGGCCCATTTTTTGGCCGAACACTTAGAGCAGATCTTATTAATGGCTCCGATTGTAAGGAAGACTGTTGAGCATAATCTAGATCGTATCTAAAAGCCGATCTGTTACTATGAGCTAAAACTCGATTACGAACTCTAGTCGTTGACGTCTGTTGTCTTTCTCTCTGATCTCGAAGGCGTTGGGAACTCTCAGAGCTCGATTCCCTAGTGCGAGCTTGTATATTTCTAATATTTTGCTCTTCGAGCCGCAACAAACACTCCGTACTCGACTCTCTTACGCGTATTTGGGAGGTTCTTAAATTTTGTTCAGCAAGCCGTTGCGATCGTTCAATACTCGACTCTCTTGCGCGTATTTGGGAGGTTCTTAAATTTTGTTCAGCAAGCCGTTGCGATCGTTCAATACTCGACTCTCTTGCGCGCACTTGAGAAGTCCTCAAATTTTGTTCGGCAAGCCGCTGGGAACGCTCGATACTGGAATCTCTGGCACGCGATTGCGACGCGTATTCTCTCTGACTTGCAAGACGATTTTGAGTTTCTGATGAAGATTCTTCATCACAGCGTCTTTTTGATGCCCTTGCCTGGGAACTATTTCTAGAAAGTTGAGATCTTTTGGGCATTGTAAAATGAAAAAAAAATAAATAAATAAATAACTCTCTTAAATAATTTTCTTGGCTGTTGAACCTTTATAAAAATGTAATATTAATATTATAAAAACTACCGAGTCTCTAAGGTGTTTCGTTTTTCATTTCGCTTTTGTTTACTTCGCCACCTCGAATTTTGTACTGTGCTGAGCTGTTTCTGGTTTCGGAGGGAGTTTGTGTTTTTTTCTGAATTGGAGATTTGTTTTTGTGGAGTCGTCTTCAGTTGTGAAGTGTACTTTTGCGTTTATTGGCACATTTTGTTTGGATAGCGCTCTTTCCTCTTCCGATTCGTTTCCTGAGTCGTATGGTGTATTATCGCGTCAGGCTTGATTATGAAGTAATTTATTCTGATAAGGATTAATACCAAGGTAAAAATAAAGAGCTTTTACTGAGACGGCATTTTAATTATTTTTTTAAATAAAAAAACACGGCACAGATGTCATATACGCACCACATTAACACGTGCTTTTTTTCCCCTGCCAATTTGGCGAAAATTTTACTTTTGGATATAAGTTACAAATTGCATGCAATAACAGGACATGATTTTTATTGCAATTTTATTTTTATTTTATTAATAAAATATTATTAATTGTATTAGCCTCCGATGCTATTTCTTTCAGACAAGCTAAAAAATGTCGTGTCATCAGCCCTGAATTTTCTACTGAATCGATTTTGATAATTATTTTTTTAAATGAAAGCTATTTATTTATAGTTGTGCCCATTTTAGTTATTTTTTAATTTATTTCCATTTTTATATTTTATTTTTAATTTTAAAAGCTTTTTCGTGACATTTCTTCAAAACAGTGGCAACAGGTTAAGTTTTTCTCTCGATAATATAAATTTATTTTCCAAAATGATTGCGTATAATTATGCACTAATTGAGGCAAAAAAATATATTTACTGAGAAATAATATTAATAATGTAAATAAAATAACAGGAAATAATTTATGATAAAAATGTCTAAAATTAATGTCTAAACAAAATAAGAAAAATTTCAAATGAGGAAAATGATGTCATTCAGCAACCAGATAAATGGGAATTACAATATTATTACGGATGCTTTTTTCATATTATTAATAACAGTAATAGAGGTCTGCACGGGCCGGGCCGCGGCCCGAAGCCCGAGCCCGGCCCGGCCCGCGGGCCGGGTTCGGGCCGATTTTCAATAATGGCATTCGGGCCGGGCCGGGCTCGGGCCTTACTTCTGAAGACTCGGGCCGGACCGGGCCGGGCCTAGCCACTAATCTTTCGGGCCGGGCCGGGCTCGGGCCTTAATTTTTTTGCTGGACGGGCCGGGCCTAACTTTTTTTTCCGTACGAAGCCGAGACTGATTCCATTCTTCCTTGTTTTCATGGACCAAAATAATCAGTTCCTATTGAATCTTCCTATATGAAAATCCTTTTCTCGACTTTTTATAAATCAGTAATATTTGGCTTTGTCCAAAAATGTTTGCAAAAAAGGCATATACTTTTAAGCCGTCATTATTCTACAATTAAACATTAGAATTTATTCCTTTTAAAGAATCGTAGATTACTAGGCGTTTTAAAATAGAATTAAACACACACACACACACAGACAAAAAAAAAAAAAAAAAAAAAACATGATTATGACGGAATTTTCTTTTAAATTGAAAACTGAAAGTTTCTTTTAAAATGTTCATCCATGCAAAATGAATACAACAATACGGGAGAAAAAATATATTAAACATTTACATCTGTTAAGAAGGGAATGTTTTTTTTTTTTTTTTTTTTTCGTTCCAAAGCGATTTCGTCTTTGGAAATTTTACCATATACCGCTTTTTCGACTTTTTGTCTCCATTACAGGGAATATGGATTAATAATACTAGTGATAACTAAAACATTTACATACAACAAAGATTCATTTAAAAGCGTAAATATCGCAGCCTACGGCACTTCTACATAAATGGAGATTATAAACATGAAAAAAAAAGAGACTAATATAATTTTTTTTTTTTTTTTTTGTCAGAACTCTTCTATTAGATTCAGGTCAGATTAAAGATCAATGTTCTGTAGAAATTCACTTGAGCCGGGCCGGGTTCGGGCCGAATTTTTAACTTTTTTCCGGACCGGGCCGAGCTCGGGCCGAAATTTTAATTTTCGGGCCGGGCCGGGTCGGGCCAATATTTTTTCGTTCGGGCCGGGCCGGGCTCGGGCCAAAATTTTAACTTTCGGGCCGGGCCGGGTCGGGCCAATATTTTTTTCGTTCGGGCCGGGCCGGGCCCGGGCCGAAATTTTAACTGTCGGGCCGGGCTCGGGCCTGGAAATTTCGGCCCGTGCAGACCTCTAAACAGTAACTTTTAAAAAACATTTGAAGAGAAAATGACGTCACTATTTAAAACATCGCTCTGTTATGCCGTCTATTATCCTGTTATCCCGTCGACCTGTTATCTCTGTTATCCCGTCGACCAATTTCGCCAAATTATACAAATCGCCAAAGTAATAGCCAAGTTATACTTATTGACATAATTTTTATTTTAAATAACGAAAAATCAAATAATTAGTAGAATATTAATAAAAATATTAATAAAAAATCGAAATAAAAATCACTTAATGACATTTTAAACACACGAATCGTATTTAATGTCATTGAATGTGACATTCGCGATCATCCATTATTGGCATTTAATCTTATAGTTTGGCGATAATTTTTGGTCGACGGGATAACCTAGTAGTACCCGATATTACATTTCAATATTTCTTTTCATTATGGGCACTGAGTTTTAGATTTTACTTTCAGATGACTTCAGTTAGTGAAAATAATGTCACAGTAAAAATGAGATTAGTTTTTTTTTTTTAACTAAAACTATTTTTCTGCGAGTGCATATAAAATAAAATTTCTGGATTTCGCCGGCACTCAGATTACAATTTTAACTGAAGATGTGGGGATATTTGCATGCAAAATTGTAACAGGCAAACTTGACATTTAGTTTGTAAATATATTTATTATATATTGATTCAATAATGTAATTAATTTTGCTCTTTTTTTAAACCAAATCGATCGGGTCCTTTAAACATTTCATTCGTCGAATTCGACGGGATTCCACTCGTTTTATTGTTAAATTGCGTTTCCTTTTACTCAGAGTTTATAAAAAAGCGTTTAAACTAAAGAAAAAATCCGTTTTTGATGAATCTAGTCAATGAAGAAGTAGCACGTCAAATTGTATTTCTTTATTATTCCGCAATTCCAATGTCTCAGAGAGAAATTGCTATTCAATTGGGTATTTCATGCCGTTCTTTTGCTATTATATTGATAAACACAAGAAAAATGAAGTTAGTTTATTGCAATCTAAACGGGGTCGCCCTTCTAAAAAACCTCTATCGATTTTTTTTTCTAATCGGAGGCGAAATTGAATTTTGCAATGGCAGAATCTACATTCAACTTTTTTTTTATTTTTGTTATATAAAAATAAAATAACGCGAAAATTGAAAGAGATTCTAGTATTTAAAAAAAGGAAATAAAAATAAATAAATGATAGCTTGATATAACTAATTATTGATATAGTATATAATAAAAATATTTTAAAGAATTAAAATAAAATATAACAGTAAATAAACATGAATTTAATAAAAAGCGAAACAATAAAAAAACAGTTATAAATAATAAACTTAATAAGTAACAAAACAGTAAACATAATTTTCACAATAAATCGTAAATATTTATACTTATAGCCATATTGAATGCATGCATTTATACTAGGACTTCCCTCAGAGGGATCAGTCTGAGCGGTATTGCTGAGAATAAACATTTAATAACTTGCGATAAGTAAAGAAAATGAAATGTTACCTTTAATTGGTCATTCATTGTGATAAAATATGATGAAAATAAGCATATTGAATCATAGAATTACAAAATCTTATATATAAAGTTGCATATACTATTTTTATTAAAGAAAAGCAAACCATGCATGGATATAAAATTGGAAATATGCAAAATGTTAAAAGTAATACAGAAAATAAAACACCAAATTTTCCTATATTGGAAATATAACTCTTTGAAATGATGTCATGGGCATAAACAGAAGCTTTGCACCGATTTGAGAAACTATAAATAACATAAACTATTATGTTTGAAGAGAATGGAGTGTATTTTATACGGTGTGAAATCCGTCCGAATAGTTTATAATGTTGAATATCTGTTTTCCACGGATGCAATGAGGTTTTCGATAAGAGTTAAGGAATCCTTTTTTAAAAATTTGTCCTAAACGAGCACTTACATCTTATAAGTTGCTGTGATGCCAAAGTTATAGTTTCTGACCCCAACAGTATCCTAGAAATTGCAATATTCTCAATAAATTGGGTTTAAAATTTTTTCTAGAAAAAAAATGTTTAATTTGTAAAATTAAATTGTCGAATGTTTTAGAAATCGTTCATAACGAGAATATTATATCCTAAAAGTTGCCACAAAAAAAAAAAAAAAAAAAAAGATTTTAAATTTTTAGTTATATCGACATCAAAAAATTCTCAATTTTAGAACTTTTTTTTGCTCGTGCATTGATGGTGATTATCGTTCCTTTGATGCAAAATATAGTATATTTTGCATCAAAGCTAGTTACCAATATTTTTTACCCACATTATTTGTTAAATCGGCTAGGTACTCCCAATGATAACGAAAAACACACAAACGTTAATGCTTTAAAGCATAGAAATACAGAACCAAAAGCTATTTATCTCCTAATATATACACATGAATTATCTAAATAGTGCTAGCAGATGCATTTTAAATATACATAGATCAATATAACGCTTCATTTTTCTTTTATTAGTATTTCTTAGTATTCATTTTTCATTTATTTGTATTATTCAGTAAAATACTCACTTTCTTAAGCCCGAACTACGTCAAACTTTTTATAAAAGCGCCTAAGTCCATATAACAGCGAAGTATTGTGAAGAGTATTAAATACAAGGTAGTAAGATACTTAGCCAAACGCAGGTAATAAATCGCCAAATATTGTTCTTTTCGCCCTCTCTCGAAATGCATTTTTTCCGTACATTTAAAAAACACGATTTTGAGTCATCTTATTTAAAATTTAAATAAATAAATAAGAGGAAGCAATAATAGCATAAGTCAGAACATTTTATATCAGCATCAAGGAATTGTATCGTAGTTACACATGTGGAAAAAAGCTGCTTTTGGCCAAAAAACGTTGTCTTCACTAAATTTGAATCCGATTAAAAAAAGTACCGTGATTAATTAAAATGTTATAGGCAGAGCTGCCAAGACTCCGGCATTTTGGATACCGGTATTTTAATACAGAAAATCTTTTATTAAATAGGAACATTCTGCGAATTTAAAAAATAACTTTTCCTATAAGAAAATTCTGCTGTGTAATAAGCGGGGGCTTGGCATCTCTGTATAGGAATATTTCGTAACCTCCTTTTTAACCTTAAAATAAGCAACGACCATTTTTCGGGTTCAAAAAGTATTGCTAATTGTTCCATTTTGCATATAAAGTACTGATTGTAATATTAATACATCTATGGTGATAAATTTCCAATAATTTTTCAAATCCCATTTATTTCATTAAAAATATAAATCTTTTATTCATTTAGTTTAAAATAAATGGTTTTTAACTAATTTAATACTTTTGAAATATCACTTTTCATTGGCCATCTTTTTAAAGCATTTAGAAAATGGTTGTTGTTTTCAGTCAAATATAGACTTTGTTCTGTCCGCATTTTATTTTATTATTATTATTATTTATAAATGGTGGAGAAATATTTATGCTTAATCCATAACGTACATAATATATGACTCTGTTATTACATAAGTCACCTTTTTATTATCATAAAAATTATGTTTTTACTGATTTTTATTAACTCAATAGGAAAAAATTTGTGCTTTGAGCAATATATGTCCGCATTTCATTTATTTATTTATTTTAACAAAATTCTTTGTATTGAGAAGAATTTTTATTTAAATGGGGAATCCAAATGTCGCTGTTAATAAAGAAGAAAGTTACAAAAAAAAGTTACAAAACGAGTATACGCATACTATCAAATATAGAAAAATGACGAATCCAAAAAAGACGTCGTATGAAATATCATCTTTGAAAGCAAAAAAACGAGGTCTGATTATCGAGCCTACTGATTACAAAATATGCATTACATAAAAAAAAAAAAAAAAAAAAAAAAAAAAAAAAAAACTGCAAATATTGATTTTTTTTCTTTTCTTTTGTGCAGTTTTGGCTTCGGAAGGTGCGCTATGTCGCAAAAAGATATAAGCGACTATGAAAACACACTTGGTAAACGTTCATGCTCAGTTTTACAAATAAATATGGCACATATATGCCCTATACACACCGAGGTACCTAATTGGTGCCAAAATGGCGTTCAATTGCCTAACATGCTGATTATCATATAAATGTTATAATAAATTGTTTGTTCTAAAAA
This sequence comes from Maratus speculifer, assembly GCA_964019185.1. Lineage (NCBI taxonomy): Eukaryota > Metazoa > Arthropoda > Arachnida > Araneae > Salticidae > Maratus > Maratus speculifer. Next base: position 4,111,557 of record OZ025294.1, on the reverse strand, counting down.
TATTATCATTTATTGATTGTTATTTCTTTTTTTTAATAGCAGAAAATGTTTCGTTTATTCCTTTTTTTCATTTTGAAATATATAAATAACGTGTTGTTATAGCATGCTATATGTATCTGGTAATCAAAACGATGTTTTCGCCTAATTGGCATAAAATATCTCGCCAAACCCGGTGCTTATATCTCTAGTATATTATCTCAAGTATTTTATTTATGTATACTATAATTGTTTTTACATACCACTTACTTCTTCTTTTATATAAAAATAGGTAAGAGGCTCCTTTATGCAGTGTAAATCTTTAAAAAATAGCCCCCGTTGCCCCTTTTTGGATCGAATTAAAAAAAATCAATGTCTAATTCCAGTATTGCTCCCAGGTAAGCATACCTATTCCAAATTTCAAAGTTGTATACCAACAGGAAATGGATGAAAAATGGGAAAAGATGTCACATATGCACCAGGGTACATAATTGGCGTGAAAATGGCATTATTTTACCTCAGATGGTAACCCGGCTTTATTTATTTATTATTTGTTTATTTACTCATAAAATGTTTATTTACTTTCATTTCCTTTTTTTAATTATATAAAATATTTCTTTTTATAGTTATTAATTATTATTATTATTTTATTTACTTTAAGTTCTTTTCGAAAATAGAAAATTATTTAAAAATGTGTATGTAAGCGTTATTTGAAAACGGAGTTTTCGCCAAATGGGCTTTGAAAAAAATTGCGCCAAATCTGATGCGCTTGTGGTATCCGTGCCGAAAAATTAGTGACCAGAATTGACTTCCATACACAAACAAAATATAAGTTAAAAGAAAACATGCAATAAAAATAAATATAAAGGGAAAATGATGTCATTAAAGAAACTTTTTATTTAAAAACGTAATTGTTTCTAATTTTCACACGTGAAATATATAAAACATTCTTTTAGCGATCAAAAAATGTTATTAAGAGATTATCACAAAATCTCAAAATCAAAGTTTTTATGACATTTTTTTAATATAAAAAATATCAGTTTTATTTTCCTGCATGATTAAATTTTAAAATGTTTTATTGCATTCAATATTTTTGAGTGCGTTGATTCGGTTATCTACGAAAATATCCAGCTGGTGAAAATCACGCACACCAAATTTCTGTGACGTATGCAAATAAATTGTGCTTTTTTATCAGTTTTTTTAATCTGACTTTTAAACTATTTGGAACTAATTTTTCGTATGTAGTGCATTCACCAGATTACTTTCATAGGTACCTATTGGTACAAACAGAATCAAAATCCGACAAGTACTTTTTGAGATTTGCTTGACGAAAGAATTTTTTTGACTTTTAATATCGTTACGTATCTTTGAGTATAAAGACTTCACTTCGCTCAGACAATTATTTAATCAGCCCATTTCACTGAAATCTTTTAAGTTTTTTCATTTTATTTCCCTAACAACTGTTATAAACTTATTAAACGGATCTTTCTCCTTGACACACATGTGCAATGCTAAATTGGCGGGGGGGGGGGAAGCATGTTCCAATGGGGTGCGTATATGACATCTGTGCCAAAAGCACTTATTGTGACGTAACTATAACAGTTTGACATATGCTGCCGCGACATTTTTTTTAGATAATTATACGTTCTGAAAAGTGGTAGTACATTATTTTGCTTTATAATCAATAGTATTCGCAGCGCACGCGATGTAAGGATTTTTGGTACTTCTAGGTTATTCCATCGGCCAAAAAAATATCGCCAAACTATAAGATTAAATGCCAGTAATGGATAATCGTGAATGTCACATTCAATGACATTAAATACGATTCACGTGTTTAAAATGTCATTAAGTGATATTAATTTGTTTTTTTTATTTGAATTTTTATTAATATTCCACTAATTATTTGTTTTTTCGTTATTTAAAATAAAAATTATGTCAATATGTAAAATTTGGCTGTTAGTTTGGCAATTTGTATAATTTGGCAAAATTGGTCGGCGGGATAATAGAGAAGTACCGGATTTTTTAAGGTCATTTTTCTACACCTTGGGTTACATTATTGGCATTTTAGTAAAGATTCCCCCTTTTTTTAGGTGCGTTCGTAATTATGTAAATACGTAGCACCTATTGTTGTCGCTCAGTCCGTCCGTCTGTCCGTCTGTCTGTCTGTCCGTCCGTCTGTCCGCATATAACAACGCAAAAACTAGCCAACCGAATCGTTTGAAATTTAAAATACATAATTATAACATAATTTTGTCGAGCCATTTCAAATTTTATGAAAATCGGATGGATAGATCAGTTACAGGGACATTCAAAAGGATTCCGTTACATTACGGTCAATAGGGAAAAATTTTTAAATGCATTTTAATAGTTTGAAATTTAAAACATATAATTATTGCGTAATTTTGTCGAGTCATTTCAAATGTTATGAAAATCGGATGCATAGATCAATTACAGGGACAATCAAAAGGATTCCGTTACATTACGGTCAATGGAGAAAGAGTTTCAAATGCATTTTAGTGATGTTACAATCATTCGAACATAATAGAATTGGCATGAATCTATGAAATATATACTAAAATATGCATTCTGTACAATCTGTGATGCAAAGAATTTTTATTATTAAATTACAGGGTCACACAAAAGTATTCCACTATATAATGCTATACGGGGAAACATGGTTTGGTACGTGTTTTAATTATATTCAACTATTTCACATTTTATGAATAAGATATACGTTGCTGAGGTGTAATAAAAATTACTTCCTGCATATTTACAGAAACGTAAAGATTTCGACTACTATACTGTATCCGGAATACACTCTACTATATCAGCAAGATCTGAATATTTTTAAAACTTCGTTATCGTACGAACGCACCTCATTTGTTACGTTCACGTGCAATTTCGAACTTGTTTTAGTATAATATAGCCTAAGTTTACCGGAAATAGTGTAGCTTTCCAACGGTGAAAGAATTTTTCAAATCCGTCAGGTAGTTTCGGAGCCCATTCAATTCAAACAAACAAACAATCAAATCTTGCCTCTTTATAATATTGGGTATAGATGTGACATCATTATTTACTGATTTTTATTAGTTACATATATCCATGCCTCTTGTTCCTTTAACAAACATTTCAAAATTCCTATGTTATTTAAATTATGACATCATATTTTCCCAAATCAAATATTTTAATAATAATTTAATTCTTTCTCTTTCACTTTACTTCTAATTATGTCGCCATTTTTCGCAGAGAACCTCTTATTAACGTACCCGATAATTGTGCGTCTTATATAATAAAATAGTTTTTTTTTTCAAGTATGACGACATATTTATTTTCCTTTGAATTATTTTTATTTTAATTTTTCACGTGGATACTGTTCAATTGAAAATTAATTGCCGAGGAGATATTATTATCCCAGATTTTGATTTTATTGGCAACGTGAAAGAAAAATGATTATTTTTTATCGGAAAAATTTTAATTGATTCTGTATGAAAAATAATGAAATTTTGAACTATTAAGGAAAATATTTGAATAAATCAATTAAAAATTAGCCTATGTTCACCGGAAATTGTGTAGCTTTCCAACGGTGAAAGAATTTTTCAAATCCGTCAAGTAGTTTCGGAGCTTATTCAATTCAAACAAACAAACAAACAAACAATCAAATCTTTCCTCTTTATAATATTAGTATAGACAAAAGATGTCATGTTATGTCAAGCATCACTGTTATGGTACATTGTTTTTATATGTGTTGTGTTTGATATTACGAAAATGGGCGATTCCTCATTTCTGTTTTCTATTAGTTTTTAAAATACGATTTTTTACCACTATCGTATGTTTTAAAAAATGATATTTATATAAGAAATATAAGTATAAATGTTATTCTAAACTCTTCGAAACTCTCTTGAGGGACAGCTAGATTGTTTTTTATAAAGACCTTCAATATTATGAAACTCATTTGAGGGTTTTTTGAAAATTTACTAACCCAGAATAAGTACACACTAAAATATGCATTCTGTACAATCTTTGATGCAAAGAACTTTTATTATTAAATTACAGGGCCACACAAAAGTATTCCACTACATAATGCTATTGTGACGTCGTAACTAAATGTACTCCGACTCTCTGTACAATTTCACAATTCACTTTAATAAAACCAACACACAGAATACACGATGAATGCACTACATACAACCGCACTGCGCTATTTACACTATATACAGTTAATATACACTTATATCCATCAGGAAAATGCACTTGAAAATATACAGCCCCTTCCGGGCATGAGCTTTCGAACACCCTTTTCCGATGTCTTTAAAACCTGAACCATACACGGCTCACACCCGTGCCGCCGAAAAAAAAACGTTCTTTCCTTGCTGCACACCAGGCAACAACTGAATCCCTTCGTTTCAGTTCCATTTCAAACAGAAAAGTTACTTTCAAAAAGTCTCTTTCAAAATGAAAAATCACGGAGCGGACGATTTTCACAGACTTCATGGCGCTTGGCATGGAACGTCATCGCAGACTTATTGGCGTCGACATCACGGAGCCGGCCGATATCACACTATACTGGGAAACATTGTTTGGGACGTGTTTTAATTATATTCAACTATTTCACATTTTGTGAATAAGATATACGTTGCTGAGGTGTAATAAAAATTACTTCCTGCATATTTACAGAAACGTAAAGATTTCGACTACTATACTGTATCCGGAGTACACTCTACTATATCAGCAAGATCTGAATATTTTTAAAACTTCGTTATCGTACGAACGCACCTCATTTGCTACGCTTCACGTGCAATTTCAAACTTGTTTTCTTTCAACAGACAGTAGCTGTAGTAAACAATTTATCGTTTATAGTGTTGTGAGCATTTGGGTAAGGATAAGTGGCCCTATCAAACAGCATTTAAGATAAAGGTATTTTATTCTTATTAAAAATTAAAAATTAAAAATCGTCACTGAACGCCAATGAACGAATTTCCATTGTTACGGCGATCCTTTCTATGGAAGTTCGGGATGTCCGGTATATATAACATTTACTATTTCAACCTTTATAAAGCACCGGAATAATAAACAGTTTGTTTTTTATGCAAATCACAATTGCTATGTCCGTTATTTTATTATTTTGCGGTATCTTTTCGTGTTTATTTACTATTCCAAAGAAAACATTTTGAAACATCGATTTCACAATCAGATTTCACAAAAGATTAAAATGCATTACAAGTAAAAATTCCGATGGGAAAATTATAACAATTTAAGTCAATTCCAGATACTGTTGATACTGGCGGTTCCTATTCCAATATTTTTTTCTGCATGACATTCTTTTGGGATGTAAGTAATACGCAAAATTCAAGTGAAAACGTCTTGTCAAATTTGCATTCTCTTAAAAATAACTAAAAACGAAGATGATATAATTTATTTGGCTTCTAAGAGGAGACAAGAGAAATAACATTAAAAAAATAAATTACTAAAGTAGGACATTAAACATTAAACATAATTTTCTTAATGCTAAATACAAATTTTTAAGTAACTTTGATTCATCATTTCTTGATCTGTTATTTTTTACATTCCTGGGCCAAGCGCTATGTTATTCTCGGGGCGGGGCGAGTGCGTTCTGTCACTTTTCGCTCTTCTGACACTAGCGGATGTCAGGAAGATAGAACAGTTTTTCAGCCGATTCCAAGAATACATCAGACTGCTCGGAGCGCGGTATTCCACGTATTCGTTTGACTGACGTCCTTGCCCACGATCAGGGATGCAGTGAAGGGTATACGGGGGTATACGCCGGATACCTTCTGTATTTTTAAAAGGAGCACCGCATACACTCTTTTTCCCAAGAAAGCTTATAGTATACACACTCTAGGGTATACCCTTCGCTTAGAACGTATATCCCCTGTTGCTTTTACGACTACACCTTTGCCCACGATCCAAGTGCGGAGACTTGTCATGATCATGTAAATTATGTTTGTGGAAGAATTTGACATGTGGTTGTAAAAAGATTCACTCTTCCTTGCTTTAGGATATTTCGCACATTGTTTTTTCTTAGGGGAGTAAACTGTAAAAAAAATGTAAAGGTACTAAACATTTTCTAGGAAACTGGGATTCCAAGAACTTTTCATGTAACGATAACAGGAAAAATCCATGTAACCGATTCTAAAAGATGAGTTTTTGTTGCTACCGTTACAGGAAAAGTTCTTGGAATCCCAGTTTCCTAGATAAAGTATAGTACCTTTACAGATTTTTTTTTTTTTTTTTTTACAGTGTAAAGTCTATAGGAAACCGTCAACATATTGAAAAAGAACGAATATTTTTCGGATAACCTTGTCAAAACTAATGCATAAAAAGCATTTAAAATGTATAATATAATTCAGCTAGTTGCTTATTGTAGTAAACTGCATTAATTTTTTGAGTAAAGCATGTAGACTGGAATAAGAAGGTAGAGGAATTAAGTTTTTCATAAGAACAGTCCTAAATATTGCCAAGTTTATTACTTATAACTTACAGAGTTCTTAATATTAAAAAAATGTTTTTTTAGGAAATATTACATGCAACATTGATCATATTACCCAGTTATCAGAATTAAAAAATAATAAAAAAAATTCTAAATGATTAAATTTACTAAATAAATTTTCAATGCACATGCGCGAAGGCAATCAAAATTTAAAATGCATAATTTGTGTTAGTTAAATGTATGCGTTTATGAAAAACATATCTTACAAATTCTGAAAATTATCGTCGATAAAATAATCTCAAAATCTGTTCTTCTTAAAATGAAGCAAAGAGATGAGAAGTTGTTTCCATATATACATTGATTATTGCCAATATATAGCATATACAATATTGCATACACTACTATATTTGGATACAGCCCTTAAACATTTTGCTTCCTTTTAGGAATAACGGATTTACAGCTTATTCTCTCGACAATGGGTCTCAGAATTTTCAAGTTATGTTTTGGAGACTTTTACAAAAGTTGCGCTATACATTTAGCTAACAATTTATGAACATTATATTTTGATTATATCCACGCACGTGCAATGAAATATTATTTAATATACTTGCCTACTTTTCATACACGTATTATTATTATTATTATTATTATTATTATTATTTCTAATTACAGTGTATTGTGTTTACAATGTAGTGTAATGAACTGTCGAATGTTGCGAGTATATTTAATACTCATTAGGTCGCTGGTTCAATTAATACTACTAATAATGCTTATAAACTCTTTATATACAAATTATTTACACATTATTTACATTTCGAATAAAGAATACAGATCCAGCGAACGCACGATAGGCCCGCTAAGATCGCCGAAACCAAAACAATAACAAACGATATTCCAATGTTGCCAAAACGGCAAAACTGAAGTACAGTAGAATGCGCCAAGGAGACGCGCGGCATCCAAGGTTATGGTGAAGCCGTTACAAAGAAATACGCCATGGAGACGCGATATACAAGATTATGGTGAAGCCGTAACATACCGGCCCCCGTTGATATGTGCCAACATTCAACAATAATACTAAATTTAACAATAAACAATTGCAAATAATAGAAATTTCAATTCTAAAAGAATAGGATTAAAGAGCCGTCTACGATGGAATTGACTAGATATTGACTTTTTATACTGTGAACTAGCTGTCTTCAATGACTACTTGAGTGGCACTAAAATTTCCTTTATCAAGAAGAGGGCTCTTTCGGCTAACAATCGAAAACCAAACTTCAATTTTGATACATCCCCTAGAATATGTTCGTTTCAAAACAATTAATTTTGATTCGTTAGTCTTGTTTAAAATAATTAATTTCTTATGAAATTATTGAACGAATTGTATGAAAATTTGAGGCTAATTGATAGGTGTTGAATTCATTTATGCAGTCAGAATTGGATACTTCAATTGAAAAAAAGAAATATAAAGTTTATTTTAATATGGAGATGCTCCCTAAGCAAACTTTATTTACATCATTTAAAAGTAGACTTTATATCCTCTACTTTGGTACCAGTAACTTTCTTCTAGAATAATTTCTTGCGGAGTTAGTAGGGGGAGTTAACTTTTTTTTCCACGACTGTACTAATTCATTTACTACTGAAATATGCCACCGCCCCATGTCGCGTTTGGGTTTTTCCATACAGGCCTGGTTTATCTATATCTTTTTCCATTTACCTCTCTCCCCTTATCCTCCGACGAGAAAGAAAAAAAAAGTAAGGTTTTAAGGCACAGCAATAGCCACAGACAATGTATACCAGAAGGTAATGTAAAGTCTATGGGAGCGTTCTTTTCAAATATCTCTTTTTCCGTTTCCAGATATCATGTTTAAATGGCTGCAGACTAAAATATTTTAAACGAAATGTTATTTTGAATCATACATAGAAAGAAGTGATATTTAAGATATTATAGCATCAAACTGTGATTAATTAATATAAGTATCTTGCAATTTTTAAGCATTCTTTTAAATATACATGAAAACCCTTGGACAGTGAAAGGCTTAATATTTTTACATGATTTTTTTTTTGCATAGGATAGCGAAGGACGATATACAACCGGCCTAGTTTATACTTTTTCAATTTTGGTTTCAGATTTTTTTAAATACTTTAAAATTCAAAACCGGTTCTGAAATTGAAACTGTCATGATATGAAAAATATATAACCAAAATCGAAAAAGTAAAAACTAGGCCGTTTGTAGATCATCTTCTGCTATCCTATGAAAAAAAATCATGTAAAAATATTAAAAGTTGAACGAGATATTTGAAAAGAACGCTCCCATAGATTTTACATTATCACCCGGGACTTTTGATGTGACTATTGTGGGGCCTTAATAAAGAAAATCGGTAAGGACATTATGCTCTACAGGCTTGATTTTTTCGTCTGAGCAGCCCTTTTTCTGTTTTAAAATCAAATAATCAAATAGCATATAGAAAATTTTTATAGAGCACAAATACATTCACACAATTTATAAAAATATCTAACAGTATACAACCTAGGCATTTCGGATGCAGACTACAAAACAGAAATTCCTTTAAATATGAAATTTTATTTTTCTAGGGAGTGCTTCCGAAATTATACTTATATACATAATTTAAGATTTTTTTTCATTTCGTGTTATATATTCAAAGCATATATAGTGTAGAAGGTTTTTGAGTAAGAAATAAACAATGTAGATTTGATTTGAGTGTAAAAGTTTGGAGAATCTAAACTGATTTAAAAGCGCTGAATCAGAAAAAAAATGTGCATTGACACAAAAAGAGAACTTCTTGGTCCAAATAAAAAGTTTCTATTTTTATCCTTCTGTATTCTTGTTGATAATTCTTTTCACGTACAAATAAAGCATTTATTTTTAAATCTTCTGTGGAGACTGAGTTAAGATGTTTCCCTATAGAAATATATTTCGAATTTATATTTTGGATTTAATAGAACTACTTCAAATAAAAACTAAGATAAATAAAGCACTGTTACATCATTTCTTTTAAAACTTTATTTTCTTTTCAGTTATTATATATAAACTAAAAAACTCAGCTATATGCGGTTTAAAGGCGTATTATTTATAATGCATAATGTGTTTCATGCATCATCCTTTTCTGATGCTATCAAATGTTGAAACACTTATTTCTTATTACAAAGTATATTAATTCGTCTGTGTCTCACATTTAAATAACAAACGCAAATTCATAATTATGATATTTTTGATGATTTAAAAAAATGTGCTACACTGTAAAAAAAACTGTAAAAATACTATACTTTATCTAGGAAACTGGGATTCCAAGAACTTTTCCTGTAACGGTAGCAACAAAAACTCATGTTTTAGAATCGGTTACATGGATTTTTCCTGTTATCGTTACATGAAAAGTTCTTGGAATCCCAGTTTCCTAGAAAATGTTTAGTAGCTTTACAGATTTTTTTTTACAGTGTACATCATCAAGACTAATAAATAAGTAATATCTCTACGGTGCAACCACACTTAAAAAAAAATCTGTAAATTCACTAAACTTTCTTGGACATTGGGATTCATAGAACTTGTTATGTAACGATAATAGCAAAAATACATGTAACCGATTATGTTACATATTTTTTTGCTGTTACTGTTACATAAAAATTTCTTGGAATCCCAGTTTGATAGAAAAAGTTTAGTAACTTTACAGATTTTTTTTTTTTTTAGAGCACAGTCAACGAAAGGATCACAAGTGTCAAGCTGAGTACGAGTGACAAAATTATGTCCGTACCTCTCCTTAAGTAAGCGCCATTTGATAACTCCATAGAGAAACCGTTTTTATTCTTGCCTTGTGGCGAGGTCTTCACATTCTTTATGCTTATATTTTCTGTGATCTTCATTTGCAGATTCTATTGTAAAGTTACCATGATAGTTTATTTGCACTCAGTGCTTATTAAAGTCCCACACTAATTATTGAAAAAGACCCGGATGATATTGTTAAGTCTATGGGAGCGTTCTTTTCAAATATCTTGCCCATTTTTTTTTCCCTAGGATAGCTGAAGATTATCAACAATAAGGCTAGTTTTTACTTTTTCGATTTTGGTTTCAGAATATTTAAAAAAAAAAAATACTTTAACTTTCAGAACCAATTTGATCTAGTTGTAAAATTGAAACCCTGATAATATAAAAAATATAACCAAAATTGAAAAAGTAAAAATTAGCCCAGTTGTAGACAGTCCTCATTTATACTAGGCAAAAAATCATGTAAAAATAATTAAATTTGAGCGAGACATTTGAAACTTCCCCATAGACATTATCACCCCATTAACTTTATCATCCGGGTCTTTTTCGGTGACTAGTGTGGCGCCTTAAACAGTAAAATTAAGTGTTAGATTTCTGCTCACTATTTAGCATCACAGTAGAGTGTCCAAATGCATGAAAACTCAGACTGAACATCTGGAACTGTTATGACTTTATTTCGTTCTTTGTCGCAATGCAACGCACATGAAGACTTCACAACGCTGTCTCCAAATAACGGTCACGTGAAAATCAGAAGTAAGACAATATTGTAGTATCAAATGTGATCCCGTTACGAAGCAATAACCAGGGTGACATTTCAATGGAATCACCAAATTATGTTTACATGTAGATAATCAGAATTAAAGTGAAAATTATAACATTTTACTCACCATAGATATTGCGAATGCTGTAACCAATTGACACACAGACTTTCTGCAGCCTACGGATAATACTTATTTGCTACACCTGTTGTATATACATGTTTTTGTGCACTCACAATTGAAAAAAATATTTTTTTGTTTTTTTTCGATGAAGTTTTGAGATATCAGAATATACAGGGTGATTCTAAATTGTTTTTACAATAAAAGAAAGGTGATTGTACACATCAAGACAAACAATATTAAATAGGAAACCAAGGGTCCCAAACGTTTTCCGAAGGAGATAACCGCCAATAAGGTTTAGGGTCCAAAATTTCAAATAAACATAAAAAACGAAAAAATTGGTCGATTGATTTGCGGTTTTCCCTAAAACTATTTTTTATGTCAGTTTTTTCTTGAAAATAAACTATAAAAATAAATTTCGAAAAATGCCGATAGAGGGCGCTTTAGACTTTGGAGTAACGAACAACTATTTTTTGCATCTCATTAAATGTTTTCCTAAGCTTAGACTTAAACTTAAATTTTGAGTACAAAATCTGAATAGTTGGGAGTGGTTACGTAGCACAAACTGAACTGTGTTCAGAGAGTTCAAATTTGAAATGTTTATAAAAACCGGAAAAAATGGTCGATTCGTTTGCGGTTTTCGATAAAACTGCTTTTTAAATGAGTGTTTTCTTGAAAATAAATTTTAAAGATTTAATTCCGATAGAGGACGTTTTAGATTTTTGAGTAGTGTACAACTATTTTTAACCATTATTTTTTAAATCTCATTAAATGCTTTCAAATGCTTAGACATAAATTTTGAGCTCAAATTGTGAAGTGTCTGGAGTGTTTAAGAAGCGCAAAATTGATCTGTGTTCGAGGGGGGGGGGAGGTCTTAACTTCTGAACACACTTCAGTTTCGTTTCTTAACCCCTCCCAACGATTCAGAATTTGAGTTCAACGTTGTATCATTATTTATTCAGATGTCTACTAGATTTATTGGCTGCAATTTGTAAGCATAGTTACCAATCATATACAATATTTGCTACTAATGTTCATCAGTTACAAATTAAATACATTTTAATATTTTTCTTCATTTTGTGATATAAATACCTCCAAACGTTTGATTTTGATTTTAATGTTTTATATCCTGTGTATTTTTAATACAATGTGATTTTTTTTTTTGAGTTTATGAATACATACGATTTATTATATAACTTAACACAATCAAACTGATTGGTAAAGTTTTCATACGAATTAAATATTTCCAACTGAGCGAAAAATTGCCCACGCCAGGAATCGAACCCAGCTTGGCTTACATATGGTTTGGCTTACAAGGTCATACTTGGCTTACAAGGTCAATGCTTGAATTGGCCAATGCCTTTGTTGAGCTGTCTAAATGACAGACCACATGTTATGGCATACAAGGTTGTGTGGGTGAAAAATGCTGACCGGTTGTTGAGTCCACTTAACTTAAACGGTAGAGTATTGGCCTTGTAAGCCAAGTATCTGGGTTCGAATCCCGGCGTGGGCAATTTTTAGGTCAGTTGGAAATATTTAGTTCGTATATACGATTTAACAATTTTTTTTCAAATATTACATATATTAAAACTGCATTAAAACTGGTTTAAAATAAAAGCTAATTATTTTTTTTTCATTTTTACAGCTTTAAAAAACTGCTATAACTACAAATAAAATAACCATTATGGTTAAGAAAAAATGTTACTTAATCTGGAAAGAGGAAAAATAAAATAAAATGTAAAGTCCGTAGAAAACGTGAACATGTAAACAAAATTAAAATTTTAAGAGATACAGTGATAATTAATATTTGGAAGTAAAATTTATGCTAGAAAATTCTTTGTACTTTACACAATTTCATATTTATCAGCATATAAATACTCTTAACCAAGAAAAAAATAAAATAAATGATGCTCTTATTAAATCGAGAATTATAATCAGAAAAAAAATAGACAATACACTTAAAAATGAAAACAAGTTTTAATTGTATATGTAAAACATGCGATACTTAGATTTTCACAACTACATTAATCTTCCATTTATTCATGCAGATATGTAAACAACTTCTAATTACGTAAAAAAGCTTTTGTTACACGTAGTTACAGTGCTTTCAAGTATCGAAGCAGCATGAATATATGCATAGCACAAGACGTAAGCACGATAACAAAACAACGACATGTTCTGTTAATGTAATATGCTATTAGTGATGCATGGGATATATGCTATTAGTGAAGGATAATTTTGGAATACGGTAAAGGACAGAAGATATAAATGTTTTGCTTCGAAATTTTTTTCGACAGTTCTCACTTAAGTAAAATTCATTATTGATTAAAGGGTTTGAAAAATAAGAAGTGTGAGCCACAAATTTGTTTTCATGGTTGAAAATATTCTTCTGCATACAGTTATAGGAATATTTTTAAAAAAAAATCGAAAATAAATACATTTTTTATTCATTTTTACGGCCAAAAAAATTCTATAACTAAAAATAAAATAATCATTATGGTTAAGAGAAAATGTAATATAATCTGGAAAGAGAAATAAGAAAATAAAACATAAAGTCCGTAGGAAGCGTGAACATATAAACAAAATTAAAATTTTAAGAGATACAACGATTAATAATGTCTGGAAGTAAAATTTATGCTAGAAAATTCATTATATTCTACACAGTGTTATATTTGTCAACATACAAATACTTTGAAACAGGATATAAAAAGTAAATGATGCTCTTATTAAATCGAGAATTATAATCAGAAAAAAAAATATACTATATCCTGAAAAATGAAAACAAGCTTTAATTACTTGTTTATAAAAAACATGCGATACTTGGATTTTTACAGCTACAATAATCTTCTATTTATTCATGCAGATATGTAAACAACTTCTTAATTACCTAAAAAAGCATTTGTTAAGCGTAGTTGATTATGCTTTCAAGTATGGCTGCTTTCAAGTATGGAAGCAGCATGAACATATGCATAGCTCAAGACGTAAACACGATAATAAAACAACTGCTGCAAAAAATGCGAAAAGTGCTATTAATGAAAGATAATTATAGAACGCGATAAAGGACAGAAGAAAGAAATCTATTCCTTCTAAATTTTTTCGATGGATAGTTTTTCTAATAAAATTATCACTTAAGGGCAATAAAATTGTATATTATTGATGTGAGAGTTCGAAAATTAAGATATCTTATGCGACAAATTTATTTTCATGGTTAAAAATTTTTCTTCTGTACAGTTGTTGGAATAATTTTTACACATGACTAAGAAAAAATTATAAATGATTTGGGAGGAATGGTTTTAAATTTTTCTTAAAGATAAAAGTTTTAAACTGAATTATACTAGATTTATTAGCTATAATCTGTCAGCATAGTTACCAATAATACACAACATTTGCTGCTAATATTCACGAGATGCAAATTAAATGTATTTAATATTTTTTTTTTTCTTTTTGTAACATAAATACCTCTAGATGTTTAAATTTGATTTTATTATTAAATATACTGCGTATTTTTTAAACAAGGGGAGTTTTTTGAATATATACGCGATTTAACAAATACTTTTTAGTAAATACTTTTTTGTGTAAAATCTGTAACGTGTGGTTTAAAATCAAAGCCAAATATTTTTTCCCGCGTTTTAAAATCATAAAATAACTGCCGTAACTAAATATAAAAGAACTATTTTTGTTAGGAGAAAGATAAATTTAATCTGGTAAGAGAAACGAAAAAATAAAACGTAAAGTCCGTAGAAAACGTGAATATATAAGTAAAATTAAAATTTTAAGAGATATATTAATAATGTTTGGAAGTAAAATTTATGCTTCTTGCATAAATTTTACACAGAGTGATATTTATCAACACATAAATATCCATGAACCAGGATATAAAATAAAATAAATGATGCTCTTATTAAATCGAGAATTATAATCAGAAAAAAAAATAGACTGTGTCCTTAAAAATGAAAACAAGCTTTAATTACGTGTTTATGAAAAACATGCAATATTACTTAGATTTTTGCAGCTACATTAATCTTGTATTTATTCCTGTAGATATCTAAACAACTTCTTAATTATTAAAAAAAGCGTTTGTTACGCGTAGTTGATAGTTCTTTCAAGTATAGAAGCATCATGAATGTATACATAGCACAAGATGTACCGATAGCAAAACAATTCCAAAAAATGCGATGCGATATATGCTATTAGTGAAGGATAATTATAGAACATGGTAAAGGATAGAAGAGAGAAATATTTCGCTTCGAAATTATTTTCGATGGATTGTTTTCCTAATATAGTTCTCACTTAAGTAAAGTAAAATTGATTAATATTGATTTAAGAGTTTGAAAAATAAGAAATGTGAGCGACAAATTTGTTTTAATAGTTGAAAATTTCCCTTTGCATAGTTATCAGAATATTTTCCTTTTTGAATCAAAATTAAAAACATTTTTTATTCATTTTTACGGCCATAAAAATGCTATAACGAAAAATAAAATAACCATGATGGTTAAGAGAAAATGTTATTTAATCTGGAAAAATAAAAAATAAAATAAAATATAAAGTCCGTAGAAAACGTTAATATATAAACAAAATAAAAATTTTAAGAGATACAGCGATTATGATGAATTTTCTAAATGGATTTAAAATTTATGCTGGAAAATTCATTGTACTTTACACAGAGTTGTACTTATTAACATTAAAATATCCATGAACCAGGGAATAAAATAAAATATATGATGCTCTCATAAAATCGAGAAATATAATCAGAAAAAAATTACTATATCCTTAAAAGTGAAAACAAGTTTTAATTATATTTTTATAAAAAACATGCGATATTTAGATTTTTACAGCTACATTAATCTTCTATTTATTCATGCAAATAAGTAAAAAACTTCTTAATTACCTAAAAAAGCTGTTGTTACGCGTAGTTGATAGTGCTTTTATGTATGGAAGTAGCATGAATCTATGTATAGCACAAGACGTAAGCACGATAACAAAACAACTGCTGCAAAAAATGTGAAAAATGCTATTAGTGAAGGATAATTATTGAATACGGTAAAAGACAGAAGAAAGAAATATTTCTCTTCGAAATTTTTTTTTCAGTGGATAGTTTCTTTAATGAAGTTCTCACTTAAGTAAAATAAAATTAAGATATGTTGTGCGACAAATGCATTTTTTATTCATTTTCACGGTTTAAAAAAATGCTATAACTAAAATTAAAATAACCATTATGGATAAGAGAAAATGTTATTTAATCCGGAAAGAGAAAAAATAAAATGTAAAGTCCGTAGAAAACGTTAACATATAAACAAAATTTAAATTTTAAAAGATACAGCGATTATAATGAATTTTCTGTATGGATGGAAAATTTAGGCTAGAAAATTCATTGTACTTTACACAGAATTATACTTATTAACATATAAATAACCCTAAACCAGGATATAAAATAAAATAAATTATGCTCTCAAAAAATCAAGAAATATGACCAGAAAAAATTTTCTATATCCTTAAATGTAAAAACAAGTTTTAATTACTTCTTTATAAAAAACATGCGATATTTTGATTATTACAGCTACATTAATCTTCTTTTTATTCAAGCAGATATGTAAACAACTTCTTAATTACCTAAAAAGTCTTTTGTTAAGCGAAGCTTATACTGCTTTCAAGTATAGAAGAAGCATGTATATATGCATAGCACAAGTCGTAAGCACGATAAGAAAACAACTGCTGCAAAAAATGCGAAAAGGCCTATTAGTGGAAGATAATTATAGAACGCGGCAAAGGACAGAAGAAACAAATCTATCGTTTCGAAATTTTTTCGATGGATAGTTTTTCTAATAAAGTTCTCACTTAACTGAAATAAAATTGTTTATTATTGCTGGGAGAGCTCGAAAATTAAGATATCTTGTGCGACAAAATTTGTTTTCATGTTTAAAAATTTTTCTTCTGCACAGTTGTTGGAATAACTTAACACATGACTAATAAATGATTACAAATGATTTGGGAGGAATTGTTTTAAAATTTTCTTAAAGATAAAAGTTTAAAACATATTTATACTAGATTTATTAGTTATCATCTGTCAGCATAGTTACCAATTATATGCAACATTTGCTGCTAATATATCAATTACAAATTAAATGCATTTTATTTTTTTTTTCTTTTTGTGACAAAAATACTTCCAAATGTTTAATTTTGATTTTAATACTTAATATACTGCGTATTTTTTGAACGATGAGAGTTTTTTGAATATATACGATTTAACAAAAAAATTTTGTATATATTTTTTGTGTAAAAATTGTAACGTGTAAAATGAAAGCTAAATATTTTTGTTCCATTTTTAAAGCTATAAAAAACTTTTATAACTACAAATAAAATAACTGTTATGGCTAAGAGAAAGTTAAATTTTATCTGGAAAGAGAAATAAATAAATAAATAAATAAATAAAACATAAAGTCTGTAGAAAACGTGAACATATAAACAAAATAAAAATTTTAAGAGGTACAGTGATTAATAATGTTTGGAAGTAAAATTTATGCGAGAAAATTATTGTATTTTACAGAGGGTTATATTTATTAACCTATAAATACCCATGAACCAGAATATAAAATAAAATAAATGATGCTCTTATTAAATTGGGAATTATAATTAGAAAAATATAGACTATATCCTTCAAAATGAAAACAAGCTTTTAATTACTTGTTTATGAAAAACATGTAATACTTCTTAGATTTTTACAGCTACATTAATCTTCTATTTATTCATGTAGATGTGTAAACAACCTCTTAATTACCTAAAAAAAAAATTGTAATGCGTAGTTGACAGTGCTTTCAAGTATGGAAGCAGCATGAATATATGCATAGCACAAGACATGAGCACGATAACAAAACAACTGCTGCAAAAAATGCGAAAAGTGCTTTTAATGAGAAATAATTATAGAACGCGGTAAAGGACAGAAGAAAGAAATTTATCGCTTCGAAATTTTTTCGTTGGATAGTTTTTCTAATAAAGTTCTCACTTAAGTGAAATAAAATTGTTTATTATTGATGTGAGAGTTCGAAAATTAAGATATGTTGTGCGACAAATTTGTTTTCATGTTTAAATATTTTTCTTCTACACAGTTGTTTAATAACTTTAAACACATGACTAAGAAATCATTTAAAAGGATTTGGGTGGAATGAATTTTAAATTTTCCTAAAGTTAATAGTTTCAAACAGATTTCTAATAGATTTATTGGCTGTAATTTGTCATCATAGTTACCAATCATATACAATATTTGCTGCCAATGTTCATCAGTTACAAATTAAACACATTTTAATACTTTTTTCTTTCTGTGATATAAATACCTCCAAACGTTTGATTTTGATTTTAATATTTTATATCCTGTGCATATTTAACACAATGACAGTTCTTTGAGCTTATGAAAATATACGATTTAACAATTTTTTTTTTTTGTAAATATTACATGTGTAAAAACGCATCGTGTGGTTTAAAATAAAAACAAAATAGATTTTTTTTTTCATTTTTTACATCCATAAAAATCTACTATAACTACAAATAAAATATTATGGATAAGAGAAAGAGTAGTTGAATCTGGAAAGAGAAATAAGAAAATAAAATATAAAGTGCGTAGAAAACGTGATCGTATGAACAAAATTAAAATTTTAAGAGATATAGCGATTAATAATATTTGAAAGTAAAATTTATTCTAGAAAATTCATTGTATTTTACACAGTGTTCAATTTATCAGTACATAAATGCTCTGAACCAGGATATAAAATAAAATAAATGATGCTCTTCTTAAATCGAAAATTATAAACAGAAAAAAATAGGCTATATCCTTAAAAATGAAAGCAAATTTTTATTACTTGTTTATGAAAAACATGTGATACTTAGATATTTACAGCTACAATAATCTTCTATTTATTCATCCATATATATAAACAACTTCTTAATTACCTAATAAAGCATTTGTAACGCGTAGTTGATAGTGCTTTCAAGTATGGAAGAATGTGCTATGAATATATGCATAGCACAAGACATGAGCACGATAACAAAACAACTGCTGCAAAAAATGTGAAAAGTGCTATTAGTGAAAGATAATTATAGAACGCGGTAAAGGACAGAAGAAAGAAATATGTAGCTTTGAAATGTTTTCGATAGATAGTTTTGTCAATAAAATTTTCACTCAAGTAAAATAAAATTGTTTATTAGTAATGGAAGGGTTTGAAAAATTAAGATACGTTGTGCGAGAAATTTGTTTTCAAAGTGAAAATTTTGAAATGGTAGTGAAAAAGTTATTACTTTTACGTTTATAACATTATCTATTCGAATAGATTAATTAGACTTTCAATGTTATTTCTCTATCTGAAACATAACGAATGGTGGTGTTTTGGAAATTATATAATTCATGTGACAAAAGGCCAAGGAAGTGTTTTTGAGATGTTTAGAAAACATTACATAACAACAAGATTTAACTGACATTACAGTTTTCTAATACTTTTTGTATTTTATTACCTATGATTCTTTCAGAAAAGTAATTTTTATTTTAAATTTAAGAGTGAAAAATATTTTTAAAATAAAAGAATGCAAACGATACAAAGAGAACTAAGCAAATATTAATTCTTATTATCATTAATAAATGCCTAAACATTTATGATATCATATAAGAAATGCATCGACACATACTAACATTATTGCATGTAAACTGTAATAAAAATATGTGTTAGGACTAAATAATACGCACTTAAAATCATGTACTATTAGTAGTACACCAGACCCGAAAGGATTAATGACGTCAAAACTCTGTGGCTTAAAGAAATAATACTACTGAATGATCAATAATATTAATATTCTATAGGTAAAAGCTATTACAAAAATTAAAACCTCTGTTAGTAAGTGTTTAAGTGTGTACTTTTCCACTGGAGGGATTTTTTGTTGGATGATTTCGATACGTGGTACTTCTTGACCTCTTCAATTGTGTTAATGGTAGTTTGTATCTCTTTCAGAAACATCCATTGCATATTTCCTAAATATATCAGCAGCATTTATTAAGCGTAGTATACATAGTTGTTAATCTATGTCAAAAGCATTAATATATACACAATAGTAGGCATAAACATAACAACAAACATAAAAATTGGTAAACATAGTTTAAAAAAACAATTACAGAGGTAGGAAAGTACGATAGAAAATAAAAATTAGTCTTGGAGTTTATTTTATGGATATTTTTCTCCATTTTATCTTATGATCTAACTCTATGAGCACGGATGTTTCAATTTTCTACCACTTAATTTCAATTTCGAAATATCACAATCGCACCGGAACATTCGATCAACTTTATTTGACAAACGTTCAATGCAATTTTTTTAGTACATCGTAAACTCGATTTTCATTTTTCAAAACACTGCTGTCAATATGGCATTTGACATTTTGAAGAAATTCACCCACCAGAATTTAAAGAATTGATAGTCTTAAAATAATAAGTTTTGCAATATTCCACATTCCTTATTTAATCGCTGCATATGCTTTTATTAGGAGAATGTATTCATTTTGTGTTTAAAAAAAATTGCGTAAAATATCATGAAAATGATGCGCACAAAATTTATGGCAAATATTTATCATTTATATAAGTATTGGAAATGTAATTTTATTTTATTAATGTCTTTAAAATACATAATTTCATTCTTGGAAACTGAACATAATTTTTTCCATTTCTTTTTTGCTGTATTTTTTTTTCAAATTTGTTTTTAAATTCTATCATTCTTTTTGTTTCACTTACAATTTGTAATGTATTGTAATGAATCAGAAATTTAAATTTTCATATTTTATTCTTACTCATAATTTTTTACGTCGATTTTATCTTTTAATTTTACATTTTAGAAAGATTTTATTTCAAATTAGTATTGCTATTTAATCACAAGATAAATGATACAGATTTTTTGAATGATTTTATTTCAAATTAATATTGCTATTAAATCACAAGATAAAAATATATATACATATCATATTAACAACATTTCTTCTTAAATGGCAACTTATATTTTAATGGCAATCACTATTTGATTAGAAAAAAAAAATACTAATAAGAAATTCCCCCAAAAAATTAAAGTTGCCACCAGAAATCGTTAAAGGTTTCTGAGCCTTGTTATGCTACTGTTTCGACAAGTGAGCACAGATGCTTGGTAACGGCAGTTCTAAACCAGACGCTGCTTTAAAGATCTCAATACGGAAATTTGAAAAAAGAAATATCATAAAATAATCATTTCTACTTTTTTTTACGAAATATCGCAAAAAGTCAAACGATTTTTTAAGAAATCTCATTGACAAAAATTAGAGAATATCGAAGCGAATTTAATAGCTCAATTGATAACTTCGTGTATCATTTAGCTTCACTTCATATTTTAAACTGCCAATTTAATTAATAATTTTCTCACAATGATTCTTATTTTGGTAGAAAATCTCTTTTAGATTATTTGAGAAAATATATCAGTGTAGATTATAAGCATTAGAGAACGCGATCAAAATCATGTAGCAAAAACTTCATTATTATTATTATTATTATTATTATTATTATTATTATTATTATTATTATTATTATTATTACTGTAATCTAAGCAAAATAGCGTTAAACATGAAATTAAGTGTACAAATTTTTTGGTTGCAGAAAAAAAAATACTTTTTATTTGAACTTTGCTAGTTAACAACATGAATATACTGAACAATATACAGGGTGTCGAGTAAATGGCTGACCCATTTTGAATGTAAATAACTAAAAAACGGTTTGAGATAAAAATGTGCGATTTCATTGTTATAAAAAAATCAGTAAATTTTTAGATATGAACTTTCTTAAAATAATTAGAATTACGGACAACAGATAGCGCTGGTGGCGAAATTCAAACATTGCTCTATTTTCATAAGCATGAGCTTTTTTAACTCATTTCGCAAAGTCGAATCTCAGTCGACATATTGAACTGACTCTTCGCTCACCTCCAGAAATAGATTTTGTTGGATGGAAAAAGATTTAAAATAATATTTATGATTGAATAATGCCTATTATACTTAATAAAAAAAACAGCAAAATATACTTTTTAATAAGCATTAACTTTTCACACATTTACCATAAGTAAATTGTTTTTGTAACCGGTTAACTGATTCTCTTTTTACGCACAATAAATTGAAAATTTGGCATAAACACGGTTCTGTTATGTTAAAAAGTCTTAATATTTAATCTAAATATTTCTTTTATAAAATAGTATGAAATTGCATTTAATAAAATTAGTGATGCCAAAAATCTTTAAAGGATGGATCAAGCAAAATCTTCTTGCTTGTACGTCATGTAGTGAAATCAGAAGTTAAAACAGTGGTACATAAATAGTGGTGGCAAGTTTCCTATCTAAAATAAAAGTGGGACAGTGAATTATAAATCGGCTCTTAAAATTATATTAAACCTTAGAATAAAGGTTCGTCTATATTTCATATATAAAAAAAATCTGTCTTAAACATAAAAAAAAATTATAGATCACGACGTTGAAATTAACATACGAAACTACCTGATAAGATGGAAACCTGTCTAAAACGAATTATTTTTTCTTTTTCCGCAAACCGTATTCATCTCTACATTATATTCGTATTTTGACATTTAACAGATCTGAAAATTTTATTACGAAAGCCACGACAGATTTTAAGATGTTTTTTACACACAACCATTCTCCCTTCTTCCCCTGACTGCAAACGCATCTACCTGAAAAGGAAGGATGCTTAAAAGTGAAAAAAAGCGACTTACCTGTTTTTATATCTTGCGAATCATCCTTTTTCGAAATTCCATTACAGAAAGTATAATAGATCCTGAATCATTATAGATCTACTTATTTTAGTTAAATTTTATAAATAGTATTACTAAATTACAGGAACATTAGTGTTTTACATATATAACTTTTAAAAAGCTTTTAAATTATTATTTTTAAAATAATGTTCCACATTTCAAATCACACGCATTTTCAGAATTTTCCTTCTCTTCTTTTCCTCAGAAAGAATAGTTAAGGAAAGGGAAGGGGGGAGGACGGAAAATATATTTCAGGATCTATGATGCTCTTTTTAATGAAAGTTTTAAAAGGGGCAACTCGCAGGATATATAATAGATACAATCTTTTGTTTTCTTTTTAAATATCCTTCCATTTCAGAGTAGATGTGTTTTCACATGGGGGGAGAGGGAAGAGAGAGGGGTGTATAAAAGTCATCTTAAAATCTTTCGTAATAAAATTTTTAGATATGTTAAATGGCAAAATATGAATATAGTGAGGGATAATTTAGGTACCGTCTTAGCAGCTGGTTATATATGTTACTTCCTCCGTCGAAATCTTTTTTTTTTTTTTTTTACGTTTAATACACGATTGGTTATAAACGGATTCCTTCATTCTCAGGTTTATTATATTTTTATGTGATGATTTATAAGTCACTGTCCCACTTTTATTTAGACAGGGAACTTGCCAACACTATTTCCAAACCTCTGTTTTAATCACTTAACTAATTTCACTGCACGACATAAGCAAGAAGAGTTTGCTTGATCCATCATTTAAAGCTTTTTCACACCATTATTTTTTAATACAATTTCATTGTATATAATGGGAGAAATATATAGATTAAATATTATGATTTGTTAACTTAAAAAAGCGGTTCTTATCCCATATATTCAATTTATTGTACCCAAACAGCGATTCTGTTAACCGGTTACAAAAACATTTATTGAATACAATTTTATTATGATAAATGTGTGAAAAATCAATGCTTATAAAAAGGAAGTTTTGTTGGTTTTAATTAAGTATAATAGACCTTATTCAATCATAAATATTATTATAAATCTCTTTCAATACAACAAACTCTGTTTCTGCCGGTGAGTGGAGAGTCAATTCAATATGTCGGCTGAGATTCGTCTCTGCGAAATGAGCCAAAAAGCTCATGCTTATGAAAATAGAGAAATGTCTGAATTTCGATAGCCTGATGCCGCCGTCAGTGCCATCTGTTGTCCAAAATTGAAACTATTTTAAGAAAGAGTATATCTAAAAATTTACTGATTTTCTGATAACAATGCAGCAAACCACATATTTTTTTTTTTATTATCTCAAACCGCTTTTTCGTTATTTACATTTAAAATGGTCAGTCATTTACTGGACACCCTGTAAATACATAATTACATTGACCAAAATAAGTATATGAATGTATCGATTAATCATGGGTTTTAAAAGAATGTTCGATAACTGTAAATTTTCAGTACTTATTCGACTTTGTTATCATTTTATTGTGACAATATAAAATAGTAATATACAAATTTATTTACAGCTTTACCATCTATGAAAAATATGAAGACAATTGTTTGCACACCAAGGAAGATATAGCTATTGATCAACGATAATTTTATCTTTTGCGCGGAGGATAGTTTTTGATATTACCCAGATATGAATTATCTATCATGAAAAGCACAAAAGATTTTTGCCGAGAGTAGTAATTATTTATAGCGTTCTTTTATATTGATGAAAACATTTCTCATATGTTTGTTTAAGGAAACATAGTACCATATTGAGTAATGCGAATACATAATTATATTGACTAAAATAAGTAAATGAATGCATCTGTTAATCATGGAATTTAAAAGAATTTTCAATAAATATAAATTTTCAGTGCTTGATTGATTTTGTTATCATTTTACTTAATACAATTTAAATTCAATTTTAACATATTTATAGAAGAACAATGTAGCAGTAATAAATGGAAAATATAAAAAAAAAACCTATTTAAACCTATACACAGAGATGACAAAATTAAGTATTAATATACAAATGCATTTATAGCCTTACATATATGAAAATTGTGAAGACAATTGTTTGCACAGCCGGAAGATATCGCTATTGAGGAACGATAATTTATCTTTTGCACGGATAGTTTTTGATATTACAGAGATATAAATTATGTATCAAGATAAACAGAAAAGGTTTTTGCCGAGAATAATAATTATATATAGCGTTATTTTATACTGATGAAAACATTTCTCATATGTTTGTTTATGTTAGGGAGACATGGTGGAATATTGAACAATACAAATACATAATTATATTGAACAAAATAAACATATGAATGTAACGATTAATCATGAGATTTAAAAGAATGTTCGATAAATATAAATTTTGAGTATTTATTTGATTTTGTTATGATTTTATTTAATACAATTTTAAATTCACTTTTAATATACATACAGAAAAACAATGTAGCAGTAATAAATGGAAAAAATCTTATATAAACCTATACACAAAGGTGACAAAATAAATTATTAATATTATTTATTTATAACCTTACATCCATGAAAATTATGAAGACAATTGTTTGCACACACGGGAAGATACATCTATTGATCAACGATAATTTTATCCTTTGCGCGGATAGTTTTTGATATTACCCAGATATAAATTATGTAATACGATAATCAGAAAAGAACTTTCCCGAGACTAGAAATTATTTTAGTGTTATTTTAAATTGAGTAAGCATTTCTCATATGTTTGTTTATGTTTTAGGAGACATAGTAGATTCACAAGTTCAAAATATCTGTTTTTAAGAAATATTTTCATAAGGTAAAACGGAATGCTATGATTTCTTTTTTATGAAAACCTTATCGAAATCAAATAAAAATTATTCCTGAAGCAATTCAAAATTGAATTATTAATTCATTGGCTCTTAACGAGCTCGATTTGAAAAATATTTACGCACCTTTTTAAGCACCTAATTAAACAGAAAAAAAATTAAAACATAAAAATCACAAATATTAATCATGTAGCCAAACCCGATTTTCTATGGATCTAAAAAACTCAAAACAATAAGTAACGCATATTTCGAAAGGTTTTGAAGTAGGCTTCTGAAACACTACACTCACATTTTGTTGAAAACATTTTTTTTAAATTGGAAACTGCTAAAAATTTAATCTGTATTGTTTTCACAAATGAAGTGTCGCGTTTTATTTAATCAGTGTTCCCACAAAAACAAAATATTGCATTGTATTATTCTCAGCAATGTATATCTGAATGTAAATAGCTCAAAATATAAAACTTGATTGCACCTGCATGAATTATTTTATATTTATCATTAGAAAGTAAAATTGAGAATACAAATTTTAAAAGAAAAATATACCATAGGTTAATAGTATCAGTGATATTTCACGTGGATTCTGTAAGATATGCTTTGTTATACTAGATTAAATTGCTTTTCATATGCATCCTTTATTTTCTTTCGTCATACTTTTTTTTTACATCTGAAACAAACAGAAATTTGCATACTTATCACAGATATTGTCAATTTCATAATACAAAATTGCGCAGTTATGAACTTACATGTATAAAAGATGTATTTTTTGTTCTTCTCAATGCCTTTAATTTCAGATAATTTATAATGTTCATTTTAGCAATAATGATGCAAAACTGCTTAGATATCAAATGAAAGTTTTTGATTATCTTTTGAATGAGTATCACCGAAGGTTGCCAATTTTTTAAAACAAATTACGTAAACTGCAGTGCTGAAAGATAGCTGCCATAAATAAAATATCATTTTTGAGCCATTTGTAGAAAAAAAGAAATTATACTAACTATGGTAGGTCATTTACATTTTAATACGTAAGTAAAGAAATTGAAATACATTATAGATTAATAAAAGGCAAACTTTGATTATATCATAAGACACTGCTAAGCGTTTAAACTATATATATATATATGTTTGTTTGTGTGTGTGTGTATACATGTCAATATCTAGAATTTAAAGAAGAATTACACTCTTTTGGTATTATGAACCAGTCGCGTGAAATGATATAAGTAAGTAATATTAAAAGTAAGTAAATATTAAAAGTAATAAAGAAATTGCAAAAAACACCTGTGTTTCAAGAATAACTAAAATCATTTTAATGATTAAACAGTTAGTACATCATCTAAAAATCAGCAGCTCGTTGAAATTTTTTTTTAATTTTTGGGAAAATTACAAATTCAGTCTGAAGTATCTATTCACCAAAATTCAATTTTTATTATTCTTTTTTAATTTTACAATTTATAATTTGTAAAAAAATCCTGATATGATTGCTAAAAATTAAAGAAATGTTCGGATTCAGTGATAAAAAATCCATAAACGTTTCAAACACTCGATCATTGCAGTCTCCTGATATTTTAATCAAAAACTTTTTAAAAATCTTCTTCATGGTAAACTATCCGAAATGCCGTTATCCTGTACAATAAGTACAAATGATAACCACTGAGAATGGTAAAAATATTATATATATTTGAAAGCCAGTTAAAGTTCAAGCATAAATCATTGAACTGGAAAAACATACATATGATCGTTGAAGTTAAATAAAAACTTATAAAAATGGCATAATTTTTGTTTAAAAAAATGAAAAAAAAACAGTCACATATCCTTAGACAATAAAACGAAATTAAAATACGATTATTTTAACCAATCATAAACTTGATAACAGTTAAGTTAATCGTAGTACTTGAATGATTTTCTTTTCAAAGCGCACATACACATAGGTTTTCGACTACTTTAAGAACTTGGCATATAACTCTCAAAAGCACGGCCAAACACATTGGTGTTCAAACATAGAAAAGTGGTTTTAGCCATGCAATTTTAAAATTTCACAGTTCGGTGAATTTTAGTATAATATGAACGTGATTTTTTTTTCTTTGCTTCATTTGTATCTGGATTTGAACTTTATAATGGAAAAAATTCCTATTTCTAACTTATAACATGGGGGACCGACCGTATTAAAATTTAAATATCATATTTTTTTAGAAATGTGTTTATAGACGCAAATCGCTTTTAAAATATTTCTTTACCTCATTTAAAACATTTCTGCAATTAGAACTCCATGTCTATGACTAACGTTCTTGAAAGTAGCAATTTAACGACATTGAGAGCGGACACTCTATATTTAATGACTTAAGCAAACAAGTTTGTTTTCGTCAAAATTTAGCTATCGAAAGAATTCGATTTATAATACGCTCCTCTATGTTTAGACCTAAAATTTTGAGAAAGGAAAACTGCATATTATGAATAACTAAATACGGTATAAGTTAAAATATTCTTATCAATAATTTAGGAAGAATAATATATAAATATTATGAAAATAGTAAACTCAATTACGTCCATAATTATTTATCAAACATAGCAACCATGCTCTGATGTGTATCAGGATCTGGACGAATATAAATTCACTTTGAGAGAAAAATCTCCAATTATGTAGAATTTTCTACTCACCCAAAACTTTGTCTCATTAAGCAAGAGAAAGTTTAAATAAGTTTACAGTCTTAGTAATATTTTCTGATAATATCGTACTAAACAATACCAGAAATCTCTGTTACTTAACAACTATTTATGAGCTATAAGAAATGTACTGAGAAACTAAAATTATATATACCGTATTTACTCGTAAATAACACGCACTTTTTTTTTCAAAAAATTAGTGCAAAATTCCCAGGTGCGCGTTATACACGGAATAATTTTTACTGCTGAATGCAATCACACGATATACATATGCATCAATAAATATAATCAAAGGGGAAATAATCACTTGGAAAATCTTACTTAATTGAAATATTATTGCATTTTTATTTCACTCCTTGCTCTTTTTTATACAACAGAGCTAGTGACATCATTTAAATGTTAACTAGCAACTCTCATTGACGTCATTCACTCCCTATCCGAGTCTAAAAATGTATGTATTTCCGCCTTGTTTTTTGGCCTGATGTAATGTTTGTTTCGAATTTCTTTGTTAAAATTCATTTGGTTATTCATTCACTTATATGTCAAATTTACGATGCGCGTTAGATACGAGATTTTAAAAAAATCGCAATTTTTCCTTATAAATTACGGGGGTACCGGTATACACGAGTAAATACGGTATATTTAAATTCTTGTAACCAATGTGAAATTTGTTTATATTGCTTCTAAATAAAGGAATTAATGCATATATTTTGAACAAATATGTAAAATCAGCAGTTTTTGAAAACCCTGTTTTTAACCCGTCAGGGCACACGCCAAAATTTATAGTTTTGGTATACAATGTGATTGGGTGTAAATCACAAACACCCCCAACACACACCACCAATTATCCCAACACGTGCACTGATGGGTTAAAATAAAGCTGGAAATATCTTTAGTGATATTTTATGTATGCTACTCAACCAATTTTCGAGATTGGATTGTTCCTTTTTAGGTGCGTTCGTAATTATGTAAATGCGTAGCACCTATAGTTGTCGTTCAGTCCGTCTGTTTGTCCGCATATAACAAGGCAAAAACTATCCAATCGAGTCGTTTGAAATTTAAAAAATATAATTATTACATAATTTTGTTGAGTCATTTCAAATTTCATGAAAGTCACTTGCATAGATCAATTACAGGGACAATCAAAAGTTTTCTGTTACATTACGGTCAATGCTGAAAAAAATTCAAATGCAAGTTAATACTGTTATTACACTCATTCGAACATAAAAAAATTTATATGCATATAGGAAGTACATATTAAAATATACATTTTACACAATCTGTGGTGCAAAGAACCTTTGTTATTGATTTATAAGGCTATTTCCTGTATAAAAGAAAGCAGATAGCATTTACAGGGACACACACAAAAGATTTTGGCTACTATACTGTATCCGAAATACTGTGCACTGTTACATCAATATCTGAATAATTTATGTGCGTCCGTAATAATATAAATAGCTAGCACCTATATTTTTGTTCAGTCTGTCAGTCCGTCTGCCCGTCCGTCCGTCTGTCTGCCCGCATGCAAAAAGCGAAAACTGTCCAAACAAATCACACAATATTTAAAATATATAAATTTAGTGTAATTTTTTCGAGTCATTTTAAATTTTATAAAAATTGTATATTTTAAATAGAGGGACAATCAAAAGTATTCCATTACATTACGATCAAAAGGAAAATATAGTATCAAATACATCTTAATGATGTTAAACTCTGTCGAGTATAATAGGGTTGACATGAACCTATGAAGTATATATGTACTAAAACATACATTCTGTACAATCTGGGACGCAAAGATTATTTATTAATAAATTACAGAGCCACACAAAAGTATTCCATTTCATAATGCTATACGCGGAAACATTGCTTGGGGGTATGTTTTAATTACATTAAATTATCACATTTTATGAATATGATATATGGTGCTTAGGTGTAGTAAAAGTTACTTCCTGTATATTTACAGGAATACAAAAAAGATTTCGACCACTATACTGTATCTGAAGTACTGTCTACTATAACAGCAAGATCTAAAAACTTTTAAAACTTCTTTATCGTACGAATGCATTTCAATTTCTACTCTTTACGTACAATTTCTAACTTGTTTTCTTTTCTACTTTAAATATGTATTGCTTTTCAAATTTTAATTTTCAGTTTATTTAATTGAGCAAAATGTTGCATCAAATAAAGTGATGATTTTATTATGAAATATGGGCGAAATTTTTAATAACTTCCTTAAATAGAAGTACTGTGTTCGACGGCGATTACAGATTTACTGATTTCGTCATGAATTACAGATTTATAGATTTACGGATATCCTCGTGGATATTTTTACTCTCATTAAAATATAATTGTTTGATAATCTTTCACTAGATTTAGCCACGATATCAGTTACTACTGCGTTCATCATAATAAATCACATATTCCCTATTATACAATGGAGATTTGCAGATGTAATTCCCTATTGAGATAAAAATCTCTAATTATCGAGTGACTATTTTCAGACATTTAAAACTGGACCTCATTTATAACGAAGAAGTTCCACCATCTGTTGATGAAAAGTGTTAGTACAAGAAATCCATAATGATTTTCTCCTTACCAAAAACTTTATCTCATTATGCAAGAGAAAGTTTAAATAAGTTTACAGTCTTAGTAATATTTTCTGATAATCGTATCCAATATTATCAGAAATCTCTATTACTTAACAGTAAAGAAAGTAAAA
Source organism: Maratus speculifer (assembly GCA_964019185.1). Lineage (NCBI taxonomy): Eukaryota > Metazoa > Arthropoda > Arachnida > Araneae > Salticidae > Maratus > Maratus speculifer. The sequence continues at coordinate 4,080,486 of OZ025294.1, read as the reverse complement.
TTATATATATATTTATATTCTTGAAACGAATGTGGAATTTGTTTAATTGCATTTAAATAAGGAAATTAATGTTTATATTTTGAAAAAAAATATGTAAAATCAGTAGTTTTTGAAAACCCTGTTTTTAACCCGTGCACACGCCTAAATTTGTATATTGGGTGCAAAATGTATTTGGGGGTAGATTTTATCCCAACGCGTGCACTGAAGGGTTAAGATAAAGCTGGAGATCTCTTTAGTGACACTTTATGTATGCTAGTCAACCAGTGTTTCGAGATTGGGATTGCTCCTTTTATTCTTTTCTACTTAAAATATATATTGTTTTTCGAATTTCGATCTTCAGTTTATTTAATTGAGCAAAATCTTACATCAGAAATAAAGTGATCATTTTTTTCTGAAATATGGGAGAATTTTTTGATAAATTCTTTAAATAGAAGCACTATGTTGAATGGGGATTACAGATTTACTGATTTCTTCATGAATTACAGATTTACTGATATTCTCGTAAATATTCTTACTCTCATTAAAAGATAACTGTTTGATAACCTATCACCATTTTTAACCACGATATCAGTTACTACAGCATTCATCATTATAAATTACATATTCGCTGCTATACAACGGAGATTTGCAGATGTAATTCCCTATTGAGAGAAAAATCTAATTATCGAGTGACTATTTTCAGACATTTAAAACTGGACCTCATTTATAACGAAGAAGTTCCACCACCTGTTGATGAAAAGTGTAGTACAAGAAATCTAGTAGCACAAGTGATTTTCTACTTACCAGAAAGTTTGTCTCATTATGCAAGAGAAAGTTTAAATGAGTTTTACTCATTTTCTGCAGTCCTAGTAATATTTTCTGATAGTCGTACCCAACAATATCAGAAAACTCTATAACTTAACAACCATTTAAGAGCTACAAGAAATGTATGATAAAGTAAAATTATATATATATAAATTTTGTAACGAATGTGGAATATGTTTATATTACGTTTAAATAAAAAAATCAACGCATATATTTTGAACAAATATGTAAAATCAGCAGTTTTTGAAGACTTGTTTTTAACTCGTTAACGCACACGTCGAAATTTGTAGATTGGATGCACAATGTGATTGGGTTATATTCGTTCACTTAAGCAAACGAATGTGTTTTATCAAAATATAGTTGTCGAAAATACTCCATTTATAATACACACTTCGATTTTTAAGCCTAAAATTTTGTGAGGTAAAAGATGCACGTTATAAGCACATAAATACGGCATACGTTAAAAATATTCTTATAATAATTTAGAAAGAATAAGAGTTTTTAAATAATTATAAACATTATAAAAATAATTAACTCAATTACATCCATCTGGTATTTATGAATCATATCAATCATTCTATGGCGTGAAACAGAAACTTGACAAATGTAAATTCGCTTTTGAGCGAAGAATCTGTATTTATCTAGTGACTATTGGCAGATGTTTAAAACTAGATCTCATTTATAACGAAGAAATTCCAGCATCTGTTGATGAAAAGTGTTAGTACAAGAAATCAATACTGATTTTCTACTTACCAGAAACTTCGTCTCATTATACAAAAGGAAGTTTAAACAAGTTTTAATCACTCTGTACAGTCTTAGTAATATTTTCTAATAGTCGTACCCACCAATACCAGAACCACTCTATAACTTAACAATCATTTAAGAGCTACAGAAAATGTACTGAGAAAGTAAAATTATATGTATATTAAAATTCTTGTAACGAATGTGAAATATGTTTACATTAACTAAGGAAATCAACGCTTATATATCGAACAAATGTGTAAAATCAGCAGTTTTTAAGTACCTGTTTTTAAATTGTTAGCGCACACGTTGAAATTTGTAGATTGGATGTACAATGTGATTGGGTTATATTCATTGATTTAAGTAAACGAGTGTTTATCAAAATAAAGCTGTCAAAAATATTCCATTGCACCTCGCACGCACCTCGATTTTTAGGTCTAAAATTTTGTGAGGAAAAAAAGTGCACGTTATAAACACACAAATATGGCATGCGTTAAAAATATTCTTACAATAATTTAGAAAGAATTAGAGTTTTTAAATAATTATAAACATTATTAAAATAATTAACTCAATTACATCCATCATTATTTAAGAATCATATCAATCATTCTCTGGCGTGTGACAAAAACTTGACAAATGTAAATTCGCTTTTGAGAGAAAAATCTTTAATTATCGAGTGACTATTTTAAGATGTTTAAGACTGGACCTCATTTATAACGAAGAAATTCCAGCATCTGTTGATGAAAAATGCTAGTACAAGAGATCAATAATAATTTTCTACTTACCAGAAACTTTGCCTCATTATGCAAGAGAAAGTTTAAATAAGTTTTAGACATCCTCTACTGTCTTAGTAATATTTTCTGATAATAGTACCCAACAATATCAGAAATCTTTATTACTTAACAAGTGTTTAGGAGATACAGGAAATGTTATGAGAAAGTAAGATAATATATTTAGTTTAATTATTGTAACGAATGTGGAATACATTTATATTTCGTTTAAATAAGGGAATTAATGCACATATATTGAACAAATAAGGAAAAATCAGTGGTTTTTGAATCCCTGTTTTAGACCCGCCAGTGCGAACGCCTATATTTATAGATTGGTTGCACTATGTGATTGGGGGTAGATTTTATCCCAATGCGTGCAATGATGGGTTAAAGTAAAGCTGGAAATTGCTTTATTGACATTTTATGTATGTTAGTCAGATCTCTAATTATCGAGTGACTATTTTCAGATGTTTAAAACAGGACTTCATTCATAACGAAGAAGTTTACCATCTAATAATGAAAAATGTTAGTACAAGAAATCAATAGTAATTTTCTACTTACCAGAAACATAGTCACATTATGCAAGAAAAATTTAAATAAATTTCACTCAGTCTTAGTTATATTTTCTGATAATTGTAACTAACAATATCAGAAAACCGTATTATTTAACAACGCTTTATGAGCTACAAAATATATACTGAGAAAGTAAAATTGTTTACATGTTACGGTTAATTAGATAAATTTAGTAATTATAAACATTAACCAGTTATTATTAATAATAACCACGTCTGTATGGTAAATTTGATAGATGTTGCATATTAATTAATAAGCCGGTTATTATTATTTATAGTTACCGCTGAAGTTCGGTCAATATGATTAATTAAGCTTAGAAACGAATATATACTTTAAAATAATACGTACTATCATAACTGTTTGAAGCTAATAACGGAAATATATGTTAAGAGATAATAATACTCAATCAAATGAAATGCTTTATTAATAAAACACAAAAAACTAAACAATTTAAAATTAATATTTTTATAACTATTAAATGAATTTGATAAAAATTTTAAACATAGAAATAGTCAAAGAATAAATTATACAGCTTTGAAATGCATACTTTTAGCAATGAATATTTAGAAAAAAACGTATGTAAAATAAAGATGCGAAGCTAAATGAGTTGAAATTTATTATATTTAACAATCTTCATTGCTAATTATTAATAATAATAGGTTAATTTGATAATTTTTCACATATTAATCAGATTAATCGGTTTATTAGGACATCATTTGGTTATTATTAGTAATAACCGGTTACTTTTAATAATAATTGGTTCATCAAATCGACCATAACAATATATTCAATATATTGAAATTTTTGTATCGAATGTGGAATATGTTTATATTACTTATTATAAAGAAAAAAAGGAATTAATGCGTACATTTTGAGCAAATATGTAAAATCAGCAGTTTTTGAAGATCATGCTTCTAATCATCAGCGCACACGCCTAAATTTGGACACAATGTGATTGGCGGTAGATTTTGTCCCTAAGTGTGAAATGACGTATTAAAATAAAGCTGAAAATCTCTGTCGGGACATTTTATGCACGCTAGTAATAATTTCTGATAATCGTACCCAACAATAACAAAAAACTGTAATACTTAATAATCTTTTAATAGTTACGGAAAATGTGCTGAGAAAGTAAAATTGTTTACAGATTTAAATTGTTGCAACGGATGTGGAATATGTTTATGTTACATTTTAATAAAGAAGTTAATGCATAGATATTCAACATATATGTGAAATGAGCAGTATTTGAAGAATATATTTCTAACCTGTCAGCGCACATGCCTAAATGTGTAGTTTGGGTGTACAATGTGATTGGGGTAGATTTTAACCAAACATGCAATGACGACTTAAAATAAAGCTGAAAACCCCTTTCGTGACATTTTATGTATATTAATTATGAATAGAAGGTTTCTAATACGTCCATTAAAAACATTTCAAAAATATATATTAAAATATTTAATTGCTAAAACCGACGTCAAATGGTCTGCAATGACTCCTTGTTATTTCAAATACCAAATATTTGGATTGAATTGTTAAATAATTTGAAAATTAAAATTAAGCAACGTGAAACATAATTAAAATATAACGCGCGTGATTTTTATTTTTTACTTATTTTTAAATTTCATTTGTAACAGTTTATTGTCATTTTCCTTCTTTGTGTTTATTTATCTATTTTATTTTTCTGATGATGATTGAGTAAATTCAATCGAAACATGTCAAATTATTAAGATCTTTTAATGTATTTTATTAGCATTTGACGTCCTTTATAGTATATTTTCCTTTTTATTTTAATATATATTTTATGTATAGTAGTTAACCAGCGTTTCGAGATTGGGATTTTTCCTTTTTTCTTTTTCCTTTTCTATGTGAAATATATATTTCTCTTCGAATTTCGAATTACGCTTTATTTAATTGAGCGAAATCTGTCATTAAATAAAGTGATTTTATTCGGAAATAAGGAAGATTTTTTAAATTAATTCTTCAATCAGGAGCATTGTGGTCAAACATATATTTACGGGTTTCCTCATAAATATCTTTACACTCATTAAAAGACAATTGTTTAATAATCGTTTTAGCCACAATGTCAGTTACTACTGAATTCATCATTAGAAATCACCCATTCACTGTTATACAACGGACATTTCAGATGTAATTCACTTTTGACAGAAAAATCTATCATTATCACTTTGAAATGTTTAAAACTGAAACACAATTATAAGAAACAAATGCCCCTATCTGCTGGGGAAAATTTTTGGAACAAGAAATCAATGATAAAGTAATTTCCTTCTCATCAGAAACTTTGACTCCTTATGGAAGAGAATGTTCAAAGTTTTATCACTTTCTACATGTTGTTAGTATAAGTTGTATGAGAATCAGTATCTAGAACTTCAATAGTACAAGAAATGTGTGATATAAAGTATACATATATTATTAAACGATCTTTTTTAAACATGTTGATTTTTCCTTATTTTTTCTTTCCTGCTTAATATATCTATTTTTTTTTTTTTTTCATCTTCTATTTTACTAAGCAAAGCCTGTCATTAAAGAAGATTAGTGAAGATTCTATTCTGAAATATAGAAGGAATTTTTAAATAAATTCTTCAAATAAAAAAACTGTGGTCAACGATATATTTAAAGATTTTCTCATGAATATCTTAACTCTAATTTAAAGATAATTGTTTAATATTCTTTTACTAGTTTTAACTACAATGTCAGTTACAATTGAATTCGTCATTATAAATCACATATTCTCTGTTATACAAGAGAGATTTATAGATGTGATTTTCTTTTGAGAGAAAAATCTATCATTATCATTTTCAAATGTTTAACACATTCGCTGCCAATCACGTGCCAGTGGGTGATATGGCGCCAACGTTAAGGGGCCACTCACGTTCCAGCGCGTGATGTGGGGTGATGTCCAATAGCCAATCACGTGCTGCGTGGGAAAACTGTCACTGATTCTTTGTTAAAAAAAGTAAACTGGCTTTTGGGGAAAACCCTCTTCTACAGTGCGGCACTAACTATCATCATATTTTCCCATCAGCGGCAGAGAACGTGTTAAAACTGAATATCAATTATTAGGGAGAAGCTTTACCATCTGCTGGGGAAAATGTTAGAACAAGAAATCAATGATAAAGTAATTTTCTTCCAGAAACTTAGACTCGTTATGCAAGAGAATGTCCGAATTAGTTTTACCACTTTCTACTCACGTTATTAGTATAGGTTCCAAGAGAATCACTGTCTACAGCTTCAATAGTACTGGAAATGTACGAACTTAAGTATATGTACATTATTAAAATATATTTTAAAAATATTCTAATAGCTTTGTCTATATGATATTTGAAATTCAATATCGCATCACATTAATAATTTAAAATTGATATTGCTGATACATAGAAATATTAATTAAAAGTGGGGAAAAGTGGGTATATTTGTTATTTTGGAAAGGCAAATGATATAATAGCAAATATTTTAAACGTCAGACAGAAAGAAAAAAAAAAACATTTTTTATGAAAATGTTTACTTTTATTAAAAGATAAATGTTTATTAATCTTTTACTAGCTTTAACCACAATGTCAGTTACTATTTCATTCAAAATTATAAATCACAAATTCCCTGTTATACAATGGACATTTGCAGATGTAATTTACTTTTAAGAGAAAAATTTGTAATTATCATTTTCAAATGTTTAAAACTGAAACTCAGTTATTATGCAGAAGTACCACCGTCTGCAGGGGAAAAATGTTGGAACAAGAAATCAATGATAAACTAATTTTCTTCCCATGAGAAATTTTGACTCGTCATGGAAGAGAGTGTTCGAAGTTTTACCACTTTCTACATGTTGCTAGTATAGATTTTATAAGAATCACTGTCCAGAACTTCAATAGTACAAGAAATGTATGATATAAAGTATAGTATATTGTTAAACGATATTTTTTAAACGTGCTGATTTTTCCTTATTTTTTCTTTTCTACTTAATAAATCTATTGTTTTTTGAACTCTGATCTTCTATTAAAATAGCACATAAATCCTTTGTGTAAAAATGTTTAAAGATAGAAAACCAAAGTTTATAAATTCACAAATAATGTATAAAAAGGCAGCAAACAGCTGTTTCGAATCTACTATCGAGATTCTCCGTCATTGAAAACTTAGCGAGCTAGAAGAAATCAAAACGCTTTTTCTAACTTTGTTTGGCTTTTACTAGCTGGCTGAGTTTTGCGCTGATGAAGAATCTCGATAGTAGATTCGAAACAGCTGTTTGCTACCCTTTCATACATTATTTGTTCATTTCTGATCTTCTACTTTACAAAGCAAAGTCTGTCATTAAATAAAGCGAAGATACTATTCTGAAATATAGATAAAATTTTTGAATAAATTCTTTAAATTGAAGAACTGTGGTGCATTCATCATTTTAAATCACTAATTCCCTGTTATACAACGGACAATTGCAGATGTAATTCAATTTTAGTGAAAAATCTATCATTATCATTTTCAAATGTTTAAAACTGAATCTCAATTATAAGTGAGAAGTGCCACCATCTGCTGGGGAAAAATGTTGGAACAAGAAATCAATGATAAAGTAATTTTCTTCCCATCAGAAATTTAGACTCGTTATACCAGAGAAAGTTCGAAGAAGTTTTACCACTTTCTACCTGATGTTAGTATAGGTTGTATGAGATTCACCGTCTAGAACTTCGATAGTACAGGAAATGTATGATATAAAGTATGTGTATATTATTAAACGATCTTTTTTTAAACATGCTGATTTTTCTTTATTTTTTCTTTTCTACTTAATATATCTATTGTTTTTTGAATTCTGATCTTCTATTTTACAAAACAAAGTCTGTCATTAAAAATAAAGTGAAGATTCTATTCTGAATTATGGATAGAATTTTTGAATATATTCTTTAAATAGAATAACTGTGGTCAACGATATATTTACAGATTTTCTCATGAATATCATAACTCTCATTTTAAGATAATTGTTTAATATTCTTTTACTAGTTTTAGCCACAATGTCTGTTATTACTTACTTCGTCATTATAAATCGGATAATCCCTGTTTTACAGGAGAGAATTTCAGATATAATTTCATGTTGAAAGAAAAATCTATCATTATCATTTTCAAATGTTTGAAACGGAGTCTCAATTATAAGGAAGAAATCCATCATCTGCTGGGGAAAAATGTTGAAATAAGAAATCAGTGAACAAGTATTTTTTTTCCCATAAGAAACTTACACTCGTTATGGAAAAGAATGTCCGAAGAAGTTTTACCTCTTTCTACACGTTGTTAGTATAGGCTCTAAGAGAATCACTGTCTACAACTTTGATAGTACAGGAAACGTACGACATAAATTATATGTATATTATTAAACGATTTTTTCTAAATATGCTTATAGCTTAAACTAGGTGATGTCAAAAATTTGAAATCACATTATATCATTAATATGAAATTGGTAATGTTGATATATTGAAATAATAATTAAGAGTGAGGGAAAGTAGGTACATTTGCTAATTTAAAGTACAAATGATATAATAGCCTAAATCTATCATTATAATTTTCAAATGTTTAAAACTGAATCTCAATTATGAGGGAGAAGTGCCACCATCTGCTGATGAAAAATATTGGAACAAGAAATCAATGATAAAGTAATTTTTTTCCCATCAGAAACTTAGACTCGTCATGGAAGAGAATGTTCGAAGAAGTTTTACAAATTTCGACATGTTGTTAGTATAGAATGTATGAGAATCACTGTCTATAATTTCGATAGTACCGGAAATGTACAATATAAAGTATATGCATATTATAAGATCTTTTAAAAAAATGCTAATAACTTTGACTAGGCAATATCAACCTCATTTTTTTTTTATTGGGGAATTTCAAGTTCGAATCAGTTTCTGTTTAATTATTCTAATGGCTGCTTTAGTCTTTGATTAAATAAGATAAGTTAAACATTTGCAAATAAGTTAATATAGAATGAATTAATTGTTAGCGATAATTTGCATAACATATTAATTGCATGAGTACGCCCTCATCAGTTTTACTAAAAAAACTGTTATTAACAGAAAAAAGCCAGGTAAGATTGACTTACCTTCAATTAGTTTTCATCTCAGGGCAGGCCGTCGCTAGATTCGTATTGTAGTATCCTTATGTGGTATCCACTTGTTATAACGCAAAGTTATGAAGACACGAAAAACACTGCACCATTTAGAAAAAAGAATATTATATTAAACTTGGTTAAAAATTTACGGAGCATTCACAAAAAGCTCCTTTCTCTGTTGTTACATTTTGAAATCTGTGAAAAATACAAGAAAAATTATTATTAAATTACATTGAAAATGAAAATTTATTATTTGAATGTTTATATCATTTAAAAGTAATTTAAAGTTTGTTGAAGTAAATAAGTTTTTGATGACAATGTCCTTGAATGTTAATTATCACTTATGCTTTATAAATCATTTTGATTATTTGCAGAATTTAGTCTTTTTGTAAACAACTGAAGCTTATGTTGCGTATGATGAGAGTTCTTTCACTTTCGATAAAGATAATTGTTCTTGCTAAAATCATTTCCTGGTTTCTCTTTAAATTATGCGATGATTGATGGAAAACAATTTAAGTCTTTTGTTTATTGTTTTCTGTAATCTTCATTTAGAGTTTATATTATAATGTTTTTAACAAACCCCCCCTTAAACTCTCAATGGAGATTATCCAGTAGTTTGAGTTTGTTTCTATTTTCTATGTATTCAGGTTTGGGTTCCGGTTTTGTAAGGATGTCGGCAATCATTGATTTGCTTGGACAATAATGTAGTTGGATTATTCCGTTTTCTTTAAGCTGTTTAATTACATGATACTTGATATCAATGTGCTTTGTTCTGTTGGAATATTTTCCAGATTCTGTCATCTTTATGCAAGAGATGTTATCTTCGAAAATAGTAATTGGCAATTGTTGTGGTACGCCAAGATCTTCTAATAATTTTAATAACCACGTTAACTCTTGCGTAGCACTGGCCGCTGCTACAAACTCTGCTTCTGCAGAAGATTGTGCAATGCAGGTTTGCCTTTTTGTTATCCACATTATAGGATTTTTTCCTAGTAAGAATAAATTTCCTGTAGTTGACCTTCTTGTCTTTAAATCACCCCCCCCAATCCGAATCACTGTATATTTCCAAGATCGGTGGTTCTTGTGTGCTGATAACCAAATTTAGGTTTTTTGTTGAATTTAGGTATCGTATAAGTCTTTTGACTCCTTTCCAGTCCGATTCGGAGGGGGTTTCGTTTTTTCTGCTTAAAATGTTTACAGATACAAGTATGTCTGGTCTTGATATCGTGGCGATGTATAACAATGCACCTATTGCTTGACGGTATTTCGTGTTGTTTGGCATTTGTTTACCTTCATCATTTAATCGCTGAAATCCTACCTCCATTGGAGTGCTGTATGGTTTAGATTCTGTTAAGTTGAATTTTTTTGCTACTTCTTCTATCTTTGCAGTTTGATTCAGTTTGAATCCATTCTGCGTTTTTTCTATTTTTATTCCGAGGTAATTATTTATTTCTCCTAGATCTTCAAGAGTATATTCTGTTTTCAATTTATTTATTATATCTTTTATCTGGTCATCATTTCCTGCAATGAGTATATCATCAACATACACTATGATGTAAATACTATTTTCCCCTTGTTTTTGTATGAATAAACAAGTGTCTGCTGTACTTTGTGTGAAGTTTAATTCTTTAAGTGTTTGGGTAATTTTTATATACCAAGCTCGTGCTGCTTGTTTTAGGCCATAAATTGCCTTTTCCAGTCTACACACTTTGAAAGGTTCTTTTGTGTCTATGTATCCTTCAGGCTGAGACATATATACCTCTTCTTCCAGTTCTCCATGTAGGAAAGCTGTTTTAATGTCAATGTGATGTATTTTTAACTTATGATATGCTGCGGCAGTTAAAAAGCTTCTGAGTGTCGTGTGTGACACCACTGGCGCATATGTTTCGTCATAGTCTATCCCGTATTTTTGTCCGTAACCCTGAGCTACGAGCCTAGCCTTGTATCTTTTTATTTTTCCAAATTCATCATATTTTGCTTTAAATGTCCATTTTGATCCGATTACTTTAGCTCCTTGTGGTGGATGCACTAATGTCCATGTTTTGTTTTCTTTAAGTGAATTTATTTCCTCTCTCGTCGCATCGATCCAGTTCCTTTTTTCGTGTGGGTTCTCAAGATTTATCATTTCTTGCCAACTTTTGGGCTCATATATTGGATTGTGCCGGACTGCATAAGCAAATCTGTCCGGTGGTACTCCTTTATTTTCCCTTTCGGATCTTCTAACGTGTTGTGTTTGTGAAGATGTGGATGGTGTATCTGTATCGATGTTTTCTGGTGTTAGATTTAGTTCCATTACATTTTTTTCATTCTGCTGAGCCTGTTTTTTGATTTCAGACTTTGAATCATTTGTGTTTGTATTTTCATTAGTGTTTGCGTTATCTATTATGTTTTCGATGAATTTTACTGATCTAGCTAGTATGACTCTTCCATCACTGGTGTAGATTCTGTACCCTTTAGAGCGATTGTCATACCCGACGAAAGTGCCCTTTTCTGCTCTATTATCAAGTTTTCCTCGTTTAAATTTATGTATATAGGCATATGCGGTACAGCCGAAAACCTTTAAATATTTTATGTTTGGTTTTCTACCTAGCCAAAGTTCATATGGTGTGGTGTTGATGGATTTAGAAGGTAGTCGATTTTGCAAATGGTTTGCGGTACATATGGCCTCTCCCCATAATTTATGTGGGAGATTTGCTTCGTTTAGCATGCTCCTAGTCATATCCAGAAGCGACCTGTTTTTTCTTTCTGCAACCCCGTTCTGACTTGGAGAATATGGGACGGTAAGTTGGTGTTCTATGCCATTATACTTTAGGTACTTTTCAATTTCGTCATTTATATATTCGCCGCCATTGTCGGATCTGATCGCAGTTGGCATTTTACCAAATTTATTTTTAACTGTAGCGATGTATTCTTTTAATTTTTCAAACGCGTCACTCTTATTTGACATTAGGTAAATTATACAAAACCTCGAAAAGTCATCGATGAAAGTGATGAAATATCTTTTCCCCCCTATAGTGGGTGTGTTTATAGGGCCACATACATCAGTGTGAATTAATTCTAGTCTTTCTTTGGCTCTATATGCTCCTGATTTTGGGAATGGTGTTTCGTTTGTTTTTGATTGAATGCATACCTCACATACATTGTTGTGTTTACATTTATTTATCGTTACACCGCTTACTAATTCTTTAGACACCATGTTTTTTATTGTGTCGTAATTTCTATGGCCCATTCTTCTGTGCCATAAATCTATACAATTTGCATTTGTGCAATTATACGTTACATTTGTATAGTAGCTACTATTTTCATCTTCATTTACGTGTATTTCATACAAATTGTTTTTTAATTTACCTTGGAGTATTGTTTCACCTTTGTGTGTAATGTTGCACCTATCCCTTTCAAAATGTACCTGGCATCCGTTTTTTGTTGCCCTGCTAACTGATAACAGATTGGTTTCAATATCTGGTACGAACAGAACATCCCTTAGTGTTACTTGTTTATTATTTTTTCCGGTTTGAATAACAACTTCACCTGATCCATATGAGATCAATTTGTTACCGTTTGCTACAGTGACATTTGTTTCAACATTGTTTGTTATTTTTGTAAACATTTCTTTTGAGTTCACGATATGGCTGGAACTTCCGCTATCTACAATAAAGGTTTTTTTATTATCAGGTTGCTCTGTAAGTAAGGCTACATCATTTTTTTCATATACAGCATTTTTTCTGCCTTCAGTGTTTTCTTCAAAACATAGCGAAGTGGAATGGTTTTTAGTTTTATTTTGCTTGTTTTGAGTGTAAGTGTTATTATTTTTCCCTTTTAGGAACCAACATTCTTTATTTGTGTGGTTTTTCATTTTACAGTGTGAACAATATTTGTTCATTCTTTTATGATCAGAGTTGACAGATTTTCCTTGAGCTTTATATGCTCTGGTGTTATTTTCTGAATTTTCAGAGCTTTCCGTTCGACGGATATATTCATCCGTTAATTTATTTTTTATAAATAGTACTGTAAGTTCAGTTTCTGGACGGGCCTCAAGAGCCGTCACTAATGTATCGTAAGAAGGGGGAAGTGAACACAATAGTAATGCGGAAATATGGGAATCTGTGATGTTTTCTCCTATGGCAGATAGTTTATCCACAATTTCTAGAATTTTAGTAATGTGGGCTATCATGTTACCACCTTCATTTAGTTTTGTGCTGTACAGTTTTCTTAATAAGTACAGCTTGCTGGAGAGATTGGATCTCTCATGAATTTGTTTTAGAGTGTCCCATGTTTCCCGCGCCGAATTCAAATTTTTAACGTGTACTATTTGACTATCTTCAATACTGAGATTAATTAACGCTCTGGCTTTCCTGTCTTTTTTGGCCCAATCTGTGGTTATGGGGTTTGGAACCTCTTCCGTAATAACTTCAATTAAGTCTTCACGAATCAACAGCATTTCAATTTTAAATCGCCAATTTGAGTAATTATTGGCATTTAGTTTTTCAATTGTTGTGCTGTCTTTTACAGTAGCCATGATATTGTTATAGAAAAGTTTTTTTTTTTTTCTTTAGAGTTTGCTAAATTGTTTAATTACGGACTGCCTGACCTGATTTTGTTTTTACTTCAGTCTCATAATCAAATTGTTAGCGATAATTTGCATAACATATTAATTGCATGAGTACGCCCTCATCAGTTTTACTAAAAAAACTGTTATTAACAGAAAAAAGCCAGGTAAGATTGACTTACCTTCAATTAGTTTTCATCTCAGGGCAGGCCGTCGCTAGATTCGTATTGTAGTATCCTTATGTGGTATCCACTTGTTATAACGCAAAGTTATGAAGACACGAAAAACACTGCACCATTTAGAAAAAAGAATATTATATTAAACTTGGTTAAAAATTTACGGAGCATTCACAAAAAGCTCCTTTCTCTGTTGTTACATTTTGAAATCTGTGAAAAATACAAGAAAAATTATTATTAAATTACATTGAAAATGAAAATTTATTATTTGAATGTTTATATCATTTAAAAGTAATTTAAAGTTTGTTGAAGTAAATAAGTTTTTGATGACAATGTCCTTGAATGTTAATTATCACTTATGCTTTATAAATCATTTTGATTATTTGCAGAATTTAGTCTTTTTGTAAACAACTGAAGCTTATGTTGCGTATGATGAGAGTTCTTTCACTTTCGATAAAGATAATTGTTCTTGCTAAAATCATTTCCTGGTTTCTCTTTAAATTATGCGATGATTGATGGAAAACAATTTAAGTCTTTTGTTTATTGTTTTCTGTAATCTTCATTTAGAGTTTATATTATAATGTTTTTAACATTAATTAATTAGAGTCTTTGTTTCCCAGTATCTTTGAGCAATGCAGATTAAAGGATACAACGGAGATTTTCAGATGTAATTCCATTTTGAGAGAAAAATCTCTAATTACCATTTTGAAATGTTTAAAACTCAATCTCAATTACAAGGGAGAAGTGCCACCATCTGCTGGGGAAAATTTTCGAACAAGAAATCAATGATAAAGTAATTTTCTTCCCATGAGAAACTTTGACTCGTTATGGAAGAGAATGTTCGAAGTTTTACCACTTTCTACACACGTTGTTAGTATAGGTTTTATGAAAATTACTGTCTAGAACTTCGATAGTACAGGAAATGTATGATATAAAGTATGTCTATATTATAAAACGATCTTTTTTAAACATGCTGATTTTTCCGTATTTTTTCTTTTCTACTTAATATATCTATTGTTTTTTTAATTCTGATCTTCTATTTTACAAAGCAAAGTCTGTCATTAAATAAAGTGAAGATTCTATTCTGAATTATAGATAGAATTTTTGAATAAATTCTTTAAATTGAATAACTGTGGTCAACGATATATTTACAGATTTTCTCATGAATAACTTAACTCTCATTTAAAGTTAATTGTTTAGTATTCTTTTACTACTTTTAACCACAATGTCAGTTACAATTTAATTCAACATTAAAAATCAGAAATTCTCTGTTATACAACAGAGATTTTCAGATGTAATTCATTTTTGCGAGAAAAATCTATCATTATCATTTTCAAATTTTTAAAACTGAATCTCAATTATAAGGGAGAAGTGCCACCATCTGTCGGTGAAAAATGTTGGAACAAGAAATCAATGATAAAATAATTTTCTTCTCACCAGAAACTTTGACTCGTTATGGAAGAGAATGTTCGAAAAGGTTTTACCACATTCTATACGTTGTTAGTGTATGTTGTATGAGAATCACAGTCTACAATTTCGATAGTACAGTAAATGTACAATATAATGTATATGTATATCCTTAAAAAATCTTTTTAGAATTTGTTAATAGCTTTGACTAGGCGATATCATATAATCATATATTTTCTTAAATAAATTTGCTTAACCCTTTCCGGCACGGGCAAAATCTGTAAGTAAAATGAGAAATTATCGACTGACACCGAAATTCACAAGCGATTTTTTTAGATATTTTGAAATCCTTAATTTAAGCTTTTAATGTAAAAGCAAAATTTTACTAAATTATTATTGGTGCCATTTACAAGTTAAGAATTAAAATTAGGTATCCCAGACCGGGCACAGTGTGCTGGAAAGGGTTAAACAATCATGAAATAAAAGATGTGATATACATAAATCAAGACTAAAAATATCAAATAATGTAATTAATACATAACTTTTTTTTGTTGCGATAATACAAAAATGATATGCATGTAGATTTTAACGGTATTCTAATCAATAGAATTTATCATAACATTCTTATAGAAAAAGGACCATAATTTCTTCCAATGCAGATTATGAGGTTAATGACTTTAGCAAAGCCACATTACGAAAGAAGAAATATTGGATACGCCAAGATGTCTCAATCCATAAGTCTTTAATAAAATCGTTAACAGATATTTTTTCGGTTATTAATAAGGTGATCAGATAAACTCATTACAGAGAAAGTAAATAAAGATTTATAAATGATTGTATAATATTATTGTAAAAAGAAATGAAGGAAAAATATAACAATATATAATTTGGGTTGAGGAAAATGCTAATTAATGAGATAGATAAAAAATGTAATAACTAAATGTAATGAATCAAAGTAATTTTTACTTTTACATGCATAAATCTGAACATTGGTAGCATCCTCCTCACATAATTTACAATTTCAAAATGCCTGTGAATTGAAAGAATTTTTTCATTGTTTATTATTCGTTGAAACAGAAAAATTGCCGCTTGTTTTAGTAGTTTCCGTAAAAGAAAAAAAATTGCAAAATAATGCAAAAATAAGCCGAAAACCTCTTATATAAAATAGCATTTTCATTCAATTCCCATGGGGTTTGCGTTAGTTACTTACAAAATAGGAAAATATTGCATAATGAAAATGATGTAGGGGTTTTTTTAGCCTTTAAATATTTGATATCTTTGAATGTGATACCTCCGCAAACTATTTTCCGAAATTCCGCAAAATCAATTCGCCTTCCATTTATTAGAATAACGGGACTTTGTGGCAGGTAAAATCATTAAATTTAATCAGGCAAAAAAATCTCTTCGTCACAAAATTCACCAAATGTTTGCTCGATAGGTGAAGAAGGTTTTCATTAATGATATTTTGTCAAAAAAATTTCATAGAGAATTTTATCTGTCACTATTCATTTTTGATCTAAAATCCAGAAAATCATGAAATTTGCAAAGGCCTTAATCCTGGGATTAAGGCCTTTGCAGATTTCTGAGACCGTAATGAATCTAACGTGATTTACTAAAGTAAAAGATTTTATTACATTCGGTTATTAATAAGGTGATAAATTGTCCATGTAACTATAATCTTCAGCGAGAAGAAACTGATTATTTCTTGGTTTCATGTTCTACGAATCCGTCTAAGTTTTTTTTTCTTACTTTCGGCATTTGGCAACACTCACAGTGTTTCAGCTGTACTTTAGTTTAATGTAATGTAAAAAAAGGTGCAGTATGATTAGTCGTTTGATAGTTCTGTTCTCCTTTTTGTAAAATAAATCTCATCTACAATCATCTGTATTGTGCTTAGTAGTAAAAATCAACAGTATGTCTTAGCAATTAGAAAAGCGTAAACACATTACAAACATTACAAAATTATGCGATATAATCCAGAAGCAAATTATTAAGAAAGTGATTAAGGAAACCCTTCTCTAACTACAATTAAAAAGGAAAATTTCACCAGAAAAAAACAATTTCTTTTCCATTTTCCGCAATAAAAAAAAAATCTAGTAGCTTATCGTTGTATACTTCATGATTCCAACACAGCCTCAATTTATAACGGCACATTTTGTTATGAAACAAAAATTACGGCAGGATAAGGCGCAAGTAGATTTTGAAGTTATGTGCTAATTTAACCAAAAAATATAAATCATGATTAGTGATGAATCCAGTTAAATAATTTTATTTGGCCGCTTTTGGGGAGTTTTTAATTTCATTTTTCTGTAAGAGTTGATTTTATCAGTAATGACAATATTAAATATATATATATATATATTTCCTAGCTCAACAACTCAAAATTTTCTAACACTATTCATTTTTAAAGAAAAAAAATTGAAACTGGCTCATTGATTTTTGCAGATATTTATAAGCTATATTTGTTTTTATTTTTCATTCAATTAATTAGAACTTGTTTTATAAAAAAAAATTTTTCTCGACCGTATTTTTTGTTTAAAACACTTTCTTTTCAAAAAATTCGGTTCAAAATGTTCACTTTGGTAACTTTTTGAAATAAATTTGACTTTACCAAAAAATATACAAATACGGCATATAATGTATATTTGTAAATAAGAGGATCATCCAATTTCATGTTTTCAGAGCAGAAAAAAATAAAAATTAGTCAGAAAATAAGCAGCTCGGATTTGAGTATACCCTTACATCTCCAAGCACTATCCCTTCGGAAAATTTGGCTAAAAATGCGTATTTTGACAACATTATTTGAAATGAATATAGCCTTGTTTAAAATATCGACCAATGCAATACGTTATTTAGTTTCTGAATAAGAGAACCTGACAAGAACATGCGTTTGAGAGCAAAAATAAATTTTATAATGAGTCAGAAAATAAGCAATTTGTTATTTGAGTACATCTTTAACATGTTGAGTGCCACGTCAGTCACCGGTGACTCGCACCAAGCTATCCGTTTAGGTCGCGCCGGTAACTGATGACTGACTGTCTAAAATATGGAATAAAGTTAAAAAGAAATACAGTCGACTGTCATAATTTCAAAATGGGATAATTCGAATCGTCGCTTAATTCGTACTAAACATGAAGTCCCGAAATTTTCAATGGTAGAATAACGATAAAAATTTGCATTAATTCGAACTCATTTTCTCTTGACTTTGTTTAATTGGAACTAAGGAGAATTCCAATTTTTCATTTTTATTTTCTTTGTCACACATTTCAGATCATTTGAATAAATTTCTTTCTTTGATTTTTGCGAAACTTGTTCCAAACGAGTATACATAAAATACAATGCATTTGATATCCACTTTTTTAGAGCCCCGTCTGTCTATCAGTGACGCTTTAAATTTTTTTTCCATCGTGCTTTTTTCTAATCTTTTAATTAGTTTATGTATTTATACATTCTAATTTAATATTAAGTCATATTCTAATGATAACAGACGAAATAAGTTTTAAAATCACTATAACATTAACTCCTTTGTAATAGTACCATATTAAGCATGTTTTCCATAATTCGAGCTTCGTATAATTTGAACATTTCTTGTGGTTCCGACGAGTTAAAATTAACGAGAGTCGACTGTATGCTGTTTTAAATAATTTCTGAATATTTATTTAAAATTTACTTAAGTTTTATTTTTTACAGGATTATAATTTCTTAATAATTATTTAAAACAACATAAATTTTTGCGTTTTTCATCATATTTTACACTGTCAGTCACAGATGATTGACACGGCCAAAATAGAAAGTTCAGTGCCAGTCATCGTGGCACTCAATGTGTTAATTATTTCTATACGATTTATTCCTTATTATGATTACGGTACGACTAATACGATTAATACTATACAATTTTTATTTAAAGAGCTTTTCTTTTAGTTATTTAGGCTACACTGGGAAAAAATACATGTACAGTTACTAAGATTTTTCTAGCAGATTTGTATTCCAAGAAATTTTCATGTAACTGTAATAGCAAAAACTCATGTGACCTTTCTCGGTTACATGAAATTTTGCTGTTATCGTTATATGAAAACTTCTTGGAGTAAAAGTTAACATGGGAAAATTTTAGTAACTTACAGTTTTTTTTTTTTTTTTTTTTTTTTTTTTTTTTTTTTTTTACAGCGTATGTAATAGAGCTAAAAAAACAGAAACTAATCAGAATGTGAAAAAATTTCTTTTATGATGAAATTGTCTAAAAATCGAATTTTCTACGAGAATTACATTTTATTTTCATCAAGAAATGCATTTAAATAACTAATTTTTATTTACTTCTCAAATGCTTCAGATGTTAACGAATTAAAAAACTTATTGCAGTTCCATACTGTATTTTAAAACTATTAAGCGTTTAAAGGAAATTTCGTATATATTTTATGGTAATTCAAATATAGTTTCCATCTCTTAACTAGATTCATTATTACTTTATAACTCCTTTATTTATCTACCACAAAAGGGATCAAAAGCACTAATAAGTATCAATATTACGCCACAAAAGCATTTCAGTTGCCTTTTAAATGTATTACTGACAACTAGTATCCCATCTAGCATTAATCAATGCAATTTGAGTTTGTGCCGATACTTTAAAATACGATAAAACACATTATTAAAGCGTGAAACATGTACCAAAGTCCATGCAATAAAAGGAAATATGCTAATTTATATGCTTTTATACTAATAGTTAATTGTACACCGTAAAAAAAATTCTGGAAAGTTACTAAATGTTTCCTAGGAAACTGGGATTCCAAGAATTTTTCATGAAACGGCAACAGGAAAAAATCCTATAACCTCTTCTTTTACATGCGTTTTTGCTGTTACCTTTACATGAAAAGTTCTTAGAATCCCAGTTTCCTAGAAAAAATTTAGTAACTTTCCAGAATTTTTTTTACAGTGTACTATATTTTATTATTTGTTAACGATCGGCTGCTATTATTCAAAAAAATCAAATTATTGTTTTCATTGTAATAATTACATAAAAAATATGCGTTATTTTGCCTTTACTTATTGCAATTATATTAATTTAGAGCTTATAAAGACACCACTGTTTTTAGAGGAAAAAAAATCTTTATATCTTATAGATTTAAGGAAAGTAAAAGCAAAGAGAGAGAAAGTTTTGGAATAAAGTACTAACAAAGAATGTCGCCATCAAGCGACAAACGCTCTATGCTGTCTGGCGAGCTATACATTTTCCTCGCTATATGCAAACGATCGGTTTAATGCAATTGCAAATTGCTACTTACAAAAAAGTTTAAATGTCCTGTACTTCATGAATTTTAAATTAATAGAAAAGTTTATTATTTTTTCTATAAGCTTATATAATTATACAAATTGAATGTTGTTCAAGTTATTTCAATTTCCATGGTTTCATTGGTTGGATAAGTTTTAAGTGTATTGTAAAAATAACTAAATAAGGGCTTTTCAAAATCCATTAAGAAACCTCTTATTATATATTTCGATACAGAAAAAATCGTTGTTCTTATAGCAACAATACAATTATCTTTTTAACTCCAAATCTCCAATATCGAAGTCAAAGTGACAGTACGTAGAATCGAACTTTAGTTTTGAGTTTAAAAATTTTAATAAATTCCAATTATGTTATAAAACATAGGCAAAAGATCATTAAATTTATTTATAGATACATATAAATATACATCTATGACAAATTAAGCATGATAAATCCATTGATATAAAAGTTTTTTTTATTCTATTAAAACAAACTAAACTAAGAAACTGGGAATCCTAGAACTTTTTATATAACGGTCCCAGCAAAAATTCGTGTAACAGAATGAGGTACATGAGATTTTGCTGTTACCATTACATAAAAAGCACTAGGAATCTCAATTTCATAGAAAAATCATAGGAACTTTAGAGATTTTTTTTTCTAAACAGTGTAATTCAATATGAAGAGTTTTTTTTTAAATATTATGCTTATCATAAAAGCGCATACATATATCATTGTGTCACCCTCCAGGAATAAATTGCCGAGAAAGCGTATTTTTTATAATTTTCTTTTCGAACGTTACGTCGAAATTGCACCGAGATTTATTTTTAATAAAAGTATGTTAATCTCATAAGAATAACATTTAAATTTTTCATATTTTTATGAGTATGCGCTTGTGCCCTTATAATTGTCGATATGAATAGGTGTGCGGTCTCTTTCAAAATAAAACCTCAAACTTTCTTACGAAATGGCTTGATTACATTTTTTTTAATTATTAAGTGAATTCAGTATTATTAGTTTCACTACAATTATGAAACAACTGGGTTGCTGAAACAATAAATGTGTTCAGTTACTACTTTTAAAAAAATAATTCACTTTTGGTAACTTTCATTAAAAAACAGACAAAGCTATCTATTGCAGCCGTCAGAAGGAAAGCATTTCCAGAAAATTTAGTTTTAAAATTACTGGTAATATTACACCGTAATATTACTGGTGTAATATTACAGCGCCCATGTATATTGTTAGCTAAATTATTAGGAATATTTCAAATTATTTAATTTTATTATCATATTATTATTTTGATAATTTCTGCTGATCCCTCAGTGTTAAAACTAATGGTTGTATTTGGCACTCCCAGGGGTGAAACGCTTGTCCCGTCAGCGATACCCCTAAGGGAGACAGAATTGCAACAATAGGGGTGCCCTAGGGCACCAGTGGTGCACTTATAGCTCCCCTAGGAGTATCGCTCACAGGCGAAGCGTTTCACCCTTAGGAGTGCCAAATGCAACCTTTAGTTTTAACAGTGCTTAGTAATTCGTGTACATTACCCATATTTATCCGACGAAATGCAAAGGGCTTGTTCTTTTATTATAGTCTAGATCAGGCCTGTCCAACCTTTTGCTAAGCAGGGGCGCATCTCAGCTCTTACTGAACAACGGAGGGCGTCATTATGAACATGACTCAAAACATACAAAACTATTATCTCACAATGTTAGGACCGAAGACATATGCAAATGCATCCAGCAGGAGAAGTCATAAGGAACCTACGAATCTAAAGCTACAAGAAAATAATAATAATAATAATAATAATAATAATAATAATAAAACTTTTAAATAGTAGTAAATTTCGGATCATATACATTTTTATGTGAGCTGCTGTTACCAAAAATTTTTGAAGTGGAAGGAACTAGAAACAAAAATCTCACTTATAATAAAATAAAAGGATAATCAGACATATTGTTGGGTTTTCTTTTAAAACGCTATAATATTCCTTGATTTAATTTGGAGATGCAAATTTGTCAGTATAAAAAGTACAGAAACTAAGATAAGCATGATATAGTGGACCAACACATGGGTAGTAGAAATTTAATTTTCAAATCAAGGTCTTATTTGCTGACATCCTGAATATATATATACATACATATAATTTGAACATAAGTTTATTTTCATGCCACATTCAGGGCTCGTCCGCTTCAGGGAATTTTAAATGAGGAATGCACTTTGAATGTACTTTTTTATAGAAAAATAAATCTAACTTAAACGCACCAAGTTTCGCCTTATTTAATTGGGAGTTTTTGTATAAGGAAATACTAATACCGAAGAATATCCTGGTCGACAAATTCCAGGAGGTCTTCGAACCCTGCCTGTTGAAAATAATGTTGAAAAAATATAAAAATTTACACTGAATTTTCGAGCCACATAATTGGAAATTTCTGAACTTCTTAAAAAGGCCTCGATAGTTGTCTATAGTTTTTGTTTGTTTCTACACTTCCAAGGAAATCATCAGTTCACTTATTATATATTGTGCATTTATTATATGGATGAGAACGCAATATCAAAAAGTTCCCATACAACAGATAGTGAGAATAGAATGCAATTCCAACCAATTTGCAGCATTCCGGGGGAAACAATGGAAAAGAAAAAGATTCTGTTTTCAGTTATTTGGCTTATAGTTCTTCAATAATAGTAATGAGGTGTTTTGCACTATAAGTGATTTGGGAATTTTCTTAGAAGCAACAAAAACAAACTAAAAACATTCGTGGTCAGAAACCGACTGAAAACAAGTAATTTAAATCATTATTCGAGTGTGGAATTACCTGCGCTATTGTATATTTTATTATTATTTTATTTTATTTTTAACTCAGGATCTTGATTTGAGAGTTTGAAATGCGATAACACATTAAAACTGCAAAAACATGATAGATTCCATGTAATTTACATTTGCAAAAACAGTTTTTTAATGATCTAGTTTACTTAATCTTCATATGAGATTCCAGATGTAAATGACATTAAACAAAGCTTTAAAATCATTTTAGAATTGGATGATTAAATTGGATGATATATCTGAAATATATAAATATAAATAAATGAAAAACAACGTTTAAAACACCAAAATGCTTCATTTATTTATTTATTTATTTATTTGTGGTATGCTATTTCTTTCTTCGCGGTAAGCGCCCCTTATACGATATTGTTTCATAAAAACCACTACTGCTGAAAATTAATCTCCGTGTCATTCAATCGAAAAATTTCTTTTATTAAGTAAGGCTAAGTTTATTATTAGGAAATAGTGGTTTTTTTCTTCGACAAGGACCATACACATACAACATGCTACATATACGTGACACTCGTCTCAAAGGTGTGAAATTGCAATAAATAAATAAATAAAATAAAATAAAATAAAATAAAATAAAATAAAATAAAATAAAAAATAAATGTAATAAAAAATAAACAAAATAAAATAAATAAATAAATTATGCATTATCTAATATTTGTAGAAACATATTTTTCTTAAGGGTGTTTTGAATCTTAAAATTCTTTTTCTTTGCGGCTGTTATTTAACACTGACTTCTACTAATATGCATGTAAGATATAAATTACGAATTTTTTCTATAATTAAATAGTCATTAAGTAGCATAAGCAGGTAGTAACAATAAATAATTCAATATATTAATTTTCCCTCCTCCATCAAACTTAATGGCTAATATGCTGACCAAAAATGCAAGACGTTTCAAGCTGATGTTTTCAGTTTCGATTTAGGGTTGCTCTCATTAAGTTGTTGAGCTACGCTGAAAAAACATGTTATGGGACCCAAAGTCTCTAACAACGACTAAAAAACTTAATTATTACTTTCTTCTCTTTTTTACAAAAAATATTGGATACATGAAAACTTTCTGGTTTCCGACGGATTTACACGTTTTAGGGATCAGAGATGCTAAAAAAAAATATTTTTTTACAAAATATAGTGCAGTTAGAACATAAATATATTAAGCATTATATGAAATATAAGCAGTTGTAGGAAATATTTTTTATTTGCCCGAACGATAACATAGATTTTTTTTACATAATTTAATAATCAACTCTGTGGCGATCCTACGAAACTAAAGCTACATGAAAACAAAATAAACAAACAAACAATAATAATAATAATAATCCTTTTAATCCTTTGATCTCTGATGGTAGGATTTTCTACCACATAATTTTAATTCCCAAATGTCACAACGGCACCAGAAAATTCGACCAAATTTATTTGAAAAAGGTTTAATGCATTTTTTTTTTCGCGTATATTGTTAAGCGGTTTTTTTTTCTTTGAAAAATACTGGTGCCAATGTCACATTTGGAATTTTGAAGAATTTTACCACCAGAGCTCAAAGAGTTAAATTGTATTAAATTTCGGATCATATACATTTTTTGTGAGAGGCTGTTCCCAAAAATTTTTGAAGTGGAAGAAGCTAGAAACTTAAATTTCACTTATAATAAAATAAAAGGATTATCAGACATATTGTTGGGGTTTCTTTTAAAACGCTAAAATATTCATTGATTTAATTTGGAGACGCAAATTTGTCAGTATAAAGAGTACCGAAACAAAGATAGGCAAGATATAGTGACCAATACATGGGTAGTTCCAAAGAGATAGCATGAAAGAGCTTTAATTGACGGAAATCATTTCGAACGATTTTATAGATTTTTTAAAAACAAAATGGGTGAAATTGCCTAACATTTCAGTGGTCTGAGGGGAAACTGGCACCATTTTTTTCGTCTTATAAAATAATAGGCCGTTGAAACAACAAAGTCGTTGAACTTCCAAGCATGATGGTGGGATGCTTATTTTTCTACGTTTTATCTTTATATATATATTTAAAAGTTGTTGCCAATTTATATCAATTCTCATCGTCATAATTTCGTAAAATGTTTTATAAGGAATAACTCTGAAATAAAGAAGAAACGCAATAACATTATAAAGTACGTTTTCCTTTTTGAAGTGTGAAATACACTTACACAGGTTTTAAAAATATTTTAAGAAAATATGAAAGATTTTAAATAAAGCATCCTTTAAAATGGAATTTTTTTTAAATGAAAATGACAGAAAACTTCAAAAGGGCGCCAAGAAAAGCCTCAAAGGGCGCCATAGCGCTCGCGGGCGCCGCGTTGGACAGTCCTGGTCTAGATTAATATCTTATGAATGTTACACATTTGTATAGTAGAGTTAGTTACAAGAAGTTGTACAAGATTGGTAAACCTTTTTTCTGATGATGTATTCTAATACAAACGACAGAAACATTTTTGTGCTTCAACCCGTGTTACTAAATTAAAAAGGATTGATTACATCTATTTTTAATAAATGTTTAAACATTCTCGCATATTTTAATTTAAAAAAATAAAAACCTATTTCTAATAATAAAACAATGTTAATTTTATTTGTTTGATAGCATTTCAGTAAAACCTTAACTGTTAATCTAGTTTAAAAGTTTCTCAGACACAATCTGTTTCAAACTTAAATAAAACAATTTCACAAAATAAAATAAAAATCTATAAAAGAATATAAATGTGGATGTTAATGACATTAGAAACTTAAAAAAAATAACCATTATTTTTATTAAGATACTTTAACAAATATGAAGTACTTAAAAGTGCACTCTCAAAATAATTTCATTAAAAAAAACGTAAAAACAACAAGCAGCTAGTTAGCAAAATACTTGTACAATGCAGATATTTATCTGCTATTTGAAGAAATTTACATTTATTGATTGGAAACTTACAAGAAATTTCCAATATCTATACTAATAAAAGAACAAAACGTTCCGTCTGTCTGCGTGTGTGTGTCTGCAATGGCTAGCGAAATTTGCGGCACGTACGAGGCTCAAAATTGTTTTTGAGAGCAGCCCCAAATCTCTCCTGATGCACCTGATTTTCAGAACTTCAAAATTCTATTTATTAACCGAGTAATTAATTAAATTCCAAAGCTCACTCTCATTAAAAAATCGCCTTTTTTCAAACTTTTTTCCTTCATTTTCTTATGGTTGGATGGTTAAATAAAATTTTCGTAGAAATAATTAAAAAAGCTGGGACAAAATTAAAGAAACAAATTTGAGTGTTAAACATTTCCAAAGTGAGTGTTTTTTCAAAAGATCATTAAAATTCATAGACTAACAAACTGTCAGTTTAACTCAGAATTTTTTATCACAGCTGTTGTACGCAATGGAAGAAAAAATAGGAAAAGTAAAGTAAGCCGCAAAAAAAAAAAAAAAAAAAAAAAAAAAAAAGGTTTGCAATATGGAACCAGTTATCGCTCAAATTTTAATGACCCAATCAAAAGCACATGGAAGGGATTTTGTATTAATAAGACAAATTGAAAGAAATTAATTACAGCTGAAACACATTTTAAGAAGAAATAGTAATTTTTAGGTAGATTTCGTATGAAATACTACCTATTGCATTGTCTCCCATGTTGGAATTTCTGAAAAATTTTTGCGGATCTACACGAATCATGACTCCTAGACCCCAAAACTACCATCAGTAAAAAAGTTTATATATATATATATCTATCTATCTATCTATCTATCTATCTATCTATCTATCGGTGTATATCACTTTCTTCTAGACACGATAACTTCCATAATTATGCTCAGATCTTCATCAAACTTTTACATAAAATCAAAGGGCTAAAAATCTCGGTTAAGTTCGTTAATGGGCAAAATCGGACCAAGGAGGTGAAAGTTAGGAGGGTTTTTGTGAAAACAGAAAAAACGCGATAACTTTTTAATTAAAATAGATATCGAATCAGTTTAAAGTTTATATTACTTCTAAAAAATGAGGAAAAAGTTTATGCGTGACAGATTTTTGATAAAGTTAAAAGTGGGCTCAAGGGGCGAAAAAAACATGGTTTTTGGGAGAAAAAAAATCATAACTTCGTCAATTCTCAAGATATCAAATCCAACTAAATTTTATATAAATGTACTCAATATTATCTAAAACTTTTGTATTTACAAGTTTTTGATAGGACCAATTTTTACCGATGAAAAAAATTAAAAACGAAAAGAAAAAGGGGGGAGGAAAAAGAAAAAAAACCATAACTTACTCAATTCTTAAGCAATTAAATCTAATTAAATTTATTTTACATCTTCACAATAATATCTACAATTTTTATATTGACAAGTTTTTCATAGAACCAATTCTTATAGCAAAAATAAATTAAACAAAAATAGGAGTTGGAGAAAAAACCTCAAATCCAAACTGCTTATATTCTGACTCATTTTAAAATTCATTTTTGATTTTAAACGCATCCAAATGACAGATCCTATTATTTAGCAACTATATAATGCGACGTATTGGCCAATTTTTTGATAAAGGCAGAATATATTTTTAAAAAGGCTGCCAAAAAAGGTATTTTGAACAGATTTCCCGAAGTTTTCATCATTAAAAAATTCATTAAGTATAACAAATTGCGTTTTTTATGCGTCATTTTTAAATTCATTTTTGTTCTCAAACCCATCCAATTTACAGGTCCTATTATTTAGGAACTATATAACTTGACGTATTGGGCGGTTTTTTGATAAAGGCAGAATATATATTTTAAAAGGCTGCCAAAAAGGGTATTTTGAACAGAATTTTACGAAGTTATCGTGATTAAAATTTGCGGAAATTTAAGAAATTGCGTTTTTACCGAGTCATTTTTAAATCTTTTTTTGTTCTCAAACGCATCCAATTTACAGGTTCTCTTATTTAGGAACTATATAATGTGACGGAGTGGCCAGTTTTTTGATAAAGGCAGAATATATTTAAAAAAAGGCTGCCAAAATGGGCACTTCGCACAAAATTTCCCAAAGCGACATGATTAATGAACTGTGGGTATTCAAATAACAAATTGGTTATTTTATGACTCATTTTTAAATCCAATTTTGCTCTGACACACATTCAATTGACAGTTTTTTGTTACTTAGGAACTATATAATGTGCGTATTCGTCGATTTTTTGATAAAGGGTGAATATATATATTTTAAAAGCTGTCAAAGTAAGCACTTCGCAAAAAAATTTCCCAAAGCGATCATGATAAAAGAATTGAGGTTGTATTCAAATAACAAATTGTTTATTTTATGACTCATTTTTAAATTCAATTTTGCTCTCAAACGCATTCAATTGACAGTTATTTGTTATTTAGGAACTGTGTAATGTGCCGTATTGGTCAGAGTTTTGATAAAGGCTAAATATATATTTTAAAAAAATCTGTCAAAGTTGGCACTTCGCACAAAATTTCTCAAAGCGATCTTGATTAAAGAATTGTGGATGTATTAAAATAATAAATTGGTTATTTTATGACTCATTTTTAAATTCAATTTTGCTGTCAAACGAATTTAATTAACAGTTTTTTGTTATTTAGGAACTATATAATGAGCATATTGGTCAATTTTTTAAATAAAGTAAGAATATAATTCAAAATATATTGCCAAAATGGGCATTTGAGTAAAAATAGGCTTTTTTTTTTTTTTTTTTTTTTTTTTTTTTTTTTTTTTTTTGAGATGAAAACTTTTCGAAATCTACCTCCGCCTATAGGCCATGCCGAAAGGGATTTTTTTTAAATAGTCTATTTTCTATTATAATATTTATTAAAATAAACCTTTGCTTTTAAAATAATTGAACTTGGAAAATTAGAAATAATTAAATGTCAAAATAAAATAAAATAAAATATTGAAAATATTTGATTTCAACTAAAAATTGTATTATTAAAAGTTTTCTTTTTTTCAGAACTTTTTAATATTTTATAACGTAGATGAAAAATGCAAGCAAAATCTTAAATGATGCTTCTATATTGATATTTTAAAGTCATATGATAAAAATAATCAAGTAATTCTTGCCTATGATTGATATATTTGTATCTTTTATGCATTCCAATCTTGTGTTACAGCCAATAATTGCATATTTTTTAAACGAAATTTTAGTCATCTGTTCAATAACAGTTTAAACGGTAAAAAACAAAAACAAAGATATACGGGTTTAAACCAGTTTGAATTGATCGGCGTGTCAAAGTACATGGTTTTGTTGGTGCTTAATTGGATTTAATGTAGCGAATTTTAGGGATATGTTTTTGGCGTCACCCAATCACATTATACTTCTTCTCTATTAATTTCTCTTTACTCAATGGCTGTACGCAGATTTTTGGCACTTGGAACATTAGAATGTATGAGTGATTAGCTGTATTGAAGTAAAAAAAAATTATACAACACTTTTCTAGGAGGTTTTTCTAAGTCATTGATTAAATTTAAATGTATTCTATTCAATTTAAAATTTTACTATGGCTTTAATTTGTTTTTAAAACGAAAATTAAATGGCTATATGGCGTATAATTATCCGAATCCGCAAATGATTCAAGCACCATAATAAATTATCAAATAGCAAAGTAATTTATTTATCAGAAATAGTCATAAAAAGAATAGTAGCAAAACTGGTTATAATCTTAATGTTTAGATTAATTAAAACATAAACCGATTCCAACAAAAAGAGGAAAAAAAGGCAGACTACATTCCGATTCTTGATAGACAAAATTTCCGTGAATATAAACCCGCTCGAACCTAAAAATTACATTTGAAAAAACTATGGATTTGATAACTAACCCGAACAGAATCTGAATCACGCAAAGATGTTCAAATGAAGCATAACCCGATCCGAACAAGGAAAAATAATTTTCGTGAGCATGAAACCTGACCCGAACCTAAAACTTTTCTTTAAAAAACCCCTCAAAATATGACCCGAACGAAATCTGAAACAGATGAAAATATTTCAGAGAATTATAACCCGATCCCAGCAAAACAAAATAATTTCCGTGGTCATAAAACCGACTCGAACCTAAAAAATTCCATTTGAAAAATCCTGAAATTTGGCCCAAACCACTTCTGAATTCGATCAAAATATTCGAAAGAACCATAACCAGATTCGAGTAAGACAATATAATTTCCGTGGACATGAACCCGTTACGAACCTAAAACTTCCATTCGAAAAAATACCTGAAATTTAAATCGAACCAAATATGAACCTGAAAAAAATATTTCAAAGAACCGCAACCGGATCCGAACAAGACAAAACACTTCATGGACTTGAACCCAATCCGAACCCAAAAATTTTCATTGGAAAAATTTTGAAATCTGAACTGAACCAAATCTGAAACTGGCAAAAATATTCCAGTGAAGCATGTCCTTATTCGAACAAGACAGAATAATTTCCTTGAACACGCAAGAAGACCCGAACCCAAAAGTTCTATTTGAAGAAAAACCTAAAATCTGAATTGAACCAAATCTGAACCCGACAAAAATATTACAAAGAACTATAACCCGAACCGAGCAAGACAGAATAATTTCCATGGATGTAAACTCGACTTGAACCTAAAAAATTCGATTTGAAAAAAACCTGAAATTTGACTCAAAACACATTTGAATCCGTCCAAAATATTCAAAAGAACCATAAACGGAATCGAGTATGACAAAATAATTTCCGTTGACATGAGCGAAATCCGAACCTAAAAATTCTATTTGAAAAAAACACCTGAAATTTGAATCGAACCAAGTCTGAATCTGACAAAAAATTCCAAAGAACCGTAACCAGATCCGAATAAGACAAAAAATTTTCAGGATATGAACCGAATCTGAACCTAAAAAATTGTTTTGAAAAAATCTAGAAATCTGAACTGAACCAAATCTGAATTTGACAAAAATATTCCAGTGAAGCATGTTCTTATTCAAACAAGGAGAATAATTTCCGTGAACAAGCAAGAAGATCTGAACCCAAAAATTCCATTTGAAAAAAAAGCCGAAATCTGAACTGAGCCAAATCTGAATTTGACTAAAATATTCCAGTGAAGCATGTTTGTATTCGAACAAGGCAGAATAATTTCCGTTTACACACAAGACGACCCGAACCCAAAAATTCCATTCGAATAAAAAACCGAAATCTGAATTGAACCAAATCTGATCCCGACAAAAATATTCCAAAGAATTATAACTGGATCCGAGCAAGGCGAAATAATTTCCATGGACATGAATCCGACCCGAACATTAAAATCCAATTTCAAAAAATACCTGAAATCTAAATCGTACCAAATCTGAACCCGACGAAAATATTTTAAAGAACCATAACAAGATCCGAACAAGGCAAAATAATTTCCATGGACATGAACCCAATATATGGTTACATAACATTTAGGTTGCGATCAGGTTACAATTACATTACGGTAAGTCTTAGACTATGTTTAGTTTCAAGTTAGGTTCCGGTTAAGTTAAATTTAGGTTAAGTTGCAATTATGTTATGGTTTGATTAAGGATAGATTACAATAAGGTGACGGCTAGGTTACAATTATGTTATATTTTAGTTACGTTAGGGTACTGTTAAGTCATAGTTAGGTTACAGACAGGTTATGGTTATGGTACAAAAAATTACGGTTAGGAATATGTCCACAGAGGGATCATTACGCATGCTTTCATTAAAAATATAGATTTTTTTTTTTTTGTTAAATGGCTCTGAAATTATAATACCATATGCAAACCTATTAGCTAACACTGGATATCGACTTCATCCACGGTATACTTGGATTTAAGAGTGATATAATTACCTTGAAATTCAAAATATTTCACTTGGGATTTTTATGTGAAAAAAATAGTTAGTTACTTGACTTAACAATGATTTTTACGGATAAATACCAACACTTTCACACGAAAATCGCTGCACACATATTCCCTCCCGCGTTTTACATTGTTTATTTTGAGAATTTTTAAAGCTGAATATCAGCTGTTGTTTTCTAAACCGATTTTTCACACAGTCAGAGGACATGTATTTCAAACAATGAATTTCTGCATGTTTCGAATTAATGACAAAATCATACTAAATTTAAGTTCGTTTAATATTGTTAATACGAACCCGGGCAACGCCGGGCGGGTCAGCTAGTAGGTTTATAAATTTTCGTCTTATGAAGAGCTCAAAGATACACTATAAAATGCAGATTCTAAAACGAAAAATGTACTCAGTGCAGCACGTTTATGTGAACCTCCTTGTGTTTTGACGAAAAGGTGCTTTAAATATATACATTTCATGTAATGTTTGTATTAGGTTGGAGAATTTCCTGTCTTTTGGTGGAAAATGGACAAAATAAAACAGAAATTTACCGGCCATTTTCAACATAGTGTCAAGTCTGTTACCAAATGTAAATTCTATTCCCTCAAGGTTTTTTCATGATTATCATTTTTTCATCATTCTACTTTTATTTTTTATTCAAATAAGGAACAAATATGCAATTTCCTTAAGATTTAATAATTTACATGAATATATACTGTAATTATTAGAAAAAGTTCTTGTATAATTTCTATGTGATCAAAATCTTGTGGCTAAAACTATCTCTCATTCCAATTTAATTTAAGTATCGTTCATAAATATAAAGTTTTGAAATTTGGGGACATGAGTCACTTCAAATTAAATTGATTTTAGGAAATTTAATAAATTTAAATCTGAGTATTTTCAGTAATTTTTTATAGTAATGGACTTGACAATTTGCCTTACAAGTTAACTTTAAATGCAGTTACATATTATAATACAAAGTGCACAGCCAATTTTTTTTCAAGTGCTTTAAACATTTACTTTAACACCTGTCTCCATTTTTAAAAGAAATTATTAAGTTTGAAAAATAAAAATAAAATTCTGAAATGTAAGCGAAT
Organism: Maratus speculifer; assembly: GCA_964019185.1. NCBI lineage: Eukaryota > Metazoa > Arthropoda > Arachnida > Araneae > Salticidae > Maratus > Maratus speculifer. The sequence continues at coordinate 4,047,423 of OZ025294.1, read as the reverse complement.
GGTGAAAATGGCCCTTACATTTCTTTTAATCAACAGAAAAATACGTACAAATTGCCGATTTTTTTAGAGTGTACCTGCTAGTAAGATATGCTCTTTTTAAAACTTTTATGTTTTCTTCTATATTTTTCATCTCGATTTTCTAAAACACTAAAATAACAGATTATATCAAATTAAACACATTTTTTACGCGACTTGAAAGAAGATGCAATCACGGTAATTTCAAACAATGAATATTTGAAAAAGAAAATAGGATCATTACATTATACATTATTCATTACATAAAAATAAAAATTTAATAAAAATTATTTTAATTTAAAATATTTTATTTGTTGGAACGAGCAATTCCAGAAAGTGAAAAAATAAAGATAGAGAAACAGAAAAAATATACAAAGTATTGAATTGTAATAGCATGAATACTTTTAAAATGTAATTAATTTGACTTAATTCATCAAATAAACAAAAAAACACATTGCAGTTCATCTTCAGAAGTGTAAAAAAATAATTTATTCTCAATGAAAATCTTATTTATCATAAGTTAAATTAATAAAGTCAAGATTATTAAAGTAAATATAACTCTTAATTTTTCTTTATGATATTTTTTAAACATTGAAAACAATGGAAAATGTAATAATATAATAAAGTAATGAAAACAAATAAAATTCGTTAAATATTTATTTAAATAATAAAACTTAAAAGTTCAATTAAAGTAAAAATTAAAGTTAAATTCTTGTTTCTTCAAAAGATTATCTCATAAAAAGATATCCATTTAGTTAATAGCGTGTCAACGGATTTTATTTTTAATAAAATTTATCAAGTGTATCAAAATAATAAATAAAATTATTCAACAAAATTTTAATAAGAGTAACCAGCATAACCTCGATAACATTAAAACATTTAAAATTTTTTAATCATTAATATTCGTTTTCTTTTTCAAGAATTTTAAAATACTACGAAAAATTTGAAACTACGTGATAGTAAGATATACATTTTTCAAGACTCATAAGCTCTTTTTTTATATAAATTCTATTTTCTGAAAAGCTTGAATAACATATTAAATCGAATGCAGCATATCTATTACGTGACTTGAAAGAATATTAACGAAAAAATTCGTAATCAATATCATTTGTCGGAAACGAGATAGTTCACAAAAACAAGAAGAATGTATATGAAATTTTAAGCGAAATAATGAAAACATAATGAATGTATAGTGAAATATTTTAAATTAAATTATTTTTCTTCTGTAGTCTATTAAAAAAACCAGCAGTACTTTTAAGTTAAAAAAAAACTTCTAAAATTACAATGACAATTTTTATTAATGTTGAAGAATTAGACAAATAACATATAAAACAACCTTATAAAATAAGAAGAATTTAAATCAAAAAATTTCAAAACTATCTCTATTTCTGATATATGAATTGCCAAAATGGTAAAGGAAAATGGCATGCAAAAGGAAAAAGTATTATTCTGCATTATACTCAGATTAAATTATTATCAATAAATATTTAAATAAACGAGAGAAAAAAATATTGAATAAAAAATAGAAATAACAATAAGAAACATAGCAAAATAATGTAATAGAAAACCATGTTAATATTAAAATAAACAGAAAAAAAAAATTTCATGTTAAAACTGTAATGGTGTTATATTGCATCTCTTAAAAGGTTTGCCATAAAGTTTAAGTAAAGTGGTGATCTGTTTTTGTGAGCAAGTTCCTTGGCAGCCTAAAAATTGGAATGTCGTTTGATGGTCAAATTTGTGTTATTACTTTCTTCTATCTTTACAAGAAAAAAGAATTAAATTCGTGAAAAATTTTCGAATTCCGGTTTTTGACATATTTACATGTTTTAGGGATCAGAGGTTCCAAGATTTTTTTTTTTTTTTACAATATTTCTGTGAGTCTAATATTAATCTATCTCTATCTCTAATATTAATTAATATAATGTTGTTTTTTAAGTAAATCGCTCAACAGGTGGCGCTGCTATTTGTCATTATTTATTATTATCACAAAAGCTCTACCTGAAGATCTTATGCACGTATTTTCATCAAACGTGAGATTTAGTTATTCCCTCATATAAAAGAGTTTTCTTTAGTTTTTGGAGTAAATAGTTCAACAGATGGTGCTGCTATGCGACATTATTCATGATTATCGCAATAGCTCTATCTCAAGAACTAATGCACAGATTTTCTCAAACTTCAAATTCAGTTAGTCCCTGATATAAATTACTGTTTTTTAGTTTTTAGAGTAAATCGCTCAACTGCTGCCGCTTCTATCCATTTATTTATTTATTTTTTTAAATGATTTTTGCAAAATGTTTTCCTTAAATACCAATACACGGATTTTTACCACATTTCAGATTCAGTTAGAACTTGAAATAAGTTTTAATATTTAGATTTTTGTGTAAATTACCTAACCGGTGAGACTGCTATGTTTTATATTTTCTGGAAATATTAAACAGACATGAGTTATTATTATTTTTTTTTTTTTTTAGTTTAGTTTAGTTTTTTGGATTCCGAGTCACTTTTTGTATCATCAAATTCATAGTTTTTATCATGTGTTTTTTAAGCCTTTTGTAGAGAGCGTCATTAAGAGCAATTTTTTTTTCTTTTGCAAATGATGTTTTTAACATTGAAAATGAATAATAAATTCATACATAATTCAATTAGAAATAATAAAGAGACGGTAAGAAAAAAAATAGAGCGGAAAGGAAAATAAAAACCTATTTTTATGAAATCATGTTACGAGTAAGTGATAGCCCAATGTCCACTGATTTTTATCAACAGTTATTTACATTATATTAAATTAAACAAAAAAGAATTTACCGTTCAGGATTATAGTTCGGGGACCGTAAGAGTGCCAATAAAGCTACAATATTTGATATTGAAACCTAAATGCTGGTTTAAATTTTGCTGTAGATTTCCAGTGAAAGAATTCTAGTTATTAATTTTTTTAGAATACTTCTGCATGAAAAAAAAGTTCGCAAACTTTCTGACGCTGCATCTATAGTGACTTTTTGTATTATTTAATCAAGAGGGTCGGTAAAGATATAAAATCCAGAGTTAGAATTTAAAAAAAAAAAAAAATAACAATCGTAAAAATTTGCACCTTTATTAATATTATTATTATGCATTTATATAAAACAATAAACTCCGTTTCGTAAAAAGTACATCGAATTACTTTTATTAAAACAATTTTACACAGACAGCTCCAAACTTAAAATTTAGCACATGGGACATAAGACAGTGAGGAACGTCGTCCAAAATTTATTTAAATCGTTAATATTGTCATACAGTCATGCAATGACATAGAAAAAACTCCTAGAATATATTATAAAATGAAAATTATTATTTAGGAGCATAAAAGTAAAAATTATGTGAGAATGCCTCATATACAAATTTTAAAATCTCTAATATTGAAACTATAAAGTACATTTTAATATAACCAGAATCGGCGTTTACTGTGAAATGTTTTAATTGAACAAGAATTGTAGTTTATTATGGAAAGTTTAATGGAAGTTGAAAGAATTACCATAAATCTTTTTTCTTGAGTTTTAACTAGACTTCGTATGAAATACTACCAATTGCGGTCATTCTTATGTTGGAATTTTTGAAAAAAAAATCGCTGTTCTACATCGATCCTGAACCCTCAAACCCAAAACTACCAACAGTAAAAAAGTTTACTTATATATATGTGACATTTTAAAGTTAGGAGCCAGAAACATCATCGCCAGGGTCCCCGTTCTTTCCACAGAAGTCATGGGCAGCGAGGGAAAAAATAAAAAATAAATAAATGTAGAATATCCAATAAATCACTCATTGGTGGCTGTAAGTTTATTTATTCAACTGTAGTCATTATAGAGGGAAAAACTCCTTTTTGCAAACGATATTTTACCGAAATGCCCAAAAAATATTCCATCATTTACTTCAACCAGCCGTACTCATCGACGAAAGAACTCCAGAATCTCTCCCCTTCTCATCTCGAGACTTCCACCTTTTAAAACTAAAAAGAAAATTCTAGAACTTTCTGTAATCTCAAACCATCATCCTTTTATGTAAACAGAATTCTTGTCCAGATACGAGACTATTTTACACAGACGATAAATTTATTTAAAAAAATATATTATTTAACCAATTTATAATCGACTCATAATTTCTTAGGCAGACGATTTTTATAAATGATTAATTTTAAGAGAAAAAGAAAAGAAATGAATTTATTAATGCATACATCAAAGGTTGACGGCGGAAAAATGAATAAATAGATAAAATAAAATAATGATATTTTTTGAAAGGTATGGTTTTGGAATAAATTTAATAAGATTTTCTTAAAAAGGGTTGATAAAAACATAGAAGAAATCAGTTTTATTTGGAATATTAAGAAATAAAGTTTTAATTAAGAATATTTTTAATTTAGAGCCATCTTTTTATATTTACGCATACTGGAATAATGTTTTTTAAGGCAAATTAAGAATTTATATCGTCTGCATACAGATTAACAGATTAGATCTAGAAACAAGATTTTAATTTAATAATTTGAAGTAAGTACGGAAAATTATTATGAGAAAATTAAGGTAGTATAAAGATTAGTTTTGGCGAAAAAATTTTAAATTTGTAATATATATATATACTAGCGGACCCGACAGGCGTTGTCCTGTCACCGACAGATGTTGTCCTTCTTGGCACCCACTCCAGAAAATCAAATAAATGTACGTAAATATGGTAATACGCAGAATAAACATTACGTTCTTAATTTAATTTCTTAATACAATTATGTTAGGAAATTATTTTTCACTCTTCAGTATTTTTTGAAGTCGGCTCAATTTTTGATAGAAAAGTTTATTTTTCTCTTTTTAGTTAAAAGTTAACGATTTTCTGAAGTCGGTTAATCAAAATTATAATACAGGAAATATTATTGTAAAGCATACACGTTTGTCAGGAGGGGGGTTCGAACACGCGATCTCTTTCTTCAAGAATCTGAGCTTAAGTCTGGCGCCTTAGACCGCTCGTACATTCCGTCCGCACTCTATTCATCGAACATATTCAACACTTTTTTATTAGCGAAAAATCACTAACTATTAGTTTTTGCCTAATTACTAAAAAAGTACTGAATCAATTTTGGCGAAATGTGAATCTAAATGATTCTCGAATCCACTGAAACGCACACACAAAATTTCATTAAAATCGGTCCAGTCGTTTAGGAGGAGTTCAGTGACATACACTCGCACAGAAGATTTATATATATAAAGATAAGGATTCAAAATTTCAGGTTTTTGGAATTATCACACGAACTACTGTGGATTTAAACGAATGTGCTTAGTACCATTCGATTCAGAATGAAAAAACGGACTAAAATATGTTATCAGTTGAAAAATAACTACAAAAGCCGATTTTAAAGGAATTTTTTAAAAGTTCGTTCTTTTTTTTACCCTCCTTAGGGGTTGAATTTTCGAAAATCCCTTTTTAGCGCCACTCGCTGTTATAAGAAGTATTTTTACCCCAATTTTCAAGATTTTTAGTTCGGTAGATTTTTTTGTGCTGTGATTAATACGAAATCCAGACTATCTTATATATATATAGATAAGGATTGAAAATTTCAGGTTTTTGCGCCAAAGACATCGCCAAATTAGGAAAATGTGAATTATCTCACGAACTACTGGATTTAAACGATTTTGCTTAGTACCATACGATTTAGAATGAAAAAATGCCCTAAAATATGTTATCAGTTGAAAAATATCTACAAAAGCCAATTTTAAAGGATTTTTTAAAAAGTTCGTTCTTTTTTTTAACCTCCGTGGGGGGGGGGGGGGGAGAGAACTTTCGAAAATCCCTTCTTAGCGGCACTCGATGTTATAAGAAGTATTTTTACCCCAATTTTCAAGATTTTTGATTCGGTAGATTTTCTTGTGCTGTGATTAATACGAAATCCAGACTTTCTTTTATATATATAGCACTTTTAATTAGCGAAAAATCACTAACTATTAGTTTTTGCCTAGTTACTAAAAAAGTACTTAATCAATTTTGACGAAATGTGAATCTAAACCATTCTCGAATCCACTGAAACGCACACACAAAATTTCATTAAAATCGGTCCAGTCGTTTAGGAGGAGTTCAATTACATACACACGCACAGAAGATTTTTATGTATAAAGATATATATATATATTACTCTTTTATGGACGCGATGATATCTAAAATATAGAATCAGTTTAAAGTTTATATTACTTGCAAAACGTGGGCCAAAAGTTTATGCATGACAGATTTTTTATAAATTTAAAAATGGGAGAATATCTCAAGGGGAGAAAAAAAAATAGGGATTTTGGGTGTTAAAAATTCATAATTTTGTCAATTCTCAAGATATCAAATCCAAGAAATTTTTTTTATAAATGCTTTTAATATTATCTTAAACTTTAATATTTATAAGATTTTGATAGAATCAACTCAAATAAAAAAATAATAAAATAAAAACAAAAAAGAAAAAAATCCTTAATTTCGTCAATTCTTGAGATATCATATCCGATGAAATTTACTATGCATCTTCTCAATAATATCTACAATTTTTATAGTGACAAGTTTTTGATGGGACCAATTTTTATAGCAAAAATAAATTAAACAAAAATAGGAGTTTAAAAAAAATTTCAAAACTAAACTGCTTATATGCTGACATATTATGAAATTCATTTTACTCTCAAACACATCCAAATGGCCGGTTCTCTTATTTCGGAGATATATAATGTGATATATTGGCTAGTTTTGTTATAAAGACAAAGTATATTTCAAAAAATATTGTCAAAAGTTGACATTTTGAACAGAATTTCCCTAAGAGATCGTGATTGAAGAATTGACAATGCATTCAAATAACAAATTGCTAATTTTATGACTCATTGATAAATTCAATTTTGCTCTCAAACGAATTCAATTAATAGTTTTCTTAGTTAGGAATTATATAATAAGCCATATTGGTTGATTTTTTGTAGAAAGTCAGAATATATTTCATAAAATGCTGTCAAAGGGAGCATTGAACCAAATTTCGCATAAGATGATTCTAATAAAACCAGCTCTTACAGAAAAATGAAATTATTCAAAAGCGGCCAAATAAAATTGTTAAACTTTGAAATGAGATTATATTTTTTGTTTTTGAAATGAGCACTTAACTTCGAAATGCACCTATTTGCTTATTTTTTATTCTTCTTTGTACAGTCTATGAAACTCTAAGTATTTTAGAAATATAATACATATCAAAGATTTTAAACTGATTATATAGCAAGTCAAACTATATTTCTCAAACAAAGATAAGCTGTTATAAGATAACAAAATCACTCAATTGCATTTAATGAAAATTGTTCCATTTGTGATGTTTTTAATTTTTGTCTAATCTATTCTTTCTTCGACTTCCTTCAAAAATTATCAACGTTGCGAAAAACTGTGTTTTTTTTCTTCGTAGTTAGTCGTTTTAATTTCCTAAATGAAGAAAAAAAATCAATAATTAAAAACCGGAAATTTTGTTTAAGGAACTCTTATTAAAAAAAATTAGAAATAATTTTTCATCAGAATTTGTCCAAAAGAAAAAGGTGTATAAATACGTCGGGAAAACTAAAAGCATTACGTTATGTAACTAACTGACCAAATAAATTAATCCCTACTAGGATTATGCTTTTAATGTCATGTAATCCAGATTTGGGATATCGTATTATGAGACTAAAAGATCTGCTAACTAATCTAAAAAGAAAAAACATATTTTTTCATCTTTAATTTCCGGCTCTGATATGTACTCGTGGATATCGTAAAATTTCATTTACACCCGGATATTTTTTAAATGCTTTCTCTCACCACATTTTTAAAAAGAAAAACCTTTTACTTTACTTTGTATAACTCACCAAAAAAACTAGGACTTCCCTCTGAGAGATTGGTCTAAGCGATATTACTAATACACTACATGGCCAAAGATGACCGTCTACTTGCAATTTTATACATTTTGTTAAATATCTAGAAAAATACATGAGGAATTATCCTGAAACTCTATGCGTGTAAATGTAATAGTACATGTCATACGTTTCCGTGAAGATATTTTCCAAAATATCTATCGAGGACCGTCGACAAATTGAAAAAAAAAAAAGAATAACTTTTGGATAACCCTGGCAAAACTAATGTAGCAAAAGCTCCATAACTGTAGATTATGATCAAGTGGTTATTGTAAAATACTGTTTTGATATTTATGTGGATAGCATGTATACTCGTAGAGAAATTAAGGTTTTTATGAAAACAATCTCAAAATTTTCGAAGTATTTTGCTTATAATTTGCAGAATTCGTAATATAAAATAATATTATTTTCTGAAAATATCACAATCAACATTGTATACAATACCTTGTCATCAGAATTAAAAAATAATAAAAATTGCATGAAAAATGGGCAGGTTTAGTAAATAATTTTTCATTGCACATGCGTCAAAGATATCAAAATTTCATTTGCATATTGTGTTAGCTAAATAGGACAACTTCTGTAAATGTTTCAAAAACATAGCTTAAAAATTCTGACAGTGATCGTCTATAGAATGCATTCAAAATCCGTTATTCCCAAAGTGAGGCAAAAAGATGAGGGGTTGTATCCATATATCCATACATTGATTAATGACAATATGGAATACACAATGCGGCACGTACTACTATATTTGGATAAAACCCATGATTTGTTGACAATCACCTATAGAGTTTCGGGGAAAATCTTCACAAGTGTGAACTGTACTATTATGTTTACACACTTAGAGTTTCAGGATAATTCCTCATGTGCTTTTCTAGATATTTAACAAAATGTCTAAAATCGCAAGTGGACGGTCATCTATGGCCATTTAGTGTAACATAGATTTAATAGCAACCTGTGAACGTTAGAGAACATTAGATGCTATCTTAACTGATCATGTACTGATACAAATTCAAAGGCCGAAAATGAGCAAAGTGAACCACAGAACTACAAAATATTATATATAAACTCGTACACACTGTTAAAAAAATTGAAAAAAAATGCAAAGCAGCCATGCATGCGTACAAAATTGGAAGTATACACTATATTAAAAGTAATAAAAACAAGTGGTAGGTGTGATCGCAAATCTCACAGAGAATTTCGCTTAATATCTCTTTCAAAACACTTTATCATTAAATTAACAAACGAAAATTGTCAATAGAGAATTAATAATTCCTTACAGAAATGGCAGCGTTATTTTGGTGAACTTTTTTTTTTGGCATTAAATTAATCGAAGAGGCTGCTTTTGGGGTTTCTTTTTCCTACTGGAGTGGATTTTAACTATTTGTTTTTGTATTTTTGCATTTCGCATTTTTTTAAAGAAAAAATTATAGCTTTTGTTTCAATTTGCAATGTAAATTAAATATATGAAATATATAAAATTATAATATATATATATAAGTGTATAATATTTATTTATAGGCGTATATATTATGTATTTATGTATGTATCTCTCTATATATAGAATTACATATATATAGAAATATATCTAAAATGTATTTACATAAAAATATTTATATAAACATCGTATATATTTTTTAACATGTGACATATTTAACATTTATTAAATAAATTTATCTTTATCAATTATTTTAAAATCATGTTTTTCCACTAACTTGAGAAATTTGATACGTTGCAAAAATGTTTTTTCGTCGTCGATTTCGATTTTTGTGCCAGTTGTGCAATCAGAACAGGCTTTGAAACTCTTCTCCTAAATGCTGCCTTGATCACATAGATTTGTTGATTTTTCTATCAGATTCTACAGATTTAATGATGCTAAGCAAGCAAATAATATTATAAATATGGAGATTCTTCTTTAAAAAGTTCTTTTGAACACATAAGTAAATAAACTCGGAGGTAAATTAAATTTTGACACCGTTTTTAAACTTTTAAATGACTTATATTAAACGTTAATATTTACAAAAAAGATATTTACATAAGACTATTTACAAAGCAAACAATCATAACTCTAATTAATCAATTACATCTTATACGGGAACTCGTCTTCATCTTACGTTCTTTTTACACCAACTTAAAACTAAAAACATTCCATTCTCCTTTCTTCCGTTCAGTTCTTTTTTCTACCGCTTAAATCGTCTGGCTTCTTAGGAATTAATAGTTTCTTCAAAATCGTCTGCCTCACTGAGAGCCTGTTCATCAGAGTTGCGATGCGTAGAAAATAATATGCAGATCTAATAGTGGAGGAGATTTCCCATATTTCGGCCATACTGATGAGACATTCGTCCTCGAATGTATTCTTGTTGGCTGGAAACAGCAGCTGGATCATCTGAAAAGATAAAGAAAAAAAAACACAGCAGCATCCAAAGTCAAAATTGGAAAAAAGAAGTCATCATGATGAAAATTTAAATAATTTCTTTCAAAATAAATTCGTATTCTTTTTTTTCTTCACGTCTTTTCATCTTCTTTTTTTTCTTACGTCCTTTCATCTTCTTTTACCTTACATCTTTTCGTCTTCTTTTATCTTACGTCCTTTCGTCTTCTTCTTTCTTACATCTTTTCGTCTTCTTTTATTTTACGTCTTTTCGTCTTCTTCCTTAATACGTCTTTTCATCTTCTTTTACCTTACGTCTTTTCGTCTTTTTCTTTCTTACGTCTTTTCGTCTTTTTCTTTCTTATGTCTTTTCGTCTTCTCGAGAATAAAGTTAAAATTCTATTGGTTGTCAGTCCAGAGGTTTGTCATAGTTGGTATAGTGTCACAATCGGTGAAATTCTTTTTTTTTTAAGCTTCGTCCGTCCACGGCTTCATGTACTCTGCACATGTACTGGTGACCATGGGTCCTTCGTTGAATCCAAGTTTCTTTACATCGTAGGTGTCATTATTTTTTACTTTTATGACTTTGTACGGACGTAAATATTTTGGTTTTAACTTCAAACCTGGACCTTGGTTGTGTGCGTTTTATAGCAACCACATCATTAATCTTAAATTTGTTAGCTTTCTTTTGTCTGAGGTTGTAAGTTTTACGGTTCTCTTCTTGGACTTTTAAAATCTGTTTTTTAGCATTTTTTCTCATATCTTCGCGATTATTTGTAAAATCAGATTGTATTTCAGCATTCAGAAGACTAGTAATTTCAATGTTATTTTTTAGTTTCATTTTAGTACCAAACATCAATTCAAAAGGAGTTGTGCTTATACTTCTCTGAAAAGTCGAATTTATCACCTGTTGGACGTTGCTTACATGTGTATACCATTTTTTAGGATTATCGACAGACAATTTAGACAGAACAGATATTATGACAGAATTTAGACGCTCAACTTGGCCGTTAGACCTGGGTAATCCAGTGGTAATTGGGATATGTTTAATATTTTCATTGATGCAATAATCTTCAAAAGCTTTTGAGGTAAATGCAGGACCTTTATCTGATATAATTCGAACTGGATTTCCAAAGATAGATTTTCGGATTTCTAATTTAGAAATTACTTCGGCAGCATCGGTAGATTTTGTGGGATACAACCAAACAAATTTTGTGAATGCGTCAATGACCGAAAGGATATGTTTGTAATTTTTATTAGTGCTTTCTAATGGACCTAAGTGATCAACATGGTACGTATGTAATGGAGTTTCTTCTTTTTCTATTGGGTGAAGTAAGCCTTCTTGTTTACCACATTTTCTATTAACTAAAATACAGGGAACACAATTTGCTATACATTTCTCAATTTTTTGTTTAATTTTAGGGATGTAGAAATCATTTTCTAAACTTTTCTCTGTTCTTGCAACTGCGTAATGACCTTTTTCGTGAGCGGCCTTGATTATATTCATTTGCATGTCTTCCGGTACAACTAATAAATCATTACCATTAACACATTTATAAAGAACATCATTTTTAACTAGATAATCATCATAAGATTTCACCTTTAGGATTTCTTTTATTGTTTTAATATGGTCATCGGTTTCTTGAGCTTGGATAATTTTTAAAGTTAAGCTATCTTGGATTACCATACAAATAGGATACCTACTTAATGCATCGACATGTCTCATACTGCTACCCTGTCTATGTTCAATAACATAATCGAAATCGGATAACATTATTGCCCATCTAGTTATTTTTGTACTCATTTCTTTTTTATCCATAGTCATTTTAAATGCATTACAATCGGTTACAATTTTAAATGGGATACCTAGCACATATACTCTAAACTTTTTCAGGGCTTCAATTACAGCTAAAACTTCTAATTCGTAACTAGTGTACTTCCGTTCAGCTTCGGTGGTTTTTTTACTTGCGAAATAAACTGGATGAAATTGATTATCTACTGGAGATTGTTGCATTAAAACAGCTCCATAGCCATCAATACTGGCATCACAATGGATTTCGGTCGCACTTTTGGGATTGTAAATTAAAAGTACTGGTTCTGACGACAAAATACGTTTCAGTTCATTAAAAGCTCTTTGTTCTTCTATATCGAATTTAAATTTTGAATCTTTTCTTAGCAGGTCACTTAACGGTTTAGCTATAACCGAATAATTTCTTATAAATTTTCGAAAGTATCCTGTCAATCCTAAATAACTTTGAACATCTTTGGTACACTTTGGTTCGGGAAAATTTATTACTGCTTTAGTCTTCAGTGGAGAGGGATACAATTTACCATTTATGATTCTATACCACAAGAAATCAATTTCACGCTTCAAAAAATTGCATTTTTTAAGATTTAATTCTAATCCATATTCCGATGCAGTTTCGAGTACAAGTTTTAATTTTTCTAGACCTTCAGCTTCGTTTTTAGCAGGTATTATTAAATCATCCATATAAATGACAACAATGTGATCTTTTAATAGGTTTCGAAATACATTATAAATATACTTTTGAAAAACACTAGGGCTATTGGTCAACCCGAATGGACATTTCAAAAATTCGTATTGTCCTTCATGAGTAACAAACGAGGTGTATTTCCGCGAGTCTTCTTCAACATCTACATGAAAGAAACCGTTTTTCAAATCTATGGTGGTAAATACTTCGGCAGAATGTAATTGGTCTATTACATCATCAATAACTGGCAAGGGGAAATGCTCACGTACTGTCTTTTTGTTAAGACATCTGTAATCAACACAAAGCCTCATTGTGTTATCTTTTTTCTTGACTAACACAACCGGCGAAGAAAAATTAGAAGAACTTTCTCGAATTATTCCCTGAGCTAGCCACTCCTCAATTTGGTTTTCGACTATTTTTTTCTCGCATGGCGGTAATCTTCGAGGAGAAGAACAAACTGGGATTTCGTCAGTTAAATTAATTTTCATTTTAACATCTACTGTTTTAGTTTTAATTGGTACATAATTTTCAATTAAAGAGTATAACTCTGAACGTAATTTTTTGTCAGCAATGTGAGTTAAATCAATTTTAGGCTCATCCAAAACATTTACAATATTAACTAAAAAGTCATTAGACTGAACTTCAGCTTTAAACAGTTTCACTTTATTCTCAGAAATAGTTAATATACCTTGATGAATAACATCAGTGCCAATAATTAAATCGAAATTAATGCAACTGTCCTTAACGACAAAAATAGTAACTTTAAATTTTGAACCATCTACTTCGATTTCTGAATTGAAACAACCTTCTGGTTTAATTGAGGCTTTTCCTAGACCGGTCAAAGAGATACTCGTAGGTTTTAATTCTACAAAGTTCTTCAAATTATCATAAATACTTTTCTTTAACAAAGTCTTTTGGCTACCAGTATCTATTAAAGAGATTAAACGCAAAGAATAAAGCTTTATCTCTTTCAGAATTAAATCTTGGGATGTAATAATGTTTACTTGTGACTGAGCATTTTTAACACTTGTATCTTTAGATTTATTACATTGAAATGATTTATGACCATAAGCGTTACAAGCAAAACAAAGCGGCCCTTTATCCTTATTTACACAGTTAATACTCTTATGATTATTCCCGCCACAATTAAAACAACGCATATTTGGCTTTACAGGCTTAAATTTGTTCTTAACTTCAACTTCGGATTTAATTTTAGGCTTAGCTCCTTCATATTTATGAAATTTTGCATTTTCATACTCCGATCTTATTTTTTCATAAGTCTTTAATTTTTGTTTAAATTCAGCAATATTGGGACAACCATACAAAAAAGATTTTTTAGAAATGGGGTCATTAATTCCATTTATTACATACTGAATAAGGGCAGAATCTTCAATATTGCCTTTTGAGCATAATTGTTTCATATTTAAAAAATATTCATCTAACGATTCATGTGGTCTAATTTTTCTTTTGGACAGCAATTCGTGTAATTCAGCTGAATTGCACGTTTGACCAAATTCAGATATGAGTAGGGCTTTTAATTTAGACCACGAATTAATATTTGTTTCACTTTCAAGAAATAATTTTGCTTTGCCTGTCATACGGCGTTTAGCCAAAATCAATTTGTGCAAATCACTAACGTTAAATAATAAAACAATATCTTCAAAATCGGCAATCCATTTATTAATATTTTGTACTTGAGTACCTTCAAACATTGTAATCATACTTTCAATATCATTAATAGAAATGCTTGGTTTAATAACATAATCAGGAATCAGAATTTTCTGATTTTCATTACTTTCACAATTAGAACTACCAGAATCATTTCTCATATTATTCTCAAAAACAGTTGAAATATTTTTAGTTTTATCTTGTAAATCATCATTAAATTCATCGACACTTTCGTCATCACTAAGAGTACCTACATCGGCTATCATATTAATTTTTAAAATATTAAAATCACATAAACTAGAAATTATTCTGGCAGCAATTTCATCAAAAGTTCCCGAATTATTTATACACAAAACATTGCAAATGGTAATTAAGTCGTTAACAGAAAAATTATCTTTAATTTCTTTGAATTTAGTTTGATATTCATCGGAATCTACTTCAAACGTAAACCCAGTAAAATTCCGAATTCTACGTCGATTATTTCTGTCACCGATTTCTCCAAAAATTAATTTGTGCAATGTCTTAATACTAGCTGATTTTTCAGTTTTCAAAGAAAACTCTAATTCCTTTAAATCAACTAATTTTTCCATTATTGAAAAGAAAAATGAAATAATAAACTCACTTCATAATCAGATGCTCAGCTTCACACACTTTGATTTCACTTTCATCGCAAAATTTTACCTCTTCTGAAATAGCTTTGTAGGCTTGACATTCCATCACAGTTCTAAAAAATATTGGCATCCAGAATATTTAAAAAAAATATATTTCCATCTCTGTGGGCGTGCGTCTGTATCTCACTTACTGAGACCAAAATTTATGGAGATTCTTCTTTAAAAAGTTCTTTTGAACACATAAGTAAATAAACTCGGAGGTAAATTAAATTCTGACACCGTTTTTAAACTTTTAAATGACTTATATTAAACGTTAATATTTACAAAAAAGATATTTACATAAGACTATTTACAAAGCAAACAATCATAACTCTAATTAATCAATTACATCTTATACGGGAACTCGTCTTCATCTTACGTTCTTTTTACACCAACTTAAAACTAAAAACATTCCATTCTCCTTTCTTCCGTTCAGTTCTTTTTTCTACCGCTTAAATCGTCTGGCTTCTTAGGAATTAATAGTTTCTTCAAAATCGTCTGCCTCACTGAGAGCCTGTTCATCAGAGTTGCGATGCGTAGAAAATAATATGCAGATCTAATAGTGGAGGAGATTTCCCATATAAATAAAAGTAAAATATTGCAAAGCTTAGCATATATTTATGGGAGGCCAAACTGGTCACCAGAGGGGGCTAGAAATTTAAATGAATAGGAATTTAATAAATAAAATAAATATTTCACTTCGTGTGGAAAAAAAGATGATAAATATAATATGATGAAATAAAAACAAATCAGAGCGTTTTCATCTGATTTATTTATACTATTAATTTATGTTACATACATAATATTTTTAAATCTATTTAAATTTGCGTACAACCATTAGAAGCAAAAAAAAAAAAAAAAAAAAAAAAAAAAAAAAAAAAACTGATGATATTAAAATAATATTTAAATTAAAATAATAAACTTTTTCAAAATTTTATGATTTGTTGTGTGACAAGATGGTATTTAGCAGTAAGTACACAGAATTTGAACTATAACTTAAATAGATATTGTGACAGACGGAGAGACAGAGGAGAAAGACAAATAGAGTTTCGTCAGATGAACGAATGGCTACTTTGGGAACATATCAGTTTTTAAATTTGATTTTTAACTATCCGGCCATTAATATGTTAGATATTTTTGAAAAATATGATTTCATATAAAACTTCTCGAAACGAATCTTCACATAATTTTTTTCTATGCATTTTGGCATTTTTATTCTAATTTAAACTAAAAAGACAGATTAAAATAAAATTGAATTTCTTAATAATTTGCAATAGATCGATAGAAGTACCTTCTTTGTATACCACAGTACTGGGCATGCAATGACATAAGTACTATGTTTAGATCAAGTGTGTTTCTTGAATTTTCTTTATTTTTCTTATATATCTTATTTTAAAACATTTATATAATAGCCTAATCTAAATAATCGTGCAATTTTTAAGATTTCCATGTAAATGCTTATTTAAACAATTTGATTTGAAACAATTTTAATTATTATTCGTGCATCAAAATAATTAATTTATTCCACCAAACATTCTCAAAGAATTATACTGCTAAAGTGTCTGCTATAGAGTAATTTTATACAACCATTCTGTTAATGTGACGCTGATCAAATTCATTAAACCGATGAAAACTAGAAACCAAAAGTTAGAGAGGTTGTTTCGGATGATGTTAGTGGAAGTCAATAATGCAATCAATCAGCCGTTTTTGTGTTAGTTACTACTTGTCAAATATTTTGTGTAGGTAGGAAATTTCGTAAACGCAATAGAGAAACTTTAAACTACTCATTATTTGTCAAGTCATAGGGGTTTTTAGCTTTTTTTTTTAAATTAAGTTCTTTTAATATTAAGTTATAACTCTTAAATTGATTTTTATAGGTAATTCTAAACGTTTTGAAAATGAGTTTTTTTAAGGATTACTCTTTGAATGTAATAAGTAGCAAAACTACGTTTCATTCAAAAAATTGTTAATATTAATTTGTCTGCTTTACAAAACAGTTAAAAGCTTTTATTTATAAGAATATTTACAATCATCTACATATTTTTAAAGGATATTCTTAACAGCTATAGTACTTGTAAATAATGTATTATTTCTATTTAAACCAAAAAGGTAGATTTAAATATAAATGAATTTGTAAATAATAATAATAATAATCTTGTGTACCTTAGTGTGCCCTGTATTGTTAATTTACGTGCATTTACCTAATACTTTTTTGGAACACAACACTACTGGGTATGCAATATCGTACGTACTATGCTTAGATCAATAACAAACATGTGTTTCTTGAACATTCTTTATTTTACTGATCATATATCTTATTTTAAAACATTTGTCTAATTTTAATAGGAAACATAAAAGCCGTAAGTCTTGATTACGTTTGCTAATAAATATATTATAATAAAAAATAAGTATTCGACAAAAATATATAAGAACTTATAAATAATTATTTTGCTTATAAGATATGACTTTAAGAATAAACGAATGAGTTTAAATATGACGAATAACGTTTAAACAAATGAGATATTAAAAGCGTTTTATTATTAAAGTGACTATTTATAATATAAGTAATTATTTTTAGTTAAACATTTAAACAAATATTTTATGAGTTTTATTATTAAAGTGATTTTTTTTAACGTAATTATTTATAATATAAGTTCTTACCTTTTTGTTGCAGAATATATATTATTATTGTTATGATATATACCGGGTGTCCCAAAAATGACTAATGGATTTTAAAATTCCATGACTTACAAAGCTAACTGACAGCTATTTAAAAAAAAATTTGCAGGAGGGTTATGTATAATGTCAGGAGTTTTTTTACCGTAATTTTTTATTTTAGTTCGCATATCAAAAAATAGGTGGCTCTGACGGCGATTGAAGGCCAAGTCGACGTTTCACTCAGCACTGATCACCTGGCCTTCAATCGCCGTCAGCGCCACTATTTTTTGATATGCGAACTAAAATAAAAAATTACGGGGGAAAACTCCTGACATTATACATAATCCTCCTGCAAAAATTTTTTAAATAGCTGTCACCGTTTGAGAGATTGAATTTTAAAATCCATCAGTCATTTTTGGGACACCCGGTAAATGTATAACAGCCTAATTTAAGTTATCTTGCAATTTTTAAAATTTTCATTTGAATGCTCATTTAAATAATTTGATTTAGGCATATTTAAATAATTAACTTATTCCACCAAACATTCTCAAAGATTAATACTACTAAAGTGTCTGCTAGAGTGTAATGTTATATAACCATTCTATTAATGTGACGCTGATCAAATTCAATAAACCGATGGGAACTCGATACCAAAAGTTGGAGAAGTTGCTTCAAAAGATGTGAGTAAAAGTCAACAATGTGATCAACCAGCTGTTTTTCTGTTGTTTACCACATGTCATATAAGTTGTGTAGGTAGGAACTTTCGTAAATGCAACTTTCGTAAAGTAACTTTAAACGATTCATCCTTTGTTAAGTCATACATCTGTTTAGTATTTTACAACATTAAGGTGTCTCCGAAACTAATTGTTATAGGAAATTCTAAAATGAAAATTTTATAAGAAATGAATTTTTAGTGATAATGCTCTTGTTTTGAAAATGAGTTTTCTAATGATTACTGTTTGAACGTAATAAGTAATAAAACTACATTTTATATGTGAAAAAATCATTAATAATAATTTATCTGCTTTACAAAACAGCTAAAAGCTTTTACACTTATGGAAATGTATTATCTTCTACATATTTTTAAGAATATTCGTACTACGTTTAGATAAATAAACATGCATTTCTTGAACTTACTTTATTTTCCTGATCATATATCTTATTTTAAAATATTTCTCTGATAATCCAATTTAAGTAGTTGTGCAATTTTAAAGATTTTCATATGAATGCTCATTTAAACAATTTGATTTGGGCGTATTTAATACGTGTTCGTGCATCAAAATAATTAACTTATACCATCAAATATTCTTACTACTGAAATATCTGCGATAGCGTAATTTTATATAACCATTCTGTTATTGTGACGCTGATCAAATTCAATAAACTGATGGAAACTCAAAACCAAAAGTTGGAGAGGCTGCTTCGGAAGATGTTAGTTGAAGTCAACGATGTAATCAATCAGCTGTATTTGTTTTGCTTACTACATGTCATATAAGCTGTGTAGGTAGGAAATTTCGTAAATGCAATAGAGTAACTTTAAACTATTCATTCTTTATTAAATCATAGATGGTTTTAACATTTTTAAATATTGAGATGACCTGAAATTGATTTTTACAGGAAATTCTAAACGTTATAAAAATGAGTTTCTTTAATAATTACTATTTGAATGTAATAAGTTACAAGACTACAATTCATTTAAAGAATATTATTAATATTAATTAATTTGCTTTACAAAACAGTTAAAAGCTTTTATTTATATGAATATTTACAATCATCTACATATTTTAAAGGATATTCTTAACAACTATAGCGCTTGTAATGATATATTATTTTTATTTAAACCAAAATAGGTAGATTAAAATAAAATTGAATTTGTAAATAATAATAATAAATTTGTGTACCATAGTGTGGCTTGTGTTTTCAATTTAAGTGCATTTCCCTAATACCTTCTTGGTATACGACAGTACTAGACTTGCAATAACATAAGTACTATGTTTACATATATAACAAGATGTGTTTCTTGACCATTCTTTATTTTACTGATCATATATCTTATTTTAAAACATTTGTCTAATTTTATTATGAAATATAAAAGCCGTAAGTTTCGATTACGTTTACTAATAAATGTATTATAATAAAAAATATGTATTCGACAAAAATATATAAGAATTCATAAATAATTATTTTGCGTATAAGATATCACTTTAAACATAAACGAATGAGTTTAAATATGACGAATAACGTTTAAACAAACGAGATATTTAAAGCGTTTTATTATTAAAGTGACTATTTATAATATAAGTAATTATTTTTATTATAAGTAATTATAAAGTAATTATTTATAATGTAAGTTCTTACCTTTTTTGTACAATATAAATTATTATTGTTATGATATATAAATGTATGATAGCTTAATTTAAGTAATCTTCCAATTTTTAAGATTTTCATATGATTGCTCATTTAAACAATTTTATTTGGGTATATTTATTACTTATTCAAGAATTAAAATAATTAATTTATTCCACCAAACATTTTTAATGAATAATATGCTAAAGTGTCTGCTATAGTGTAATGTTATGAGACTGATCAAATTCAATAAACCGATAGAAATTCGAAACCAAAAATTGGAGATGTTGCTTCGGAAGATGCGAGTGGAAATCAAAAATGTAATCAATCAGCCGTTTTTGTGTTGTTTACTGCATGTCATATAGGTTGTGTAGGTAGGAATTTCGTAAATGTAATGGAGTAACTTTAAACGATTCATTTTTCGTTAAGACATACATCTGTTTAGCATTTTACATCATTAAGATGTCCCCGAAATTGATTGTTATAGGAAATTCTAAAATGAATATTTTATAGGAAATGAATTTTTATAGAAAATGAAAATTTTCTTCTTTTGCAAATGCATTTTCTAATCGTTACTGTTTGAATGTAATAGGTAACAAAACTACATTTTATGTGTAAAAAAAATCATTAATAATAATTTATTGTCTTTACAAAACAGTTAAAAGCTTTTACACTCATGAAAGTTTATTATTTTCTACATATTTTTTTAAGGACATTCGTACTACTTTTAGATAAATAGATATGCGTTTCATAAACTTCCTTTATTTTTCCGATCATACATATTATTTTAAAATATTTGTCTATTAATCCACACTAAGTAGTTGTGCAATTTCAAAGATTTTCATATAAATTCTCATTTAAACAATTTGATTTGGGCGTATTTAATACATATTCGTGAATAAAACAACTCATTCAATCAAATATTCTTACTACTGAAATGTCTACTATAGTGTAATTTTATATAACTATTCTATTATTGTGACGCTGATCAAATCCAATAAACCAATGGAAACTCGAAACCGAAAGTTGGAGAGATTGCTTCGGAAGATATTAGTTGAAGTCGACAATGCAATTAGTCAGCCGTTTTTTTGTTTTTTACAATATGTCATATAAGTTGTGTAGGTAGTGAATTTCGTAAATGTAATAGAGTAATTTTAAACTTTTCATTCTTTGTTATTTCATAGATGGTTTTAGCTTTTTTAAATATTAAGATGTCTTCGATATTGACTTTGATAGGAAATTCTAAAATGAATAATTTATATGATATTCTCTTGTTTTGAAAATGAGTTTTCTAATGATTATAGTTTGAATGTAATTAATAACAAGAGTGCATTTTATATGTTTAAAAATCATTAATATTAATTTGTCTGCTTTGCAAAACAGTTAAAAAATGTTATACTTATGGATATTTACTATCTCCTGCATATTTTTTCAAAGGATATTCTTAACAACTATAGTATTTGTAATAATACGAAAGTTGTAAATTAATTAGTGGCAATTTAAACTTGAAACTCGCCGAAGGGCGGACATGCGCAAATAGGATATGGGAGCGATGAAGTGGCGCTGTTGTCGATGTGTAGAGTGCAAAAAACATTCGATCTGCTTAGAAAGGTAGTTGCTGTGTGGCATTAATGTGAAGAGTTTTGTTTCCATCGCTCTAAAGAATGTTTTCAAAAGGTGATCAGAGGTCATGTTTTAAAATCAAGATTTCCCGTGGCAAAAGTGGAACAGAATGCTATCGAAGATTAGTGGAAATCTATGGCATAAATGATTTTCCGTATAGGACAGTACACGATGGGTTCAAGCATTTCGTCCGGTCCCCAGTCTCAGAATTAGACTGCGGATTTGCAACGCAAAGGCCGGTCCTTTTGTAAATGCCATAGAATAACTTTAAACTATTCATTCTTTGTTAAGTCATACATCTGTTCTCCGAAATTGATTGTTATAGAAAATTCTAAAATTAATATTTTGAAGCAAATGAATCTTTATAAAAAAATTCGCTTCTTTTGAAAATGAGTTTTCTAATGACTACTGTTTGAATGTAATAGGTAACAACATCACATTTTATACGTAAAATAAAAAAAAATACTTTAATAATTATTTATCTGCTTTACACAACAGTTAAAAGATTTTATACTTATGAAAATTTATTATCTTCTAATATTCTTTAAGGATATTCGCACTACGTTTATATAAATAAACATGCGTTTCTTGAACTTACTTTATTTTTCTGATCATATATCTTATTTTAAAATATATGTTTATTAATCCACACTAAGTAGTTCTGCAATTTCAAAGATTTTCATATAAATTCTCATTTAAACAATTTTAATTGGCTATATTTAATACGTATCTGTACATTAAAATAATTAACTTATTCCATCAAATATTCTGAAATGTCTGCGATACCGTAATTTTATATAACCATTCTGTTACTGTGACGCTGATCAAATTCAATAAACCGATGGAAACTCGATACCAAAGTTGGAAAGATTCCTTTGGAAAATATTAGTGGAAGTCAACAATGTAATCTGTCAATTGTTTTTGTGTTGTTGACTACATGTCATATAAGTTATGTAGGTAGTGGACTTCGTAAATGTAATAGAGTAACTTTAAACTATTCATTCTTTGCTAAGTCATAGATAGTTTTAGCGTTTCATAATATTAAGATAACTCCGAAATTGACTTTTATAGGAAATTCCAAGATGAATATTTTATAGGAAATTCACTTGGTTTGAAAATGAGTTTTCTAATGTTTATAGTTTGAATGTAATTAGTAATAAGACTGCATTTTATATGTTAAAAAAATCTTTAAAATTAATTTATCTGCTTTGCAAAACACTTAAAAATTATTATACTTACGGATTATAACTGTATTCCATATATTTTTTCAAAGGATATTCTTAACAACTATAGTGCTTGTAATAATACATTATTTATATATTTTTTAATGAGTGTACGATTAAAGATTAAAAAGCAGTAAAATAGTTTTGTTTGATTTGTTTCAACTCTTTTAGAGTTATTTTCAAAACAAATGAATAATGATACCCTGAAATTTCTCGGCCTGAACTCATTTACGCAATGAACTGAACCGCTATAATTCAGTTTTTCATGAAAAGCACGTTATTGTTTTTAAATTATTATTTGGATGTTCATTTCCATTTTCAAAACCATTGAGTAACTTTAGCCTTAGTTTTGGCAAGTTAATATGTAACGATACTACGTCATTCAAC
Source organism: Maratus speculifer (assembly GCA_964019185.1). Lineage (NCBI taxonomy): Eukaryota > Metazoa > Arthropoda > Arachnida > Araneae > Salticidae > Maratus > Maratus speculifer. The sequence goes on along the minus strand of OZ025294.1, from coordinate 4,024,095 downwards.
TTACTTCATTTGTGATCTTGTCCTTTTTCGGTCACGTGTTTACTTTGGTTGATGACAAGCTGTTAATACTTCCGAATCGAGACATATCTGTGTGTTTTTGTAATTTTAGAGTAATTTATGCAGAGTTTTATTATTTAATAGTTTGTTTGTATGTGACATTCATTGAAAAACATTGTCTTTGTGAATTGTAGACTTGTGAATTATATGAGTAGCCTATGTATATCTCTCTTTCCAACTTTTTATGAAATCCAAGTTAAGATATATTTTCACTCCTTGGAGAAAAGCAAACAAACGAACTGTATCATTGTTTTATATAAAAGTTAAACTTTTTATATTATCTTGGCAATCTAATTGGGTATATTTGCTTGACTGTAAAAGAAGGGGAAGGAAATCTGAGATCTAAAACGTATATTTTTTTGAAAATCAATTATGTTTTAAGGAAATTATTGACCACAAACTATCTCTCTTCGTTGACCTCACACTATCTTGCTTACGTTACTCACATTGAGTTTTCAATAATCAAAGGTTCCTTTTGTCGCAATAATAACAACTTTCTAAAAACTGTTCTTTATTTTGATCCTAAAGTTTGCAGTATCCGATCCAGTGTCACTTTATATCCCACTAATATCTCTAAAATTGCCATTCATTGAGTCAAAGGGCTTTGCAAATTTTATATCATCATTCTATTGAATATCTATATTACAAAAGCCGGTACTACTCAGTTATTCCGTCGACCAAAATACTATTGCCAAATTATAAGATTAAGTGTCACTAATGGATGATCGTGAATGTTAATTCAATGATATTAAATACGGCATACGTGTTTGAAACGGCATTAAGTGATTTTTATTTCGACTATTTATTTGTATTTTTATTTATATTCTACTAATTATTTGTTTTTTTATTATTTAAAGTAAAAATTAAATCAATGAGTATAATTTGGCTATTAGTTTGGCGATTTGTATGTTTTGGCGAAATCGGTCGACGGAATAACAGAATAGTACCCAAAGTACAAACATATCTCCGCGAAATGAATACGTCATTTTTTGAATGTCAACATTGAAAATTGAAATGAAATTTCAGTTTTGAAATTTCCCTGCTGAAAAATTTTAATCTTCTAAATATAGCACATTTTTCAATTTTACACCGTCGTATAAGGGACAAAATTTACTTTTAAATACAATTTTTTTAAAAATCTGTATCTTAAGTTATTTTTGAGATACCAATTTTGTAATTGAGCCAACAGGAATACTCCATTACTTTTCAAAGTAAAGAGAAAAAATGACTATTAAAAAAAAAAAAAAAAACTGAAATTAAAATACGTGCTGTGTCAAAACTATCATCTGTTATAAAATAAAGTGAATTTTTGTTTAATTTCGTTTTTGTTTATCAACTGAATGATTTTTAGTGGCTGCACACTTATTTTACACACGATACAACACTTTCTTTTACACAAAAATTATTAAAAAGAATTGTTGTTAACTTATTTTTCCCGCTATTACATAATTCGTATCAAATAGTTGAAAGAATGCAAAATTATTGATCCATGTGAAAAACCATTTTCTAAATTTTGAAAAATATTTAAATGAATGATTTCCGTTAAAACATGGAGATATTATGAAGAAACTAATGAAAGCATATATCAGTAGATACCTGTTTTGCTTTTTGAATAACGACATTGTTTATGCTGAGTTTGTGTACTATTCTGTGATAATGATGTCATATTCATACTTTTCTATAGATGTTGTTTAAGAAAAGATCATAAACGGGAAATCTTTAGACTATGCAAATGATGTCATTATATATATATATAACCCCCCCCCCCCCTATTTTTTAGTTCTTAGCACTGAAATAGTAGAAATTTCTAGAAGTGCATTATTTTTATCACTATTGCTTTAAAATCCCATCACAGGAGAAAATACTTTAACTTTTGAAAATAACGTATTCGAAATCGCACACAGATAAAGTGGAATGGTGTACAAAAAAAGTGCTTTATAGAAGAGCCATTACATGCAGTGTGCATGGCCTGATTGGAAATGTGCCTGATAGCAAAATAGCGATTTTTGCTACGGAATTTCATGATTCCCGGCTGATTAAGTTAACTTCGCCGAGTTAGACAAGCAAACAAAGATTTGGGCGATAATTTGAGGTTTCCGCAAATTTCTGTCCAAAATTTTCTCGATTAATATAATTGTATTTCTATTTTTTCAGATATTCTGCTATAATTTTATTAAAACAACATAATTTGGTGAATGTTGTTTCTTCATAGTTTTTATATAACCTCTATATATAAAATAATATGTTATTTTAAAATATTTTATTTTAAGGCGGTTTTTTATTCATCTGCTCTGAGCTTTCTACTGAACCAATTTTACTATTATACATATTTTTTTAATTAAAATATATTAATTTGTTGATGTCTTCACTAGCTGTTTTTTTATATCTCCACTTTTATATTCTAATTTCAAAAACATTTTATGAAATTTCTTTCAAGTAATTTTCTAACACCAAATCATTTATTATTTTTTATACATTTCACTTAAATTTATAAATAATCACATAATTTTATATAATCTCTATATTTAAAAAACAAGGCAGTTTTTTAGTCATCTGCCCTTAGCTTTATACTGAACCAATTTCTTTAATATATGTATTCTTTTGTACTGAAAGATGTTCACTTGTTGATGTGCCTGCAATAGCTTTTTTTTAAAATATAATCACATTTATATTCTAATTTTAAAAGGACTTTATGAAATTTCTTTCAAATGATCTTCTAACACTAAATCATTTATTATTTTTTATACACATTGCTAATGAATACTTACACATATATTTATTAATACATTTCTTAAACCCAAGCAAATGAATATATATATATTGCTTTGAATAGTTTTATGTGATGTATTTAACAACGAACATTAAGCTGTGTTATTAAAACACACACACACACACACAAACATTCTTAGTTTATATATGTTGCTAAAGCTTCTCCTATATTGAAACTTGCCATTATGATACTTAATTTGTCAGGCTAATGGCATGTTCAATATGGCTAATGTGATATGACAAATTTAATAAACCGCCAGAAACTCAAAGCGGAAAGTTGGGTACTTCTTTCTAAGCATGTTATGGTAAGACAACAATGTAATCGATCAGCCTTAGATGTTTTCTTCCTGTCATTTGTTCTGCATAGGTATGCATAATGTAAATACTACACAGTAGCACTTGACTATTCATTATTTGCTAAAGAAAAACATGTTATCTGTATTTCATTATTTTAATGTCATACAAACATTATTTTTTTTTTTTTACAAAATAATTCAAAAAAAGTTACTTATTGTAGGATTTTAGATCGTTGCTAGTTTAATACATATATAATAACAAGATTTCACGGTTTAAAAGTATACTTAATTTAACCGCCATATATTTCAAAATATTTGATAGCCTTTATACATGACAAAAATTTTACAGTTTTGCAAATTATATGCTTTAAAAGTTAAATTAAGCGGTCAGTGGACCCCTTTATTTGAGCAAAATCGTCTATAACAAAATCGTCGCAAAAAAGCTCTATTTCTATAATATAATAGTACCAAAACTGTTTTTTCTGATTAAACTATCATTTATGAAGGTTTAAAGAACCAAACAATAAAGGTAAGCGTATTTATATACTTTAAATTTGTTTTTCTCAAAACTAATTTTTCAGCGGTTTTAGATTTTTGAAATTCTCCTCGCGACTTGATTTTTAATCAATATTTATGAAATTGATAAGGAAGTATCCTGATATTGTTTAGTAAGAAATTGTGTAAGTTTTTAAAAATTCGTCTTGATTAAGATAGTGAAATTTGATTTTTTTCTTATTAAAAGGTAAAATTTTGAAGAAAAGCATTATGGAATTTAGAAAAAAAATCTATAAAATATTAACAATTCAAGAGATTAAAAAAATCTTCACAAATTTTTATATAATAGAGTTTTAAGTGATAAAAATGCAAAAGCAAGAAAATATCTCAAAAATTAAAACACGGAGAACATTTTTAAATTTAGTTTAAAAATTTTAAATAAAAAAAATAAAAATTTTAATAAGATATGAATTTTTTTTATAAGTGTTCTATATGCTTTTGGCAAAATATATATGCACAAAATTTCATATTGCTATGATGGAAATTAAAAAAAAATGTTTGACATCCCCAGTACCCTTAATAACTATTCTCTCAGTCCAGTTTAAAGACAAAGTTATTTTTTCCCTTTTATTTGAAGGAACATACATAAAATTTAATGCATATTAACCAAATTTGACTTATTCCTAATTTCGTTATTTTGGCGAGAAAGGCAATGTGTAGAATTTTTTTTAATCTGAAGTGCTAACGCAGGGCTGCCACAAGCGACTATTTCTATATTCTGTTCGCACCAATAATTGTCGAATAAATATTTTGAAATACATTTCCCTTACGAATATTGTGAAATAAAATGTGAAAGTTTTCTGTACTGAAAAACTGGTGCCAGTTAGAATTAAAAAATATTTGCCTGTGGCATCTCTGCTAACATGATTGAATGTTTATAAGATAACACGATAAAAATATAAACATTTATTAATACCACGGTTTAAAAACAGTTACTGAAACAGTTTAAAAGCAGTTACTAAACAAAATTGAAATCGCTTAATTTTAAGTATATTTTTTAGGAACAGAAAATATAGAATTGTCTAAAAAAGGGGTTCCCAAACTTTTAGACCGACGTACTACACTGTAAAAAAAAATTCCGTTAAATAACGGAAATAGTACTGGTAATCTAGACGCCAGAACTATTTCTGTTTTTTAACGGAAAAAATTCCGCTTTTTCCAGAAATGTTTCCGTTTTTTTCACAAAAAAATTCCGGTTTTTTAAAAATATTTTTTTATATAAAAATTTTCGCTTGAAAGCCAAAAAAGAATTTTCAAGGACTGCCATTTTTATGATTTTTATTCTTTAGACAAAGACACATCAGGTTAGAGCACATACATTTAATTTAAACAAAAGTGAAGAAATGTCACTTATCCTCGATTAGGATCGAACAAGGAACCTGTCCTATGGAAGCTTGCAGTAGTGTAATACCATTACGCCATAGTTACGCATGCAGAGCTTACAAATACCTTTACTTATTTAGAATCATTTTATAAAGGAAAGGCCTTATGTTGAACGTGGCATTGATTTTTGATGAGAATTATTTTATATTGCGTGTACAGTTCTAAATGTTTAACAGATTTTATTTCCATAATTTCGAATATTTTGTTTTTAATTTCAGTTCTATAAAATATAAATTTTACACTTTAAAATATTACATGTATTAAGAGTTGAATGCATTAAAAAGTTTTGTTTCCTTCATTTTAAGGCGATTTTTTAAAGTTTATTGTAATATTATTCATATTTATTTACTTATTTATTTTTGAAAGGATACTAACATACTTTAAAAAAAATTCCATTGTAAAATATCCTACGCACTTTTTAAAAAATATATGCTATAAATGAGTTAAACATTATTTAAAAATCATCTACTTATACATATATAACACAAACGGAAATTTTCGGTTTTCCGCTTATTCCTCCAGCTCTACTGAAAGGACTTTGATGAAACTTATACTGTTCGATAGATATTATCTCAGGAAAGGTTTTCATATATAGTACATCATTCCACGTATATTAGTTATAAAGTTATGACGGAAAGTTCTTTTATTTTATACTAAAGCATTACCATTAGGCATTTGTTTTTCATTTGGCGACAATATATTAAGCTATCTTTGTTAAGGAATTGAAACATTCATGATAATTCATAATGAAAAGATACAAACATCCAAAAAACAAAATAAAAAAAGCTTTTATTAATTTCATTTCAAATACAAATAACAAAAAATTAATTAAATAATATAAGATAAAAATATTTAATTTAAATATGGGATCAATCTTTGTACAGCTTAAAGGAAATTTTCGTTGCCAAAGTCGATCCACTGAATCAACAACTGGCGATTTATCACTCTTTTGCCACCAAAATAACGAAATATTTACCTAAAATTAAAATTTAATAATATATGAATGACGCCTTTTTAGTAACAGCATTTTTTAAGTATGTAAGAACTAATTACAAGAACTACCGGATGTATTTTAAAAGATTATTTACATGATTGTGTAGGTTTGCAGAGTATTCAAAGTATAACGATACATCTATTTTTTAAAAACAGATTGAGTTTTTTTTCTGTGTTTTCAGCTGCAAAAATTGCTATTTGTCAATGTTTATCAATTGGGCAACTATATATTATACTGTCGTTGATTATATAATTGAAACGGCTATATAACTTAGAAAAAATATTAGCAGAGAGACAAAAAAAAAGTAATTTTATTTAAATACAATTAGTAAAAGTAATTTAAGGGGACTTACGGTTATCCATATGGAGATTTATGAACACAAATGTCATATACGACCAGTGTAATTAATTAGTGCGAAACGGCATTATTTTAAATGAAATGGTAACCTGGATATTAGTGCTAATTTATTAATAAATTGTTTATTAATTTTAACAGAATACAAATATATCGTTTATAAGATAAAAATACATGTTCATTAAAATTTAAAAATCACGTTTTTGTGACACCTGGAAAAATTTGGCAAGATTCTAAAATGGCATTTTGCCTCCATTTTGGATTTTTTCGTCAATCGTGCGAATCGGAGTAGAATACGGAACTCTTCCCTTTTTGTTTTATAATTTTATTGAAATGTGTGAAGGGCGTGTGGCACAGATGTCATATACTCACTATATTGCATGGTATTTTTCGGAGGCTAATTTGCGAAAACTTTGTTTTAAAATACTAGTTACACATATACTTTTGGCGCAGATATCATATGCGCATCACATTAGCGCGATATTTTTCTGACGCCAATTTGGCAAAACTTTCGTTTTCAAATATCAGTTACCATACATATATTTTTTTTAAATTATTTTAAAATGGAAATAATAATAAATAAAAAAAGTTTAGTTAATAATGATAAAACAAAACACTTTATATCATTTTAAAATAGAAAATAAAAGTAAATAAACAGTTTATTAGTAACTGAACAACAATAGGCAGGTTATCGTGTACTGCATAAAATTGTCATTTTGTTTAAATCGCGTCTGTTTATGTTGGCATTAATGGCATCTTTGTCAGACGTGTAGTTTAAATGCATGTAATGTGGACATTTTACATCTATGTATGAAATGAAATGAAGGAAAGGTTTATATTTTAAAGTAACTGAATACAATAAGAATGAAGAACATGGAAACAATGTTTGGCAATTTATCAATGACGCCTAACTAACATAAAGATATCGCATTTCGTGGAAATTTCTGTAGCAATCTATATTAAAAACAATGAAAAAATATATTAGTTGACAAAAATTACGTATTAATTATAAAGGTAAAACGAAATAATGGATTAAACCGACAATTGGCGTAAGTTAATTACCGTTGTTTGGCATATATGAACCTAAAAAAAAGGTTGAATTGATCCGACGTATTCCATAACCAAGTCTGCAGGAAATTGGCATGACTTGGAATAGAGATTTTTATTTATTTATTTGATAAGTTTTTATACTTTTTCGTTATATGAACACCGTGCTTAAATGTATATTAATTCACTATTTATTTCAATTCAAACTTGCAGATAGTTTTTATTGCAGGCATTGTGTAACTTGCTATTTATTGAATCTGCCTTTTTTCTCTTTAATTATTATTTAACTTTAAGCTTTAAAACTGTTAAATTTACTATTTTTTAAATATATATCTTTTTTTTAATTTAATTATAATTTAAATTTTTTCGTGATCCAAAAATGAAAATGTTTATTGCAGTTTACTGCTGCTAAGAAACAATTACGTTTACATGTCTGCTGTTTAAATGGAACTTTAAAAAATTATTTTAATGTAAATATTTGCTTTCTATTATTTCTCACATATTCTTTGTTTAATAAAATAGCGCCCGAAACTCTGTAATTTTGAAGTGCAATATTTTAAAAATTATCACTTTCGCACCAACAATGAGGATTTGTTTCAAATATTTCACTTGGCGCCAACTTTTATGCTTGTCGACAATGGAGTGATATAACGCGACCGTACCGAATTTTTAGATTGCAGCACATATATTTTCATTTATAGTCGCACGGATAATGTACAATAAAACAACTGGTATAGCTTGAAATTGGCACTGAGACGGTAAAATGCCTTTTCTTTAAATAATTTAAAAATTAATATGAGGAAAATTCTGTCATCGACATACAAATTCAATTAGTTCAGTTTAGCGAGATTGCTTTGGTACGAAATTAAATGCAATTATTGTAATCATGATTGTAACATATTGCAACCAATATGAGTGCATTGAAAACTATTTAAAATTACGTCATTTTATGTAATTAAGTAAGTATTCAGCAGAAATAACGTAAAATAACATACAGTTACATAAAATTTGATGATCAATATTATTATTACGTTACATCTATCTTCTTTAACTTTACACATAAAGTGCAAATTCGTATTTAGTTCCGGCATTTAATAACCTGAGTCCTGATGAAAACATTTTCATGGAATTTGCACTGTCAGATAATTTTTTTTTGGAACCATTTAACATGTTTCACATCGCTTTATGTTACTTATATGCCGAATTATGGGAGGAAGTTTTAAAATAAGGAGAACCCAACTATGAAATATTATTCATTTCAAAATGTTCTTCTAGCCGCATTTTGATAAAATTGAATTGTAAGTTAGATAATTTTTTAGAGCTGTTTTTAGTATATATCTTATTGTTCTGCAGTGCTCAGTTATAATGTTAGTCATATATCTTGGAATAAATTTCTCTAATCACCTGAAAATGATTAATAAAGATTAGTATTTATAAAAACTACTAATGGACGGATTTTGTTGAGGCTTACTTACATTGTTAGTTAGATGAATTTTCAGGAATAGAGCCTGCAAATTTCTTATTGCTATGTCGTTCTATAGTAAAACTTATTGTAAAATGTTAAAGGTTCGTCAAGAAGAAAGGACCAGCGTAGCGGGCGACGCCTGCTAATAATGGTAATAAACTAACTGAAAATAAACTAACTAATCTCAAACTTAAAAAGGATTAATAAAATTTTATAATTTTTATTATTTTTTTAATATTTTAAAAATATGTTATCTTTATCTTATTAAAACAGAAAGAAATAAAGAACATTATTATAGAAAGTTGTTCATAAAACAACTCTATAATGTTTTTTATCCGATATACAGATGGCGCCACTAGAGTTATTTATGGAATTTATGCTGTTTTAATACGAAACTTATCTTTTTCCAGATAAGTTTGCGGAAAACTTACTGTAATTTTAATCTCAAAATGTCAATAACGAAAGTTCTACTGTTTTTCCGAAAAAATGAAACTATTCTGTAGAATTTTTTGGAAAAATTTGTGTATATTAACGGATATTTTTTACAGTGTAAGAAATTATCTTGAAAACTTTAATGGTATTAATTCTAAATAAATGTAATAATTTTCTAAGACAATCTTTCTATCTCAACTAAAAAATTTTGAAATCTAAATTTTGGTGATATCTCTAAAAACTGCGATTACAATAAATATTTTCCATTTTTTGTTTTGATTTGAAAATTAAGCTTTAACGGGTTTAAGAATCTTACTTTTTACCTGGCGGAGCAATTTACTAACACATCGCATCTAATTTTTTTTCAGTTCCTATAAAACATAAATCCATAAAATTTTAACATACGCAACTTAAAAACTTTCCTATTTTGAATATATTTTTTATGATTCGATATTAAGTTTTTCCTGTTTTTATTCACAAAAAATTTAAAATTGTTTTTTGTTTTGCATTCATTGCGCGAAGGCTGTACCAAAATTATTGGTTCATTAGCCAAAAATATATTAATAATGATGTATGTCTATATCAGACTAACAAAAACTAGAATTGTATCTTGAACTTATAATTCATTTGTAAACAATTTTATTATTTATTTATTTGAAATTTAAATTTTAATTATAAAATTTTGAAAAAAAAGTATCACTATTTTTTTTAATATTTGCCAATTTAAAATAAATAAATAAGTTGCTTACAAATATAGTATACGTTCGCAATACATTAGTTTTATAACATATCAACACTTTGATGAGCTCTAGAATCAAAAGAATAGCGCGCAGCGTATACAAGACAAAAAATAATGTTTAAAAAATTATCAAAATTAAACGTAAAAAATAAAATAAAATTTCAATATATAATATCAATAACACAAATAACGAAATATAAATGATAAATACATTAAATTATAACGAAAGAAGCATGTATTTAAAAATAATTACCCCCACACATTTAAAAAAGATAGACACAACAGAAACATTCAAAAAAGTGTACACTAAAAGCCATTAAAGGAAGATTCTGATATAATAAAAACAGTAATTTTAAAATATAAAGTAAATCATATGCGTATAGCTTGGCGAAACGTTTACTTTTGAATTTTTAAATGTTTTTTTGTGTTTTAATTTTTTGTATATAAAATTTATTTATTTGTTAAAAATTATTGAAGTCAGTGTTAATTTATATCATTCAATCTTTTAATGTTTTTTTTTTTTAAATTCAGATGTTATATGTATGTGCATTGCTAATTTGAAAAAGTTTAATAATTCTTGCTCGGTATTCATTTTAAGAATATGCTTTGCATTAAAGAAAAACGAATATTCTATTAATAATTCGCTAGTTTCAAAATCCACATTTTTTTATTTTAGCATATGAGAGCATCACTCAATATGATATTAATTTTTACTGGCTATTGAAAAACGAGAGCGGAACACATGATACTGTAGTAAAAACTTTAATGGCACTTGAACAAAAACAAAACTTACTTCTATATTCCAGGCCAAAGTTTCAGAGCAAGAACTTAATATTTTTTGCAACAAATATAGCGAGAATGTAAAATATAATGGTTTTAAAACTCTCTTTAATGGGAACTGGCACGTTCACGTGCGCATTTGCAGTGCAATAATGTTTCGTGGTAATTGAGTATGAAATGCATTTTGTAACAGACATTTGCATGTTAAATTGTATTTATTAACGTATTAAAAAAAATACTTTAAAAATAAGAAAAATTAGATGATATTACTAAATTAAAAAATGTATACAAATGTATGAAGTACAGTAAATTAATCTTTATATTAAACACTTCGCAGGCAAATAATGAGTTCTGTGTTGTTTTATAAACATAATTCAAGAAACTATTAGAAGATTTCTTTAATACTTATTATTTACGCGTTAAATAATTTGAATATATATAAATAGCTATATTAAAAATCAAACACAACAGAATATCATAAGAGAGTAATTATTAATAATCATTAAAATAAGATACTGATGTGATGAAAATGTTATTTTCAAAAAGTCATTTTACTCCGAATTCATTTTCGGGATATACTTTACATTAAAGAAAAACGAATATTTAATTAATAATTCACTAGTTTTAAAATAGTTCTTATACGTATAACATATATGCATATATAGTTGTAATTATTATAATTATATTTTTAATATTATATAAAAATACATTAAAACTGCTTTTTGTGTTTTTTAGAAGCATATGTATAAAAATAATTAAAACCAACGAATTTTCCGATAATGCATTATAAATATTGTAAATGATTATGATCCATTCCTCTGCATATAAATGACAGAACGCAGTATTTTTGAAAAATACCACTGACATTTAAAAATTTAAACACAACAGAATAATTCAAAAAAACCCATTAACTAATACTTATTAAATGAGGATACTGATGCAATGAAAATAATATTTAAAAAGAAAAATCCTTGCTGTTCATTTTAAGAGAATACTTTAAAGCATACAAAGTCGAATATTCTATTAATAATTCAATAGTTTTGAAATCCACATATTTTTTAAAAACTTCAATATAAGAGAACATCACTCAGCATGATATTAATTTTTACTGGCTGTTAAAGAACAAGACCGGAAAACATGGTATTTAAAAATCACTTAAAATCTCCGAAATAAAAATTTAATGACACTTGAACAAAAACAAAACTTACTTTCATACTTCAGACTAAAGTTTTAGAGCAAGAATTAAAAATTTTTTAGAACAAATGTAGCGAGAATATAAAATATAATTGCTTTTAAATTTTCTTTAATGGGCACTGACACGTTCCTGATGCATAATTGCTTCATTTAAAGCCTTACATATGGATAATATTGCTTTGCAGTGCAATAAAATTTCCAGATAATTGAGTCTGAAATGCATCTTGTATCAAGCATATTAAATTGTATTTATTAAAGAGAATTTACAAAAATATATTTTTAAAGTAATAAAAAATTAGTATATATAAGTAAATAGAAAAAAAATGCATATGTGTGGGCTTATAATAAATTTAGCTTTTTATTGAAGTCTTCGGAATGATATAAAGCAATATATAGAAGATATCATTTAATACTAATCAGTTAAATAATATGAATATCACAAAATAGCTACATCAAAAAATCAAACACAATAGAATATAAAAAAAAAAGTATTTACAAAAATTCATTAAAGAACGAATTTGCCATCTGATGTAATAAAAATGATATTTTGGAAAAGTTTAAAAAGTTTTACTCCCTATTCATTTAAGGCATATATTTTCCATTAAAGAAAAATGAATATATTTTTTAATAGTTATCTAGTTTTAAAAATCACAATTTTTTTTTAAATCTTAACATAGAAATGCGACATTCAATGTAATATTATTTTTTACTGGCTGGTGAAGAATAAGAGCGGAAACTAATACTTAAAAATAATTTAAATCCTCTGAAATAAAAACATGAATGACACTTGAATGAAAACAAAACTTACTTCTACAATTTCAACATCTTTTTGCTAAAATTTTAGAGCAAGGGTTTAATATTTTTTGCACCAAATGCAGCGAGAATGTAAAACATAAAAGTTTTAAAATTCTTTTTAATGGGCACTTACACGTTTGTGTGTAATAACCTAGTTTAAAGACTTGAGTAAGAGAGCTTTGCAGTACAATAAATTTTCCAGATAATTGAGACTAAAATGTGTTTTGTAACAGGCATTTGCATGCTAAATTGCATTTATTTACGTAAAAAAATCCTTAACTATTTTTTAATTAATAAAAAATTAGTGTATATTAAAAAATAAAAAAATGCAAATGAGTGGGGTTATAATTAATTTCTGCTTCTGTTAGAGAATTCGCAAGCAAATTAAAAGGTTTGAGCTTCTTTAAAGTAATAATTCAAGCAAGTAATATAAGCTTTTTAAAAAATATTTATTATTAACGAGTTAAATAATTGGAATGTAAAAAAATAGCTACTTTAAAAAATCAAACACAATAGAATATCTTAAAAAAGTATTTATTTAAAGTAATTAAAGATTCTCATGTGATAAAATTTGCATTTTCAAATAGTAAAAAACATTTTGAGGATCTTTACATTAAAGAAAAACGAATATTCCATTAATAATTCACTAGCTTTAAAATCCATATTTTTTTAAGTTCACATAGGAGAATGTCGCTCAATATGATATTAAATTTTACTGACTGTTGAAGAAAACAATCTGAAATCATTGTATTTAAAAAGCATTTAAAATATCTGGAATAAAACATGTATGACACTTGAACGAAAACAAAACTTACTTCCACGATTGAGGCATCTTTTTGCTAAAAATTTAGAGCAAAAATAAAAAATTTTTGAAATAATTGTAGCGAGAATGTAATATATAATGGTTTTAAATTTCTTTTTAATAGGCACTGGCATGCTCAAATATAACAGCCTCATGTAAAGGCTTATATACGGGTAATATTTTTTTGCAATGCAATAATGTTTCCAGATAATTGAGTCTGAAATACATTTTGTAACACTCATTTTCATGTTAAATTGTATTAATCAAAGTGAAGAATTTCTTAATATTTTTAAAGTAATGAAAAACTAAAAGCATTTATAAACTCAAAAAAAAAAAAAAAAAAAAAAAAAAAAAAAAATCTGGATTTATGATAATTTGCTCTTTTTAATGGAGGTTTCACAAACAATTAAAGCAACACATATAATATATCATTTAATACAAAATACTTACGAGTTATATAATTTGAATATCATAAAATAACTACAATAGAAATTCAAACACAAGAGAATATCTCAATAAAGTATTTATTAAAAACCATTAAAGGACAATTCTGTTGTTAAAAAATGATAATTTCAAAAAGTTACCTATTTCAAAACGGATTTTCAAAAATCCGGATGCACGGATTTTAAAAAATCCGTATTCATTTTAGGGACATACTTTACATAAAAAAAAAGAATATTTTATTAATAATTCACTATTTTTAAAATACACAATTTTATTTTAACATAGGTGTATATCATTCAATTTAATATTAATTTTTTAATGAGGGTTGAAGAGCAAAAGCGATATACATGGTACATAAAAACCATTTAAAAACTACTCTAATGGTACTTGAACAAAAACAAAACTTACTTCTATACTTCAGGCTAAAGTTTTAGAGCATTTAAAATATTTTAGAAGTAATGTAGCGAAAATGTAAAGTATAATGATTTTAAAGTTCTTTTTAATGGGCATTGGCAATGCTCATGTTTTATTGCCTCAATTAATAGCTTACATTTGGGTAATAGTGTATTATAGTGTAATAAAGTTTCCAGACAATATAGAGTCTGAAAAGCATTCTGTAAAAGACATTCGCATGTTAAATAGTATTTTTTAACGTAATAAATTTCTTCACTATTTTTAAAGTACGTAATAAAATAATAGCAAATATCTATAAAGTTTTAAAAATATAAATGTGTGGCCATGTAGTAACTTTCATTTTTTTATTGTATGCTTTGCTAATAAATAAATAATTTTAATTTTCTTTAAAAACGTAATTCAAGCAACTAATAGAAGCTATTTTTTAATTATTTTCGAGTTAAATAATTTGAATATCACAAAATAGCTGCATTAAAATATGAAACACAACAGAGTATCTCAAAAAAGTGTTTACTTAAAATCAGTTAAGAAAGATTTTAATGTGATAAAATGTTTTCAAAATGTTAAAAAAGTCATACTCTTTATTTATTTTATGAATGTGTCTTATATTAAAGAAAAACGAATATTGTATTAATAATTCACTAGTTTTAAAATCCAATTTTGTTTATCATAACATAAGGGTGCATCACTCAATATGCTATTAATTTTTTACTGCCTGTCGAAGAGCAAGAGCGAAAACATGGTACTTAAAAAGCATTTAAAAGTTCTGAAATAAAGACTTTAATGGTACTTGAACAAAAACAAAACTTATTTCTTTACTTTAAGCTGAAGTTTAAAGCAAATATTTAAAAGTTTTTTGAACAAATGTAGCTATAATGTAAAGTATAATGGTATTAAAAGTGTTTTTAATGGGAGATGGCATGTTCGTGTATTATAGCCTCATTTAGTAGCTTACATATGGATAATATTGCAATACAGTGCAATAAAGTTTCTAGATAATAGAGAAATGCACACTGTAAAAAGCTTTTGCATCTTAGATTGTATTCTTAAACGTGAAAAACATTCTTAAATGTTTTGAAAGTAATGAAAAATTAGTAGATAATATACATTTTTAAAAATACAAATTAATGGGTATATAATAAATTTCACTTTTTACTGGAGGCTTTAGAAGCAAGTAGAGAGTTCTGAGTTTCTATAAAATAATAATTTAATCAAGCAATATAAGTTATATTTTAGTACTTATTATTTGAGAGTTAAACTGTTTGAATATCACAGAATGGCTAATGAATTACAAATTATTTGATGATGCGCAAATTAATTATAAACGTTTATGATTAATTCACTTGCATATAAACGACAGAACACTTTATTTAAAAATATTACCACACACATATAAAAATAATTATCACAACAGAATTACTTAAAAAAGTATTCACTAAAAGCCATTGAAGGAATATTCTGGTACAATAAAAGTAATAGTTACAAAAAATTAAACATTTTTACTCGCTACATATTTTAAGGATATACATTACATGTAAGAAAAACGAATATTTTGTTAAAATTCTCTAGTTTTAAAACTCACATTTTTTTTTATCTTAACATAGGAGGGCATCTCTCAATATGATATTAATTTTTACTGGCTGTTGAGGAGCAAAAGTGGAACACATGGTATTTAAAAAGTATTTAAAAACTTTATCTTTAATGGCACTTGAACTAAAACAAAACTTACTTCTGTACTCCAGGCTAAAGTTTCAGAGCATGAATTACAAAATTTTTTAGGACAAAGTGTAAAGAGAATGTAAAATATAATGGATTTAAAGTTGTCTTTAATGGGCATTGGCATATTCGTGTATAACAGCATGGAATAATAGCTTACATATGGGTAATATTTCTTTGCAGGGTAATAAAAATTCTAGATAACTGAGAGTGAAATTCATTCTGTAAAAGGCATTTGCATATTAAATTATATTTATTAACATGAAAAATTTCTTAAATATTTTAAAAAGAATAACGAATTTGTCGGTATCAATAATTGTTTTAAATAGAAATGTACGAGCATATAATAAATTTCGCCTATTATTGAAGGCATTGCAAACAATTAAAGAGTTCTGAGTTTCTTTAAAATAATATTTCAATCAACTAAGTTAAATAGATTGAATAGCACAAAATAGCTACATTAAAAAATCAAACACGACAGAATATATTTAAAAAGTAGGGGGAACTGGGATACATTGATACTTGGGGCACATTGATATATCCCCTGTACAGCACACAGGGTCATTACAGGAAGTTTCACAACAGCTCCAAAAGGTGATACTAGTGAAATTAACTACATACAGAAAGTTTTGGTATGATTCAATAGTTTAATGGAATGGGGTAGGTGATTAATTGTTTTTGCAGGTCAAAAGTAAATTTGAGTTGTACAATTGAAATGGTATTATACACTGTTCTGGTATTTTTAACCGAAAACAATACCCTCCCTGGCAAGTAAAGCTATTTTTATCAGTTCATCATCCTTTATTATTAGATAAATTATGAAGTGTTGGATTTGCGACTCATTTTATTCAAAATGACTGTATGGGGCACATTGATACAGTCTTTGTCGGGGCACATTGATACAACCTAAATCCTTTTCTAGTTCATTTTTTCATTACCTTTTATTATTATTATTTTTTTTAACATACCTCCTTAATTCAACCATTTTTCGTCAAAAAATTCTACTATTAGTTTTATTGAAGTGGAATAGTTCTAATTTCTTTATATTAGAACATTTTATAGTATATCTAGTGCTAGTAGAATTAACAAAAGAAATGGACAGCAGCCTGGCAAATCTCAAATTTATATCGATTCTCTAGAGAAAAAAGTATTATCGACATGAGAAATGTTAAGTAAGAGAAACAAGCTGCAGAACAGTACATGGTAATTATATTATAAGCATAATTTTTTATATAATTATCCTTTATTTTCTGTTTGTAAAGCGATTTATAAACAGAAAACCTGGTAATTCTTTCACCTTTCCTAAGAAAGGAGATGATTCTGGGGTTAATGTGCCAGATATGACAAAGTTACCACAGCCAACAAACAGACAAGGAACAGCCAGAACATCAGGTCATTATACATTTCATTTTGATTGCTTTAATATCGCTTACAAATAAATTGTGTGCGATTTTAATGTCTATAAATATATATAAAATGGTTTGTTAACTATTTTTCTATGAAAAATATGCATTGTTGATATTTTGTCTCCATTTTTCCCAGACGTGTCAAAGTGTATCAATCTGCCCCGGGGATGGGGCACATTGATACAAATTACCTTTTTTTTTTTTTTTTTTTTTTTTTTTTTTTTTTAATTACATGCAAAAATAATATATAAAACAACGATTGTACACTTTTATAACACACTACACAGGTTTTGCTGACATCACATAGAAAAATAACTTGAAATTTCTGCTTTCTAGACACCAAAACTTTAAAAAAAAAAAAAAAAAAAAAAAAAAAACTGTATCAATGTCCCCCAGTTCCCCCTATTTATTAAAAATCATTAAATGAAGATTCTGATGTGATAAAAATGATATTTGCAAAAAGTTAAAAGAATTTTACACTCTATTCATTTTAGGTATATAGTCTACATTAAAGAAAAACAAATATCCAATCATAATTCACCACTTTTAAAATATACAATTTTTTTTAATACAGGAGTGCATCACTTAATATTATGCTATTTTTTTACTGGCTATTGAAGAGGACTAGCAGAAATCATAATACTTAAAAAGCATTTAAAACCTCTGAAATAAAAACTTCAATGGCACTTGAACGAAAAGAAAATTTATTTCTACACTTGAGGCATCTTTTTGCTAACATTTTAGAGCAAGGATTTAGAATTTTTTGTAACAAATGTAGCAAGAATGTAAAATAAAACTGGTTTAAAATTCGTTATATACTCTACATTATAGAAAAACGAATAACCATAGTATTAACTAGACCGGAGGAAACAAATAATAATAATAATAATATTGCCTAGTTAAACTGATGGCATTGAGCTCATAGGCTGCGCATATTAATTGTACATTACAGCCTTATAGTTTCAAGGGTTAATTCCGTTCGAAAAACAGATTAAAGAGGGTAAACCGCTCCCCCTATTTCCCCTTTTTATACTTAATCATTGAACTCACTAATCAGGGACATGCTTTATCATATAAAAAATCTATATAAAATTCAGAGCAAATCGGAAAATTCTTAATAAAGACCAATTTATATAATTTAAGAGAAGTTATCCCCCTCTTTAATACTTAGCGCAATATCTGAATGAACTTATATCCAAAATTTGAAGCAAATTGGTAAATTCAGGGGAAAAACCCCATTAACCTTAATTAAGAGGGGGTTAATTCCCATTTCCCTCCCCCTCTTAGACTCATCCAATGAACTCGCAAAACAAAGTATGGCAATACCTTCATCAGACTGATTATATGCCTAAAATTTGAAAGAAATCTGTTAAATTCTGAATGAAAAACATATTTATATGAATCAAGGGCAGGGGCATTAGCCTGCAGTTCCCCCTCTTTATACTTATCCAATGAGAATCGAACGAACGAACGAACGTACGTACATGCATTCAGAATAGGTGGGCACATAAGCTCTCAGGCTTTGATAGCCTGCGAGCTAAAAAGCGATTAAAACCTGTTAAATAAAAATTTTAGTGGCATTTGAACGAAAACAAAATATACTTCTACTCTTTAGGTATATTTTTGCTAAAATTTCAGAGCAAGGATTTAAAATTTTTTGTAACAAATGTATCTAGAATGTAAAATAAAATGATTTTAAATTTCGGTATATACTTACATTAATGAAAAATGGATATCCATAAAATTAAAAAGCATTTAAAACCTCTGAAATAGAAACTTTAATAGAACTTGAACGAAAAGAAAACTTACTTCTACACTTTAGGCATTTTTTTGCTAATGTTTAGAGCAAGGATTTAAAATTCTTTGTAACAAATGTAGCGAGTATGTAAAATAAAATGTTTTTAAAATTCGGTATATACTTTACTGTAAAGAAAAACGAATATCCAATCATTTAATTCATCAGTTTTAAAATATACAATTCTATCTTAACATTGGAGTGCATCACTTAATATGATACTAATCTTTTACTGGCTATTGAAGTGCACGAGAGGAAACCACAGTACTTAAAAAACATTTAAAACATCTGAATTAAAAATTTTAATAGTACTTGAACGAAAACGAAATTTATTCTATTTTGTAGGCATCTTTTTTGCTAACATTTTAGAGCAAGGATTTAAAATTTTTTGTCGCAAATGCCGCGAGATTGTAAAATATAATGGTTTTAGAATTCTCTTTAATGAGCACTGGCGCGTTTATGTATAATAGCTTTATTTAAAGCGTTATATACAGGTAATATGGATTTGCAGCGCAATAAAGTTTCTACATAAGTGAGTCTGAATTTCATTTTGTAACAGGCATTTGCATGTTAAATTGTGTTTATCAAAGCGAATTTTTTTAAAGATATTTTAAAGTAATAAGAAATTTAAAAAACAAAACAAATGTGTGGGGTTAAAATAAATTTCTCTATTTATTGAAAGGTTCGCAAACAAACAAAGAGGTCTAAGCTTCTTTAAATATTAATTCAAGCAACTAATAGAAGCTATTTTTTAATACTTACTACTTACAAGTGAAATAGTTTGATTATCACAACATTGCTATATTAAAATACACAATAGACTATCTTAAATATATATATATATATATATATATATTAAAAGTCATTAAAGGAAGATGCTGATATGATAAAAATGATATTTTCAAACATTTTTCTCTCTTTTAATTTAGGTATATAATTTACATTTCAAAAAACAAAGATTCTGTTAATTATTCACTAGTCTTAAAATCCACATTTTTTTTTACCTTAACAAAGGAGAGCATCACTCAAAATGATATTAATTTTTAGTATCTGTTGTAGAATACGGGTGGAAACCATAGTACTTAAAAAGCATTTAAAACCTCTGAAATAAAATCTTTAATGGCACTTGAACGAAAACAAAACTTACTTCCACACATTAGGCGTCTTTTTGCTAATGTTTTAGAGCAAGAATTTAATTTTTTTTTTATTTTTTTTTTATTTTTTTTTTTTTTTGTTACAAATGTAGCGAGAATCCTTACTAATATTATAAATCGGAAAGTGAGTTTGTTTGTTTGTTTGTTTGTTTGTTCCGCTTTCACGCCGTAACTACTGAACCGATTGCTTTCAAATTTTGCAGACATAAAGTTAGAAGACCGGATTAAATAATAGGGTAATTTTTATTTATTTTATTCAAATATTTTCCTTAATAATTCAAAATTTAATTATTTTTCATACAAAATCAATAGGCATTTTTCAGATAAAATTTAACCATTTTCCTTTCCTGTTGCCAAGAAAATAAAAAATTGGAATACTAATTTTTCAGCGGCAATGAATTTTTAATAGAAAACTTCCACGCGAAAAACTATAATAAAATAATTTAAAAGAAAATAAATATGACGTCATGGTTGAAATAAAAATAAAAGGTGTATTTTTTATAATACATTTATCAAGGATATTTGTTTAGTTAATGGGAATTTTTGTGTAAAATATGCTGACATAAATTAAAAGTAAAAAGAATGAAAAAGAATTATATTTTTAATAAAATGGTTCACTCATGAAAATGTGACGTCATAGTTGAAATAAAACAGGTACTTTATAGCAATCGTTAAAAATACAAGGGGTATGAATATCATATAGCTAATGGAGCGAGATAATAAATGACGTCATATTTAAAATTAATCAGAAATATTTTTTACTTATACTAATTAATCTATATATATAAAAGAAAGTCTGGATTTCGTATTAATCACAGCACAAAAAATCTGCCGAACCTAAAATCTTGAAAATTGGGGTAAAAATAATTCTGATAACATCGAGTGCTGCTAAGAAGGGATTTTCGAAAATTCCACCCTACGAGGGTTAAAAAAAGGAACGAACTTTTAGAAAATTCCTTAAAAATCGGCTTTAGTAGTAATTTTTCAACTCATAACATACTTTAGAGTATTTTTTCATGCTGAATCGAATGGTACCAAGCAATTTCTTTTAAGTTTAGTAGTTCGCGAGATATATCACATTTTCCAGATTTGGCGGTGCCTTCGGCGCAAAAACCTGAAATTTTCAATTCTTATCTATATATATAAAAGAAAGTCTGGATTTCGTATTAATCACAGAACAAAAAAATCTGCCGAACCTAAAATCTTGAAAATTGGGGTAAAAATATTTCTGATAACATCGAGTGCTGCTAAGAAGGGATTTTCGAAAATTCCACCCCTAAGAGAGTTAAAAAAAGGAACGAACTTTTAAAAAATTCCTTAAAAATCGGCTTTTGTGGTAATTTTTCAACTCATAACATAATTTAGTGTATTTTTTCATGCTGAATCGAATGGTACCAAGCAAATTCTTTTAAATTCAGTAGTTCGCGAGATACTTCACATTTTCCTGATTTGGCGGTGTCTTCGGCGCAAAAACCTGAAATTTTCAATCCTTATCTATATATATAAAAGAAAGTCTGGATTTCGTATTAATTACAGAACAAAAAAATCTGCCGGACCTAAAATCTTGAAAATTGGGGTAAAAATACTTCTGATAACATCGAGTGCCGCTAAGAAGGGATTTTCGAAAATTCTACCCCTAAGGGGGTTAAAAAAAGGTACGAACTTTTAAAAAAATCCTTAAAAATCGACTTTTTTAGTTATTTTCCAACTGATAACATATTTTAGTTTATTTTTTCATGCTGAATCGAATGGTACCAAGCAAATTCTTTTAAGTTCAGTAGTTCGCGAGATACTTCACATTTTCCTGATTTGGCGGTGTCTTCGGCGCAAAAACCTGAAAATTTTCACCTTATTTATATATATAAAAGAAATTCTGGATTTCTTTTCTATATATAGAAACACATCAGAGAACACTATATATAAAAGAAAGTCTGGATTTCGTATTAATCACAGCACAAAAATATCTATTGAACCTATAATTTTGAAAGAGAGTTCTATAATCAGGTTAACATGATTACGAGGGTAATTTGATAAGTCCGTGACTTTAAAAAAGGTGGCAGTCTGATCGCATAATTATTATTATGTTATCAATTTTTCATTACCTGTGGCAACACTCGTGAAAGTTGCAGACGATATTTTAAATACATTGTGTTCTATTGCATTCGAAAGCAAACGATTGTCGAATTAGTTCTGATTATGGAGAAAAAGGAATTTCGTGTGTTGATAAAACATTACTTTTTGCGCGGTAAATCATTAACGGAAACTGAAGAAAAGTTGAGAAAATATTATGGAGACTCCGCTCCCTCACATGGTATGGTTCACAAGTGGTTTACAGAATTTCGCTGTGGCCGTACGAACACAACAGATGCAGAGCGTTCTGGCCGTCCAGTTGAGATCACGACCGAAGGAATGATCAATAAAATCCATGATATCGTCTTAGAAGATCGCCGCGTGAAAATTAGTGAGATAGCTAAGAAGGTAAACATTTCAAATGAACGTGTATTCAATATTTTGCATGAACATTTGGGTATGAAAAAGTTATCAGCTAGATGGGTGCCGCGATTACTGACAGTGGATCAAAAGCGGACTCGTGTAACTATTTCAAAACTGTGTTTAGACAAGTTCAAGTGCAATTCAAGCGAATTTTTGCGGCGTTATGTTACAGTTGATGAAACATGGATACATTACTACACACCAGAAACAAAAGAACAGTCTAAACAGTGGACTTCTCCAAATGAACGTGCTACGAAAAAGGCAAAAACCGTTCGATCGGCCGGGAAGATTATGGCAACAGTTTTCTGGGACTCAAAGGGCATAATCCTTATTGACTATTTGGAAAAGGGAAAAACGATCACAGGACAGTACTATGCTGATTTATTAGACCGGTTTAATGCAAAACTAAAAGAAAAGCGGCCCCACTTGTCCACGAAAAAAGTGCTTTTTCATCACGACAATGCTCCAGCACATTCGTCTGCAATCTCAACGGCTAAACTGGTTGAATTACGATACGAATTGCTCCCCCATCCACCCTACTCACCTGACTTGGACCCCAGTGATTTTTTCCTTTTCCCAAATTTAAAAAAGTGGCTTGGAGGAAAAAAATTTTCTTCAAATTCTGAGATCATTACTGCCACAAATGCTTATTTTGAGGAGTTTGAGAAATCTTATTTTTTGGAAGGATTAAAAAAGTTAGAACATCGTTGGAAAAAGTGTATCATTATGAAAGGAGATTATGTCGAAAAATAAAATGCACTTTGGTATGTATATTGGTTTTTTCATTTCAAAGTCACGGACTTATCAAACTACCCTCGTATTATATGAAAGCTATATTAAATTATCTCAATATATGTAAAACGCAAAGTGAAATTTCATCGGGGCCGCTTATAACTTAAGTTCTACAAGATAGATTTTATGGATTTTACATTGTTAGTTGGATAATTTTTCAGAAATTTTGTAACAAATGGAATATAGCATTCTACGTTGTTTAATTGAATGTTTAGGGAATGTTTTTTATCAGATGAACCCAATTACAAAAGTTTGGCTTTATTTTAAAAGTTTCGCTGAATGAATTTTTATGTGATTAAAATTGTTAACATGTTGAGCGCTACGTCATTCATTGGTGACTAACATTGAACTTTCCGTTTAGATGACTGATTTTTCACCGATGACAGACAGTCTAAAGTACGATATAAAACTAAAAATTACTATGATATAAAAATTTCGTTTGATTCAAAGTTTCTTAAAAAAAAAAAAAAAAAAAAAAAAACTGACCAGCGTAGCGGGCGAAGGCTGCTAGTGTAAAATAAAATGATTTTAAAATTTTCTTTAATGGGAACTGGCACGTTCAAGTACAATAGCCTCATTTAGAATTTTACTTATGGAAAATATAGCTTTGCAGTGAAATAAAGTTTCCAGATAATTCAATCTGAAATTACATTTGCAGGTTAAATAGTATTTATTAACGCGAGATTAAAAAAATATTTTTAAAGTAACTAAAATTTAGTATATATTACAAAATTAATATATATATATATATATATGTATGTATATATATAAATGTGCGCGGTTATAACACATTTCGCGTTTTGTTGAAGGTTTTGCAAGCAAATAACGATTTCTAAGTTTCTTTAAAATTATAGTTCGAGTAACCAATAGAAATAGATCGATTTTTCAATACTTATAATTTACGAGATAAGTAATATGAATATCACAGAATAGCTACATTAAAAAATCAAACACAACAGAATATCTTTAAAAATTATTTACTAAAAGTCGTTAAAGGTGAATTCTATTTTGTGACAGACATGACTGAGAGAACTTTTTTTACTCATTTTTAGGTACTAATTATTAATTGATAGTTAAAAAATTGCATGGGGTAATGCAAATATATGCTTTAAGTTATAAAAATCACTAAAATTTTAATTTATGAAAAAACTTAATTTAATAGAGGGTTAAAGCCTGCCGTGACAGACATGACAAAATTTAGACACAGTTTTTGACTGGCCATATATTATTACCATTTGCTCTTAATTGGCATGCATACCAAGTCCAGATTTTTTTAGGAATCAAAATAAGACTTAAATATGTAAGAACCATAAAGAAAAATATAAAAAAATTTGTAAATAGAAAAAATTAAAAAATATTTATAAGCGTGACAGACATGACAAAGTTTTGTGACAGGCATGACAAAATTTTGTGACAGACGTGACACGTGTAAAATTTTCTATGAATTTAAGTATTTTTTTCTTAAATATCACTTTCTTTTCTTTTTATCACAATTCGGAAATCACGATATGTTATAAAATTGGTATATTATGTTATAGGAATCGCAAAATGAATAATAAAAAATATTTAAAATTTATCACTAGTGTCGGAGCTGAAACATTTGCTGATATTTGGTCCTTCTCATACCAGATATGATTTTCAGGTTCAAATTTAAACATGCTTTTAATTTTAGTTGGTACTAAGCATTTTATTTTATAGTGTGTCTATGCGATTTGTGTTATTATTCCATGATAAATCTTATTATCGTATTGCATATTCACCCATTGGCAGTATTACTTTGATGCATTTTCCAAGAGGTAATTTTCAGTATAGGCACCAGTATTGAAATTGAAAAGAGTATACCTTTTTTTATACTCAGAAGTGAGGCTATAAAATATTATGCCAGGTACACATGATCCGAAATCGTGTAACTTTCTTGTTCCAGGCATTCTTTTCATTACTTGCCATGTGAGATTAAGTTTTATTTTCATTATTTGTATTTTTTCTTGTGATTCTTGCAAGACATTGATTCCAGGACCAACGTTCCTCGCAGCTTCAGCACACTTACATGATGCTCTAGGATTTATACTTCTAGCTTGAGTAGCATCAAGGAACTGATTCTTAATAGTCTCATCAATACATCTTTTCCATGTGATGTCACTGAAAAATGCCAGACTGTTGGGAATTTGTTTTGTGTTATTGAAAATATCATATATTTTTGTTTGAAGTGTTGAGATGCTCCATCAGATAAGAATTCAACCTCTTTGACTTTGAATTATTTATCATGATTTTTTTCAATGATCAAATTGGTAAACATTATAACAGCATAATTGTCATAATTACCATAATCAGATATCACTATATATGGCTCTGAAGAAACAGTGACTGAGTAACTATAACAATAATGTACAATTGTAATATATATATAGCAGAGGAAATATTCTGCCAATGAGCAGATATAATCTCGTTCTAATAAATATGCAAATAGTTTTCACTGAAATGAGTTTGTACCAGAAATTTTCTATTTGGCAGATTTTCTTTTAAATAGTAGAAAACTATAGATTGTGTACGTTTCACATCAAGAAATACCATAGCCATCAAATCCAAGTTAAATAATAATAACTTTCAAATCACAAGATTAAAGCAAAACTGCTTGAAAAAATAATTGTGACAGATAATATATCTTGAAACAAAGAAATTGGTATCAACATAATTATCTGGTAACTATTACATGCATTCTAAATTTAAGAATTTTGTCGAAATGAGTTGTAAATAAATATTATTGGCATAACATTAAGTTAAAAAGTTAAAAAAATAACTTTCTAGGAAAGAGATTAAGGTAAAGTTGCTTGAAAAACTAATTGTGACAGACATGACTAGCGCGACAGACATGACAAATGTGACAGACATGCCAAAATGTAATGCTTTATATTTCACTCAAATTTTAAATTTATCTTTCAATTTTTTTATGAACTGTTCCTTTTGACACATAAAAAGAGAAAATAAAGTGTTAATAATTTTTATCAAGTAGATTTTCTTGAAAATAAAAAAATCGTCATTTTTTGTGACAGACATGACATGAAGATTAATATAAAGTTTGGGGGCAATAGCAAAATAATTAAAATGTTTTGGGTGAAAATTTTGGTGTTTTTATGCATACTGTTAGCCATTCTTTTGAACGATATATTTGTTTAAAAAACCTGTGCAGCATTAAAATGCATCAACGGACATTAAATTAGAGGTAAAAATAGCAAATTTTTGTCTTCAAATTTAGTCTTCAGAGTAATAAACTAAAAACAATTATTTTTACTATTATCTCATTATATCTTGTTATTTTCATTAAATTTGACTTATTTTCTATCAACTGAAACAACAAAATACAAATTTAGTTCAAATTTAAAAAATGATGTCCATGTCACATTTTCATGGAATTCATCTAAAGAAAAATTCTGATGTGAAAAAATTTATATTTTCCAAAAGTTAAAAACATTTTACCCTCTATTCATCTTAGGGATAAACTTTATATAAAAAAACCCACATATTCTATTAAGAATTCACTAGTTTTAAAATCCACTTTATTTTAGAATAGCACAGGAGTACATCACTCAGTATGATATTAATATTCACTGACTGTTTAAGAGCAAGAGTGGAACACATGATACTTAATTGCATTTAAAAATTCTGATACATAAAGTTTAATGGCACTTGAATAAAAAAAAAAAACTTCTATACTTCAAGCATCTTTTTTCTAAAGTTTTAAAGAAAGACTTTAAATATTTTGGAGCAAATTTAGCGAGAATGTAAAATATAATGGTTTTAAAGTTCTCTTTAAAGGGAACTGGCACGTTCATGTATAATAAGCCTTATTTTAAGCCTTATATATGGGTAATATAGATTTGCAGTGCAATAAGAATTTTAGATAATTGAGTCTGAAATGCATTATGTAACAAGCATTTGCTTATTAAATTCTATTTAATAGCGTGAAGAACTTCTTAAATATTTTTCAAGTAATAAAAAATTAATAAATATTAATAAATATTAAAAAATACAAATGCGTGGGCTTCTGATAATTTTCCCTTTTTTATTGAAGTCTTTACAATTAAATAAAGCATTATATAAAAGATATCATTTAAGACTAATTATTTACGAGTTGAAAAATTTGAATATCACAAAGTAGCTACATTTAAAAAAAATCAAACATAACAGAATATCTTAAAAAAGTATTTACTAAAAGACATTAAAAAAAAATCTGATGTTATAGAAATGATATTTTTGAAAAATTAAAAAAAAAATTACTTCCTATTCATTTTAGGGATGTACTTTACATTAAACGAAAATGAATATTCGATTAATAATTCACTAGTTTTAAAAGACATATTTTTTAAAACTTTAACATAAGAGTGCATCACTAAATATGATATTAATTTTCACTGACTGTTGAAGAGCAAGAACGGAACACATGATACTTAAAAAGCATTTAAAATCTCTGAAATAAAAACTTTAATGACACTTAAACAAAAACAAAACTTACTTCTATACCTCAGGCACTTTTTCACAAAATTTTTAGAGTAAGGATTATTTATTTATTTATTTTTATTTTTTTTGGAGTGAATGTAGCGAGAATGTAAAATATAATGGTTTTAATGTTTTCTTTAATCGGCACTGGCATGTTCAAGTAAAATAGCCTCATTTAAAGACGTACACATGGGTAAGATTGTTTTGCAGTACACTAAAATTTCCAGATAATTGAGCCTAAAATGCATTACATTGGAGATATTTGCAAAAAAATTGCATTTATTAACTTGAAGAATTTATTAAATATTTTTGAAGTAATAAAAAATTAGTAGATATTAATAAATTTTTAAATACAAATGTTGATCTTACAATAAATTTTGCTTCTTATTGAAGGCTTTGTCAGCTAATAAAATAACTCTGTGTTTCTTTAAAATATTAATTCAAACTATAAGTAGAAGCTGGCTTTTAATACTAATTACTTACAAGTTAAAGAAATTGAATACCACAAAAAAGCTAATAGTTGTTTCATATTTTATATCATTAATCAGATTTAAAATTTCATAATATTTTTTGACCAAAGAAAATATCATTCGCTATACATATACATTCTAAATACTTTTTAATTTTAAATATACTTTATAAGAACTTTAAATATATTTTAAATGTAATATTATTTTAAATACAATAATTTTAAAATAAGTATATAATTTTAGTATAGCACTTTAGAAACTGCAAAATGTCACATTAATACAATACGGGGGAAAATAACTAGAATTGTCTAGTCGATTCCGTGTTTTACAGATAGTATGATTGACATTTTGGATAGAAGGTTTAGATGAGGGGTCGGCAAGTAATTTTAAATGGAGACCGAATACTCCTTAAAATATTTATCGGGGTCCGAAAAAAAAAACCATACAAACAATATAAGTGCTTATTGCTTTCAGATATATATATATATTAAAAAATATTAAAATTTTCAGTTTTCTAATGAAAGAAAAAATAGGATACATGTTGGTTTGAAATTTGAATACACGAACTGACATTTTTGTGAGTTTAAAGAAAAATGTTCGAACAGTTCTTCTCATTAAGAGAGTCTAATGAAATAAAACAAAATTACAATTTTGATTGCAATCTTTTCTTTAGATTTGATGAGGATAAGTATAAACATAAAAAATAAGAATAATAAAATATTCACAGATTTCGCAGATCACTAATATATATATATATATACACTATATTGCCATTGATTATTGGACACTTGCGATTTTAGACATTTTACTAAATATCTAGAAAAATACATGAGGAATCATCTCGAAACTCTTAGTGTATAAATATAATAGCATACGTCATACATCTCCGTGAAGATTTTTTAACGAAACTCCATAGGGGACCGTCAACAAATTAAAAAAGAATGAATATCTTTTGAGAAACCCTGTCAAAACTAATGCAGCAAAAGCGCTCAAACTCTCGATTATGATTGAATGCCCTATTGTAATACACTGTGTTCATTTTTATGCAAATAGCATGCATACTCGCAGAGTAATTAAGGTTTTTATAAAAATGGCCCCAAATTTTTCCAAGTTTTTCCCTCATAATTTTCAGAGTTCTTAATATAAAATAATATTTTTTTCAGAAAATATGACAAACAACATTGCACACAGTACCATGTAATCAGAATTAAAAAATAATAAAAATTGTATGAAAAATGAATAGGTTTACTAAATAATTTTTTTACTGCGCATGCGTCAAAGATATCAAAATTTCATTTGCATATTATGTTAGTTAAATGTATAGAGCAACTTTTGTAAAAGTTTCAAAATCATAGCTTGAAATTCTGAAAGTAATCGTCTATAGAAAAAGGACAAAATCCGTTGTTTTTAAAATGAAGCAAAAAAATGAGGGATTTTATCCAAATGTAGTAGTACATCCCGTATTGTGTGTTCTATATTGACACTAAACAATGAATATATGGATACAACCCCTCTTGTTTTTGCTTCATTTTGAGAATAACAGATTTTCAACTTATTCAATTGACGATTATTTTCAGAATTTTCAAGTTATGATTTTGTGACTTTCACAAAAGTTGCTCTATACATTTAGCTAACATATTATGCAAATGAAATTTTGATATCGTTGACGCATGCGCAGTAAAAAAATATTTAGTAAACCAACTCATTTTGTACACAATTTTCATTATTTTTTATTCTGATTACAGGGTACTGTGTGCAATGTTGTTTGTCATATTTTCTGAAAAATATATTATTTTTATTAAGAACTCTGAAAATTATAATAAAAAAACTTGGAAAAATTTGGGACCATTTTTATAAAAACCTTAATTACTCTGCGAGTATGCATGCTATTTGCATAAAAATGAACACAGTATATTACAATAAGGCATTCAATCATAATCTAGAGTTTGAGCTCTTTTGCTACATTAGTTTTGACAGGGTTATTCAAAAGATATTCATTCTTTTTTAATTTGTTGACGGTCCCCTATGGAGTTTCGGTAAAAAATCTTCACGGAGATGTATGACTTATACTATTATATTTATACACTAAGGGTTTCGAGATGATTCCTCATGTATTTTTCTAGATATTTAACAAAATGTCTAAAATCGCAAGTGTCCAATAATCAATGGCCATATTGCGTATATTACATACACATACATATAAGGTACCCTGGGGTAATAACGCCACGTTAAGGTTCTACCAATTTTCACGGCTCAGTTTTAGATTGTACATTTCAAACAAATGTATGATTTGATGCAGCAACTCATTGACTATCTATATTAAAAAAATAATTTAACAGATATGTATTCATAAAATGTAATGACGTGATTTCTTGACCAATGCTATTTGGCGTTATTACCCACCTATATGGGTAATAACGCCATGCAAACAAAACTATGAAATAAGATGGAATAATTGCATGTAGATTGCCCAATTCTAAAAATACAAACTCTACAAACTTAGAAATTGACAAATTGCATTCTAAGCTATTGAAAATGTTCATTTTTTTGTGAAAGTGTAAGAAAAATAAAGGTGTGGTGTAGGGGGGGGGGATGAGGCAAAAGAATATCAGACCGTGAGCTTCTTTTTGCTTAAAAAGGAGCGCTTAAATAGAATTATTAGAAACATTGCACAGTTTTAACTGTGTTTATTTGAATCAGTATTTAGGATGTAGCTCGGCCACTGTATGGAATCAATCGGGGTATCAATACCAAGGATTGGCGTTTTTACCCCGTTATAGTTATTGCGCTGTACATTTTAAATTACAAATTATCTCGAGAAGATATCCAAAATTTTCAACAACATTTTGAAAGTCCATGAATTGTACTACAAATTTATGTAAGTAACAAAGTATTTCCGGATAAAAAAGATAGTCTTCACATCACAAAACGTATCTCGCAAATTTTAGACAAGCGTTAATTTTAGTTGCTTGTAAAAACAATAAGACCTAAAAATGAAACAAATTAACTTGAAGCTGTTTTTTGCGATTTATATGACTCAAAACCCTTCTGCGCAGAGCACATGGGTGTCATTTACCTGATTATTTCATAATTGTGCAAAATATAAGCACTTGGCGTTATTACCCGCCTGGCGTTATTACCCCAGGGTACCTTATTATAAAATGGAAAAGTTAGGTATTCGTTCTGAAAATATTATTACATATAAAATATTATTACATACATTTCGAAACTTTTTGCGTACTCATAAGAAAATAGAAAAGACACGTCTTTGTTGAGAAATCAATGCGAAAAAATACACTTGTGGTTTTGAGCTAGTTTTTTGTCGTTTGGTTCACGTGAGGTACAGCTAATTAAAAAAGTATCTTCAAGATGGGCGTTTATTAATTTCGAACGACATTTGCTCTTCGGAAAATTCATTTTTGTGAAAGATTGTTTGACATTTATATTTCACATCCAACACTTAAATTTTAATTTGCAAAAATTTCAATTCATAAATTCAAATGTCAATCCAACATGTATCATAACTTCCCAACAAACACATAACTGATGGGCCACTAGAGGCGTCGTTAGCGGTGGCCCACAGTGTTTGATAACGGCCCGCCATCTTTGGCCGTAACGGCTCCGTCAAAAAACTGTCACGCCGGCCAGAATGCGGCCACAAGATATGAATACAAGAAGTTGCCCACAAATGTGCCATTAACGTTTTTATCAAAAATATCAGACAGCCACAAACTGGCCACAATTATTCTTTTAAAGGCCATTAAAAATAAAGGCTGGCCAGGAGATCACCCTCACCCAGCCATTTGTGTTTGTAAGAATTAATATTTAAGCATAAATTCAAAATTTGTTCTATAAAAAATATTTGCTGGAAAATTATTTAAATGATAAACTGTCTTTGCATGTAAAACAAATGTACTAATAATCTTTATGTACACTTTTAAAAAAAGTTATAAATTTACAAATTTTTATCGTCAAATTTTTCAAAAGTTTCCAAAACATATAAGTTGAAAATGAATTTATTTATTATTTAATTATATGTTTTAAAAACTTACATTCGATACACTTAAAAAAGCATATAACTTTACTTACCTTGAACTTTTGCAAAAATTTTCAAATCACAATACTTGGCATAATAAATTTATTAATTTGTTTATTTATTCAATTATACACTTAAAAAAATAATAATATGGTTTTTAAATCGTTTCATTCATATACAATTAAAATTATTAATTGAAAAAAAATAAACTAATTAATTAATTCGCTATGCCAAGCATTCTTTTAAAATTTTTTGAAAAAGTTCAAGATAAGGGAATTTGTAATTTTTAAGTTAACCTAAATGATTATTAATATATGGTATTTTTCAAGCAAAAGCATATATCATTTAAACAGTCTATCAATAAATATTCTTTATAGAATAGATTTTGAATTTATGCCTAAATAATATGTGTAATATTAAACTTATTTATATATGTTTTATTAAAAGATGTGCTTCTCTTTCTTTCTTTCTTTCTTTTTTCTTTTCAACACTTATTGAGAATTTTGTTGTCATTATTTTATTACTTTTGCCCATTCATTAAAGTCTAATTAAATCATAAAGAAATAATAAGTGAAATATTTCTGAACCATCTTCATTTTATAAATACAAATTTTCACACAAGTATTAGTAATAAAATAATAACAATAATAAATAATATAAAAATGCTACTGTATGTTTACATATGTCCTTAATAACATTTTTTTAAATCCCTTTCCGTTTTTTTATTTTGTTTACCATCGAAAACCATTAGATTTCTCAATTAAAGTTGATTAATCAAATTTCCAAATAATAATAATAATTTAAAGAAGAGTTTAAGATATGCATTCTAACATTTCTTCTGAAAAATAATTTTAGATTTTTTTTTTTTTTTGAAATATCTTGGTTATTTTAATGAGTTTTTCTTCACTCTAATTTTTCTTATACTGTATTAAAATTACTCAGTTGTTTAATTTAATGACATTTTCCATAAGGAAAAATTACAATCCTATATCAGAGTGGATTGAAAAAAAATCTTTTTCTTTCAAAGTCGCATTTAAAAAAATAATTATAACATTAAATGAATTTATTTAAAATAATCTAGAAGAATTACGATAGTGATATAAATACTTAGCAATGTTTAAAACTAGTTACTTTCTTTAAAATTACTAATTAAAACTTCAACAGTTGGGGAAGAAAATAATAAAATCCATATAATGATACAACTGAATGAAAATTTTCAAAGAGTAATAATAAAAAAACAATTATCCTACCAAACAAATATACCTTTAAAAAATTCGAGTGAATTTGGGAATTCTTACATTTTACGTCGTATAAATTCATAAAATGACGACTTTTTAACTTTATATATTTATTTTTTATAATTCTATTATAAAAATGCATTAAAATAGTACAGAAATATTTCAAATTAAACTTAATGAATAGGCAAAAAAAATATTCAGACTTACAATATTTTAGTGTAATCCCACTGCGAAGTTTTTAATAATCGTGTAAAACTTTGATACAGAGTCCTCACAATCCAGTCAACATTCACGAAGTGATTTCATGCCATGAATGATACAGCAAAAATTTTGACCCCTGAATGTCACTGGTTGAAAAGACCCCTTCGAAACAAACCCTTTCTCATTCGTTCCCTCGCTCACGTGTAAAGGACCGGGCACATAGCACTAATTTCTTGCGGTCAGGCTTCGCTATTTTTTATCTTTCGGGTCGGCGCTTTGATGTATAAATTGCTCTTTCAGTGCACTGAATCTGAACTTCAAGAAAGAAATCGAACTCGAAATCAGTTGACAGCTTTATAACTGAAGTTTAGGGGAGATGAACTTTCCCTTCCTTTGTCGATTCGATACGATTCTTATCCCAAAAATAAAGAGGTTTCAAAACTAGCAACCTTAGCTCCGTTCGGAAACAAAGATAGATTTATTGCTCTTTTAGTGCAAATGAAAGTAGTGCTGTTTGTCCGCAGCCTTATGATTCCCAACAATTTTCCAAACTTAACGATAACACTTATCAGTTAAAAATAAATAAAACTAATTTTCAGTTATTTTTTCACTTTATCTTTTACCTATGTCGGTTCAATATGGGAAAAAAAATGAAGATAATAAGTTTTTAAAGATAATTATATAAATACATTTAGTGAATTTCTGAAATCGTAGAATTTATGTTATCATAGCATGTAACCCTTTATAAACAAATAAGAGCCATGTCACACTGGTTT
The DNA here is from genome assembly GCA_964019185.1 of Maratus speculifer. NCBI lineage: Eukaryota > Metazoa > Arthropoda > Arachnida > Araneae > Salticidae > Maratus > Maratus speculifer. Next base: position 3,989,004 of record OZ025294.1, on the reverse strand, counting down.
AAATAAAATACATTCACACACACACTCAATTACATATATTGATATAATATTTTTTTATAGTTATATAGTTAAAGGTACCTATAACTATATAACTGTCTATTAACTATAAATCTGTCTAAGACATGTCTTAGACAGATTTTACTGTAAATATGAATTATATCTTATAAAATATTTAAAGATATAATCTATATTTATATAAATAGCTTTATATAGTGTTTTGTTTTTACAAAAGATTTCGTTCAGCTTTTAGACGACTGCCAAATTCCCTGTTCAACAACGCTAAACATTTATGCAATTTTTGTGTAATTTTGAAAGGGAAAAGGCATTAAACTGGCTAGTCTGATAACTAGAGCGATTTAAGTTTTCTATTTTCTTATAAATTAATAAATTATTTGATAGTAAGCGGTTGTGGTCACGTGACTACCGTTTTTCCTTCTGTCTCACAGTATCATCTTCAGAACATAGATTGAAAATGTACAGTTAAACAATATTTTTTTTTTTTTTTTTTTTTTTTTTTTTACAAAAAAATATAAACTATCTTTCGATTACGTAGTTTCTTACTATCAGCTCCTGCAATTTCATTCGTTTATGAACAAATATGAATTTAAATAGATGCTGTTATTAGATGTTTCTTCAAATTGGAATTCGTTCAACGTTTAAAGGGTTTTTTCTTTAAAATAAAATTTTTTGTTAGTGTATCCAGTGTGACATATTGTACTTTGTATATTAAGGAAAATATTTACAAATGTATTTCATTCCAGAGTGTTTATAAAAAAACATAGTTATATACATTTTAATACTTAATTTGCAGAGAAGATAATTTAAAAATTATCTTCTGTAAATTAAATTATTCCTCCTATATAGGGAGAATTATTAGCACTATAATCTCTCCCTTGTCTCCGCGCTTGCAGATGCGAATAAATCAAAATACATTCTTTTTTTTTTTTTTTTTTTTTTTTTGATAACATGATTTTTTATTTTTTAGAATGATCTTTCCTATAAAAAAAAATGTTTTGTATTACTGATTAATGGGGGGGGGGACTGAACGTGGACTGTTTTAGGCACAATCTAAGGCGTTTTTCTGTTTTGATATTTATTTTAAATTATTTTACTATATTTTAAATATTTATTCATTTTTTTCAACTATTTTTTATGAATAATGAATGTAAAAGTGTGCCGGTGAAGAAAAAACTTGGAATTCTGTATATATTTTGGGGACAGTTCATTTTATATGCAAAAATATTTTCAAACTAAATAAAATATGTCATCTATTTTATTGTTTTAAATATAAATCTCGTAAATTATGCATATGCTTATTAAAACCCAGATATAAAGTAATTTTTGAAAGAAATAAAATTATACATTTTCTCTCTTATTTTTATTTTAAAATTTTTATACATTTTCTCTCTTAAAATAAAAATGCTGGTCAGTTTGTATTAGCCCTCTGCTTTCTAGATGTTGGAGGGCCATTACCTTATTGCCCGAAACCGACCTCTAAGAGTTTACCGGCAAAGAAAATGCAACAGTTTTGTCATTGCCGAGCCGTTAACGGCTCGGCGATAGTTGCCGCAATTAGCGGCGGCTCACTTGCGGTACAGCATTGTTTTTGTACAAATGGCCTTAAATCCTTTTGTCCACGACGAAACCAGCTTACGGCCTTAAGTCGAGTGTTTGTGGGGTTTTCTTTAATCGGAAAAATGGAAACATTAATATTTATACATTTTTATAAATATTAATTTAACATTTCTATACTTAAGATTTCATTATAAAATATATTCTGTTATATTATAATATTTATACTTAATTTTGCCAAATTTTAAAAGAACAATTTTCATTTTTTTTTCATTAGACTCTCTTACTGAAAAGAACTGTTTGGACATTTTTCTTTAAACTCACAAAAATGTCTGTTCACGTATTCAAATGCCAAACCAACATATATCATAGCTTTTCTTTCATCGGAAAACTTAAAATTTTAATATTTATGCATGAATTTTTTTAATATTAGTTTAACTTTTCTCTAGATAACACTATTACAAAAAACATTCGGTCATTTCGATTTTGAAAAAAAAAAATCAGTTTATTTACACATTGCACTAAACAGTTTTTAATAGTAACGCTATCTAAAATCCTGTCTTACTTGAGGGACAAAAAATATTATCCAAACTCGTTTAAACTTTCCGAAATCTGTGAATATTTTATTATTGTTATTTTTTATATTTATACTTATTCTAATCAAATCTAAAGTATTCAAATGTCAAACCAACATGTATCCTATTTTTTCTTTCATTGGAAAACTGAAATTTTTAATATTTTTTAATATTAGTATAATATTTCTCTATGTAAGATTTTATTACAAAACATATTCTGTCATTTTGATTTTGAAAAAACAATCAGTTCACTTACATATTGCACTAATAAAATTTATCAACAGTAATGCTAACTAGAATCCTGTCATATTTGATAGACTTTCATTTGATGATTTTTAGAACTTATCAAAATTGAAAATAAAAGCATTAAACTATTATATTTAATTCTTGCTTTGATAAAAATAATCAGTTTGCCGCCATTCTTCTCAAAAACTTCGTTTTTAACTTTAATGTTCTAATCAAAATTTATGGAAAATCAAAGAAAAGGTAATTAATACTCATTTAATATGAAGGCTCATAAAATTTTAAACAAATTACTAAAGTTAAAGTAAATGTAAAAAAAAATGCTCGAAACACGATAAACTTGCTGTGATTCTCGAGTGATATAGTCATTTATTACAGTGAGTGAAATTGATTTCGTGACTATGAAAAATGATTGATTAACCAAAATGTGCTTGTTGATACTGAAAAAACTTAATCGATCGCTGAATGAATCATTTGACTTTGATAAAAGAAGACGACTATAAAATAAATATAAAATAACATAATATTATTTCTTACTATATATATATATATGTGTGTGTGTCTATATACCGGGTGATCCAGAAGTTTCGGGAGTTTTGAAATGTTAATAATTAGGAAACTATGCATAATATAAAGGTCTGGTTTTCAGATATATGCTCAGAAACACGTGGGATTTTTGTTTAGATTGATTTTTTTTTAAAATATATATAGTTACAATTTTTAGCAGCAGGTGACGCTGCTGTAGAAGACTGAATGTACCTATACCATGCGTTATATAGACACATGAGTTCATTGCTAAGCATCTTTTCTAGGATATTGATGAGATTTTGTTTTAAGGGTGGTTTATGTTCAAACACTTTTTTTAAGTTGTTGAAATTGTATTGAAAGGAAATTTTGATATAAAATTTCATGAGTAATTGCTAAGTTTAGACATGCTTTCTTTGCATGTCGAGTTGTTTTCTGATCGTACAATACGTGAAGTTAGAACTGCAAAAAATTTGATGGCGATTACAAATCTGAAATGCTATGGTAAGCAAAGTTTGAGAAAAGGACTCATTGGAAGATCGTAATCGAAGCAGGAGTACCCAAATGTCAGTTGCAATCGTAAATGAGGTAGAATTCGTTGCCAATACTCGATGGAAATCATCAGCTCATGGTGAGTGCGAATGCAATACAATTGTAAAATCACGATGAACTGAAATTTCTTCTGGAATTTCTTTCTGCTCTGAAGATGCTGTGCACGCTGTTTTGAATCGTCTCACGGCGGTACTTATTAGCTATGGGCGTTATAATGAAAATTTATAAGCTTTGGACACTAATTCTTTCTATTTAGTGAGCTTTATCATACCATAAAAAATAATACTATCAATTTTATCGCCACCTGTTGGCAAAAAATGTAACTAACTTAATATGTTTTTTTCATCGAAAAAACAAATCCCATAAGTTTCTAAGCATTTCTGTGAAAACCGCATACTTCCATTGTTTATAGTTTGCAAATTATTAACATTTCAAAACTCCCGGAACTTCTGGATCACCCGGTATATATATATATATATATATATATATATATATATATATTACTATTATATATATTTTTGTACCAAAATTTACATCAATAAATTGGTGTTTAAAAAATATAATTAAATATAAAGTTTAATTAATCTTAAATGACACGGTATTGATAAGTATTTAAAAGAAGGAAATTCAGCATTTTTTCATAATTGTAAGCAGATCATCTAATAATTATTAATTAAGTGTATGCTTTTAAAATTATAAAAACAAAGCACTAAATTTATAACACATACTGAGTATTAATAAATTTTTATAGTACAATAAAAGACTTTTCTTCTGAAAATTACAGATGTATGTTGTACTTATTGTTTATTTCTTTAATATTAAATTTCCATAAATATATATAAATATATAAAATACATAAAAAATATAGTGCAATAAAAATTATTTATTTTGTTAAACAAAAAACATTGTTTTTAAAATTTAAATTACAAAAAAAAAAAAAAAAAGACTAAACTTGACAAAATTTTCCGAAATCTGTGAATATTCAATTGTTATTATTATTTTTTTATATTTCGTCTAGTCAAATCTCAAAAGAACAATTACTATTTTGCTTTAGTTCATTAGGCTCCCTTAATGAAAAAAAAAAATGTTTGAAAATGTTTAGTTTTAGCTCGCACAAATGTCAATTCATGTATTCAAATGTCAAATCATTATGTGTATCATATTTTTCTTTCATCGGAAAACTGAAAATTTAAATATTTTTTAATATTAGTTTAATATTTCGCTATGTAAAATTTTATAACAAAACACATTCTGTCAGTTTGATTTTGAAGAAAAAATCAGTTCGCTTACATATTGCAGTAATAAAGTTTATCAACAATAACGCTAACTAAAATCATGTCATACTTGATAACCTTTCATATGAAGATTTTTAGAATTCAGAAAAATTGAAAATAAAAACACTATTATATTTAATTCATGCTTTGATAAAAACTAACCAGTTTGCGTCATCCCCCTCAAAAGCTTTTTTTTACTTCCGTTGTTTCTAATATAGTCAAAATTTATCGAAAATCAAAGCCAAACATGGCTGATATTAACCATTAACGTTTAATAGAATCCTTTGCCTTATTAAATCTTAAAAATTTCATATTAAATATGACGAGAAATATTTTGAAAATTTAGTGGTACTAATCGATCATTTATGGAGCAGTATTCCTGAGTATAATAAACATTATTTATTTTGTTATATAAAAAAACCCAGTTTTTTTAACTTAAACTGAGAAAAAAAATATATCGACTAAACTCGTCAAAACTTTTCGAAATCTCTGAGCATTCTGTTATTATTATTATTATTATTATTATTATTATTATTATTATTATTATTATTATTATTCTAGTCAAAGCTGAAAAGACCAATTGCCATTTTGTTTTAATTTATCAGGCAAAAAAAAAAAAAAAAAAAAAAAAAAAAAAAACTTTTTGAACATTTTTAATTTTATTTCGTAAAAACATCAACTCATATATTTTAAAAGTCTAACTGACATGTATCATACTTTTCTTTCAAAAAAAAAAAAAAAAAAAAAAAAAAAAAAAAAACTGAAAGCATTAATATTTATATATATTTTTTTAAATATTTGTTTAATATTTCTCTGTGTAATATTTTATAACGAAACATATTCGGTCATTTCAATTTTGAAAAATAATCAGGTCACTTACATATTGCACTAAAAATTTTATAAACAGTAACACTAACTAGAATCATGTCATACTTGATAACCTTTCATATGAAGATTTTTAGAATTCGGAAAAATTGAAAATAAAAGCACTAAACTATTATATTTAATTCATGCTATGATAAAAATTAGTCAGTTTGCCTGCATTCCACTGAAAAACTCTTTTTTACTTCCGTTCTTTCTACTCTAATCAAAATTTATGGAAAATCAAAGAGAAGGTAATTAATATTCATTTAATATGAAGGCTCATAAAATTTTAAACAAATCACTAAAGTTAAAGTAATTGGGAAAAAAATGCTCGAAATACGATACGCTTGTTGTGTTTTTCGAGAGATAAAGTCATTTATTACAGTGAGTGAAATTGATTTCGTGAAGATGAAAAATGATTGATTAACCAAAATGTGCTTGTTGATGCTAGAACAACTTAATTGATAGCTGAATGAATAACTTGACTTTAATAAAAGTAAACGGTAATAAAATAAATATAAAATAACACAACATGATTCGAACTATATATATATATATTACTAAAATGGTTTCTTTTTAAATAAAATTTTTACGAATTCACTGGTGTTTGATAAAAATTATGATTAAATATAAAATTTAGTTTAATCATAAATAACAAGGCCTTGATAAAAATTTAAATGTAACAAATGCGACATTCTTTCATAATTATTCAATAATTATTAACTAAGATTATTCCATTAAAATTATAAAAAACAAAATACTAAATTTATAATACTTGTATTATAAATACTTTGTAAGTGTATTGATAAAATTTTATAGTACATTTAAAAAATTGTTATAAGAAGTGTTTCTTTATTTAATCTTAAGTAAGGAAATGTTAAAATAACATTTAAACTAGTTGGATGTGCCAATCCAAAAACTTTCTTCGATCTCCTACGTACATTTTAATATTTAAAAAAAATAGTTACTCATTGAAATTCTAGTATTTTGAATTTTAATTCAATACCATACGAACTTTCGTTTTCATCTTAAATTTCTGCTTCAATCAATTAATCGGAGTAAAAACGAATTTCCGTCTCTACACGAGCCGATGAACAATAAAATGATAGGCAGATTTTTTTTTTAATTCAGGGCGGACCTATTTGCCTTACCAAAAAATAATTACATAAAAAAATTTTAGTTTAGTTCTAGGACTAACTTCATTCACTTTTAGGTGGTGCAATATTCAAAATGGCATAAAATTGGCTATTGCAACGCCCCCTTCCGGCGGATTTTTTTTCAAATTCAGGGAGGACCAACTAGCTATCTTCATACAATTACACAAAAAATTTGGTTCAATTCGATGCATAACTTCATATACTTTCGGTCGGTACAATATTGAATAGCACAAAAATCGCGATTGCAGCGCCCCCTTCCGGCGGAATATCCCAAAACTGAAGGGGGACCTGCTTGCCACAGCCAGAAACATTCATAAAAAATTTGTTTCATTTCTATGCATAACTTCATACCCTTTTTGATGGTGGAATCACAGACACACACTCAGACACACAGACACACGGACAGACAGACATTTTGTAAAAACAGGTTTTTTTGGAATCTCTGACCCTTAAAACGTGTAAATCCGTCGAAAAATGGAACTCGAAAAAAATTTCGATTACAATACTTTCTTCTATTGAAGATAGAAGAAAATAAAAGTATATAAATATTAATGTTTTTAATTTTCCGATGACAGAAAAATATGATGCATGTTGAATTGACATTTGAATACATTAATTGACATTTTTGCGAGTTAAAATTTAAAAAAAATTCAAAAAAATGTTTTTAATGTGCAATTTTGTTTTAACTTAAAGTTTAAAATTGTAACTGCAAGTTTAAGTGAAATTGAGAAATATAGAATGCGATTAATTGTAACATAACAAATTACAAAAATTTAAGAAAAAAAAAATAAGTATTGTTACTTAAAAATATAAACACATCTATATTATTGGAAAGTCAAAAGTTATATGTAACATACATGATTTTTTAATAAGAAACAAATGAAAAATGTTTAGTCAGAAAAAGAAACTTAACTAAATAATAATGCTCGAATTTAATGCTCGAAGAACGCATGCTTGACAATTTCAACGTATATTTCGAAGAAATAAATGCCCTAAGATGAACTCAAACGAAAGTTTTTTGTTACTCTTCAAAAGAAAAACCTTCACTTTTGCAAAGAAAAAAGGTTAAAAAGGAAACGTTTGTATTATTAACATGTATTATTCTGTCTCTTTTCTATACAAAATCTGTGAAACATTATAAATTCATTCACATAAAAAGTCATGCAATTATCATAAAAAAGTTTAAAATTATCCGTCAAACGTATTAAATGAAGTACGTTCGTATTATAACTAGTTTTATAAATATAACTAGTATTCAACAAGTAGTTTTATAGACATTGAGATCTTGGTGCAATAGTTGTTGCACTCTTACTTAAAAATGCATGTACACACAATTTATTACTATTATATATATATATTAATTTCAGTAATATGGAAACAATAAAATTTCATCTTAAATACACTGTTAAAAATCGTGTCCTAGTTTGAACCAAATTCTGTGCTCAATAACTGCCACTGTGAGATGGTGAAACCTTGAAACAATATTGGGAGCTCCAACAATAGTTTGTAATAATAATTCCAATAATAGCTCCAACACTTGAAATAGGAAGCTCCAAATGTTGGTACGAGATTTCTCCCATTTTATGGTGGCAGCTACTGAGCTCTAAAATTTGATTCAAACAGGAACAAAAATTTTAACAGTGAATGACGTAATCCCTATATGAACATAGAACCATTATCTAATATGATATATCTTTGAATTAATTACGTATGATGTGATTTAGTAGAATAATGAAAGATTTTATAAATTTGTTTTTAAGTTTTTATTAGATTTTCAAGTAAATTGAAACTGATTGATAAAACTCTAGAATGTTTATATATATTTCAAACCATTTTGCTGTTTCTTGTTTTGCGTTTTTTATTTGAACAGACAGGCTAAAACGGACAGAACGGATAGACTCGACAACGACAACAGGTGCTTCGTATTTATATCAGTACGAACTCACCTAGTTAAGAACGATGTAATATATAAAACGATAGACGTGTTTCGTAGTTATATAGAATAAGTATTATGAGCTGATTAGGTTAATATCGTATGCATCGTGATTATCTCGCACACACACACACACGAAAAAAAAAAGATTGCAAATGGCCTAAATTGCGTGCTATTCCTTGCTCGTAGTGAGGATATGGTAGTATATTTGTTGTCCGACTCAATATTTCCGTCAAGCATTTTTAAGATCAAAAGGTGAATCTTACAAGGAAGGTTACCATGCGGGCATACTCCAAAAAATCTGAAAAAATACAGAATGTTCTAATGATATGAGGATATATACATTTATGAAAAAAAAATTCGGCGGACCCTCCATACATCGTCCATTAAAATTGATGAAAATTTCCTTATTTGGAGAATTATCACCGGTACGCAATGAATTTTTTTAAAATAAAAATACGCTTTCTTGTCGAATATTCTTTAAACTCTTCGTGACGAAAGTTGTTTACTTAATTTTTAATCTTTTATCACCGGTTTTTTAGACAAAAATAGTTTTGTAATTGAATCACGAGAATGCTCTATGATTAAATAAGTTAAACTTTACCATAATAAGTAACTGGTGGGAATAATAAAGCCTATTCAGCGATACTTAACAAGGACTTTTCAGATGCATCAAAATCGTTTGCTTTTGCCAAGGAAAAATCCTGCTCGCGAAATAGCGTGTCGCTTTCATATTTTCCCACCAAATACTCAAAAATATTTTATTTTTTTACAGATTTTCTACTGAAATTCCGCTGCTAAATTTAACTGATCCTTTATTACATACGAAAGTGGTACAACTAGCATTTGTTCCAACATATTCTGAGTATTCCCAGTATGGAGACCTTCTTTGTTAGTTTCTTTTATAGACGAACAGTATTATCCCGCTTTACATTGATAATTAGAAATTAATCACATACATGCGTTAGAAAGTATAACTATATCATGCAAGGCCAAGAATATGCACTAATAAGCATTTTTATCTTCTTAATTCTTTATCTATTTTGACCACTGGTTGTACATCTCTCCTTAGGAAGCATAGTAATACGATACAAGCATTGTAAAGTTCAAAGTTATTTAAAAAAAACAAAGTAAATAAAGTTCAAAGTTATTTAAAATAACAAAGTTAAATAGATAAAATTTAAAAATTTGTTTTTCTACAAGAGTTTTTAAAAATTGTTCTGTAAAATGTTATTGTTCTGCAATACAGATTAAACATATTTTAACACAAGCAGCATTGAAACTGACATGGTTTTACATGCTTTTCAATATATTTGAAAAGTGCTTGTGAATTTGGCTTGTATGTCCACCCTCTAACATGCATACATGAACTTGGATTGTCATGAAATTGATATATGTTAATGATATTTACCACGATAAATTCGGTATTGTGTGTGAAATTTGTAGCATTAATTATTTTACAGAGGTACTCAAAAAAATTCCATTATGTTGTAGTCAATGAGCAAAAATCCTTTGTAGTGTATTTTAAAGACTTTATCTCAAGTCTATTGATATTGATATAAATCACTGAATTTCACATCAGGATAAAAACTATAATATAAGAGATTCACATCATTCATAGTTTATTTACCGAGGCAAACGAAAGAAATCGGTTACTTTACTATTGCTTCGTAATAATAACTTGACGTGCGCTTTCAATTTCGGTACGCTCTTTTAAATTTAACTTTTTTTTTTCTTTTTTGCAGATTATTCGTTGTGTATAAACTTCTGGATTGAACAAAGATTTCAATATCCGAGGGGACATTTTTAAATGCAGTGTGTATTTCCTAACTAAAAATTTTTTTTTAAGTTCATGTAGTTCACACATACAAATCTGTATATCATATACTACCTCTGGCAATAAAGTTCGGTGAATAGTCCTGTAACATTAATGTAGATGAAATACGAAATTTACCATATCACCTTTCGAAATAGTCATCTCCCATAACTATGCACCGCTGAGATCTGTTATATCTGTCCTGGGAAATTCGTAGGAAGCCTTCTTTTGGGATGGAGTTTAAAAGCTTCGTAACGTTTCGTTGGAAGTCATCAATATGGTCAAATCTCTTTCAAAGAGAGTTTGAGTGGTGAAAACAGGAAGAAATCTGGAGGATTAAGATCTGGCGAGTATGGAGGATGTTCATTTTGCACCATCCCTCATGAATTTCTTTCGGTGTCTTGCAAAATTTAAAACAAAACTTTCAATTGATCTTTTGTTTGTTCATTTTCATGTTCTCAGTTAAGAACCAACACATTGAAGAAGCACTTAGTAAAGGTCGTCTTACACCGAACATAAACGACGCTCAACTGAACAACCGTGGGGGAAGATGGTTAACATCTGCCTCTATGCAGATGCAGCGTTTTGTTTCTCCAGTGTTGCCAGATCGGTCGATCTGAATTCATTAACCGAACTTTATTGTGGAAGGTAGTACATGGATGCACACACAATTCGTAAATTTTTTTGACTATGGATGGTAATTCCTGCAATTGGAATGAAATTGGATTACTGAAAAATTAAGATGTTCCATGCTTTTCCAAACTGTTGAACTGACATCCTATTTAAACGTGGATTTTTGTTAAAATCAATGCTATTAAATGTGGATTTTTTTAATAATTATTCTGAATTTGTTGGAAAATGTTTCATATTCTCTGTTTGTCCCATGATTCTTCTTTTATTTATATGACGCATCTTTTTTTATGTATTTTCAGAACTAAATTTACTCGTTCAGATGATAATAATATTATCAGAAATTTGTTGTTTCATTAAAAAAAGAGCAGATTTATGTAACAATAACTTTTCTTTAAAAAAACTATTATTAAGAAGAATTTTCCTTTAAAAAAATTCATGAAATATAAAAATTAGAAAATTTATTTGCTTATTTGCAAGGTTTTCTTGACAATAATGTGAAATATGAAGTGCTATGTTACGTTAAAAAAATGCATACTTGTCTAGCAATTTAATTAAAATATGTCATTACATTCATTATAATCGCTGTCATGTCAAAGCATTTTTATAAGCCATTTTTAGTTTAATAAATCAATGCAATATCTGTGTTTAAAGACAAGGACTCTAAGCTTTTCACTTGTAAAAATTAGAACGTTGTTATTTAATTACGCGGGACTAATTTTAATTTGTCAAGTATTCCTCTAATACGGTTTTTAAAAAGTAAAGGCGAATTTCTATTACTTTTTATATATATCTAGGGACTTTTTATTTAACCTCTTCAGTCCCTGAGTACCCAAATGGGTACATGAGTTTTGTCCCATTTTATCAATGACACTCAAATATAAATGAAATTTCGATATAAGAATAATATGTTTCGAATTCTAAGATTCGAGCTAATAAAAATAATACAGAAATCTTGCTCTGAAGTCAAACGAGAGAAGAAATAATTCAGTAATAATTAAAAACACTGTAATAATCGCCAGTAGCGAAGAGTTTAAATTATATTCAAAGTAGTATACAAAATAAATATTGTAAAATAAATGGGAGCAATAACCACAAGGTTAAAGGTAGGGTCACATCAATCAAGGTCATCGCCACCAAGTAGATTGTTGTGTATCATTATTAAGTATTTCTTTTGTGTGAATGACAACGAAATTGATTTTTATCATACAATAATATGTTACTTTAAAAATGTGCGTTATCAATACGCAGAATAAAGTTTAGGTTTGAAATATTATTGTAAATAAGTATAGAATAAATAAGTGAACGAGACTAAATATTAAAATAAAATGTAATAAGATGAAATATTATTTAATTCTGTAATACAAATGTTGCTGATTTAAATATGTTCGATTTTAAGTATGATTTTTAACGCAATAAATGATAAAGCATAAAAATTAGTAAGTAATTAATATGTATAGATAGAATTTTGTTGTCTTATTTTTATTAAACCCTTGATGTGCTAAATTAACAAAATAATATACACGGTTATGTTCCCGATTACAGTATTACGTTTTTCAAAGTTTCGAATATGTATAGAGTTTAATAACAAATATAATATACAATTTTAGGTCTTTTTTTTATTTATCGAACGAAGAAGATAAGGAGCCAATATTTTCTTGGTTGTATTGTACTTATGTTATTTAACTTACAAACACTTCAGTCCCTTAATTTAAGACTCATCACATTATATATTCGGTATAATTTTAATTTAAAATGCATGCATTAAATGTTGTATTATTAAAAACATCTGTTGTTTATTTATTTGTTTAAGTATTTTGCAGTTCTTGACTATATATACATGTATATAATAATGCAATTAATTCTATCAAACAAGTTGTAAGAAAAACATTTTGCAATAAATCTGGTAGACAAGATTCATCTGTCATGATTTAATAAAAATTCAGAAAATATACGCAAGAGATTCGCATATAGCAGATATCTGCGCATATATTTCGTCATACTAAACACCCACGTATTTGCATTATCACCCCGCTCAACAACTATCGTAGCTGTGTCAATTTACGCAAGATTCCAGCATTATCTTTGTACGCTTGATATATATGCACTTTTGATTGCAGTAAATCAATTTCATTAAGTTTCATTTTCCAAAATGAAATAGCTCATTTTGTTTTATTTAATAAAAAAGGTAATCAAAACATACAATTATTAAAAATAAGTCAAAAATCATGCCTCGAACATGGCAAATGAGGCAGGGTCGTACTATAACTAGTTTTATAAATATTAAGATCATTATGCAATAGCTGCTGCATTTTTACGATTACACATATTAAATTCAGTATGACAGATATAATATGACTCCATTTTAAATACGACATAATCATTCTGACAACTTAGGATGATTACCTATCATAGGATATGATTGATGTAATATCGTATGGCAGGATTTGATAGAGGAATCACCATGGCAATATAGAATCATTACCTACCAGGAGATGTCTCTGAATTAATTACTTATGATAGAATTTAATAGACTGAAGAAAATTTTTATTAATATCTTTAAGAGTTTTCATTTGATTATCGTAGAATTTGAAATATGTCAATAAAATTCTATAACAATTACCTGCATTAAATTTCAAACCAAACGGTTTGGTACTTTTTAAACTGTTATAAGCAGACAGGCGAACAGATTAGGCGAAGACTAAAGATGCTACAGACGGACCAAAAACTACTTATATAAAACTTTATATATGTATTCTATATTTCTACTAGAATAGCACAATATTTGTAAATTTTACAATTTTATAAAATACTGAAAAAATATTTTAAATGAAAAAATGGAACACAGTTGTAAATATTGCATAAAAATACTATAATTTCAAACTTAATTAATTTTAATTGGAAAAATCCTTCTAAAATATGTTAAATTGTTCTGTAAATCTTCTAATGTAGTTAAATTAAATAAAAAAAAAATGCTTTAAAAGATGAAATTTCCATGAATTAGCAATTTGGAAAAGAAAGATTTAAATAGCAAGGTTTAAAGTATGCTCAGTGCAGAATTTTGCTCTGTAATTTGCATGTATAAGTTGTAATTGTGTATGAATAATTAGCCAATTGTTTTTTACTGATTTCAGAAATGTGTTATTCTGAGGCATTTTCCCAAAACATTAAATTTCAGAAATAAAAGTCTAGTGTAAATTAATCTAATAAAACAACATTTTAAACTTACAGACGAATACCTAAATGATTCAAAATAAGTAAAAAATGGTCAGCAGTGATATTAAAAAAATGTAACTAAAATTTAAATTTAACTTGAGTGTTTAATTTTCCTTACCGTTTCCTTGACATTTTAAATTGCTAACATTTTATTTTTTTCTAAATTTTTCCTTATAATGAATTTGCAGAGTACCCATAGAATATTTAAAAAAGAAATAATAACAATGCAAAATTTTTAGTATAGTTAGCAAAATTTTGGAATGATATTGACTTAAATGGATGCTAAGGAAGGGACAGAAAAAAATTACAACCTATTTTTAAGCAAATCGTGTTAAGCCAAAATTATAGCCACAATGCTCTTTTATTTTTATTAGCAGTTATTTACATTAGATAGAATGTAAAATAATAATAATAATAATAATTTACCTCGAAAAGTGACGGAATAAATCTTCAGGACGGCAAGACTGCCAAAAAAGCAAATTGATTTTTAAATGCTTATTTAAATGCTGCAGTAAATTTCCTATCAAATAATTTTAGTTATTCTTTTTCTAGCATATTTTTGCAAGAGAAAAAAAAAATAAAAAAAAAAATTCTGTGGCTTCATCTGAAGAGATTTTCTGTATTATTTGAACAAGAGTGGTGGTAATTTATCTATAAATCCAGGTTATAGAGTTAAAAAATTAATAACAATCGTAAAAATGTGCGCAGATAATTTTTTACTACATATTTATATAAAACGATAGCCTCAGTTTCGGAACAAAATCACACCGAATTGATTTTATTAAAACAATTTCATACAGAAAGCTCCAAACATAAAAATCAGAATCAGGCACACGATACGGCAAGAAATTTCGTGGTGCACTTGGACCCCCGACATCATGCAAAATTTATTTATTTCGTCAATATTGTTATACAGTCATGCATAGAATGTTTGCCAATATAAGAAATAAAATCTTCCAATAATATTAACAAGATTAAAAATTATTATACAGGGATTTAAGATTCAAAATTATGTGAAAATGTATCAAAAGCAGGTTTTACAAAGTCTAATATTGAAATTATAATGTTCTTTTTGTATAAATTTTTATAGAACAATAATTGGTGTTTACTAAGAAATATTTTATTGGACAAGAATTGGCGTTTATTATGAAAAGGCTTCATTAATGTAGGATAAATTATCATAAATCTTTTTTCTCTGAAACTTCTTTATATTGCTTTGTATATTCTATGAAACTATATACAGGGTTACCAGGAAATGAGACTTCGATTTCGAAATTAAATTTCTCAAAAACAAAGATCGATAGAATTCAGTGGTAAACGGTTTGTTTATTAAGCAATTGTAAAAATCTTATATAAAAGCTTGGAACGCTGAATATTTTGAAAAGATTGCATTCTAATTGCAAAAAATGTTTGGCTGGACATTGTTCTTGTTTTAGATTTTTTGCAGAGTACGGGCTTTTTGCCGTACCGTGCCATATTTTAACGATATTTGGAAAATCATTTTCTAAAACTGCGAAATTCCAAAAATTTAGTTTGAAAAATCATGACACTTTATGCAGAAATTCTCGTTCTCTGCAAGCAATCTAAAACAAACCAACCAACGCACACACACACACACACACACACAAAAAAAAAAAGTCATTCTTTGCAATCAGAATACAATCTTTTCAAAATATTCGCCGTACGAAACTTGTGTATAATATTTTTACAGTATACCTAAAAAACAAACCGTTTACACGTAATTATGCCAATCTTTGCTTTTGAGAAATTTAATTTTGAAATCGGGGTCTTATTCGCTGGGCACTCTGTATTTTTTTAGAACAAATGTCCAATATTTCAAATTGCTTACACAGAAAGATTAACCATATTGCTTAAACTTAGATAAACTGTTATTACATAAGAAAAAAATCCAATACTAATTATTGAAAATTGGTCCAATTGTTATGTTTTTAGTTTTATCTCATCTACTTCCTCTTCCTTCGAGAATTACCAATAACTGTGAAATTCTGTACTTCTTTCGTCGAAGTTAGCAAATATTACTGTTTGTATTTTTCACATGAAGAAAAAAAGAAGTAAATGAATGAAGCCGGAAATTTTGTTTAAGGAATTCGTATTAAAAAAAATAATAAATAGTTTTTCATCAGAGTTTGTTCGAAAGAAAAAGCTATATAATTAAGTCGGGAAAACTAAACGCATTAACGTTGTGTAACTAACTGATCAAATAAATTAATTTCCAGAAGGATTTTGCTTTTAATGTCGTGTAATCCTGATTTGGGATATCTTATTATGAGACAAAAAAATCTGCTAACTAATATCAAAAGAAAAAAAACATATTTTTTCATCTTTGATTTCTGGATATGATATATACATGGTGATACTGAAATATTCCAATAATAGACGAATATTTTTTATGCTACCTCTAACCACATTTTTAAAACAAAAATCTTTTGCATGCACTTTGAGCACATTTGCAAGAGAAATATACTAAAGAGTGCATTTTTTTAATAGTAGTTTGAATAGAATATAAAAATAGTCACCTGTATTTGAAACTTTACGATACTCTCGCGTATATCTATATTAAAAGAAGTAACAAACGTTAGAAGAAAAACTATTTATATAAGAATTTATATGTAATTCGACAAATAAAATTCACATTATGAGATAAATTAAATATACACTCGAAAAATCTAACAAAAATAACAGTAATGTCAAAGAAAATTTTTTTTAAAAAATTACATACAGTAATTTTAATTAGATGCGCAGCGTTTTGCATAAGTGAAATACTGATGGGCACTGCATAAATAGGAAAAAGTAGTCTTTCAAAAAACTGCATTCATTTCAAAACATTAAACAAATATCTGGTTTTAAAAAAGGCAGGAAACGTTTACAAATGTAGCCGGTATCAGTATAGTTGCTGACTATTTTGGAAACTTTTTTTTAATTTAGTTAAATTATATGTGTGTTTATAAGTTATAGTTGTGTTTATAAATCTCTGAATACAATATTCCTAGGGTTTACTGAAATTATTTCATAATAAAACAAAGCATCTGTTACAAGTAAAATTATGAAAAGACGTTTCTGTTAAATTCGGAAGCCCGTTCGTTTCGATTGTTTCTGGTTGTTTAGACAAAAGGTTAGTTCTGGTTGTTTTTTCAAAAAATTCCCCAATTAAAAAAAAAAGTATAAATATTTCGGAATATATTTGGTTTAGTTTCTATGGTTTATGGAACTGTTCCTGAAATAAAAGATTCCATTTGTAGTACATAAGGTTTGCAAAAGAAAAAAAAAATCTTTCGATTTGTAATCTTGTTGGTTTCGGAGAATTTTGATTTGTTGTTCAGGTTTTCGAAGAGTTTCTCCTTAAATTGTGAAAATTTCTGAAAAGGGTCTCAGTTTACCATGTGTTTCTATTGTTTATGAAACCGCTTTTGAAACACAACATCCCCTTTTTGGACCTAAATTTCGTTAAAGATGTTACTCCTAAATATTAAAAGCCTTTCGTTTCTGAGACTTCGTGTTATTTACTCGTAATTTAAAAACAAATGCCCCTATTGCCTAAAAATATCATTCAAAGTTCAAATAAAATCATTCAAAAATCTCCGTATTTTAAGATTTCCCATGATTTATTGAAGTTTTCCATGGTTTATGAAATGTTCATGGTTTATGAAATCGCTTCTGAAACAGAACTTCCCTTTTTTGGACATAAATTTCGTTAAAGATGTTTCTCCTACATATAGAAAACCTTTTGTTTCTGAGACTTTTTGTTATTTACCCACAAATAAAAAAACTGCCCCTATTGCCTAAACATATTATTCAAAGATCAAATAAAATCATTTGAAAATCTGCAATTTTTAGATTTTCTTTACTGAAGTGTTCCTGAAATAAAAGACACTCTCTGTCGCACATAAAATTTGGAAAAAGACATTTCTATCTATATTATAAAGGCCAAACGTAACTGTGTGTAACGCATACGTCATTTTGCGAATGGCAACACTTTGAAATTTGAAATGCAACTTCAGTTTTGCACTTTTATCTACTGCAAATTTTTAAACTTTTAAGCATCCCATATTTTCTATTTTTGCACCATCGTATAGAGAAAAAATGTGCTTTTAAATGCAATTTGTTTGAAATCTATATCTTAATTTTTTTTTTTTTAATATTAATTTTTTGTAGCTTTTAATACCGATTTTCTAATGGTGGCAACAGAAGTATTCCATTTCTATTAAAAGCAAAGGGATAAAGAAAAAACAAAAAGATTGTTGTATCTTTATGCTGCCATTTTCTCATTAAAAGCGAAAAAATTTAAATACATGCTGTGTCAGGCATATCGTCCTTTGTAAAACCCGGTGAATTTTGGTTTCATTTACAAAATTTGAGTTACACTTAAAAGAATATAAAAAGTTTAGTACGTGTTTGAACTAATAGCATCAGTACTTCAAGTATTGAATCAAAATGATAAAATTAAAATGCCATTTTTTAAAAGATAGATAAAGATATGAAAAGGCGCAAATGTAAATTTTGATATGGAGTATTATCGGGTATTTGATAATATATAAGATTTAGATTTCATGGGAAAAAAATTCTGTGATTGAGTCAAAGTGGAATAAATTTTGCTTATTTTCCATTTCGGAATGCCAAGTATAAAGAGCCTTAATTGATAACTTTACCATAATAACATTTCTTTATTATATTTTACTGCTTACATGTACGACTAAAGTTTAATTTTAACAATTTTACAATTGAAATGGTATTTTGTTAACTTTAATTTAAATATTATTTGTTTAAGAATTAGACTTACTAATATAAAGTGATTTTTTTATTGTAATGAAATTTGTAAGCTTATTATAAATCAATGAAACAGTTCCTTCTTTATCATTTTCTTTCGTCGAAATTCGACGGGTTCTACCTTGTTAATTTTAAAGCCGATTGGTTCTACGTTGATTAGTTACTCAAGGTTTGGAGAGTTTCACGATATGTTGAGAAATATTTTCAAGATGAATCTGTTAGGAATACTTGTATACCATGATTATCTATTGTTTATTAAGTTCTTCCTAAAGTGATAAATATCCTCTGTACCACTTAAATTATCAAAAGACGTTTCTGCAAAATGCGGTAATGCATTGATTTTTAATGTATTTTATTGGTACTTTTGCAATACCGTTATTCTTTAAATAACCATACACAGGTGTTTCAGAAAAGATGGGCAAAATTTTAAATGGTCATACACTGTAAAAAAAATTGTCGATCTACTAAAAAAATTTTAGTAATCCTTGTAATTACTAAAAAATTTTTAGTAATCTTACTCGGTTACAAGGAATCTGTAAGAATTACTAAAAAAAAAGCTAGCAACGAATAGAGTTAATAGTTTTACATTTTTAATAGCTATTACTAAAGTTCACTTGGTGTGACCGTGATAGCCTAGTGGCCATAGCACAGAACTCCAGGCTGAAAGTACCTGGGTTCGATGCTGGCCGCCGCCAAATATACACCGAATGTAAATAAAGGGATTATGAAAATCCTGTCGTAGCAATTACCATGGGTAATGATCTCTGAAGCCAAATATACACCGAATGTAAATAAAGGGATTATGAAAATCCTGTCGTCTCTGAACTTTCTCTACCCTTTAGAAACATGTCAAAATAGAGTAGGTAGCAATGTTTGGTGCTGCCATCTATTGCGGCTTTACCGAAAATCTTCCGTTTCAGAAGTCTGTCTTTTTACCCACTGGATGCAAATCGAAGGAAGCTCCTGCCCTTCGGGCACACGTAATGGTTACTAAAATTATTTTGGATCTATTATTAAAATTTGCTTGGTGGCCCTTACTAAAAGGTTTTAAGTTAGCTATACAAAAAATTCTTTTGTTCAGTTTACAAAAGAAATGTTTGTTTCACTTGCAAAAAAAAAAAGTTTGTAATGGTTACTAAAAAATTCTGTGGAATACAAATTTACTAAGAAATTTTTAGTAACCTCTTGAATTTTTTTTTACAGTGTAGTACACATGCAGATAAACAGCTTCCCTCAAAGAATGCACTTTTTAATTTAAAAAAGAAAGTTGCTAAATCACACAGAATCCGATGTTGCTTTACGTAATAACAACGCGCAAATATTGAGCATTGCACATCGACACCAGCACATTTTATGTTTTAATCGAGGCGAAATTTTGCATACGCGTTCTTGTTAATTTCTGCCTTTTTTTATTTGCATGCTTTTAGCATCGTTTTTCTCCTGATAACTTGCAAGATGAATGAGCTCTAACATTTGCATGGTTCAAGTTTCAAAATGCTCTAGCACCTTTGCCTTATATTTTTGACCACTGGATGTCTATAATCACCTCTTAAAAATTTTGCAACTTTTTTTTTTAATAACCGGCATATTATTATTTTACATAAATGATTATGATTAGAAATCGGTGATGCATAGAAATAAGCAGCCAATATCAATGAAGAAATCTAACGTGAATGTGATAATGATAACTTTTATTTGTAATTTGATCAGAAATAAATTTTATTTTCCGTTATTTTTTAAAGGAAGATTTTCAAACCGTGCTTTTCTTTAAAAAAATCTTTTTGTTTTTCATTTTATTAGATCATATATATTAGAGCTTATACTTAGCTATCATTATTATGGAGAACATCTAAATCAGATTTGAATTCAGCTAAAATAAATGATTCATGAAGAAATTCAAAGTGCATGTGATTGTGATAACTTCAATTTATAATTTTTTCAGAAATAAATTTTATTTTGCATTCTTTTTTTAAAGGAAGATTTTCAGACCGTAATTTTCTCAAAAAAATCTTTTTTATTTTTCAGTTTATTGGATCATATATATTGGAGCTTATACCTGGCTCTCATTATAATGGAGAACATCTAAATCAGATTTGAATTCATCTAAAACAAATTATTGTTTTCTTGGTAAGTATACTCGCATATAATTATCTTTTATTTTCCTACAAAAAAGTATTACAATGAAAGAATAACATTAATAACAACTTTGTATCACCTGTTGCAGATTTGCAATAAATACCAAAAAGCAACTATTATTAAGACAGTAAATTTCGAAAGATATTTTGGTGTTGATGTTATTTTATTTAACTGCTATTAACGTAATTCTATCAGGATAGATATATCATAATATATTTTTTTTTCGTAACAAAGCTTGAATAATTATTCGATCGTGATTTTTTCTGAATTAAACTTTGAAATAGTGAAATTAAAAATGTCTGCAGATATCTGCAAGTATATTATTCATAAAGGTACGTTTAAATTATCTATTTAAAACCATTTTTAAGCAAGAAAATTTATAATATATATAACATGAACGTAAACTTTTGTTTGTTGCGGATCTGCAACAAAGCGAGATTTTTAAAAAAATCCCTATAGTAGATTTTTTTCTTTAATTTCGAAATAGCAAGTCATAAAATTTATTTTAATTATTATTTAAGCTTCATGTCTTTCGAAAGAGCAAAATTAATTTAAAAAGGAAATATTAATCCGTTTTCATATTATTAAATTGTTATAAGTGAAATTAGGGATTCTCCCCCTATCCCCCTATGTGAAATTAATACAAATCTCCAAATCTAACAAAAAAAAAAAAAAAAAAAAAAAAAAAAAAAAAAAAAAGTCACATCGAAAAAAACATTTCAACAGAAAAAACAGAGATGGCGTACTCAAAATTTTTCACCGAAACAATTGTGCCTACGTGAAATTGGACAGAAGCCATAATGGACAAAAAAAAAAAGAATTCGCCTTTAAATACCCTGATTGTAAATGCTTTATTCAAACTGCTTGAGATAAATGTGGTGTGAGACTTTGTTACAACAAAACTAACTGTTTGTTTCAAAAATTTTAACGTAAATTTAATTTTAAATAATTTTAGTTTTTGTGCCATTTGGAATGATGTGATAGATATGCAAGAAAATTATTTTTCTAATTACTATTTGATTTATCTGTTCTGAATTTCTTTAATTATTTTTTTCCATGCTTAAAGTGATCCATCTTAATATATAAGTAATAATTTTTCAAATGACAGTTACAAAAGATTAACGCTTTATTTACAAGAATAATAATAATAAAAAAAAATTGAATTTTGTTATAATTTTAGTATCCATTTCAGTCTAATCTGGTCACAGAAGGTCGGGAAGATCAATTTTAATGCCTTGGCAGAGCGTTGGTTTATTTTTGGATCATTTAATTTAAATGCTTAAAAGTTGCATTGGCACCAGAATTTTAGATTTTTTTTATAATTAAGTACGGAAATCCAATCGTTTCCTCAATTTCGAATAAATATCCTTTAAATTCTAGTATCTGTCAGTCATTTCGCAATTTTACAAAAGAAGTATTCTGGCCTTTCATAGCATTTTTGCTCTTCATTTAATTTTTTAGATTTTCTTTGACTACAAATATAATTGCTAAATAAATGCAAGATTATTTTATATACTGAATCAACAAAATACTTAGAATAATTCAAAATGAAATAAAAAGTACTCTGTGTCAATTTATATTAGTTTTGTCACATTGGTTGAATCATACTATGAAACACACATACACACAGGTATATACAAGGTATACATGTCTAATTTTACTTTTTTTAATTTACTTTTTTAAAGGCCATTATGAACTACTTTATTCTATACTTTTATTCTGTACCTTCGCTAGAGCGCGTTTGAATTATTTCTGTGGTATTCTAACTGAAACTTTTCTATAGCTATTAAGTCTGCAGATTTTAAAGAGAATTTGAATGTGTTTTCAAAATTTAATCATATATGTATTCAGTCATTTTAAATATTGAAGTTTACTGCAATAAATAAACAAAAATATCAAATTATAGTTATTTTTGCAAGCTGAACGCATAATTAAAATTTCTAAATGTGCTTGTAGTAAGTGTCTTTTTAAAAATAATCAATAACCCCGTTTCATAGCAGTAAATTAAATTATTTTCAATAAAAATATTCATGGCACACCTATTTTCTTTGTACGAACTGGGTCTCTCCTCTAACCGGTGAATAACTCAGAAGCATGTATATTTGTGTCACAATGACAGTCAGTGACAGCCAAATGTGTTAAAAAATTTAGTTCAGCCCTTTTCCATTTATTACTACCATCCATTTTTTTTTCCTCACGGAAGTGCGTTAAGACGCTTGGACCGTCAAGCAGATACATTCTTGAGCTAAGTTTAATAAAATGGGCAGGTTATTGGCTGAGATTTGAACATGTCTCAAGAATGAAAATGTCATTACAAGAAAAAAAAAAGAAAATGAAACTGCAACGAAAATTGAATTTATATAAAAAAAAGGACGATGTTGAAATGTATCTCATCTATTCAATGAAAAAAAAAGGTAATTTCCGGTTAGTAAGTGTAACATATCGAATAAATTTTGGTACAGATGTTTTGCCATAAACACATTTTTTTACTATAATTCCACTACATATTGCTTAAATGTGATTAGTTGATTAAAATTCTATCAAAAAATTACATGAATTCCTAGTTTGATTTCCTGTTTTAACTAAAAACACAATCATTTGATAAAAATTTCACCTTTTTTATGGCCCTATTGTAGGCACACACCTTAAGCACTAAGCCGTACCTGCATATGTCATGATTTATGAATATGTCATACAATTCAACACCAGGACTATGGCGTTTAGAAAAATATATTACGGAAATCGGCTATCCCATTAATACTCAAAAATATAGTAAAATATTAAATCTCTTAAAAGTACAACGACACTGGAATCCGAAGAGTCGATCGCAATGATATAAATAGGACATATATGTTACGGTCAATTTGACTAATTAGTTATTATTAATAATCAATAGGTTATTAATAATTAATCGGTAATTAATTAATTAATCGTTTATTAATTAAATATTAATAGGTGATTAATAACTAATCGGTTTGATTAATTAGCTATTGTTAATAATTAATTATATTATTATTATTATTATTATTATTAATATAATTATAATTAATATATTATTATACAAATTAATATAATATACTATAATATTAATAATTAATCCGCTATTAGTAATAATTATCAATCAAAGTTGGTAAATATAATAAAATTCAACTCATTTACCTTGAGATTTTTATTTTGTGTATATTTTTTCTAAATATTTATTGCTAAAAGTATGCATTTCAAAGTTGTACAATTTATTCTTTGAATACGTCAGTATTTTAAATTTTAATCTAAATCCTTCGGTATTTATAAAAATAATTATTTTAAACTATTTGTATTTTTGCATCTTATTAATAGAATACTTTTTTGATTGAGTATTATTGTTTCTTAGCAATTATTTTTTTATTAGATTCAAACAGTTATGATAGTACAAATTTTTGTTAAGTATATATGCGTTACTATGGTTATTTTATCATACTGACAGAACTATTTCGGTAATTATTTAATAACGATTAAATTTGATTAATATGCAACATTTATTAAATTTACCAAAAAAGTGGTAACTATTAATAATAATCGTTTATTATTAATAATAACCGAATTTAAATAAACCGTAACATGTTTATATATTTTTAATTGCAAAACGATTGCTAATCCAGATGCTGTAATAAAGTTATTATTATTATTATTATTATTATTATTATTTTGTGTTTGACATAATTTCTAAATTATTGGGTTCAATTTTGAAATTATCTTTTACTTTAAGATGGTGAAAATAATATTGTGATTGAATTGTATTTTAAATAAAACTACGACAAATGCTGATATATTTTCCCTTACTCAAGCTTCAGGAATCAGTTTATATTAGAAAGCAAAAAAAAAAAAAAAAAAAAAAAAATTGACAGGAAGGTTGAAGTGAATTCCATTGATCTAAAAATAAAATCCAGTATAGCATTTTTCATTTATTTTAAAATGGAATTTAAAAAAAAAATACTTTCTTAAGATGGCGATTAAAACATTTGACAAGATCATTAAAAATAAAATGTTTTATCGAATAAAAATATCGTTGTTTTAGCATTCCTTTTAAATCATAAATATGAATTTCTTTTGAAATAAATTAACAAAAGCAATGTTTACCCAAAATGACGTCAGTTCTAGCAGCTCAGAAATTAAAACAAAAGCTTTTGGCAAATGAAGTTATAGAATATCCGTACTTATGCAGGGAAAGTTTTTGATTTTTAAATGTCGATATACTTTATAATTTGGAATATTTTATTTAATAAAATTTATACTATAATTGCCTTCTAAATGTACAATAAATCTCATTTTCCTAAAAAGAATCGAATGATCTCCTGCAATTCAAAAGTAACAGATCGGGTTGCTACATAAATAGTGTTCGATAAAAACGAAATCAATCCGTAGGTCGTTTATTCTACTATTATTACATCATCGTAATTTTAGATTAATAATATGAACTTCATAAAAAAATATAATTCTTCTTAATGGTTGGTACAGTTGATTAAGAGTAAAAATCTTATTACTTAAAGAAAATGCCATTTCTTCAATATTTATTACCCCAAAGAAAATTTCAATCCTATAATTTGTACTAGGTTCTCGTGATTAAACACACATTTCTTTTCAATATATCAGGATTGTAGTTTTTTCTTTTCCTTTCCTAAATGTAATAAACACTAGATTTCTTGTTTAGAACAAAATAAAGAACCAATAATTTATTATTTTTCTTTGTTTTACATTGTTGTTTCTATATCTCTTTCATTTTGTGCTTCTTGTGTTTGAACTAGCTGAGTAATTAATTTTATGATGAAAACAGATCTTTATTTATTTCTGTTAAATCAAGAATAAAGAAAGATAAAATAACAACAGAGGGATTTCTGTATGAAATAAATTTTATTCATTACGTAAGTACTCTATCTAGTTCAATAAATTAAAATGAAAAAAAATATATTTACCCCCCCCCCCCCCCATTACATATGACATTTAATTCTGTATCAAAATTGCATCTAACTAAATTTTCAGGCACATTTATGATGTGAAAAGGCAAGTTTTGTAGGATTACGGAGAAATATTTCACGTATTTCTAAATAAACAAAGTTTTTTTGTTAAAAAATTAAATTTTCAGTTAAATATTGCGACTTTCGAATGCAAAATTTAATGTATTTATGAGATTTAAAAACAGTCAAACTATAATTCTGTCTGCAGGAAGGGAAAACACTATGGTGTATCGAAAAAAAAACCACATAATTTTATTTTATTTAGATATTTAAATATTGAATTAGTATTATGTGATAATTCATTGTTTACGTGTTCGTAATTTCTTCTCTTTTGTTACATAAAAAAATACTATTCGATAAAACTCAAAGGCCATAATTGTTTCAAAGCACACGCATAAATGTTTTTTGAGCTGATAAGGTATTATACGAGGGTGATTTAAAAATTATTGTTCATAATGTAGCTAAAATATTTTTTCTGCAATGGTTGCTATGGAATAACGAAGCTTAATGTATTATATGTATACATGCTCGATTACAAAACTATAGAGTCTATATTAAAAAAATTTTATAGAGAGGAGCAAAATTTTATAAAGCTATTTTTAAAGGATTTTTGATGTGGCTGGTTGAGGGGAATAAGTTGGTTTGAAGCTTATGGGACTAAATTTATAACAGTAGATGAAACGTGACTACATCACTATGATCTAGAATTCAAGCGATAATAACCAAGTATCACCCACTGTCACAAATATAGCTCCATAAACTCCAAACAAGCCTTTCACCCTTCCCTCTAAAAATATGTTACCATAGTAGTTACGGTTCTGAAATTAAGCATATAGGCATGTAAGATACTATACTTGGGGAACGAAGACGTTGAGAGAACAGTTTATACTCTGAATGTTATGCTTCCGCGACAAGAAAAAGTGCGTTGACTATTTCAATAAAATCTCTCGGTATCTGTTTTTTCTTTAAAATTTTAATGCGAAAACGATTTATTGACTAAATGCAACTGATTTAAGTTAAAATTTGTCACTATTACGACTTATACATATAAAATTTATATAAAAATGTATTTATTCGCTTTGGCGAAATTTTGGCGCTAATAAACATGTGTTGTACATAAATTGCAAACCTTTTTCAGATAACGACACCCCGCGTCTCCCCCAATTTCTTGTCAGTTAAGAGATAATTACTTGAAGAATGGAGTTTTTAATCTGCAATATATTGTTTTTATTTTTGAAACTTTCTAAAATACAGAAACAATTTTTGTAGATTTGAACTTATCGGAAAAATTTACCATAAATGA
Source organism: Maratus speculifer (assembly GCA_964019185.1). Classification (NCBI taxonomy): domain Eukaryota; kingdom Metazoa; phylum Arthropoda; class Arachnida; order Araneae; family Salticidae; genus Maratus; species Maratus speculifer. The sequence goes on along the minus strand of OZ025294.1, from coordinate 3,961,432 downwards.
ATACCAAATATGACAATAAAATATTAAAGCAAAATAAAATAAATAAAAAGATTTCTATTTAAGTGCTGAGTTTAAGGTTCGAGTAAAACAGGTTTTTAAGGCTGAAACTGAATCCGAATTTCGGTGATCTTTCTATTTTCGGCCGAAAACAAAAACGAATGTAAAAAATTTATAAAGTAAGACATACATAAATATGCATAATTATTAATTAATTATACGTATTTAATAAATATGCATAGTTATTAATTAATTAGACATATGTGTACCTCGGACCTATGCTAATTCTAGCTTTACTTGTTTATTTCATTAAACAAGAACATTTGTAAATTAAATGTTTGCCACCAGAGGTCTCATTTAAATACTTGGCATTTGTTTAGAAGCTCAACTAGTCGTACATTTTTTTAAAAAGTAAATTAACCGGTCAAAAGAAAATTTTTCTTAGATATTTCTATGATATTTTTATATTTATATAGGGGAGAGTGATGTACATTGGACATATGTGTACCTCGGACCTATGCTAATTCTAGCTTTACTTGTTTATTTCATTAAACAAGAACATTTGTAAATTAAATGTTTGCCACCAAAGGTCTCATTTAAATACTTGGCATTTGTTTAGAAGCTCAACTAATCGTACATTTTTTTAAAAAGTAAATTAACCGGTCAAAAGAAAATTTTTCTTAGATATTTCTATGATATTTTTATATTAAAACATTTCTAATTTTTTTAATGAGGATTATGCATAATAAAGCAATGCTTTAGCTACTACACCATGTGTTTTAAATAAAGTTAGGCCTAACCTTAACATTATGATTGGTAGTTTTGTTCTTCAGTGTCAAGTGGTGTACTTTGGACCCAGTCCAATGTACACTAGATATTGTCTAATGAATCTGAAAGGCAGATCAAGAAATTAACATTTAAATTAACTTATATAACTACAATCGTGGCTAAAAATAAATATAATTACTAATATAAGTAAGTTTTAATATCTTTTGTGACTATAGTGTAAATTTCTGAAATCTTATGTCTGCGTAGAATTTCTTATTTTTAAAACCTAATAAACAATGAAATGTATCAAAAGTATCTATGTGTAGCTTCTTGATTAATAAATGTTGATTTTTTTTTCACAAAAAAAGTTATTTTCCATTTTTTAGTAATGGGACCAAGGTACACTACTAGTGGTGTATCTCGGTCCTATTTTATTTTTATTTTTAATTAAAAAATTTTCATGGAAATTATTTATATAAAATTTTAAGACAAATATATGTAGTGTATAAAATCATAAAGTTTTATAAAATATTTTCCCTTTTTAGTTTTGGTAATTTTATTTTAAATTAAAAATTAAAAAGTCAAAATAGGTCCGAGGTACACCAGCTTCCCCTACTGTTAACTATTTTAAGTCCAGAAAATATGCCAAGAAGAGTTTTGCTCTTTTATCAATTTCAGTTGAAATTTCACCTCTAAAACTAGTAGTTTAAAAATAACTATATCTAAACAATAATATTAAAAGAAGAGACACCTTTTACACTAAAAATGATTATACCTATATATTAGTATTTAGAGTTCAGTACTGGTGTTATGTGTCTGGTATTATGTGTACATATGTGTCTAAAAAATACTCGAAGAAGAGTTTCGTTTATTTATTAAATCCTTATTTTTTGAAGACTAAAAAATAAAATAAAATATATGAAACGAAAGAATTGTCTATTACAGAAAGAATTGTCTAGTATGATTAGCACCATGGAATTTCAATTAATTTATTTTCTTAGACAAATAGATTATTAATAAAAGAAGAATCTGTGTTTAATCCGTCTTAATTTGCACGTTTTGTCAAATAGTCTGAGAATAAAAAGAAATATTCTATGGCATTTAGGATAAATACAATATATTTATAGTAGATAATTGATAAAATTACTTCACAAATAATTTTTCATCTTGAGCAAGTGAATGACCGTTTCAATCTTATGATGAAATTTATTGCTCAATTTTGAAGATTTTAATAGGATTAAAAATTATTCAGCTTGAAATGAAAATAAGAAATTAAATACATTATGTATAATTAAGTCCTTATTTACTTTCTTCATTTTCATTATTGCAAAAATTAATTAGAGTGCAGAATTCATTAAATATAATTATAAACAAATAAATATAATTAAAAGCAATTTCTTTAAATCATGCGCAGATTATAATTACAAACAAGTAATTTATTTTTGTTTTAAGTCTTATGTAACAAAACAGTTTTTTTTAAATATTGATTTCGAGTTTATTAAATTTCAGTGATATATTCCAATGACGATGTTTTTAATAGGAATAAATGTAACGAAATCATTTTAAAAAATGTACTAGTGTAGGGAAAAGTACTGTACATTGAACATACAGTGAAATTTCCATTTAAAGAACCCATGTCGTTACACTTAAATATTTCGTTATGAAGAAAATTCGTTAAATACAAAATCAACTCAATTTCATAAAGTTAATATTATGAGATGCACATGCATAAAATAAAAAAACTCACAAAATGGAAGTATTCGAAAAGTGTAATTTAATTTATACAGTAGTTTTATTTTTATGCAATGTGTGGCACATGAGAAAAAAATAATTGGAATAATATGTATAAAAAAGCACATAATAAAGAAAGATAAACAGAAATTGAAGCGTAACATACTTTTTTTTTGTATTGTTAATCTTTAACTTAAAAAAAATCTTTAACGTGAATTCGCAAAGTCACTTAATAATAATAAAAAAAATCCCCATTTGAAAACATTTTCGAACATTTCTAAGCATCCCAACAATTCATATGTAACAATTCCATAAAACTGGAATCCCTTTTTTATTGCACCGAAAACTTTTAGCATTCCTTCTTTTGGATGGAAATAATTAAACAAATAAGAAATTTAATTTGCATACAACTAATAAATTAACGAAAACTAATAAATTAAAGTATTACTTCAAAAAATTTTGTATTATTAAAGGAAGGAATTCAAAATTTAACTGTATTTTTGTACACCAGACTTCTATATAGGAAATATGCATAGAGATGACCATCTATAAATAACATGTATTAGAAATTCAACAAAAAATAAACACAAAAATTTAAGCTAAATTATTATTATTACGTTGTTTATGTTCTGCATTTATTTTATAATTAGGCCTTTATGTGTCATAGATAGTCATAAATAAAGATATGTGACAGATAAAATTATTATTGTATTATAATACATACGCTTCTACACAACGAATAACATTCAATATATATTCAATAAGCGTTCATAACTTGGTTATTTCTGTTAAAGTAATTAACTTTAATTCAGTTAGAATGAAAATCAATTAAAAACGTTCAGATAGTACAATGGAGAGGAAATTCACAGGAAATTGTTTTCATAAAAAATCAAGATTAAAAAAGTAATTAACTATATAATAGGAATTTAGAGAATTTGTTACAAATATGTTTTAATATTGTAATAGAATCCCTTTTTGATTCTAAAAAAAATATAAAAAAATCATTATTATTGCTGAAAGTTGTTCTACATTTTCGATAGAAAAAAGTATCAATAGTTTTTTATAATGTTGTTTGACAGAGTAAATATAGAATTAGGATCCTTTTAGGTAAAATTGAATTACATATTTAAATACAAATATCTAAATTTGAATAGTTTGAATTCCATTTTCTGTAACGATAAAATCCTTAATTAGGTGTTGATGTATGTCGTTACAAATAAAAATGAGACAGAAAAACATGAGTATTGAATTAATAAGCATTAATTTATATCAATTTTGATGGAAAAATAATATTTCAGATATTCCCAAAAATGTTTTAATTTACTTTGCTTCCACAAATTTATTTAGATTCAATTCATTTAGAAAAAGATAAATTAAAACTTTCATATGCAATAAATAAAACTATTTAAAAATTAAAAAATCATATAATATTGATTTTATCAAAAATATAATAAATAAATAACACTGGCAGCGTAGCTATTTAATAAGAATCGTCAAAAGTTACTCCAAAGGTCTGTAATGTATTTTGTTTGTTGCACTATAAAATATCATTAATATGTGCATTAAAAGTAATTAGTCAGGAATATATTTGTTTTGGAAATTAATTTTTGAAATTAATTTATTGCTTGCAAATGTTCTGACATATAACACAAATAGGTTTTAAAATACTTAAAATAAATCTACATCGACTTTTTCAAATACATTAAACACAATTCCTTGCAAACAAACTGACATAATGTATTATTTTCAATGAATTATATAAATTCGTATTATTTAGAATAAGCGGAAAACTTTGCAAGAGAAAAATAAAAAAAAAAATCTTAAAAACACTGAATAAAATAATCGATAAAAATAAATAAATAAAATCTTCCTTGAAGGAGAATTTCTCAATATTTAAAAATACATTTAGAGATATCAACTGCATTTTAGATCTTGTAATTGCGAGACTTCGTAAAATACCATGGATGATGTGCGTTTTTGAACTGAATGTAACATAATACAAAATCATTTTTTAAGGATCAATATTTAGATTATCTATTACGATAAGTAATAATTTTGTGCAATTGATTTATGATACTTATTATGTAAAACAGTTTCTTTAAATCTCAACATATATATGTCAATATTCAATGATACATGTGTCTGCCAAATGGTAATCTATAACAATACAATATGCAATGGCTAATGCTTGATATACCAGTTTTGGCTAGCATTCATTTTTAGAATGTTTAATTAGCAGTCACGAGTGATACACAGTAGTAAGACAACGAAGATATTCCTTGGAAAATTTCCCATTAAAATCAAACATATACGACATCCTTTTAAACAAATTTATTGGTGCTTCTTATCACAGTAAACGATTTCAAGAACAGTACTGTTCAAACCTAATACCAGTGTAATGAGCCATAAGAAAACAGACAAAATAACAAAACAGAAAGATGATATTACAAGTAAATAACATCACTTATTAAAGAAATTCCAACAAGTCACAGGATATTGTTTATAACTCGAAACAATCTAAAATTCATCTTCCCTTTAAAGTAATGGCGTTATATATCAAAGTGTGCATGGATACACAATTTTACAACAGCGTTTAGTGTTGTCGAATATCTTTTTAGAAGGCAGGAAACTAATCAATACAAAAATTAAATGTTCGAAAAAACTTATTCTCTAATGAAATCAAGTTAATATCTTACATAATAAGGATTGAGCGTCGCTTCGCAAGGTATTATTGGGAGCAGAATGATTTTTTTATAACGTGAATAACGTATTAGGAAACAAATAAAATAATAAAATAAAGTAATGGGGTTTCATTGACTTTTAACAGACTAAGGGCTTTATTTAGAATAAGAAATATTAGAATGCTTTGATTAAAGATATAGAATTAAAATATAACAAATACTTTAATATATTGTTGGAAGACAGGGGAAATTTAAATATTATAAGAATTTGGAAATAATAAGCGAAGAAAAGTTATTATTATAATACACATACATACATACATATATATAAATATGTATATATATATATATATATATACACCAAGTCACATACACCAAGAGGTACGCGTAAACCATATTTTGAACAGTTGTTTTAAACTAGACGATTTAAATTCATTTTAAACCAGGATAACGAGAAACTTTTAAGGTAGAATTGAAAATTGACAATTTTCATGAAATGGATTTGATGAATTATAAAATGTTCCAAACTGCTAAATTATGGAATCACTAAAAATTATATACAGATGTATCAAACGTATTTCAATTGTTGTATTGATAATAGTTTTTATGTACACTGAAGGCAAATAGTTTGAAATAAAGTCGTTTTCAGAATTACTACTGAACGAGCCTCTATTTTTTTCGTAAATGCAATGGATAATTATGTAAATTTTAGGTTTATTATTTATAAAATTTGATATTTCATATAAATATTGAGATCATTAATTTACACTCTTTTATGTTAGAAATTAACTCATAATTTGTCACGTGAATTTAATGAGTTAATATTAGTACATGATGTAAATTCACAATTTGTTTAAGAAGCATCTGTTTATAACAATTTTCGAATATAAAAAAATTAATATATCGTAAAGATCCATTGGTAATTATTTATCTCCTATTAAACTATTCGAATTTAATTCCTTTAAAACCAAGATAACAGGGTAATTTTAAGATAGTATTGGAGAAATGGGTAATTAGCATGAAATTGATTAAAAAAATTATAATGATTAAAAAAAATTATAATGCATCTCTCAAATTACTAAATTTCCATTCCTAAAAATCTCTTCTTAATATATCATACATAATTCACTTGTTATATTGGTGACAGAGTTTTATGTACGCTCAATGTAAATATTTTGATATGAAATCGTGTTCAGATAAAATCTTGAAAATGATTCCATACTTTCATCATAAGGATATATATAATTTTAGTAGCATTTGACATAAATTTTATTTAGATATTTAATTAAAAATATCTAAGTACACTTAATTTATGCTTTTTTATTTTACGTATAAATTCCATAATTACCGTCAAATGTGGTCAAAAATATAGAAAAGTGGCAGTGAAAATTAGATTTTGAGTACGAAACATCCGTTAACATATCCCATCTATCCAATAAATAAAAATATATTTGTTAATAAACGATCGTAATTACTATATTTCGAGTAAACTATTTGAATTCAATTTATTTTGAGGCCAGATAAATGGAAATTTTTCAGATAAAATAGCATAAAAAAATTCAGAATATCGATTTTATATATAAAAAAAGGGAAAAGTTTTAGTGTCGCTAGCTATTTAATGATGCGAATTTCGGACAACTGTTCCAAAAATGTTAAATGTATTTTATTTGTCGTACTAAAAAAGTTTATTATTATGTACTGAATGTTATTATTTTGAAATGAAAACATTATCAGACTTATTAACGAAAGTTATTCGCATTTTTTTTAAAAATCATTGCTTAGTTTCAAAAAATGCACACGTTTTTCATATCAATTTCATAAAATATGAAATAGTTTAATATAATTAAAACACACTCCAAACAATGTTCCCCCCCTAAACCATTATGTAATAGAATACTTTTGTGTGCCCCTGTATATTAATAAAAAATATTCTTTGCACCCCAGATTGTACAGAATGTAATTTTAATATACATTAATTGACGTATATGAAATGCATTATGTTCGAAAGAATGTAACATAATTAAAGCCACTACTTTTGCACTTGATTTTTTTTCCCTTGACCTTAATGTATTGGAATACTTTTTATTGTTCCTGTAGTTAAGCTACACATCTGGTTTTCATAAAACTTAAAAAAGACTCGATAAAATATTGCAATAATTATATATTTTAAATTTCAAGCTATTCGGTTGGGTAGTTTTTGCTTTGTTAAATGCAGACTGGCGGACAGACGGACAGGAGGATTGGCAGACATATGGACGGATTGAACAACGAGTATGTGTGCTATGTATTTGCATAATTACGAAAGCACAAAAAATGCAATGTTTAGAAGTGAATTTTGGAAAACTCTCTCAGTGATGACAAATGTATTTAATTATTTTATTATTGTAATAAAGAATAATGTATACTGAATGGACTTAAATTTTTATCAAGTCGTTTTAAGAATTATATAAAATGTTTCGAAATTTTACTTCTGTTGACTGATAGGAAAATATTGTTTAATAGTTTGCTATGTAAAATTAATTGAGCTAAGTAATTAAACATTTTATGTATAATTTCATATATAAATATTAATAATAAAGTTTTGATAGATAAATATATTTTATCTTGCATGAGTACTACACATGATAAAGCTGCATCAGTACTATTAATAAGAGATAATGTAATACCATAAAAGTAAATTGAAGAAAATTATTACAAATTGTTTGAATGCAAAAATGCGGGATATTTCATAGAAGACATAGAAAATTTTGAGTGAGACATCAAACTATAATTTTTTTTTTTTGAACATACAATAACCACTCAGTAAGAATTAACGGTACTACTTGGTTATCCCGTCGACCAAAATACTATCGCTAAATTAGAAGATTAAATGCCAATAATGGATAATCGTGAATGTCAATTCAATGACATTAAATAAGACTAGCAAGGGTAACCGAGCTAAGATCGGTCAAAATTAACTTTGTGTTCAACTGGATATAGTATTTTTACTGTATAATACACTCTGTATTATTACTGTAAAACATGTTATTTATAATAGTATTGTCTTCAAAAACAATCAATAAGAAAACTATGTTTGTATGCACATGTTCATAAATTTTACTTTATTTTAAAACTAACAACGAAAGAACATCGATCCAAATCATTTTTTTAGCTCGACTCTGATTGGTTTAATCATGCATCTCGAATCCTATTAAAAATGCATAAAAAATTTCTTCTCATTCTGAAAAACAATATTTTTTGCCTGATATAGCCAAATTTGGAGACATTTTTTCATTTGGTGCCAAATACGTGTTTTGGCTTTCGTAATATTAATTGTCGATTTTTCGGTCAAATGTCGCCAACTTATTGGCTGTTACCACATTCTCGTAATTGTGACCTGTATTACCCAAAATGACCCACTAAGCAAATTTGATCAAACATGTGACTTAGCTCAATGGTCTTCAGATAATCAAAAACAGTAGAATATAAAATTGAATCGAAATCTTTTAAGCCATTTATTAAGTAAAATTAGCTTGACAGCATTCAGCAATGAAGCGAAATGATCCACTAATATAATTTTGTTTAACATGCGACTCAGCCCCATAGTCTTCTAGTGACAAAAACGTTTCGTTACAAAATTTAGGTAAAATTGATTGAGTCATTGTTATATATAAATTGAATGACGCTATTATGACACAAAATGAGTCACTAATCCAATTTTCAATAGTACGTGTTCTAGCCCAAAGGTTTTCTCTTGCCCGAAAACGATTAATACAATGTATAGTCAAAATGATAAGAGCCATTTTCTACATAACATAGCATAACCTATCATGACCCACAAATTACCCTTATAATCGAAATCTCTGGAACATGTGACCTAGCTCATTAGTTTTTGCGTGCAAAAAAATGTTAGATACAAAATTTACATAAAATCGATTAAGCCGTTTTTTAGATATAATTAGTTTGACTCTGACCCATTATGACCCAAAATGACGAATTAATCGGATTTTCTCAAACATATGACGGAACCCAATGATTTTCTTGTGCCTGAAAACGATAGAATACAAAATTTAGTCAAAATTGCGCGAGGCATTGTCTATATAAAATTAGAATGACATAAAAGTGACCCAGTAATTTAAATTTCTCAAACATGTGACCTAGCCCAATGATTTTCTCATGCCAAAAACATGTTGTACACAAAATTTCGTTAAAATCGATCCACTCGTTCTTTAGATATAGCTTGACCATGACCCATCATGACCCACAAATGACCCCTAAAATCGAAATCTCTTAAACATGTGACTTAGCCCATTAGTTTTCTCGTGTCTAAAAATTGTTCATATAAAATTTCGTTAAATCGATCCTGCCGTTCTTTAAATATAAATAGCTTGACCCAGACCCTTTATGACCCATTAATGGAAATTTCTCGAACATGTGACCTAGCCCAATGATTTTCTCGTGCCAAAAAAATGTCGTATAGAAAATTTCGTTAAAATCAATCCACCTGTTCTTTAGTAATAGCTTGACATGACCCATAATGATCCATCATGACCCACAAATTACCCCTATAATCGAAATCTCTCAAACTTGTGACTTAACCCATTAATTTTCTCAAGTCAAAAAAACTGTTATATACAAAATTTCGTTAAAATCGATCACGTCGTCGTTTAAATATAAATAGCTTGACCCAGACCCTTAATGACCCAATATGATCCATTAAAATTTTTTCTCGAACATGTATCCTAGCCCAATGTTTTTCTCATGCCCGAAAGCCATAGAATGCATTTTTTAGTCAATATTGCGTCAGAAAATCTCTAGATAAAAATAGCATGGCCCACATTAACTCCAAAATGACCCACTAACCGAATTTTCTCGAACATGTTATCTAACCCAATGGTCTTCTTGTAATCCAAAACAATAAAATAGAAAATTTTAATTAATATATTATCGTTATATAATTTAATATATAAAGGTCAGAATCATTAGAACCGTTTTTTAGATAAAAATGGCTTGACCCATAATGACCCACTAACCGAAATGTTTTGAACATGTGACCCAGATCAATAGTTTTCTCGTGCCAAAAAACGATTGGATACAAATTTTCCTACAAATAGATCCAGCCGTTGTCTAGATATAAATAGCTTGATCCTGACCCATTATGACCCAAAATGACCCAATAATCGAATTTTCTCGAACATGTGACCTAGCCCAATGGTCTCGTGCCCGAAAATGGTAAAATCCATATTTTTGTGAAAATCGTTAGAGTCGTTTTTGAGATAAAATTTTGATACATACGCGCACGCAGGCGCACACAAACACACAGAATTTTTGCTCGCATTATAGTATAAAATATACGTGTTTAAAATGTCATTAAGTTATTTTTATTTGTATTTTTATTACTATTCTACTAATTATTATTATTATTATTATTATTATTATTTGTTATTTAAAATAAAGATTACGCCAATATGTATAATTTGATTATTAGTTTGGCGATTTGTATAATTTGGCGAAATCGGTCGACGGGATAACAGAGTAGTACCGAATTAACATTCATAAATTTATAAACAATTCACGGAAGATGCGCGTATACCAAGACTATACTGGTTAAAATTTGGTAGAAATCAATCGCAGACTAAATGAAAATTATTTTCAGAGCGATTAATTATTTGCAGAGAGATTATGATTGGTTATCACTATTAACCACTTGAATTAGAGAGTACATGAATCAAAGTCAAATAAGATGGGTAAAAATATAAATAGAAATGTATTCGTATCTCAGATTAAAAACCTGTGGCAACGGAATCGCGATAGACAAAAAAGTGTTTTAGACAGGTTTTCATCTAAACAATTATATTACTATTACGGGCAATGATGCAAAAAACCAATATTTATTAGCATTTTATTTTAATATATGTGATTTCTATAAATTAAAAAATGTGTTTATTTAAATTTTGTATCTAATGTTTCGTAAGTTTAAAATAATGCCTTTCAATTAAAAACAAAATAAAAACGTCAAATAATATACACGCAACTACAACATCAACAAATTTGTTATTAAGATAAAATGAGGTTAAAAGAATTTTGGTTATTTTACGTTACAACATCACATGTAAAACGTAAGTATTTGATAAGCTTTAAAATTATGAAAATTTTGTTTCAAATTCGGACTTAAATTATCTGTTTTTCTATATCGTACAATTGCTTCAAAATTTCCACAACTCAGAAATTGGGTTTTTAGAATTATTGTTGAGACACTGCTTGATACTTATGCCTATATAAATAGGCTAAAGTGCCATGTAGTATTCTGAAAATCCAGCCCTTAGGTAGCGATTTTGTCGTTTTTTATGTTTTCAAGATGACCAATGATTCTAGTGAGGTAAATTTTATTTGATTTAATGATGTCAATAATAATAATACTATCATTATATTCATAGTTATTTTTAGTGACATCACTAGATCAATTCAAATTTGCTTACGCAGCCCAAAAATGGTTTTTCGAATTTTCTGAAAAGGTGAATTTATTTATTTATGGCATTTTTAAAGCCAGTGTGCGATATGTTATACAGACTTATTTAGTTACGGCACTTTTGAAACAAGTGTGTGATATGTTATGTTTATTAATTACCTACTTCTTATTTTAAATTTTTTAGCATTCAGTGATTGTACAAAAATATTCCTTTCCTTAAAACATGGAATTAGTGACAGCATATTCTTTATGATACTTTAGTCATTTTATCTGTTTAAGCTGAAAATTTATTTATACGCATATCGAATATATTTTTTTACTTTTTCGATGTTTGTTTCTTCGTACATAAATAGAGATCTGTTGCTGAAAGCAAATACAACAATTTCATGATACACTAAAAACTATTTACATAAACGTTAAATCTCGAGCAATAAAAAGGGAGTTTGTTCCATTAAGTACACATTTCGTGTAAAACGCTTTTGTATATTTCTCTTACATGTGGATAGAAAAAAGATAGAATCTTTAAATCTTTGTACAAATTTAATAAATTTGATATATTTTACCTATTTCTTACTCAATACGACTGTTAGTGTTAGTTTTAAAGAACGTAAAATAAACACAAAACAAAATACGTTAAATAAATAATTCTTTTCGAGCGATGTGAAACAAAGCGATGACAAGTATTTTGAAAATGGTCTGAATACATTTATTATTAAATCATCTACATGAAATTTATTTAATATCATAGTATAGTAGAATTTTTTCGATATATATTTTGTAAATGTTTTTTTTTTTTTTTTTTTTTTTTTTTTTTTTTTTATGTGCGAAGTGAATACGTATTTATTGAAAGAAGCTTGAATTAAGTAGATTTGAAGGAAAAAATTGAACAAATTTTCTAGGGACTTTTTAAATTAAGTAACTGGCATTTACTTTTTGAACGTCTCTTGCCGAATTTAAATAGCGGTAATATGATACAGCAAGTTGATTTGGAAAAAAAGAATACTTACTACAGTTGTTTTAAATTCCATTGTTAACAATATTTCTCATTTTAAAGCATTGTAGAATTTACATAGTATAGTTATTTACACTGCAAAACAACTATATTAAACGAGCAACTAAATTAATAAAAAGAATATTACCCAGTTAAACTAATGGCATTGAGCTCACACGGTATGCATACTAATTGCACATTACACCTTTATATTTTCAAGGGTTAATGCCGTTCAAAAAATCAGAATTCAGAAATCGCCATGAAAAACCCATTTATATCAATTAAGGGGAGGGGCATGAGCGCTCCGTTCCCCCTCTTTATTCAATGATGACCTAATACTAATCCCGGAGATGCCTCACCAGAATGATCCTATAGCTTAATTTTAAACGAAAACGGATATTTTTGCATGAGAAAACCATTTATATAAATGATGGGGAGGGGCATGAGTCCCCGTTCCCCCCACTTAGACATATCGAATGAACTCCAGAAACAAATGAGGGAAGCACCTTATAAGAATGTACATATATCCAAAATTTCAAGTGAATCCGATAGTTTTATCATGAGTTTTCGCGTTACGCACATACAGCATGGACGGGCACATAAGCTCCCAGGCTATGATAGCCTGTGAGCTAAAAAAGCAAAGCAGTCATGTGTACCTTATCAACATATTGAAATGGCACAACGAATGACCATTTTGTTTTTAAAGTTCAACTTTATAAACAAACATAATTTTTTTATGTAAATGAAGAACTAGAACGCGACATTTCGAATATTGGCGATGCAATGTAAAAATCTGTTTTAAATCGCACCACTTAGCAAGAACATTCGCAGTTATAGACATAGTGGCCACAAGGTGATGAAAAAACAAATAAGTTTCCTTTGGCATGCTTTCCACTTAATTTAGACATAAGCGAGGAACATTTTTAATCCCATTTATTCATGTTCCACATCACAGTAAAATAATTCCACTCTTGCTGGTTTAAACTTCACATAGGCGTAAGATGCAGTCAATATAAGTACAAGATGAAACCCGTCGAATTTCGACGAAAAAAAATCATTAAGTAGGAAATGATTCATTGATTTATAATATATCTACATAATTAGCTACAATAAAAATGCATCTTACAATGGTCAGTTTAACTCTCAAACAAATATTATTTACAGATAAAATTAAGGAAAAAATACTATTTCTATAAAACTCAGTTGTCCATATTAAACTTTAATCGCATATGTAAAAATATAAAAATAAAGCAAAATACAATAAATATCAGTTATTAAGATGCAGTTAGCAATTGAGGCTCTTATATTTGGTATAAATGCGCATGAAAAAAATATTTCAAATTGACACGATCTTAGAATTTCACGTAACATCGAAACTCGTCATAATTTTCATCGTCTGAAAATTTGTATGCACACATTTTAGTTTTTATCAATTTAAGAGAAAATGGAATATTTCTGTTGCCACAATTACAAAATTCGTAGTAAAAGCTATAAAAAAAATAATATGTCAAAAATAAATTGAGATACATCTTTCAAACAAATTACATTCAAAAGTAGATATTTTTCTCTATACGATGGTGTAAAAATTAAAAATGTGCGATGTATTGAAGTATAAAGTTTGCAGTACAGAAAATTGCTAAACCGAATTGCATGTGAAAGAGTTGCCATTCGCAGAATGACGTATGCGTTAAGCGCATATACTTTTAGTCTTTATAATATAGATAACATCTTATTATTATCATTCAATTTCACAAGGTAAATACTTCTACACCATCTGACAGGGGTTTTTTTAGCACAAGAAAAACGGAGAACAATCCACTCCGAATCCGATGTAACGAGGTTAAAACCAAACAAGCGCTAGAATACAAGATTTTACGACTACTTTTTACGTTGCCAATAAACTTACAAGAAAAAAGTCATTTTAACCAATGCGAAATTTTATCCCTCGAAAAAGAAAACGAGTTCTCTCAGACCGTCGGAGGAATAAGTTATGCAAATTATTCCCTCAAACTTTTAATCTATTTTGTTAATAGTTATATATTTTGAATTAGTTAAAAATAATTGTGAATTGTAACAGGAAAAGGAAAAATCTTTCATCTCGATCTTCTTTATAATTCCATGCTAAAAAGAAAAGTGAAGTGCAAAAAGTATCTTAGAAGAACATTTAAATCTGAAATTGATCATGCTCCGCAGTTAGATCTGCTAACATTTTCAATCTACATTGAAACATCTCTGGTGTTTCAAAACTAATCATAAGTATATAAAAAACAGCATTTAAATGTGATTATTCAATGAGCCATATTTATTAAAAACATACCAAATTCATAGAATATATATAAAACAATTTCGGCTACCAATTACGTTATAATTTTTAACTACTTATAATATTTACAGTGATAAAATGAAATGTATGAATGTATCATTTGGCATGTCGAATTTTGAATTTTATTAAACAAACCTAACCTTTTTTACGAATGTTTTCAGTTATTATTCTTTAAAAATATATATTCTTCAATTTAAAATTTAAAATAGGGAGAGGAGTACATATTTAAAGCAATTTTATCCTCCAAATTTCCATTAAAGAAATGAAGCGAAGCATGAAGAAAACTATTTGAAATATGTGCAATAAATCTGAATGATATCCAGCAAATCATTCCCCACTTCGCTTTTATGCGCCATTCGAATTTTAATTAATCAGTAATGCATAAAATATTGTTTGACAATAATATTCCTAATTGAGACTCAGAATCTATATTTTTATAAATTCAAGAGAAGAATGCATAGCTGTTTATATGCATAAATCATATTATGGAATTCCGAGACTATATTGAAAAGTTGTTAACGTTTTAATCCCCGATGAAACCCTTTCCCCGTCCCCCTCCCCCACAAAAGTATTTTTCTCTTTTTTGTGCGATTTAATATGGAGCTTACACAGAGAAAATTGCATGGATCGTTCGTTAGCAAAATTTGACATTGGGTCGGTTTGAAAATACGTTTTCGATCAAATATTAATGTAGGAATTATAGGAAATGAGTTATAGCAAATTTCTATTACTTATAGGAATAATGCTAAAACCTATTAATTATAGGAAAGTACCAAAACTTTTCGTTTCTACCCAAAATCTTCGAGTTAATACAGGTAACAATAGTTGATTCAAAGTGTAGATTTAAATACTCAACTCGAAATAAGAATGACGCATAAAAATGCAATTAAACTTTCTATATAGGTAAATTTTTATATTTTATAATAATCTTGATCTGCAAGTGTTTCGAAAATGTTCTGTTATAACGATATCGTGAGTAAGGTACTACATTAAACTTTTTCCCACTTCAAATTATAAATGATTCAGAACTTCAATTTTGCCCTTAATACCAGGTTCACTAGTGGTGCAGAAGTTCTGGTCTCGACACTAGTAGACGGAAAGTTCTGGGTTCAAATTCAATCTCACCCGTCGGCCTAATCGTTTGAAATTCTCCATGGTTTTCATAGAACCTTTGATTTCCTAGCGTAAATAAGGGTCAGATATATAAGACCCCCACGGAGGACACTTTTCCTCTTTAGGTCCCTTATCTCCCGTGTTGATAATTGGCCGTCATAAGCACAACAAAACCAAGCCATTAATAACATATTGATGGAAGATATCAGAATGCGACTCCAAATGGTTTTAATTAATAAAGTTTTAATTAATCCATAAAGTTTTAATTTTTGTAAAGTAAAGCGCGTTTAAAGTTTCATCTTTTTCCTCACTCTTATTGGGATACCTCCGAGTTAAGTGAAATTTTCTATAAATAAATTATCAGCCATTCACTCATTTATTTATTCTTTTTGGCTTTAAAAATATATTCACACGGAGATAGGGGATAAACTAATTTCTTATCAGAGAGCGTTTCAATAGATTCGATATTTTATAAACGAACAAAATTCGAATATCATATTAAATCAGTAATATATTTAAAAATAAATTACACATGATTATACATGTGTATCAGATAGCACTTTAATAGTTATGATATTTTAAAGAGAATAAAATTAAGATATCTTAAAACATTAGTGATATACTATTTAACAATGAGTTACACATAATTACGTTTTATCAGATAGCACTTTAAGAGATTCGATATTTTATAAGAGAGCGAAATTAGAATATCGTTTTAGATGAATGACACATTTAATAGTGAATTACACATAATTACGCGTAAGATACGTGTTGAATTTTAAAGGCGTAACAAAAAAAGGCAATGATAAGAGCGATGAGCCAGATACTTGTTTTATTTTCTATAAATCATTTAATAGAAGAAAATATACGATGAAATGATGCATGAAAGGCGATTTGTAAATATGAATATAGTATTATTATTTCAAATTTGTATTTACATTCGCGGATAAAACCTAAAACTACTATTAAGGATATTATGACTAAAAGAAGGATATTAGTTCCTTTCCTTAATTTATTTCCGAATGAATTACCAATACGTATGCATGTAATTACATTGAAGTTAAGCAAAGTTCGACATGATAGGAACTATTACAGTAAAATAAAATCACAGATAGACTATCGCGTGCAACGATCTTATTTCGAACCACAGGGAAATTTGTTAATAAACGCAAAATTTTCTCTACACTGTAAAAAAAAAAAAAAAAAAAAAAAAAAAAAAAAAAAAAACAGATGATTTTACGGATATTGTACTGGTAATCGGAAAGCCACTACAATTCACTCTTTTTAACGGCAAAATTCCCGTCAATTACATAAAAAATTTTCACTTACTCCTAGAATTTATGGGAATTCTTCCATTAAATAACAGTAAACTCTACTGGTGTCACCATAACGGTTCAATCTCGGTAAAATTGACTTATTATTATTATTATTATTGTTAATGTTGTTATTATTATTTTACAGAATAGCAAGAAAAATTCATTTAAGAGGTCTCCGTAGACCTATATTTTACCCGTTGGAGCAATTTAGCAACATATCACATTTAATTTCTTTTCTCAGCCCGTATGAAACATGAACGCATGAAATTTTTATCACAGACAACTTAATATATATTCTGAGTAAAATAAATTTTACAATATTCTACATTGAAATTTTATTATTTTTTATGTTTAATTTTGATTAAAACATGGCAATTTTTCACTTAAAAATGATATTTTCATAATTTTTTTTGTTTAAATTTAAATTAAAAATAAATAAATTGCTTTCAAATGAAGTATAAGTTCAAGATGCAAGGGGGGGGGGGGGCTCTTAAACCAATAGTTCTGCTAACAACGTGCGCGCAATGCATGCAAGTCAAAAAAAACAATTAATTTTTTTTTTTCAAAATTAAACATTAAAAAAATAAAATAAAATTTCAATATAGAATATTAAAAAATATATGTTAATAGAAGAGGTATTAATTTGTCTATATTAAAAATTTTATGTCTTTACGTTTAATAGGGACTGAGAACAAAGAATAAAATGTGACATGTTGCTAAATTGCACCAACAAGTAAAAAGTAAGACTCTTGAGACCCATTAAGATACTTTATACTATATTATAAAATTACGATAAATGTTCAAGAAAGAATTAATACTAAAAATATTTATATTTTAAACAGAAACTAAGATATAAACACGTCATTTTCTTAACAAAAAATTTATTATAAAGCCCCCATCCCATATCTTTTATTCAATGTAAACTTTCATACTGTTATAGTAGTTAACCTTTAGGTAAGCATTTCGGATATTTTAACATTAATCAACGGTTCAAGCGTTTGGCAAATGTGACAAGAAATTATCATATTATTGAATAAATTAATTAATGATGAATGGAATTCGATAACACACAGTGGATATAAAAGCTGCATTATAAAAGATTAATTACATTCTCAAGAAATTAGCAAATATAAATTGGTTTAAAACAGATTTTATTTCTCAAGGTAAAAACTAGACATAATAACATTTGAATAGATTTAATGCAAAAGTATAAAACAATAATTATAAAAAATACTTTTATGTCTTCAAAACAATATTAATTTATCTAGTAGTCTGCTATATTACACAAAAGTAACTGCTTACATTTGTTATATTTGTGATCGATATACAGTGAATAATTACGTAATAATTACAAATGATTACAAATAAGTAGTGCAACAAATAATAGTGAATAATTACAAATAATTGTGTTCGATATACAATGGTTCAATATCGGTAAAATTGACCTTTTTTTACAGTGTAGAGAAAATTTTACGTTTATTAGCAATTTTCCCTGTGATGAAATGTGATGGTTGCACGCAATAGTCTACCTGTGATTTTATTTTTCTGTAATAGTTCCTATCATGTCGAACTTTACTGAACTTTATTGTAATTACATGCATACGAATTAGTAATTTATTTGGAAATAAATTAAGGAAAGGGACTAATGTCCTTCTTTTAGTCGTAATATCTTTAATAGTAGTTTTACTTACCCATCCTAACCTGCCTGTCTGTGTGTCTGTAAACGCTCTATCTCCCGAAAAAATTGAGATAGAGACTTAATTTTTTTTTGTACTTAGTATATAAGAATGGGACGAAGCCTATTTCATATCAGTAACCTCGATTATTCGGAACTATTTTTTTTTCGGACTTTCGAATAATTCGTTCTGATAAAAGATACGTAAAAATTTTCGAATTTTTTTATTTTAAGAGTTGATCGTAAAAGGCAATAAAGTAACACAAATTTTGCATAAAGAACGAAGTCAATCGAATTATTAGTTGTCGAGATATCTGTAATCCTGTTTTCCACATTCTTCGATTTTTCATGACCCTGTATTTCATTCAAATTTTAATTCAAAGATATATTTTGATTAGAAATGAGACGCTTAATCCGACGCAATAAACTGTTAGTTAATAAGATTATTATTTTTGGAGTTATAAGGATGTTTCTTTTTCGCAACTCAAACTTAAGTAGTTTGGCGTATTGTATAATTTGTCGAAATTGATTCATCAGCAACTCATTAATAGAGCATTAATGTGCATAATAAAAATATTTAATACACGTTTAAATTTTGTTTTGGAATTGCAATGCATTTTATAAATAGTTTTCATGTATTATATATGCATACATATGATGGGTAAGTATTATGGTGGCCCCCAACGACTAGTTAGGTTTTGTCTGCGAATGTAAATACAAATTTGAAATAATAATATTATATCCATGCTTACAAACCGCCTTTCATGCATCATTTCATTTTATATTTTCTTCTATTAAATGATTTGTAGGAAATAAAACAAGTATCTGGCTCATTGCTCTTGTAATTGCCATTTTTGTTAATAAAAGCAGAATTTCCCATTAGAAAATTTTTAACATACGTTTTATAATAAAATTTTGTTCAAAAATTGTATTTGAAAAAATATTTTTTACCGAAAATGATTTATCTTCGCAAAATTAATAATAATAATAAATTAAAAAAAATAAATAAATAAACATAAAATATTTAAATCACATAACTCAGTCATATAAAAATGTATGCATAGACACAGTCTGTTTTAGTAATTTGCTTTCCCAGACGACTGCTCGAATTTATCAGATTGTCAAACTCTTCATTCTCTTGAAACTGTTAAATTAAATTACTTTAGTGTTGAATACGATACATTAATGATGAATACACTAGCATAATGTTATATTTATAAATATGCAAATACATTGCATGATGAAAAATAAATTGCACTCTTCATAAAAGGATAAAACAAAGGAAAAAATATTAAAATCGTTTAAAAATGATATGATTTACTTATGTAAAAAAATTTAGAAGAAATATTTTAGGACTATAACAGAATGCTGTAAAAGAATACCGTAGAAATATGCCTTACACAAAATTCCTATTTTTAATGAATTTGTTTTTAGATATTTCTGAATTATATGAGTACCGAGCTCATATAGTCGTCGTTTGGACCGTCTGTTAATAAATAACAGCTCAAACATTACTTAACGTAATAATTTGAATTTTGATATATGCAATCACTGCAGAGTTTCGTAAAGTCATTTCTAACTTTAGAAAATCGAATAAATAAATAAATAAATATATGTATATATATACACATTAATATAAGTATTCTTTGTTTTCCTAAATCTTACCATACGTAATTAATTCATTGATAGTACATAATATATAATGGTGATCACGTCTCATTTGAGATGAAATCATATTATTTCCTCATTCTATATTTAATATATATAAGCGTGAAAAAATTTTCTAACATTAATTTTTCATAAAATTACAACAGTTACTACATCAAAATTTGAATATTTATAAAATTAGTTATAGTACGGACGCACTTTATTTGCCACGTTTGACATACAATTTCAGATTTGTTTGAATTATATGGAAGCTCACTCTATCTACAATTTTCTATATGCACGGAAATTTTTTGGTTTCGAGTCATATTTTTGCCTTGCTCAACTCTGAAATTAAAGTTCTGTTTTTATAGTATCTGTGCCTAACCATTTGAGCATAGATTGGGAAGCAGCAACATAGACAATCGCCTCCTCTGATTGGAGGCTAAAAATCCAGAACTAGATAAAGCTGGATTCCCTTGTTAAATCATAATTGATCTGTTAAATCATATCATTGGTGAAAAACATCTGAAAAGCCAACTTTACTTGTTGATTTATAGGTTTATCATTTTGTTTTTCAGTATCCAAAGGAATGAAAACATAAAAATTGGAAGTTGGAAAACACAATGGTAAAGCTACTAGTCAACAGATTAAAGTGCAAAGGTTTTTTAAGTGTTTTTTACCAATATGTGACTTGGCAGACCAATTGCATTTTAACTTGGAAATCGAGTTTTAACTCATTCAGGAATTTCAGTCTGCAACTCAACGAAGTGATTGTCTGGGCTGCCTCCTTTCTTTCTAATAGAAATGTCTGCATGTCCATGAGAAGCACATCTAAATGTATCTGGGAATATGTTGCTTAGCTGCCAAGTTTCATATTAATATTTTTAAAGGAAATTTTCATTTTATTTGGAAATAAAAAAATATTGTCTTATAATGATCAAATTTAATGATAAAAAATCATGTCATCAACACATCAGAATATTTACATTACATGATTTTAATATTGTGGCACGTTAGTTTTTTCTTTGTGTTTCTCTCATGATGGACATGTATTACGGTCTGAAACTTTTGGAAAGTTAATCTATTTTGTATTGTAAGTAGCAAGTTATTTTAATTAAAAGATTTAATAGCAATTGTATACACTGATGAGCCAAAATTATTGTTTACTTATGATAAACAGTGCAATAAGTCCTTTTAGTAATATGTAAAATTCTTTTTGCAAACCTGGGCAAGTGTGACATCAGCAAAAAAATTCAGATTAAAGTTTTTATTGTTACTCCTTGGCTAGTATAGAGAGCTATTTCCGATTGTTACGAAATCTAAAAATGTTAATTACACTTTATAACTAATACCTACAAATCGTAAAAATATGCATGATTGAATTTTCAAAATACATTTCTACTTTTTAAAGCACAACAGCATGAAAAATATTTCATATTGGAAGAAAATATCTCTGATGAAATATTGATGATTTTAAAGAAAACATTCTTTTCAATGTTATAATGTACTTCTAAAAAGTCTAATAACAGGAAACACAAACCTTCGTGTTGGTCAGCCTTGATGTACAGCATTAAAATTTTAAGGATATTTATATTATTGGAAAATTTTTGCCAAAACTAAGTATTTAAATAGTATTATTAATATGTAAATTTATGTTGAACATCACAAAACTGTTGATTTTTCGCAATAGAAACCACGATAAAAATACACAGATTTTTTTTTTTTTTTTAAACTTTGCTATAAAGAATCCTAAGCTCTATCTATGCATTAAAGTAAATTTATACCCCCAGTTCTATTTATTCCGTTAAAAGAGTTTCGCTTCAGATAAGCACTCTCGATTTTCTAACATTAATCACAGGTTGAAACGTCTCGAAAATGTGACAAGAAATTATCATAATATTGAATACATTATTTCATGATGAATGGAACATGATCAGTCATAATGCATAAGGATTTAAATATGGTGAAATATGAAAGATAAATTTTCACACATACCAAAAAAAGATAAATCAAACAAATTTCAAATTATTTTTTAAAAAGAGAGTTTCAGTGAAGGTGAAAAATTGAGATTGAAAATAAAATGTTTAGGACCTACATTTAAAAACACAATATTATTTACGATAATATAGTATGCAAAATAACAATATACTACATCTGACAATAAAGTTCGGTGAATAGTCCTGTAACATTAATGTAGATGCAATATTAACGAAAATTACCATACCATCCTTTGAAATAGTCATCTCCCATAACTATGCAGCTCTGAGATATGTTATACATGTCCTGGGAAATTTGCAAGATGCCTTATTTTGGGATGGTGCTCAAAAGCTTCAGCACGTTTCGTTGGATGTCAGCGATATGGTAAAATCTCTTTCAAAGAGAGTTTGAGTGTTGAAAATAGGAAGAAGTCTGGAGAATTTAGATCTGGCGAGTATGGTGGATGTTCAATTTGCACCACCCCTCATGAATTTCTTTTGGTATTTTTCAAAGCTTAAAACCAAACTTTAAACTGATCTTTTTTTCTTTCATTTTCCTGTTCTCAGTTAAGAACCAACACACTGAACAAGCACTTAGTAAAGCACATCTTACACAGAACATAAACGCGCTCAATTGAACGACGATGGGGGAAGATGATCAACACCTGCGTCTAAGCAGGTGCTGCGTTTTGTTTCCTCAGTGTTGCCAGATCGGTCATTCTGAATTCATTCACCAAACTTTTTTGTCAGAGGTAGTATTTTATGGCCTTGCAGCATTATTTAAAAAATCAGTTATGTTGTAGCTAAAAATTAATTAACTAACAAACAAAAATGTTTAATTTCTTAAAATACGGGGTATTCATAAAACAATTTCTCAATTTTAATGGCATATAATAACAATTTTTAATCTTTTGGTAAATGTTTGTTACTCTGGTCGAGAATAGAGATATTTGAGCCATATCTGAATCCTTGTGATGTCCGCATTTTCGATGTTCACATTTTATTCCTTTTTGTTATTGGTCCCGGAATATTAATGTTTAGTCTATGGCGCATGTGATATATGACTCTGTTATCACGTAAGCAGCGTTTTGATTTTTATTAGCTCAATGTGAAACGTTCAAATCTTTCGCTTTGGACAATGGATGACCGCATTTTATTTATTTTATTTTATATTATATTCATTTTTTTGTCTAGACTGAATGCAACCGAATAATTTAAATTTTAATTTATTGAGGAACGTGTTATATGTGATTTAAAATTGATTTCATTTTGTGTATGAGAATTAGTACACTTTTAAAAATTAGATCAGATTTTAAAGATTATCAAATTTCTAACAATGAGAACGCCACATAAGTACCTATGGAGCGTTCTAATTTGTCAGAAAATAGATACTCTTTAATAACAGAGGTATTTTTTAAGATATGCATTTTGAATGTATCGGAACGCTTTGAATGTAGCGGTCTTTTTGCACCTGACGAAGAAAGACTACGTTCTTTCGAAAGGCCTTGTGCAATTTAATTTATTTTATGGTGTTTTAAAAAAGTTTTTTCACTTCAATTTAGGTTTTTTCGTGGACGATTAGTTAAAAAAATTATTTTCCAAATGATCGTTGTAATTTGTTAAATTATAATTCCTTTAGACTATTTACAACAAATCATGATAAAATTGAAGGTAATAAAACCTAGATTGTCTTACATACATTCAATATACGAACCTGTAGTAATACGATACCAGTTCAAAGTCCGATTCTTCCTACCTTTTGTTTACAAGTCCACAGTGACGGAAGCCTCTTCTATACTATGTCTCAATTCTTACATATCATTAGATATCAGCGAAACGTAGATACAATGTTTTATGAATTCCAAGGAAAAAAATCGCATTGTTGCAATGGATCTAGAAGAGAACGCCACATAAGCGCCTTAGGGTCTTTCTGATTGATCAGAATACAGGTAATCTTTAATATATATATATATATATATATATATATATATATATATATATATATATATATATATATATATATATATATATCTTGAATCAACATCCTACAGTGCTCATAGTTCATAATATGGAAAATCATAACTGCAACATTTCTTTATAGACACCCTGTATATTTATTTTCGAAATTGACAAAATTATATTTTAGAATTATTGGTCTCAATCTTTTAATCTTTTGATGCCTGATAACTATTCATACATGTTTTTCGAGTACACTGTAATAGTAAGTCGGTATTTCTATAGATGTAAAGTTACAGAAATCTGTAGGCTTACTAAAATTATATCTGTATAAAAAAGTAAATCTGCAAAACAAGTTTTAGTAATGTTAGAGACATCCGTAGCTTTACAAAACAATCTATTAAAATTACAGTAATCTTACAAAAATTTTATCTGTAACTGTAGTAGTTACATTAAAAGTTCTAAGAGTTCCCAGTTTAAAGAAAAATTTCTTAATAATCATACATTTTTTTATTTATAGTGCAAATGTGTATCTGTTACAAGAATTATTGTTGTTGCTGTTACACAAAAACATCCAAGAGTCCCAGTTTCCTTGAAAAAATTTAGTAACTTTAAGTATTTTCTATAATGCAGATAACTTCTAGATAACATATACTCACATTGGATATGGCTACTAGAAATACATAGGAAGTGACGCATACCTTCTCTTCTTTGAAGCAATTTATCAGTCCATTTATGCTTATTCGCTGTATTTATTGAACATTCATTTTTTTCTAGCTTGCATAATATCAGCGTCTTATAATGTAGAATTTCTGCTTGAAAAAATTTAGTAACTTTAAGTATTTTCTATAATGCAGATAACTTCTAGATAACATATACTCACATTGGATATGGCTACTAGAAATACATAGGAAGTGACGCATACCTTCTCTTCTTTGAAGCAATTTATCAGTCCATTTATGCTTATTCGCTGTATTTATTGAACATTCATTTTTTTCTAGCGTGCATAATATCGGCGTCTTATAATGTAGAATTTCTGCTCCTGCGGTTTTTTGAAATTTTCTATGGAATCTATTATCGGATATGTTCGATAATAAATACGGCGCCTGTGCAAGGCATTATTAATTACGTCTATGCCAGGCATATCAGCTTCAAATTAGGCATATCTTGTAAAACAGGATTGCGCATCAACTAATTGTTTTGCTGTTAAATATATTCAATAAAGGGCTTTTCCTCGCTTTCTGTACTGGGTTATTCATATATTTAAATCTCTTCACTTTCTTATGAATAAATATCCAAGCATGCTTTCACATAGCAGCCAAATCTTTCTATTTTTTTTTTTTTTTTTTTTTTTTTTTTTTTTTTTTTTAGCTATTTCTATTTAGTTAGTTATTTTATTTAATCTTCAATTTCTATTATGCAAATAAATAGTCTTATTCAAAAATCGGAATGCTATCCATACTTTTTCATTCAAATATGCCTTATATTTTGAGGCTCTTTATTTTCATATAAAATTATTTTTAAATGCTGTAAGTGATCTATTAAAATAACATAATATGGAAAATAATACCTTTTAGTTTTACATGTTTCACTGCTCTGACGGCAACTTTTTCAAAAACAATATATGATAACAGAAATTTTTTGCTAAAATAGCTTCAAATTAAAAATAAACAGAAAACATAAATCACGTGAACATGCACATAATGAAGTAAACTGGAAAAAACAAAAGGTAATAAAAAATAAAATTAATTGTGAAAGTGAAATATTACAAATTATCGTCTTAAAAACCTTTGAAGTATTTCCTTCCAAATTTTAGGGAGCTCCATGGAGGCAAATTCTTTGCAAATATTGTCTCTACGTATGAAGATTTCTATTGATTCTCTGAGGATTGATTGAAAATATATTCTAGAAGGGTACACTATTCTGCTATTTTTAAAATCTATTTCTAATGGTTCTTTTCTACATAATCTTGAGAGAGATGTAGTTTTCCTATTGCATTTGATGTCAGCTATATGTTCTTTAATCCTAGTTCTGAGTTTTCTACTTGTTTCACCAATGTAATATTGCTTTGTTCCATCTTGTTCTGTGAATGGTATTTTGTATATGCCAGATAAGATGCTCTGGTGCAATAACGCCAGGAGGGGTAATAACGCCAAGTGCTAATTTTACGCATGATTATGAAATAATTCAGAAAATGGCATCTGTGGGATCAGCGCAGAAGGGCTCTAGGTCATATAAAACGCAAACAACAGCTTAAAGTTATTCTGTTCCATTTGTAGGACTTATCGCTTTTAGAAGCAACTAAAATTAATGCTTGATCTAAAATTTTCGAGGTAAGTTTTGTGATGTGACGACTATACACCAGGAAATATTTTGTTTACTATTTAAATTTGTAGGGATTTTGTACTGAAAATATGTTTGATTAGAATTATTTCTTCTTTAGAAAAAAAATCGTATCAAAACTTGACTTTGTTTAAATCAAACATGTCGAAACATTGAATGACATTATAATTGTAATGCGCAATAGAAGATTTAAACAAAAAAAAGTCATATTTGAAAGAAAAGTTGTTGTTTTAGTAAAAATAAAAGCCCTTTTTTCAGATAAATAGTTCTAAAATTGCAATGATTGTCATAATAAAGAAATTTATATTATCTTTAAAAATTTCCATGAATTTGTTGTCTGCGCATCCTGTTATATGACATATGTAAAAAAAGGGGATGTTATTTTAAAAGCAAATCAATTTCGTAAACGTTTACAAGAGATGATTGCGAATTAGAAGACAATAATTTCTACAGCTGAATACCTTTGTACTCTAGTCTCCATAGCTAGATTAAAAACTGTTTATGTTATGGACAGCGTTGTGCACTGAACTAAAATAAAAATCTACTAAAAAAATAAATAAAAATAAAAAATAAATATAAATAAAATAAAAATGTATGTATGCATACATATAAATAAATAAATACTTTTACAAATGAATCCAAAATAACACAGATATTACCATAATAATAACCCAATGAAACCAGTATTTACACTGACTTTAATTAACACAAAAATGAAATCCTGTTAAAATCTTATGAAGTGATATAGAGAGTAGTTTACCAAAATTAAGAAAGGTAAATGGATAAATAGACTGTAGAAGGCTTTTGTATTAGAAATCTCTTTAGGGGTGCATAGCCAAATATTTAAGTGTAGAATTAAAATGTAGAAAACAAACTTAGGCTGCCAAACCCTTTAAAGGAATTATGCATGCAATAATTTTAACCGAAATTACATATTTAAATCTTGTGCTAATGAACCAAACAAGATATAGGACAAGATTTGAATTACAATTAAATAGAAACAGAAAATTGTGTATCTATTAAAACATAAAAAAATGGATTGTTACAGCAGTATCATTTTTATTTGGGCAACCTTACGTATGTGCATCACATGCTAACATAAAAGTTTATTTCATTACCCGATTTTTTTCACAATTTCGTCTTCGTTTGCCCTTTACAAAAGAAAAAAAAAGCGGGCCAGCATTTTAGCAATTTTTTAATCTTTTGAGGTAATAATCTACTATGTTCATATACACATTTTAAAAACCACAGTGAAATAAAAAAAAATTATTTCACCTGTTAATTGTATCTTAATATTAAACATCGTGTAAATCTTTCATAACAATATTATATAGAAGATGGTTAAATATATGTAAATAATATATATAAACTTTATACATATGAAAAAAAAAAACATTATTTTTCTGATAGATAAAAAATTAGAAAAATAATAATTAGATTTATATTTTCAAAAAAAAAAAATTACCCCAAATTATTCAAAAATGTAGAAAAAGAAAATGTTTTAACTAAAAAAAAATTAAACTGGTATGTCGTGGCAATCACATATTGTTAATATTAATATCATTCTAATATTTTCATTTAAATAACCCACTCAGGCATCAACACTTATGGGTAAGAAGTATAAAGCCTTTCTTTGAATTTGGCATTGGATTACAATGATCAATGTACAGTAATAGAGAAGAATCCTTCAACCTAAATGATATCAATTGATTGTGATCAGGATTAGGAATCTTAGCCATGAATAGGATACAAGTGGCTGCTGTTGATTGATCAAAAGCGAAATTGAATCAGCGCTCATTTTTGGCATATTCTATCATAATATGAAGTTTGGTGAAATCCCATGTATTAGTATTAGTGATTCTGCCATCGCAGTAATAGAACAAATCCCTGCATGGCAGGGAATAACGTAAGTAGATATACATTAAAACCTTAACAACATTTATTTATGCCAAGATCTAATATAGCATGTGGTTAATAGAAAGTCCGTGTATCTGTTATTTAGTTATAGATATTTTGGGAAAATAGTGATAAATGTAACATAGTAGCATCACCTGTTGGGCTAAACATAGTTAGATAAAATCTAACCAGATCTAAAGAAATCTGAAATTTTATAAAATCTAATAGTCTAACACTTGTGTTAAAACTCATAAAATATTTGTGTTACATAGACAGAGACTACACGTACAATATTCACGGATAGTTACTTTTTAAAAAAGTTTAAATCATGGCGCAAACCTCCTAAATCATTAAATTTTGTCGAAAATCTCAAAAGTTTCCCTGAATTCAATCCTTTTTTTGCATATATAGAGGGTGCCCACACAATCTTTACACAGGGCTGCCACAGGCGACAATTTTTGTACGCCAATATTTTTTTGATAAAAACTTAAATTTTGTTTTACTTGCAAATGTTGTCAAAGTGGGTGTTAACAATTTCTATTTACAGAAACTGGTGACAGTCAGAATTAAAAAATAGTCACTTCTGGCAGCCCTGTTACAGGAATTTGTCTTGGTGTTAACAGAATTGAAAGGTTTGTTTATATGCTATATGGTGCTCTTAAATAGCAGTTGGATGAAAAACTATATTTCTGCACATTTCGAATAAAATTAGCCTTATTCAGGTAATTAAAAAAAACGATGTGAAATGTGAAAGGTATTGTGATCCTATATCTAAAGACACAACAGGTAATGTTGTCAGTAAGACTGAATGCCTGGCTTCAAGTGTAAAAGTTTTACATATATTTACCCAAGAACAAAGAACCATTAAATTATTGTGAAGGTAAGCTCTTTTATGCTAAAATAAAATCGTCCAAGTCAAAGAACTATTGCTAAATCGTTAAAATGCTCAAAGTCAAAGAAATCATTAAAACTGATTTGAATTTTAAAAAGTTCGAAAAACACAATCTTCATAGCCTTTCTTTACGGCATATTGCTGAATGTAGAACACGATGCATAAATCTTTATGACAATACTTTATCTGGAGATTAGGAAATTGCTACAATATAACTTAATAACAATACGAGTTTGGGTCTAATTAAATGGCTCTAATAAAGAGATATCCATTCAATAAAATGAAAGAGAATGAAGACAAAAATTAAGGCCAACTGCGCTTATTATAAATGTATTTTACACCTATTTTTCAAATATACGATCACTTTATTTCTGATGGTATCAAATTTTTAAACTGCATCAAGATAAAGCAAGAAGCTACACTTCACAATTCATTACTAATTCCATGGAATGAGTAAAAGCTATCCGTACTTTAATCTTAATTGATATGCCTGTTAAATCACCTGATTTATCACCCACTGATTTTTGCACTTTTCTACTTTTACAAAACACTTTATCGTGACTTATAACTTATATATAGGTTAAAGACTTATATTATAGACTTTAAAAATCTATTCCTAAAAAAATAAGCCAAAATAGCTCTTCCGAATCTAAAGAGGCTTTATTATCATGGAAATTATAGTTTAGAAAAGTGGTTCATAACATTAAAAATAATATTTAGATAATTGAATCTTGAGTACAGGGCTAAGAAGCAAAACATTTAAAACACGAATATGTTAAATAAATCTGTTATGTTAAAAATCGGTTTCTTTTGATGTTAAATCATTATTTACTAATGTTCCTGTCGAAGGTGCTTTAGATTTCCTCAAGAAAAGGCTCTGCGAATTTCATTTTTCCTTTATCGAAATCGAGGAGTTCATTCATCTATCTCGTGCTTGCTTATCTCAAAATACTTTTGTATTTAATGGGAATTTCTTTCGTATGATTGACGGTTTGGCTATGGATAATCCTCTTAGTCCGACTTTATGCTATTTGCACATGCTTTATTTTGAAATAAAATTGTTTGAAGTCTTAAAATTTCCGTTCTATGTTCGTTACGTAGATGATACCTATGCTTTAGTTGAAGTGAATTCAGATATAAATCATATTCTCTCTGTCATGAATTCCATTAATTCTTGCATTCAATTTACTTTTGAAATTGAATCGAACAATTGCCTTTCATTTCTGGATATCCTTGTTATTCGCAATGAAGATAATTTTCAGACTACTGTCTTTCGCAAACCTTTTGCGGTCAATCTTCCACCTCACAGATATTCTTCACATCCTCCTAACCAGAAAGTTGCGGCTTTTAAAACTTTTGTTTTCCGGGCTTCCAATATTTGTTCAACTCCTCAGTTACTCAGTGATGAACTTAATTATATAAAAGCTATTGTTGTTGATCGTGGTTATTCCCCTAATATTATAGATTCAATTCATAAAAATTTGACGAAATCCAACCAATCTGAAAGAAAAAACTTAAATTCGAACTCCAATGCTTTGGTTGTTTTGCCTTTTTATCCCCAAAATCAGTCAGCAAGTTGCTAAAATTTTAAAAAGGTTCGATTTCAATGTTATTTTTTCTCCTGTTAATAAAATTTCTTTTTCAAATCTTAAGTACCCCATTGATCGCTTAGATAACTGTGGTATTTACCAAATTTCTTGCCAATGTGGTCTTTCTTATGTTGATCAAACTAAACGTGCTCTCAGATTTCGTTTAATGGAACATAGAAGGTATGCCAAAAATCAAGAGCTTAAACGTTCCTCTATTGCTCAACATTGTTGGTCTTCACAACATAAGTTTAACTTTTCTTCAGCCACCATCATCCATAAATGTCCTTCCATTCTTGATCTTCATTTTTGGGAAGCTTATCACATCATAAAAAATTCTCACTCCTTAGTCAATGACTTATCTAGTACTCCTTATTTTCCAAGTATTTGGAAATGTTTAATTTAATACTTTTTTTTTCACTTGTTTTTTAGTTTTTGTTTTGCTTGTTCTCCGATAGATGTCGCTACATATTTACCCGTTGCTTTTTGGCTGCTTTCTTCTCATTGGTTGCTTTTCTTTAGGTGGGATTGTTCCCACAGCGGGTATATAAGCCTGCGTCTCTTTGTCTCTTTGCTCAGTTTTGCTATTTTTTAGCTCGCTGAGTTTTGCATTGATGAAGAATCTCGATAGTAGATTCGAAATAGCTATTTGCTACCTTCTCATACTTTATTTGTGCATATCTAATCGTTGGTTTTCTATCTTTAAACATTTGGGCACAAAGGCTTTATTTGCTATTTAAATGTTAAACAAAGTTTTTCTGTAAGTGCCATAAAAATCGTCTAATAACTCCACAAATACATTCTGTAGAAGAAAATATTACAATAAAGAAATAATACGTCGTTACTATCCTTATATTAAATTAAACTTCTACTTTTCTCAGTTGTATAGTTCAAATAAAAAAGTACTTTGGGGATTTTTATTTCTAAATTTAGGTGATTTAAAAATTTTAAGGGTGTTCTTACCTCAAAAAGGGCAGCTTTGTGACGCATGCTTTAATTTATTTTTGGTCGGAAACGTGGTGTTATTCAGAAACTGTCTAATTGCACTTAATTTTCTGTTAAAAAAAAAAAACACAATAGAGCTTTCATAACAAGCTTTCAAAATTGACCTTTTTTTGCACATTTCCCGGCGAAAATAGAAAAACCAGGCGAAAAGCAGGAGAAAAACGGATGATCACGTGATCAAAACAGCTTAGAACTGTATAGGTAATTTAATTATCTTAAAATGGAAAACTCAGTTCGATTCGAAATCCCTTCCATAGTCAGGCCTTCCAATTCAGGTCTTTCAATTTTATATCTTTCTGTTAAAAAATGCATTTGTAAATGTATAAAAACGTTTTGCGCTGTTTGAGCGGAGCAGTTGAAAACAGCCTTAAATAGTTTTTTTTTTTTTTTTTTTTTTTTTTTTTTTTATGAAATATTTCTTTTTTTTTTAAATGACTAATTTTTTTCTATTATTTGAGAAATTATTTATCACCAATTAACTCTTAATACTATATGATTACAATTTAAGATTTAGGCGTCAAATGGCCTGTCTGTAAAATTATTGCCAGCAATAAAATGTTCGGTTTAACAGAAAGTTATTCATTAAAAGGTGCTATATCATGAAAAGATTTCCCTTTTCATGATATCTACCACGTAATTAGAGTTGACAGCCAATGGAAAGTGATATGCTCTCTAGCGTATGTTGTTTTATTTAATAAAAATCTAGAGTTACGTAAGTTAATTTCATCCTAAAACCCATCAAACTACATAATGTATTGTATTTGAAACCTATAATCTAATACAAAGTCCAGTAATTGTCAAAATCCGTACTTCAATACAATCATTTATGTCAAGTCACGCAGTGTGTGATTTATTATGGCAAGTACACCTTTTACTTAGGGTACAATATAAAAGTTTCATATTAAAACTATACTTTAGATAAATTCTTTATTCCTATACATACGTTACTTAATTATACACTATTATTGAAAAACAAATACGGGGTAACACAACTAAACTATGAATGAGATGGAAAAATAAATATATCAAGTATAAATTATGAAATCATTTCATATGCTGAAGCACTTTTCAGACAATTAAATAAATTACATAAATAAACACTTTAAATAAAGTGCACCGAAAAAATTCTATCCTCATAGACCATAATGCAAATGGTTTCTTTTTTGTGTTTCTATAACCGAGCTATAAATGCTACACACATTATATATGAAAGCGTGAAATTGTGAACTTCATTAACTTAAAGCATAATCTATGAAACCCTCTTGAATACTAACACACTTTTCGAAAAATTAAACGAAATATCTAAATAAGCAATCTAAATAAAATACACCGAAGAAAATATCTTTTCATAGACCATAATGTAAATAAATTCTTTTGTGTTCTTTATTCCTATAACCGAATTAAATGCATTTTTGAAAGCTTTAAGTCGTGAACTTCATTATAATATAAAAATTACACATGAATCCGAGTATATTTATGCGAAATGAAGCTCGACCAGATGGTAAGTCATATAAAGAAAAGAAAATCATGGATGCTTTCCAACTACATTGGAAGGTGTAAAAAAACAAAACCATGTTTTTTCTTCTAAAGTATTAACAGTTAAAAATGTATGTAGTTTTAATATGGATGATATCCACTCTTATCATTGCCTAACTACTAATTTCTAAACCGATATTTTCAGAAGTATAGTTTCAATTAGATATATTCTTCAAAAGTTGTTCTGCTTCATATCCAAATCCATTACATGGAAACAATTTTTTTGTAAAATTTTCTTATTTTTAGTTTGTTTACGGTGCTTAGAGTTTGTAAAATATGATTAGATAAACTTTCTG
This sequence comes from Maratus speculifer, assembly GCA_964019185.1. Taxonomy (NCBI): domain Eukaryota; kingdom Metazoa; phylum Arthropoda; class Arachnida; order Araneae; family Salticidae; genus Maratus; species Maratus speculifer. The sequence continues at coordinate 3,927,256 of OZ025294.1, read as the reverse complement.
AGTGCTTTAACAAATAAATCATAAAATTATCCTGCCTCTAAAAAACTCACCTGATGTTTTCAAATGTATTAATTTTCAGCTTTTCATGCCAATAACAGAAATGATAATGCCTTTCTTAGTGTCGGTTGGGGATATTTTATGACTATAAAATATCATAACACTGCAATTTTGTGTGGTAAACTTATGCCTTTTATATTTAATTAATTTTTGGGAGGAGGAAAGGCTATAATGTTTCGAGAATGAAGAAAAATTTACTAAACATTACTCATGGGATCAAGAAAACACATAATTTTGTCCTTTAAAAAATCTTGAATATTGATATAAAAATGTATAAAATTAAAATATGTTTATTTGTATTTTTACCAACACATCGTGTTACAACCATTTATCAGAATCTCTAAACCTATCGGTCTTTATCAATAACAATAATTGACCTTTAAATTTTAGATCGTAATTAACATGACATTTTATACAACTCCGACAATTATGCTGAATTTATTTTAATTTGTTGTTTGCACCATGTCGGTGACTCACAGAAAATATTCCATCTTGTGCTGCATTTTAGCCTTGCCGACATGCAATAGTAAGAAATTCCAGGCTGGGTTTCGTTCCATGTGATTTAGTCTGTAAAACGTTAATGCGCTACACTGAAAGCCAGAGCTCGAGTCAAAGAATGGAAACTTTTTCATTAGGTTGGCATTTTCACCTCTTAAGTAATTAAAAATTTGAGATTTGATTTTAATTTGAAATAGGTAAATTAATAATTGCAGTATTTTTTTTTATATTGCGTCCTTTTTAAACTTTCATAAAATGTTTGGATAAAATGTTAGCCAGGTGTATGGAGCAACTTTTGTGAAAGTCTCAAAAACATAGCTTAAAAATTCTGAAAATTATCGTCCATAGGATATCCCTTATTACCAAAATGAAGAAACAAATAATAGTTTGTATCAAAACATAGTAGAATGTGCAATATTGTGCATGCTATGTTGACAATAATTAATAGATAAATGGATACAGACCCTCATCCTTTTGCTTTATTTTTAGAATAACATATTTTGAGGTTAATCTGTTAATCTATCGACGATAATTTTCAAAATTTTCAAGCTCTGTTTTTGAGACTTTTACAAAGGTTGCTCAATACATTTTGCTAACACATCATACAAATTATATTTTTATTGCGTTCACCCTTGCGCAGTGCAACATCATTCAGCAAACCTGCTCTTTTTTATATGATTTTTATTATATTTTATTTTTGATTATGGGGTATTATGTTCATGTAAAATGTTGTTTGTCATATTTTCTGAAAAGAACATTTTTTTTTTAAATTAAGAACTCTGCAAATTATAAGAAAAAACTTTTGAGACTGTTTTTACAAAAACTTCATTTCTTCTACAAATATACATGCTATCCTGATAAATATGAACACAGTCTATTACATAAAACTATTCAATCATAATCTGCAGTTTGAACAGTTTTGCTTCATTAGTATTGTCAGGGTTTTCAAAAGATCGTATTTCTCTTTGATATGTTGACTGTTCCAATGGGATTTCGGGGGGAAAATCTTCGCGGTAATATACGACGTGTACTATTCTCTTTAAGCACTTCGAGTTTCGGAATAATTCCTCGTGAATTTCTCTAGATATTTAACAAAACGTCTAAAATTAGAAGTGACCGATCACCTTTGGCCAGGTATTGTATCTTATATTTAAGTGACATCATATACTTATCTTTCTGTTTGAAGTTCAGATATTTAATAATGTCCTTCATGTGCGCAGATTGTCATTTCATGTGTCATATTTGTTTAATTCTATTATTCGTTTAGTAATTATTTTAAATGTCTTCTAAATATATTTTTTATAAAATAAGATCAGAAATCTTCACACACAGAAAGAAAAAAAAATGGATAAAAAAGATAAAATAATATCCTTCACTCTATAAATTTTATTTTTTTATTGTTAGCAAAATGAAATATAAAAAAATGAGTGAAGCATCAAAAGACACTTGTTTCCACGAACGTTTGAATTTGTATTTCCATAAATATATATATATGTTTTATTTAAAGCATCAACAAATTAAAAAAAAATCTTGAAAAAAATTATGACAATATGCAGATGAACTGAGCAAAATGAAAAGGCATTTTTTAAAAATCATACTCCAATTTAATATAAAAAATTCCAATTAAAATAATTCAGATTTTTTTAACGTGTAATTTAATAGACAGATGTTAACAAAAAAATATATTTTTTTTTAAATTCATATGTTATTGAGTTTTTTCTTTTTCTTTTCTTTTTGTCTTTCTGTTTCATGTTTATTTTATAATTGGACTTCGTGATTTTTATTTAACTACGGCAATTAAAATTAATTAACCAAAAATCGGAGTTTTTTTTTTAATGTAATTTTCTTTACAGTACATTTGAAAAAATGTTATGTAATATATTTCGAATGAAACAGAAAGACATTTTTTTCAGAATGTCTAATTTATTAGTGATTAATTTAAGATATTATTAGGTTTGTAGCAGAGGCAAATTTAATAAATGAAATATTAAAACAAGAAAAATCAATCATGCGCCATGCACATATTATGAAAACATCGTTTACAGCATATTCATGTAAATGCGGTCTATTTTTCTCTCGAATACTATTATATTAATTTTGCACATTATTCCCGTTTAAGACTAGATTCCGTCTAAGGCAAGATGTTTTTGACTGGTTTTATTTTATTTTATTTTATTTTATTTTTTGCATTTAAATCTACTATTCTTTTTTTTTTTTTTTTTTTTTTTGTGGAGGAGGTGATAGGTGTTGGAAAGAAATAGACTTACTCTATTAAATGAGTAAAAAAAAAAAAAAAATCATTAAATTAATTCCTTGTTATCATTTATACCTAGAGAACAATAATAATAATATTAAGATTAATGCTATTAAATAAACAGCAGTGATCGTTTCTCTGGGAAAAGGTTGGAATTTTAATTAACTTTCTTAAAAGAAAATAGAAATAATTTTGCGTTGTGTGATCTTTTTGAAGAACCTTTCCTTATGAGAATGTAGCATCTAATCCATTATTATTAGAAGATAAAATGAACTAAGCAATAAATTCAAAATAATAAATCCTACATGTAAAACAAGAAATCAACACATTTTCTTTCTAAATAAAATAATTCTTCTACGCTATTAAACACTTAAAGATAAATTTATTTACAAAATATTTACAAAACTTTACATTAAATGAACAAAATGCATTATGGTGAAAAGATCACCCAAAAAAATTACAATTTAAATTTCTCTAGAGTAACGTTGTTAAGAAGAAAAAAAAATAATAATGATATTTTGCAGAATTCCCATATTGCAGCTGACTTTAAATTCAAAATATTTTTTGGGGGGGAATATTATAGTAAAGTATTTACTTGCCAAACTGTTGACTCTTCTCACTGTCGTCGTCGGACATCGGAGCATTTTTTTTGGGGGGCGTTCAGCTAGAGGAATACTCCATAAGCTCCTTTGGGCACCAAGCACATGGAGAATTTTTTTCAACTGTCATCCGGCATCAACATCGGTGAACTGAGAGGCAGGCAGGAGGAAAAGCCTCCCTTTGTCAGCTGAGGGTGTACACACGTTGATGAATTTTTAGCCAACTGACCCCTCGAAGAAAAATCTTTTCTTCCCCGATCTGTGGGAGTGACCAAGTTTTTTTTTTTTTTTAACTATAATTGGAGAACAGAATAAGCTGGGTTTGCGATTATTGGGCGATGGGCGTCCGCGCCTTCTTTATAGAGACATTGACGTAAGAGAAACTTTCTCATGTCCAGAAAGCTGTAGTAAATTTATTTTATGGCCCATTATAAATATTCTTGACGTCAAAAGTCAGTGTACAATGGTGGTGTCTTGGGTTCTCGGGCCTTAAAATTTTATTACTACGTGTGTTTCTTTAGACCACCCAGATGGGTAAAAATTGTTCCTTTGATTTTATTACCCTTTTGATTTATGCGTGATGGATATTTCCATCATTTTCCACCTGTCATAGGAGAAAAAAAAAGGAAAGGGACAGAGTTCATGTCCTTTTTTTTTGTTTTTTACCTATCAATGTCATTAACTTTATCACTAAGTTCAACCAGCACATCGTGATGAAATACAATAGAGTCCCGGCTTGTTCGGTCATCTTCCTAGGATATCTGTTATGCCTCAGGACAGAATTTAGCCTACTGGGTTGATTAATAAAACCAGCTGTAACGAAAGTTCGTCGCATGCCGGCGACACATTCTAATACGGTGTCCTTTCGAGATACCAACGCTGATTCGTTATGAAAAGTCCTATCGTTGCGACATCAGTCGCCATATGTCAAAACTATGTTGAATAGTAATCTGTGGAAGTCTGGCTGTACTATATTGTATCCTCCAATTTTGAATAAGTAAAGGTATTAAAATAGCCAAATAGATTTTCAAAGCAATGAATTCCGAATAACATAAATGAGAGAAGAAAAAAATTAAGAGCCAAAAAAAAAAAAAAAATCTAAAATAAAAGAAACTCTGGCATAAACTGTTACATAATATTGGCACTATTAAATAACATAAGCTATATTTATATAGATACACATAATAACACTCATTTATCATTTTATGGAAATGTATATAAACAATTTAACTGATACATCACAAAACTTGTATTTTCTCGATATGTTATACAATTCATATATATAAAGCCTGTTCACAATTAGTAAATACATGTATCATATTTCTTTTTTTTTTTTTTTTTTTTTTTTTTTTTTTTTTTTTTTTTTTTTGCTTTATATCATATAAAGAATCATATAAAAGGAATTATTTCCTCATATCTGATGCTGTTTATATATGTGGTATATGCACATCTGCGACTTACGACTCTGTTGTCTATTGTCATTGGTACGATAGACAAGCAAAAACTATTAATGTGTGTATATATAGACCGTAAGAAAAAATATAAGAAAAAATTAAAACAGGAACTATATATATCTTATTAACACACTCATAACTTTATTAGAATATACTCTAGAAGTGTCTCAAGAGTGCAATTTTGTTAGGTTTACCTCCTCACATCCATAATAATTGATGCTTTTATTATTATTGTTATTATTATTAGATACTCGTGAACGGGGAATATGACATGTTTTTGTTTATGTCTATCTTTACTCATAATTATTTGTCTAATATCTTCCATGTTATCTTATATTTAAATTAGCTGTTAATTTTCAAGTTAATCGGTATTTCGAAATTCTTTTATAAATTCGTTTGTAGATACTATTTAAAATTTGTTACAAGTCTTTCGAAAATTTCCGGCAGTCATGGTGCGCACTAATTCCGACCAGCAGAATTCACGACAGCTAGAAAATCGAATCCTGTATCAATTTTAATTAAGTAATTATCAAAATGAGGTTATGGTCTAAATTGGTAATTACCTATGATTTTATTTAAATTAAAGAATTATATTAAAAAAAATACTCATTATTATTTATTTTTTTATCATTGTTTATTTATTTATATTTCTAGAAAATATCAGGTCGCCTGTAATCAAATATTTTAAAATGAAATACCGTATAGTAATCCTAAATTTAAAGATGAAAGTCTGCTATCGGAGAAAAGCTAATGTAAAAGCATGATACTTATTTAAGTTTGGAGAAAAAAATATTATGTTGAATTTGTGTGAATTGGCCAAAAAAAAAAAAAAAAAAAAAAAAAAAAAAAAATCTTTATTTATTTATTTATTTATTTTTATTTATTTATTTGTTTATTTATTTTATTTTTATTTATTTATTTATTTATTTATTTATTTTAAACGGCTAAATCGCATTTTGAAGCCAATTATTAATATGGATGACATTACCCTGAAATATCGCTCGCATAAAAGTGCATTATTATTATCGAAGAAGAAAATAAACATTTCCAATTATCAATATAACGCCATTCTGCGCCAGCCAAAAAAGAGGAAAAAAAACACTGATCTACACTCAATAGTCTCATCACTTTTTTTTTTTTTTTTTTTTTTTTTTTTTTTGAGACAAGGAAAAAAAGAAAACAAGATTAATCCGCTAGAAAAAAAAAAAAAATATATATATATATATATAACATACTAAATATATTCGATATACCCGTGTTGTTTAATATCCATAAACGAAAATCTGTATATACATTTATATTTTAAATTGTATATATGTTGACCGAAAAAAACTCTCTTAAGCTGACTGAGCCTCGTCAGAGTTCGTTCGCTGACAGTTTTCATATTCTACTGTCGTCGGGCTGAACAGTTTGTCTATGTGTCGTTTTATCGGGTTTCTCTGTGAATTCGTTAAATCCCTCAAGTAATAATTATTGTTCCGTACTCTTTTAATAACTTCGAAAGGCCCTTCAAATTTTTTTTGAAGAGCTCCCGGGTTCCCAGCGACTTTTAAAAAGCATGTTTGTCCTATTTTTAATGTTTTTACCTTTTTTAATGCTTCTTCATCGACATATTCTTTCATAATTCTCTCTTGATTTAAGAGAGCTTGTAACTTCACTTCTTGTATGTGTTGAAGTCTGTTTTTTACGTAAGTTTGAGTACAAATGTCATTCGTCGGTAGATGAATTGAAAATGGATTTCTAATTTCTCTCGCAAAGAATATCATGGATGGCGAAAAACCCGTTGCTCTATGAATCGAGCTGTTGTATGCTAATTTAAAAAAATCCAGTCGTGTGTCCCATTCTAGTGTATTTTTGCTCATAGCCACTATTGAGTTTTTTAACGTTCGATTTGAGACCTCTATCATGCCATTTGCATTAGGCCTACGAGCGCTGGAGAAATTTATTTCTATGTTCAAAGCTTTCATATAATTTTTGAATAACTCTGACCTAAAATATCCAGCATTGTCTACCTGTATATGGCGACACATTTCATAGGCGCTGAAATACTTGTTCAAAACATTTAGGTTTGACTGAGATTCTACATTTCTGAGTGGTACCGCTTCCAAATACCTTGAAGTTGAATCAATAATAGATAGTATAAATTTGTTTTTTTTTAGAGATGTTGGTAATTTACCTATAATATCGCAATGCAGATAGGCACCCACTTCATGATTTTTTACTATCTTTTCGATAGGAGTTTTAATAGTAGGGTGCGGTTTGGTAGTGTTGCAGGGAACGCAATTATTGCAATATGTTTTTGTGTCCCTGTACATCCCATGCCAAAAAAATCTAGCCTTTATTATGTCATACGTTTTTTTTAAACCAAAATGAGGTCTATGCGCTTCTTCTAAAATAGCTATTTTGAGTGTATCGGGTGCTATTAATAATTCTTTATTATCAGAACCTGGTTTCAATATTAAAATTTCGTCTGCATTAAGTGCATATTTTTTTGTTGTTTTATTGTTCTTACCCGATTTAATTTTCGTGATAATTTTACTTAAATTTTCGTCTAAACCTTGCTGTTCCTTTACATTCGTATCTGAAATTGCCATATTCACTAAGAATAAATTATTCTGCATGTCAGTTGTTGTTGTTATATTATTTAAATTTCGGCTAAAAAATCAGCAGGATTAGAGTCCCCTTCAATGTGCTCTATAGAAAAATCAAATTCTTGTAAGTGTTCTATCCATCTCACGACTATGTCCGATTGTTTTTCTAATTTTAAACTTTGCGTTAAGGCTTTTGCATCTGTCAGTATATGAAATTTTCTACCCGCTAATATGTGTTTAAAATGCATAACAGAGTCATGCACAGCTAGCAGCTCAAATTTCCAACTGGGATATCTTTTTTCCGCCTCTTTTAATTTTCCTCCAAAAAATTCGATGGGTCGCATTTTTTCATAAATTTTTTGGGCTAAAATGCTTGAAATTGCTTTTTTTTATCCGTCAGTTATGAGATAAAAATCTTTATTGTAATCGGGAGGTTTTAATGTAGGGTTTTGGATAATTGCTTTTTGCAGTTGTTGAAAAGCAGACTCAGCTGCCTCATCCCATTTAAATTTTACTTTTTCTTTTGTTAAATCAATAAGGGGGTCCACTATACTTGAATAATTATGGACTAAAGATCTAAAATAATTCGTTAAACCCAATAAAGATTTTACCCCTTTTTTATTTCTTGGTCTTGTTAAACTTTGTATTTTATCCAAATTTCGTTTGGGTAATGAATATCCATTTTCGTTTAAAGCGAAACCAAGAAATTCAATTTCGTTTTTACAAATTTGCATCTTACTTGGGTCAATAGTAAGATTATGTTCTATGAAAGTTTTTAGGACTCTGTCCAATAGGTTTAACATCTCATCAAGTGACGATGCTGCCAACAAAACATCGTCGATGAAATATGCTACTTGATGCTTGTCAAAATGACCCAATACTTTGTCCATTAAATCTGCGAAAACCGGAGTTGATAATTTAGTACCAAAAGGTAGTCTTAAAAATGAATATCTCCCATTTTCCGTTATAAATGCTAATTTATAACTGTCTTCTGGGCGTACATTAATTTGAAAAAAAGCAGAATGTAAGTCTAGAACACAATAATATTTTTTTCCTCCCATTGTTTGTAAAATTTCCTTTATATCAGGGATAGGATAAGGATAGGATTCTAGAATTTCGTTTAAGAGTCTAAAATCGACTGCCATTCTATATTTCATTTGAGTTACGTTTTCTTTGTTATCATTATTTTTTTTCTTTACAAATATGACAGGAAAAGCATAGTGAGAGTCACTTTTTTGTATAATTTTAGCTTCTAACAATTTTTTTATTTCTGTTTTAGCATATTCTTTGATGTTTTGGGCCATTTTATAAGGTTTAGCTTGTATGGGGAACTCGTGCGCTAAATTAAATTTCGGAACAACTAGAGAGCATTGACCCAAAGTATTGTAACTCTTAGAAAATGCATGCCAAAAGTAAGTCTCTTATTTTTTTCTAATTGCTTCCTCTAAATGGTCTAATTTAAAATCGTCGGGTGATAATTCAGCCTTTCTAAGTTTCCGAGTTTCTGCGATACTCAAATTATTGATTTCATAAATTGCGCCCTTCTCGACATTGCTTGGCTCCATGTCCTTTGTTATGGTGAAATTTTTACTAAGTTTTTCTATTTTCGTGTTTCGGGGAAGAAATATTTTTCTATCCGACTCATTCCTAAGAATAATATTGATTTTCTTTGCTTTATTAATCTCATGAATAGAAAAATCGTAAGTAATTTTTTTATCATGTGCATCAGTTGGGTCTAGTAAAATTAAGTCTTTTTCCTTAAAAATATCTGAGCACTGCAACTGCACTATTTTATCTTGTCCCGGTTTCAAATACACATGTTTCGATAATCTTGCCCACATAGAGTTTTTCTTATAAATACGATTATTTTGCCTTGATTTTTTTGATACAGTACTAACATCAATTTCTGTATTATTATTCTCATTCGTTGCGCTTTGGGCTTCGTTTTCCTCCGTCTTTTCTGAAAATATTAGATTATTTAAAACACCTTGTAAATACTTTTCAGTAAATTGTAGCGTGATTTTTTTTGTTTTTTATTTTCATAGTTTTGTCGTCGAAATTTAATATTATTTTGTTGGTTTTTAAATAATCATAACCCAAAAGCATTTCGTAATCTCTTCCGAAATCTTGGTTAGTTACGTAAAATGTTCCAGTTGTAAATATGCCTTCCAGGCGAAAAGTCAATTTTATGCACTTTTTAAAGTGTATAGAGGAATTTGTTAAAGTTTTTATTTGTACCTGATTTGCCAAATATTGGAATTTAATGTTAGCATCTTTTAGTTTGTTAAATAATGTCGGTGAAAGCAGGCTCACCGCAGCACCAGAATCACATAGGGCGTTTATTTTAATATTTTTTATTTCAAAAAATATAATTGGTAAAGTGTCACAATCTGGACTATTTACGCTCGCGATAATTTTATTCAAAACAGGAGACCCGCTTCTAGGAGACTTACGCGGGTGCGTATTTTGTGTATTGGTAAGTCCCCTATTTATTTTTTTGAACCACGTCTTTGTTTGTGATTGGAATTTTGATATTCCTTGTTATTTTTTTTATCATTTTGTTGCTGATCTGTACGGTTTCTTTGTGAATTGTTCCTGGTATTATCATAACTGGTCTCAGCACTTTGGCCATAATTTTGTAACTGATGATTATGTGGCCCAGCATTAGAAAAATAATTTGGGGGTGGGGGGAAATATGGGGGAAATCCGTAGTACTCACCAGGCATGGCATAATTCTGAAATTGCATGTTTTGATTGGGGTTTGTATATCTAGGAGAAAAATTCGGTCTTTGTTGAAATTTATTGTTATAAAAATATCTATTTTTGGAATTTTGTCCGCTAGGATTTTCATTCCTCTGCTGGGAATTTTTTGTTGAATTTCTGAACCAACATGTTTCTATCGAATGGGATTTTCTTTTGCAGTATTCGCACCAGTTGTTTTTGTTTTCGATATTCTCTTTTGATTTTAATTTTAAATTGTTAAGTTCGGAAGTTAAAATTTTTATTTGTTCTGCACTTTCAATATTTAATTTTAGCAATTTATCGAAATTTTCATCATTGGATGATTTTTGAATCGTGTTTATTTCATTTAATGACACCTGATTGTAGGCTTCTTCCATTTGTTTTGCAAATTTGCACGCGTCATTGAAATTTGCTGGTGCCATTCTACGGACATCCAGACTTAAGTCCGGTCTCATGGATTCTAAGAATTTAGTAAATTTTATTGTTTCGAATAATTTGTTGTTTGAATTTTCAATTTTTTGACCACTCTTATCCGCGTATAATTTTGCGGCTGCATTAAATTCATAAATAAAATCCGTAATGGATTGTGTGGGTTTTTGTCTCAGAGCAAAAAATTATTTTGAGCGGTAGAAAAATTCGTCTTTGCGCTAAAGATATCAATTAATTTTTCTTTGAACTTTGCGAAATCTTTCTCTGTATTTACACTTTCATCGTTAGCTAATTTTTCTCTGGCTTGTCCTACTAATTTAGCTTTTAAGATAGCTAATTTCGACTTGTCATCCAAATCGACTTCCTCCATTAAATTGTTAAATTCACTAACAAAAAAATTTATGTTCGATTCTTTTTTTCCGTCAAAGACAGGAATAAAAGTTAATAGCGTATCTACGCTAGGTTTTGCCATTTTATCGTTGTTATTTTGATCGTTTTTTTTAATTTTTATTTTCTGTCTCTGCCTCCTCGTTTTTATTCCGGAGGTATTTAGATCTACACTTTTCCTTTTATATCTGCGTTTATTTCCTGGCATTCCCTTCTAAACTATCATCTAGACCCATTTTTTATGTTTATTTCCTAGACATTGCTTTAATAGCTAATTCTACTATAATTTTAATTCAACTTCAGTAGCAAAGTGAAAATATAAAACACATACATATACACATATATAAAATATTGATACCACATTAGCAAAGAAAGAAAGAAATAAAAACAAAAATATCATATATCAGATTCGAACAAAAAGAGTAATTTCCCCTTTTTTATGTCTATGCATATGTATCATTTACTAAGAAATATTTTATTCATATATCTTATTCATATATTTGCTTGATACGAAGATAAACAATGAAAGCACCAATTGGCTTGAATTTCAACAACACATAGATAACATTTCTTACACTCAAAATTCTCAATTCGATTTACTCTTTTACTATGTTTCATTTATTTATTTATTTTTTATATATTTATATATATCTAATCATCTACCATCTACTACAGTACATAACATTGCAAAACAATATAAACAAACAAACATTAAAAGTGCCATTTGCCAGACCTTCCTTTATTTTTTACCGAGTCAGTGTGCAATAGGGATATATCTGCGATTTGTTTATAATATCTGTTTTAAGAAAATTAATTTTACAAATCATTGTAATGTTTACACCATTTACTGTTAAATTTAATATCTTACATAAATCATAACATAATCTATATATGATCGGTTATTAAAAAAAATATAAATAACTATAATAACTCCAAGATCTTTATTTAAGTATTAAATATGACATCTCATAATTAATACAACTGGTCAAAGGCAACCATTTATTTTTCCAATCCTATGTTGGAAAGAAATAGACTTACTCTATTAAATGAGTAAAAAAAAAAAAATCATTAAATTAATTCCTTGTTATCATTTATACCTAGAGAACAATAATAATAATATTAAGATTAATGCTATTAAATAAACAGCAGTGATCGTTTCTCTGGGAAAAGGTTGGAATTTTAATTAACTTTCTTAAAAGAAAATAGAAATAATTTTGCGTTGTGTGATCTTTTTGAAGAACCTTTCCTTATGAGAATGTAGCATCTAATCCATTATTATTAGAAGATAAAATGAACTAAGCAATAAATTCAAAATAATAAATCCTACATGTAAAACAAGAAATCAACACATTTTCTTTCTAAATAAAATAATTCTTCTACGCTATTAAACAATTAAAGATAAATTTATTTACAAAATATTTACAAAACTTTACATTAAATGAACAAAATGCATTATGGTGAAAAGATCACCCAAAAAAATTACAATTTAAATTTCTCTAGAGTAACGTTGTTAAGAAGGAAAAAAAATAATAATGATATTTTGCAGAATTCCCATATTGCAGCTGACTTTAAATTCAAAATATTTTTTTGGGGGGAATATTATAGTAAAGTATTTACTTGCCAAACTGTTGACTCTTCTCACTGTCGTCGTCGGACATCGGAGCATTTTTTTTGGGGGGGCGTTCAGCTAGAGGAATACTCCATAAGCTCCTTTGGGCACCAGGCACATGGAGAATTTTTTTCAACTGTCATCCGGCATCAACATCGGAGAACCGAGAGGCAGGCAGGAGGAAAAGCCTCCCTTTGTCAGCTGAGGGTGTACACACGTTGATGAATTTTTAGCCAAGTGACCCCTCGAAGAAAAAATCTTTTCTTCCCCGATCTGTGGGAGTGACCAAGTTTTTTTTTTAAAAAACTATAATTGGAGAACAGAATAAGCTGGGTTTGCGATTATTGGGCGATGGGCGTCCGCGCCTTCTTTATAGAGACATTGACGTAAGAGAAACTTTCTCATGTCCAGAAAGCTGTAGTAAATTTATTTTATGGCCCATTATAAATATTCTTGGCGTTAAAAGTCAGTGTACACTGGTGTCCAAAATTTAAGCATAATTGGTAATTAAGTAATTATTTTTAAGTAATGAAAGAAATATGAATCGGAATGTGCTGAAACTCCAGGTGTGTAAACAAAATAGTACGCGTCACATATTTTCGCGAAGAGTTTTCCCCGAAATCGAACAGGGGACTGTCAACAAATTGAAAAAGAACGAAGATCTTTTGGATAACCCTGTCAAAACTAATGTAGCAAAAGCGTTCAAACTGCACATTATGATTAATTGGCTTATTGTAATGTACTGTGTTGATTTTTACAAGGATAGCATGTATACTCGTAGAGAAATTAAGGTTTTTATAAAAACAGTCCTAAGTTTTTTGCTTATAATTTGCAGAGTTCTTAACATAAAATAGTGTTCTTTTTTGAAAAAATGACAAACATCATTGTACACAATACCCTGTCATCAGAGTTAAAAAATAATAAAAATTGTATGACAAATGAGCAGGTTTACTAAATAATTTTTTACTGCGCATGCGTGAACGCTATTAAAATTTCATTTCCATATTGTGTTAGCTAAATGTATAGAGCAACTTCTGTAAAAGTTTCAAAAACATAGCTTGAAAATTCTGAAAATGGGAGCCTATAGAATCAACTCAAAATCCTTTATTCCCTAAATGAAGCAAAAAGATGAGGGGCTGTATCCATATTCCATTGTTTAGTGCCTACACAATATTGCACGTACAACTATATTTAGGTAAAACCCCTGATTTTTTTGCTTCCTTTAGGAATAACGGATTTTGAGTAGATTCTATAGGCTCCCATTTTTAGAATTTTAAAGCTATATTTTTGAAAATTTTACAGAAGTTGCTCTATACATTTAGCTAACATAATATGCAAATGACATTTTGATATCGTTGACGCATGCGCAATGAAAAATTATTTACTAAACATACTCATTTTTCATACAATTTTTATTATTTTTAAATTCTGATGACAGGTTATTGTGGACAATGATGTTTGTCATATTTTCAGAAAAGAACATTATTTTATAATAAGAACTCTGCAAATTATAAGCAAAAAACTTGGAAAAATTTAGGACTGTTTTTATAAAGACCTTAATTTCTCTACGAGTATACATGCTATCCTTGTAAAAATTAACACACTACATTACAATAAGCCAATTAATCATAATGTGCAGTTTGAACGCTTTTGCTTCATTAGTTTTGACAGGGTTATTCAAAAGATCTTCGTTCTTTTTCAATTTGTTGACTGTCCCCTGTTAGATTTCGGGGAAAACTCTTCGCGAAAATATGTGACGCGTACTATTTTGTTTACACACCTGGAGTTTCAGCACATTCCGATTCATATTTCTTTCATTACTTAAAAATAATTACTTAATTACCAATTATGCTTAAATTTTGGACACCAGTGTACAATGGTGGTGTCTTGGGTTCTCGGGCCTTAAAATTTTATTACTACGTGTGTTTCTTTAGACCACCCAGATGGGTAAAAATTGTTCCTTTGATTTTATTACCCTTTTGATTTATGCGTGATGGATATTTCCATCAATAGGTATTTAAAAGCAATTTTTAAATATATGCATTTTCCGTATAAATTTTTCGATTGAGGAAAATTTTACTTATTTTATGTATAAATTAGGCCAGTCACAGAAAAATATTTTCACACCGGTTGTGCGGAGACAGAAACTAAAAATTTCGTCTCATGCAGACCTATGAAGAAGGAAGCCAGTCCCGGTACGGTATGAAAAATATGTTAGGCCCAGCTTGGCCGAGTCTTCAGAAAAGAAATAACGTTCCTGGGCCTGACCCCGGGCTTCTCCCAAAATGCAGACTTAATAGTCTCGTTTGTACAGTAAAAGCCTGAATTTTTGAGTGCTAAAATTATGAAAAAAATCTTAATCGGAATGCCAAAAACGCATTGTTTAATTTAACTGACGGATATTTAAATAGTACAGAAAAGAGATGAAAACAGCAAAAGCTAATTTGAATCGGAAGTTTAAGATATAAAAAGGAGTTACTTTTTGCTTGCAATTAAAAAAAAAAAAAAAACTTTAAACGTTTTATTAAGAGCCTGTCTTTGTTTAAATTTTTCAATGCACCTTTCTGCATGATTTCTTTTCGCATTTCTTGTCTTTAAGTTATTAAAAGTCATGAATCGTAAAAGAAAAAAAAGGAAACTTGAAACATGTCTTTTATGTTTATTTTACATTAATATTGCTTCAACAAATTTGGAAAAAAAATACTTTTGAAAATGTTTTTTAAACAATAATTTACATGATTTTTTACATAAATATTTTTAATATTTTTATAATTAATAGTGAAATCAAATGTAAACCATAAGTTACATTATTTTTTAAATAAATATTTTAAATATTTTTATAATTAATTTGAAATCAAACCTCAAACAAAGATAAAATTATATTTACCCCATTAATTAAATAAAAAAAATTAAAACTCGATATATAAGGTTTCGAGTTAAACTAATTTTAAATTATCCCACAACAACAACAACAAAAAAATACAAATACAAATAACTTTAAAATTTTATTAATTTTGGGAGAATTTTTTGCATATGATTTTGTTTTCAATATGTATGGTTAATTATCACAAAAGAAAAAAGAAAAAAAAATTCTAACTTATTAGGTATATATTTTTGTATGTTTCCTACAACTGTTAAAGTAAGAATGTTTCTTAAATTGTGCCCATTTCAGTTCGTGTCTAATACCTTAAAACGAGGTGAATTATTTGTAAAACTTTAACTCTGGGTTTTTCAGGCATGAAGATTTTTTGTGTTTATTTCAGGACTGGACAAGGCAAATTTTTTCTAATTTTTTACACTAAGGGGACTGTATAAAAATTTTATTTTCGTATTTTTTCAAATAAACCGCATCATCGTGTTCCAACTTATGTCATCCTATTTATAACTTTTTTTTATGAAACTTTACAACTAGAAATGTGGGTCTAGGGGTAATATTTAAGAAAATAGCCTATTTTATATAATTATGAATCACCTGTATATATATCAGTTTTCTTTACATTTAGTTTCTCCATTTCTTATTGGTGGAAATTATGGACATACAAAATATAGGTACTACTCTGTTATCCCGTCGACCAAAATACTATCGCCAAATTATAAGATTAAGTGCCAATAATGGATGATCGTGAATGTCAATTGAATGACATTAAATGCGATACACGTGTTTAAAACGTCATTAAGTGATTTTTTTCGACTTTTTATTTGTATTTTTATTAATATTCTACTAATTCTTGGTTTTTTTTGGTATTTAAAATAAAAATTACGTCAATATGTATAATTTGGCTATTAGTTTGGCGGTTTCTATAATTAGGCGAAATTGGTCGACGGGATAACAGAGTAGTACCAAAATATATATAAGAATGAATCCAGTGTGACAGAATATATATATGTATATTTACGTAAGTTAATAATTAAAATTTAATTATGCTATTTTCTATTTAACAAAATGTATAATGACTTTTTTTTAGCAAAACCACACAATTCACGATGGTGGTTGCTTATTCTAATAATCTGAGCAAAATGCGTTCCTGGGAAATAAGTTTAAAGTGATTAGATGAGTATTTTTAAACTAGAGGCTCTAGTAACTGAAACACAATTATCATGTGAAAACTTTTACAAAATATAAGTTACATTGCAGCAGATGCTTATTAAACATCTGAACGAAAGTCATCGTTTTTGAAGAGCTTTTAAATTTTATAGTTATTTAGTTTTCCAATAGGGGTGCTAACACGATATGTGGTTGTATCTTTTGGAAAAAAAATACATTTTACTTATGGACGAATCTTTTTTCTGAGGATCATAGCAAAAATAACGAAAAAATATACTTTTAAGAAAATATGACCAAACTTCATTGTAAACACAATACACTGTAATTAGAAATAATAATAATAATAATAATACGTGTATGAAAAGTAGGCAAGTACATTAAATAATATTTCATTGCACGTGCGTGGGTACAATCAAAATATAATGTTCATAAATTGTTAGCTAAATGTATAGCGACACTTTTGTAAAAGTCTCCAAAACATAACTTGAAAATTCTGAGACCTATTGTCGATACACTGTAAAAAAAAATTTGTAAAGAAACTAAACATTTTCTAGGAAACTGGGATTCCAAGAACTTTTCCTGTAACGATAACAGGAAAAATCCATGTAACCGATTCTAAAACATGACTTTTTGTTGTTACCGTTACAGGAAAAGTTCTTGGAATCCCAGTTTCCTAGATAAAGTGTAGTACCTTTACAATTTTTTTTACAGTGTAGAATAAGCTGTAAATCCCTTATTCCTAAAAGGAAGTAAAATGTTTGAGAGTTGTATCCAAATATAGTAGTACATGCAATATTGTATATGCTATGTTGGCAATAATCAGTGGATATATGGAAATAACCTCTCATCTCTTTGCTGAATAACAGATTTTGAGCTTATTTTATCGACGATAATTTTCAGAATTTGTAAGATATGTTTTTCATAAACGCATACATTTAGCTAAGACAAATTATGCATTTTAAATTTTGATTGCCTTCGCGCATGTGCATTGAAAATTTATTTAGTAAATTTAATCACTTAGAAAACAATTTTTATTAGTTTTTAATTCTGATTACTGGGTAATATGATCAATTTTGCATGCCATATTTTCTAAAAAAAATTTTTTTAATATTAAGAACTCTGTAAGTTATAAGCAATAAACTTGGCAATATTTAGGACTGTTCTTATGAAAAACTTAATTCCTCTACCTTCTTATTCCAGTCTACATGCTATACTCATAAAAATTAATGCAGTTTACTACAATAAGCAACTAGCTGAATTTTATTATACATTTTAAATGCTTTTTATGCATTAGTTTTGACAAGATAATCCGAAAAATATTCGTTCGTTTTCAATATGTTGACGGTTCCTTATAGACTTGAGGGAAAAATTCTTTGTTCTTTTTTTCAAACCTGGAGTTTTAAGGATGACCCCTCATCTATTATTCTAGATATTTAATAAAACGTTTTAAGTCGCAAATGACCGGCCACATTTGGCAATTTAGTATAAATTACAGCGCAAGATGCAGTTTTCTTATATAACTTCCTATTTAAAAGATATGAATTTAAATATTTAAATATTAGAAATAAAATCGTAATTTAAAAAAATTTAAAAAAAGAAGCAATATTTAAAAGGAAAATAAAAGTTACTTTATTTTTTTTTCAAAACATTCATTGAAAAAAAATTATTAATGCTTAATTTCACATATTTGTAAATAATACGACTGAAAATTCAGTTTCGTTTTCTTCAGAATATCTGAGTTTCACAAAAAACTATTAAAAAAAAAATAAATAGCCGGACCGAAATTTGGCCAAATTTATCAGTATTCCAAAAATTTTGTTTCTTCCTTCAAAAATTTTTCAAAATGCGCATCGATTTGTATTGTATCGGCTCAAATGATATTATTTACTACTGCAAAGTTTGTTGATTATAATAATCAGTCATCTCTGACTCAAGACTTTAATTCACACTATAAAGCAAACAATGCAAGTATAACTAAACTATTTCACATGCAAATTAAAAGCTGCAGACATAATATAAATAGTATTTAGTACCGTGGTTAGTATTTAGAACCGTAGAAAGTTTTCAAATACTGTCTGAGAAAATTGTAGTGTAACAGATGGTCATTTACAAAAATCATTATTAGAAATAAAAGAAATCTCACGAAGAAAAATACCACTCTGTACACTGTAAAAATAAATCTACAATTCTACAGATGTAAAGTTGTCGAAATCTTTATGGCCACTAACATATTATCTGTATACTGTACACGAAAAAATGTAAATCTACAAAACTAATTTTTTTAAAGTTACAGAAACCTATAACTTCACAAACGAGTCTAATAAAATTACAGTTATTTTACAAAAATTTTATCTGTAATCTGGGTTGCTGTTACATGAAAATTTTTTTCAATCCCAGTTTCCTAAATAATTCTTAGTAACCTTACAGGTTTTTTGATTTTCAGTGCAAATCTGTATCTGTTACATGAATGTTTGTTGTTGTCATTACATAAAAAGTTCTAAAAATCTCAAATTCCTAAAAAACTTTTTTTTTTTTTTTTTTTTTTTTTTTTTACGGTGTACGTGGTCTATCTACTATCGTTGTCCCCCAAAAATGTCCTAATAACCATTTTAGCCGATTTCTTTGGCCAAATTTCTTCTGCCGACTGTGATGCCATTCTTTTGACTGTTCCTTGTTTTCCGGATCATGGATGTAAAGCCAGATATCTTTCTTAGTCATTAACTTAGCCAAAAATTTCCTGTTCAGCTTAGAAAAAGCCAAAATGGCTTAACTGACTTTTCCTGTAGAAACAAAATCTTGACACCTGATAACTCCAAAGACATGAACTTTTCTTGTGCTTCTACCAACGCGGATTTTACTCGCAACAGAAAAAAAAAACTAATAATATGAAACACTCGATATTATTAGAGTTACATAATAAGATTTTAAACTTTCAAATGAGTCTAATTTTTTTTTCTATTTCAACTGTAAGTAGTCAAAGCCAGGAACTTTTCAACACCCACTCGCATGTATTAATTACTTTAATACATGCAACTGAATTACTTTTTTTTAACATTTACATTTCTTTTTTGTTTTTGGCCGAAAACAGGAAAAACACTGAAATTCGGCCTCAAAAACCTATTTCGTCCAATCTTTAATAATAATTATATTTCTTAAAAATCTCATATTCATTTTAAATTTGGAGAATTATAACTATCATTTTCAAATGTATGCCAATAAGTTTGATTACAGTATTGTAGAAAGTGAATTTCATATGCATATCAATAGTTTAGAATTTGATTTACAAAATGCGATTTCATCATGAATAGTATGTAATTTTTAATGTTTGTATATTATTCCACTTTCTTAAACAGTACGATCGTATCATAAATTTGATGAAATATGCCTTATGAATTAAACATTTTATTCATCCACCTACCACGTTATATTGTTTTTATACTACAGTTTTATATATTTCAGTCTCATAAATATCGTAAATTTTGATTTAAAGCTTAAGTTTTGTATAGATTGAGGAATTTCATAAATATAACACAATGTTCAATATATTTAATGATATATTTTGTTAAAATTTTAACTGTATTATTTAATAAAAATTTGATAAGATTTTAAACTTTAAGATGATATTTTTGCTGCTTAAAAATACATATTTATGATCATTAAAATTAATCATCCTTACTATCCGTACCATAACTTTATTTGGCAAATGATATGTTTATATTTAATTTATGTTTATATTTAACAGTAATTTGAAATTTATTATTTATGTCTCAAATAATCAAGTATTTTTTTTTTTTTTAGTTTCCTTAATACAAGTACTTTAAAAAGGGACAAATGTTTCTGAATAGACAAAAACATAAATAACCATTAATGAAAATATACAGAATGTCTCCCGAAATATACATGATTCGGAAAAGCGCTTTTTATATTTATAAAAATCTCAGATACATATATATTTGACATTTAATGAACAACTTACAAAATCAGAATTTCTTTTGCTGTCACTGATATATGAGAATGTTTCGGTAACTAATTTTTATTGAGTAGTATCATATTTTTATCATGAGTATTTTCAAACAAAAATATCAGATTTTTGGATGCAGTAAATTTTCTGTTAAACATTTTTAACTGGAGTGGTGACATTGGAGATATACATTCAAGGTCAACAAAATAGTCTTAATTTTAATATTATTATTCATGTTATAAATGTATCATGGAGTCTTTATAATATGTTTGATGGACATTAAAATGTTTACTTGAGATTGCACAGACATTGCAAAAAACTTTTTCAAATTGATAAAACTTATCAAAACCCCATAAACTACTCGGAAAAGTTTCTGAAATTTATTGGTAATGAAAGAAACTTTGTCTTGTTTATCAAAACATCTTTAAACTTTCGAGGTTTCTAAATATAAAGACCCTTTGGAAGAAATAATTGTACATTTTCATTCGCTGTTACATTATATTTTACTACAATATCACAGATAATTTTTTTTTACAGTCTGATCTGTAAATTTTAATACTTCTCTTTTCCCTTCGATGACATTAAACTTATTTTGTTTTTTTATTAGATCTACTTTATTTACATATTCCTGCTGTCTTTTTTACAGTGCGTTAAAATAATGCGTTTAAACGGCATTACAGTAATTGCCGTTTCATATGCAGTACATTTGGTTTTAAATAAATCTACATTATAAACATCTTCATACTTAATTATTTCACCTAACACTGGAGACCATTACAGGAGTGATTGTATTACAAGATTTGTATTATTAATGTGATTGATATTTAGAATACCAGCATTCATGATAAGGTTTTTACGTTGAATTACAAATAATAATAATAATAATAATAATAATAACAATAATAATAATAATAATAATAATAATAATAATAATAATAATAATGAATTAATATATTAGTTTTAATTTACACTAAACTACTAAGATTAATTCATAAGATAGCTTATAAGTTTACAAAATAAATATAGATACATAAAATACATTTAATCTTGTAACAAAGTTTAGACATGTGTGATTAAAGCAAATGCATATATGAATTATTTGGTCTAATTACAAGTACAGAATGAATTAATCGATAAAATATACTGATTGAAAACCTTAAGTAGTTTAGCTTTATAATGTCTTCCATTATAAAATTAGATTTACATTTATTATTTATGGAAACTTTCTAGCTAAAAGCAGCTAAAAATGCAAACAGTGTCATTAGAAAATTTCTTTTAAGACTTCAATACTTACATAATTTTCACTTTAGTAAATGCATTCAGTTCATGAAATAGCATTTTGATACATTAACTTTTCATTATTTTAAACACACAGATGTGTTGTATGCGTTTAATAAATCAGATACTTCATGGTTCATGTTAACGGGAAGTCGTTGGCCATTTTGCTCATTTAGCAGCTTAATTGATTAAAACTTGATACCCTTAAATGTTCTTAATAATAAATAATAGAAATCAATTCCTTCATTTAAAAAATATTATAAAGTAAGGAAATTTATTTTGTTATATTTTTATTTTGTAATTGTTAATTTATTTAATTAATGAAAATGTAAATTTTAGGACAAAATGCAGAACAGGTAAATTGAAATTATATTTGTATTGCAAATTCAAATAATATCCATCATTGTGATATAATGATATTTTTTTCTGAAATATAGAAAAAAAATAGATTAATCATTTAGATATCTTGTATAATTGATTTAATACTATGTTTAATACTTTATTCTGAAAAAATTCTCATACTTTAAACGAGTAAAGTTACCGTCAGTTTAATTTTGAAAGGAGCTTTGGAACTGCGATTTCAATGCCTCTATAACTTTGGCTTACAAAAATAAATTCGTATTATATAGTGTATTTTTGATATGCTAAATCATTATGTAATGTTATAAACATAGCTGCGCTGTAGCAATTTGAATAAATACTTTCTTTAATAATTGCTGTCACTTACATTTCAGACAGCTGTTGACATTTCAATCCAATTAGCAAATAAGAGAATTCCTTTAAATCATATTCTTTAAAAAAAAGACAAGCTCATTTATTATTAAATAAATAATTTTAAGTAAATATATTTCTATAAAAGCTATTCATCATTACTAGAAATACACTCAAATAGAAATGTGAAAAATGCCAAATCAACCTAGATTTTAACGTGATTTAAATTGATGTGCGATAAGTTTCACCACAATCATTTGATTTAAAATTACATAAACAATAAATATTTTCATACATGAAAAATAGATTTTACACGGAACACTACAACGGAAGATTCATCGTTTAAAAGTTTAAACCATTTTATAGCAATAATCGTTTAAATCCTCTAAGGTACATAAATTATTTTGTGCATCTCTGTATATAATATATAGATTTATATATATAATAGCTAAAATTAAACTAACATATGCAAAATGTATCACAGTAATTTTTATCAGTAGATGGAATTGATTCTTTTCTAGTAGTTCAAAATACTATTTATTACATTGAAAGAGAAAAACGAATTTCATGAGTCATTCACATATTTCATTCGATTTAGCTCACAAAGTGAAGTTTCATGGAGATTATTGCATGCAAATGTTTTCTAAACTCTATTATTTTGAAGACACTTAAAAAAAATCAGAAATGAGGAATTTATTTTCATGCATTTACAAACTATAAACTTCATGCTCTTTTAAGTATTTTAGATAGTTCAGCTCGACTTTATTAGTTCACTTTATAATTAAAAGTTTTTTTTATTTTTTTTAATATTCCCACAGTAATATTTTTATAACATTATGATTCCCTTTCTTAACAAATTAAAATATCCAAACCATCTCCCGATGTTTATTAATAAACACTTCTTTTTATATTTCTTTCATTTAATAAATCTGAAAACTAATGAAGTTTGTATTTTTGTATACCACTATATCTAAACTAAATCACTATACTGTAACTAAATCACGTTATTAAAATTCGTCAATCAAACTAAGAAAAAAAACTGCTTTAATTTCGCTTAGGTAATTTAGCTTAGCTTTGATTCTGAATTGTTATTGGTTAAATGAATAAAATTAATTTTTGCGAAACTGAACAGTGGGCCCAATTTATAAATTCTCAACACGTCATAAGTGCAGAAACAATAAATGAAAACTAAATTCTAACTAAAATATAAATATATGTTCTTTAAAATAATACACGCATACTATATATCTGTATTATAATTATATGTACTGTAAATATATGTACTTTAAAATAATATATATTACACCATTTCCATTAATAAAAATGTGTAGTATAAATGTATGTATTTTACAATTATATATATACTATTTAATTGCATATTAAATATATGCACTTTAAATATAGTATGTACTTAATTTATGTACATTAATTTCAAATGCTAAGCTCATGTCAAATGCATGTATAGTTACAATCTTTTGAAAATTAAATATAACGCTGAACAGTTAAAAATAGTACCGAAGGGTTAATAGAAAATGTAGAAAAATCGTTTAATTAATTATGATTCATTATCTGATTTATTAAGCTAAAATCAAAATAGAATAATAATAATAGAACTCATAAATAAAAAAAATATTTAATGAAAATTTAAAGTAAAAAATTTTGTCAGATTTAATGAAATATGATTAAAATATTAAAACTACAAATTATTAAAATGTGTATTTTCAAAAATACAAGTTAAATTTTCTGGAAATTTGTAAGTTTCAATAAACTATACAGATATAAAGCATTAATTTCTGGAAGTTGAAATATCCCAAAACGTGTTTGCAGACTTTAAAAATAAGAAATTAAGTACACAATTTTTTTTTCAAATGACAGGTTAAAATAGTCTTGTAGTGGTATTCGTCGCTTCAAATATTAAACACAAGCGAAAAATTCACATTTTAATAATGAATGCATTACAACTAGAACCTTATATACAGGGTGAGTCATAAATATCGAAACAATAGGCTATCTCCTTAAATATTGTCCTTAGACCCATACTTCCAATTGCAAAAATTCATAAAAAAATGTGAAATTTTTGATAAGAAAAATTGCGACTCCATGGGGGGGGGGGGGGGGTCTAGTTGAAAAGTTACGAAAATTAAATTTTTATACGGCCCCCGTAGGACAAAAACTGCAATTAGGAAAACTTTCCTTATTCAGTCCTGAATAAAACACAAAAAGTTGCATCTTCTTATCTCCAAAATTCGCAAAGTTATAGCCGTTTAAAAAATTCATCAGGTTTTAAGGGATGAGACACAAATTAAAAAGCGCGCGATTGAAAAAACAATGTTACTTTAACAGTTCTAGAAAACGCGTAAAAAATCTATTTCTTGAGTTAGAATTTTGATTTTTTTTCTTTTTTTGTGATGGTTAGCCTTATAATTTGCTAAGAAAATCACATTCTAAAATTTTTGATACAATTTATAAAAGTTTCATGTGGTTAGTACTGGTTTAAATGGGACAATCAAAAATTGTTATAACTCGTAACATTATTTATCGGATTTCAATTTCTTTCCATTTAATTAAAGATGAAAATCTGATTTTAGTTTTGTTCCAAGGTTTTTTTTATATTAATTTTAAAAATTTTAAAAATTTTTATTGAAAAAATAATATAATTTTTAAAAAAATCATATTTCAAAAGCAAACATTTTTTCAAATTTGCCGAAACAAAACTAATGTAAAAAAATAAAAAATGACGTGTTTCAAGTTCTTTTTTCTTTTAAAATTTCTTAACATTTAATAATTTAAAGACAAGAAATAGAGTATAAAAAATTCATTATGCAGAAAAACGAAGTGCATTGCTTAAATGTCCGTCAGTTTAAAAAAAAAATGCTTTTTCTAAGATACTGATTAAGTCTTTTTTTTTCTTTTTAAATTTACCTCTGACAATTACAGTCTTTTTATCGTCCTCCAGAGGATGTTAAAAAATCTGTATTCTGAGCCCAGGTAAGGCCAGGACCGAGATGTTACTTTTTTCTGAAGACCCGCCAGGCCGGGCCTAGCGTACTTTTCATAAAGGAGGGGACTACTTCCTGCAACTTAGGTGCATTCTGGATGAAATTTTCAAACCCGGTCTCGACAAAACCCGTATTAAAATGACTGTCTCTGACTGACTTAATACGTGCATAAAATAAGTAAAATTCAGCTCAATCGAATTTTTTACGAAAAACATATAGATTTTAAAACCTTTATTTTACAAAAGAAAAAAAAACCCTTAAAGATTCATTTTTTTTAAATAGATTATTCAAAAGCTAAAAAAATACAATAAAACCAGTGAAAAAAATCTGCCTATGACGGAATTCTGTCTTAAACGAAAAATATGTTGATCCATGCAAAATAAATGCAATAGTACCTGAAAAGAAAATAAGCTCCAATTACATCATCTAGGGAGAGCATCTGTCTATAGCGTATTTTTTCTTTCCTATGTGATTCCGTCTTAAAAAGTTTTTGTGTGTAACATCTTTCAGAGTCTCCATCGCATGGGATATGGATTAACGATATTAAAATATAAGTGAAACATTTACATATAAATAGAGATTCATTGATAAAATAAATATATTACAGCCTTTAGAGCTTCTTTAATAATAAAAAGTATAAATAATAAAAACGAAAAGCTATAAAAGAATTTTTTGGTCAGAACTCCTCCATATGAAACATTTTTTCCCACGCCGAATTAAAAAACTATGTAGAAATTTGCGACTGAACCGGGCTATGATTTAAACTATTTTCCAGACCAGTCCGGGTTATGATGTTGACATTTTTTCAGGCCACGCCGAACTTTTTCCCCTATGGGTCGGTTTGGGACCTGATCTAGATATTTTGACCCGGGCAGACGTCTGGTATACCAATTTAAATCAATGCCAAATATGCTGCTTTTATGCCCAAAGAAAAAGCGCTATCTTAAACCGATTTTTATTAAATTGCAATTTGTGAATGTTCCCTAACAAGCGTTGAAATTGAAATAAGAAATCACAGTTTAGAGGCAGGGAAAAGTGGTGTAAGTCAGGAATTTTGGAGGATTTCGGTATGTAATATCTCTGTGGGATTTTTAGATACGGAGATGAAATTTGATTTGTTCAATTTAGGAATGGATAAGGAATAATTTCCTAATTGGGAATTTTGCCCTACGGGGGCCGTATAAAAATTTAATTTTCGTATTTTTTCAAATAGACCCCCCATGGAGTTGCATCTTATCTTATCATAAATTTCACCGTTTTTTATGAATTTTTGCAATTGGAAGTATGGTGTCTAGGGGCAATATTTGAGGAGATAGCCTATCGTTTCGATATTTATGACTTACCCTGTATAACACGCGTAACAAAGCAAGTAACATAGATTCAAGATTCCTAAAAAATGTTTACAGCCCATAAAAATATCTCTAGGTGAGATTTATTCCGAAACGCTTTTTCAGAAAGAATCACGTTTTGAGCACCTTATAGGCAGAGCAACGGTTGGCGCGGAGATGAAATCAATGCTACGATTCCCTTTCTTGTTTGAGACGTCATACGCGTTAGCGAATAGTAACCCCTTTCCTTTCAGCGAAGAGATCTTGCTTATTGTTCATTTGTTTTTCTGTAAATGCTTTTAAATAGAGGAAGAGGAAAGTTTGAGGAAATGTTATTCCCCTTTGTTTACAATTAAAACATAGCTTAAAACAAAGAGCTTATTTATATATATATATATATATATATATATATATATATATATATATATATCCTTTTATTTCCTCAATTCGCTATGTTTGAAGAAATTGAGAACTTAATTAAAAACAGTAGTAAAGATTCTCGTGTAATAAATATAATTCTATTGATCTTGTTTTTTGACACATTTGAACTTAATTTATTTTGTATTGCTACTGAAATAATTTACTTTTTTTATTTATTTTGTGTGTGTATCTGTTTATTAAGCGGCATAATTATGTGGCGTGTTGAGTGCATTAATAAAAATTGTTTTAACTGAAACAATTCATTAACAATTAATTGTTTTTATTTACTTGCGATTATAAGTTAATAAAAGCGAGTTAATACTAAAATCAATTCGATTATAATTAAATTGAACGATAAATCACAAACTATTTAGCAGAATCCTGCAATTCGCTATGTTCGAAGAAATGAGAGCTTATTTTATTTTTAAGAAAAATAAAAACGAAAGATTTCTTGTAATAAATATAATTCCATTAATCATGTCTTTTATCCACATTTGAACTTAGTTTTATTTGTATTGCTACTGAAATAATTTATTTTTATTTATTTATTTACTGTATGTGTGCGTTTATTTCTTTATTAGGCGGCAATATTGTGTGGCGTGTTGAGTAAATTAATAAAACATGTTTTCACTGAAATAGTTCATTTAAAATTAGTTGTTTTTAATTTAATTGGAATTAGAAATTAATAATAGGTTGAAACTAAAATCGATTCGTTATAATTGATTTGAATGATAAATCACAAATTATTTAGCTACATTCTGCAATTAAATCAATAAGTTAAAATAATTGCAAGTTGATGTTTGCAATTAATTCAATAATTTTTTTATACTTTTAAATCTTTATCATTATTTAAATTGTTGTAAAAAATATAAAATAAAATAAAAAATAAAATAAAAAATAAAATAAAAAATAATGGCCTGCTCCTAGTGCACAAAATTTAAAATTCTGCAGTTCTTTTTTTATAATTTCTGCCATATTTTTAATATTGTTAGTCCTAATTGTTTCATTTACTATTTTGAAATAGCAATTCAACATATTTGAATATATCATCTAAATTCCACTCTCCAATGAAATCCCCATCTTTTCCCCCACACCATTTTTCGTCATTCTGCGCTCATTATTTGTTAAATTTCAGTGGCAATAAAATAATTATCAGTCGTTTCAGGCAATCCCCCATTCAGAATTTTCTCTTTTATCCCCTTCCATCGTACTATTTTTTTACCATTTAAAATTAAACGTTGCTTTGCAGAAAAGATTACATAAAATTGTGTCTCAAAAATATTTTCTATCCCTTCGCTTATCCATAACAGTGCATAAAGTGTACTGTTTTGCACTGTCTGTTGATTTTTAAATAACAAATAAATAATTTATCATACAAAAAATGGTGAAAAAAAAAAAGACAGGTTTAAAATTTTGTGCACATACTTTCATATTTTTTATTTGTTTGCTTTTTAATTCTTTACATTTTAAGAAATTTTCTGTCTTATTTATTACTTTTAGGTAACTATAAATAAAGAGCCAATTATTCAAATCCCCCCCTCTTCTAAAAAAAGGGTGTTTTTGTTTCATTCCCACCATTCGGTTTTGGTAAGTTCCGATAATATTTTCTTAAAATGCTGGGCCTCATCATTTGGGCAAATATCAGTACGTAAAACAATTTGTTTCGAAGACAATTTCTTCTCATCTAAAATACAATATTCAAAATATTCTTTTAATTTGGGTAAGATTTTGATTCTAAAATACTATAGATCGTCTGTCGCCATTTCGGATGAAAATCAAAACAAAACGACGATTGGCGTTTGGCGATGCAGCTAGCTTAACGTTCTCGTTTTCGCCAAGGCTGGTGTTCAAAACGTGATTCTTTCTGAAAAAGCTTCCGAACCAGCACCGCGCGAAAGAAGGGGGGGAACGAAGGGGGATAGTTTCCCCGGGCTCGGAAATTTAGGGGGCACCAAATTTATAAAACCAACGTCATTTTCGGGCTGTTACAAGAAAAATTTGGGAGAGGGGGGGGGGCGCCAAATTGACACGTTGCCCCGGGAGTTTTCTCTTCACACGCCTATGTTGCGAACACACCCGGAGCGTCTATTCAAATGCGCTAAAGTACTTTGCTTCACTTCATTTTCGGTAAAGTGTTCGAAAGTGGCAAAAGCGTCATCTATATGTTCTACAAATTTAGGAAAAGCAGTTATTTTGTTACTGTCACTTTACTACAAGGCTATTCGTAAAAATGGTATACGCTCTCCGTGTACTATTATTGTACTATTATTGCAGATAACTATTCAAATTCATTTATAAAAAAAAATCAAGAAAACGTATATTCATAAATTAGGATTAAAACTCTATTCTATTTACCAAACAAGAAAATAAATTAAAAACAAATTATTTCTTATATGGATACTTTTAAAATTACTTTTTTTTAAAAATCTTTATTATATGTTAAGAAATCTAAAAATACATTATTATATCCAATAGTTGCATTAATCTAATATTTAATTATTTAATCTAATGTTATTAATAATGTTATTATAATGTTATTATTTGTTATTCGCATTGTTATTATTTGTTATTTATAATGTTATTATAATTTTGTTAGTAAAAAAGTGCACAGTTTTAATTTTAAAAGAATCAAAACTCTTCATACCAATTCTTTAAATCTTGCTTTTTTAATATTAAATTCGTACATATACTTTTGTTTTCTAAACAGTTAATTTTATTGATACAAAATCTATAAATATCAAGTATTATTTAATTTACCATCAAAAATTCCCTTTTTATCAATTTCATTGAAAAAAAAAAAAAAAAAAAAAAAAAAAAAAAAAAAAAAATTCTGACAATTTTTAAAAACTTTTTCAGTGTCACAAGCTTTACTTTTTGAAAATATTTTGTAAGAAACATTTTTATTTGCATAACAAATCATTCATAAAAATGTTCAAAATTTTTCGTATTACGTTAATTAAATTTATTTTAACTGTATACTGACTATTTAATACTCTGATGACCACCTATTATCTTTTGTTGCGATTGATTTAGTAAAATATAAAAAAATTAAAGAAATAGTTCTGATTATATCTTGATTAATCAATATATATTATTGGTAACATCAAAATAAACGATACCTAGATTTTGCAGTATTCTGTGTAGAGTAGTCATAAAACAAAGAAATTTTGTTTTACGTGAATTTAAAAAAGTTCTGTAAAACAAAAGAAAAATTAAACATATTTCATACTTTACTACATTTTATCTCCTGCGTTAAAACTCGGAACTGTTACACATCAAAAATTACTTACCTATAAACAAGATCTAGCACTGAGAAAAGCAGCAATGGAAAAAGCTACTGAGGATTTAAAAAAAATGACAAAAATGGGTTGTATTCTTAAATATTGTTTTAAATCAATAGCAATATAATTAAATATTTAATGAGTGATTTATCACATAGCTTGCTAAGTGTGAGTTATACATCATTTATATTATATTCAATAATTTCAAGTTTAATTTCACTGCTAAAAATTATTTGAAATAAAATTATACAGGCAATTATTTATTCCAAAAGACCTGTAATTTTTGGTTACCTTTACGTAGCCCATTTTATCAAGGGCTCTAAAAATATGCAGTTTCGGTTTTGACTCAATTTAGTGCAAATCTATTCATTTGAAGACATCTTTTCAAGTTAGAATACATATAGTAGTTTCTGGATGATATTCTAGATTTCTTTTTTCAAACATTCTGATGATACTGCACAATACATTATCATCATTAATTTCTCTTTCTCGAAATAGCCGATAACTATTATGCCACGCCCGTCTCATAAAGTATTGACTAAAATGTTTCCAGCTGTTTTTTAGGATCTTTAATCGCCTTGGGTGAATTTTACTTTCTTCTAATAAAATGTCTATTGACTTTTTATTTTCTCAATAAATAAGAAAAATTAGATATCTTTTTCATGAAAATTTACATGAAAATCTAACAAAAACATCCATCCATAATATATGTGAGACAAATTAATTAGTTTGTTTTTTGGAATAATATACTTTAAAAGCTTATATGAAATGAAAATATTTTTTTCTTTCAGATATTGATGAAAATATTTAATTTTTTTTTCAAATATTGGTGAAAATATTTATGATTTCCGTAAAATTTTAATCTTTTTGCATTAGTAAAATTAATAATAATAATAATAATAATAATAAAATGTCCTATAGAATCTTTTTTTTCCGAAAAATTGAATAAAACGTAATAAAGGTTTTGTCCCCCATAAATGGTCGCAGTGGCGTTCACATAAAAACTCGAAATATTGACAAGAACCATGTACAATGTACTATTAGAAGCTGTAGAAGTTGTTCTTTTTTTAATAAACTAGCTAATGTGGAATCGATTTCCTGAAGGATACTCACGACCTCTTCACAAAATTTAATTTCAAACTGAAAACGTACAACTCAAACTTTATAAATATGCATTTAAATAAAGAAATCTTCCATAATCCGACTGTCCTATAGAAACTCTTTTTCGTTAATCGAATTTTATAACTGCATTGATACTTAAAACGCTCCATGTTAGTCCATTAAACATACACAGTAAAAAAAAAAAATCTGTTAAGTTAGTAAGAGTTTTCTAGGAAACTGGAATTCATAGAACATTTTATGTAACTGCAAACCAGGTTACAGATAAAATTTTAGTAAGATAACTGTAATTTTAGTAGAGTCGTTTGTAAAGTTACAGATTTCTGTAACTTTACAAAAATTAGTTTTGTAGATTTACACTTTTTCTTGTACAGTGTACAGATAAAATGTTAATAAGCATACAGATTCAGGTACTGTACATCATTTTTAGATTTGTACATTTTTGCATTTGTACAATTGTAAAGTTACAATTTTTTTATACAGTGTATGAATAGTAGCTTCATTAAAATCAGAATTTTGATTTAAACAACAGTAAGAATGGACGCAATAACCATTCTGAACGCAAAAGGATTAATGCAGAAATTTCCTATGAAATATTTGGAGTTCTTTGATAGAAATTTAAATAATGTCGCACTTTCCAATAAAAGGCTGGTGAAACTTTAATGCATTTTATTAGAGTTGCACGAAAGTGAAAGTAAAAGCTTAAAAACCGTTTTAGAATGCATTAAACAGAATATTGTGAAATGAAATTCCTGAAAAGCCTACTGAGTAAAACTTTCTTAAATATGTCAATATTTTGATATGTTTCACAAAACGAATTCAAAATGTTGCAAAATTTAGCAAATACCGAGAATGTTTCGTATTTTGAAAGCATTATAAAATGGTTTTACAATTACAAAACGAAAAATAGTAAACACTCTTTTCTCCATCTTTTTAAAATACTTTAAAGAAAATGAGAAACATTTTAAACAATTTTTAAGAACATCAAGAAAATGAAGCAATTTTTTGCGAAGTATTTAACATAATGTCTTTTACTTAAAAGTAGCGACATAAATATAATATAAAATTAAATGTGCACATTGTAGTTCATATACAAATAAAAAAAATATTTTTCATGCATAAATTCGTTTTTAAGATTTAATTATATTTTTTCATATCCCTAAAAAAATCACGAACAATATGTCCGTTCGGTACTCTTTTCTAAAAAACTGTTGAATATATCACTTTAAAATTATTTGTGGAATTACTACTTGCAGCTACTTGGAGCATACTATTTGAGAATAATAATAAGCAACTTTCATTTTGGAGAAAAAAAAAATTTAAAATATTTTACTATAAAAAATATTTTACTTTCTTAACCATAATTTTTGAACATCCAGAAATTCTAATAACACATTTTTCATTATTTCAACGAAATTTTCACTTAGACCAATAAAGTTACCCAAACAAAAGAATTTTAGAAAAATACACCAAATATAAAAATGTATACCCACAGTTATTAAAAAACATTATTTTAAAGCCTCCCAACACCATAATTTTTAGATTCATAATAATTTAGCAGCATAATTTTGTAGCGGTATTTTTAAAGTGATAATTAAAATCTCAAAGATTTGAACCATTTTATGCTTTGTGTACCCTTAAAGTAAGATGAATTTTTTACAATTTTAAAGAATTTTTAGCATAACAAAAAAGACGTGAAGTAATTTTAATTGAAATGTGTTAAAATATTTTTTTGACTGTATAAATCTGATTTTTTTTTCAAAAAGCTCATTTTAAATTACTACTAATAACAGGTGTTTGAAACAACTAATCCTGCTGGTTTTTTTTTCTAGATGAAAACAATAACATTATATTAATATATGTGGGACAATTTTACCATAAATATAATAAATAAGATGCGTACGTTGTTAAAAATACATGTAAAAATTATAAAACTGTAAGACAATTTTTCAAAATCGTATTTCGATTCAAACTTTATAAATATATGTTTAAAAAGGGAATCTTTTTTTCATAATTGGAGAGTTCTATATTTTACTGTAACAATTACTTTGTACACAATAAAAAAAAAAAAAAAAAAAAAAAAAAAAAAAAAAATTGTAATTTTACAGATGTAAAATTGCCGAAATTTGTATGGTTACTAACATTTTATCTGTACATTATACAAGAAAAATGTAAATCTACAAATCTAATTTTTGTAACTTTACAAACGAGATTACTAAAATGACAATTATCTTACTAAAATTATATCTGTAACTTGCGTTGGAGTTACATGAAAAATTCTTGGCATCCCAGCTTCCTAAAATATTCTTAGTACCCTTAGGTTTTTTTGATTTTCAAAGGAAATTTTTATCTGTTACATGAATTTTTGCTGTTGTCGTTATACAAAAAGTTCTAGGAGTCGCAGTTTCTTAGAAAACTTTTAGTAAATTTACAGATTTTTTTTAGAATGTATTATTTGAGTTTTGTAGCTGCACTATCACTGAGAAGATTTCATATTAATTCACTAAACATATGGACAGAAACATTTTTATCAATCAGGATTTTATTTTAGATAACAACAAAACACCAAAATAAACTCAAAAGGGTTAACGTAGAAATTTCCTATAAAATAAGCGGAGTCTTTGATACAAATATGAATAATCTCGTACTTTCCAATAAAATTCTGATGAAACTTTAATGCATTTGATAGTAATAGCAAGAAAATAAAAGTAAAAGCTGAAAATGTCTTCCTTTAGAACGCGTTAAACTGAATATTGAAAAAAGCGTAGCGTGAAAAGCTTCTTGAGTAAAACTCTCTGAAAAATGCCAATACATCTATAAGTTTTAAAAAATGAATTCAAAATGCTGTAAAACTAGAATGTGGCATATTTTGAAAACTTCTTAAAATGGTATTATTATTACGAAACTAAAAATATTATATTCTCGTATTTTCATCCTTTTTAAAGACTTTGAACAAAATGAAATATAGTTTATGCTCAGTTATATACTTTTAAAGACATTTAGACAAGTAAAGTGAAGCAGTTATTGTGAAGTTTTTAACATCATGTCTTTTACTTAAAAATAGAAACATAAATGTAAGAAAAAAACATTATTATACAAATTAGAAGAAAATAATTTCATGATTAAATTATATTTCAATAACTAATTGACTTTTTTCATATTTCTATAACTTTTTTGAACAATAAGTCTTGATCAATATTTTTTAACATATTCTCTTTTCTAAAAAACTGTTAAATATACAGGGTGTTTCGCTACCAGACCGACAAACTTTGAGGGGTGATAATAGACATAAAGACAAACATTATTAAATCGGAAACCATGGGGCGCAAACGTCATCTGTAGGAGCTAGGGGCCATTAAAGTTTAAGGTCCAAAAATTGAAACGCTGATAAAAATTAGAAAAAAGGGTCGATTTGTTTGCGGTTTCCTCTAAAATCATTCTTTATATCACGATTTTTTATTTTTTTAATTTTAAAGGTTAAGTTTGAAAATTGTCGATAGAGGGCGCTTTAGACTTTAGAGTAACGAACAAATACTTTTTGCCGTTCTTTTGTGCATGGGGTTGAAATTATTCTAAAGTTTAGATTTTAACTTAAATTTTAAGTCCAAAATCGGAAACATGGAAATCGGTTAACTAGCGAAAATTTAACTGTGAACCGAGGGGGAGATTTTGAACGCTCATAAACATTGGACAAACTAATCGATTTTGTTGCGGTTTGCGTGTAGGTCATTCCCTTGGTAATTATTTTATTCAAAATGGCGTACAGCTGTGGTGTCCTCATTTTTTCATAGAGGGCGCTTCCGACATATCTCCGACATTTCAACGGCATTACTCCTGGGTGTTTTACTACTAGACTACCATACTTCCAGGAAGTGTTAGGGATGCAAAACCCATGGTTTCCTATTTAATAATGTTCGTCTTTATGTCTGCTATCACCCCTCAAAGTTTGTCGGTCTGGTAGCGAAACACCCTGTATATAACCTTAAATGTGTTATAGTAATGGAAAGCATACTATTTGAAAATAAGAAGAAGCAATTTTAATTTTACTAAAAAGGAAAAAAAGAAAAATACTTTACTATAAAAATATTTTAATTTCTCAACCATCATCTTTGAAAATTCAAAAGTTTTAACAACATATTTTTCATTATTTTAATGAAATTTTCAGTCAGATCCATAATGCATACCTGTCAACTTGTACGGATTTTCTTTACTGCTAAAATTAAAAAGGAATTTTGGTTTCATTTCATCTTTGGGAATCGTAAGATTTTGGTCGGTCTTTTAAGTAAAATTTTCTATAAAATTTTTGTGATAGGAAAAAATTCGCACAAGTTGGGATCTATGATTCCGTTCCTATATACCGGGTGTCCGAAAAATGACTGATGGATTTTAAAATTCAATAACTTGCAAACGGTGACAGCTATTTAAAAAAATTTTGTAGGAGGGTTACGACGCTTCATTCAGCATTAATCATCTGGCCTTCAATCGCCGTCAGCGCCACCTATTGTTTGAGATGCGAACTAAAATAAAAAAATTACGGTAAAAAAACTTCTGACATTATACATAACCCTCCTGCAAAAATTTTTTAAACAACTGTCACCGTTTGCAAGTTATTCAATTTTAAAATCCATCAGACATTTTTGGGACACCCGGTAAAAGAATTTTCGAAAAATACACCAAACTTTATAAAAAAAATTTGAGAAAATGGCAAAAATACAAATACACACCCACAAATTTTAAAACATATTATTTTAAAGCTTTTCAGCAACATAGTATTTTACATCCATAAATATTTAGCACCATAGTTAGCTCTATTTTTAAGGCGATTGTTAAAAACGCAAACATTTGAACCATTTTATGTTAAATGAATTACAGACTTTGAAGAAAATCAGATGGATTTTATGAACAGCTATATATTTTTAAAGAATTGTTCGGATAACTAAAAAGACGTGATGTAGTTTTTATCTAAAATTCTGAAATATTTTATTTTTTTTTATTTTTTATTTTTTATTTTATTTTTTTTCACTCTATTAATGTGAAATTGTATTTCAAAATGTTCTTTTTAAAATACAACTAATAACAGCATTTAGAATAATTAATTCTGCTGTTTTTTTTTTTTTTTTTTTTTTTTTTTTTTTTTTTTTTTTTTTTAATAAAACCATAAACATTGCATTAATATATGTAGGACAATTTCACCATAAAAATATAATAAATAAGTTACATACGTTAAAAGCGCTGAAAATACGTGAAAAAATTATAAATCTGTTAAAAATTTTTAAAATCCCATATGAA
Organism: Maratus speculifer; assembly: GCA_964019185.1. Classification (NCBI taxonomy): domain Eukaryota; kingdom Metazoa; phylum Arthropoda; class Arachnida; order Araneae; family Salticidae; genus Maratus; species Maratus speculifer. Next base: position 3,890,205 of record OZ025294.1, on the reverse strand, counting down.
TCCATACTTTAAAATATACATTTAAATAGAGAATATTTTCATAATCAGAGTGTCCTATAATTAACTATAACAATCCTTTTTCTTTAATTGAATTTAATAACTGCTGTGGTGTTATTGAAAACACTTCATACTAGTCCACTAAACATATGAATAGTAACTTTATTCAAATCAAGAAATTGTCTTAAATAACAGTAAAACACCAAAATGAACGCATAAGGATTAATGTAGAAATTTCCAATAAAATAAGGAGAGTTCTTATATACAAATATAAATAATGTCGTATTTTCCTATATAATATTGATGAAACTTTAATGCATTTTGTAGGAGTAGCAAGAAAATAAAAGTAAAAACATAAAATATCTTCCACTAGAACACGTTAAACCGAATATTGAAAAAAGCGAAGCATGAAATGTGTATTGAGTAAAACTTTCTCTAAAATGTCAATATATTTATACGTTTCAGAAAACGAATTCAAAATGTTGTAAAATTTAGTAAGTAGCGAGAAAGTGACAAACTGTAAAAACTTCTTAAAATGGTATTATTATTATGAAACGGAAAATATTATACTCTCGTATCACCCCTTCTAAAAACTTTAAAAATGGGATATATTTTATGCACAGTTATATATTTGTAAAGAATTTTTAGGATAAATGAGAAAACGCAAAGTGGACATCTGTACAAGTAAAATGAAGCAGTTTTTGCGAAACATTTAGCATCATGACTTTCACTTAAATATAAAGTCGAAAATATAAATAAATAAATAAATAAATAAATATACACATTTTAGCCCATGCACAAATCAAAAGAAATTAATTACACGCATGAATAAGTTTATAAGAACTGATTAACTTTTTTCATATCGCTATGAATTTTTTTCAATAATATGATTCAATTTTTCAAAACAAATTAATTACTGGTCTTAGCGGTTTTTACACTAATAAGAAACAACACACGCTGGTTCTTAAACATAACAAATATTGACTGCCGATGCGGTTTATTTAACACTGAAATATGGGAGCCATTGCACGGCTATCAACATTTCATCATCTTCTTTTTTACAATCGAATAAAAGCACAAACTTAAAACAAAACATAGAATGCCGCCAAAAACATAAAATAAGAATAAATTACCATGGTTAACGAATAACACAATTTCTTACTGGAGCTTTTTCACATAAATGAAAGCAGACGATTTTTACCAAAACATCCTGTCCCCCGTTGAAATCCCTAAGGATTTCAACAAGTGGCTAAAGTGTTCTTCTTACAGTTTTACTATAATGAAAAAACAATTAATAGTACAAATAAAATTAATGTAAAATATAAAAAATGAAAAAAGAGAGTTTATAGTTCATAGTTTTTTGTTTTTTATAGGAAGGGGACAGAGTTTCACTATTGGTCGATTTATGATACCACTACTAGTCTTAATCGTGACAACTCGGACTCTATTGTCTGAACCATGATGAACAGTTATTATTCTTCCTAGTTTCTATTTCAGCGGTGGAAGGTTGTCATCTTTGATGAGAACTAAGTCATTAACTTGCAAATCTTTGTGGCATTTTTCCCATTTAGCTCTTTGCTGATGTTGAGACAAGTATTCCAAGCTCCATCTTTTTTCATCGTTCATCGTTGTAGCATGAACTGTCTCACATGCCATTTATCAAGGTGATTTAAGGGATTGTGACTCAGATCTTGTTCAGGTATGGCAGTCAGAGAAGTTCCAACTAGAAAATGGCCAGGTGTTAGAGCAGTTAAGTCTGTTGGGTCAGATAATATAGGACACAATGGTCTAGAGTTGAGACAAGCTTCAACTTGCGTAACCAGGGTTTGGAATTCGGATAAGTTAACACAGTATTACCAACGGTTTTCTTAAGGTGCGATTTCATTGATTTTACTGCTAGTTCCTACAGTCCACCAAAGTGTGGAGCTGAAGGCGGGTTAAGTATACAAGTTATTTCCTGTGACGAAAGAAATTTGTGAATTTCTTCATTCTGCTTGCATTGCAATAGATACTTGTTGATTTCATTTTCTACACCTTTGAATTTGCTTCCACAGTCTTTAAAAATTTCAAGAGGTTTCCTCTTCTTGCAATAAATCGTTTTAATGTACTTAAGAATGCCTTTGTTGAAAGTTCTTCTACGACTTCAAGATGGACTGCTTTGATCACGAAGCAGACAAATACACAGAAATATGATTTAAATGATTTTGATTCACGTCCAGCACGATATTTAATCATGAATGGTCCTGAAAAATCTCTTCCAACTCGATTAAATGGTCGTGATTGTGTTACTCTAGATACTGGAAGATCCGCCATTATTTGTTTTGCAGATTGAGCTCTGTATTTACAACACGTAACACAAGTTCTCACTGTTTTACGAATAGCAGATCTGGCAGCAATGATCAAAATTTTCTGCCTAATTAAAGAAAGAAGAACTTCTGGAGCTGCATGCAAATATTTTTTGTGAAAATGTTGAATTATGATCTTTTTTACATGGTGCTTTGATGGTAATAAAATAGGATGTTTTTTATTCTCTGACAGCTGTGCATTTTTCAATCTCTCTCCGACTCTCAATATTTTGTCATCATCTAAAATAGGACACAGACAAATGAGACTGCTATTTGCAGGTAATTCTTTTCCGGTTTCAAAACAGTGGATTTCTTTACTAAAGTTCATCTGCTGAACTATTCTAATAATGCAACGTGTTGCGGCATGAATTCCATTGCTTGATGAAAAGGATGAATTTCTTTCTGGGCGTGTTAACTTAGACTATTATTTTTAACACAATCAAACTGATTGGTAAAGTAATCATACGAAATGAATATTTCCAGCTGAGCGAAAAATTGCCCAGTTTTTTCATTCAATTTTTTGCTCTTTTTGACCAATAAGGTTATCTGAGCGAAAATTCCCAGCCGGCTATCACCCAGATAGCTTAACAGGTAAAGCATTGGCCTTGTAAGCCAAGTATCCGGGATCGATTCCCTGCCAGGGCAATTTTTCGCTCAGCTGGAAATATTCAATTCGTGTGTTAACTTAGAGTTGGAGATGAATCTCAATATCCATGCAAATATGCGTTGCAACATTGGAAACGAGGATATTTTCGATATAATATCAAGTTCCTTTACAGTTTCAGAAATTACAAGTGATAATGTTTTCCGTGCTTCTGGTATATCTTCTTCATTTATGGGAATAGGTTTATTCACTGGAACCTCACTGCTTCTTAACCATGGTGGCCCATTCCACAACAATTCATGTGACAGTAATTCTGCTGGAAATAGTCTACGAGATGCACAATCAGCAGGATTTTCCTTTCCATCTACATGGATTCAATTTTCAGCTGGTAATATGGATTGAATTTCCGCAACTCTATTGGCAAAAAATACTTGCCATCTTTTAGGATCTGATGTTAACCATGACAACACAATTTTTGAATCACTCCATGCGCGCACTAAATCTGGTTTTATATGTAATGCTGATGTGTTAACAGCTTGTGTTAAATGTGTCAGTAATACTACAGAACATAATTCGAGCCTTGGAATCGTGACAGGCTTTAAGGGTGTCACTCGAGTTTTTGCTGCTAAAAGTTTCACATCAATGTTCGAGTTATTACAAGCTTTAACATAAATAACGGCGGAATAACCTTTTCTGAAGCGTCGCAGAATCCGTGAAGTTCACATCGAGAATCATTAGGGAAGACGGCTTTTCTGGGTATATATATGGAATTTAAGAGTTCACTTCATGGTACAAAATTTTCTAATTTTGGTTAATAATTTCTGGTATTGGATCATCCCATGATAATTGTAATTTCCACAGCTGCTGAAGAATAATTTTAGTTAAAACTACAAAATGTGCAATCCACCCTAGTGGATCAAAAAGCGTTGATACATATAACAAAATAAGTCTTTTAGTAGGGACATTTTGATAATCTATATCACTGAAATTACATTTGAACATATCATTATGTGGATGCCATTCAACTCCTGGAACTTTTATGGTCTTAATGCCCGCTATATTATGTATATTATCATTACTTAAACTCAGCGTTTTTCAACAGTGATAATTCATTTGTGCACTATTAATGTAGCTCATAACCACCTTTTCCTAGCATATTCTGTAATTCATTTATCAATTCCGTACCTTCCTGACTACTCTTAACACCCGTTAACACATCATCAAGAAGAATAAATTACCATGGTAACGAATAATACAATTTCTTACTGGAGCTTTTTTACATAAATGAAAGCAGGCGATTTTTACCAAAACAGTTACTTTATTAAAATCAGAATTTTGTCTTAAATAAGAGTAAAGCACCAAAATGAACTCAAAAGGATTAATGTAGAAGTTTTCTCACGAAGAGGATCTCACTGATGCAAATATGAAAACATCGTACTTTCCAATAAAATGCTGATGAAACTTAATGCGTTTTATTGGAGTAGCACGAAAATAAAAGAAAAGGCAAAAAATGTCTTCCTTTAGAATGCGTTAAACCGAATATTGAAAAAAGCGAAGAGGGAAAATCTTATTGACTAAAACACTCTCCAAAATGTCAATATATTTATACATTTCACAAAACGAATTCAAACTATTGTAAAATTTCGCAAATAGCGAGTATGTGACATATTTTGAAAATTTCTTAAAATGGTATTATTATTACGAGATTAAAAATATGATACTCTCGTATTTTTATCCCTTTTAAAGATTTGGAAGAAAATTAGATATATCTTATGTACAGATATATATTTTTAAGGGTACATCGAACATCTAGTCAAGTGAAATGAAGCAGTTCTTTTGAAATATTTGAAATTATGTCTTTCACTTAAAAATACAGATATAAATTTAACAACAACAACAACAAAAATACAGTAAATATATGCATTATATATGCTTTCACTTGGTGCGCTTTTTGAACATTTCTTTTACTTAAGGATTTTTTTTTTGTACACATAAAATTTGTAGAACATACCAAGAAGAACGTTTTTCTTGAAAATGTTGCAGAAATCTACGAAAGATTTCTTTCAAAAAAATTACCGGTTTTCAAAAACATACCAGTGGGAGCCCTGCATTAAATCTTGTATATAAATCAAAAGAAATTAATTCCAAACATAAATTTCTTTTCAAGTACTAATTAACATTTATCATATTTCCATAATTTTTTTTAACAACATTTCTGTTAGGTACTCTCTCCTAAAAAAACTATTGAATAATCACTTTAAAATTTGTTGTGGCATTAATGAAAGCATACTATTTGAAAGCAATAAGATTCAATTTTCATTTTGGCTAAAAAAATAAGATTAAAAATATTTTGCGAAAATCATACTTTAAAAACGTAATTTTCATTTTTTGACAAAATTTTCCCCCGGATATACAATATTAGATATTTTTAAAGAAACAAGTTACACAATTTTAGAAAGTTTCAAATTTTTACCTAAAATAGAATTTTAGAAAAAATCAACTAAAACATTAGGGAATAAAACATTCCGAGAAAAGACAAAAAGTTACATACACACCTATAGTGCTTAAAATATACTATTTTAAAACCTTCCTTTGCCATAATCTTTTAGATCCATAATCAAGTAGCAAAATTTTTTAACTCTATTCTTTAGGACGATAATGAAAAACTGAAACTCTTGACCATTTTCTGTTCCATGCGTCTTTAAAGGTTTTGAAGAAAATGAGATAAATTTTTTGAACTGTTACATATTTTTAAAGAATTTTAGGATAACTGAATAGATAGTAAATAGTTTTTACCTGAAAGATATTTTATTGATAGTATGAACAGGATTTTTTTTTCAAAGTGTTCATTTCAAAATTCTACTAATATTAATGTTTGGAGCAATTAATTATTCTTTTTTTCTGGATATAAACATTAAAATTACATTTAGATATACAGGACACTTGTGCCATAAAATGTTGGGTTGAAAATTCATGAAAAAATAATAAAACTGTTTAACAAGTTTTCAAAATCCCATTTCAATTGAAAATTTATGTATACTACATCTAAATAAAGAATTTTTCCTTAATCAGAATGTCCTGTAAATTAGTTTGACAATTATTTTTCATTAATAGAATAGCTATTTTATAGCTGTTCTGTCAATGAAAACATTTTATGATTGTATATTAAACATATGAAGTATAAAAGTTTAAAGAATTTAAACAAGCTTTCAAAATACTAGTTTAACTGACATTTTACTATTATAAAAAAAGAAATCCACTATAATCAGAATGTCCTTGGTTTACTATAACAGCTCTTTATCATAAACGAATTTTATAGCTTCTTTGTTGCAGAAAACCCTTCAAATTAGATAATTAAAGAAATGAAGTCCGTTAAAATATGCGTAGAGTCATATTAGAAAAATTAAGGATTTTGGTTTAAGTTAGAGTGAAACACCAAAATAAGCGCAAGAAGACTAATGTAGAAAGTTCCTATAAAATAAGTCGAGTTCTTTGATATAAACAATAAATAAAGTCGCATTTTCTAATAAAATGTTGATGCAACTTTAATGTTTTTTATTGAAGTAGCAAGAAAGTAAAAGCAAAAGCTAAAAACGTCTTCCTCTAGAATGCGTTAAACAGAATATTAAAAAAAGATGAGCATAAAAAGTTTGTTGAGTAAAATATTCTTTAACACTAGAACCGCGGAGACGGGTCATTTTGACCCGTACTCAATGAAAAGATACCGATTCGAACCAGATAAATCTTCTTAAAATAATTTACATATAAGCTTCACAAAAATTATTTACAATAAATAAGTAAAATAGACTGAAATAAAAATTTCGAAGTGAATTATTTTTATAAAACTTGGGTAAAATTTCCCGCGGTTCTAGTGTTAAAAGGTCGATGTTTTTACATGTTTTGCAAAACGAATTCTAAAATGCTTAAAATTTAGTAAATAGCGAGAATGTGGCATACTTTGAAAATATCTTTATTTTGAATGCTTTTAAAAATGGTATTTTTGTTACGAAAAGGAAAATATCACAATCTCACATTTTTATCCCGTTTAAATAAACATATTTTATGCAGAATTAAACATTTTTAAAAGAATTTTTAGGATAACTGAAAGGAAATGAAGTGAACATCACCTGAAATTACACCACCTTTATTGATTGTATGAATATAATATTTTGTTTCAAAAGGTCCATTTTAAAATATTACTATCAACAATATTTTAGAGCTATTAATTCTGGTGAAAAATTTTCTTTCTAAAACAAATATTAATAATATATTTGAAAGAAAATGAAAACTGAAAGATATCTTCCATTTTGTGACAGTGTTATTAACACTTATAGTGATTATTAAAAATTTTGCCCTTTGCGAAAAAAAAAATCTGAACATTGAAATGAACTACATTTTTTTAATGCTGAAGATAAATCTATAAAATACTTTTGTTTCCCATGTTATAAGAAACAATCAGCAAACGATGAACAATCATCTTTCTCATATCCCATCATCATTCAATATTGCATGTAAAACACCATATATTTATCATGTGACACCCAAAAGGGTGCAAAATTCGAAAGATGTCGCTTTCTTCGACTGATAGGCTCTCAGCATTTGCATCAACTTAATGGGTTTAAAAAGCTCTAACTGAATTAGTGTTTTGAAAATGTCCTTTATTACTCTTCGTAATTTATACATCACCTTTATTGTGACCATATTAGAAAAGTGCCTCTAGATTGTGACTAATGCACTGTATGCTAGAGCTGACAAAAGATGAAGCCATTTGCAATAGCAATGATATGTGCCATCTAATCTGGTGAACACACAGCTATCATGCATGAAATAAACAAACGTATTATTAATTACGATAATATACTGTTTTATGCGTATAACTAGGTATACGAACGTGTTATTAGATTCATTAAACATTGTAGTGAGTGTAAGTTAAGCATGGTACCAAATATATTTTGCTTTAATGTATTCCTCTTTTTTCTCAATTAATTTTTGTTAGCATAGATAAATCTAATTTGTAATACAAACACGGATTGTCATGTCCTTACTTTAACTACGCCTATAAACTACGAAAGTGTAACATAGATAGGTTTCACAGCTTTGAATCTCAGAAAGTAAAGATTCATTATAAGATGTTTGATTATCGGATAAGTAATGGAATCTGACACTTTATGCTTTAAATAAAATATTATTATTATTTTTCACATTTCTATTTTGATTCTCATCGAATTTCTCACGTTTGTATTAATTAACTACAATTTATTTCATGACATTAGTCTAATTATAAAATTAATTGAAACAAAAGAGATTGGAATAAACATACATACTATTTGAAGGTAGAATATTTAAATGGATTTTCATTTATGAAGCATGCCATATTAAAAACCATTAATTGAATTAGGCATGCTGAAATTAATTCAGAGCTCCAAATTTGTCCGCTTATAAAATGTATTAAAGCTCTCTGATGCAACTTTTTAAATATCCTATATATTCCTGTTTTCTCAGGAAGTATGGCATTATAAAACAGTGCCCATTTACCTATAAATCTAGTCTACGTAAGCAGTTTAAAACTTAAAGTTTTAACAAATCAAGTTCTACTTAAAAATAAAAACAAACTTTATTTATAATTGATAGTTTATAAGTAAATGTAATACACCATTTCCTTTTAATACACCACTTCCGCCTGAAAATAGCGACAAAGTTATACTTAAGATTTCATGTAACAAAATACATTTCAAATATATATTTGAAATGCATTTGAAAAATACATGCAAAAGTGAAAAACGCTGATTAGCATTTTTATATTGAATTTTTATCTGCACCACCTGCATTTTTCAAGATAAGAGTACTAGCTGAGCAATTTGCCACAGGTGGAGCATATGGTTGCATAATCGGAGGGTACACTCATGTTATTATAAATATGCACTAAATTTAACTTATAGATAGCTCGATTCAACCGCTATTTTAATGGAAAATTAATTAAGGAACCAACCTGCTTACGTATATAAGGAAACAATTTTGTATATAATATAATATCTGAAATTTATAAAAAAGAAATAAGTTTAGTGAAGCTGTGGGAATACTTAATTTTTATTTGTTTTCATAGTTTTCTTTTATGAAATACATTTCACAAAATATTTTTATCAGTATAAAGAAAGCGGGCCATAAATCAAAAATTTATTCTGAAAATTTAAAATCTTACTATGATAGAATTGCCTCAGAAAATGATTTCTTATTATTAAATAAAATATATCTTGATTGTAAAAATACATTCAGTAAATATAAATGATTAAAAGGTATTTTAATAAACAAACCGACTAGTTTCGTGCACTCAGTAAAGGGAATATTCTCAAATTCTGTAATGGTATCAAAGCGATGCCGCAATCATGAGATATTTTCACATATAATTGGAATTGTGTACTTGATTAATAATTGAATTTAGAACTGGCAATTACGAGTCACGGGTAAATAAGGAACAACATCGTTGTTCAAAATTCTCAAGTATACATGACATTGAGACAATCTTTAATCTTGATGACATCGACACAATCTTTAAAAACCATGTACGTTTATCATTGTATTCATTGATCTTTATGAGAACTTTCTTTCCAAAAACAGAAAACAATCTTTGAAAGGAAAAGTTGCAATTCTAAAAAAACATATAAAATCTGGTAATGTCTAATATCTATAAAGTATGTGTCAGAACTTTGTCTCATTAAATACAAAGCAAAAAGATCGCAGATCGCAAAATGTTGCAAAATCTTTGTAAATTAATCTCAAACTAAACTAGATTTTGTAATACCGCATTTACTATAACAATCACTGTTATTGATTTTTAATATCTTGTAATGAAAAATGCTTTTAACACTCGACTCTAGTGTACCAATCTTAATAGATTCATACATTCAATAAAGACCCATTAAAGTAGTTGGTGCATTCTATATGGACGATGGCATTTTCCCTCAAAATAGATAAGCAGTTAATATATAGCCCTTTGTTACTTGCAAGGTTGCATACAAATTAGACCGGAAGGCGAAAGCACGGATAATTACCTCATCGAGTTTAAGACTGAAATTTCAGAATTAGTTAAAACTCGATTTGCATAATGAATTATCGCATTTATGTTCACGTCTATGTTATCTTAAAATGTAAACATTAAGTTTCAAATATTACTTATATATTAGCAGGAGGTTTGTGTACAAACCATCATCCCAACAATTTTTAAGACAATAATTCTAAGGTTAATTTAAACTCGATTAGAATATTGATATTCAATTGTTCGGCAAACTAATATCTCGGAGGAAAGCACTTGAAAACCCGATATTAGTGGTTGACTCGTAGGTTTATCATTGTGTTTCCTGCTTTCAGTTCTCTGTTTTCTGCTTTTGAATGCACGAAAACATAATGGTAAATATACGAGTCAACCCCTACTATCAAGTTTTCAGGTGTTTTCGACCAAGATATCATTAGCAGATCAAAGGCGTTTTAATAAGCGAATTTAGTTTTAATTAACTCTGCAATTTCATCTTCACACTCTATTAGATGATTGCCTGTGCCGCCATCGCCCAGTCTAAATTGAATGTAAAAACCTATTTTATTCAATTTCGAATTTTTATTCAATTCCAATTAATGAATTAGATTTGGTATGATCAATTTCGAACATAATGAATTAGATTTCGTAATATTACTCAAATACATATTAATATACATCATACACCATAGTAATAAAAAAATATTTTTTAATATGAATACCTTATGTGAAAACAAAATGCGAAATATTACGCATGTCTAGCAATAATTTTATAAATTCTGTTCGCTGATAAGTGAAATCTATTGTCGATTTCGTTTCGTTTGCTGTTTGAAACATTTGAAAACAATGGATCTTTTATAATTAAACGAGGTGGAACCCGTCGAAATTCGACGAAAGAAAATGTTTAAGAAAGAACTGTTTCATTGATTTATAATAAATCTACATAATTAGTTACAGTAAAAAATACATCGTATATCGTTCAGTCTACTTCTTAAACAAATATTATTTTAAGGTAAAATTAACAAAATACTATAAAATCCAATTATCCAAATTATTAAACAAAATAAAATCGAAATTCATCGGATTTTATAACTGACGGTACTTTTCAAATAGTATACGCATTTTATTATTTATTTAATTATTTATTTTTAATTTTAAAAGAAAATGTAGTGATTATGTTGATACAATTACGAAATTGGTACAAAAAATTAAAAATAAATTAATATCTCAAAAATAAATTGAGACACAGCTTTGGAAGAAATTGTAAAAGTATATATTTTTTTCTCTATACGACGGTATAAAAATTTAAAACGTAGAATGTTTACAATTGTCAAATTTGCAGTACCAAAAATTTCAAAACCGAAATTGCATAGGAAAATGCTGTGCATTTTAATTTCTTTTTTTTTTTTTCTTTTCAATTTGAACAGAAAATGGAGTGGTTCAGTTGCTACAATGGGAAAATTGTTACTAAAAACTATATAAAAATTAATGTCTCAAAAGTAATTTGAGATACAGCTTTCAAACAAATTACATTTAAAAGTACATTTTTTTCTCTATACGACGGTGTAAAAATTTAAAACGTGTGATGTTTAGAAATGTAAAATTTGCAGTAGAGAAAATTGCATAACCGAAATTCCAGGGGCAAGTGTTGCCATTCGCAAAATGACGTATGCGTTACGAACAGATACGTTTGGTCTTTATAATATAGATAGATCGCCGGTATAAATAGAAAGTCATGTTTTTAATTCTATAAAACATGTTTAAAAGTATTTTACAATGCTTATTTTAATTTGATATATACAATTAAAATTCTTTAATAATTAATTATTCTCTATTTTTTCTTTCAGTATGATTGAAACAAAACTGATTTTTTAGGTAAGTGATTCATTGTTATGAATATTTCACTAGTGTCTTATTTGCAATTATTTTATTCATTGGCACAACAAAGTTCAGAAATAATTATTTTGTCAATTTTGTACTTCATAATTTTTTGTTTGTATCGGAATGCTACAATTTAAAATATTTCAATCAATTACAATCAATTTATGAAAAAAATATTGCACCTATTTTTATTTTTTATACTATGAAAATATTACTACTTTTTAAATAAAGTAGAAAACGGGATAATGATTTAAAATGTTTATAATGCATATTTTTATATTTTTATTATTTTTATTTTATTATTCGGTAAATAGACGGCCTAAAATGTGGCAGAGATTTTCAAACAAGTTTCAAGATGACACACAGGACAATCTTATTTATTAAAGAATGTATGTATGATTACATTTAAATAAGAATAGACACGGATTAACACGTATTATTTTAGTATAATAATCAGTATCGAAAAAAAACTGGAGAAGACCTTCTAAAAATCCTACCACTTTTTATATGTCTTTTCTGTATGTTATTCATTTGCTCTTATAAATATATTCTGTCTCATGCTCTTAGTATTTCACATATTCTTTTTTATATGAAAAGGTTTGATGTAAATATATTAATATGTAACCCCTACTTCATCATAAAAGCGAGCGTGGAACTTTGAAGCTTTCGGAATATTTTTACGAGAATATATGGTATTTTTCAGTTTGTTGATAATTTAAAAAAAAACTTATATTAACTGGAATAAATATATTTTTAATTTCGTATTTAACTCGGAAGTTCCATTGTCATATGGGCACACATACTTATTCACACCTGTATATACATACCTGTGAATGAGTCTATGTGGATAATCATTTATAAATAATTATGTATTGATAAGCATAATCATGTACATATTGCATCATGCATAATATTGACGGTCTTCCATAATTAATGCAGTAAGTAATATTTACCACATTACTAACATGCATAATTACAGCTTTAAGCTGTATATTCCCAATCTGTAATGTTTTGTTAAAAATTTGTGCTTTTACAACTTATATCTTTAATTAGATAATGTATTTCTTCGTTAAAATAACTGACACAAAATCTGAAGTATAATAACATATATTTGGTAAAAGTAAGACGCATCTTTGTTGAGCCAATTATAATGCTAATGAAAATTTACATAATTTAATTTGGATGCATGTTTTTACAATGCTATTAACGGAATAATCTTTATGCATTGCTAATAAACTCATTTGGAAACGAAAGTTTTAATTAGTGGCACAATTTGAAAGAGAGGCCTTATAATAGACAATCTGTATATTATACTGCAAAATATGTCTGTGAGTAACGGTGACATCATATAAGCAGTAGCAATAATCTAAGAGATCCGTTTACTCCTTTTCGTCCGTTTAAATATTTATAAAGAACTTACAGTTTTAGTTTTTACACCATGAAATATGGAATAAAAGGAATTCTCAAATGCAATTTCTTTAAAATAATAACCGAATTTACTCTTTAAAAAAAATCAAACATGATTTATTAATAAATCTATTACGTCCAAACTGATTATATAATATTCACCCGCTTACATTCCAAACAATATAAATAGGTCAGAGTTTGTTTTTGTCTAATATTTCTAAAATTGCTAACATAAACGAAACAAATAAAAAATTATGAACTTATTCATAAGTTAGATCGCATGGTTATTCAAATATTTTTGTGATTTTCTGTGGATATGCTCTTTTTTTTTTTTTTTTTTTTTTTTTTTTTTTAATGAACGTTTATAGAGGACATTATGCCATAAAAAACCGAATCCTTCTAATTTCCAAAATTTTATAATTAAACGGGTAAGTGGAAATACGATAGTATTCCAAAGTATTAAAATATATAAAATGAATAGCTATTGTTTAATGAATAATAACTAATTAAATAATCAGTATTTTCTTTGAATTTCAAAGAACGATTCCTCCTAGATTTATATATGGATTAATAGTTTTTAATTTAGTTAAAACTGATAGTATTTTTTTTTTCATAAATGTTGTTTTTTTCATCCTTAAAATTTCAACAAATGGAATTTATCATTTTCCCATACATTTGTTCTATTGTATTAAGACAATTTGAGGAAAACATACTTCTGTAAAATTATTACGCTGTTACATTAAATAGGGAAATGTATTTATGAGATTAGAAATACCATTAAATTAATAACATCGTTATATTTACTTTAAAAAGATTGAAATAAAAAAAAGATAGAGGTATATTTGTTAAAATACTCACAATGTATGTTTAAAAATTGGAATCGAATTAAATGTTAAAAATGTTTATTTGTAGCAAAATGAATTGCTAAACATTTTAAAATCGAAAACGCAGTTAATGTCTTCCTTAACTCAGAAAAATAATAACACTTATCTTTTATATTTTTATCATTTTAATATACAAAGCTGTCAACAATCATTATTAGGGGTATGTGTTAAAGTTAAAACAATTTTGAATCAGGAGGCAGCTACATAGATCATCACCTTACGAAATCGATGGTTGAAATTCCAGGATTAGATAGATTTCGATTACCATATTAAAATGCAATTTGTCTTCCCAGTAAAAGTGAAGCTTGTTTAGTTTAAACCAATTAGTAAACTTTATCATCTATATGAAATTAATAGTCTGCCATCTTATATCCTTATGGAAACCAACTGCAGACCTAATTTTAGTGGCTGATCTGTTGGTTTATAATTGTATTATCGGGTATCCAACGGTATGAAAAACACAGGTCTGTGAGCAGAAAAAAAATCAAAGTTAAACTTATCAGTCAACCCCTGCAGATGCTCTCTAAAACGATCTGTTGTATTTTAATATGCCAATTGATTTTTAACTAATTCTGGAATGTTAGTGGTCAACTCATTTAGGTGATGGTTTGTGCAGTCGCATTCGGACTTAATTATATCAGCAACATTTCCTTTCTAATGTGTATTTTGTATAAGTAATTGATTGCTAGTAACAAGTCAATTCAACAATAAGATATTAATTGAACATCATGCATTTTATAAGATTCTTATATGCATATTTTCGTTCATATGGCTACTCAAGAATCACTTGATGTACAAATGTAAAATATATATTTTTATAATTTTAATAAAATCACTTTTTTGGTAGAAAAGGACTAGCATAACAGCAGTTTTTAATCATGCAAAATTATTACATTTTGTGTTTTTTTCTTTTTTATTCTTTTTTTACTTTGGCAAATATATGAGATAGACTTATATATAATTTTACATAACTAAATTTATAAGCAAAAAAAGGAATTTATATATTAAGTCTCTAATTTACTTTTCAACTTTATTACATCTTGAAAACAGTTTATAGAATACATTAATATGTATATGGTCCTTTTCAGACATCTATTATAATCTAAATCTGTCAGGATACCATTTGATATAATGTTCATAAGCATTATTATGCTTAAGTCACTTAACCCTTATTTATCATCATTGCATTTTAGCATGTTTATCGATTCATCGCATTGCATTCATTAATGTGTCGAAACCAAATGAATTTCTTACTTATTAGGAAAAGGGATGTTAAGTGAAGAATTTCATAAATCCTTATTTTGACCACCTTATTACTGTGTCACATTAAATAATACTGATATATTTTTGAAATATGTCAATTTTCGCTTCTGTCTCCTTTCCGGCAATTACCAAAATTGCTTACTAATAGCACATTGTTTTAATAAATTGATCCATTATCGCTACAGTTCACAATTATCTGACGATGAAAAGGGATTTAACACATCATGGATCATATTTCTTAAATGATATTACTAAAGCTTTCATCAAATCTGAAATATTTAAAATATCGTAATTATTGTAACAAATATGTCAGAAAAGTCGGTATAATTTATAGGAAATTTTAGCAAATGTGGTGATTACTAAATATGATTAAATAAAGAAGGATATTGATGTGAATCAATACAAATCAGTCTTTTAACATTGTTTTGTTACAGGTAAAAGGAAATCTATAACTATCTATGTTATATTTTTAAAAATATGTGCACAATCTACACGCATGAAATATAGGTTTTAGTTAAGTAAGAACCGAAATGAACCATCAATTATTTGAAAAAATGCAATAATCTTTATTATTTGCGTAAATCTTTTATATTAGGTCGTTTTAAAATAACATAGTTTTTATAAAGCAATATATATATTTAATCAAAAATCTGTGCTGCTACTTTAGTGAACATTTTATTCAGAAATTTCAAATTCAAACTGGAATTCTGGATAACAATTTATGGTTTATTTCATGACCGTTTGTAAGAAAAAAAAGTGAAATTTAATCTTTAGAGCTTCAGGTATGAATTCAGAATTCCTGTAAAAAGTAATCCGTTAAATTGGGAAAACTTATCCAAATTTGTACTCTGGTCGAACCTACCTTCTTGCGTAATCATTAGGGTTGACTACAGGCTAAAAAATGACTTATTCGAAACCTAATAAGGCAGGGATATTTGTTGTGGGGCGGATTTCACTTTAACCCGTTAGAACGCGCACTTACCCAGGGTATAAATGATTTTAATTTTGTCACCAATAAAATTAAAATATAACAGTCATTTTATTTAGACGGTGACAATCCTTACAAATTCTGGGATAAAATATGTTGAAGATTACTTTAATTCATATAATTCAATTCTTATAATTCAATTTCATAAAATATAAGTACATTAAAAATTAAGAAATTTATATATAATCATGAACCCACTCGTTATTATCATTTATGAAATAAATATAAACATTAACAATGTAAAAGAAAAATAATTTTTGTTCACAAAGATAAATAAAATCAGATTTAATTAATTTTTAAACAATAAGTCAGTAAGTTTAAATCATTATATTAACTCAAATTTATGTTAGTGATGATAATGTTTGTGAAATAATGTTAGAAACTACAAAAAGGTTTCTAATGTTAGAAACTACTCACATTTCCATGGCTTGTTGGCCATTACCATGTTTGCGGAAAGACATGGTAATGACTACCATGGTAATGACATTTTTAATGTTTAACCTCATTTTAGGCTCAATTGCAGCAATTAAAGTCTTACAGTATATTTACTTTCAAAATAGTCCTAGAGATGTATACAATTCAATTAATACAGTTAATAATTTCTATCACTATATTTTAGTAAAATGGAACATTGTAATGACGCATAAAAAAAATATTCTCAGTTTTTCAATAAAAGTATCAAAATGAAACAGTACATACCTAATGCAAAAACGTTAGACACCACTGCTTGTAAGAACATGTGCTACTTTACAATACATCACTTAAAAGTGTACTCTGGCGCCCACTAGTAATGAGCTATGAAAGAAAAAATCTTTGCACCATGCTAATGACCATCAACTCCAGGGACAAAGTTTAATTAATTAAAATTAAGAGAAAAAAATTTTTGAAGCTAAAATGTTAATTCTTTCATAAGTAAAGAGATTAAAATTTACTATGTTATTGTTATTGTTGCTCAAAGGCTTTCCAACACTTCAAAGTGCAATTTTGAATTATTAAATTTGAAGTTAGGGACATGCTACGGTAATGACATTTGCAACTTTTTAATTTAAAAAAAAATTAAAATTATTATTTTTTCCCATGTTTAAACTGTTGCACAATGTTGTTATTGAATTACAGTATAATTGTAATACAGTATTATTGTATTGTATTGTGTTACAGTATCAACTGTAGCACAATCTATCTATTTTTTTAATTAAAACATTCATGACAAACTCATTAATTTTTCTTTTTTTTTGGCCAAGGATATAACATTTCCATTTATCTGAGAATGACCCTTACATGTTTCAAGCACTGGAGATTTTGAAAAACATAATTTTAGAAAAAAAAATGTTTTCGTCCGTCTATCTGTGTGTCTGTCTGTATGTCTCTGTAAATCTATATCTCCCGAACAAATTGAGATAGAGACTTGAAATTTACCGTGTATTTAGTACGTAATAATGGGATGAAGCCTACTGAATATCAGTAACCTCGATTATATGAAACTACTTGTTTCGGACTCTCAAAATATTTGTGCTAATATAATATGTATATAAAAAATTTCGATTTTTTTTATTTTAAGGAGTGAATATAAAAAAACAATAAAAAGAACCATACATACATTTCTCATGAAAAATTAAGTTCCTCGGATAATTAGTTGCCGAGATTTTTGTAATCATATTTTCCACACTCTTCGATTTTTATGACCCTGTATTTTATTCAAATTTCGATTCAAATATATATTTTAATTGGAAATTACAAGCTTAATTCGAATCAGTAAACTGTTAGTTAAAACGATTATTATTTTTGGAGTTATAAGGATGTTTCTTTAAAGCAATTCGTGACTACTTTATTGTCGACCAAAAAATATCGCGAAACTAAAAGACTAAATGCCAATAATTACTTATTGTATGTGTCACATTCACTTGACATTAAACACGCTACACGTGTTTGTTACGTCTTCATGTGATATTTAATTCGATGTTTTACTTGCATTTTTATTAATCTTTTATTAATTTATTTTTTTTAAATAAAAATTATGCCAATTTCTATAGTTAACGTGTAGTTTGGCGTGGTAAGTGGGTCGACGGGATAATCAAGTAATACCCGAAATTCAATAATACAGAATTATTACGATATACAAATATTTAAATATACGTTTAAATTTTATTTTGGGAATGCGATGCATGTAATAGATAATTTAGACATTTTTTTTAATATTTTGTAGTATGCATATCCATGATGGATAAGTATCGCAGTGGCCGCCAACAACTAGTTTTCATTTGAAATAAATATAACATGTATGCAAGCTCAGTTTTGTGACTCTTTGAGATTTTCGATGCATTTTATCGTGTATATTTTAGAAATAGTCAGAGACAAACAAAATCAGAGACAAACTTTTAGCGCGTTTAACATACTATATTTAATTCAGAAAGTAAAATGCAAAATTATTCTGTGAAAATATCCGAAATTGAATGTGTTTCTACTAAAGAAATCTTCAGGAATATTTCATAAAGATCATTTCTTTAAACAGAAATAATCACATTCAAAAGTAGCGATACTTTTCCTTCAAATGGGGTTATTTTTTGCATATCTAGCATATGTCAGAACATTTTTAAATTTCCAATTCTCAAATATTTTTTAATGGAAACATTGGAAAGGAGTAGGTTCAGATATATTCTGATAATGTAAGATCGCTTTATAATTAATGTTTTAAAAATACAAAATAATTGCACAAAATAATTTGTTGTTGTTGTTATTTTTTGTTTTTGTAAAATAATATTTATATGATGTGAATTTACAAACAAGTTATGCTCTCAAAATATACACCTTCCATTGCTTAAATTTTATATGCAATTTAAAAAGTATAAATTGCATTAACTGATGTTTAGTTTCATTATAAGTCAAGGAAAATATCTGATTTAATATTAAATTGAAATAAAAGTAAGGAAAGAAACTGAAGACAAATTTTTTCACAAATAGTTCACCTTTCAAAGTTTCACAAAGTCCGAAATCTAAAAGAAAGAATATTTATTGGCAACTTGTTTTGAGTTTTTAACTTACGCTATTCTATAGATTGCTATAACAGACATTTTCCATAAAAATTTTAAAGTGTAGTAATTTTTACTTTAACGGCACTCGAAAAATTTTAAAAATGTGTTTTTAAAGGAAAAATTATCTCCTAGAACATATCACGATAATTTTATTTTCGTAAATGTACTTATTCTTCTTAACTCAAGTATCTTGCAGAATATTTTTAAATTTTCCACTCTTTCATTATATTTAATGAAATTATTTAAAAGGTTTAGTTTCAGGTATATTCCGAAAACTTTAGAGTACGTTATCATTAAAGCTCTATAAAATGCAAAATATTATAAAACCGATGTTTTTAAAAAAAATTATGATATTTATATATATATATAAAATTTACTCTCAAGATGCATTCTTTTTTTCAGATATATCATTAAATGAAACATTCCTAAAAAAATATTATGTTTCTTATTAATGCGACTTCAATGAAAGTGGACGAAATATATACTCTCTTCTAACATTTAATAGAAGAATTAAAGAAATAATAATAATAACGCGAGTTGTATTATTATTAAACTCTTCCTAAGATTATGAATGAACAACAGAACGAATCTATCCATAAATTTTGGAGTAAATCGGAAAATTCTGTATGAAAAACGGTTTATCTAACTGACTGGGGAGATTAACTCACTGCCCCCTTCCCTTTTTACATAACCAATGAACAATCAAAACCAAAGAAAAAAAGTGACTTTTCAGAAGGAATATATACCAAATTTGTTTCTAATGTGATATTTCTATCAAGAATTATCGCGTTATGTACATATCTTTATAAAAATTTGCGAGAAATTTCAGACTTTGATAGACTGTCAACTAAAACTCATTTAGTTCAGTAAAAATCCGTTTTATATCGATTGCTGGCAATAACCGGAAAAGATTATTGTACTTTGTGAATTCCTTTGGGAAACCCTGTACATGTTATATAAAATTTATACATGCTACGTAAAACAACTTTACGAAACTTTGGTCCATTCTGCCATGGTGGAATCTTGACGAATTATTTCCAATTAGCTGCTCCCATTAGTGCTGATATTTATATTTTGAGACCAAGACTTTGCAATTAACTCAAGTCATGTAGCAGATTTTATCTTTTTTTCTCTCACGGCCAAAAATTACCCTAAAGGATAAAAGTTATCCTTATCGACTGTATGTGCGGACATACAAACGAAATTCATATACATTTCTAACAGTGTTCAACAAAGTTGAAAAGTTACAATGTCAAATTGCTTTCAGAATTTAAATTTAATATTTTAAAAATTATTTGTAAAGTTGAAAAGTGTTTATGCATTCAGTATGTCTGTACGTACTTCCACACTCTAACTACCGTAAGTATATTCTGATTTTCATGCAATTTATAAATCTTATTTAGAAACTCCTAGGCATGTTGGTATTGTATATGAAATACGTAGAGTTCTCTAGTTAGTTTACATTGCACCCAAAAGAATTCGATTATATTATGGCACATGAGAGAAAAACGTTTGCAAATTATTTTTATGACATTACGCTATTGGAACTATATTGAAGCTAATACAAAAACACTGAATTTCGCTACAAAATGATTATGATAAAATACGGTAATCATAGCATTTGTCGTTCATTTACAGAGAAGCACAAAAGAAAACGGTTACAGTACTGCTTTTTTGTAACGCTGGCTGGAAGTGCGATTCATTTTCTGTATGCGGTTTTAAATTCAACTATATATGCATTTTACAACTTAAATATAGTTTTTGTAACTGACATAAAGAGCTGCACAATAAATTTACGTACATTTTCTTTATACGTGGAAATTGCAGAAGGAAGGTTTTCAATGAAAATACATATTTATTTCATAACTGAATTAAACTTTGACATTTATGTAGTTAATAGATACAATTCTATATCACATGTACAAGTACATTGCTGCACAAAAAATTCAAATGAATTTCCGATTGTTGATGGCAACAGCTGAAGTTGCTTTTGAAATTTGTTTTGAGTTCCTTTATGGTTGCATTAGACATAAAATTTTAATTTATTAAACAGTGCAGTTTTGATATATTATTCTGAATATGTTGAAAATTTCGTCATAATCTATTGTTGATGCATGCTTTTTTATACGATTTAGAAATGTTTAAAAAGAGGAGAAATTTTATGATATAAGTGATTAAAAAAATTCTGCCTTTAAACATAGGCACGATTTCGTCAGAAAAGTAGAAATGCATTTAGAGATCTCTGTAGCTAATTTTAATAATCGTAGCTGGTTTAAAATTTATATGGGGACTAATAAGACCAAGGGAAAAGACATTCCAAAGAAAAAAATATAGTTCCAATTACCAGTCAGGGTTATTTCATGTGATACGTTACGCTCGGCCTTAGAAAATGTTGCACAAAAAATGCAAGGTACGGTGGTCACATTAAATGTGGGGAAATTCCTCGTCATGAAAATGAATTTTATGAATAAAACATTGGTTTTTATCTAAATTATTAATTTTGTCTGTTTCTGATATTTTCTTTCCATGTACAGTGACAAATTTTCCATTTCGGCGGTGATTGAAGCTATTTTTTATTTATTTATTTAGTTATTTTTTATTGGGATCTTTTTTCCCATGGTTTTATTAATCCATTTATAAAATTTTGTGTCATTCCAGTTATTAAAACGAGCTACGGGCGACTCTTAATGGTGCCAGTTAAAAAAAAAAAAAAAAAAAAAAAAAAAAAAAAACACCCTGTATAAATATATACATATTTTACTTTTAAGTTATTCTTTGTATTTAGTTTAAAAGAATATTTGTAGATTTTCTTTCCTCTTACTTATATTTTATAGATATTTTTAGATTATTCAGATATGTTGTTTTTTTCTCTAATTCTCAAAGTACTCGAGATGCTCATAGAAGAATATTTCTCCCAACATAAAAGAAATATCTTAGAAATGTTGCATTACTTTCTTTTTGATATGCAATTATTCTTTGTAACTTGAGTATCATGCTGTACGTTTTGAAATTTGAAAAATCCCAATATTTTTAATGAAATTTTCAAACATAAGTTTATGTTTCGAAGTTTTTCGGATACATAAGAGCCCTTTAAAGTGAAATTTCTATGAAAACAGAATTATTATTTAAACAGCGAATATGTAACTTTTCTCGAAGGAATGTTTTGAAAGACAATTATAAAATAAAAAGATTGAATCAATGAATCATGGGAATCTAGTTGAGTAAAGTTAGTTTTAGAGATGATCAAATTTGCCAATTGTGAAATTTCTCCTTATCTTCTTCAAAACGCAGGATTTATTTATGTATACATATATTTACTTAATTTATTTGTTTATATTAAAATACTAATAACTATAAACTAACGAAAAGCGTAAAAAACATAAAATTTATTCTTATACATAAAATTTGATAAAACATGCGGACTCAATCAGTACATTTTTGATAGTTTCTTAGGATTATTTATTTATTTATATTTCTACGTTTCAAAAACAATGAAAAACATGAAATAATTATGCATTTAATATGTTTTTATTACTAATGTTCTCTACAAAAGATGTAACGTGCAGAAAAAGTAAATTTTATTTTCGTTTTTCTTCATTTCGTACATTTTTTGCTGCAAGCTATTTTGACAAAACGCGTATTTCGCTAAAACAAGAAACGCTATAAGAAACAAATAGCTATTTCATTTAGTTCTGCTATTTGTTAGGCTCCATTTACATCCATTACTTTTTGTTTTCAACATTATTTATGCCCGTGAAAAAAATTGTAAAGATGTGTGTCCTATAGGATACATCGGGCATGAGAAGGTTATATATACAGGAGTAAATAATACTTGGGAAAGGGGATTTATGGTTGAAAATATTTTTAAAAATTAAATTATGGTAGGATTTTTTTTTCTTTTTAAAGGGGAGATGAGATTTTACTTGGAAATAGATTTTGTAAGATTACAGACAAACTAGGTATTTTTAACTCTTTCCAACAAAGTTAAAAAGGTTTGTCTGTCCGTCTGTCCGTATGGCCGTCTTTCCGCGCTCTAACTCTCGTAAATATACTCGGATTGTCATGAAATGTTTGACATTAATGGCGTTTACCTGAACACGAATCCTGTTGAAAATGAAGGTTCGGCCATGATTATTTTATTTACGGGGACAGTGAAAAGTTTTTCATTACATTACGGCCTTTTGGGGAAAATCGCTTCAAATAAATTTTAAAGATGTTACACATTGTCAAATTTCTTCAAATTTATATGCATCTAAATGTGCAGCGAAACGAATAGTTATTATTCCTTCACAGGGCCCCACAAAAATACCAATGCATAATAATAAAGGGAGGAATTGTTTGCGACATATTTTAATTATGGTAAATTATTTCATATACAATCAAATTGATATACGTTGCTGAGGATTAATATGAGTTATTTCATGCATAATACAGGGATACACAAAAGATTTCATGTAGTATATTCTGCCCAAAGTCCTGTATATTTTGGAAGATGGCTGTTAGATGCATGAAATGCATTTTCTTTATGATATACGCTTTTAAGTTTCACTAGATGTATGCATATTATATGGTTTATATAAATGCTAATTGTTACACAATTTAAATATACATTTTTATACAAAAAATCTCGGAAAAGTACTGAATATGAGCGTAATTTACTTAAAGGTGGTTTTTAAATATGTTACGCCTTTTTACGATGAACTGCATTTAGTTTACTAAGAAATATTTGTAGAATATGTATAAAGTAATATACAGGGTCACGCAAGGAACTGGATACATGATCGCATTTGGATGATAATTTCTAGAAATTTGATTTAAACATTTAAAAAAGAAATTATTTTAAACTAAACTTTAGCAACATACTTTCGTGTATTAAAGTTACTATGTATATGACAGGGCTAAACAAAAGTATTCAATTATGTTTCTATCTATTAGTATAAATTGCTGAAAAGAAAATTTCAACTAGTTAGGCGTTTTCTTGCTGAACTAAGTTTTACTATGATATAGTCTATATATTAACCGACAGATCAAATACAGGGCTTTTCAAAAGTATTGCATACATATTTGGATATGAATAATACTACGTTATTTCCCTGGATAACGAAGTTTAGTTAAAGATTTTAAGTGTTGGAAAATGCTTCATAATCTATGCTTATTGCATGATTTTTCTTACATGCTTTTAATAATTAAAAAAAAAAGGTTGAAAATTATATTACACTCAGATTTGATTTTTTTTAATATAAGGAAGCTGCCTTAAATAGAGAAGAAATAACTAATTTTATGTATGTAAATATGAACAATATTCCTTTTCTTTATTAACGATTCAGCCGTTTAAAAGCATTGTACATTAGCATTTTACATACGCAATGCAACTTATTCTTGGGTAATTTCACCTTAATCTTGTATATTTCAATTGTTGTCTATAAAATGTCTTAATGCAGGTTTTCTAATCTGAAGATAAATCTATATTTTAATTATTTGTCTATTAATAAGATTTTAAATATAATAAAAAGTGCTGTAAAGTTTAAATTTATTTATGAAATGTTTTAATTGCTTTCCATTTTTTAACGCTCCGATGTTAACGCTGTAACGTTTCTTTGTAGTGCAGTTCTTTAATAATCTCATTCTAATAAAATAACAAATCGCACTTGTCTGTCTGTGTGTGTGTGTGTGTGTCTGAGATGGCTAGCGAAAACTACGGCACGTACGAGGCTCAAATGTTTTGTGAAGATTGTCTAAGACCTCTCTTAATGTACTTGAGCCTCAGAATTTTAAAAATCTAATATTTATTTCAGAAATTAATTAAAATCCTTAAATTATATGAATGGAAAAGTATTCCTAATTCAATAAAAGCATAGATTTTTTTCAAACCGCAGAATATTTCATCGAAAACTGGAAGGGAGGTAAAAAGGTTAATCTAAATAGAAGGCTGTCGTGGCGAAAATGCATTGTGCTTTTGATTATTATAAAAGGCAGTAATGTGTCCAGCAGATTTTGCCATAAAAATTACAGTAAAATTTGATGTACTAAAAAATTCATCTAATTTTACTGCAATTTTTACGGAAAAAACTGCTGGTAATATTTCTGCCAGTAATTTTTGCCATAAATTTAATGGATTTTTTTTACAT
The DNA here is from genome assembly GCA_964019185.1 of Maratus speculifer. NCBI lineage: Eukaryota > Metazoa > Arthropoda > Arachnida > Araneae > Salticidae > Maratus > Maratus speculifer. The sequence goes on along the minus strand of OZ025294.1, from coordinate 3,864,652 downwards.
TGGAATATTAAAGACGTTTCATGGAACGTTAATTTTATAACCCATAAAACTAAAATAAAAATACTACACTGATTTCTATAACAGACTGATTTCCATAACTGATACTGCTTTAGGCCTTATTAATTAATTGTCATCAAATCTCATTATTGTTTTCTATATATATGTGCAAGGCATGTCTGCAAACGACTTATTGATTCATTAAAATGTTGGATTCTAGAATTAGATTTTATGCTCCAATTTACACAACTCTTTAAAAATTACAATTATGTACTGATACTGCTATGTAACATTAAACTTATAAGTTCAATTATTGTTAATAAATGTAACATAAGTATACATAAATTTTGCGATTCTATATCAAATGAATTCATGCCAATGTGATTCTGCAATTTGGAGTTTTGACCGCAAATCTATAAAAAAAATATAAATCTTTTTAAATTCTTTTGACACTGAAAATTAATCAATATACTTAATTGTTGTTAAACATTATAAAACAGTTGATTTTGATTTTATAAAAAAAGAATGCAGTATATAAACAAATTATTCCACTACAGCCGAGTTACACAAGATAACAGATACAGAAATTGATAAAAAGAACATAAAGAAAACATTATATGTTTAAAAATTTGAAGTGAGATGCTTGTATATAATAAATAATAGTATTTTATTATTGGATTTATGTATCGAGTACAAGAAACATTATGTTATATATTTTTTACAGATTATTTTATAAATATAGCAATAAAATATTGTGTATTCGTATTTATTACTAAATTTTTTTTTATTTTTTATTTAAATCCTAAATATTGTTTTTATTTTTAATAGGATTTCAGACACTTGATATGTTTTAATTTTATTGTAAATATTTAATTTATTCAATAAAAATTTTGTGAAAGAATAAAAACATTAAAATATTTATCTTTTAAATTATAATTATTTATATAATATTATTTATTTATCTTTTTAATTATAAATTTACTACTGAAGAGAGAAATTTTAATAAAATTATGCTTTAAACATTTTTTAAGGTACATTATATCACTACATAAATTTATAGTAATGCAATATCACCTGGCTGCCAAACTCGACTTTCTAAATTAAAATTAATACAAAAAAAGTAAATAAATAAATAAAAAATGAGAAGAAAGCAAATGTTTGGCTTTTGTTTAATTAAGTGAAAAATAAATTATCGAACATACAAATCCTAGACTTTTTATCCCCGAAATTTAATTATTTCAAAGTAAGCTCTTTTAATGTATGAGTAGTTGTGATAAGAAATTAAAAAGTTAGAATTAATTTACTTTGAGCAGCGAAGCTTGACATCTTTGATACATAAAGATAAAAAGTTAATTCTTTTTATTGTTCAATCAATTTTATTTTATTCCTTGTATTATTTTAACTAGCTATACTTTGCGATCCACATGATCTTGCATCAAAAACAGCTGTTTTATATATCTAGAACACTAATTAATCAACACTCACTCCTTTCTAAAAGTTTATTAAGGTGCATATTTTGTTTGGGTATTTTAAGAATCTTGTCTAATTAATTTTTGTATGAAAATTATTATAAAACAGGGAGAAAAATTACGTTCAGATAAAAAATTTCTGTGATAAAAACAACAACAACAAATAAACAAGATATTTTCTAAGAGTTACAGAAAATAGGTTAATACCAATAATATTTTGATTGTAAACAATAATTGTATTCTATATTTAATATGCATGCATATATTATATGTATAAATATGTATATAATGATTTATTTTTAATTTATTTCTCCATTTTTTTTTTTGTATTATGCGTGTTCGTTGTCCCAAAATCATACTTTTTATGTGCGTTCGTAATTATGTAAATACATAGCACTTATAGTTGTCGTTCAATCCGTCCGTCTGCCCGTCAACATATAACAACTCAAAAACTATCCAATCGAATCCCATGAAATTTAAAACGTATAATTATTAGATAATTCTGTCGAGTCATTTAAAATTGTATGAAAATCGGACAATCATAGTTCAATTGCAGGGACAATAAAAATGATTCCATTACATTACGGTCAATGGGGAAAATGTTTCAAGTGCATTTTAATCGTTTGAAATTAAATCGAATTGAAATTAAAATTTTAATTGTTTGAAAATTCGTTTGAAATCGTTTGAATTGTTTCGATTATATTCATTTTAATTTATTTTTCCAGGTTTAAATGTGGGAATTTTGCAATAAATTTAATTGTATATGCATATATATGTGTAAAGATGTCTTGAGATGTCATGAATGGAGATAATATTTGGACTCTGGAACCTCTTGGTGGATCGAACTCTTTTATTTGATTTCTCATCCTAAATCTGGATTCGCGAATCCGGTCGGAGGTTGCTTGAGCTATCTACGTTTAATTTTGAATCACATCGTTGGAGGTGAAGCAGGCATCTTAAAACTTCAAAATCTCTCGTTTTTTGCGCGCGTTCTTACTAATATGCTGGGGATTGTAATATTTTCCAGCAGAGGGCACAGTTGTGAATTTGGAGGAATATTTAATTTAATTGGTTGATTATATTTTGTTGGATAGAAGTCAAAGCCCGCGCAATTCCTGAATGCGATGACGTATCAGACAGTAACCATAAATGCCTGCAAAAAGCACAAGATCACCAATTTTAATCGGAAGGAGCGTCCAAAAATGATTTCTGAAATTAATAAATGTCAGGCTGAGAAAGTTGTTTTAAGCTTCAGAATTAATGTTAAAAACATTAGTTGGGACTTGAATTATAATTTTAAATTTAAATTTTAAAAAGAGGCTAGACTTTATCCTTTCATATACCAGATGATCCAAAAGTCAGAACGAACTTTAAAAATGAATTATTCGTAAACGAATCCAGATACAAAGATACGGTCTGTAGCAAACGGATGTAAAAGAAACCGGGTTGTGGCTGACAACGAAAAAGAATAGTTCTGTTGGCGACCAGCAGAGGACTCTATTGTGTGTTATTGCACCAAAAGGTGATTTACTAATGAAAAAATTTGACAACTTACAAGTCGGCTTAATTACAGCTAATCAGTACTGCAATAAATGTGATGCCCATCAATCAGAAGTACATCTGTGAGAAAAAGCACCACACTGTTCACAGCTTTTAGTAGCATTTCTTGCGTTATGGCAGACACATTTTGTCGGATGGCATCTTTCAGTGTTGCTAGTGATGCCGGTTGGTCGTGGTACATTTTTGACTTCAAAAACCTCAACAGTCAAACGTCACAGAGTGTGAAACCCGTCTGTGTGACTCCCTCGAAAAAGAAGGACCAATTATGAAATTATCAGCAGTGAAGCCACAACAAATTGTCACTTTTGGCTGTTGCAAGAACAACAAATTCCAACGAAACTATTTTTTTTTTTCGCCGACACACAAAACCCGGTTTCTTTTGCATCTATTTGGTGCAAACCGTATCTTTGTATCCTGATTTGTTTTCGAATTATTCATTTTTAAATTTCGTACTGACTTTTGGATCACCCGGCATATATGTATATATATGGGGTCTGATGAATCTACTACGTTCAGCAAATTTCGAATATATTTTTTTTAATTCATATTTTCAAGTTTTATTGTAATATAATGATATAATTAATGGTTTTTATTTATATATGTATGTGTGTGTGTAATATTTATATGCATACATAAATATGTGTGATTCCAAACAAATTCCTTACAATACGTTTCTTGTGAATGATAACTATTTATTTAAAAATTAAAATTTTGATATATGTAAAAACTTCATGTTTGAAAGAAATAAGTAGTGTCTTAATATCTTTTATAATACATGTACAAAGTTTTATAGTTAGAAAAAAATACTGCTTTGAAATTCGTCTAAAGTCAGTCATTTTTCAATCAAAATGTCAGTCAAAATTCGTCAAATGCAGTTTATAAGAATAAGATTCATCTGAAAGTTCATCCACCTAATATCTTCTATAATTTAAATGTTTAAATTACTAGATATGTAGAAGTAATTAATGTATATTATAAAGGGGAAACACATCTGTGCCTAACATATACATCATTTTTTGAGTGGCAACACTTTTCTATGAAATTTCGGTTTTGCAATTTTAACTAGTGACAATTTTTAAGTTTCTAGACATTGTAGGTTTACAATCTTCACACCTTCCTACAGAAAAACATGTACTTTCGAATAGAATTTGTTGACAAAATGTATCTCAATTTCTTTTGGAGATAATAATTTTTTGTTCTTATTAGTTTTTTATACTATTATTTTTTTTTAAGTGTAAATATGAAAATTGTAAAAAAAAAATGTCATATTTAAGATTGCTATTAACAAATAAAGTGCTACGGCAACGTGTATCGCGATAGAAAAAAAAAGATTAATAATAAAGTCCCAAAATTTCGTTGTTTTTTGGTCACAGACTTTTATCCCTTAAGAAATTTTGTTGGAAAACATTATTTAAACAGATTTTTTTTTTAAATCTTCTATGTAACGAATTTAACGAATTGTAAATGTGTTCAATGTAACATTTTTTTTTCAGTTAACCTGTAGATGAATCAAAAATAATCCACACTTCATTTTCACTAAAAAACACACCATTGTAAACCCCAATAACATACGGCAATTTCGTGACAACTGGATAATACTTACGAGAATTTAAGTACAAAAATACAGACCGAGAGATTGACAGACTGACATACACACCGAAAGACGAATGGCAGATCTGCAGACACTTCGACATCTTCAACGACTTTCATCAATGGAAAGCGTTAAAAACTGTGGAATTATCAATCACTTATTTTAAAAATCTTCCTTACACACGGATATAGCCTTTATTAAAACTTTGTTTATAAACGAAATGCACACCAACAACAAAAAACACAGACATAAATCGTCGAACAACACACATATAAATAATCGAAAAGTGACATTGTAAAATAATTCAATTTTAATAATGAATCGAATACAGTATTTCGTGAAAGGCCGGATTTAGCATTAAAATATCGCTTACAACGGAATATACATTAAATTTTGAAAACTGAATTATTTTTTAAAATGTCTAAATAAATGAAAAATTAGTAATAAATCAAGATATATGAAAAAAACAAGGAAAAAACAGAGAGAGGGAATTTTGCAGTGACAGCTTTTCACATGAGGATGAAAGTATAAGTATAAAACGAAATCACTTATTGTGAAAAATGGATGTGGATTTCAAAGGAAAATAAGACTGTCTAGCTATCGTGATAACAAATTTAAAGTGGGAAAAAGAAGATCCCAAGTAATAAAATCATCGCTTAAAAATAGATGTGGGAGAATAAATTGATTAATAGATTTTTAAGTACTTTATTTCAAATTTATTTATCGAATTTGTTACATCAATTTGAAATGCTTGATAAATTTCTGAAAGACCTATAAAGTTTTTCTATTCTAGTACATAAAATATGCATATACAATCAAGTTTTTTTGTCGAAAAGTCGAGTTTATACCGGATATCAATCTTCCTATGCAAACTTTATAATGAAATGACATATCTTTAAATATATTTTTGAGTATTTAAGATAAGATATCAAATAGTTTTTTTCATTTTTGAAAATGAATTCAGAAATTTGCAACAATTCTTTATTATTTGTTTCAAAGCGTAATATATATAAATATCATGTAAAACAAAAATTTTTCACTAACTTCGACTTAAAAAAATTGTAAAAATGCCTGGTTAAAAAAAAAAAAAAAAAAAAAAAAAAAAAAAATTAGGAATAAAAATAAAAATGAGTTTAGTTAAAATATGAATGAAAATATTTTATACATTTTTAAAAACTGCTTAAAATGTATCATATGTAAAATTGTTTTTTACTGTCTATAAATATATACGTGGAACCATTATAAAAAGACCTCTTTATAAATAGCTTAAGTAAAATATTCTGTTTTGATTATGTTAAGTGAAAACAAATGATCATGTATACAAACCTATGTTTTAATGCTCTCAAAAATGCAGTTATTTCTAAAGAAGCTCTTTTATAATGAAACGAAATAAGTCATAAAGATAAATTAATTTAATTTGAGCAACAAAGCTTAACATCTGTAATATATAAAGTTACAAGGATAATTATTTTATTCTTCAAACAATTTTATTTTGTTTTCTGCATTTTCTTAGCTAGCTACATTTTGTTTTCCAGATGATCATGCAGAAAGGTCAGCTGTTTTATATATCTGACATGGTAATATATTAGCACAAAATTCTTCTTAACATATTACTTACATGAATATATTATTTGGCGGTTTTTAGAAACCTGTGTGATTACTTTATTGTTAAAGTTAAGGAAAAAGAATCTTGGGAGGGGCAGATTCTGCTTTCAAAACACTTTTAATTAAAAAAAGCAATCAATACAAATTCATCGATAAAAAATTCCCTCATTAAAAAACTATTAATTGGTCTAGAAAAATGCAATTAATCGATACAAGACAGTGAAATTGCACAGTATCTGTAATTATTTTGGTTAGGAGATTGTATTGACTTTGACGTAATTAAGAACAAACGCATTTCACGACACGATACGACTATTCTGACTATTTAATCTCAAAACGGCATATTTAAATTTCAGCTGGTTTTATTTGTCCGACGCTTCATACCTTGTCATTTGAACATCACTAATATATCACATTATGGTAAATCTTGCATGTTGTCTTTTTCAAGAAAGTTTGTTTTATTCTGTAATTTCTTTTTAGAAATCTATATTTTGATAACAATTTGACTGTGCGGAAAGCTAGATAAATTATAAATAATGAACTAATTAATCAAAAATGACATAGTAAGAAGAGTTTTTTAACAAAAAAACTGCATTTGGATGTTTTTAAAAAAATTCAGCTAATGATTATTAAGCTTGAAAAAAATAGTCCATGTTTAACTTAATTAACACAGTATAGATCTTATACAGTAAAGAAAAAAAAAATCAAAAACATTTCTGAATATATGGGGCAGCTACAGTGCCTGTAATTTTCAAAAATATTTCTGAAACATTTTTTTGCAAAATTCAGAAACATTTTTGATTCTTTTAGAAATTTTAAACAAACATTAAAATTTTTAAAATAGTCGACAGCGTTTCTGAATATTGCAGAAAGGGGTTTTCGAAATTCTCAGAAATGTTTTTGAAAATTACATGCACAGTAGCTGCCCTATATATTCAGAAATGTTTCTGAATTTTTTTACAGTGTATAAATAAATGTTTTTTTATTTTGAAACTATTTAATTTTCCCTTTAATATAAGTGACATGTTTGAAAATTATAAGAATGATATTAAATCATGGGAATAAAATTTTTGGATACATTGAAACATTATAAACAAAATCCACTAAAGACATAAATAACTGAGGGCTGACTTGACAGTTTAAAGAAACTTCATTTTACTTAATGTCCACGAGATGCCGACATTGCAGTTAAAAGTATTGCTTAAGTTTGCATAAAATAAACCACTGCAAGAAGATTTATTTTAAAAACCGTCAAAATAGATACATGAACAATCAATAATATATCGAGATAAATTGAAATATAACAAAACTTCGTCATGACAGCATGTCCTAAGAAAATGAAATTGAACGACAGGATCATTTAACCAAAAAAATGAACTTGGATTTAAAAATGAGCTGGAACTTTTCCGCTATCATACTAATAGGATTAAAATAGTATATATATATAGGAGGTTAAAAAAAATGTTAATTTTCCGTTAAAACTGCTTAAACGGATTTGAAATAATTGATAAATGGATGCTTAGACATGTCGTTAGATATTGAAAATTGTTTAACAAAGTTTCTACATTTGTAAAATTGCTATTTTACAAGTGTATATTTGGTAAATTCCTTATTTTAGCATCTTTAGAAATACAGTCGATTCTCTATATAACGAAATCCACCGTTTCAGTAAAAAATTCGTTATATAGAGAAATTCGATGTATAGAGAATGATGTTAAGAATCGTATTTAATGAGTGAAATTTGAACAAATATTATTTTTGATCTTTTGAATTCAGAATTTGAAATGTTTAAAAGTAAATATTAACCTAACATTTTATTTATTAATTATTTAAGCTGTTTCAAAAAAGAGAACAGATATTTATTTGAAAGCCTACTGAAGATCAAATAAGGAAGACTTGCATTAATTTCAGACGAAGAAATCTGAAAATTTTTGTTGTTTTGATTTTAAAATTGTTACGCTCTCAAAAAGAAAAAAATGCTCAAATTTTCGCAAGGAATGAAAAATTTTTAGTTAATATTTTCCTCCATTTGAAGGCCTCTGTTATGTGCCTCTCTCATTGATTCCTCTCTTACATGTGTATCCATCCAATTGACACTGTTTTGAGAAGGATGTCGAAAGGTGTGTGGGATGTGGGATGAATTCGTTGGATTTAAAGAACAAGGAGAGAAGTAATATAAAAAAAAAGTCAGCACTGACGATAAATCAAAAATAGGCGATGAAAGATTGATTTCATACGATTTCGAAGCTTTTTAAAACTGAATAAATTAAGACCAATTTATGAAAAAATTCGTTATATGGAGATAGATATTTCGATATATAGAGATTGTTTTTAATGTAATCATGCGAAAAGGGGACCGTTCCTACTAAAAATTCGTTATTTAGAAAAATTCGATGTATGGAGTTTCGTTATAGAGAGACTCAACTGTATTTAGTAAATTCCTTAAAATCTGTTTTACTAAACTGTTATTTATTTGATTGTAACTATGAAATAAAAAATATATTAAACATGGATAAAAATAAATATGAGAGGAATAAAATACGGATATTTAATGTAAAAAAAGATAATAAGATTTAATGTAAAAAATATAGAGTGAGAGGAAGAATATTTAAATTTTTGTGGTAACAGTATAAAAGATGCAAACAAGATTTAACCACTCAGTCGTCGCGCCCGAGGCATTCACGGGCTGCAAGCTTCACGACATTATATTCAGAACTGTTTGATTTGCACCAGTTTTATGAAATAGCGTAATTGGTTTTATTCTGGTATCATGTTAATTGTCATTAAATGAGAAGAATATTTTTTTCAAAAATGTAGCGGCAATAATGAATTTGAATTTTTAAACCGTAATTTAATGCGAGGATTAAGGGGTTAAAAAACTGAGCAGAAGTGAAAAAAAAAACAATTACCATCTTTTTTTGTATGATTAAGATTGAAATCAGTTTTCAAATGGATTTATTTAAAAAAATTTTGCAATAAATAAATAAAAACATTATATAAATCAAGCAACGGTGTAATAAAATAGAATTTAATAGAGAAGCATTTTAAATAAATATGAAAATAAAAGACATGATAGTTTATTCGGAAAAGTGAAGTTTGATCCTAAAACAAACTAAAATTGTCAAGATATCATACTAATCAATTTAAAATGGGGGAAAATAAGTGAATTTTGTAAATATACATAACACAGTGGAAAAATAATTACGGAAGAAAAAATTGATTAATGGATCTTAAAAGAATTAATAAGAAATTTTACTTTTATTTAACGGAATTATTGCATTACATTATGAAAGTCATTTTGGCAAATTAAATGACGTGTAAATAGGGACCATTGTGTTTTTCATGAATTTTTAATCTTTTCGATTTTCTCTGAAAAATATGCATTGGTGTTATTTTGTCTCCATTTTTCCCAAACGTATCACAGTCTTCACGAAGTGTATCAATCTGACCCTGGGATGGGGCACATTGATACAAATGACTTTTTTTTATTTTTTTAAATTACATGCAAAAATACTATAAAAAACAACGATTATTCATTTTATAACACACTACACAAGTTTTGCTGACACCACATGGAAAAATAACTTGAATTTTCTACTTTCTAGACACCGAAAAAATTCTTAGAAAAAAAAAAACTGTTTCAATGCACCCCAGTTCCCCCATCATAAAATATGAAAGAAGAACACGCAAAAGATGGAAAAGAGCAAAAGAAAAATGTTAAGAAATTAAAAATGATTCGGTATTCACTTGCATATCTTATAATATATTAATTTATATACTTATATATTCCCTTACATATTTAGTACATGTAAATTTATTGCTTAAATGTTTAACAATTTTTATTTATTTATTACATTTTTGAATATTTGAATAAACACTTCAAATAGGATGTTTATTTTATAAAATAAATTCAGGATATTTTATATCTCTTTTTTTTTTTTTTTTTTTTTTTTTTTGCAAAATATAAATATTTTATCAAAGAATAATAATAAACTTGTGCATGTTTTACTCTTAAAATTATACAAAATCCTTGATTTTTTTATATTAAAAGATTATAAATAAAAACCGGAATAAAAAAAATAAATCCTGCTTCAAAATACCCAGAAAAGATTTTTTTTCCTTTAAGCCATTTAAAAAAATTGTGTATAAAAAGCTTTATCTGGCCATCCGAAAAGTATTTGTCTGTCGGTAATTAACAAAAAATTCTTAAAAAATAGCTTAAAGAAGATATTCTGTTTTTGTTTAATTAAGTAAAAAATAAATCAGTAAACACACAGTCTTAATATTTTTTATTTTGAGAAAGTAATTATTTCAAAGGAAGCTTTTTTCAGGAAGAGTAATTACGATAAGATTTAAGAAAGATCAAAATAAGTTCATATGTGCCGCTAAGCTTGGCATTTTTATTGCAGGAAAATCAAATATATATTGTTTAATGGTTTTTTTATATTTCATTTTTTATATTTTCCTAGTTTATTTACAAAAAAATTTCTTCATTTCAGATGTCTTAAATAACTTAATCATTAGCTAATGAAGACTGATTTCTGAATCAATGTCAGTTTTTGCGTATTTTGAAGAAATTCATGCATTGAGTACAGCCAGAGACTATCATTAATTTAATTATCCGTACGATTAAACGCAATATAAAAAATAAAAAATAAATGAAAATAAATATGAAGTTATCCTTTGGAGAAGTAACCAAATCATTTAATTCAGTTACTTTTAATATTTTGGCTATTAAAGGTCAGGTTAAGATATAATGAAATATTTTAAACAACTAAAGAATCAAATGATGTTGAGAACTTTTTAAAAATACAAATCCATCGAAAACCGGAAGTTGAAAATTTGCATGAATCAAACACTTTCTTCTTGTTAAGATAGAAGAAAATTTACTTTACTGCTATTTTCAACATAGTGTCAAGTCCGTTACCAAATGTCAAGCCTGTTACAGCACGGTTTTTAAATGATTATAATATTTTCACCATTCTACTTTTATTTTTTATTCAACTAAGAAACAAATATGCAATTTCCTTAAAATTTAATAATTTACATGAATATATACTGCAGTTATTAGAAAAAGGTCTTTCTAATATCAAAATCTTGTGGCTAAAACTATGTCTTATTTTAATTTAATTTAAGTATTATCGATAAATATCATATTTTAAAATTTAGGGACATGAGTCACTTTAAAGTAAGATGATTTTATAAAATTTAACAAATTTAAAGCTGAGTATTTTCAGTAATTTTGTCTGGTAACGGACTTGAGAATTTGCCTTACAAGCCAACTTTAAATAGCATTTGCATATTATATTACAAGGCAAAGTGCAAAACCAATTTTTTTTCATGCATCTTAAACATTTATTTTGACACCTGTATCCATATTGAAAAGAAACTATTAAATTTGAAAAAAATAAAAATAAAATTCTGAAATGTAAGTAAATAGTGAAAATTTCCCGTAATAAAGTTAGCTTTAAGAAAATATTTGTTTCTGTTTAATTGAATAATAATAATATAAAGAAAACAACGTAGAATGTATAATCCTGATAATATCTTTCTCCAAAATATATTTCAGAAGAAGCTTTTTAGCTGGGTAAGTTATTTCGATAAGACTTCAAAAAGATCAAATTAATTTCCTGTGTGCAGTGACGCTTGAAATTTCTAATGCAGAGACATAAAAAAAATCTATTGTTTCTCAAGCGATATATTTTGTTTTGTACATTGTCTTTGCTAGTTAAATTTTGTCATCTATATAATTATCCAGAGAGATGAATTATTTTAAATAACAAATGAAATAATTAATCAACAGTGAATTCGCGATAAAGATCAGCTTCTTCAGGAATTTCGAGAAACATATATAATTGTTTTATTCTTTAATTGAATTTTAAGACGTAAAAAATTTTAATGCAAATTTATATCAATAAGTTTTTTTTTTCGTAAATAAAAATTCCGAATGTGATTAAATCAGTCTTAAATCTTCTATTTAAACTTATTCTATGTATATTAACAGGAAATTAATCTTTTTAGTAATTTAAAAATACACGCCGAGCAGATAGATAACATAAATATATATTTTTTTCTATTTCTGATTAAATTATTTTTGCCAAGCTAGAATTTAAAAGTATTTTTTAAATGAAATTCAAAGTGAAGTTTAAAATAACTGATTTTCTGTTTCTAAAACGTAAAATCAGTCTATAAAATTTCTGGTATTTAGAAGGTTTTAGAATAAATAAGAATCGAAAAGAGAATTTTTAATTATTATTGTTTTATAGGTCGATCCAGACTTTTCCCTTTTTATCCTGGTTTTAAAATAAAAATATACGTAGCTCTGCAGATAAAAGAAGTGCGAAAAAATGCGGATGTACTAAAAATAGTATGAATGAAACGTTTAATTATGGCTGTAATCTCACCAAAAGTTTTCAGTTTTTTTTTAAAGAAATACAAGCAATAAATAATTTTAAAAGACTTAAAAATGCGATGCGTCACTTTAATTTAAAGCGAGCGTTTTAATGACTGGATGATTCCTTAAATTTATAAACACTTAATTTCCTTTTAGTAATACCTGAAGATAACTTGGAATCATTGAAAATTTTGAAAGTTGTTAGAATTTCAATTTTAAGCATCCTAAGCTCTTTCCTTTAGTGTGAATTTGAAGAAGGCTTTAATTCGAAATTGAACAGATATTTTCGCTTTTCTCAAAATCTAATTGACAATACAACAAGCAATAGTTTCTATTTTTTGAGAGACTGCATGTACTACTTCCAATCAAAAATTAACGATTGCTCTATTTAGATAATTTAGGGATATTTTAAATGCGCCAAAATAAAAATACGTATATTACATTATTAATGCAATATATTAAACCTATGTTGCATAATCACAAAGATTGACAGATGAAATATTTTTTCTACCAGTATATTAAAAAATAGATATCAAATAAAAAAAAATCTTATTTATTTAAATTCCAATACTTTTTATAGCTGCGTTAATAAACTCACAGAAACCTATTTGGAAGTTAAATTATGAATTCATACATCTATTTGAAAAAAAGTAAATAATAATTTAAACTAATGACTAACGAAGAACTCCTAACTATAAAGTTAGAAAAAAAATAGAGATAAAAAGATAATATAAAACTATTAGAGAACTTATTACGGAAATTTTTTTCCTTGAAAAACTTTTAATGAATGAAAAAAATTATGCGTATTTTTCTACTTTTATATATATATATATTTAGTTTTCAGACTCAAATTATGTTTATCCGTAAAAAAAAGACTGATATGTCACAAATCTCTCCAAAACATTTTTACAATAGGATATTTATAAAAATCATTGATTTAGTGACTATGAAATACTTTGTTCATGAATATGTAAGAAGTAAAAAATTCAAGTTTCAGTTTACATTAACTTGAAGTTAAATTTATTTTTATATATACAAATTAGTCTCTTTATTCTGAAAACACAACTAAATTTAGAGTAAAATATTGTTTCAACTGTTTATACATTTTTCTTGAGTGTTTTTATATTTATATTTATATTTATATTTATGATTATAAAATAAATGATAATCCATTTTTAGGTGCGTTCCTAATTATGTAAGTACGTAGCACATATAGTTGTCATTCAGTTCGTCCGTCCGTCCAAATGTAACAACGCAAAAACTACGAACCGAATCGTTTGAAATTTAAGATACATAATTATTACAAAATTTTGTCGAGTCAATTCAAATTTCCAGAAAATCGGATGCGTAGATCAATTACAAGCACAATCAAAAGTATTCCGTTACATTATGGTCAATGGGGGAAAAGTTTCAAATGCATTTTAATCGTTTTTAATTTAAAATCCATAATTATTACATAATTTTGTCGAATCATTTCAAATTTTATAAAAATCAGATCCATAGACCAATTACACGGACAATCAGAATATCCGTTACATTACGGTCAATGGGGAAAAATGTTTCAAATGCATTTTAATGGTGTTACACTCATTCGAACATAATAAAAATTGATATGCATCTATAAAGTACATATTATAATGTATATTTGGATAATCTGTAGTGCAAAATACATTTTTTATTGATTTACAAGACCACAAAAAGTATTCCATTAGATAATGGTATAGAGAGAACATTTTTTGGTGCACATTTGAATTATAATTAATTATTTATAATTTCATGAGATTGATATATGAGAGTGATATTTTTAAAACTTCGTTATCGTACGAACGCACCTCATTTGCTGCGCTTCACGTGCAATTTCCAACTTGTTTGGACTGTTTTTGATCAGTTACAGCCATCATATTGCCCAACTTCATGGCACATAATAAGAATTATAGTGTTTTGAAGTATGTGCCAGATGTGGCACACGGTGCAGTGAAGGATTAAAACATCAAAATTTTATTTCCGTTTTGCACTACCAAAAGGTGATTTCCGATTGTTTTAGAATACTGCGAAAGGTGTTGGAATTTCAATTTTAAGCATTCTAAGCTCATTCGTTTAATGCTAATTTGAAGGAGGTTTTAATTAGAAATCCAAGAGACATTTTCATTTTTCTCAAAATCTAATTTACATTACAATAAACGTTAGCTGCATTTTTTTACTGCCTATATGTATAATTTCAAGTCAAGAATTAAAAATTATGCTATTTAAATTATTTAGGTATATTTTTAATGCGCCAAAACAAACAATAAACAAATATTACATTATTAATGCAGTATATTACACCTATATTGCATAACCACGAAGATTGATTGATATTTTAATACTATCAATAATAATATACATATTAGTACCTTTTAATATACATAATAATATTTTCATAGATGTTAAAAATAATTTTTCTCGCACTATAATTAAAAATATACATAGAATATTAATAAATTCTTATTTATTAAAAGACTGAATAACATAAATTAAGACAGACTTGGATAATTTTTTTTTTAAATAAATAAAATTTATGTACAAAAATTAAACCACTGAAAAACATTTAAAAATACAAAAATTGTTAATAATAACTACCCTATTGGCTTTGTTAAGAAAATTTTTAAAAATACAATAGAATTTGTGAACTCTACTCCTCCTTCTTTTCAACGTACTAAACACAATTCTTTCACCTGCATCCCTTATTATAAGGGTATTTCTGATAAAGTATCTGGCAATTTAAAATCATTCAATGTCTATGTTTCTGTTAAATCAATTAATAATTCTATTTCTTTCTTTAATAAGTATAAATTTCAATATGATAAGTCTAAATTACCCGGTGTTGTCCATGTCTTTCCCGTGTGGAGATTGTGATAGTGTATACATTGGAGAAACAGGCAGATTGTTTAGTAATATGCCTGCGGGAACATATCAGGGCTCTAAAAAACGGTAATTTATATTAAAAAATTTCCCAACATTGCATTCAAACGAAACACATCCCGCAATTATCACGGCAGAATTCCCCTCGAAGGTTGGTTCACTTCTTTAGGATCGCCAACACTGAATGAAGCTCGTGCTGTCCCAAATGAACGTTATCTTTTTCTAAAAGATAATAACTAACTGTAACCTCTTGATTTGTTCCAATGTTTGTTTTGCAATGAATTATTATTTGCACTGACGAGGCCTTGCATGCTGCTAGGTGAAACGTTTACTTTTGTATTTTTAAATGTTTTTTAGTGTGTTGATTTTTTGTATATAAATTTAATTTATTTAAAAAAAATGTATTCAAGTCTGTCTTAGTGTATATTATTCAATCTTTTAATAGTTTTTTAAATTGAGACGTGAAATGTACGTGCATTGAAAATTCTTATTTATTTAAATTCAAATACGTTTTTTAGCTGCCTGAAAAAACTCACAGAAACTTTTTTGGAAGTTAAATTATGGATTCATATATGTATCTATGTGAAAAAGTAAATAATAAATTAAACTAATGACTAACGAAGAACTCGAATTTCGTAGCTAATCTTGTTTTTTTCCTAACTTTAGTTAGGAAAAAAACAAGATAAGAAAGCTAATAAAAACTATTAGTGGGCTTATTACGGGGAAATTTCATTTCTTCAATAACTTTTAATGAATGAAAAAAATTATTTATATTTTTCTACTTTCTTTGTATTTAAATGTAGTTTTCAGTATCATATTATGTTTATCTCTAAAAAAAGACTTTGATTTGTCATAAAACTCTCGATAATGTTTTTACAACGGAATATTTACAACAAAAAATAAATGAGCCAAAAAAAGCATATATTACTTTATAATGCAATATATTATACTTATGTGCATAATCATGAAGATTGATTGATGAAATGTTTTTCCTATTTGTACCTTAAAAAATATACATCGAAAATTAATAAATTCTTATATATTAAAATTCCTATACTTTTTAAAGCTGCCTGAATGAACTCACATAAAGTTATTTGGAAGTTAAATTATGGATTCATATATCCACGAGAAAAAAGTAAATAATAATTTAAACTAATGACTAATGAAGAACTCAAATATTCTAACTATAAAGTTAGAAAAAAAATCTAGAGATATGAAGCTAATAAAAAATCTATTAGAAATCTTATTACGGAAAAATTTCATTTCTTCAATATCTTTCAATAAACGAAAATAATTATGCGTATTTTTCTACTTCTTTACATTTATATTTAATTTTCAGAATTGAATTATGTTTATCTCTAAAAAAGACTTTGATTTGTCACAAAATCTCGATAACATTTTTACAATTGAATATTTACAGCAAAAGAAGAATGTATAAGAAAACATTCATTGGAGAAATATATAATTTATAAACTATCCATCTAAAGACTATCAATTTATTATTGAAATACTTTGTTCTCTAATAAGCAAAAAGTAAAATATTCAAGTTTCTGAAGTACAATTTATTTTTATTTATAAAAATTAGACCTCTTTATTATGAAAGCTCAATAAAACATCAACTAAATTCAGAGTAAAATATTGTTTCAACTGTTTATACACTTTTTTTGAGTATTTGTCAATTGGTATTTATAATTATAATATTAATTAAAAATAGAGGATAATTTGTAGAATATGCATAAATTGTTAATATTTTGTTTGATTTCGGTTTGAACGTCAAATTATTGAATTTTTACACTTCTTATTACTTTGAGAATTATTACACTGTAAAAGAAAAAATATATATAAGATTAATAAGAATTTATTAGGAAACTGGGGTGCCTAGAACTTTTTATGAAACTGCAAAACGCATTATAAATAAAATTTTATTAAGATTTCTGTAGTTTTACTAGATTCGTTTTAAAGTTACAGGTTTCTGTAGCTATATAAAAAATAGTTTTGTAGATTTAGATCTACACTATACATTTAGACCTACAATGTACAGATAAAGTTTTAGTAAGCATATAGATTTCTGTATTTTTACATGTGTATAATTACAATTTTTTACAGTGTAAAGATTAGGACGTACTGCTCAAAATCGGTATCTGCTTCGAAAACATTTGCTAACATAGCGAGTAAACCTCGGATGAGGAATGGAGCACATAACCGATTCTTTTGTTCTTTTTGCCGATTCTTAAAACATTCACCTCCGAGATTACATTGCCAAAAGGGTGTCTTTTTTTTTTTTGGTGATGATCCCTTCTTTGCAATTTTCTACTTTCATTCTCATAACAAAAGAAACGTAATGAAGACAAAACTGGTCTTGATGGCTCGTGGGATCGGCGGGAGGAGCTGATTTGGCGCGCATTCTTCCCGCCATCACGTCATGGTAGGTAGGTGGTCAATGCTTCAAGAAAAGGTTGCTATTTTAGTCCAGTTTTATGAGAAATCTATGGTATAAACAGGACTGAGGTAATACGAGGCGAAGTTGGGCAATTGACCGGCACTGACAAAAAACTCAAGTACCGTACTTTCTTAACATGCGCGAGGGTTAGGTTCCGCGAATGTCAAAACCGCAGTCCAAAACTCCTATTTTTATATGCTGTTCGCAATATTATTTTAAAAAACTATATCTACTATTATAATTTCCCTGCAAATGTTGTCAAGGAGTACGTAAAAGATCTTTCTTTTTGAAAAATGGTGTGAATGTTGAGATGTTTTGCATTTTCTATTTCAAAACTCGCGAATGTTAAAATCGCGATGGCTAAAAACGAGAATGTTAAAACCGCGAATGTTATGGGATTGCTGCTTTGAAAAATAAATGGACTGATACATACATATTGAATTGAGTAGGTTTGAATCAAAAATGAGCGTTTGAGTTTTGAAACGTTGAACATTTCTCAATATATCTTTTCAGTTTTAAAACATCTGACATAATCGAAACCACATGAAACGATAATTCTGTATTTGTAATATTTTATTGCATCATAGCGTCATAAAAGATATTTGTAAATGTAACTATTTAATTCTGCATAATATTTTAAAATAATTTAAAAATGGCTCGAAAAAAAATGCTATTCCCATAAAACAATTTGATTTAGATATCTTTATAGTAAATTTGCTTTTAAAAAAATATATATAATCAATTGAATGTTCATCATAATTGAATGTTCATTATCATTTTGATCAATAAATGCCGTAACATTTTTACTTTATCTATAAATTTCTCAGTTTTGATGTTCGACATCACCAAAGACCCGCCGAGTGTATGCAGGTACGTGCTCGTTGAATAAAGTAGTTCTGAAAGTCTTGTGGTCGGTCTTAGCAATTACGATGGGTTTAGGCCTCTGGAGAAAACATTACCCCCCCTTCAGACACGTATCGAAATTGAAGAGGTGGCGTTGTTTGGTGCTCTCATCTATTGACAGCTTTGCCGAACATCTCCTTTTGCAGAAATCGTGCACTTTTAATGGAAGCTCCAGCAACCTTCAGGCACGCGTGAACAACAACTTCGATCTGTAGTAAAAGAAGACCGATAAATAAAGCTTCATATTTCAACACACCTATAGAATAAAAATGAGTATCTTTGTTTCTCAGTTTTGAGTACATTTGGATTGGAACTATTTAAATTATGTGAAGTATTTAAATTTCAGTAATTTTTATTCAATTTTGAGACTTCAACTTATTTTCAGTTTGACCATCCATCGCAATAAAATACGCAAAATATTCTATTAAAAGTTAATCATTTCTTTAGAAATAGGATTTTCCAAATGGAGTACACGTACTGTTTGGAGATACTCGAAAAAGTTTTAAGACGTACGCGATGATCTGTTTCAATATGCAACACACAAAGTAGTGTAGCTAAACAACTTACTACAATAGTATTTTTTAAATCTCAATTGGCCTTTAAAAAATGAAAATAAAGTATAACTTCGCAATAAACAGGGAATGCCACTTATGGTTGTACGTGAATAAATTCGAAGCAAAAAATTCAGCAAATATGTAGGCAAGTAAAAAACAGGAATTGCACTTTCCAAGAATTTAATGCAGACCCCAATGAAAGCTATGTACAGTGGACTCTCTCTATCTGAACACTCTCTAATGTGAACACCCCCATATTATGAACACATTCTGGTGGTCCAGGCGGAACTCCCTAGACTTAACAAAAGATAAACTCTCTGTGTTCGGAATACCCTTTAATCTGAACATCCCGGTGTTATGAACGCTCCACATTGTCTGTAAACTGAAAATGTGTTGTAAATCCGAATTCAAACTCCCCCGTCATGGAAATTTGGAGAAACTGTTGTAGAAGAATGAAAAGGTTCAACGAACTTTATTTAAAAATAAAAAGACAAACTACTACTAGATTTTAAGCATGTAGTAGAATTTGCAATTTGTTTGAATAGTTTATATAAAATTTTCAGTTAAAAGTTTGAACCCTTGTTGCCACATTGTTGTCAGCTGCCCGCTGTAAGAAAAGTCATTTTATTATTTTTGTTATTAGAAAGTATATACATGGTAGTTTTGATGAGTTTTGATGAGTTGGAGACAATTACGGTAAATTAAGGCAATTCACTTCTATCTTGCTTACTTCAAGCATTAATTTTATATGTATTATTTGTTAAAACAGCTTAAGCATGATATTTTAAAAGTTAATTTTGGAATTTGAATGATTTCTTCCATTAGTAAACGACTGGAAAAATAGAAATTAAAGAAACTATTTGCTCTAATTTTGCTGCTGTTTAATTTCAGCAGATTTAACTTTTATCCATGATAGGACATTCATTAAGGCTTGTAGCAATCATGTTAATTTACTTCTAAAATATATAAAGAAGGAAATATAATAAAACCCCCGTAGCACTAACAATATTTGATCAACTACAGGCTCGGTAGCCTTATTTAGTAGTAGTAACGCATTTTATAATCTTTCTCTATAATGAACACCGCCATAATCTGAACATTTTTGGCTGGTCCCATGAGTGTTCAAACTAGAGAGCGTCCACTGTATATGCATTTATAAATAGTAAAAAACATGTTTTAGTTTCAAGACTTATAATACACGCTTTTATTTTATATAAATAACTTTATTCGAGCTCACTAAATAATTCCACATTTAAGATCGAGTTTTATACAATATCAATAGAATAAAATACATGTGAAGTCACTATCATGAAATTGTACGCACACTCAACAAAAAGTGATGTCATAACTTAAAAAAAAACGACAAAAAAATCGAATATCTTATAATTTGTTGCCTTCATATGTCTTACTATAGAAACTTAAAATAAAATACCGCTTATAATTGCTCCATATTTTATCAGAAATCATTCACTTGTTATTTTTCAAAATTCGGAAATTGTTATTGCACACGAATTAATAAAATTGCATTCTTTCAGCTTTTTTATGGGAACAAAATAATTTAGCAGAAATAAATATAGTTTAAAAAAACTAAAAAACACGCCTTTTAAGTATATCAAACTAAAAAGAGAAAAATAATTCGTACTATAAGCTGAAAACGAAAATAGATGAAAAATACTATTTTACTATAAAATCATTGTTATTATAGAAATCAATAAATAAAATTATCGTGGAAAAAAAAAGCGTGAGGTTCTCCATCTACCATGCTCCATCTATCAGTTCTTAAGAAACACCCCCACGCTTTTTTTCCACGATAATTTTCTAAGATATAAAGACATTTTAACGTCTGAATTTAAACTATTCAATTAGGAAACACTAGACAGACGTTAATACAATTATTAAAAAAATACACAAAACAATTAAAATGAGAACAAACGTTTCGCTATGCACCGCATAGCCTCATCAGTATTCATATCAACTCAGAATAAAAACAATGTGCATATACCGGACTCAGTCAAAGTTGAAATTAATGATTTAAGAAAACAAAATATTTATTCGGAATAGGACTTGATTCGTTCAAGATTAAATGATGTAATTTAGTAAACCACGCCTGCAATGACTATTACTACAGAATTTTTATGGATTTAACCTTGAACGAATCAAGTCCTGTTCCGAATGAATATTTTGTTTTCTTAAATCATTAACTTCAACTTTGACTGAGTCAGGTATATGCACGATAATTTTATTTATTGCTTATTAATTGATTTCTATAATAACAATGATTTTATAGTAATATAGTATTTTTCATCTATTTTCGTTTTCAGCTTATAGTACGAATTATTTTTCACTTTTTAGTTTGATATACTAAAAAAGCGTGTTTTTTTAGTTTTTTTAAACTATATTTATTTTTCACTTTTTAGTTTGATTACTTTAAAAGCGTGGTTTTTAGTTTTTTTAAACTATATTTATATTTGATACAAAAACCAAATTAATCGGTTGGATAGTTTCAGAGTAATTGGTGAACATACATAGAAAAAAATACATACGCGTCGATTCCTCTTCCTTTTCTGAAGCCGGTTAAAAATAAAAATTGTAATACGGAATTTTTTTTAAATTTTACATAGATGTAAATAATGTCAGGAGTGGGGTTCGAATCCACAATCTCTTTCGAAAAATAGAGCTTCAATTCGGCGCCTTAGACCGCTCGGCCATGCTGTCTACACTCCATTCAGTGAACGTATTCAACACTTTTAATTAGCGAAAAATCACTAATTTTGTTAGTTTTTGCCTAATTACTAAAAAAGTACTGAACCAATTTCGATGAAACTGAAGTGGTACCAATTCGAGACCATCGTCTTTCATTTAACACCAAAACCAAGTTAATCGGTTGCATGGTTTCGGAGTAATCGGTGAACATACATAAAAAAAGGAGAGTTACAAACTCACAAACTCACAAACATACAGGCGAAGTTAATAAAAGCGTGGTAAAAAAGACACAGATATATACTTTGAGATTCATTTCCGTGGCAGATGATATTCTTATCATAATACATAATTTATTTATTTCTTCAGTTTTTATTCGAAAAAAGTAAACAACAAAATAAATAAATAATTAAAAGCTATAGTAAATTACTTTAATTTATTTTCTACAGAAAGGAAATGCTTTAGTTTCCAACGTTAAAGAGATAAATTTAAAAGCTACAAAGAATTCATATTTAAAAAATAAATTCAGATGCAGCTTTCAAACAAATTGCATTAAAAAATATTTTTTTTCTTCTTATAGAATGGTGGAAAAATTTAATCTATGCATTGCTTATAAATTTAAAAAATCGCAGCAGATATTATCCCTCTTTAACCATATCTGTTTAATTATATAGCTGGCTTATGAAAAGGAACATTAATTTTTAGGAACAATACTTCAATTGTTACTCGAACAAAACAGTTTATTGAACACTAAAAAGGGGAAAAGTTGCGAAACGCACAAATTACATTAAATATAAAATAAGTTTTTTTTTTTGCATCGATAGCACAGAAAAATAAAAAATACACCAAGTAAATTCCAAGGTCACTTTTACTCTAGCATAATTTTTTAATTTGCAACGGCGCGGGAAACAATGCTATTCAGGGCTCTGTGGCTGGCTAAATAAGTCGTCACTGCGTACCACCAAAAGAGAAACACACATATACTAATAAGACACGCAATTAATTGATTCCTTGATTCGCCCACACGTCATACAGTCAACGTATTTTTGCCAATCATGATTTGCCCGCACATGGTACGGGCATCCATATTTCAATCCTGATTTATAATTCTCACCAGTAAATTTTTATTGTAAATTTTGTATTCTGGAATCCGAACATTTTTCTGATTCAGTTAAGCAAAAATTTCTGCTTTGAAAAACCGGTTATAAAATCTTATAAAAGTTCGGTAAAAAACAAGAGAAAATGAGTAATATTTAAAAGTTTTTTTTTTTTTATCAGTTAAATGGTTTAATTACAATGTATGTTATACCATTATTCTAGTTTCAATGTAGTTACGTCTTCTTATGAATATTTCATGTAATAGATTCATGTGGGACTTTTATAACATTTTTGAAGTTATTTAAAAAATGGTTATTCGGCTCATATTTATCTCATATTCCATTGATTTCTAGAATTTTTAAATATAAGCCATTTTTTTCTCAAGACACCCGAATTAATCACACAAGTATGAAAAGTTAAATTATCTACAGATTAAAAATTTTTATTAATTATGCAAGAATACCTATTAGCAGATTTTTCAATAGCTTTGATAAGCCTTGCAAATTAATTACGCGGGAATACCAATGAGCAGATTTTTAATAACTTTGATATTTCTTGCAGATTTGAAAAAACTTCCAATGTATCTTGGATGAAAAATTCGGGCAGAATGCTCTGTTATTAATTTAATGCTATAAAATACTTAATAGTAATTTTTTATCACATTTGTGTCATGTGAAACTAATAAAAGTCAATTTGACAGCTAATCTTGAAATAAATTTTTCATTAACACATTCCGGTTTAATGAGGAATTTATCTCGCTTTATTTTTTCAATAAACGGTAAAATGACAAAATATACGCATCACGCATTAGGTTACTATTAAATTTACTAACATAAAATTGATGCAAGGTTGAAAAATTCAATATTAATTCGCATCTAAATCTTCAATTTCTCTTTTAAATTCTTAAATGTATGGATTATAATGCGAAAGATGTTGTTTTCCATAATTTAAACTAATCGGAAGTGGCAATCCCGATTAGTTTAAAACTTAGTGTAAAACTAGGAATATGGAATTTTGCATGGTACTTATTTATAAAATATAAATGTCTTTAACAATGCTTTTTAAAAACTCGAAATTTAAAAAAGGGTGGAAATGTGCAAAAAATGTCCTGAAAACGTTCTAAATTGCGATTTGGAAGCAAATTCATCAAGTATGAAATCGATTTCAAAAGTAAATAGTTGTTGATAGAACCTGTTAAAACAACATAAAATGCATTTTATGTCGATGAAACTATCAACTGACGTTTGCAGAAAAAAACGTACAGAATTATGATTTCTATTGTACAATAGAGTACAGAAACATTAAATGTGGCATGGTAGTTACTTATAAATGACCTCTTAGAACAGTCGGAGGTAAATTCAAAATTTAAAAGTTGTGAAGCGAAGGGAATGAACTAAAAGCATTATAAAAATATCTATATTGCAATTTCTATACAGATTTAAGAAGCAACAAACCGATTATTAAAAGAATGGTTGGAAATCACTGGCGACACTTTCTGAACCGACATAATCTATATTCTATGCCGGAACAACTACCCCCTCGAGTTGGCAGAAACAATAAATGTTCTAAGAACTCCTTTTTAAACTTTCTAAATCTTTTCTATCGATTATTAGAAAATATCAAACCGATTTCAAAATTGACCTGCAAATGAATGGTGACGATCCCTTGTTCACCTTAGACATTTTATGTTAGTGCCACTACATCTAGAGAGATGGTAGACCCTTAGAAAAGATATTTGGATGTTGGCATGATGTTTAATTTTCAGATGTTTATGCATACTCAGAAGATTGTTTCTGAAAAAATAAATGCTTTAAATATATACTGAAAGGTGCATATGCATTGAACATAAAAGTTTCAAAATATTTTCTTAACTATCATTTATTTAAAATTGGTTTTATTGCTTATTATTATTTTAAGTCTCTTTACTGAATAATGCAATTTAACAATCAAATCAAATCAAACTATAGCTAAATGAAAATTTTTGAATCATTACCAAATGTAGTATTAATTCTAATAAAAATCAGATATATAAATATCATTTCGCATATTTTAAATATTATGCGAGCAAAGCAGCGGGGTTTGGTAATATCAAATAATACATTTATAATGCTTGTTATAATACTACTTGCAATTTTGTTTAACCAAAACAAAAAATTAAAATTGAAAAAAAAAATAAAACTGTATATTTATTTCTACTAATAAATGCATTAATTAAACAACACAAGTGAAACAAAATTATCTTCGAAAAAAAAAAATCTGCCTTCTAAAAACTGATATAATAATAAGTAATAATAAACTCAGTGTTATTGTCTTAAAGTAAGTTAACGTAAGTTAAAGTAAAGTAACTGTTGATATAGTTATTTTTTACTTTATATCAAATGTTAACAAATATTAATAATATGAAATATTTCTTACCTTTCAGAAACAGTAACATGATTATTTTGGCCGAAAATTTCACTTTCTCTGCCAGTAGCACCGCCCATGTGATACGATTTTAATTATTATTTTTTTTCTACTTTCTATTGTCATGAGGGTTGAACATATACTGCCATATATTGAGCTAAAAGGAAAGTAAATGAAATATACGACTTGGATCATTTTGGAAACCGTAAATATTGGTCCCAGAAACCTTATAATAAATTTTGTAATCTGAAAAAGCGGAAAGTTTAATTAAAAATAAAGAAAGAAATGGGTTAAATAAAACAGATTCAATATTAATACTAAAAAAAATAATAATTATAAAATTCACGCTATATAAAATTATATAGCGTGACATTCTTCAGACGACAACCATACCGAGCAATTAAATCGAAATTATTGATCCAATAAAATAAAATAATCAAAAACGATAAATTAAGATTCTTTAAATGAGCTTACAGTATATTTCCTCGCCTGCTAGTTTTTCAGCATAACTGTGTTAAAAATCTAAAAAGACTGATTCGAATATTTCTGGGAAATTCTGAGAATACTCACATATTACTTAACATTTGTAACTAAAAAAATACACGCTTTTCCTTAATTGTTACATTTTATACAGCATGCAGCATATTTATGAACTATACAGCATATTTTTTATTTATTTTATTTTATTTTATTTATTTATTTTGCAAATTATTAAATAAAACTGCATTTCAGAATAATGTAATGTAAAAAACTCTAAAAATAAATCATCTTTAATTAAAAAATACAATTTGTTTCAAACTATATGCTTGTTCGCATGCATACATTCATACACGTATGTTTTACCTATTAGAAAATGCGTAAAACATATTAATAAATCAATTGAAATATTTAATGGTACATACCAATAATTATAATAAATCATTTTAGGCCGTGACCCTGGGGAAGCGACGATTGCAGGATAACAGTTTAAACGAATTTATTCTTTCTTTAGTTAAATTTGTTAAATTCCCTTTTAATGATCATTCTATTCGATCCTATTAATGAACTTCAACATTTGTTTACTTTACCATAAGGGTGATTTTACTTTTGCGATAAACTTAATAAGAATATAAATATTTTGTTTAAAGAATAAAAGTCCCCCAGGAATCACTTATTTTATAACGTTAAATGAAATGAAATGCATACGATTAATAAAATTACATATTACAATTTGCAAAAATTTTACAAATAAAACTAATATTTCTATAAAAATATGTCTTTTTTTTCTTGGTTAGTTGATACAATTTGATTTTTAAATTTTATTAGCATTGCTAAAACTTTCTTCATTTTTTTTCAAACGAAGTTAATAAACTACGAAAAATATATATTGCAGTTAAAATGTCTTAAACTTTAAGTGATATCTAGTTTCTGTTCAATGGGTTCGTTTTTCTTTTCATTTAACAGCTTATCATAACTTTATCAAACGATACAAACAACATCAAACAAGGACTCCGAACGCAATAAAATTTCTCATGTATCAGTAGTAAAACTGTGAAAAATAGAGTAAACAGCTGTTTGTGAGACCACCAACTTAAGGATTAAAGCTGCTAATCTTAGATTTTCTCTAATTTTAGCTTTAAAAAATCGTGTTCCCTTTTTAAATGTTGTTTTGCCTTAGTGCTTTTATTTGTTACTTTGAAAAACTAATGCATAAATATTCATATAGATTTCCTTCGAAAGTTCCGATCTCATGTTCTTTGTTCCATTACCACAGAGTTTAAAATCTTTTAAAATTTTTTGATAAAAAAAAACCTCTCCTATATACTACTTAAATAACAATAAATGAGTAGTCATTTAATTCTTCCTTCTCTATATCCTCCCCCCCAATACACAAATTTACATATTTAAAATTCTTTATTTTATTTTTTATTTTTTTATTTCTTTCTTTTCTTTGATAGTTTCCATAATTAATAAAAAGTCATTTAAAAAATTTCTTTTTGTTTGTCTATTTTTTCTTCCTTACCTGCAGCATACTATGTTAAGTATAAATATTTTTCTATTTTTGTCTTATTTGTTTGTTGACTTGCCTCACACCATAGTTTTCCTATTTGTTACATCGAAGAAACCAAAAATAATCATTCCAAATTTCCCCAAGGGAGATTTCTAAATTTGAGAAAGTTGGAAAAGGGGGCAGATCAATTTTTTTCAATATTTTTTTAATGTTTGCCGCATCACTCTTCTCACTTTAAATTAACCGTTACGGGATCGTTCATGCAGAAATATTTTCATGTTTAAAAGTTTGCTCGTAGAAAATATCGAAATTTTCCCCGACTGGTTGCTGCCGCTATAATGGCTGCGTCCTGGGGCGTCCAGCTCAGCTGCCTCATGTCTAGCGCCGACCCTGAGGACAATTTACCAAGAATTTTAATAGATTTTAAACAAAATGTGTATTCACAAAAGTTTTATAGGCAGGTTTATATTATCCTTTTAACATTTTGTTTTCTAAATTTCCATGCGGTGAAATGAAAGTAACATTACTTTTCGAGCATATATTTTAAATTTAAATTAGTGCTTTAGAAACAATGTCAACTTCCATGTTCCAAAAATAAACAATAAAAAAGTTTATGTCCTTCATTAAATTCAGTTCTTGTCACTTAAAGCGATAATTGTCCATTTAAACGCCCATTTAAAGATATTAAATATTCATCTTTTGTAAAATGTAATGATGAAACAAATCTATGATGTTATGATTTGTATATATGTGTAAGTCGACGCATGTTTTTTGTTATGAAAAAAAAAACCCGGTTTGTGAAGATTAAAATCTAAAAATTTGTTTTATTTCTTCTGATATATTCTTGGAAAATACAATATTATTGAGAATTATTTTCAACATCCACTAAAATTTAAAATACTTTCTATTTTCATTTTCAATACGAACAAAATTATCCATTTTATTTCACTTTTATTGATCTTTCATCCACAAAAATTGAAAAAAAAAACTGTTTGGCTTCTTTAGAGATACTTTCAAAAGATAAAACAAATAATAATAACATATTAAAAACTGATTCAAAATAACTCCTTAAGTTTTATATTGCATCTTCCAAACAAACCGAAATCTGATGTACGCCTAACGCCATGCTCCATATTCTAGTCGCAATAAATGGGAATTACAAGCAGACAATCAGATTTTAATGTAACTAGAATGATACTAATTAACATATTTCGCATTTGAAAAACGATATGGTTTTGTATGTCTATTGTGCGATGATTTCAGACTGTGAATGATAATTCGTTAATGAATGATTCAGTAATGAATGAAGGTATCATTCACTAATGAATGATAATTTCAGATTCATTTTTTATTGAAAAAATTACATCAAAAGTAATAAAAATCGTGGGGGATGAATCAAATAATTCCTACTGTTTTTCTTTTTTCTATTACTGACAAAAATAATTTTGTTTATCGGATACCTTTAGAGAAATGCCATTAAAATTACAAAAAATGATTAATATCTTGAAAACAAATTAAAATTTCGAAAGTAACAATCTAAGATCTTGCTTTACAGCCTTGGATCCATACGGATAACTGGTGTTAATTTGATCGGTCAGTGTTCCATATTCATTGACATCTATAGTTGGGGAAAATGAACTAATGATCAGTCTTTAATAAATTATTTTGTTTATTTATGGATGAAGTTTTCATTTCGTTATGGAAAATTAATCGGTGAAAAATGCTGATTTATTTATATTTTTAAGTGCAAATGAGCTACTATTCTTTCGCAATATAGCCAGTATGTGACAGAGATGGATTTGAAAATTCATGCTTTAAACTTATTTAAAAAAACACACGGTGTCAATTAAGATACAATTTAAAACAAATTACCTTTGAAGTAGATTTGTTTCCTAGTCGATGGTGTAAAAATTACAAATGTAAAAAATTATTTTCGAATTATTTTAGAAATTTAAAAAATCGCAATAGCGAAAGTTGAAAAAAAGATAAATAAATAACGAAATTTAATTGTAAATCGAACCTCAAAATAATGTCACCGATACGAACGGACATGACTGTTCTGTATAGCATAGCTATCTACAAATTACTCAAATTAGCCGTTCGAGATTTATTTTATAATATTTTATAATAAAAATAAATATACTTTTTTTAATACCAAAGAAATATTTAGAAGGGAAAAACAAACGCTGTTTAATATTATTTAATTTTTATGCATTTTCTCCTATAAAATCATGACATGTGTTTCATATAGAAAAATCCGAGCTAACATGTAAGTAATCAACATGTCAAATGTATAATCTATGAAAACCATTTCTTTGGTGAAACATATTTCAGACCTAAAAAGATTACATCTTTCAAATTATTAAATCTATAAACACATTAAAGATTGGCTCAGGTGTTCAAAGATGGTTTAAAAAATATTTTATAAAGCAATTTTTAAAAATGATGTTTTTAAAGCCACAAAATGTGCGATAACTTTATTGAAAATAAAAGCATCAATTCAATTTTATATATAAAAGTTTTATGTTGTTACCTCGACCTTCTGAAATTGAAACATATTAAATTGATAGGTATTGCCTTCGTAGTAAAAGTAAAGAAAGAAAAATATATAAAATTACTGGCAAATCTTTCTATCAGAGTTTATTTTATTTTAAAATTATTTTGTGTGAAAATTTATTAGGAAGATGCCATTAAAGTATATTTATGTCTGCTCTGTAAAAAAAAAAAAATCTGTAATCTTAGTAATCGAAATTTATGGAATTTTGTTATGCTTACTAAAATTTTATATGTACACTGTACAAGAAAACTTGTAAGAAAAACTAGAGACATCTGTAACTTTACAAAAGAATTTACTAAAATTTTGGTAATTTTATCTGTAATCCTCGTTACCATTATTTAAAAAGTTCTCGAAATACGATTAAAAAAAAAGTAATTTTAAAAATGTTTTGATTTGAAGTGAAAATCTGTATCTGTTGCATGAGGTTTTATTGTTGCTATTGCATAATAAGTTCTTGGAATATCATTCTACTATAAAAAATTTTGTAATTTTTTACAGTGTGGAGCAATGAAAAAATAGCATACGGAGAAAAAAATTGCAACTGAGTGTTCGTTACAATCACACAATTTCAACTTTTACACTTTTTTTGTAACCATTAATTTTTGAAGCAGTTTTTATGTGATATAAGAGGACAATTTAAAGATTAAGAGAAATAATACCATTAAAAATTAGTGGCACAAAAGAATAAAGGCCTGCAGCAATGGCATACGCGATGTAACGAACAGACTGAAAAAATTATGCATTCTCAAAGTATTCATTTGGACATTGTCATTTTTAGGTAAAATCTTAGTTTTAATATTTATGAATGAACTGAAATCTAACTTTTCTTTCAGAAATAATGGGATAGAGAAAGGAATTGAAATTAATTTGGTATAATTTTTAAATATTATCAGAGAAATGGGGCACTTTTCTGTTACACGAGTTAAATAAACATGCGTTGTAATTTATAAAGATATAGAATTTCGCTATGATTGATTGAGAGTAACGTTATCATTTTCTGATATTCTTTATAGCAAAATGTGGGCAGAAAATCGCAAAGCTCCATTATTGCAATTTTCATATCATAACTTTTTTTTTTTTTTTTTTTTTTTTTTTTTTTTTTTTTACTTGTAACGTTTTTTTTTATTTTTAATGGTACAGTTCTTCTTTATCTTTCAAAATTGATAAAAAATCGATTTTTCTTTTTTTAAATGGTAAATGAAACCCAGTTTAATTGTAAATATTTTGACATCACATTTTTACCCATGCGGAAATGGTATCGCGAGATACTGTAAATTTTGTTAATGCACTGAGCGCAATTCCTCACATAAATAAAAACTTCAAACAGATTTTTCTCCATATTCATATTTTTTCACTTTCTTGTTTAAAAAATGATACCTTTTTGTATTTGTGATATATATATATATGTATTAACTATTATCTATTTTTATGAAAATACAAAGTTATTATCCAAAGCATTAAATGATTATAAAATCATTTTAATCCAAAATATGGAATAACCCAATATACTTCATAGCTAATCTTCAGTCATATACGGATATAATTAATTGTTGGAGACCAGGTGCGGAATGCTGTATTATATTTACTAGCAAAAAAAAATCGGTAAGAATGTTGTTCGCCTGTTTTGTGTAGACCATGAATTCATATTCTCGTGAAGAGAGAAAATACAAGAAGACAATATTACACGTCAAATGTATTATATAACAAAAAGCTACAATAAAATACTTTTAAATGAAATGCCTTTAGATTGTTACTGGACATAATATTACTTTATACATAATAGTCAGGTTTTATTAATCAATTTTCTTAATTTGAATAAGTAAAGTGTTCGAATCGTTTATCCTATCAATATGTAATTTTAAGGGCCATTTTCAAATTTCACTAACATATGCTGTCCAAGAGTAAAAAGAACAAACTTCAAACATAAATTAATATTTAAAGTTTGATGTCAACTATACATTAGCTAAAGAAGATTATATTAAACATTTCTAACATGAAAAAATTAAAACACCAATAAAACTTTTGGTTATATAAATCTTTAAAATTGTGAGTCTAAGCAAAAATGCTTGTCCCATTCTAAGTTTATGTAATTAACTGTTATTTTTCTAAACCTAATTTGATTTTTTAAATTAAGAAATTTATTATTTTAAATATGAATTTCTATAATAATGAAAAAAATTGTTTACAAAAGATATTTTCTTTAAGAAATTTACAGAAATTTTTTGCCCTCACTTTGTGTCAAGTCCGTTACCTTGTGATTATTTTTGTCAAAATACGTTTCTAATTCTGCCTAAAGTTAGCAGCAAATATTCGGCGATATAGTTAAATTATTCACGCAACTACTACTTGCCATTTTTTACTTTTCAATAGTGAAGCAATGTAATAGTAACAAGGATAAGCTTTCTTCAAAGTTGGTATTTTTTTTTAACCGTCAAGTCTGTTGCCGTAAATTTTAATATTAAGATGATAATTTTTATACTTTTGTAATTAAATATTGTTTACCAAATAGTTTCAGAAGGTATGTGTGTTATTATCTAAGTTAGAAATTATCCAAGCTAGTTCATTTCTAATAATTTTATATGAAATGTCATGTCCGTTACCATATTTGTAAGCGAAGAAATGTAAGCTGCTAAGTAAGTTTACCAAATAGTTTCAGAAGGTATGTAAATTATTATCTAAGTTAGAAAATATACAAGATAGCTCATTTTAATTCACTTGTCAAGACCGTTATCATGAAATGTAAACGAATGGTGAAAATGGCTTGTAAAATAATCGAAATAAAACGAGAGAAAAAAATTGTAAAACTGTAAAAGATTTAGACACTGATAACGATATCATAAAAGAATTTTGTGGGTGGCAGGGGGGGGGCGAAGAATCATAATGAATGATATCGTAAAAAAGGGGTAGGGAGTGAGGACACTCAAAATTGCTAAAAAGATACTAATATGATGTATGGAGATCATTTTAGGAGAGGCTTTGCTTCTTTCTGTCAAGTTTTTCAATTTTTACGTGAGTTTGTAATCACATAATTATAGAAAATATAGTCGTTATTAAAGTCTTTCGTCTTTTTGTCTGCATATAATAGTTGCTCAGCAGAATGTTTTATAATTTACCATATATGATCTTTGTTGAATTTCATAGAATGATTTCCAGTTTTAAGTAAATTGAACCAAAACTTAAAAAACTAAGTTTTCTTTCAAAAAATGAACTTTTTTGTTGAAACGTTCACCATTTTGTATAAAATTTACTTTTTAAATTATAAATAGGTCTAAGTTCCATAGAATTACATGTTCTTTCACGATTTGAAAAAAAAAATGGTTTACTTGCGACCAGAGAAAAATGGTCAGCCGACTGAAATTTGAAGAATCAATTTGCAAGCTCTGCACTGTATCTTTCAGTTCATCTTTCATTCTAGGCCATTTTTGAAAGGCGCAATACCTTGCCCTCTTTCAAATTTGCAAAATGCACCATGCCCTTTTTAAAAATAGGAAAATGCACCACTAGTTTTGCTAAGGTATTTTTAATAAAATATTTCTGAATTCCATGTATTTCTAAATTTGTTTGCCTGAAAATGATATTTTTTTCATTTCTTTAGGAAAAAGAACATGAAACTAATCAATCATGTTTTAATTTAATTTAATTTTTCGTTTTTGTATCATAAAATCATTTGAATTAATGTTACTTCATTTATCAGATTTAAAAATTATGTATTTTCCTGCTTCCCCCCCCCCCCCTCTTCTAAAAGCAATAAAAAAAAAAATGCTTGCAAAAATGCCCTTTTCTGCTGCAGTAGTGCCCTCTTTAGTGAATAGCACCATGCCCTTTTTATTTTTAGAGTGAACATTTTTTTACATTTTCCCTTTACCGACACATGCCTGCTTCAACTGATGACGAGCTATTATTGCTTTATCTTGAAATGCGTCTTGCATTTTTTTTATTTAATGTTGATTTTTACAAAGTTTATTATTTTAATTTTTACTAATCGTCCGTTTATTCGGTGTATTTTCGCTGTTACAAGATTCATACTTGCAGAAACTTTCCGAAGCATTCAAAATTCCGAAAAGTGTTCTTTTATCTTCCTTTCCATTCTTTTAAGTGTGTGCCTTTATCTTTGAAAACTTCAGATAACAATTAAATTTTGAAATTTAAACAAGAATTTATAAAAATAAATGTTTATTAGATGTCCATAACTCCTGGAAAACTTTTCGCGTAGCTTTTACAATTAACCAGTATTAATCAGTTCTCTCTACACGAAAATTGTATTTCCGGATGCTGCCAGACATCAACTGAACATTTCCAGCTGCATTTAAATTGTGCATGCACTTGTAACCGAAAAATGATAATTTTAATGTTAATGTAAATGTCGTTAATTTTGTATATTTTCAGCTAATTTGACAGTGGGTGTTAATTTTTTTTTTCATCAAAGCAATATGAAATTTTGTGCCTATATGCATTTCACCAAAAGCATCCAGAATACCTTTAAAAAATTTTCCAATCTTATTAAAAATTTTAAATTTGTAAACGAATTTTTAAAGTAGTCTTCGTGTCTTAATTTCTGGGAAATTTTCTTGCTTTTGCATTTTTATCACTTAAAACTCTATTATAAACAAATTTGTGTAAGATTTTTTAAATATCTTGAACAATTAGATACTGTTACAACAATAACAACTGTTAATATTTTACAGATGTTTTTTCTAATTTTCATATCGATCTTCATAAAAATCTTACCTTTTAATAAGTAAAAAATCAAATTTAAATATCTTAATGAAGACGAATTTTAAAAAACTTACACGGTTTTTTTCTAAACAATCTTAGGATACTTCCTTCTCAAATTCATAAATATTGATCAAAACTTACGTCCCAAAAAGCATTTCAAAAATCTAAAAACGCCGAAAAATTAGTTTTGTGAACAACGGATTTAAAGTATATAAATATACTTACTTGCATTATTTACTTCTTAAAACCTTCATAAATGATATTTTAATAAGAAAAATCTGTTTTGATACTATTATACCACAGAAATAAACCTTTTTTTGCGACGATTTTGCTCAAATAAAAGCATACCGTCCCCTTAATTCTGTATGTTTTTCAGTTAAACATGTTTTCTGAATTTAAAAGTATTTTTACTTCTGATCCCGTAATATCCGGAAAACTGGTTTTATGGGCAAAGCAAATGAACTGCAAAAGCTACTCGGAAAAGAGTTCGAAATCTCCGGGAAGCTAATAAAAATTTGTTTTTATAAGATCTTCTTTAAATTTCAAAGGTAAATTCTTTTTGAGGGTTCTAGAGATAAAAAAAACAATTTTTTAAATATTGGGTAACTCGCAAGAAATTATTGTATATTTTTGTTCATAATTATAATATATTTTCGTAAATTGAGAAAGTGCAGCAGAGGTCCCGTTTGAATATTTTTTTTCTTTTTAGGTGCGTTCATAATTATGTAAATACGTAGCAGTTGTTGTCGCCATTTAGGTCGTTTTTATGTCCGTCTGTCCATCCATTTGTTCGCATATAACAACACAACAATTTCCGAAACAAATTGTTTTAATGATGTTTTGCATTTTAATGATGTTACACAATTTCGAAGATGATAAAACTGGTATGCATTTATGAAGTATATAGTAAAATATACATTAAGTACAACCTGTGATGCAAAGAGTATTTTGTATTAAATTACAGGGCCACACAAAAGTTTTCTATTACATAATTGTGTTGGGAAATACATTGTTTGGAATGCGTTTTAATTATACAAAACCATTTCACATTTTATAAAATTTATGTACGTTGCTGAGGTTTACTAGAAGTTACTTTCTGTATTACAGAAAGTATTATAGTTTTATAGTATTATAGTTTTTACAGGGATACAAAAAATAGTTCGGATATTCTAATATCCGAAGTACTGTATATTTTTAAAACTTCCTAATTGTACAACGCATCTCATTTTCTACACTTAATGTGCGATTTCCTACTTGTTTATAGGCGGAGAAACATGGATTAGATATTTATTCTGTACTTTATATTTTTTACTAAAAGAATAATAAAAGAAATTAAGTTTTTTATTATTGTTTTCTTTCTCCTTTTTTATACAGTGCTGCATAAAATTTTCCAGGAACAAGAAAAACTATTTTGAATTCTTCAAAACTATTTGTCACAAATACATTCGCTTGAACATTATATTGCATTAGCAATTCGTTACTCTTTAAAAGTTTAGTTTTTTTCCCCTATAAAATGAGTTTTTCGAAAAAAGAAATGTTCATTATCTTCGAAAAATTGAAACCTCCTGTTTATCCAATGCCAAAGACAATATTATATTCACCCACCCCAAGCTGATGGCCCCAGGGGGAGAAACACATTTATTTTCAACGTATCTTGAAAATTGTGTGTCATGAATTCCTGTTGTAAAGTTTGTCATCTTACTTTAAGAAAATGTACAATTTTGAATTTCTGTGAATAGTTTTTAAATTGATTTTGAAAAATGAAAAAATATATGTCTTTTATTTTTTCTTTTTCATGGTTTCTCAAATTCATATATTTTTGTATCATAATGTATCCTCACAAATACAAGGTTATAGAAATAAATAATGAAAAATATTCGTCAACAAAAAATTGATTAAAAAGGGACGTTAAGAAAGTTGTCACGAAAGCTAATGTCAGTAAACTTGTCTCGAAATTTTAGTGCATATGAAGTTTTGAATGATTACAACATCAACAGTAAAAATAGCATAATTTTTAAATACTCATTTTTTTTTTTCCATTTTAAAATACGTCTTCACATTTAAATTTTGGATAATTTGGATAAATTGGATAAATTAATTTCGAAATTTATTAGAAATTTTTTTGGAGTGATACATAGTACATTTTCGTAAATTGAGACATCTCTGTTTTTTCTTACGCTGTAGCAGAGGTCCCGTTAGAATTTTTTTCTTTTTTATACATAGACAAATAAGAATAAAATATTTATTCCATACTTTATAAAGAATAACACTAGAAATGAACATTTTATAAGATTGTTTTCTTTTTTATGTTATGCTGAAAAAAAAATTTAAGGAACAAGAAAATCTATTTGTCAATCTTAAACTATTTGTCAAAAATACGTTCGATTGAATATTATATTGCATTAGTAAATTGTTACTCTTTAAATGTTTAATTTTTTTACCTATAAACTGAACTTTTGGAAAATAGAAGAAAGAAATTTTCATTATTTTCGGAAAACTGAAACTTTCTGTTTATCCAATGCTAAAGACAATATTATTCATTCAACCCCAAACTGATTGCTCCAGGAAAAAAACACAATTATTTTCAATGTAACTTGAAAATTGTGTGTCATGAATTCCTGTTGTAAAGTATGTCATCTTATTGTAAGAAAACGTACAATTTTGAATTTTTGAGAATAGTTTTTAAATTGTTTTTGCAAAATGGAAAGACATATGTTTTTTATGTTTTTTTTTTTTTTTTTCATGGTTTCTTAAATCCATATATTTGTGCCTCACAATGTACACTCACAAATACAAGTTTATAAAAATAAATAATGAAAAATATTCTTAAAAAAATTTATTAAAAATGGACGTTGTGGAAACTTTTACAAAAGCTAATGTCAGCAAACTTTTCTGGAAATTTTAGTGTACATTAAGTTTTGAATGATTACAACATCAATAGTAAAAACAGCATAATTTTTAAATACTTATTTTTTTACTTTTCGTTTCATTTTAAGTTTTTTTTTTATTTAGAAATATATATGTATTTAATTTATTTAATTATTTTGTGGCTAAATTAATTTCGAAATTTATTACACATTTTTTAGGAGTGATACATAGTACATTTTCGTAAACTGAGACATTTTTTTTTCTTACACTGTAGCAGAGGTCCCGTTAGTATTTTTCTTCTTTTTCATAGATAGAGAAATATGAATAAAATGTTTATTGCATACTTTATAAAGGAAAATACAAGAAATAAACATTTTTAACATTGTTTTCTTTTTTTATGTTATGCTGAATTAAATTTTTAAGGAATAAGAAAAACTATTTCGAATTCTTCAACTATTTGTCAGAAATACATTCGCTTGAATATTATATTGTATTAGCGATTCGTTACTCTTTAAAAGTTTAGTTTTCTCCCCCTATAAATAAAGTTTTTCGAAAAAAGAAAAAAGGAATGTTCATTATCTTCGAAAAATTGAAACCTCCTGTTTATCCAATGCCAAAGACAATATTATATTCACCCACCCCAAACTGATGCCCCCAGGGAAAAAAACACAATTATTTTCAATGCATCTTGGAAATTGTCTGTCATGAATTCCTGTTGTAAAATTTGTCATCTTATTTTAAGAAAATGTGCAATTTTGAATTTTTGGAAATAGTTTTTAAATTGTTTTTGCAAAATGGAAAGACATGTGTCTCTTATGTTTGTTTTTTTTCATGGTTTCTTAAATCCATATATTTGTGCGTCATAATGTATACTCACAAATACAAGTTTATAAAAATAAATAATGAAAAATATTCTTCAACAAAAAAATTGATTAAAAATGTACGTTGAGGAAATTCTTACGAAAGCTAATGTTAGCAAACTTGTCTGGAAATTTTAGTGTACATTAAGTTTTGAATGATTACAATATCAATAGTAAACATAGTATAATTTTTAAATACTTATTATTTTACTTTTCATTTTATTTTAAGTTATTTTTTTTTAATTTTGAAATATATGTGCATTTAATTTATTTAATTATTTTGTGGCTAAATTAATTTCGAAATTTATTACACATTTTTTGGGAATGATACATAGTACCTTTTCGCAAATTGAGACATATCTGTTTTTTTTCTTACACTGTAGCATAGGTCCCGTTAGTATTTTTTTTTCTTTTTTATAGATAGAGAAATGTGAATGAAATGTTTATTACTTTATAAAGGAAAACACTAGAAATGAATATTTTTAACATTATTTTTTTTTATGTTATGCTGAATGAAATTTTTAAGAAATAAGAAAAACTATTTCGAATTCTTCAACTATTTGTCAGAAATACATTCGCTTGAATATTATATTGCATTAGCGATTCGTTACTCTTTAAAAGTTTAGTTTTTTTCCCCTATAAATAGAGTTTTTCGAAAAAAAGAAAAAAGGAATGTTCATTATCTTCGAAAAATTGAATCCTTCTGTTTATCCAATGCCAAAGACAATATTATTCACTCACCCCAAATTGATGGCCCCAGGGGAAAAACACATTTATTTTCAATGTATCTTGAAAATTGTGTGTCATGAATACCTGCTGTACAGTTTGTCATCTTATATTCAGAAAACGTGGAACTTTGAATTTTTGAGAATAGTTTTAAATTGTTTTTGCAAAATGGAAAAATGTATGTATTTTATGTTTGTTGTTTTTTTATGGTTTCTTAAATTCATATATTTGTGCATCATAATGTATACCCACAATACACAAGTTTATAAAAATAAACATTGAAAACTATTCGTCAACAAAAAAAATTGATTAAAAATTGGACGTTAAGCTAATGTCAGAAAATTGTCTTATTTTAGCGTACATTAAGTTTTGAATTATTACAACATCAAAAGTAAAAGTAGCATAATTTTAAAATACGCATTTTTTAATTTTCGTTCCATTTTAAAATATTCTTTTACATTTAAAGTTTCTTTAAATTAAGAAATATATATGCATTTAATTTATTTAATTATTTTTTGGATAAATTAATTTCGTAATTTAGCTCACATTTTTTAGAAGTGATACATAGTGTATTTTCGTAAATTGAGACATGTCTTTTTTTTCCTTACACTGTAGCAGAGGTGCCGTTACTAGTTTTTTATTTTCTATAGGTAGAGAAATATGGATGCAATATTTATTCCATACTTTATAAAGGAAAACATTAGAAATAAACATTTTTTTACTTTATTATTATTATTATTATTATTATTATTATTATTTTAATGTTATACTGAGTGAAATTTTTAAGGAACAAGAAA
Source organism: Maratus speculifer (assembly GCA_964019185.1). NCBI lineage: Eukaryota > Metazoa > Arthropoda > Arachnida > Araneae > Salticidae > Maratus > Maratus speculifer. The sequence goes on along the minus strand of OZ025294.1, from coordinate 3,824,523 downwards.
AACAATTTTGAATTTTTCACCTATTTGTCAGAAATACATTCGCTTGAATATTGTATCGCATTAGCGATTCGTTACTCTTTAAAAGTTTATTTTTCCCCCTAAAAATTACCCTATAAGTTCTTCGAAAAAAGAAAAAAAGAATGTACATCTTCTTCGAAAAACTGAAACCTTCTGTTTATGCATTGCCAAAGACAATATCATTTACTCACAACAAACTGATAGCCCCAGGGGAAAAATACATTTATTTTCTATGTATCCCAAAAATTGTGTGCCATGTTGTAAAGTTTGTCATTTCATTTTAAGAAAATGTACAATTTTGAATTTCTATGAATTGTTTTAAATTGTTTTATCGAAATGGAAAAACATATACATTTCTTTTATACATTTTTTCCCATGTTTCCTTAAAAATATACATTTATGGGCATAACTTATACTCAAAAATACAAGTTTACATTAAATTTCAAAGGTAATATCTTTTATAAAATTTATAAAGACAGATGAATCCTTCTTTGAGATATTAGATAACGGAAAGAAATTATGGTATATTTCCATCCGTAATTATAGTGTTTTTTTGTAAATTAAAAAACGTCTGTCTTTATCTTTCAGTGTAGCAAAGGACTTTTTAATATTTATTTTTCTTTTTTATAAGAGAGAAACGTGGATAAAATATTTATTCCCCAATTTATAAAAGAATAATAATAGAAATTAATTTCTTTAACATTAAATATAAAAATAAATATAAAATATATGACGAAATGAAATATTCGCCATGCTTTTAACACAAAATATATATTATGAACTTTAAAATGTTCATGTTCACTTAACATAACATTAACATTAAGTCATTTTACATTAATATTAGGTTAACATTTATTCTTTAAAATTGTTTTCTTTTCCCTTTTTTATATAACGCTAAATGGAAATTTTATGAAATGGGAAAAACTATTTTGAATACTTCAACAATTAGTTACAAATGCCTTTGCTTAAATATTATATCGCATTAGCAATTCATTACTCTTTAAAAGTTCAGTTTTTCCCCTATAAACTGAATTGTTTGAAAATAGAAGAAGAAATTTTCATTTTCGAAAAACTGAAACCGTCTGTTTATCCTATAGGCAATATTATTCATTCAACCCCAACAGATGGCCCCAGGGGAAAAACACATCTCTTTTCAATGTATCTTGAAAATTGTTTGTCATGAATTCCTGTTGTAAAGTTTGTCATCTTATTTTACGAAAACGTACAAGTTTGAATTTTTGGGAATAGTTTTTAATTTGTTTTTATGAAATGGAAAAACATATACATGTCTTTTATACATTTTTTTATTATGTTTTCTTAAACACATATATTTATGATCATAACATATTCTCACAAATACAAGTTTACATTAAATTACACAGATAGTTTCTTTTGTAATACAGTGGACTGTCTCTATCTGAACACTTTCTAATCTGAACACCCCGGTATTATGAACGCATTTCGATGGTCCCGGCGAAACTCCATAGACTTAACATAAGATAAACTCTCTGTATTCTGAACACCCCGCTCTTATGAACGCTACTTTCGATCCCCATTTTTACTTCACCTCTCTGTAAACTGAACATGTGTTTGGAATCGGAATTCAGGAAATTGCCGCATCATGGAAATTCAGCAAAACTTGTTGCAGAAGAATAAAAAGGTTTAATGAACTCAAATAAGTACGGAATTTCGGAATAAAAAACGGGAAACAAGAACAAAAACATTAATGTTTGGAAATTTTTTTGTCAAATGAGGACAAAAAATCATCTTGTCACTGTAGTCCTACTTCGGATTTTTCAGAAAATTGCAGAATTAAAGGTATCGGAAGGATTGCTGACTCATTTCAAAATTTAACAGTACTAAATCAAAAATAATCAATGGTGAAGCTGCAGATGTAAATATCGACACGGTGGAAGATTAGAAAATAAAATTTCTGAGCTTAACGAAGGAATTCAATACAGCAAACATTTTCAATGCTGATGAAACCGGCCTGTTTTTCACAGCTCTTCCAAACAAAACTCAAGCAAAATAACGATAATTGCATTGTTGGGAAAATGTCAAAAGAAAGATTTGCCATTATGCCCTGTACCAATTTTATGGATGAGAAGCTCAAATCACTTGTGATTGGAAAATGTTTAAAAAAATGTGAAGATTGCATCATTGCCTACACACTATAAACCAATCGAAAAATGTAGATGATATTCACAATTTTTTCATAGGGGTTTGAGAGAATTAACGAAATAATGAAGAGAGAAAGGAAGAATAAAAGATTGTTTTTGTTGTTAATACCAGATCACTTACAAACATGCAGCTGAGCAATATAACCTTGAAGTTCCTGTTACCAAACTGTGCTTCTATAATCCAACGATTGGATCAAATAGTAATAAGACCATTAAAAATCTTACTACCAAATCAATTTTCTGAAGAAATTGTCCCTGGTGATAGAGGCGGCAAATTCGGCAGAAAAATGTCAACTTCATGAATGCTGTCTTCTGAATATCAACGGCAGAAAATGAAACAACCTCCTACACCATCCAAAGATGCTTCTATAAAGTTGGATTCCTTTGCGAGAATGGGCAAACAAGAATAGAGGACCAAGAAGCAACAGCTGTGAGTGACTTGGGATCGAATCTTCAGAAGTTTCATACTGAAATAGAACTTGGAGTTTATCTCGAAACCGTTGAAATCTTCATGATTTGCAAGAACAACATTGTTGAAGAGGAACAGGAAAGTGAAGGAGAAGCAGAACCAGAAGAGACTGGCAAAATAAGAAGAACGATGATTACATTCAAGTAATATGACTAAGAGACTCATTCAAGACTTGTTGAACTATGTGTCCGAACATCACCTCAAAGCTTTTCCACTTCTTAAACAGCCAGATAACATGAACAGTGCATGAGCAGATACAATGCAAAAACAGATTAAAATTATTCGTTTAAGTAATATACTGATTATGTTTTTAAGAGATGTATTGTAATGAAAATGTATGTTTTGTAAAAAAAAAAAAAAAAAAAAAAAAAAAAAAAAAAAAAAATAATAATAATAATAATAATAATAATAATAATAATAATAATAATAATAATGAGACTGTACAGTACAAAACTGACTAAATTTAGTTTGCATTGCACAATGGTATGAATAACAATGCTAAATATTTTATACCGATTGTAAATTCAATACATAGTAGTAGCAGTATTGCATTTCCGATTCTCCCTCTATACTGAACACCCCTATAATCTGAACATTTTTGGTCGGTCCCATGAGTGTTCGGAATAGACAGAGTCCGCTATATTTCTAAAGATAAATGGATGCTTTTTTGAAATATTAGATAATGTGGAAAAAGTTATGGTATATTTCCGTCCGTAATTATAGTACTTTTTTGTAAATTAAGTAACTTTTGTCTTTATCTTTCAGTATAGCAAAGGACTTGTTAATATTTATTTTACTACTTTATAAGAGATTAACGTGGATAAAATACTCATTCCCCAATTTAGAGAAAAAATAATAATAGAAATGATTTTTTTAAACATTATTTTCTTTTCCCTTTTTTATATAATGCTAAATGAAAATTTTATAAAATAGGAAAACTATTTTGAATACTTCCACTTTTAGTCGCAAATACATTCGCTTGAATATTATATCGCATTAGCAGTTCGTTACTCTTTAAATGTGAATTTTTTCCCCTATAAAGAGTATTTTTTGAAAATAGAAGAAAGGAATTTTCATTATCTTCGAAAAACTGAAACCTGTATTTCCAATGCTAAAGACAATATTTTTCACTCAAACCCAACTGATGACCCCAGGGGGAAAAATACATTTATTTTCAATGTATCCCAAAAATTGTGTGTCGTGAATTCCTGCCGTAAAGTTTGTCATTTTATTTTAAGGAAATGTACAATTTTGAATTTCTGTGAATAGTTTTAAATTGTTTTTGCGAAATGAAAAAACTTATATGTGTCTTTTATGCATTTTATTTTTATTTTCATGTTTCCTTAAACACAAATATTTGCGTTATAATGTATATTCACTAATACAAGTTTGTAAAAATAAATAATGAAAAATATTTGTCAAAAACAACAACAACAACAAAAATGATTAAAAAATGACCTGCAAGAAATTGTCACAATGAAAAAAATCAGTAAATTTGTCCAGAAATTTTAATGTACATTAATTTTTGAATGATTACAAAATCAACACTAAAATTGGTATAATTTTTAAACACTCATATTTTAATTTTATTTAATTTTTAAAATATTTCTTTAATTTAAATTTTCTTTAAGTATAGTTATATATGTATTTAATTTACCTAATTACTTTCTCGATAAATTTCATTCAAAAATTTATGGCACGTTTTTTAAAAGCGATACATGTAAAATTTCACTATAAATGGCGTTTACCTCTATATGAAAATGAACTAATTTTTATTAAAGCAACGTACTAACTAGAAAAAAAATCGAAAAAGTCACCTCAAATGTAGAAAATGGGGTGCGTTTGTACTAAAACTAGTTTTTAAAATATTCAGATCTTGGTGCAATAGCTGTTGCATTCTTATACAGAAATTCATGAATGCAAAGTTTATTATGGTTATATATATATTAAAATCATTAGTACCGAATAATATGACTCCATCTTAAATATCACATAATCACCATGACAACCTAGAATCATTAACTGTCATACAATATTATTAAACTAATTACATATGATATGATTTAATAGGATAAATAAAACATTAATACCTTTTTAAATTCCGATTCGATTTTCATAAATTTGACATGATTCTACAAAATTTTGCATTATTTAAACAATTTCAAATCATTTGTTTAAGCAGTTTTTGCGCATGTATCTTGTATATAGATCAATCATCATCATGTATATAGAGTATCATGTATATATAGAGAACAGACGACGACTGTAGGGGCTAAGTATTTATATAATGATGAATGCTTCTAAAAAGCTACAAGGGCTGGAACTTAGTTGCTCCAATCAGATGCTAGCAACCCCACTAAAACAATCTTAAAATTATTTGAACACTGTTAAAAAATTAGTGAATTCACGGAAAAACTACTGGCAGCAAAGTTGACAGACATTTACCGTTATGTTAGTATATTTTCCGCTTTGGGTAACAAAAGAAAGATTTTGTATTCATGTCCACCAATTATCCACACTTGGGATATAGGCCCTAAAGGAGGGAAGCTCTTCGTAGAGGTCTTTCTAAGGGAACCTAACCCGTATTTCGCAAGGAAATCCAAGGTACGACGAAAACCACGGAAAAGTCCAAACGATTAGGCCGACGTCCGCGATTGGGGTCGAAACCAGCACTTGCCGCTTACCAGATTCGGAGGCAGAACCTCTTGGCCCCTGTGAGGCGAAACAAAAGAAAGGAAAACTCCGTTTGAAGATGCAGTAACTATTCGTTACAAGGTTTGATTTTTAATATTAATAAATTAATTTAATTTTTAAAATTAACGAATCGATCAATCGCCAAAGAATTCGAACTTTCAGACTGATTTTAAGCTGCTATATTATTTGTTTTAATTTTTTTTGTTTGTTTGTTTAATTTACTTCAACAATCCTGAGGATCAAACTCGAGACTTTTCGAGAGCCGAACAAGTTTTTACTGACTGAGCCAAAGCTGCTGATGCCATTTTGTATAAAGTATGTCTTTTATGAGTTAGTGGGAAAATATGTTGTGCTACATTTCTAATGTATTCGTTAGAATATTCGTAATTGGTTTATTTTTGTTTATTTTAGACCGATGCACACTACTTATTAGTTTTTAAAATAAATGTTATTTTTTTAGCTAGTTTAAATAAATAAAAAAAAATTATTAAAAATCGCTGTATTTTTTTTTCTTGAATGAATGAATAAATGAATTAATTAATTAAATTTTTTTATTCATTTTTTACAAAAGTAATGTTATAGTGAACTTTTGAAATTGTCGCACACTACTTTTTTAGGCGGTGGGACTAATTAGTTGAAAGTTTTTTCAATAAGAAAAAAGAGAAAAATAAACAGAAAAATGTAATTTAAAAGTGATTTTTTATGGTTTTATTACTTTATTCATTTTGTGTAATATGTTTTTATAAAATGAATATATTTTTTATAACGCATTTACCAAGGAAATTATAATAATGATAATAGTATAGTAGTGAATATAACTCCTTTAAAGTAACACTGCACAATTTATTTTTAACATTACCAAGCTTCTGGCATCAGGTGAAGGAAAGAATTGAAATATGATTTTCGATGAAAACCCCCACTAACTCTGAGATGAGGATTTGTCCCTTTCTAAAGTATTCTAAACTTTTTAAAGAGAAAAAAAAACGATTTAAAAAGAAAAGGAGGTGGGCTAATAAGGGCCATTTTTCACCCATCAGCACCTAGACGTGATGTACATTTTTTTCATTAGTATACTTCATAACAAATAAGAAAATAAAAAAAATCTTGGATGAAAGTTTAATAATTGATGGAAAAATAAAATATAGATTTAAGTAAATACTAGCTGCATCCGTCGAAATACGACGGAAAAGAATTTATATTAGATATGATATATATCAGTCTTATATACACGATAAGATACTGAGCGAAATAAACAATTGCCACCTCTTAAAATAAGGATAACATAACTTTTCATGATGAAGATACACAAACTTCAGAAAATAACAAAAAATAAGGAAAACAACTCATAAATTATTATGTTGGACTTAACTTCAGCTACATATCCTTTTTAATGCGGTTTCTAAACCTTTAATGTTATTTAAATACTAAATTATTTAGGAAGTTAATATAGTACGTGAGAAGACGAATTCAAAAATATCTGCATAGTTTACTTTTTCTTCATTTAAATATCGCTTGGTAACTGTACAATAATTAAAATATCAATTAAATATTTTTTAATTACAATAAACTGCATAACCAACCCACTACACATTTACAGCACTTACAATAAGTTTAATTTACTTATTGGTTTGTAACCTCCATGAACTTGTCAAAATTAATTTTATTGTTATGGGAACGAAAAGAAAAATGATATCTTTGTTATTAAAAGAATAAAATTTTTGTGTTTGTTACTGATATGCAGAAATTTTTTTATTTATTTTTATTTTATTCTTTGTATTCGTTCTATTCGTTGTATAATAACTTAATACAACGAAATGCTTTTAATTAATTTTTGATATTATGTATATGAAATAGAAATATCGTAATACCGGCATGTCACAGGTTTTATTCTTTTTTTTTTTTTCTTATATGACATTATTTACACCTTCAGAAACACTCATTATTTCCGAAATAAAAGCTTGATTTATCCAGTCATTAAAAATGCTTTAGTTTCATAAAATATTTATTATAACCAGTAAATCTTCAGATCTGGAGCCTCAACGTCGGCTCTTCTAATGACTGCTTTTTACCACACTTTGCATATAATTTAACTTTATACAAACAGCAATCGAAAGTTTTCAAATTACACAAATTTATAAATGAATAAACAAGTCAAAAAATGCGCTAACAAACCTATCAAATGAGGTTTGTTCTTACTATAACGAAGTTTAAAATGTATTCAGATCTAGATGTAAGAGTTGCTGCACTCCTATGCAAAAATGTATGGATACAAAATTTATAACGATTTTATATATCAAATTCAGTTTTACAGATATGATATCAGTTCTCCGGATAATAATACTACTTCTTAACTGGGGCAAAATCACCATAGCAACCTGGAATCAATATCTATCATGGAATATAATTGAATTATTTAAAAATGATAAGATTTAATAGATTGGAGAAAACTTTTATTAAGTTGTGATTGGATTTTCATAAAATTTGAAATGATGCGACAAAATTTTGATACGATTTTATATATTTAATTTCAAATCATTTAGCTTGGTAGTTTTTGCGCTATTATATATGAACAGACCGACAAACAGATGGATGGACCAGGTAACGATTTTATAGGTGCTACAAAGTTGAAAAAATATGATATTTTCGAATGAACGATAATGTAATAATATTGTTTTAAGTGTTTCAGCAAATAAACTATAAGCTTTACGCACTTTATTTTCAAAAACGAACAGGGCATAGTAAATCTCAATAAAATACATCAATTACAGATCAATCCAACGGTATTAAAGCAAGTTCAGAAAAACAGACAGACGACCAGATGGACAGACAAACATAATTCACAAACTAATTTTAACTTCTTGTAACGCTTTAAAAACTCATAACAGATTTAAATTTCACTTTCAAGAAATTATAAATGGAATCATACTTGAATACTCTTATACGACCCTGTATTTTACCACTTTTTATTTACACGATACTAATTGGGTGTTATTTAATTATAATCTGTAATTTAATTAAGACTTATGCACACTTAAATCTACTGAGATCATTGTTGCAGAGATTATCATTCATAGAAGACATCCAAAATGTAATTTGAAGTAATGACTAATACCATATGTTTAACCCTTTGAGCTCTGATGGTAGAATTTTCTACCACATATTTTTAATTTCGAAATGTCACAACGGCACCATAAAATTTGACCAAATTTATTTGAAAAAGGTTTAATGCATTTTTTCGTGTTTATCGTTAACCGGTTTTTTCTTCGCAAAATACTGGTGCGAACATGGCATTTGGTATTTTGAAGAAATTTACCCACCAGAGCTCAGAGGGTTAACAAAACGTCTTCCTTTATATAGCCAGAAGAAATGTCTCTGAAAGGAATAGTTCACACTTTTCTGGATATAAACGTACGTGCTATCGAAAGCAGTAATCACAGTATCATTGTTGTCAACCGGAATAAACAATCTTCCTGCTGAAGGCCTCGTATATTTTTATATAACTTGTGTTCTGGAGATGGGGTTCATTCTACGGTGTTTTTGAACAATGTTCTCAATTAAAGCTTGGTTTTCATATTTTACAGAAGATATTATTATTTTTCTTTTATTAAATAATGTAGACAGAACACCATGATAGAGGCCAGTTCTAAGTTTTACAAGTAACATTGCAAAGTAAGTACGAGATGACCTCTTTATTGAAGAACATATTTTGGACTTTACAAGTTTAAAGATGTCGTTAAAATCAGTCATAAATATACCCATGTGAATATAATAATACAATTCGGAAAAGTGCCCCGGTGTATCAAAATCGAGGTCTTCTTTGCTACATTTCTGATATTGGTTTAAATATTTTCATGTATCACATTTCATAAATCGATGTATTCTCATTTACAGGGCTTAAATCTTGCAGAGTCAATTTACCGATCAAGTAATATGAGTTTTACAGCATAGTTTTCGCGACAAAATATAGATATTAATTTCTATAAAAGCTTGAGTTTCAATAGCTGTTGCTCCAATAACGAAGCAGTTCTTACCTTTACATATTATACAACAAGTGTTAGAGTTGTGAAAATGAGATATTGATTTAAATGTATATTAGGTTTCTTATTTGTAGTCTCATCGACAGTAATCGTTGACACATAATCTCTTATTGTTACATCAAAAGAAGAAATAGAAATATTTAGAGCATGGATAGCACGAAATACATATTATTTGCATTTACAGCACTATTTAGAACCACTCTGTAAAAATCAGTTTTTTGAACATCTAAGTATCAATATAACTTTTCTGTTAGAACAGATACGAAAAGTTTTCGGCGAAACTTTACAATAATGACATTGGTATCCAAATATTATTTATTAGTAATCTGTTTAGTAAATATTTGCGAAAACAATTTTAGAAAACAACATTGACGTCTAAACAACATTAATACTTTTTTAAAGTACGGCGAAAGAAGTCTGAACATGCTCCGATAGTAGTGCATTTGATTCTCTCGCATGATACATTTTTTTCTTTTACAGGTAGAAGTGCACACTGAACCCAAATAAAATAATGATCGTATAAAAGCTTATAAAGAGTAATATCAGTGCATGTCAAAATTAATTGGGTTCATTGAGCGCTTCTTAATAAAAAATTAACTCAAAAACACAAAAAACGTCAAAAATGCAGAGAAAAGTCAAAACACTCTACTTTCGGGCTATAATTTCCATGACTTACTATTTTATTTATTACGTAAAACTTTTATTAAACAAAAATACATATCTTTAACTACACAAAGCCACAGAACAATCATCTGAATTCGAAACTTTTTTTCCTGGTATAGGATGGGCAAAAAATAGCCCTTATTGACCCACCTCTTCCTTCTTTATTATTTTTAATAAAATTGTAAAAAAAATCTGTATTTTGAATTGCAAGTTTTAACAAAGATAAAAATATTTTTAAATAAAGACGTGGAAATAAATATAGGGAATTTGATACTAGATAAGAGAAATGTCTGCAAAAGGATGACTGAGAAAGATACAGAATGCATTTAACCAAGATTAAAAACAAAATGAAATACAGTAAAATAGTGTAAAAATCCGACAATATCCCAACTTTTTAGTCTTATCAAATGGTCTTTTGAATTAACCTGTCAACTAAAATTACATGCTACAATTCTGCTTTACAATAGAAAATATACTTAGGTTTATAAAAGTAGTACAGCAATATATGATATATGTATATCGACTTTGTCAAGAGTTAGTCCATTTAATAATTATTTTTTTATGTCAAGTATAAGATATAAGCTATTTTATACTGGTATATATTTTTAAAAAGTCACTAAAAACTTTATGCTAAAATTTAAGAATTGAAATACTCATAAAAAAAATTCAAATGAATAAAGTCACATAAAAAGAAATCCAATAATTACACATTTTTGTAACTCTACCAAAATATCTTTTGAGTGGCCCTGTGAATGAAAAGTAAATGCTACAATTCTGTTTTACAATTTGAAACTTACTTAGGAAGATTGTAGTATCATATATTAATACCATGTTAATACGAGCATTTTGAAAAGATTTATGCTATTTTTTGCTCTATTATAAGTATATGAATTAATTACTTTAAACTGGTATAAGTCAAATCTAATTAATATTTCCACACAAAAAATTTAAAGGCTTGAACTTAGTCATAAAAACAATTAAAACGCAGCAAATCGCATAAAATTCTCATTAGACTGCGATAGTCCTGTCAAGAGTGTTTGGTCTGAACAAGAATATAAAAAGGGCGAAAAAAAGCAGCACTTTAAAAATCTCATTTATTGAAAACGGATTCATCCGATTCCTCTTTACATTTTTTAAAAGTCACGTATACGTCTCATTCCACAGAAAATGGAATTTTATTTTCAAATTTAAATTATAGATACAGAGATAACAAAACCCAGTTTTCGACAGTCAGCAAGATACAAATTACAGTACTAAATATATTTTGTAAAGCGTTTTGCATCAAATAGTGGAAATTCTTTTCATTTGCGTTTCAATATATTGTTGTTTCCTTTACTTGACGAGAAACTCTAAGATAAACAATTTTAATAACAATTACACTGAACTGATTTATATGCCTTATAAACTTCAGAGTGATGCAAGAAACATAGTTAAATAAACACTAATTTAAAATAATACTTAAATTTCAATAATATTTATTTAAATAAAATGCTTACCATTCTATCTTATCGTATGATAGAAGAAATAAACACTACACAGTTGAATGAAAAATTGCTAAAGTGTGCATTGTTTTGTGTATATATTAGTTTTGAAAATGCATGTTTCTGTTTTTCAACTTATTTCGTTCGATATTACATGATTGAAATTAATTCTCGATTTGTTTTAACTGCATTTAATTATTGTAGTTTATACATCACGATAAACGTCATTGTGACATAATGTATTGCATATAGTTAATCACAAGGCTTTCATCAAGTATTTTGATACATTAAAGCGGCTGCAGTTAAATATGTTGCGTTCCTTAAATTTCTAAAATGTTCCTTAAGTACAGAAAATAGCAATTAAGGTGATTAGAGAGACTTCATATGACGAAAATGTGTACTGAAATTCAATCGTGAATTAGCAAGATTGAAATTAATTGAGAAGCGTAATTAGTTTAGAATTAATTTAGTTAAAATAACAATTTATGTTTCATATGTTACGCATGCTCTTAGGTTTTTATTACGTTCTATGTAAAAAAAAAAATCTCATAGAAAAAAAAAATGTAGAATATTATAATAGATAATTGTAAATAAGTGTTGTCTTTATTTAAGCAATGTGAGCTGTTTGCTTTGTATAACTATATAAATGGAATTAAAAGATCCATTTATGTTCATAGTTGTAATTAAAATCACCAGATAAACAACCTCAAGGGCTCTCAAGCCCCTAGAGCTCTATGACCGTAATGCAGCGTAGATCTTTAATAAGAGAGATGCGCGAAAGATATAAGGGGTAGATTACAAATTGTATACATACAATTGAGCAAAAAATTGCCCAGGCCGGGAGTCGAACCCAGATACTTCGCTTACATGGACAAGGCTTACCTGTTAAGCTAACAAGGTGATAGCCTGCTGGGAGTTTTCGCTCAGATAACCTTATTAATCATAACATCTGTCATTTAGACAGCTCGGCTGAATAAACTGCAGGTAATGGAACTCCATAAAACGATGGATACATAGAGTCCGTTATTCTAAAGATAGAGTTATCTTAATTATAATAGTGTTAAAAAAGTCATTACATTATGACTGTTTCGGAAAAAACCCCACTTTTTATTATATGCTAAAATACGTGCAATAACCGAGAAAAATCTAGTATAGTTATAATTAACAACTATTTGACTTCTGAAATTAGATGCAATGTATAATATAACTTTAAAACACAGTGCTTAAACAAAGCAAATGACAGAATTATTATATTAAAAAAATTAAACAGAGGAAATATTAAATAATTTTAGAATTATCTTGTTAGAAAGCTCTATGAAAAATAATTTTTAGAAACTGAATTTCTTGTTAAAAGTCTCTCTTTAAAAAGAAAATTTACAGAGATTAGGACTGTAAATATCACCAATGGAAGTAAACTTTCAGTGAATGAAGTTAACAGTAGGAATTTTGTTAGTGTGATTTTTTTTTTATCCCAATGGCTCCATATTGGCATAATATCCAACGAGAGTCCTTATTTCTGAATAGTTTCCCAATGTCCTTAGATTTCAGCACACCAGACTCATTTTGTGTTGCAAGCAAACTTTAATGGGGATGTTTTTTATGGCAATTCATAAATTCATACGCACTATATCAAATAAAAAAGGAAAAATCAAATATTTAAATGTTTACGAGGCTTAAATGCCAACCTATTGAAAAAAATTTGATGCCGGGACTCGAACCTGGGACTTCAGTATAGCGCACTGATTTAGTTGCTGACACACTGTATAGCAACACAGTACATTGTATCAATAGATTGTATCAGTACACTATACTGATGGCCCGGGTTCGAGTCCCAGCATAGAATCTTTTTCACTAGGTTAGCATTTGCGCCTCTTAAGCAATAATAAATTTGAAATTTGATTTTCATTTGAAATATTGTATGCAAGGCGAATTTTCTCTCTTGAAAAATTTCCAAGTATTAATTTATATGCGCTGTTCTTGCATACCTCACAGTGAATTTCAGATTTATAGGTTCCGTAGTTGAAAACCTGCATCATAAATATGTCTATTTCTGTGATTTTCTTTTTCATTTGGTTTGGTTTGGTTTGTGTCGGCCAATTATCTACTAGAGGTATATAGGTCTAGGGGGAGGGCCCTTCGTGGGTTTCTTTTTAAGGGAACCTAACCCATATTTAAGCAAGGTTCCAAGAAAAACACGAATTTTCCGAACGGTTAGGCCGACGACCGTGATTGGGTTCGAACCCAGCACCTGCCGTCTACCAGTTGAGAGGTCAGAACCTCTCAACCACTGGTGGGGCCCTTTTCATTTGAAATACAACTTTGAATCATGTGAATAAACATGAAAAGATTACCCTTTGTAGAAACACTATACCATAGTAATTACGATGTAATACATACCTTTATAATGAATAAATTATACATAATAATTTTTATATAGAACATATATTTTTGTAAAAAAAATAGATCTCGTATAATCACCATCAACAAAAGATCGATAAAATGTTACTAAAATAATTTTTTAGGTTTAAAGTCATTAATAATTATTTCTTGTTGCAAAGTTTGCAATAAATAATTATGTACGTGTTATAAACATTGTAATTTGTTTTGAGAAAAATGACAAAAGAAAAGTTCTACTTAACTTAAGTTACGCCTGTTCATTTTAATCTGAATTATAGGAATTTAAGTGCGTAAAAAGTTAAAATTAATTGATAAACTTTGCATGTCATAAGTTATCGTGGAATTTTATTTTTCATCGATCAGGCAAAAAGGAGATTATTTAACTTATTACAGTAAACACACAGTGAAAAATTATCACATCAATAAATTTTAAAGATTAAAAGTGCTTTGTGATATTACTTTATTAAAAAAAACTAACTTTTAGTAAAAATTTTGTATCAAGTCTTTGTAAAATAGTTTGTTATTTATTGCTTAATAAATTTGTTTTTCAGTAATTTTAAATATCTGCTGTTAACTGCAGTAGTTGAAAGTAATATTTAAAAAAATCTTTACGTTTGAATCCATTCATAACTTTATTATTAATAACATTTTGAAAGCTTTTTACAACACAATGAGAGGTGATTAATTACCCGAAAGAAATTTTTTCTTTCATTAAAGCATTTTCGAATTAGTGTGACTTTTATGATGACGTTAACTTTTTGTTAATGTATTACATTCGACTAATTTAGACGCTCATTTCAAGTTTTGAAGAAAAATAACATTAAGAGTTTTAAGAGTTCTAAAATTATTAAGCATAGCTGATTGTTTTAAAACTTTAAAAACATAGTTAATAAAGTTAATTTATATTTATTGAAAATATTTGATTAACTGTATGTATTTCGCAAAATAATAATAATAATAATAATAATAATAATAATAATAATAATAATAATAATAATAATAATAATAGTAATAATAATTCTCTTTAAAAAACTGGTCCTTTTTTTGCATTTATATTCGTAATAAAGTTGACTTATTAAGAAATAAAAAACCAAAGTAGAAGCACACCAAACAATCAAAACTATGTGAAAGTATGTTTTATAACTTTCAAGTTATTATTCAAATTACTAATTATAGTATATGGCATTTAAATTAATAATTATGATATTATATTATTTTTAGTCTTGATTTATATATTATTGTACAATAAATTGTGTCCGATTAATTTACAATAAGTTCAAACAGGCGTTCACTTGCGTTATATGTAGTTACTATCTCGATTTTTTTGCGAGGTGGGGGGAGGGGGATATATTGCACAGAAAATAAGCAACTGAACTTAGCTAGCAATTAGTGTAAAATTTGGGTCTTGAAAAAATGTTTTTTTTTTTTTTTTTATATATAGAGTTAAAGAGATATCATCTAGTCGATATGTTCAAATACCGATTCATGCAAAAAGTTTTTACCATATCTGGGTTATATTTTAAAGTCATTCAAACTTAATTTTATACAATGCATAAAGTAGTCAGTAAATTTTTTGGTGAAAAGGTATACATAATATGGCATGCTAGCAATAATCTTATGGATTTATCGTATCAAAAATAATATTCATTGCGGATGAGGAAACAAAAAAAAAAAAAAAAAAAAAAAATTGTAACGTTTTATTATTTATGCTTTATTTTTAGAGGCAGCTAATTTTTCCGTTTTAAAAGATAAACGTATTTTTTAAGAGTAGTATCTTTATATAAGCCTGGATTTATAAACAGAGAAAGCACTGTCATCGGTGTTGTTCAAACAATGGATTCGGTCGAAAAAACATTGACAATGACTATTAAGATGAGCTAAAAGACTATTTTCATTCACAGCAAAAGACTATTTGTTATCTTTCAGTATCAATTATATGTTCAATACAATATAAACTTATACAAACTAAGTGATCAAGATACAGATATTACAGATAAATTCAAAAAGACTGATAAAGTCATGGCAATTGAAGAGAGTTAACCTCTTCACATCTTTACTTATGCACTTTTTTTAATATCACTAATGGATTTATATTAACAAACTGATAAGTATGAAAGATTGCGCAGCGAAAAAAATTAAATTCAATTTTTGTACATCAGATTTGATGTCACATGGTAACACAAAAAGTACTTTTTTCTTATAATTTCTTAAGATATTTTAATTTCATTTTACTTTTTGCATTGCATAAACATTAAAAAACATAAAATAAATAGAATACTGAATATTTTTTATGATATATGAACTCTACAAATGGTATCTTAACGCACAGTAAAATTATTTACGTTTTCATTTTTGTACATTTGTACATTTCTGCTGCAAGCCGTTTTATAACAAATGGCTCGCTAAAAAGTACTAAAAGATACGATGGGCTACTTTATTTAGTTCTGCTATCTGATTGGCTCCATTCACACACTGTAAAAAAAAATCTGTAAAGGTACTACACTTTATCTAGGAAACTGGGATTCCAAGAACTTTTCCTGTAACGGTAACATCAAATACTCAAGTTTTAGAATCGGTTACATGGATTTTTCCTGTTATCGTTACAAGAAAAGTTCTTGGAATCCCAGTTTCCTAGAAAATGTTTGGTACCTTTACAGATTTTTTTTTTTTTTACAGTGCACTAATTTCGCTTTTTAAAAATATTATTTATGTACGTGAAAAAATATTGTAAAGGTGTGCGTCCTGTAGAATACTTCAGGTCTGAAGATATTAACGGGAGACATGATTTAAAAATAATTTTCCTTGTGGAAACTCCCAGTTTCACATTATCACGATATCTGAGCTTTTATCCAAAATCAGTAATATTGATTTATGTGCTATTTATTGTCCGTTTGTTTTCACAGACCTATTATTTTGCTTTACAGTTCAGACACCAAAAAAGAAGTTTTAAAGAAAAACGACAAAACTATCTAAAGTTTTTAGATGCATTTAAAGCAGGGATGCACAACCTTTTTACCAGAAAATCGATTGACACCAGAATATTTGAAAAGTGTAGTTTATTTTCTTTAATAGCAAAGTTTCTGTCATTACTATACGGAAAACTATTCTGCATAAAAATAGTGGTATAATTGTGGCCCGCGGGCCAAAGGTTGTGCACCCCTGATTTAAAGTATTACAGTATTTCAGGGTAAGGGTAAGCAATTGTTGGTGAAGTTTTAAAAATGACTACTATTACTGAAAATTCATAAATTAATATCCCCCTTACATATCCTCAAACAAAAATATTACTATAAATAATTAAAAATTTTAAAGTTAAAACTAAGTTATAATCGCAAAAATGTGCATTCCTAAAACATTTTTCTTAAATTTGTCAGAAGTTCTTAGAATTATGCCATTTTAAAAGACGTAAAAGATACGTTCCAATGCTACATTAATGATAGTTTTAATCATCATGCATCGGTAAATAAATGGAACTTGAATCAGAATTCAACAGTTCTATGTGCTTCCTAATTTGTCCTTACGTTAAATATCCCTTCAAAAATTCTCAAATTGTGGTCATTCCTCCCATTTGAAAACAGCAAAATTAATCTGCAATAAAGCTTATTATTCTTTATTTTCTACATTTTTGTAAATTTAAAATTTCATTTAATGGTTGCTTGACGGGGGAATTGCGTTGAATTTTCCACATTAACACTTACTTATAACAATGTATTTGGATTCTGTGCTAAATTTTTCTTTTCGATACTTAACGAAAAATCATTTGATCAAGTAGTTTAAGTTTTTGAACTGCTGATTAAAGTTCAATTTAATCGTTTCAAAACACATTGCAATGCAGATGGGTTAAAGAAAAAAAAAATCAAAATCTATTTGTCATGAACTGTTGTTTTGAATTTACACAATTGAAATTTCACGTTTTCAGCTTGCCATTTAAAAAATTCTTACGTTGCCAGCCAATTTTCTTTTAATTTTAAAAGAAAATGTTTTTTTCGAAATTAATTTTTGAAAATAAAATGAACTTTATTTTAGGAATTTTTTAATAGGAATCATAGGATTTTGATGTGCTTAAAAGATTCGAATCCAAAATTAGAACTTTTTTCACCAAGTAATTTTTGAGTAATAAAAAAATAAAAGTAACCATACAGTACACTGTAAAAAAAAAATCTGTAAAGGTACTACACTTTATCTAGGAAACTGGGATTCCAAGAACATTTCCTGTAACGGTAACAACAAAAACTCAAGTTTTAGAATCGGTTACATGGATTTTTTCTGTTATCGTTACATGAAAAGTTCTTGGAATCCCAGTTTCCTAGAAAATGTTTAGTACCTTTACAGAATTTTTTTTACAGTGTAATCTGTGTTACAACGAATAAATGAATTTAAAATTAGGAAATCCAAACTTAAAGCTGCATGTGACCTAAACTATTTCACCGAAGGAATTTCTGTTTTGTATATAGCAAAAATAAAATTACCAACAAGTTGAAATATTATGTCAAAATTAGGAATTAGGGGTGAAAAATTTTCACTAGTCTCCAAAAGTTAAGGTACAACCGGTTTTTTGCGTCTAATTTGAAGTGAATGAATATAGAAACAACAAATTTAGAGGATATGTGCGCTAATCTATTATTTATTAAATGCGACATAGAAATTTACTTAAGGTAAACGTATAAATGAAATTACAACAAAAAAAGCACTCACGGTGGAAAATTCCATTCTTGGAGAAATCAGTACATCGCAGTATTATGATGTAAAATGTGACAGAAACATTAAAAATCTGGTACTAATACGGAATATGTCCACCCCGGACTTGAATGCACTGGCGGCATCAACTTGTCATGCTCTCAATTAAATTGTCGGACACCGAAATCCGTAGTGTTGACCAGACATGGAGTAAGCCTTGGTCCAGCTCATTCAATGACATTGGAAGAGGACTTAAAGCCTCAACTGTCTTCTAAGATAGTACCAAAGATGTTCTATCAGATTATAGTCTGCAGAGTGAGCCGGCCATTCCATTCTTTCCAATCCTCAAGATATCCTGATCCTCAAGATATGTAATCCTCAACAACCACAGCTTGATGTGGTCTCGCATTACCATGCATTAGAATGAAACCATTGCCAATAGCACAAACATATGAGAGCACATATGAATCAAGGACCTTATCCCGATATCTCGCACCAGTCAGAGTTTCTCCATGAAACACATGCAGGTCAGTGTGGCCTCCAAGTGAGATTCCTGCCCTAACCAAGATTCCATCGTTTCTGTACCTGTGTGTTTAGACAGTGATTGATTATAGTATCAAGTGCATTGTTCTCTCCAGATCAGAAGACGTCCTGAATTGCTCTCCAGTGTGAATCAGGACTCGTCTGCAACGAGTACAGAAGCCCACTGATGTCTGGTCCAGGAAATATGTTCTCTTGCCTAACATAAGCAGGTCTAAATCTGTAGTCTGTTGAGGAGAACGCACACAACTGGTCGTCTTTCATAGAAACTGCATTGTGAAAACATCTTCGCACCGTAGTAGCAGAGATTCTTCCCCCTGATGCTATAAAGTTGTCTGCAGTGTGTTGCGGCATAGTAGTGCCCCTCTTCGGGCCGAAAGAGCTAGGAACCGGTCTTTTGCAGGTATTGCAACACATGTGCAGCTGGGAAAATGTCTTGTGGACACAGAATCTTCGGATTCATATTAATGCCAGAGTCGTTAGATTAAATTGCGAGACACATCGAGTCGTCTAGCAGTATCGCCCTGTAACGACACCAATTTCATTCTCCTACCTCCCGCCACCTTAATAAATCTGGCAAACGACTTCTTCTAGATATTTCTAAACTCTACTGGCTGTTGTGAACAAAATTGATTACAATAGTGAACGAACAACAGTTTAAAAGTCAAAAAATTTATATGCAAAATTACGAAAGCTTCGTGATCGCATATTTTTCTCTCATTCACAAATACCTATTCTTTTCTGTAAAATAAAAGTGGTAGCTTTAGTTTTTGCGTAAGTTTTTTTAAAGCTTATTATTGTCATTCATATAAACTATGAAGACTGCCATTTTTTCTGGTGAGCTTCAAAAAATATGTTGTACCTTAACTTTTGGAGGCCAGACTAAATTTTTATACAAATTTTAGGCATAGAAAACCCCCTCATTATATTTTCATTATATGAAGATTATAGAAAGCAATCAGCTAGTGTCTTTTGTGCAAACAAATTGATTAATTCTGCGAATTGTTAACATTAAAAAAATCTGCAAAATTACTAAACATTTTTAGGAAATCGGGATTCTAGAGCTTTTTATGTAATGGCAACAGCAAAAGTGCACATGACAGAATCTATTAAATGAATTTTCGCTGTTGCCATCACATAAAAAGTTCTAGAAATCCCAGTTTTCTAGAAATTTATTTTACAGTGTAGATTAATGACTATCATTTGGATTTTCCTTGGAGCACTATGCCTCCATCCTAATAATGTGTACAATATATATAATTAATTATTAAAAACAAGATTTTTTTATGTGGCACTTACAGCAGAATCATATTCTGTAAAACAAAATATGTGCAGTTACTAAGATTTTTCTAGTAGATTTGTATTCCAACAACTTTTCATGTACCGGTAACAGCAAAAACTCATGTAATCTTCCTTGGTTAGATGAAATTTTGCTGTTATCGTTATATGAAAAGTTCTTCGAATACATATCTACGAGAAAAATCTTAGTAACAGTACATATTTCTTTTACAGAGTAACTTAAAAAAATGAAATATGATGCTGCTGCAATGGTTCTAGATTTTTAATGAGGCATATATTATTATAAAAGTGATATCAAACATATTTTAACCCTTTCCGGCGCGGAGTAAGTTTAATTGAAATAATTATCTGCCACCAGAATTTATAAACGAATTTATTAGAGAATACGAACTTGCTTATTTTCAGGCATTTTATCAAAGGAAAATTTTAATTAAATATTCTTGGTGCCAGTAAAATTAAAATTAGGTGTCCTTTTTAAGGGACACCGCGCCGGAAAGGGTTAATAGAAGTCAAACTGTAAACTGCTCTACAATGTTTTCCATATCAAAGATAATCAGAATAAACTATATTAACAAAAGCCGATGAAATAAATTTTACAGTTATAATATAGTCAACGTATAATGTATATAGTAATTATAAGAATAGTTCATTTTTTCGTCAACAAATGCCACCATACTTATATAATATATAAAACCATTCTCTTTAGCGGTTAAAAAGATAAATTGTATGAGAGGTAAAAAGTAAATGTACATTTTATTAATTTTACGGACAGTTTGATCATTTTTACTAATTAATGCAACGTGACTTATAATTTATGAGCTTTATTCTCTTAACTTGATATTTTTTAATGATAATGAATAAATGAATTTGAACTGAGGGAAGTACTTTAGGAAATATTTTGAATATTGTCTAAAAAATGATGGAAATGAAAATGTTTTATTAATTATTTTGAATAGCATACAAAAAAAAGTTATTTTTTATCTTTACAGATGATTGTTTACGATATAGCGTTTCTCCCAAGACAATTTTCACGAGTGATTTTTTCTGAAAGGCAATATTTGTGACGGGTACTTTATGGTAGGTATTCACCTCATGGCTATAATTTAAATATATAACTAATAAATGTACCAATTAAACGTAGCTGAACTTTGACTGATTGTGTTTACGCTTATAGAAAAACATACTCCGAAAATTCAAAAGATAAAGTAATTATATGTTATCTGTATAATTTACGGTGAAACATATTCAACGGTATTTCTAATTTATATTGTATCATTCATTTTTCCTCACAATATATATATATATATATATAAACGTATCATTCCAGAATTAAACCGGTTTGTGATTCAGTTGTGTTCTTTAAACCATTAAAAACTGGATTATTACTACACTATATTGCCATTGATTATTGGACACTTGCGATTTTAGACATTTTGTTAAATATCGAGAAAAATACATGAGAAATCATCTCGAAACTCTTAGTGTATACGTATAATAGTATAAGTCATACATCTCCGTGAAGATTTTTTCCCGAAACTCCATAGGGGACCGTCAACAAAATAAAAAAGAATGTATATCTTTTGAATAACCCTGTCAAACCTAATGTAGCAAAAGCGCTCAAACTCTCGATTATGATTGAATGCCTTAGTGTAATACGCCTTGTTCATTTTTATGCAAATAGCATGCATACTTGCAGAGTAATTAAGGTTTTTATAAAAATGGTCCGAAAATTTTCCAAGTTTTTTCCTTATAATTTTGAGAGTTCTTAATATAAAATAATATTTTTTTCAGAAAATATGACAAAAAACACTGCACACAGTACTCTGTAATCAGAATTAAAAAATAATGAAAATTGTATACAAAATGAGTTGGTTTACTAAATAATTTTTTTACTGCGCATGCGTCAACGATATCAAAATTTCATTTGCATATTATGTTAGCTAAATGTATAGAGCAACTGTTGTGGAAGTCACAAAATCATAACTTGAAAATTCTGAAAATAGTCGTCAATTGAATAAGTTGAAAATCCGTAATTCTCAAAATGAAGCAAAAACAAGAGGGGTTGTGTCCATATATTCATTGATTAGTGTCAATATAGAATACACAATACGGGATGTACTACTACATTTGCACAAAATCCCTCATTTTTTTGCTTCATTTTGGAAACAACGGATTTTGTACTTTTTCTATAGACGATTACTTTCAGAATTTTCAAGCTATGATTTTGAGACTTTTACAAAAGTTGCTCTATACATTTAGCTAACATAATATGCAAATGAAATTTTGATATCTTTGACGCATGCGCAGTAAAAAATTATTTAGTAAACCTACTCATTTTTCATACAATTTTTATTATTTTTTCATTCTGATTACAAGGTACTGTGTGCAATGTTGTTTTTCATATTTTCTGAAAAAAAAATATTATTTTATATTAAGAACTCTGAAAATTATAAGGGAAAAACTTGGAAAAATTTGGGACCATTTTTATAAAAACCTTAATTACTCTGCGAGTATGCATGCTATATGCATAAAAATGAACACAGTGTATTACAATAAGGCATTCAATAATAATCTAGAGTTTGAGCGCTTTTGCTACTTTAGTTTTGACAGGGATATTCAAAAGATATTCATTTTTTTAATTTGTTGGCGATCCACTATGGAGTTTCGGGAAAAAATCTTCACGGAGATGTATGACTTATACTATTATATTTATACACTAAGAGTTTCGAGATGATTCCTCGTGTATTTTTCTAGATATTTAACAAAATGTCTAAAATCGCAAGTGTCCAATAATCAATGGCAATATAGTGTAGAAGGACATAGTATTAAATGCGGTATTGAAGTATTATAATTTAAGGCCAAAGTTTAGATTTATTTTTTTATGCTGTTTTCGCTTTTAATTTTTTTTTTATAAAACTACATTCTTAGAAAGGTTTATTTAATTATTGATACTGAATAACATGATGTGCTAAAATATATTTATTGTGTTATTTTGGCAGTCGTAAAAAAATGTGCTAAGGGATTAAATCCACTAGATCATTTACAATACATTTTTTTTTTAATATATTCATATCAGAATTATCCGAAGACAAAAAAGGATTATACACACATACATATATATATGTATGTATATGTGTGTGTGGGTGTAATAATAAAAAAATCGGCTTAATCCTAATTTAATTAATTCCAAATTCCTTAACATTGAAACTTTTCCATTCTTTTTACAATATTTTACCATAATTTTTTCAGTTACATATCTTTGATCAACCTTTTTTTTTATTCCAAACTTTTATTCAATCTTTTTGTTATTCCAAAAAACATTAACCTTTCAAAACAATTATTTTCTTTAAAAATCCCATTACTTAGATCTTTTTGTATATGTTGTGTAATTGTATTTATTTTTTCCCTCAAATTGTTCGATCTCCCAGAATTCCGCAACTGCTCGAGATAAAATGTTCCTGGTAATTCAACAGTTTGGAGCAGAATTTTACACACATATATAAGAACATAATAATATATTTTCTTCAAATAATTGTTTGTGTCTGAATGAACTTCTATCCATAAGTTATCTGTATTGCATATTTAGAAATGTATAATGTTGCATATGTTGGCATAATGTTGGTGTATGCACAATGTTTAACTCTGTATAATGTTGCATATAAAAGTTTTTTCCTTTAAGTACTAAGTAATAATAGTTTTACCCTTTCCCTTTTAAAATTACTTTAAGTTCTAAATTCTTAACTTTATTATTAATCTAAATTTCATTCCCATGCATTTTGTAACGGTCGTTTCCTTTTAAATTAAGCTATCAATTTTTCCTTTCATGTAATACTTTAAATCGAATCGCACTACTTTAATGTAATGTAATAATAATTCCTTCCACCTAGCAAAAGTTTTTAGATTTAATTCTCATAGCTAAGTACTATTATTATGCACTCATCTCTGTACCTCTACATTTTTAGAACCAGAGGATTTCTATTCTGCAACGTACGAAGCTATTTTTATTATTATCACTTTCCCAGTAAACATTTATCTTATTAACGTTCTTTCTCTGGCCATTCTTATCCCTTGAGGCTTTTTTGGCAACTCCCTTTAGAGAATTCAGACATATGGTCGTAATTACTTATGAGTCTCCTTTTATCATTTGGCGTTGATTATTTCATATTGTGCCCTATGACTCCTTTCATCGATTCATTATTAACCTTCCCACTGCCAACTAATATATCCGTTCACTAAGCTGCAAATTTCACTACAATTGAAGCATTTCTTAAATTAATATAATTGTCCAAATATAATATAGTTTTAAGAAATTAAATTATGATTGATACTATAAGGGTTATAGTCATATAATATATATATATATATATATATATATACACTATGGTAGGAGAGCCCTCTTTTTAGAATATTTAAAATAAATTACAGAGAAAACAACATAACAATTTTGCCCTTTTGCTCGGTGGTCACTGGATTAATGGAAAACAAACACCTGCCTCTTATCACAGCACTTCTCGCCGAAGAGTTCGTTATTAGCTATTTTAGATACATGTGGTTCGCCAACACTCGATGCTTCTATAAAATGTATTTTTTAATTCTTTCTTATCTTGATTGTTTGAATAACAATGTAAAATATTTTGTTTCTTACTCTAGCGTTCGGCAGCTTTCTCTTCCGCAGCGCCGGGCCGCTAATATCCAAACACTCTAAACCACAGCACCTTGGCGAATAACGGAAGGTGCTAAATGATTTTGCGAGAAGAGCAAGGCAGAGGAGAAATTTTGCGAGCTTGCGCTTTTTGACACTGAGATTACTGATCGTGACTTTGAATTCACATTGATTCAAATGTTATTCTGTTTCCAGAATCATTTTTAGATTGTTTATATTAATATTTAACGTTTAAAAAATTTTCACTTTTATAAGAAGGATTAAACAATCATTCAGATTTATGAAAATTTTCAAATCTTTCGCTTCAAATAAATGTATTAAACTATTTATACCATTCACATACATGTGAAATGGATATTTTTTTTAAAAGAAAAGGGTCGTTAAAAATCCGTTTAATTTAATTATTTCTTTAATAAATTACCTAGATTTTCCTTAAATCAGTCAGACTATGTAAAAGGCAAATTGAAAATATTAAATCGAAATATAGCTTCATTAAAAACACCCTGCTTCAAAAATAAATAAATAAATATAAAGGCATGGTATAGCTTTGATTTATTGATGATCTCCTACGCAAATTTTATATTTATTAAGCAGACTTTATTTCCAATTTTGTTTGGCTCTAACAACTTTCTTTTATTATAACTCGTTGCAAAGTTAGCTGGGGGTGTTTAGTTTTTTTCCACAACTGTACATATATAATTGCGTATGTAGCATTATTCTATGAGAAAAGTTCGATTACATGAACAGAATTTTAAAAAAATCTGATCTAATACTCTCTGTGTGTGAAATCATATAAAAAATAAGCATGAAAATAATGAATTAAGGCTTTAATGTTAACTTTTATGCATATGATTTAATTAACATTAAATTATCCCCCCCCCCCCAAAAAAAAGAAGAAAATTAAACTTAGTGAAATTGAAATAGCTTTTCTTATTTCTTTACTTGCGTTTATTATCCAAAAAGAAATGAAATTTTGTTGAGCATGCCAAATTTGTTTGAAAGCTCTATCTCAAAGTTATTAACAACTCAAAGTATTTCTGAGTTATTAATTTTTTTGTAGTTTTTAATACTTTTTTGTTATCGTGGTAATATAAGTATTCCATTTCTGTTAAAAGAAAATGGAAATATTTACGTTTTTGATGACCTCCCCCCCCCCCCCAAAAAAAAAAGAGAGAGAGAGATTAAAAGCATAATTTTTATGCTTTTATGATGATCAAAATATGGCTTACGTGATAACAGAGTCATATATTACATACGCCATGGATTAAACATTAATATTCTTGGACCAATCTGAAAAAGAATAAAATGCGGACATCACAAGGATTCGGATATATCTATTCTCGATCGAAAACAATAATTTTCCAAATGATTAATAAATAAATAAGTAAAAGAATCAATAAATTGCACTGAAAATCCAACATGTAAGTGGCACTTGCAAGCTTTCCTTATTAGGATGATAAACAGTCCGACATGAAAACAAAACTGTACTATGTGCTTGTTAAAGATAAATAACTATAATTTAAGATAAATTTTCTAAAGCTAAACTTATTTTAAATGAATTTGCTCGAAATTAAAAATAAGGAAGGAAAAATATGTTATTAAAAAACTATTAAAACATTTTTTTAGTAGACATAAAAAAAGGATAATATAACGAGTGATTACTGTTGTAAGCATTTATACATTGCAATAAATCGCACACATTCTACAGTTATTATTGTACTGTGGTACTGATATAGTTATCAATAGTTTTGTCTAGATAGAATAATTATTATAATTATAATAGAAGAAGTTGTTAGAGCCAAAAAAAAGAAAATGAAAATAAAGTCTGCTTAATAAATATAAAATTTGTGTAGGAGGTCATTGATAAATCAAAGCTAGGCCATGCCTTTATATTTATTTGTTTAGTTTTGAAGCAGGGTGTTTTTAATGAAGCTATATTTCGATTTAATATTTTCAATTTGCCTTTTACATAGTCTGACTGATTTAAGGAAAATCTAGATAATTTATTAAAGAAATAATTAAATTAAACGGATATTTAACGACCCTTTTCTTTTTTTTAGAAATATCCATTTAATGTATGTGAATGGTATAAATAGTTTAATACATTTATTTGAGGCGAATGATTTAAAAATTTTCATATATCTGAATGGTTGTTTAATCCTTCTTATAAAGGTGATAACTTTTTAAACGTTAAATATTAATATAAACAATCTAAAAATGATTCTGGAAACAGAATAACATTTGAATCAATGCGAATTCAAAGTCACGATCAGTAATCTCAATGTCAAAGAGCGCAAGCTCGCAAAATTTCCCCTCTGCCTTGCTCTTCTCGCAAAATCATTTGGCACCTTCCGTTATTCTCCAAGGTGATGTGGCCTGGAGTGTTTGGATATTAGCGGCCGGGCCGTCCTGACGGATCCTGCTCTTGAAAGCTAAAATATAAATGCAGCACTTCTAAAGCAAACTTTTTCGTCTTGGTATTTTTTTTATGCCTTCATTTTATGAACCAGTTTAAAATCACTGATGCTGAGAAAACGCCTTCACACTGCATAGGTATAATATGTATATTTATGGGGGCCTTTTAAATAATAGTTGAAAGTACAATTATTTTAATAAGTTTTGTCACTATATTCATTAACATTATAAGTACAATGTTTTAATACATATTTAAATTTGCACTTAAAATTCAGCATGAAAACAATTTTTCCCAGTTTCTGAATAAACAATTCTTTTATTTACCATTTAATTCAATGGCTAGGACTATATCATTTTATAGGTGCATTAAAAAAAAATGCTGCATAGGTTTTTATTTTGATTTCTTTCTTTTTTTATATAAAATTAACTTTTAGTAATAGTGAGAATAAAACTTTTGCCACTGTAAATTTAGCTTCTTAAAGAATTAATTACAGAATTATTTTTAATGATAATGATTTTGTTGTTCATATACAATGTATCAAAAAGTTAACTGAAGTTTGAATATTCATAATTGATATTATTATGATGCAATTAATTTTAATAAAAAAAATATTTTTTGACTATCAAATCATACTAAAACTTCTTTTATATTTTAAATGATCTTACAGAGTGGCGAGTGCTCAAGTGAGAAACACAGTCAAAAAAAGGTGTGAAATACCAGTATTTTTTAAAAAAGAAACTCACATTCTTTATTCTCTTTTAAATTTTATCAAAGAATATTATTTAAAAAAATACTGGTATTATCCTCTTTTTATGACTAAATTTTTTCCTGACCACTCGCCACCTGTCTTAATTATAAAAAAATATTTTTAACTAAATAATTTTGGTATATACATATAAATTTTACATGTATATATTTATTTATTATTTATCTACATTTAAACAAAAAAAGAATCTTTTATTTTAGCATATTTTTTTTCTTTTTTATTTTGAGATACATTGTTTAAACTTTACAGCTGAATGTGAGATTAGAAAAGCTGTATATCAAAATATTCAAAATTGTTTCCTTTGAGTGGCATATAAATCTCGAGTAGTGATTTATGACAGTACCCAATGTACTATATAACTTTCTTAAAATCTAAATATCACAATATATATATATAAGCAGAAATTGAAAATGATTTTGGTTATAAATAAAACATAAAATGGGAAAAGTTTCTTATAATATAACTATTTACGAATCTATAATTTATCAACTTACCTGGTTGGAGGAATTGCGAGATATATCCTACACATAGATATTATACTTTGGACCCTTAGGAACTTTTTATTACTTATTTTATTGCGGTTCTATTCTTTTATTACTTTTTAACCATTTGAAAAATGGTTGTTGTTTTCGGGAGAATGGACCCGATGATGTTACCACTTTTGAATGATGTTACCACTTTTGAATGATGTGGTCACTTTTGAATTTAAATTAATTTCTTTACTTTTAGAAGAGTTTTTATTTGAATTTAAATTAAATTCTTTACTTTTAGAAGAATTTTTATTTGAATAGTAAATTAAAATGGTTAAAATCATTGTAATAAAGGAGAAAACTAACAAATTTAAAAATGGGTAGACGGAAATTAACAGATACGGAAAAAGCCGAAGCCAAAGAAATGAATGAACGTGAATATCGCATTCAATGATATTAAACACAATACGCGTACTTAAACAATCATAAAGTGATTTTTATTTCTTCTTTTGCTATTTAAAATAAAAATTTAGTCAACATGTATAAGTTGCTTATTAGTTTGGCGATTCGTATCATTTGGCGAAATTGGTCGACGGGATAACTGAGTAATACTGTATTTGGTTTGGCGCAAAAACGTCTTTCAATGCAGAAAATGATAAAATCAAAAGATTATTGAGCCGCTGAAAACCAATTACGTGTTGAAAGGCGATCACGAAAAAGGAAGCAATTTAATGCCGAACCGATTAATTGTAAAACATCATGTCGCCAGGGCGACCAATCCACTAGCCATGGCGTTTTACTATCGGTCGGTTCTAACCAGGAAAATTTGAGTGCCAATAGTGATTCTAACAAGCCGGAAAATGTTATAGCTATTACTCTTGATTTTCCACCACCTAAAAAGAAAACTAAAAAGCAATCGGCTTGGGAAAAACTGGGAAAAAACTTTTTTGATTCGATGTCTGATGGACCCATTCACAGATGCATGTGCTGCGATCGATTTTGGTTTAAAACCTCCATCACCAAAATTCTGCTCTGTAAAATCAAACAATATATGCCAAAGTCTTACAAGTATAACAGTATATGCCAAAGCTGTATTTTAATAATGATTACTTTTGCACCAACAATGTTAAATAGTTTGAAATGTTTCTTTCGTCGCCA
Organism: Maratus speculifer; assembly: GCA_964019185.1. Classification (NCBI taxonomy): domain Eukaryota; kingdom Metazoa; phylum Arthropoda; class Arachnida; order Araneae; family Salticidae; genus Maratus; species Maratus speculifer. The sequence goes on along the minus strand of OZ025294.1, from coordinate 3,794,595 downwards.
ACTTTTATGCTTGGCGACAATAGAGTGATATAACTTAAACGAACCGTACCTTCAAATTGCAGCATGTATAAAGTCATTTATAGCAGTGGCACGGATAATACACAATAAAACAACTGGTATTTAGCTTAAAATGATAGATGAATGTATCGAGTGAAACATTTTTCAAATGGTTGGGGTAATTTCTTAAATTACAATTTTTATTTTTTGTATTACTTATTTATTTGATTTCAAAATGTGCATATGTATGTGAATATGACAAACTGAGAAATTTTGATTAGCTGAGCTATTGAAATTATCCACTGAAAGCAATTCAATATTTCATGAGGTAAATTTATTTTCTATTATAGAATAATGGACTTTCGAAGTTAATTTGTAAAATTATGAAGAATTTAAACAATAAATATAAATAATAAGTTTTAATAATACTAATAATATTTTTATGTAATTCCATGTTATTTCTTGGCATATTTATGCCAGCATAATGAAGACCATTATAAAGGAAATTTCTATCTAAAACATTTTGTAGGTGGAATTGACCATGTATTGACCTTCGATTTATTCTGTTGAGCTGATGCAGAATATCAGACCTGATTAACTGATCATTGAGGTTAATTGGGTGAAATAGTCCTCCAGTGTTCGTGTCCGGGATGGCTCAGTTGATAAGAGTTGGCGGCTTCAGCCAATACATCCCTGGTTTGAATCCTGAATCGGACTTTTTTCACTCAAAAATGAAACACGTACTAATATACACTGACGGAAAAAAAATCCCAAAACCGTTAAAGACTTGTGTTATATAAACGAAATTTTGTAGGCGTGTTTATACATCTGAAATATGACGTCGATTCAAATTTCACACTCCGCGCATAAGTGTGGCGCTAGTAGCGCCACTCACAACCTTCAAGTCTGGTTTGTTTTAAATGCGTGCTGTAAAGTTCGTGATCATTATTTATCTTCGATATTTGGCGAATTGAGTTAAAGTTGACCAAGTATGCTTTTAGGAAGACGAAGAAGCCATTATCATCAGCTCACCGAGTTGGAAAGAGGTCGTAAAATAGGGCTACGAGAAGGTGTATTTTCTTTCCGCGATGTTGCAGAAAGAATTGAACGGAATGTAAACACTACGCATGATTGTTGTGAGCAGTGGTCAAGGGATGGTACTGCCTCAAGAAGACCAGGTTCTGCTCGTCCACGTGGCACTACTCAGAGGGAAGACCGTTGTATTAGGTGTATGGCTGTCGCGCATCGTACTGCGTTTGCGGCAGAAATTTGAGCTACAGTTGGTACGAGAATGACACAACGAACTGTTACAAATCATTTACTTCAAGGGCAGTTCCAAGGAATGCGCCTTGTAGCGCGCTTTACATTGGCTCCAAGTTATTGCCGTTTGCGACGGCAATGGTGCCAAGCCAGAGCTCATTGGAGGATGGAGTGGAGATCTGTTGTGTTTTTTGATGAAAGCAGGTTCTGTCTTGGTTCCAGTGGTGGCCATGTGCTGGTCAGAATGAGGCCGGGAGAACGCCTACAATCAAATTTTGTGCGGTCCAGACAAACTGGACTTATACCTGGAGTCCTGGTCTAAGGAGCAATTTCCTACGACAGTAGAAGCACTCTCATGGTTATCTTAAATACTCCGACTGCAAATTTGTTCGTCAGTCTGGTAATTCAATCTGTAGTTCCGCCATTAATGAACAGCCTTCAAGGGGGAGTTTTCCAGCAGGATAACGCTCTCCCTCATACCGCTGTTGTAACGCAACGTGCTCTACAGTGTCGACATGTTACCTTGGTCAGCAAGATCACCAGATCTCTCTCCCATTGAGCGGTTATGGGATATCATTGGACGGCAACTCCAGCATCATCCCCAGTTAGCAGTGACCGTCACAGTATTGACACATTAAGTACAACAAGCATCGAACTAAATATCACAAAATGACATTCGGCACCTGGATGGCACAATGCATGCATGTGTACAGGTTTGCATTCAAAATTCTGGAGGTTATAGCGGCTATTAATGTAATAGCATTTCACATTTGAAATGCATTTTATTAAGCCTAAATTAACCTGTGATCTTGAAAATCTAATCAATTAAACATGTTAATTAGAAAAATGCACTGTCCAAATTTAATAAGTCTCCAGTAAGTTTTTCTTGGTTTGGGATTTCTTTTCCGTCAGTGTATTAGGAGAAAACCCCTGATATTTTTGCTTCATTTTGGGAATAGCGGATTTTCAGTTGATTCTATAGACTTTCAGATATTTCAAGCTATGTTATTGAAACTTTTAAAGTTGCTCTATACATTTAGCTAACACAACATGCAAATGAAATTTTGATATCTTTGACACATGCACGATGAAAAATTATTTGCTAAACCAGCACATTTTTCTTACAATCTTTATTATTATTTTTAATTCTGATGACAGGGTATTGTGTACAATGTTGTTTGTCATATTTTCAAAAAAGAATATTTATTTATATTAAGAACACTACAAATTATAAGCAGAAACCTTGGAAAAATTTCGGACTGTTTTTATAAAAACCTTAATTTCTGAGAGTACACGTGCTATCCACATAAAAATGAACACAGTATATAACAATAAGCCACTTAATCATAATCTACAGTTTGAGCGCTTTTGCCACATTGGTTTCGACAGAGTTGTCCAAAAGATATTCGTTCTTTTTCAGTTTGTTGACGATCCTCTATACAGTTTCGGGAAAAAAATCTTCACATAAATGTGTGACCTGTACTATTATGTTTACACACTTAGAATTTCAGGATAATTATTCATGTATTTTTCTAGATATTTAACAAATTGTCAAAAATCGCAAGTGGCCGGTCATAAATGGCCATATAGTGTATGTATATATATATATATATATCGTCATATATAATCTCGTCGTATATATAATCTCGTCGTATATATAATCTCGTCAACTTCTTTAATGGGCAAAATCGGAATAGAACTCAAGAGTAAAAATAGGTAAGAGTTTTGTCAAAACTAAAATAATAATAACAATAATAATAATAATAATAATAACAATAATAATAATAATAATAATAATAATAATAATAATAATAATAATAATAATAATAATAATAATAATAATAATAATAATAATAATAATAAACCATAACTTCTAAAAATGGGCCAAAAGTTCATGCATGAAGATTTTTGTTAAAATTAAAAATGAGCTCAAGGGGTGAAAAAATAGGGTTTTGGGGGGGAAAAAATCATAACTTCGTCAATTCTCAAGATGTCACACCCAATTAAATCATCTTAATATTATCTAAAACTTTTGTATTATAAGTTTTTTATAGGAGCAACTCCTATCGCAAAAAAAAGAATAATAATAATAATAATAATGAAAACAAAAATATGGTGGAAGAAGAAAAAAATCCATAACTTCGTCAAATCTCATCTAATCAAATCCGATTAAATTTACTATACATATTCTCAATAATATCTACAACTTTTATGATGATATTTTTTTATAGGACATATTCCCATAGCAAAAAAAAAGAGTTGAAGAAAAAATCTCAAATCCAAACTGCTTATATTGAGACTCATTTTAAAATTCATTTTGTTCTCAAACACATCAACTTGCAAGGTTCTCTTATTTAACAACTATATAATGTGACGTATTCGTTTTGTGGTAGAAGCAGGATATATTTCAAAAAATGCTGCAAAGGTAGGCATTTTGAAAAGAATTTCCCGAAGTGATCGTGATTGGAAAATTGAAGAATTATTGAAGTAACAAACTGCTTATTTTCTGACTCATTTTTAAATCCACTTTTGCTCCCAAACGGATACAATTGAGAGGTTCTCTTATTTAGGAGCTCTATAATATGCAGTATAAGTCAGTTTATTGTTAAAGTCGGAATATATTTTTAAAAAATGCTGTCAAAGTGGTTATTTGACCCTAATTTCAATTAAGGTGATTCTGATAAAACGAACTGTTACATAAAAATGAAATTAAAAATTTTTAAAAGCGAGCGGCCAAATAAATGTGTTAAACTGAGTTTATTTCTAATCATTTTGTTGTTGTTGTTGTTGTTGTTGTTGTTGTTGTTGTTGTTGTTGTTGAAATGAGCACTTAACGTCAAAATGTACCTGCGCCTATAGGCCAAGCAACAGGGATTCTTTTTTTTTTTTTTATAACATTTTAATATTGTTTAAAGGTACGTATTTTCGATGTAGTAGCTTTAATTCAAAGTAATGTTCAATTTTATTTGTTAATTTATGGAAGCCATGAAGCTTAATTTTTCAAAGACTTTAAATAATAACCCGTACCCTTCGATTTCGATTGAGTTTTTGGCGAGACTCACGTACAACACATATGAGTGTGTTGACAATAAACTTTCAATTGTTATTTTTCTTTTTTAATTAACAGTAGGATTTTACTTTTTTTTCTTTTAATAGCTTTATAACGGTGAGAATTCATTGATAATCACCTTTTACTATTTCCATTTGTTGTACAATGCATGTTTCGTATTTTTCTTTCGCATTTATGATTATATAAGGCATCAACAGTAAAGCTATCCTAAGTAGTTGAAATAGAAAATTATTACAAATTCAATGCATACATATATATATATATATTTAAAATTTTACTGCATGTGCCCTACATTTTATTTTTAAGGAAATGTTTTTATATAAAACGGGCAAACAGATCATTTATTTATTTTAAAGATAGACATTGCTTATAAAATGTAAAAGATAGTGAAATTTCTGTCTAATTGAACTAGGCAGATCTTTTATAAGGCATTAACAGTAATTTTATCCTAAGCAAACGAAACATAAAAACATTACAAATTTAATGTATAGGGGAGAATGGGGATACTTGAGCCACCCCTATTATCTCTACAGTTGGTTCATTTTTCTTTCAAAAACTGGCGATATGGCAACATATTTATAGTTCTGAACATGTAAAAAAGAAATCACACAGCTTGGTACCATTTTGAAAGTATAGTGATTAATAGTTGATTTTTCCGTATCTGAAATAAATATTTAGGCGCATTTTTTTTTTTTTTTTTTTTTTTTTTTTTTTTTTTTTTTTGTAATCTAAGTTTTGTTTAATGTTGCAACTCTATACATAAATTTAATAAATATAATTTCAATTGTATTTTGAATCTAAAATAGTTCTAATAGCTGCATGCTTTATTTAATAAAACTCTGATAAACAAAAATAGTGGTAGTGGTGATACTTGAGCCAGTGAGATTGGGGATACTTGAGCCATGGCTCAACCGTTCCCACTAGAAAATTAGACATTGGTGAAACAAACAAAAAATAAAATTACATGATATTCTCTAACAAATTTTTTTCTGGATAAAAGGGAGAATAACTTATCATTTTATTTTTTTTCTTAAAAAAATAACGACCTAAAATGTATATATTTTTAATGAAAATATCCATTTTATTTTTCATTTTCACTAACAAAATAGCCTGTCTAGAAAAATGTAAACATAGTTTTGAATTTAACTTTTATTAAATTAAAGTATTTTTAAACTGTTTTACAGTTTATAATCTCTAATACTTTAATTAGTTAGGTCTAACATATTAAAATATTTATTTTTTAATATAATATATAAGATTTATATTTTATATTGAAATTGTAACCTCTGTTACTGTAACTTCTTTTTAAACTAAGAAAATTGAAAAAAAAAAAGCGCAAACAAAACAAGAAAAGCAACAAAAATCACAGTTCAAACTTACCTGCATGGAGCCAAAGGTGAAGACAAAATCTTTTCCTGTAAAATCAAAAAAGTGTTTGAAATAGTAGAATGGTACATCTGGCTCAGATTCCGACAGCTACTCAATTAAAAGCATTAGTTCGACAATATTATTAGAGGAAAATTTTGTCAATGATGGTGATGATATGAAAAGAAAACCTTCTATTGATGATTGGTTACTAATAAAATATGCCGGAAAGAAAACTGTAAAAAGATTTGTTGGACAAGTGCTTAATATTTTGAAAATGAAATTTGCCCGAAGAATTGCAGATCCCAAATTTAAATGGCTCACAACTGAGGATGTTTCTACCATCGACATAACTCAAGTTGAAATGATCCTTCGACTATCAGTTCTAACGACAATAAATGATTGTATTACTAGCTTTGTTTTCTCATTTGGTTTTGAAGGACTTTATATATAATAATTTATCATTCTGTAAAATGTTTTTCAAAAATAAAGCCAAAAAATTACTTTTGTAGGTATTTTTCCGAACTGGCTCAAGTATCCCCCTCATGGGGATACTTGAGCCACGATGTAAAACAAAAAGTAAAAATATATTAAACATAGAAAAATTGTTCAAAATTAATTGAAAGTGGTTTTCAGTTGAAAGAAAAATATCAAATTTTCATTTTCAATATTTTATTTTGTTCTAAGAAATTATAAAAAATTAAAAAAAATTAAAATTCAAAAAATGGCTCAAGTGTCCCCATCTTCCCCTATATGTTTTTTTTCCTTTTACTGCATGCAACCTATCTTTTATTTTCATAGAAATGCAAACAGATCTTTTATTTATTTTAAAGATAGCCATTGCTTATCAAATGTAAAAGATACTGAAACTTCCAGCTAATTGAACTTTCAAATTTCTTTGCTAGATATATCTACTGTAATTGACAAATAAATAGAATCTAAGAGAGAAAAATAATCGCATATCACGAAGTACACGTTTCTATTGGTCATTTATTCTTTTGAAAGAACTAAACTTTCACTGTTATTTTGTTTTTATTAGTCATTTTCTGACTTCATTAGGAAAGACAAAACTGTAAATACTTATTAGAAGTCTGTTCAGAAAATGTTACACACGGCCATTTCAGGTATAAAATTTGTGCATTACTTGAGGTTTTTTTCTAAATATTTTTAAAAATTAGGATTATTTTCTTATTTTTTTTTAAATAATAAATTTGTTTAATGCATTTAATTTAATATTTTACCGAAAAAGAACAGACTTTATGTTTAATGTATTGATAAATACTAAATATCGCAGAAAACTGAAACAGAAGAAAACGATAACTATAACATGCTTACCAAGAAGCACCATTACAATTGCTGGCATGTTTTAGATAAAATGAATTTATTAACCGACTTCCAAAAAGGAGAGGAGGTTATCAATTCGACGCGTATGTATTTTTTTTTTATGTATGTTCACCGATTACTCCGAAACTATCGAACCAATTAACTTGATTTTGGTGTTAAATGAGAGAGCTTGCTCTCGAATTGGTACCACTTCCGTTTCATAGAAATATGTTCAGTACTTTTTTAGTAATTAGGCAAAAACTAATAAAATTAGTGATTTCTCGCAAATCAGTAGTAATATGGATGTCGAATGAATTTACCGATGACAAAATGGCCGAGCGGTCTAAGGCGCTTGATTTAAGATTTGGTTTTCGAAAGGTAACGTGGGTTCGAACCCCACTTCTGACGTACGTGTATACAATAATTTTTTCCGCATTATAATTTTCAAATATATATTTAACAAGTTAAATACTAATTATGCTATTAGGAATATTTTGTATTTAACCGTTACCGCAGAGTATCAGAGATTTTTTATTAATTCAATACTTTATCAGTTAAAGAGTACTCAAAAAGAGAATAGACTTGCGAAAAGTAACATGATATTGAATAAGTTCTCTGAAGAGAATGAAGTCCGGACAGCCGAGCGGTCTAAGGCACCAGATTTATTCTCTGGTTTTGAAAGAGAGTGTCGGTTCGAACCTCACTCCTGACATATGTATATAGTATACAAAAAAATTTTCCGCGTTACATATTTTTTTAAGTGACTTCGAAAAAGGAGAGGATGTTATCAATTCGGCGCGAATGTATTTTTTTTATGTACATTCACCGATTACTCCGAAACTATCCAACCGATTAATTTGTTTTTTGTGTTAAATGAAAGAGGCTACTCTTCCATTGGTACTTCTTCCATTTCATTGAAATTGGTTCAGTACTTTTTTACTAATTAAGTAAAAACTAATAAAGTTAGTGATTTCTTGCAAGCTAAAAGTAACATGGACGATGACTAAGCTCGCCGAATAGAGTGCTGCCAGATGGGTGAGCGGTGTACGATAGCAGATTTGATTTTTGGTCTTGTAAGAGATCGTGGGTTCGAACCCCACTCCTGACATACGTGTATGGTTTACAGTGATTTTTCCCGTATTATAATTTTTATTAATTGACATAAAAAAAATCGTTAACGTTTAACTAAAAAGAGAAAAATAAACTTTTCTACCAAAAATTGAACCGATTTCAAAAGCTACTGCAAAGTGAAAAATAATTTTTTTACAGAATAGTATTAAGAAATTAAATTAAGAGCGTAGTATTTATCATGCGTATTATTATATTTATGTAGATTAATTTGATTTTTTGAAGTCGGTGCCAGCCAAGCCAAGTTCAAAATTAAAATTAATTATCCAATGCAAATCGTAAAAGAATAAAGTTAAAATTTTAACTAAATATTAAATCGTAAAAAAACTCGTAGATACTTGGATGCTTGTCTATTGGAAAATTACATGTAACTTGGCTTGGCTGGCACCGACTTCAAAAAATCAAATTAATCTACATAAATATAATAATACGCATGATAAATACTACGCTCTTAATTTAATTTCTTAATACTATTCTGTAAAACAATTATTTTTCACTTTGCAGTAGCTTTTGAAGTCGATTCAATTTTTGGTAGAAAAGTTTATTTTAGCATTATTCTTTAATGTTAAATTATAATCCCCGTACAGTTGCAAATAATATTGAATATAAAAAAATCCTGAAAATTAAATTTAAAAGAATTCTAATTTGCATATTTTAATAATCACTAGACTGAATTGTCACTTGCAAATTTATTGCAGTGATTACCGTGATATTATTAATATAAGGCATCTTAATTTTCTATTTGATTCATATTCAGCGGAATATTTTCTTGAAATACGAGACTAGTGGGTATTTTTATTCCGTATCAAAACAGAAAGTATGTTATATCATAGTTTTGCATGTTAAAAGCAAGAATTGGTTTATATTATTACCACAAAATATCTTTCTGTAAGAATCAAACCTAAAACATTTAGGAATCAACATTAATTTCAGAATATCTTTGATTTTTTGTCGTTTTTTATTTACTTGATTTATCTATAAAAAATACAAGGTTTTTATTAGTGCTATTCCGTTTTGGTTTCATCACACTGCTCGCATTTTCTACACCATTCTTTACTATATTGAATGTGCACAATATCTCTTTTTAAGAAATTTTCCTGAAAGCTATTTATAATTAATATTTATCAGTATTATTTTACAAAAATATTTGTATTATCTTTTTCTATATTTGTTGTATAACTTATCATCAAGGCATTGCTCCCATTGGAAATAAAAAAATAATTCCTGTAACCAATACTAATTATAACATGCTAAAAATCATTAATGACCATGAAAATTTTACATTTATATTTGCTTACAAAAGAATCGATTGTATTTTGATTTAAAGAGAAAAATAAAATATATCTAGAAATGTCTAAATAAGAAAAATTATTTTTAGCTTTAAAATAATGTTAACTTAAGATAATAGCCTGACAAGTTATCACTTGAGTGACATAGTACCCAATTATGGCATCCAAAAGTGTCAGTATGACGTTTCAGATTTATTGAAGAAAAATGTACATGTGTAATTATTTTTAAAAAAATGATATGATAATAATAAAAAACGCAAGATGACGCTGTGCGTGAATGTTTTTAACGTACAAAGTACAATAAGACGCAAAACGCCCAAGTTACAGGAAAAGCATACAATCTATGAAACCTACCCTATATACACAAAACAACTGCATCTACTTATAATAAAATGGACTGGAGAAAAGTCTAGAAACGATTTCGGAGCGAAACATTCTGATCTGATAATAAACTGTACCTAAACGCCATGTTTGTCTTAATTAAAGACAGATGCTAAATTTACAGATAAATGATAATTACTTCCACTTGAAATAATGTTTGTACAGCATATTTTTATACAAAACATGTATATCATACCCAATTATAATGCATAAAGATAACTGCAGAAGTGTAAACTGATAAAGTTTTTATCGTCTAAAAGTATGATTGTATCGACTCCTTGCCCCCGTCTCAATCTCATCATACAACTTTGGTGCTGCCATTGCCATCTATGAACTGTTTTAGAAGCATTGATTGATCCAGTTTTATTAATTTTTTACGATGCTAACATTTATCCGCTTAATTTTTTTTTAATTTTGTTTTCTATGACAAATAAAAAAGCTTTTTTTTTCCCTTCAAGTTGTAATGGATATATAAGATATTCTCATGACTGCATTAGTAAAACTGAAAATTATTTTTTCATATGCTCTTAAATCAAAATTCTATCTGCTTTGACGTAATTAATATATGTAGGGCATGACATTATACATTCCTTACCTTTAAATGACATTTGATAAAAAATATAAATTTCATTTACAATGCAAGCAAATCTCGAACGGATATAATATCAATATAATATCAACGGATATAAATATCAAGTAAAAAAAAAATCTTTATCATTTGTATCTGTAGAAATTTATTGCAATTTTAAAATGTGCTTTTCTTCAATACAAACTCTTCAATAATAAAATCTTCATTCTGTTTGTTTGTATGAAGTATTATAAAAATGAAATGCAAGTGTAAATTCCGTCTTTTTTGACTGCGATTATACATTAGTTTATTAATAAAAAGACAAAAATTATGCCATTTCAAAAAATTAAATAACATTCTAATGCAATTTACATTATTTTTCTTTTCTCAAAAATGCATTTATAACTTTTCTAAAATCGTGTCTCTTTTAATTTTCATCAAAAAATAATTTGGAATTTTTCGAAAAATCTCTATCGAAGAAAAACAATGGAATTTCGAAAAAGTAAAATATTTTATATTTTTCCTCTAGCAATAAATATTTCAAACTACAACTGACAAGGAAATCTACAATGATTCGTATCATTCAGCGCCTTACATGTATCCAATTTTTCTTGTGCACGCCTATCTGATCAAACTTGAAGGGTATTCCAAAATTTTCTCTCGTGGTCCAAGGAAAAAAATGAGTAAAATATGTTGTTCACATCACTGCCAGAAAAGCTGTTGTAAATTATAGAGTTGTCAAGAACTTTTTTAATCATTGGATACATTTATGTTTTTGATATCGCCTGGAAAATGTAAAACTTTCTTTGGATGCAAAAGATTCAAGAACTTAAAAAGAAACTCTCTTACTTTTTCTTTGACTGGAAATTAAGATTTTTTTTTCTCAATGCTGAATGAGATAATTTTAATAATGAATTCCTGTTAAAAACTGGATTAATTTTAGAGAAGATTTCCATAGTCACAAAAAGGGACAAAGTTTATCATAGAAATTGTTTTTTCATAAATTTATCAAGCTTTATTGGTTGTCAAAATAGTGGTTTTATTTTTTTATGGCAAACAACTCTAAAATTGTGAAAGGAAACTTTAAAATTGAAAATTACTATTATTAAATTTCAGTAAAATGCAAGTACTATCGAACAAGAAAAAAAATATTAGAAAAGAGAATTCTGCTTTTTGAGAATTTATTATTCTTCTTGATGTCATATATATATAGGTATTATAAATCATACTTCAATGTTATTAAACTTCATGCTTTTTTTTTAATATGAAATAACGTTATTCGAGTTCGCTCAAGGATTTCATATTTACGATCCAATCTTGAACAACAGCTAAAGAAAATCATGCTTTTAAACAAAATCTGTATTTATTAATAAAAAGGAAAAAGCAAATATTTTAAAAAAATGTCTGATATTCCAATACAATGTATTAATTTTTTTTCTTTTAGATGGAAAAATGCATTTATAAAATTTCTCATACGCGTATTCTCTTTTAATTTTCTCTGAAAAATAATTTAGAATTCTTCGAATAGATCTCTACCTAAGAATAACAATTAAATTCCGAAAGACTAAAATATTTTATCTTTTTCCTCTAACAAAAAAATACTTCAAACCACAGCTGACAAAGAAATCTGTCCAAAGTTTTTACAATGATTCGTATCATTCGGCGTCCTACATGTATCCAATCTTTCTTGTGCACGCCTATCTGATCGAAACTTGAAGGGTATTCCAAAATTTTCTCTCGTGGTCCCTGGAAAAAAAATGAGTAAAATATATTGTTCATATCAACGCCAGAAAAGCTGTTGTAAATTATAGAGTTGTCAAGAACTTTTTTAATCATCGAATACATTTATATTTTTGATATCGACTGGAAAATGTAAAACTTTCTATACCAACAAAAGAGCTTAAATAGAAATTCTCTTACTTTTTCTTTAACTGAATGTTATGATTTTTTTTTCTAAGCGCTGAATGAAATACATTTAATAACGGATTCCTGTGAAAAACTGGATTAATTTTAGAGAAGAATTCCCAAGTCACAAAAAGGGACAAAGTTTATCATAGAACTTGTGTTATCATAAATTTATCAAGCTTTATTGGTTAATGGTTTTATTTTTTTATGGAAAACTATTCTAAAATTGTGAAAGGAAACTTTAAAATTGAAAATTACTATTTGTAAATGCCAGTAAAATGTAACATTGTACTATCAAACAAGAAAATATATTAGAAGGCAGCAATTCTGCTTTTTGAGAATTTAGTATCACCCTTGATAAATTATATATATATATATATATATATATATATATATATATATGTATGTATGTATGTATGTATATAGGTATTATAAATCTTAATTCAGTTTTAAATATTAAATTACACGCTTTTATTTTATATAAAACAACGTCATATTTGTCCATTCAAGGATTCCGCATTTACGATCCAGTCTTGAAATACAGCTACAAAAAAGCATGCTTTTACACAAAATCTGTACTTATTAATAAAAAGGAAAAAGCATATCTTAAAAAAAATTTCTAATATTGGAATATAATTTATTTATTTGTTTCCTTTTAGACGAAAAGATGCATTTATAACGTTTCTCATATGCGCTTTCTCTTTTAATTTTCTCTGAAAAATAATTTAAAATTCTTCGAATGGATCTCTATGTAAGAATAACAATTAAATTCCAAAAGACTAAGGTATTTTATCTTTTTTCTCCAATATCTTTCGGTGCTCTCTATGTATCGAATCTATCTTGTGCATGGCTATCTGATCGGTTCTTGAAGGGTATTCCAAAGTCTCTGGAAAAAGAATTGAGTAAAATATATTTTCCACTTCACTGCGAGTAAAGCTGTTTTAAATAATAAAGTTGTCAATAGCTTTTTAAATCATTGGATATATTTTTATTTTTCATATAGCATGGAAAATGTAAAACTTTCTACATCAACAAAAGAACTTAAATGAAAATTCTTTTATTCTTTTTGGTTATGTTAAGAAATTTTTTTCTCATCGCTCAATGAAATGTAAGGTACCCTGGGGTAATAACGCCACGTTAAGGTTCTACCAATTTTTACGGCTCAGTTTTAGTTTGTATTTTTCAAACAAATATATGATTTGATACAGCAACTCATTGACTATCTATATAAAAAAATAATTTAACACACACGTATTCATAAAATGTAATGGCGTGATTTTTTAACCAATGCTATTTGGCGTTATTACCCACCTATATGGGTAATAACGCCATGCAAACAAAACTATGAAATAAGATGGAATAATTGCATGTAGATTGCCCAATTCTAAAAATACAAACTCTACAAACTTAGAAATTCACAAATTGCATTCTAAGCTATTGAAAATGTTCAATTTTTTGTGAAAGTGTAAGAAAAAAAAGGTGTGGTGTAAGGGGGGGGGGGGGAGAGGATGAGGCAAAAGAATATCAGACTGTGAGCTTCTTTTTGCTTAATAAGGACCGCTTAAATAGAGTTATTAGAAACATTTCACAGTTTTAACTGTATTTATTTGAATCAGTATTTTGGATCTAGCTCGGCTACTGTAGGGAATCAACCGGGGTATTAATGCCAAGGATTGGCGTTATTACCCCGTTATAGTTATTGCGCTGTACATTTTAAATTACAAATTATCTCGAGAAGATATCTAAAATCTTCAACAACATTTTGAAAGTCCATGAAATGTACTACAAATTTATGTAATTATCAAAGTATTTCCGGATAAAAAAAGTAGTCTTCACATCACAAAACGTATCTCGCAAATTTTAGATCAAGCGTTAATTTTAGTTGCTTGCAAAAACAATAAGACCTAAAAATGAAACAAATTAACTTGAAGCTGTTTTTTGTGATTTATATGACTCAAAACCCTTCTGCGCAGAGTATATAAGTGTCATTTACCAGATTATTTCATAATTATGCAAAATATTAGCACTTGGCGTTATTACCCCGCCTGGCGTTATTACCCCAGACCACCTTATTTAATAAAGAATTCCTACGAAAAACTGGATTAGTTTTAGAGAAGATTTCCCCAGTCGAAAAATGTTATCAAAAATATTGTGTTAATCATAAATTTCTCACATTTATTTTCTGAATAGTTCTATTTTGTTATTAAAAATAACTCTAAAAATGTGAAAGGAAACTCTTTAAAATTAAAAATTAATATTAGTGAATTTTAATAAAATTTATTAGTATAGCACAATCAAACAATAAAAATAAATACTAGAAAACGGGAAATCTACTTTTTTTTAGAATTTAGTATTCAAGTATATCGTCCGCTCAAATATTCCACGTTTGAGATCCAGTCTTAAACAACAGCTATTGAAAAGTATGCTTATACACAAAAAAAATTGTAAAAATAATAAAAAGAAAACATTATTTCTTTGAAAAACTAACTAATATCGAATGTAATTTGCAATTTTTTTCATTATTTTTCACAAAAAATGAATTTATAACGTTCCTCATGCGCTTTCTCTTTTAATTTTCTCAGAAAAAATAATTTAGAATTTTTCGGGTAGATCTTTATTGAAGAATAACAATAGAATTTCGAAAGAGTAAAATATTAATCTTTTTTTTTTCTAGCAAAAAATACTTCAAACCAAAAACGACAAGGAAATCTGTCCAAAGTTTTTACAGTGATTAGTATACTTCGGTGCTATACATGTATCCAATCTTTCTTGTACTTGCCTATATGATCGATTCTTCAACCGTATGCCAAAACTTTCACTCGCGGTCCCAAGAAAAAAAAAATTTGAGAAAAATATATTGTCCCGTTTCCCTGCCAGAAAAGCTGCTGTAAGTTATAGAGTTTCCAAGAACTTTTTAAATTATTGAATACATTTTTATTTTTCATATAGCATGGAAACTGTAAAAATTTTCCATCAACAAAAGAATTTGAATGAAAATTCTCTCTCTCTTTTTTTTTTTTTTTTTTTTTTTTTTTTTAGCTGAATGTTAAGATTCTTTTTTCAAAACGCTTAGTGAGATATATTTAATAACGAATTCGTGCGAAAAACTTGATTAGTTTTGTAGAAGATTTCCCAAGTCGAAAAATGTTTATCATAAAGCTTGTGTTTATCATAAATTTCTCAAATTTATTTTCTGAATAACTGTGTTTTATTATTAAAAACAACTCTAAAAATGTAAGAGGAAACTCTTTAAATATTAAAATTTCTATTAGTAAATGTCAGTAAAATACACTTACATTGTACTATCGAAAAAGAAAAAGAAATACTAGAAATGGGAATTATAAAACCTCTTTCAGATTTAAGACTTAAATTACTCGCTTTTATTTTATTTAAATTAACGTCGTTAGCGACCGCTCAAGTATCCCAGATTTACGATCTAGTTTTGAACAATATCTATAGAAAATCATGCCTAAACACAAAAAAGCTGTTTGTATTTATAAAAAGACAAAATTATATCTTTAAAAAGTTGTCTTACATTATAATAATATTTATTTATGTTTTTCTTTTAGGTGGAAAAATGCATTTTAAGACTTATTTTAAGACATTTTAAGACAATGTGTCTCATGTGCGCTTTCTCTTTTAATTTTCTCTAAAAAATAATTTAGAATTCTTCGAATAGCTCTCTATCAAAGAATAACAATGGAATTTCAAAAGAATAAAATATTTTATACCTTTCCTCTAACAATAAATAAATAAATAAATAAATAAATAAATAAAAATAAAAAACAAACCACAACTGACAAAGAAATCTGTCCGAAGTTTTTAGAATGATTCGTATCATTCGGCGTCTACATATATGAAACCTTTCTTGTGCGAGCCTATCTGATCGATTCTTTATGTCTATTCCAAATTTTTCTCTCGTGGTGCCTGGAAAAAAAATGAGTAAAGTATATTATCTTGTTTCGCTGCTTGAAAAGCTGTTGTAAATTATAGAGTTGTCAAGAACTTTTTTAATCATTATCTACATTTTTATTTTTGATATTGAATGATAACTGTAAAACTTTTTCATCAGCAAAATATCTTAAATGGAAATTCTCATATTTTTTTTTAGCTGGATGTTAAGAATTTTTTTTCTCAACGCTTAGTGAGATATATATTTAATAACGAATTTTTGCATAAATCTGGATTAATATTAGAGGAGATTCCCCGAGTCTTAAAACGTTTATCATAAACTTTCTGTTTATCGTAAATTTATGAAAGTTTTTGAGTTAATTCTTTTATTTGCTTATTGAAAACAACTATAAAAACACGAAAAAAAAAAAACTCTTTTAAACATGAAAGTACTATTACTAAATTTCAGTAAATTTAGTTAAAAGTTGTCATATTTTCAGAAAAGAACATTATTTTATATTAAGAACTCTGCGAATTATAAGCAAAAAACTTGAAAAATTTTGGGACTGTTTTTATAAAAACCTTAATTTTTCTACGAGTATACATGCTATCCACATAAAAATGAACACAGTACATTACAATAAGCCACGTGTATGTATGTATATGTGTATATATTAAAATGTGTATATATTAAATGCATGTATATGTGTGGATGTACCTAGTACTTTTGTAAATAAATTAGCTTTGATTGAAGAAATTTTAAAGCCCACATTTTTCAATTAAAAATTGTTATGTTTAACTAATGTTTTATCTATCATAATTATCGATTTAGACATTCGATAATTTTCTAAAAAATTTTAATCCGCATCACACGAATATTTTCTTTTATAAATGGGACAATAGTGTTTTAAAAAGTAGATACAGATACATTACGATAAATAAATGTTAGTTAAAGGTATAGAAATATTTAATAAAATTGTTTCAATTTTATATATTTTAGATACAAATCTTTTTTGGATGAAAAGTGTCAGACATGCCTCTAAGGATTTAATATTAATGTTACATTTTTCGTGTGATAATTTTAATACTGAACCACCTATTACGTGGTAAAGTTATTAATAAAGCTCATGTTTCTCATACATCAAAGAGAAGTTGTATGAATTACATTCTATGAGTTCAAACGCGTCCCAAAGATGAGGCTAAAGGATGCCGTCTTAAAACTATTATTTGTTAGTAAATCATTCTTCTAAATTGCTATTTTCAAGATTTCAAATGTTTCTATACATATAATAAATAGTCAAAATCTGCGAGATTGGTCATTATTTTTTTAAAGAAGAAAAAGAAAAAAAAAGAGACTGAAAAAAACTGATGAGCGTGTTCTAAACCGTGAGAAGTTAATGCTTCATTTTGGAAGTAACGCATTTTGAGCTTATTCTATCGACGATAATTTTCAGAATTTTCAAGCTATGTTTTCGAGACTCTTACAAAAGTTTCTCTAGACATTTAGCGAGCATATTATGTAAATTATATATTGATTGCTTTCAGGCATGCCCAGTTTAGTAAACCTGATCATTTTTCATATAATTTTTATTAATGTTTAATTCTTTTTACAGGCTGTTATGTACAATGTTGTTTGTCATATTTTCTGAAAATAACCTTTTTTATTAAGAATTCTGCAAATTATAATAAAAAAACTTGGCAAAATTTGGGACTGTTTTTATAAAAGTTTAACCCTTCGGACTCCGGTGCCTCTTACACAAATTTTATTCGAGTAGCACCACTTTTTTAAAAGAACTTTCCTTGAAGTAGACAATTTCAAAAATTCTCTGGTTAAATAAGGAAAATTTAATTTTCCTTTATTACTGGCGCCAAAAACAAATTTTGGAAGGAAAAATGATGTCTCCGCGGCGGAGACAACGAAGTGCCAAGGGTTAACTTTCTCTACCAGTATGCTATCCGCATACAAATGAACACAGTTTATTAGCCATTTAATCATAAACTGGAGTTTAAACGCATTTACTACATTAGTTTTGGCAGGATTATCAAAAAGATCTTCATTCTTTTTGAATTTCTTGACGACCCCCTATGGAATTTCGAGAAAAAAGTCTTCGCGAAAATATGTGACCTGTACTGTTTTGTTTATATAACTGAAATTTCAAAATAATTCCCCCTTTCTTTAGATATTTAACAAATTGTCTAAAATCGCAATATCCGGTCAATAATGGCCATTAGTGTATATAATTACACTATTTTGTACAGTGTATCCCACACAAAGAAAGCCCCCATGATTTAGAGCCGCAGTCGGAGACGGAACAAAACAACGAGAACGAATTACATATATTAAGAAAGACTATATACAAATCATGTTTGCAAGGAATAATTCACTCCCTGCCCTACATGGGAAAAAAATAAGTGTATAGAAAAAGAGAGGGGGGAAAATGTGTCCCGCCGAAATAAAGCCACAACGGCTAATTGTTATAGGTTAACGGTTAATTGTGTTATCCATCATGATTACATATGACTTGGAATATACAATGTGCCATACCATTTACCAACATTAGCATCAGTATTATCCCAGGCCTCATTGATGGCAGCCATCAGTTCTGCAACAGAGTCGAACTGTCTGCCATTGTTATTTAAAATTCTACTCAGGATATCCCACACATTTTCTTGGGGATTTAGATGAAGGTACAACGCAGGCCATTCCGTAACATGTCCTCAATTATTTTAAAAAAAAACATTCCTAGGAAGCTTTTGCAAAGATTATGGGTCCAACTTAGCCCATCAATTCTCTCTTTTGTTGGCAATTAATGGATTTCTAGCAAATCTTGATAATTGGTAGCCTACTTGCAGTCTGAGGGAAGAGCCAGGTTAAATTTACCAATATACCTGAAGCCCTCAACACTATTAATAAGCCTCCATCATGCTGTTTTTTGGAGAAAATTTCCTCTCCTTTCCTCATGTCATACCAATAGAAAGCAAGACAGTCTGAGCCATCCAAACTAATTTTTTTCTTATCTGGGAATATAATAAGATGTTTTTGGTGCTTCCAGGTTTGATAATATTTGGCTTCATTCAGTCTGTTTTGTTTTTGAATAGCCTTCAACATAGGCAGGATCAACATAGGTAGATGTAGGCTTATTAATAGCGTTTGGAGGCTTCTACATGATGGTAAACTTAACCTGGCTCTTCTCTCAAACGGCATGTAGGCTACCAATTACCAATAATTGTTAGAAACCCATTTACTGCCAACTGAAGAGAGCATTGGTGGGCTAAGTTAGTTTTCTTCAGCACGAAAATGTCCACATAACCTTTCGAATATCCTCCTAGGAATGTTTTTTAATGTTGGATAACTGGGGACATGTCTTGGAATAGCCTGCCTTGTACCTTCATCGCAATCCCCAAGAAAATGGGTGGAATATCCGCAGTAGAACTTTAAATGCCAATGGCAGACAGTTTAAGTTTGTCTCAGAGCGGAGGACCGCCATCATTGAAACCTAGGATAATATTGGTGCTTATGTCTTCTAGGGATTCGTAAATGGTATGCCATATCGTGTATTGTAAGCCATATGTAAGCATGACGCATATAATTACTACTAAAAGAAGAGTCTTTATTTCGGCAGGACACTTCCCCCCCCCATTCTTTTTTATACATTCAATTCTCCCTCCCCTCTTTTTTTATACATTCATTTCTTTTCCTGATAAGTGGGGCAGGGAGTGAGTTATTACTTGTAAATATGCATTTCTATATAGTCTTTCTTAATAAATTTGTTTCGTTCACATGGCTTTGTTTCGTATTGATTATGGCACAAAATCATGGTGGCTATATTTGTGTGGAAAACACTTTATTATCTCATTGAAAGGATATATTATTTTTACAATTATACAAACTCACAAATTCACATATAAGTATAACTATAACTACATAATACTTTACAGAAATATCACATACCAAACTTTTATAGGTAAATAGTACAATTTAAATATTTGATTTTACTAGTGCTTATAGCAAAGGAATGCATTATGTATTCTTACTATTTACAAGTAAATAAGTCTAAATTAGGGGCAGAGAAAGCAAATATCATTTTATTAACTGTATAATTAATTAAATTGATAATAGTAATTACTTTTACATTTTTAAATTGCGCTTCTTATTTTTAAAAAATATTCTTTAACAAAAGTTTTACGATGTAGTCTTAGGTACACTTAGATTATTGGAAAATCCACCGCTGGATATTCATATAAAAGAAGTAGATTTGTCGACTTGAAACTTTCGTAAGCAACTACTATCATCCATTTTAAATAACGTTTGAAAAAATAAATTTGAAAACATTCCCACATTTTCGAAGTTTTTGAATAATGGTAATCCAGATGATGTTCACATCTTTTCCTTTAAGTAAATTATTGGATATTCCGAGAAAATCTCGTACAGCTTTTAAGAAAATTAAAATCGTCACTGACGGAATGTTTTATACACGATTATAGTGTTCTTTTTTTCCTTTCCCATAGCTATATCCAAATTAGCATCTGTTTTCATGCATTGAAAATTAGGGATTTCAATTCCATTTTTATAATGTTTAAAAAAGAAAAATAATGATTTTTTGCATGCTATACGTATTTAGTGTTTTAAAGTAATCTTCAATTTGTTTATTTACTTAATAAAGCACTGTGAAAGCTTTAGAATTAAATATTTTTACTTACTCATTATACGTAGTATAGGGCAAACCTTGCAATCGTTTTGAAAATTGAAAAGAAAAATGACGGATTTACACGGTTCAGACACTGGAGATTACGAAAAACATATTTATAAATAAATAAAAAAATTGCTGTCTATATGTCTCTCTGCGTGTGTGTCTATTAGTCTGTAAAAGCTCTTCTACCAAACAAATTGTGATAGAGACTTGAAAATTGGTGTGTACTTCTTATTTAATGATGGAAAAAATCTTATTGAATATCAGTAACCTAGATTATTTGGAATTAGTTTTTTAAGACTCTCGAAATATTCATTCAGATGAAAGGTACATAAAAATTTTCGAATTTTTTATTGAAGGTAGTGGCTGTAAAAGACAATAAAAAATATACATTTTTTATAAAGAACAAAACAGATCGAGTAATTAGTTATCTAGATATTTATAATCCTATTTTCCACACTCTTTGATTTTTCATGACCCTGTATTTCATTTAAATTTCAATTCAAATATATATTTTAACTGATAATGAGGCACTTCATCCGAGTCAGTAAACTGTTAATTGATCTGTTTATCATTTTTTGTAGTTATAAAGATGTTTCTTTTACTACTTGATTATTACGTCAACCAAAAAATTATCGCCAAAATATAAGGTTAAATGTGAATATTGGTTTATCGTAAATGTCACATGCACCTGACATTAAATACATTTCATATGCTTTTTATCATAACTGTTTTTAAGCTATTAAAGCTATTTTGTTTTATGTCGTCGACATCGATTTTGAACAGGATAATGTAAGATTATATGAATTATAGATATTTGATAAAGCGTTATTATTATTTTTATTATTTTAATCTTTACTAGATGTGTTTCATTTGATTAGAGAGCCAGAGTAGCGGTCTTAGACTGCTAGTGTCAATATAAAACATAGTGGTTCCAGTCTTTTATATGTGGGGAACCTTCATCCATTATTTCCGCATGATTAAAAACCCAATTTTTCAAGTTTCTTGTATATTACACTTATGACGCAAACTCTCTTTTGATATCTGATTGTATAATGTTTGAATTATACATGCAACTTTACATTAAATTTTATATGAAACTTTATAGTTCGTTATTTAAAAAAAAAACATTTTGTAAAAAGTGGATCAACTCCTCCTAGTCTTCTCTATAATGCTGGCCAGTTAAATTTCACTATCTTGAAATGGAAAGGGACCATAACAAACCTGCAAACAAATAGAAATCTACAAACTATTAAAAGTACTTCAAAACATGAGTATCTGTATTAGTTTAAAATATGTATAAAATAATAAAACATAACACAGCATTTTTGAAAACATTTAAACATGATATAACAGTATATACAAATAACAAAATTCCATATGACTTTTTCCTTTTATATTTAACATATTCCAATAACATCTATCTCCAAAAAGAGATTAAATATTTTTATGTATTGTGTAAACATATTTTGGGACTCCCTTTATAAAGTGATGCTCACAAATTTTATATGAAATATGCCAGAAATAATGTAAATGAATCGAACAAATTGTTCTGAATTAAAATTTAGATGAGAAAAAAGTAATAGAATGAATAGAAACATATATCTATATTTATTTGCATGAACTTTTGCAGTTTCTAAAAGATTCGTTTTTTTTCACTCTATTTTAAGAATAATATGTTTCAGAAATCAAATACAGACTTTTGCTTTGGCATTACAAATGTAAGTAAATGCCTCAAGTAGGCACTCAAATGCTATAAAATAGAGCGATAAAGCCTTCATTGAATAAGAACGTGATAACTTGAGGAATTTAAATATTTCTTTAACATTGTAATGTACAGTAATAGCTTATTTTAAAACTTTGTTCATCATACAAAATGGTAAGAAATTAAGACATTATGCTAAAATAAATTCCTTAACCAAATTAATGTGATTTAGAATTTTTTGAATCAGACTTAATGTTACATATAAAGCTGTTAACTTTCACTCTCTATTTATTTCATTATATATCTAAAGTATTTTTGGTATTTAAAGCATGATAGTTTAAATACTTCTCTATCATTAAAACTCCTCCGTGAACCACTAATTTAACCACTGATTTTTAAGGTTATTTTATAACATAAAATTGTAAGAAAAAATACCATTGTGATAAAATTATTCGCTTTAATTACTTGTGTAATTACTTGTGCGCTTTAATTAATTATATGATTTTACAGTTTCACATAAAATAGAATTTTATAATTAGTTTAAGACATTTAATTGCTTTCTATTCTCTGTATTATGTTTAATAAAGTGGGGGTTCAAAAATACAAAATTTTTAATGTAAGCAAAAATAACTTATAAAAAAAGCCGGCTTTTTATAAAAAACATTTGCGAACATTAATTTGAACGCTTTGCATGTATACATCATAGCTTGGAGGTAAAGCATCTAGATAGTAAACTCAAGTTTCTTAGTTCCAACCCTCGGTGATGGAAATTGAAATTTTCATTTTAAGAGGGATATCATTAATATAAATTTTGTATTTTTTTCAATTTATGTGTTTATATGACTACGGTTTGGTTCATCTGACATTCATAAAAATTTTTGGAAATCCATTTTCTATCTATTTTTAAACTATTCGTGTAATGATTCCGTATTTAGTGTAAAAAAATTCGTTTTTAGAAATTTAAAATTTTATTTTACATAACTGCTATTATTTTTTAATTTCTGTTTGTCAAAAATTTTTGAATTCTGGATTTTATTTAAAAATTTTAATGAACATATTTAACTTAATTAAAATAAATAACTTTATAAATTAAATTCTGTGGTGCTACCATCTATGTATGAATTTAATAATTATAAATTAACAATCTGGATTTATTAGTTAAAAGATAATTTAGTTAAATAGCACAGTTGTTTTCAAAGAAATGTTAGAAAAAATCCTTTGTGCAATCTGCTATCAGATATACCTATTTGTTTTTTACATCGTTATAATTTATTTTATATGATTTTATAGTTACACATAAAATGAAATTTTACATGGAGTTGTTTAAGATATATAATTGTTTTCAGATTTCTTAATCAACATATGATTTAATTCTTTTTTAAGTACAAAATCTCCATAAGAAATCCCTTATGTGAGAAATGACTTATGTAAAAAATCGGCTTTTTTTGGCATTAAAAAAAAATCTTTTTTTTTTTTTTTTTTTTTTTGCCTCTTCTTTTTTTCTAATGTCAATTCTTAAAAAAAAAAAAAAATTCGCAGAGTCTGTTTATTTTTACGAATCTTTAATTCAAGAACACTAGATTTACATCATTCTATTGAACTTCACTTTTTAAAGCAAAATTGTATGACAATAATAAAATATGGAAGAATGCACTTCCTTTATAAACTTTAGACACAACATTTGATTTTTGTATAAAATGCCATTGAGAAATAAATTATTTAAATAAGTTGTAAAAGTAAATTAATATTAAATACCTGAGATTAAAATATAATCCTTTTTCTAAAAATAATTCGTGATTCAATTATTAAGAAGTCTTTAAACTTGAAAACAGAACTGCCATTAAAAAAGGTAAATCAGTTTTTGTAAAAACAAGATTACAAGCAAAAGGGAAAAAAAGATAGAGAGAATAGGAGTGCTTGATTAGAACGTAAGTGCTACAAGGAATTTCGGCCGATATTCTACGTTTAAAGTAAAGATACATTTTAAAAAATAAATTTGATTTATAAATTTAGATTCGATTGCATCCAGTCAATTGTAATGGAGCAAATTCACAGTCGCCAGTCGCTACGTGGCGACAATTTTTTTTTCATTGATGACTTATTTTAGGTACCTAAGTCGCCATCTTAAAACGAAACTTTTCGCGATTATTTGGCGAAATTCAAATTCTAATAACGATTCTTCAAGAAAATTGCAGTTTTTGTCTTGGGAGACTTTGACGAAAATCGTGAATTTTTCGCGATCCGTTAACAAATTCGAGGAATTTTGTAATCCGTTGATAAATTTTGCGGTTTTTTCTGCTGACGATCAACAAAATTGAAATTTTCCGCTGTTTCATGTCGAAATTCGATGTTTTCCCCTAGTGATTTTTTTTATAACCGAATGCCTTAAATTTTCAGAAAATCCGCAATAGAATCAGTGCTGTAGTAATCTGGGATATTATTTTTTTAAAGATTTTTTTTCTCATGTTATTTTTTATTTTAAATTCCCGATCTTTATATATAAAAATCTTCTGTGCATGTGTATGTAATTGAACTCCTCCTAAACGACTGGACCGATTTTGATTAAATTTTGGGTGTGCGTTCCAGTAGATTCGAGAATGGTTTAGATTCACATTTCGTCGAAATTGATTTAGTACTTTTTTAGTAATTAGGCAAAAACTAATAGTTAGTGATTTTTCGCTAATTAAAAGTGCTATATATAAGTCAAGAATGTAATAGGTCAAGAATAAGTAAAGAAAGTCAGGATTTCGTATTAATCATGGCACAAAAAAATCTACCATACCAAAAATCTTGAAAATGGAGTAAAAATACTTCTTATAACATCGAGTGCCGCTAAAAATTGATTTTCGAAAATTCCACCCCTACGAGGAGTAGAAAAAAGAACGAACTTTTAAAAAATTCCTTAAAAATCGGCTTTTGTAGTTATTTTTCATCTGATAACATATTTTAGTGTATTTTTTCATGCTGAATCGAACAGTACTAAGCAAATTTGTTTAAGTCCATTAGTTCGTGAGATAATTCACATTTTCCTAATTTGGCGATGTCTTCGGCGCAAAAACATGAAATTTTCAATGCTTATCTTTATATATAAAAAACTGTGCGTGTGTATTGTAACTGAACTCCTCCTAAACGACTGGACCGATTTTAATGAAATTGTGTGTGTGTGTTCCAGTGGGTTCGAGAATGGTTTAGATTCCCATTTCATCGAAATTGGTTCAGTACTTTTTCAGTAATTAGGGAAAAAC
Organism: Maratus speculifer; assembly: GCA_964019185.1. Taxonomy (NCBI): domain Eukaryota; kingdom Metazoa; phylum Arthropoda; class Arachnida; order Araneae; family Salticidae; genus Maratus; species Maratus speculifer. The sequence continues at coordinate 3,768,777 of OZ025294.1, read as the reverse complement.
TAATAAGTGATTTTCCGCTAATTAAAAGTGCTATATATATAAAAGAAAGTCAGGATTTAGTATTAATCACAGCACAAAAAAATCTACCGAACCAAAAATCTTGAAAATTAAGGTAAAAATACTTCTTATAACATCGATTGTCGCTAAGAAAGGATTTTCGAAAATTCCTCCTCAAAGATGAATAGAAAAAAGAACGAACTTTAAAAAATTTCCTTAAAAATCGGCTTTTATAGTTATTTTGCAACTGATAACATATTTTAGTGCATTCTCTCATTGTGAATCGAATGGTACTAAGCAAATTCGTTTAAATCCAGTAGTTCCTCAGATAATTCACATTTCCCTAATTTGGCGATGTCTTCAGCGCAAAAACCTCAAATTTCCAATGCTTATCTTTATATATAAAAATCTTCTGTGCGTGTGTATGTAATTGAACTCCTCCTAAACGACTGGACCGATTTTAATGAAATTTTGTGTGTGTGTTCCAGTGGATTTGAGAATGGTTTAGATTCACATTTCATCGAATTTGATTCAGTACTTTTTTGTAATTAGGCAAAAACTAATAGTTAGTGATATTTCGCTAATTAAAAGTGTTGAATAAGTTCGATGAATGGAGTGCGGGCGGAATGTCGGAGGGGTCTAAAGCGCCAAATTTAAGCTCAGCTTCTTGAAGAAAGAGATCGCGTGTTCGAACCCCACTGCTGACAAACGTGTATGTTTTACAATAATATTTCCTGTATTATAATTTTGATTAACCGACTTCAAACAATCGTTAACTTTTAACTTAAAAGAGAAAAATAAACTTTTCTATCAAAAATTGAACCGACTTCAAAAACTAATGAAGAGTAAAAAATAATTTCCTTACATAATTGTAATAAGAAATTAAATTAAGAGCGTAGTGTTTATTCTGCGTATTACGATATTTACGTACATTTATTTGATTTTCTGGAGTCGGTGCCAAGAAGGACAACGTCTGTCGGTGACAGGACAACGTCTGTCGGGTGCGCTAGTATTTTCCTATAAATGAAAAGAAAATATAAGAGTTTACATCATAAATTAGAGACTGGATTATTTGGGTTCAGGAGTCACTTGTACCTTAAAAATTTCCGGAATCTGCACCTCTAGTTAATAGACTATTGGTGGTGACTGCATGCTCTCATGTTCTGGTAAGACTTAAGAGTAATCAACATTCTGCTGACAAATTTTGTTAATTTGTTACGTATAAACGTTAATTTGCGTACAAGTTAACATGATTTCCAATTTTATTCCAAAACATAATCCAAATCTACTCTCTTTTTTTGCAATAAGAATATATAAGCACTCTTTAACGCTGTTCTCGGCTTGTTAAATTTGTTATCACCTTTTAAATTTATTATTAAGTTTGAAAGCTTTGCTATTACGCTATATATACACTATATAGCCAAAGTTACCGGTTACTTGCAATTTTTGACGTTTGGTTAAACATTTAGAAAAATACATAAGGAATTATCCTAAAACTCCAGACATATAATCAGAACAGTACAGGTCACATATTTCCGCGAAGATCTTTTCTCGAAATCCCATTGGGGCACGTCAAAAAATTGAAAAAAAAAAATCTTTTGGATAATCCTGTCAGATCTAACGTATCAAAAGCGTTCAAACTGCTGATTATGATTAAGTGACTAATTGTAATAAACTGTGTTCATTCTTATAAAGATAGTATGTATGCTCGTAGAAAAATTAAGATTTTCATTAAAAAAAAGTCCCAAATTTTCACATGATTTTCGTTTATAATTTAAGGAATTCTTAATATAAAAATTTTTTTCTTTTTAGAAAACATGACAAACAACATTTTACACAATACCCTGTAATCAGAATCAGTAAATAATAAAATGAGTATGAATAATAAGTAAAGTGAGGTTTACTAAATGATTTTTAATTGCGCAGGTGTGAAAGCAATCGAAATATAATTTTAATAATGTGTTAGTTAAATGTATAGAACAACTTTTGTGAAAATCTGAAAAACATAGCTTGAAATTTCTAAAAATTATCATCGATAAAATAAGCTCAAAATCCGTTGTTTGCAAAAGACAGAAAAAGAGAAAGGGACTGTATCCGTATATCAATTGATTAGGTCAATGCAGCATACATGATATTGCAAATACTACTATATTTGAGTACAACCACCCATCTTTTTTGCTTCCTTTTGAGATCAATGGGTTTGAAACGTAGTCCATCGACGGTAATTTTCAGAAATTCCAAGCTATGTTTTTGAAATTTTCACAAAAGTTGCTCTATACATTTAGCTAACAGATTATGTAAATTATATTTTGATTGCTTTTACGCGTGCGCAGTGTAAATTATTTAGTAATCCTGGTCATTTTTTATGCAATTTTTATTATTTTTTAATTCTGTTTACACGATATTGTGATGATCTTTGTCATATTTTAATAACTTTTTTTATTTCAATAACTGCAAATTATAAGCAATAAATATGGTAAAATTTGGGACTGTTAAAACCTTAATTTCTCTGTGATCGACTAGTAGCTATTTTTTTAATGGAAACCACATAAAAATGACCACAGCTTATTAAAATAACCCATTTAATCATAAGCTATATTTTGAACGCCTGTGCTACAGGAAGTTGAAGGTACGTGAGGATTGCAACTGGTGTGAATATTTAACAAATATTCGTTCACTTTCAGTTTGGTTCACGGTCGTCTATAAGGTATGGGAGAAGAATCTAGCGAAAATATATGACCTGCACTATTTTGTGTAAACAGCTGGAGTTTCAGGATAATTCCTCGTGTATTTCTTTAGATATTTAACACAAAACGTCAAAGATTGCAAGAGGATTGTCATATTTGGCCATATAGTGTATATACATGGTCGGATTAATAAGTAATGAGACTTTGTCCAAAGGGACATATTTATTCAACGAATTAATACATTTGCCTAATATTCTTCAAAATAGGTACCTAATGCACCAATAAGCTTTCGTAGGCGACATTTCCATGACTCGAAGGCGTCCACATAGACTTGTTCCGGGATGGCTTTAAAGGCTGTCTTGACATTTTCTTGGATGTCGCCGATCAAGTTAAAGCGTTTACATTTCAATGCTGATTTTAAGCACGGAAACACAAATAAGTCAGGGGGCCACAAGTCCGGACTATAGGGAGGATGTGGGAAGATTGGAACGTTCAGCCGAACCAGGTAAGCGCTAACGATGAAGGAGGTATGACTAGGCGCTCTAGCGTAGTGAATCTTCTTGACATTATTGATGACTCTTCGGTTGCGTTCGACGCTTTTTTCCAGCCTTTATATGTCCCTATTTAAGTCAACACCTTTCACCACCATTCCTAGCAACCGTTGTGCACACCGATGTACGCTAGCGTCAAAGTAAAGTGAGGCTCATTAGATATGAATCCGACCAAGTATATATATATACTTTTTTTTTCTACTGTGCCTCATCTAAAGTCGAGATATGTTCAACCTCTACTAATTAATGTTGAAAATCTTAGGACATGCATATTTCCAGTCATTCCAAGAGTCGCAAAAGACATGCAAGAAAAAAGTATGTGATAACTTATCGTGCCACTCTGTTATCGATTGTATCTCTGGGATAAGGGGTGGGGTGGAGGCTAACATTGTAAACTTATAACTGTTTTGAATTTAAACTTTCAACTGTTTTTTTATATCCAATTATAACAGGGCTTTGATTTTTTTAATAGCCTTGTAAATTTGTGATATTACTTTATAATCTCCCTGTAAATACCTTACTTTGTCTTTGCTTTCGTCACACAATATTCATATTTTCATTTCATTAATTCAAATGTAAAATTTTAGTTTAATATTAAAATTTTAATTTTATTTAGCAAAAATACGTTTTCTTTCAAATATCTCAGTCACATTTAAATATTTTATTCTCTCAAAATGGGGTTCCTTACAATGTGGAGTAGTATATGTTTATAGTGAATTTTTAACTCTTTATATGTAATTTAATTTGATGATATTCGATAAGAGACTGCTCTTGTTATACAACACATAAACTAGCTTATAAATGTAGTTTTAAAATTACATTTCACAGATTTGAGGATTAAGTGCTATGTTTTAACATTTTATCCGACAAAATATGAAGCAGTTATATTTCACTTTTGTATATCTGTAGCTATTTTCTGAATTAGTATTTTAAATGTATATGACGCCAGTCTGCTGACATTATAATGATCGTAAATGGGCTACATATATTATGACATTAAGTTATGTCAACACCTAATAATAAGTGGGGATATTTTGCTAGTGATAAAAAAAAAATGTTTTTTGTTACACATTTTAAAAAGGCGTGAAATTTTATACAAAGTCGCAAACAATTTTTAAGAACATATTTATATGTAATACAATGAATAATCATATATATATATATATTTATTTATTTATTTTGTTTAACATTTTAAAAATAATTTCTTGTTTTATCATTCGACAGGAAGATACAGATACATTTGTATTTAATTTAAAATGCATCAATATAATCATCCGGTAAATTTACTCCATTTACAGGACTGCCACTTGCTCTTATTAACTATTTGAAAAATGGTTGTTGTTTTCGAACGCAAGGGGGCATGTAGTCTCTGAACTTTATTTTTTTATGATTTATCCAAGATTATTAATGTATAATCCATGGTGTACATAATATATAACTCTGTTATTACATAAGCTACGTTTTGATCATCATAAAAATGATGGTTTTACCGATTTTTATTAACTCAATGAGAAATATTCAGACAATTTGCTTTGGGCAAAGTATATCTGCATATTATATACATATATATATATATATATATATATATATATATATATATATATATATATATATATATATATATATATATATATATATATATATATATATATATATATATATATATATATATATATAAGTAAAAACGTTGACAAAATTGGTAGACGCAAATTATTAGACATTGGTGAAAACGAAGTCGTGGTATAAAAGATCGTTTAAAAAAGAAATAAGCACGAGATCTGATTATCGAACCCACCGATTACGAAATGTGTGACGATCACGAAAAATTATACAATCTAATATTGAAGCGATTAAAAAAATCATGTTTTTTTATGTAGAATTTCATTATAAATCTCAAACATTAAATTTTGAAAAAAATCCTTTTCCAAATGTTTTTTTGTGATTTGTTAAGTTGCATTTATTATTATTATCATTTACTTTTAAAAATAAAAGAAAATAAAGAACAATATATATGCAATTGGTATTAAAAATGAAAGTTTTGCCAAATTGGGGGCAGAAAAAATCACGACATCGTGATGCGTACATTACATATGTACTCAATAATTTGTTTTGCCGTTTTAAAATTATAACAAAAAATCTTAATTTCTTTAGCAAAAAATTACAATTTCTCAATCGAACCACACCATAATAATAATCATAATCATAATAATCATAATAATTGTAATTTAACAAATTACAACGACTATTTGGAAAATTATATTTTCAAAGACTAAAATTTTAGATTTATAAATAAATTTTATATTTAAAAATAATAATAATAAACATAATTTTTATGATGATCAAAATGTGGTATACGTAATAAACAGAGTCTTATATTTCGTACGACATGGATTAAAAATTAATATTCTTATACCAAGCATATATACATTTTAAATGAAATTCTAGGTTTACAATTTTCGGTACTGCAAATTTTTAAACTGCTAAACATCACACATTTTCAATTTTTACACCGTTTTATAGAAACAAAAATGTACTTTTAAATGTTTGAAAGCTGTATCTATTTTTGTTTTTAAGTTATTTTTTATGCAGTTTTTATAATTTTTTTTACCATTGTGGCAACAGAAGTATTTCATTTCTAGACATTAAACATGAATTAATCAGAAAACGAATACAATAAAAAACAGAAGTATTCCATTTCTAGGCATTAAGTATAAACCAATCAGAAAACGAATAAAGTAAAATAAAATAAGTTGCAGAATTCGACCAATAAAAAGATTCAGATATACTTCAGATTACCCAATTTTCTAACTACGACAGTAATTATTTTTCAAATAGTTAATAATAATAATAATAAATTGAAAGAGGAAAATGACTGTAAGCTTGGCTTACAGGTTCAGATAGATCTCGAAATTAAGGGCTAATTCATACAAGATAAAAGTAAATTATGATTAGAGATAAACCCAGTTTAATAATTTTATTTGCCGCTTTTGGAGAATTTTTAACTTCATGTTTCTTTAACAGTTGGTTTTATCAGTATTATGTTACGGTAATATTAAAAAAATATATTCTTACGTGCTCAACAACTCAATATTTTCTAACATTGTTTCAAACTCATTAAAAAGAATGTGAAACCTACTGAAGTGATTTTTGAAGATATTTATAAGCGATCATGTGTTTTTGTTCTTTGTTTATTAATTGGGCCTTGATTTATAAACAATTATATTTTCGAACATTTTTTTCTTCTGAAACGCAATCTTTTCAGGAAATTAAGTTTAAAATTCCCAATTTGACAGCATTTTAAAAAATATATATTATATTTTTATCAAAAAATTGACCAATGCCCACATTATATAATTTTTAAATGAGAGAACCTGCCAAACGGATGCGTTAAAAATGAGTGTTAAAGTAAGCAGTTTGCATTTGCGTACACCTTTAATACAACATTTTTTTTCCTTCTGTTTCGATTTTTGTTTCATTTTTTATACTATAAGAAAATAGCCTAACAAAAACTTGTCAATGTAAAAGATATAAATATTACTGAGAAGATGCATAATAAATCCAAGAAGATTTGATAGCTTGTGAATTGACGAAGTTATGGAATCTTTTTTTCTTCTTCGCCTCTCCTTTTTTGTTTTCGTTTTTAATTATTATTATTTTGTAGTTAAGAGTTGATGCTATAAAAAATTTTCAATATAAAAGGTGATAATATTAAGAAAATTTATAGAAAATACAACTGAATTAATATTTTGAGAATTGACAAAGTAAAGATTTTTTTTCTCCCCCAAACCCTATTTTTTCCTCCCTTGAGCCCATTTTTCATCAAAAGTTTGTCATGCTCAAATTTTTCGTCGTTTTTTCAGAGGTAATAACAATTTAAAGCTATTTCGATATCAATTTTAATTAAGAAGTTATGTTTATTTTTTATTTCACAAAAATTCTATTTCCACACTCTTAGTCCGATTTTGCCTATTAACGAATTTAACCGGGATTTTATATCTCTTGATTTTATGTATCGGTTTGACGGAGTTTTGAACAGAATTTTGGAAGTTATAAGACCCATAAAAAATTTAAATAGATAGATTGATAGACAAATAAAGATTTTATTGAGAGAGGTTTTAGGTTATAGGAGTCATGATCTGTGTAAATCTCACAAAATTTTTGGGACATTCCAACTTACAAGAAAATGTAATATGTAGAATTTCATACAATTAAAAGGGATTTGTTTAGCTACTCTGTAATAAAAGATTGTTACTATGCTGAATTTAGTTTTATGAAATGCCAAATGAATTTTAAATAAGCAATACTTTTATTATCGGCAACGAAATAAATTTATCTTAAACAAATAAGGATAAAATTTAAAAACGAGTTATACAGGTGTAATAATATCTCATAATATTTAAGTTTCATATCTCTTTGAGATTTTATATTAATACTCGCACTTGTCCGTTTATTTATGAAAGTTTTAACATGAAATTCTTTAACTCAACAGCAAAATTCAGTCTCCTTAGTTTCGTGTTAAACATATTTCACTATATATATAATTTTAAATAATCTCTTCAACTTATCCATTAAATTTTTGTAGTGATACGCAATTGATTTGGTTGCATTTGTCTGTAAGTATACTTTCATGGTTTCATTCACTTTTTCAGATTAAGCTCTATATAAATATCAAAATAACAAAACTTGTATGCGACACAATGAATATTGCACTTTTTGCTAATCAGAAAATCAATATTTCATTATCATAAGGGCGGTAGTTTTGCTCTTTTAAATACTTTTGCATCAAATGCGCAGCTGACAATTTACAGTAATATATGAAATAGAGCATTGATTTTCGAGCCCTTGGTAATCCCTATGACGAATTTCCGTTCCGTTCATTTACGCATTATTTATTAATAGTTTCCGGAAACACATATTATTGAAATACGTCACTAAATGTTTTTAAGTTCTAAATGTCAGAAGTGGAAAGATGACAGCGAATGTCTTTTGTAGAAAGGTCATGAAAGATATAAGAAACTATAGGAATTTTAACAGAAAATGCGAAATTTCTTGTGCTTGGGATAATTTTTTTTAATTAATCTAAAAGAATATTTTAATTACAAAAAATGAGAGAATGCAATTTTAGCTTTATTTCGGTTTACATTTCAATAAATTTGAGAATGCAATCTTAGAATTGTTTCAGGTTACACTTTCGTTTTACGTTTTCAAAGATATTTTTATCGCGATTATTCCATCTACATTCTTTAATTCAAAAGATTTCTTTCTTTCAACACATAGTTTGAGCTTAGGTAGTTTTTTAAGCTTTTATTATGTTCTAGAGCAGTGCTTCTCAACCGTTTTTTCTTCCATGTACGATTTCATTTAGGGGTAGAAGGATTTCGGATTTCTCATAAACATATGTTCCCTCTTCTTTTAACATGTTTTCATTTTCATAGCTGAACTTAGCATAATCATATATTTAATAAATACAAATTACACTGACATTTCCTTGCATTTTAAAGTAGATATCATTTTAGTAAAACAGTCCAAAAAATCAAGTTAGCAATGAAAGTAATTTTTACAATCATTCGTTGATTATTGATCAATGAATAATAAAAAAAAAACTATCAAAATCTGAGGATCTGAGGTAATACAGTCGTTGTGCAACTATTATTAAACGCGGAAGGAAAAAAAAAGGAGATTGCGTAATGATTAATTGAAATTTTAGAGAAGATAGGTTGGAGATTATAAATACTAATGCAGGGATGTAGGTAGAGGAAATCGCTAATTTCAGTGCCCCACCCACTAGCCGTTTTTCAATATCTTTAATTTGTCTACCTTTTCTGTTAAATTTGTCTGGCTTTAATTTCTCTCTTTTTTCCTTTTTTCTATGGAGAGTCTAAGGCATTCGGGTCGTAAGTAAAGGATTTTGGCGCTATCCGTGGTGGCCTACCGGTGACAGCACTGTTGCGCAAAAGAGTAGGACTGTTCGGGTCGTAGGTAGGGGTCGCCGACGAAGACTGGACGCTCACCGCGGCGGTTGACATACGCTGACATGGCGGTTTATATAGCATACCGTCGTCAGGAGCACTGATGACGGTATGTTATATGCTATCGAAACCGGTCTGCTGCTAATTTAATATATTTGGTGCCTTTTCAACTTTGCTCACCTTTTATATTCATTATATTGCACCAAGCTCTATCTCAATAATTATTTAACAACATATAATGTTTTTAACAGAAATCGATTTATAAGAACTCTAAAATTATAGTTCATTCTATTAAGTAGAGCTTAAACAAATTGTTCGCAGTGCATTTAGTTTTGGAACAATATTTAAAAGGCATTTCTCTTTAGGAATTGCAAATATTATATCTGTATATATCTTAAGCTATCAAATGATTTCTTATTTGATATCTGAAAATAAATTTATCTACTATTCCATATATGGTGTCGAATTTAGATGTTAATGTGGCTATATAAAGTTTTACAATTTGAATAGGGCTTTTCTGGAATTTGATCAACGAGAGATCTAAAATTTGGGAAGATCATGTAATCTCCTACAGAAGTTTCAGCCGCTTTTATGTCCATAAAAATTAATCTTCTTTCCGCTCATCTCGGTATTTTTCTGTAAACGGCAGTATTTTGAATGGTAGACATGGCTTACGATTTCTTCAAGAAATATCAAAAATGAAAAGTATACCAAGAGTGATGGGCAGTAGCGCCAACTTTTGAAAAATACTTGGCTGGCTCAAAAATATTGGCTGGACTCAAAAATATTCTTGCTAAATTGTACGACTAGTTTGTTTTTCTTTGAAGGATTGACAGACGGCGAAAGATGAGAATTTTAAGTCAAGTTATCATGTTTTAATAAAGTTGCAATTTTATTAAATTATACTCTCTTGCGTTTTTCCTTATAAAGACACTGATATTTATTGTAATGTCATGATATCATAAACTTGACTACAAATTAAATTAGCAAAGTTAAACTTGGAGCAAAGCATTTCAGTCATTTGGGATTTATGGGTGTCAGTCGGAGAATTAAAACATGTGGCCATTGGCAAAATAAATTCTGTACTAAGGAGGAAAATGAATAATGAAATAAATAATTAGAACAAAGGAAATTGGGTATGCTATGATTCAAAATTATTGTGTGGGCTCAGACCCCATGGGCCCATATAAGTTGGCTCCACTGGTGATGAGGCGTGTAAACATTAGGAAAGTACTACTGAAATTTCTGAAGGGATAAATGCCCCTGAAAATGAACAATGAAAATCGAAAATGGAGATGACATTTGATTGATGATATAAAATACATTTAATGAATATTTACATCACAGGATCGGGAGCAAACATCAAGATGCGCTTAAGTACACAATACAGGGAAAAGGCTCTCCCCACTATAAACAACAATCCGTCAAAGTGATGTTTTTAGCCATCTTTCTTGCCCTCATTATTCCTTGGTCGTCATCTATCAGTAGAATTTTTGACATCGTTCAATGCATTTAATGGAATCTATAACCTGCATTTTCTTATAGATAAAAAAACTGCAAGACTTGATTTTTTAATAAACTGAATAACTAATATTAAAATTGAATACACTTTATAAAATTGAATAATTAAGTCTAAACAGTAAATATTCATAGAACATGCCACTTGAAAGAACATATTTTTTAGGTATAGCACTGGAGTTGTCGTGAAGAGTCATTCACGGCTGTGAAAATAAATAAATAAATAAAGAATAAAATTAAAATGTCCAAACATAAAAATTACACTTACAGTGTAATTTTTATATATAGTGAGTGTTTTATGTATTGTGTAGTTTTAAGTTAACACCTACTGTTTTCGTAAACTGGAATAAAAAAAATAAAAAAAAATCAGAAACCTTCATTTTCTTAGAAATATTATTTTAATTATTTGAAAATAAATGTAAAAATCAGTAAAATGTTTTTAATTTTGTATGTTTTATATTGCTATTGAGCAGAATTATTGCCCCATCCATTTTCTATATTTTTATGAATCTCCAAAGGAATGAATCGCACATTTTTTTCCATCGCTGATAGCTGGTTAATGTAATTTTTAATGCAAGATATATTCTGTTTATCGATTTAAAGATTAATTTGTATTGTAAAATAACGTTTTAATAATTTGTCATTGTAATATAAAGATCTGACATAGTTTACCTGTAAATAAACCGTAGAAAGACTTATTTTTACAGCTAACTTTCATGGCTTTTGCATAATTGCATATATTTCCTGTATTCTATTGATTACCTTCACTAGTAGATTTTCTTAATTCTACCTTCATTTGAAACTTTTTCTATCACATTTCTATAACATTCAGTTTTATATTTTTTGACGGTTATAATACTTATTTGAAGAAAAGCATTTTAAAACCAATAAAGTTATCTAAGTGCATGTTTGATAATTTAAAAATAATGAATCGCATAGCGTCTATCTGAAATTTCATCAAAAATAAATTTCTCTGGCATTAAATATTCGATTCAAATTCCATGAATTTTCATCTTTTTTTTTTTTTTTTTTTTTCTTTGAGAAAAAATAATGTTTTTGTGTTCGTAAACCTATTTTTTAAAACAAAGTAAAGTGTGGTAATACCTTTTTTATGAACCGTGAACCTAGTAGTTTGAGTACTGAAATCTAGTAGCGCAATGGTCGATGCCCCTTTACACCACACTGAAGGTCGAAAGTTTAACTGACAGTATGGCAAAGTGCCCTGCATCTTTCATATTTTCGGATTTGCTAACACTAAACACGCTAGATTGAGAATTAAGGAGCTACGTCAGTCAAAAGTGGAGAATGCTAATTAATGCCGTTTGCTAATGCTAATCCTATGAAAGAAATTTATAAAGATATCTTCGTTGCATTTAAATATTTTTATTTTTATTATTTTTTATTTATTTATTTATGTATTTAATTTACATTGAATAGATGAGATTGATCTGAATTTAGGCCGTTTTTTACTTTTTCGATTTTGCTTGCAGATATTTTTTATGAGCGCACTTTTGCTCACCAAACCGGCTCCAAAAATGAAAGAGTCCTCGTAAAAATTATCTGTAGACGAATTAAAAAAGGTAAAAAATGGCCTGCATACAGATCAATCTGAGCTATACAATGAAAATGAAAAAAAAAAATCCTTTAAAAATATTAAAGTACTACCGGAGATAGCTTTATAAATTTCTTCTATAGGATTAGAATTAGCGAACGGGTTCTTTCATTTGAATGAAGTATCTTCTTAACCCTCTGAGCGTCTTGCAAATGGGTAAAATTGTAATGTTGTTTTATCCGCATTTTGTTTTATATCTTCAGGAAATATGATTCTTTCAACATTGCGAAAAAAACTTAATTAAAAATATGACTGTAATCCTAGAGAGTATTAATCACTCTAAAATGTTGTGAAAATACATTAAATCTGCAGAATTATATTATTTTAAATATGGCTCATATTGCAGTGAAACCTGGAGCTTAGTGAACGGAATATTACGTTCCAAACACTTAGAGGGAACACATTCGCTGCCGATCATGCGCCAGCGCATGATATGGCGCCAACGTTAAGAGGCCACTCACGCGCCAGCGCGTGATGTGGGATGATGTCTCGATAACCAGTCACACGCTGCTGCGGGAAAATCTTTCACTGATTCTTTGTTATAAAAAGTAAATCAGCTTCTGGGAAAAACCCACTTTTACAGTGCGGCATTAACTATCATCACATATTCATGTAACCGGCAGCGAATGTGTTAAGCACTGGTCGTCCAATGTTAGCATGACCATCTGACCTATGCCGTATGCTACAACTCGAGATCTATGATCGAGAAAATAGTGTATGGCACTGTAGGGCTTCATCCTTAATGGGTCGTAAAACATAAGGCTATATATTTTTTATTTAGTAATTATACGTTATAACATTTAACAAGTTTCCTGTTTTGTTTTAAAAATAATTAAAATTGTATGAAAAATGTTCCTACGTACAAAATAGTTTGGTCTTAGTATAAATACATCCTAATATTTCAGAAATTTTTAAGCCTAAGAAAAAAAAATAATAAGTGATGTTTCATAACAAGAAACAGGCCTTAATTAACACTGAAGTATAAGTAAAAATTATTTTACAAAAATATTTGCTAAAACATTTTGAACAGAAAAGCTTGAATATGTAAAATTTAATAAAAATAAAAGTCATATGTAGAATTAATATAATTTTTGTTCGTTTATTCAAATACAGCATAATATTTATCACAGATAATTTACCTCCTTTTTTCTGGGATAATGTAATTTAGAAAAGTAATTGCAGCGGAAATAATGATAAAATATACTTCGCTGTAACTTTATATTCAAGATATAATTTGCCAAATGCTTTTAATTTTATGCAATGTTTTTTACCCCGATGTAATTTGAGGTTAATTAATAAGAGTTAAAAGAATCTTGAAGCATGTATTTCAACTAATTAAATGGTTCTTTACATTCGGAATATATGGGTGATTTAGAGCATATTTAAATGCTTGGAATCAAAGTTTAGGAAAAAGACATAAATTATTAAACGTGCAATTTGTGTTTTAAATGAAAAAACTTTTTGTGATAACTTTTGTGTTTAATGACTTTAAGTGTCACAAATATGAAAGTTATGGCATTAATTGCTGAAAATCAACTACTTTAGATTCTTATTTAAATATATGTTAGCATATGTTTCGAAGTGAAAAAAATAATATTTCGCATGGCTTTAAATTCCATGACAATCAATACTCTATTAATTTTAAAAGTATTATAAAACAATGATATCCTCAATAGCATTTATGAGGCAGTTAATAGAAGCCAATGTTCACAAATATCATGATGCTGGCCCTCGTTGGTGGCTGATTTCCGCATTTTCGGTGATAAAGTTGACGCATCCCCTCATATTTTTTACCATCCAGTTTCTAAAAAACGATGGCTATTCGTTCTTCATTCGTTAGGAAGAGCATTTTTTCAAACATTTGTGAAAGAAATCAAAATGTTATTGTTTTCATAGAAATGGATCGTTTCTTTTGTACACCCTGTATTTATTTATTTTACATTAGAGGTATGCATAATGATATGATAATTTGTAATGATAAATGTGATTTGTTTAAGAATGAAGTTATTGCAGTCGATCTTGAGTGCAGTTCCTGCTTTGTAACAATTGCAATTCTACAAAAAATATTTGCACTCCACAATAGCTGATTTTTTTTATTTTTTTTCAAGTGGAAAACCATTTTTAAAACTTCATCATACTATATTAATTTACCTACGAGTGATTATCAGAATGTAAACCTTAATGCCGAAATTTACATATATGAATATAGAGCTTTTACTTTTGAGCAGCTTAGTCATAGATCCGGACACCGCTGCACAGAACTTTACCTCATTGAGTTAGCGGCTAAAAATTCATGGCAACTTAAAACACGATTCGCATATTAAGATACAATTGGTGCGCCGCCAAGTCATATCATTGTGGAAAACAGAACTATTTTGGTTACTTATTGCCGTGTTTACTATTATGTTTCCCTGCTTCCAGTTTTCCATGTTTTCGTATCTTTGGGTTCTGGAAAAAACAGCGATGAACCTACTGATCAACCAAAAAATAAAAAATTAAAAAAAAATTAGGTCTGCAAATAGTTTTTACCAAGATAAGATCTTGCAGACCAATTACATTTTAATATATTCGTTTGATATTATACGTTCTCTCTAACCCTTAAATTCAGCTGTTAACTGGATAAACTGATGGCTATAAACGTTATATTCTTGTTTACTTTGGTTAAATTTGACAAATTAGACCAATTTTTCCACAAAAGAATCTTTTGAAGACGCACTGTATTTACATAGGTTCAAGTTGAAAGGTAATTAAATTTAACGTTTTATTATTCATGTTTGCATTTAACGCAGTGCAGATTAAATTTGAATGTATTGATTTTGAATTCATTCATACAATGTTTTCCTTGTTAGAAATCTGATATATCTGTGTCTCAAAAGCAAATTAAATTATATCTAGATATATATATATATATATATATATATATATGTCATATTGTACAAAATATTGAAACCTTACTATGTAAACATATCTCATTACATATCCAAATTTTATTCGCTTAGGTTGTAGTCTTTAAAATACATATGAACATATACTGTTGAAAATAGAATCAATACTTTGCAAACTTACTGCAAATTGAATGAAATCGTGATTTTAAAATTTAATTTTGAATTTTTCTCTTTAGTGGAAAGATACATAAATAGATTAGATGATTTAGAAATTGAAGTTTTTATTTATTCGGAATACATGAATTAATATCTGAAAATGGAACTAATATGAAATATTTTTAAAGCATCTTTTAAAATTTTCAATTTAAACACAGGTAAAAAGCTTCTGAATTCATGTTTACCAATTTATTAAAATATGTATTAATGTAGGAAGTAATTTGTATCAATAAACATTTCATGCTTTATAAATCAGTTTTTTTTAAATGTCCGTTTATGAATTTTTATTTTCATTAACGTGTAAACGAAACTTCCTAAACGTTAAATGCATAACTTGAACATCAACAAGACGCGTGGGGGAACTCATGCCCCGCCTATAAAGTTACAGGAATGATTTTGCGTACTGACTTAAGAATGCATTAAAAAATCATTTGAAGTTAGAGTGAAAAAGATTTTGAACTGTGCGATTATATTAAACTATACAATTACATATTTGCGCTAAATAGTGACTTTATAATGCACTGTATCTGTCCCACTTGCGATTTCTCTCTATTCTAAAAAAATCCCTGTCGGCTTAGCCTATAGGCGGAGGTAGATTTCGAAGAGATTTCAACAACAAAAAATAAAATATGATTAGAAATAAACGCAGTTTAACAACTTTGCTTGGCCGCTTTTGAAAAATTTTTTATTTCATTTTTTTGTAAGAACTGGTTTTAACCCGGCAGGACGCGCGCTTATTTTAGTAACAGGAGGACGCGCGCAGGGTCGAAAAGGCCCGAGAATATTTTTTCGTGAGTTAAAGCACTGACATTTCTGTAAAAACCAGAAATCCATTTTCTAAAATGTATTTAACGCTTAATGCATTCAATCAAAACAAAATATAAGGAATACTTACATTTTAATAGCATGAAGTACATGTTGGAATAGTATGTTCGCTAGTAAGTAAATATAGTAAACCTATAAGTGCTTTTACTTCAATTACTGTAGTTCTTTTAGCATCGCGATCTCTCTGAAACGTTTCAGCTTTTTTTTCGTTATAAATATTTGTATATTTTACTATATTTGACAACATATTTTCATCGATTAACATTAGTAACGAATCAACTGGAGTTGACACTTTTAGCTTCCCCTATATTTCCCGATAACTTCGTTATAATATTACTAGCGGGAGTTCTAACATTCTGACGATATTTCTTTTTATACCACTTTGTACATTTATCTTTCCCTAAAAAGTACTCTTCGCCCGAATTATCGGAGAAATCTTCTGATTCTAAATCTTCTTCAGAAGAAGTTTCATGGGGACTGAAATCTTCATAATCGCTTAACTCTTCACTTTCTTCACTTAATGAAGATTCCCCAGTAGATATTTCAGCTAATAAAGTTTCTAAACGTTTCATTTCATCGGCATAATTCAATTGACGAAGCATTTTGACGCTGATATTTTTAAAATTTGCATTCCATAAAAATTACACCACGACGCGCGCAGGGTCTTAAAGGCCCGTCGACTGAATTTCTCCTATAGTAGAATCCACTAGACTGAAGGAATGGTTTTCCTTCGAAAGAGGGTGACCTTCAATGCAGCTACACCGTAGCGTTCCTACTTCAGTCGAAAGGGGGTGATAGGATTGATAATGCTTCGCACCTGCGGGCCTTTTAGGCCCTGCGCGCGCGCTGCCGGGTTAAAAGAATCATTTTAAGCGAAATTCACCTCAAATGCACATTTTGACAGCATATTTTGAAATAAATTCCGATTTTATTAAAAAATCGACCAATACGGCACATTATATACTTCCTAAATAAGAAAAAACTGTCAATTGAATGCAAGCAAAATTGAATTCAAAAATGAGTCATAAAATAACCAATTTGTTATTTAAATACATCCTCAATTTTACAATCACGATCGCTTGGGAAAATTCTGTTCAAAACACCCATTTTGGAGCCTTTTTTGAAATGTATTCTGCTTGAAATAAATTGCATTTAAAAGTACATTTTTTTTTCTCTACACGATGGTGTAAAAGTTGAAAATTTTCGATGTTTAGAAGTATAAAACTTGCAGTACCAAAAATTGCAAAATCGAATTGCATGTGAAAGTGTTGCCATTTGTAAAATGACGTATGCGTTACGCACATATACGTTCGACCTTTCTAATATAGATCTATCTAGTCAAAAGTTGAATTATAAATTTCTAAATAATTTCGTAAAGACAATTATTTCTAGTAACAAACTTGAAAAAGTACTTAATTAATAGATATATGTTAATCTAGATCCAAAACGCTAAATATATAAAAAAAAAGAGAAAATAATTATGCTGTGATAATCGTTGCCTTAGCTCTAAAGTCAAAACAATTTCAATTCTTTTTTAAAAAAAATTCCAATTTACGAAAAGTGGTGTTCAGACAGGCTTTATTAATGACATTTAAAAATTTCGCCTTTTTTAAAATATCGAAATGTAATTTTTTCAGATTTAAAATTGTGAACCCTGTAATCATTGAAAAAAAAATTATATTAAAATTCACAGTTGACTTAATTTACATTTATTTCAGACAAGGTCATAAAATTAACTAAGAATAACTACTTGTACAGAGGAAATTTCTCAGATTTAATAAAGAAAAGAAATTCTATTAAAATTTCGTATTGACAATCGGTCACCTAGTGAGAGCTGTTCCCACTGTTCCCATTGCTGTAAGGGCCCGAGACACTGTGAATGAGATTGTTGATACTGGATGATGCTTCCCTTAATAATAAAAAAATGAAATAGCACCATTTACAAAATATATGAAATTATTTTAACCCTTTCGTGTCTGGTTTACTATTAATAGTACATATCTTTTCATCGAATATTATTTTTTTTTAACAATTCATTTGTTACTTTCTTTATATAGAAATTATGGTATATGTCTGTGCCTTTCTTATTATGACTTCATTTATGTTTTGACATTTAGTAATAACAATAATAATAAAAGTTTACTTATTTCTCTTTGCACCATTTGCAATTTCTTTATTTTAAACATATATTTCACTCTTTAAATTTAAAATATAGGTTACTTTTTAGAATGAATTGCGTGTAATAAAATGAAAAAAAAAATAGAAAGCTGCAATATCTGTTAAACCCTTTTATAATACGACACTTTCCAAATGCCTCCAAAATCTTTTCCTTAACCTGTTATCATAACAATATGAATTGAAAAGTACACAAAATAAGCATATTCATTGCATTTCAGACAACGAGATAATCTTTGAACATTAGTATGTCTATTTGGATAGCTACGATCAGCATTATTAAAGCAATAATAATTTTATTCTCAAAAAAAATTGAACACGAAAGGGTTGATACAATGGCATATTCTTTAGATGAAATTACTTATTATATTTGAAAACGTGCACAAAAATGCTGAAAATTTTCTACATTTACACATACTTTGATAAAAACAAAATTATGTTTTTTTTAAAAGTTGAAATTTGAAACTTTGTTAAACTTTGAGACATATTCGCAACAAACATTTGTGACCGACAAAATTAAAAAAACGTATTTAAAAATAAATTTGGTAAAACGTTTTCTTTTGAAAAAATATATATATTGCGTATTTTCAATGGATGTAGCTTTCAAAACAGGAATAAAATAAGCTACATAAACATATAACTTCGTTATTTCTTTCAATAGAAATTTATTTTGTAAAAAGAACGTCGAAAATGTTTCAGAATATTTTTATTCAAATACGAAATGCTATCACAAAAAGAATGTGCTTAGATTTACATCAAACTGTAAAATATTTTAAATGTACTTTGGGGTGCATACATCTTTTTGCGTTAAATTTCAAAACCGTACAATAAGCACGACAATAAATACACGTGAATGATTTCTGATAAAACTCGGAGCTATAGTATATAAAGAAGTGAAGATTTATGAATCGTCAGATATATGATTTGTTTTGGCGAGTGTCTTGAATATTGTTTTTGCTGTGTTTGTGTAATAATCCGTCCTAATAACGTCGTATGCATACTTTTCTATAGATGTTGTTTAAGACTGGATGCGTAAAAGTGGAATGCTTTTAGTGGATGCAAATAACGCCCTTTCATATATAAAAAAAGCAAGTGATATTTAAATGATCAAATTAAATTACTATGAGAAGTGGGTATGTAAATTTTGAGAAGATGAAAATTATGACGGGTTTAGATTTCACATGGAATTCCATGATCATGTCAATTTGGAATATATATATATATTTTCATTCGAATGTATGACAAATGTAAGAGCCTCAATTGATAAACAAAAATACTTTTACAAAAGTATTACAAAAAGTAACTTCTACAAAAGTACTTTTTAAAGAGTATCAGACTTCTGCACAAATTAAAATGCAATTGGTGTTAAATTGAAATTTAATTCTACACATTGAAAAAAAAATAGTTTCCTTCTTTCATTTAAGAAAGAACTATAGAAATTATAACTATTAAATAAAACATCGCATTAGGTAAGTAATTATGTTCCATCTCAGAAAAACGGCATTTCTGTGTTCGAAATACCATTCAAATACTTTTTGGAATCCTATGCGGTAAGAATTCGATAATCATTTTCTAACTAGTCTAATTATTGTACTCGGAATATAATAGCAATTGTAATCTGCTTCTACGCACTCCCTTTATTTCTCCTTATCGAAATTCTTTAATTTTAATTAATCTCATTAACACGCGAAAACATAATTATCCTATTTCTACAAATAAAACTTAATTACTTTTTATTATGTCATCACGAGCTTATTATTTCTTTTACCGTGACAAGTTTTTATTTTATCTTTTTAAATATGTAAATTCACCAGGATACTGCTTTTCGCATATATTGCTTGAAAGAAATTTTACATTATCGTATAAAAAACATTTCAATATCTTTAAATTATATAGCTATATCATTAAGGGTGTTCTTAAATCAAAAAGGACAACTTTGTGACAAG
This sequence comes from Maratus speculifer, assembly GCA_964019185.1. Classification (NCBI taxonomy): domain Eukaryota; kingdom Metazoa; phylum Arthropoda; class Arachnida; order Araneae; family Salticidae; genus Maratus; species Maratus speculifer. The sequence goes on along the minus strand of OZ025294.1, from coordinate 3,748,396 downwards.
TTTTAATTTATTTTTGTTCGGAAATGCTTCAAACTAGGAGGTGTTGTTATTCAAAAACTGTCTAATTGCACTCTTTTTTTTTTTTTTTTTTTTTTTTTTTTTTTTTTGTACAAACGTAATAGTTCTTTCATAACACGCCTTCAAAGCTGATGTTTTTGTACACGTTTATCGACGAAAGCAGAAAAACCGGTCGAAAAGCAGGAGAAAAACGGGTGATTACTTGTTCGAAATAGCTTAGAACTGGATAGGTAATTTAATTATCGTAAATTGGAAAAATTAAGTTTTATTTGAAATCGTTTTAATAGTCAGGCCTTCCAATTTCATATCTTTCTGATAAAAAATGAAATTGTAAATGTGTCAAAACATTTTGCGCTTGTTGAACGGAACAGTTGAGAATAGCCTCAAGTGTATTTTCAATGCCATTTTATATACACTGCTCAAAACAACTAAAGGATATTTGAAGTTTTATATAAAATAAAGATATAAACGAAATTTTTTTTTGCCGAAAATAGAATTGAGAATCACAAATGCAAATTTTTCTGGTTTTCAAACTGTGGAGTATGCAAATTTTGAGTTCGGCGTCAAAAACGTCGCTTCAGCGGCAGCGAATGAAATTTGATTTTCAACTGGATAAAAGAGAATGAAGACAAGGATGATCGGCATTCAGTGATTGCTTTTGTTTCGATGAGTACAATGTCTCAGCGAAGTCATTTGACAGATTCAGAAGCTTGGAGAATTATTGGTAGGTTAGAAAGGGGCCAAACTCAAGCCGAAGTGGCGCAAACCATTGGAGTGTCACAAAGTGTCATTTCCAGGATCTGAAGCCTTTTTTGGAGAGTGATTGATCAGGCCGAAGACCAGGGCAAGGTCGTACACGGGCAACAAGGCCCAATGAAGATCGGTATTTAGCGTTAACAGCTCGGAGACACCGAAACATGAACGCTACTCTTCTACAACAACACTTTCACTCGGCTACAGGCACCACGATTTCAACTCAGGCTGTCCGAAACCGGCTCCATGCTGAAGGTCTGTATGCTCGCCGACCGATGGTATGTGTTAGATTAACATCAAGGCATCGTCGCGACCTCAGGGAGTGGGCAACCGAGCATGCCAACTGGAGGAGAAATGAATGGAGCAATATTCTGTTTTCTGACGAGTCCCGTTTTTCTGTGCATCCGGATAATAGGCGTATTTTCATCTGGAGGGACCGTGGCAGTAGGAATAATCCTGCGTTCGTGCACGAAAGTGTCAGATTTGGCGGTGGAGGAGTGTTGGTGTATGGTGGCATCTCCATTGACGGGCGCACTGACCTCTACATCATTCGAGATGGAGCTCTGACTGGTCGCCGATATAGGGATGAGATCCTCAGACATATTGTAGTCCCTTACGCTGCAGCAATCGGAGATAACTTCATTTTAATGGATGCAGGTCACATCGTGCAAACCTGGTGGAGGATTTCCTTTTCGCGGAAGAAATCGTTCGAATGGAATGGCCAGCGTGTTCTCCAGACATGAATCCAATCGAGCACGTTTGGGACGCTCTAGGAAGACGAGTTTCCGGCCGCCAACAACCCCCACAAACTCTCGAAGAACTGGAAAGAGCTCTTCTGGAAGAGTGAGGCGGAATACCCCAACTCGTCATTAATAGTCTCATTGAGTCCATGCCTCAAAGGTGTTCAACGTTGCTGGCCGCCCGTGGAATCCATACCCCCTACTGAAAATGATTTTCTTTGAAGAAAACACCGTTTCTTATTCTTTTTTTCTCATATGCAGAAATTGTGTTTTTTTCTTTTTGTACATAAATGCGCAATAAAATGCGTTTTTTTCTGCCAAACATGTGTAATTTATTCTCATATAACCTACTATGTCTGTCGACCATGTATCAACCAGCTAAAAAGTTTCCCAGATACAAAATTCACCTAAAACTGCAATATCCTTTAATTGTTTTGAGCAGTGTATATTCTAAGTAGATATAGGGCACCTACTTTTTTTTTTTACCCTTTCAGTGCGGAATTCGTTTTAGAGTGTTAATGCTCTGTGCACAATATTTTGAGCACTGCAAAGCTCATGACGAGCACAATAGAGGCCGTGAACGCGTAGACGACATTTGTCGACGCATGCTGTAGTCTACATCACATATGGACATTAGTCGACTCCCGCACTAAAAGTGTTAAAATTACACACTTAATTCAAGGCGCTGCATACCAACAAAAAAAATATGTTTGTTGAAAATAAAAAATCAAGGGTAAATTTATGAGTGAATAATAAAAAATAAAAAATTGCGAAATTGCGGCACATTTTTTTGTTTTACAAAATCATCGATTTTTCATAAATAAAGCTAAAGAATACTCCCAGCTATATTTTAAGAAATAAATTCAAAATTTCCTGCGGCAACATCGTTGGCTAATGGCATACATCAGTTTACATCTCTAGAGTGCAAGCGATAAATCTAAAATAGATTTCTTTGTGTGGATTTGAAATCCAATGAGTATAAAATATCCATTTTAGCTAACTTTTTGAAAGAAACATGATCGCCACATATGATAGCTGTGAAACCTCTACTACTTTTTTAAATGCCCGATATTCCATCTAATTTAAATTTCAGACAACGCATGAAAAGTCGAAAATATAAACAACTTTTGTATCACATTATTAATGCATTTTCCGTTTGTAATGCAGATTTATTTTGTAATTGAAGTAGCAACTTTTTAAAGCTTAAAAAAGGAAAAAAAAGCTTCCTACCTGCTATTTAAACTTTTTCGGGTCTGGTGTACTATTAATAATACATGTATTTTAATGGAGTATTTTTTTTAAGAAAGACTTTTACTATTTTTTGCATGTAGTCATGTTAGTATATGTCTATGCATTTACTATATGACTTCATTTATGCTTAGATATTTCGTAATAATAATAATTTTTATTATTTTCTTAATTCTCTTTGCACGGTTAGCGATTTTTTTATTTTAAACATACATTTCACTCTTTTAATTTAAAATAAAGGCAACTTTCTTAAAGGAATCATGTGTAATAAAACGCAAATACTAGAAAATTTTAATCAAAGTTAAATATTATTGTAGTACAATATTTTCCAAACATCTCAAAAAATTCTCCCTTTGCCTATAATCATATGGATATGAATTAAATATTAAGCAAAACAACAACATTCGTTATTTTTTTGTCAATGAAATATTAGTTAAACACTAGTTTATCTATTTGGGTATCTAGTGTTAATGTTATTAACGTAAAAGTAATTTTTTCTAAAAATTGAAAAAAAATGACCGAAACGGTTAATAACCATTTTTAAGAAGTTTTGATTTTGGTTAAGTGGAATTACCTATTTGAGTATGTATGTGAGCATGTGGTGCAATTTCCAATTTTGGTACTTGCTGTTTAATGTATATGGTGCACGAATTTTTCTAGAATATATTGTCGTCAAGAAGCTCTATTTTATAATTTAATAAAAACAAAAAGTTATGCATAATCAAAAATTAGAAAAAAAAAACTCTTCTGGCAAGTTCTTTAGACACAGGTAGATTTCAAAGTTATTTCTTCTAAAACTAAGCATCCGTCCTCTTTTTAATTTTTTATTTGTATTTCATATCCTTTTATTTTATTGCTTTAAGAGTTAGACCTATCAAAAACTTGTACATATAAAAGTTGTACATAACATTAAGTGTATTTAAAATAAAATTTAGCGAGTTTCATATCGTGTAAATTTACAAGGTGATGAATTTTTATCATCTTCAACTACCCTTTTTTATTTTCTTTCATTTAATTTTGGTATAAGAGTTGATTCTATCAAAAACTTGTCAATATAAAATTGTAAATAATATCAAGAAGATATAAAGTTAAAAGTGTTCATACTTATAACTGTCAAAATTTACTCAGATATATTAGAAAATGTAATAGCGCAATGGCATTTACATCATTTAAAAATATATATATTAGGACATTTCAATTTAATATCTATATAGTTTAAAATACAAAATGTAATTTACTGATATATTTCGTTTGGTTTAAACTTCGTGTGAAGAAACTGACCAACGTAGCGGACAATGCCTGCTAGTACAACTAAAAGTCTGGAGGAAATTGAGACTTTTCATTTTTTATAAAATTTCACTTGGCAGTTCCATCGGTTAGCTTGAGAGATGCATTAAAATTCGGCAACGTAGGACACTAACAAAATCTCAGACAATTTGTATAAAGCAGTTGGAAAAAGGAGCAGAACAGAGAAAAACTCAACAGAAAAAACAATGGATGGATACTAACTTTGCATGACCGACATATTTTTTTCCCATTTAACACCATTTATTTTCAATAACATATAAATATACTAAAATAATTTTACTGCAAAAAAGTGTTTTGTATTCCATTGAGAAGGAAATGAACAATTTATTTAACACTTTAAAAATAAGCGATATTTTCTGAAAATGCTTCATTTTAAAATTCAATGTATTGTTTTTGTTTTGTTTACCTTCTTTTTTTTCTGTAAACTACTGTTTCTAAAAACAAACAGCAAGAAAAAAAAACAGTATTTTATAGAATATTTATTTTCAAAAAAATGATTAACATTTTCACAAAACTGAAAAACAAGAAGAATAATTTGTTCTGAAGTAATTCAAAAAAGTGTGCAAAACGAAATAAATGGAATTTTACTGTTAATTAAATTTCAACACAAAGTTTTTTTATGTTTTTTTTTCTTTGATGTTCCATTTAATGATCCGGATCATTTTATCTTCACAAACTTTAATAAATTCTAAATTGATTTTTGGAAAAATACGTTTTTATTTATTCCAGAGAAAATAGCGAAATTGTAAAAATAAAACGATTATTTCCTGAAATAATTTCTTACATAGTAAATAAGTTTTTGTAACCAGATGATAAATATGAATATTAAATTACAGTGACACTTCCCCTTGTGACCATCTCCCTGAATGTTCATTCTTAATGAAGTTTATTCTCATATGCTCAATATTGCTTTTAACTCCATTCACGGACCATCTCTGTGTAACTCCCTCCATGAGCGACCAATTTCTGTGAATAAAATGAAATAAATTCTTTTTCCACAATTTTTTTGCTTTAAATTCAACTATATTTTTGAACTAAGGATATAGACGGTTGCATTGTAAACGTTTCATGAACGTTTATGATTTAAAAATAACAGTTTGCACAAGCTCAAACAAGAATGAATTCGAATTTTTAAATAGAAATGTGACGCAGTAACAATGTTTTCTTGAAACAGAATATAAAGTAAGGCAACTCCTCAACATATTAACCCTTTCAGGTCTGAGGTAATATTTAAAGTCCGTGTCTTTTCTTCGATTATTATTTGGTCTAAACAATTACTTAATTACTACCTACATATAAAAATGATAGTATATGGCTATGCCTCTCTTATTATGATTTAATTTATGTTTTCACATTTAGTAATAATAACAATAAATGTTTTTTTTTTAATTCTCTTTACACCGTTGGCGATTCCCTTATTTTATACATCTATGTCAGTCTTTAATTTTAAGTTAATTTTCTGAACATACCAAGTGTGATAAAATACAAAAATATTTAGAAATTTGTAATACCTTCACCAATCACGTTGTAATTCATTAGTTTCCTAACGTCTACAAAAATTCTTTTTTAGCCTATTTTCGTATTAAAATGTATTAAATAGTACACAAAAAAGTACATTCGTTAGATTTCAGATAATGGGATATTCTTTCGTAAGTCTATTTGGATAGCCACGATTAACGTTATAAAAATAAAAGTAATTTTGATCTAAAAATGGAAAACAAATTGGACCCGAATGGGTTAAATCGATTTTTGCACAGTGTTCAGAATGTACTAAGTAGAAATAATAAGTTAATACGGAATATCTATTTTAGTAATTTTTAAAGGTACCATGAGTCTTAAAGATTTGAAATACTAAGTTATGACTGCGCCATTGTTTCACAGAAAAATACACTTTTGAAAAAATTATTTTATTTTTAAGTTTTGAATTCTGATTTTACTAACGTCAGAGATAAACAAAATATTTTGAATTTCATATCATGTTTTTGCGAATTTATGAATGCAACATTTGTATAGCTTTTTCAAGTAAATAAATCTGTAAATATATTATGTTCGAAAGTTTTACATAAAAGAAACATTAAAAAAATATTATCGGAAAATGAATAATTCACTTGGACGGATCTCTCATATCTGAAATAGTAAACATACATATTTCTACTTGTAAGCCGATATATATGTAAAAACAGTATCGGAAAATATATCTTAATCCTTTATATTCAGATGGTAACATTAAATAATATTAAAGAAAATTTAATATGAAATATACTTAAACTGTTAATCAAAAATAGATTTTTCTTTTGATGCAAAATATTTTGCTTGATCACATTAATAAATTATAATGAAACAGTCCAAGTTAAATAATTTTAAAAAATATAAACAAGATGTATACATTAATAAACGGTCAAGCATGAGTGTAACTCGTGCTCAGAGGGTTCCGTACTATAAATATAAGAATTATTAACTAGATTGTGTTATTGAAAGAAATCTTTCCTAAAAAATAAAAAGATTTTGCGGAAAACTATACAACATAGGGTTGAGTATGGTGTAGATGTTAACATATCTTAATTATTCTTGAGTGTGATACAAGGCAAACAAGTTTAAAACCAGAACATGTTTAAAAGAAAGTGTGTCCTTTTTCAAAATGGTATTTACACAGATTTTATTTTAAAATCATTTATTAAATAAAACTTCTGATTAGAAACACGTCTGTCTACGATCAGAATTCAGATTAATTAAGGTATGTTGGCATCTATGTGTATAGATGTACATAGTAGAAAAGTATGAATGTCTATATCATAAAATTTCAAACATACATGAGATTTTAATAATACCACATACTGCTATTCTGCATAACTCTTTTTTTTCATCGTATGTTAATTTGTTTTCAGTTATTTATGAACTTAATTTGGTACTGACAATAAAAATAGTGCACATTTAAACTTCATTTCCAATTTCATAAAACTAAATTCAACGTAGTAATAATATAGTGTTTCACATTGCAGCTAAAATAAAACCCTTGTTTGCAGTTCAAACCTGACATTGTGCTTAGCTGGCTTCGAAAGTTATATGTATTTTTACTCATATCTATTTTTTTCTTATTTTAGGTTGAAGAGAAAAGTAAAGACTATTCAGCTATGCAGAAAGTTAAGCAGTAATCAACAAACAGAAACTATATGCAAGGTTCAGAGTGATTTTATATGTATTGCAAAATATCCAAGACAAACTGTAAATGAAAACATTACGAACTTGATTAATCAAGGAATTTGCTAATGATGAATTTTCTTTAACATTCAGCTATTTTGTTTAAACATGTCTTAAATATATGCAACGAAATAATTCTATAAGCTTCCATATTGCTAGGTACTACCTGGATTACATTTCAGGTAATATGAAATATAAAATAAGAAAAAATGACTATCTTTACTTTTCAAACGATCTTAAGATTGTCTGAAATTTAAATGAAATGAAGAGATCATAATATCTCTTTTCTACTTATAAAGTACAAGAAGACACATTAGTAGCTTTATATAGTATTATAGTAATTATTTTTCAAAGAAATGAAACAACATTAAAATATGAATAACTAAAGGTTAACTCCGTATTCAATTTCAAGAAAAAAAATCAGAAAGGGGATAATTATATAAGATGTGCATTTTGTGAAAGAGGTACATTTTAATTTTCATCATAAAATTTGTAGATACTCATATATGGATATCAGCTATTCTTCGTGACAATATAAACAGTCAGTATAAAGTTATTAATCATTATATTCGAACTTTACGGTATCAGTCAAATTATTACTAAATAAATTTCAACATTTAATAGCATACGAGATTATGTCAATGCTACGTTTCATCATGCTCAAATATTTAGAAGTTTTTAAAAGTTTTGATTAAATTGATTCTATAATATATATGTAATGTACTGTTGCATAATTGTTAACAGTACATTTTAAATGAGGTGGATTTTTACTATTCAATAACATGTGCGTACGTGAAAAGTTTTAAGAAATCATTATCATTTACATTGTTTCAGAGAACTGAAATACTCCAACAAAATGGCGTATTTAATGAACGAATCGTTTATTATTTTAAATACCACCAATTCCTCTGACGAATTGTACCATATTGACGGCATAAAACTTCAGAATACCATCTCAGATACAAACAACTTTAATTTTACAAATACAATTTCTTTACCCATCGATATTCCGCTGACAACGCTTTTGCCTTTGTCAATATCATTAGGATTATTGATTATTGTGACTATTATTGGAAATGTGTTTGTTATGGCTGCTATTTGCCGTGAAAGAAATTTACAAACTGTGGGCAACTACCTGGTATTCTCTCTGTCATTTGCTGACTTCATGGTTGCCTGTCTCGTAATGCCACTAGGAGCACTGTACGAGTTGATGGATCAGAACTGGATACTGAGCTCGGAATTGTGTGAAGTCTGGACATCGGCAGATGTTTTGTGTTGCACAGCTTCCATACTTCATTTGGTAGCAATAGCTCTGGACAGATTTTGGGCTGTGACAAACATTGACTACATGCAGCAAAGAAGTAGAAAAAGAATTGGAATAATGATTTTTCTAGTGTGGATAGTGGCAGCGATAGTTTCTTTCTTGCCGATATTGGGTTGGAAAGACGACATGTTTCTGCAGAGAATAAAAGAGGAGCAGAGGTAGGTAATTTTTTATTTTTATTTTATTATAGATTGTAGAGGATTTCCAGCAAATAAAACTCCGATTTCAAAATAAAATTCCTCAAAAACAAATATCAATAGAATTATGCAGTAAACAGTTTATTTATTAGGTAAGCTGTGGAAATCTTATGCAGAATTTTCGAACGGTGAGTATTTTGAAAAGATTGTGTTCTGATTGCAAAAAATAATTGATTTGACATTTTTCTTGGTTTATATTGCTTGCAGAGAACGAGTTTTTTGGCATACAGCGCAATATATTTACGATTTTCAGAGTTAATTTTTTTTAAATTTCAGAATTCCATAAATTTAGTTTGAAAAGTCGTTAAAATATGGCACTGCAAAAAACTCGTTCTCTACAAGCAATCTAAAACTAAAAAAGTATGTCGAGTCAAGCATTCTTTGCAATCAAAACACAATCTTTTCAAAATATTCCCCGTTCGAAACTTCTGTATAAGATTTTTACAGCTTACCTAATAAACAAACCGTTTACCGCATAATTTTATAGATCTTTGCTCTTGAGAAATTTAATTTTGAAATCGGGGTCTTATTTGCTGGACACCCTGTATTTTCTTATATATACTGTAAATTAAAACATTTCACTCACCCGCAAGAAAAGTGACACAGCTAGAAAAAATTCACTTTGCGTTTATTCCACTTATAAGATTCATAAGTGTTGTTATTCTAAAAATCCCTTTAGTACACTATTTGCATATTCGCGATCACACAAGAGGGGTAGATTGTGTGAAGAGGTAAATTTATCCAATCCTCAAAATCGTATGGTATGTTTCCATTCTTAAGGCGCAACACTAGGTACAGGAAAAGACCCGAATGACAATGTAAAATCTATAGGGGGGGGGGGGTTCTTTTCAAATATCTCGCCCAAATTTTAATATTTTTACATGATTTCTTTTGCATAGGATAGCTGAAGACGATCTACAACCGGCCTAGTTTTTAGTTTTTCGATTTTGGTTACATATTTTTTTATGTTACGATAGTTTCAATTTCAGAACCGGTTTTAACCAGTTTCTAAAGTTAAATTAATTTTTTTTAAATAATCTGAAACCAAAACTGAAAATGTAAAAACTAGGCCGTTTGTGGATCGTCCTCAGATATCTTGTGTAAAAACATTATGTAAAAATATTAAAATTTGGGCAAAATATTTGAAAAGAACGCCCCCGTAGACTTTATATTATTATCTGGGTCTTTTTCTCTGCCTAGTGTTGCGCCTTAAGGGTTTTACACTTTTATGCACGTTTTTACTTCTGTATGAAGAGCTAAGTGCTAGAATATCAAGTTCAAGTAAAACTATGCAAATTTTCTTTTACCACTCCTGTGAAATTTACTTTTGTCGAGATGTGTCACTTTTCTTGCGGTTGAATGATGTGATGAATATTATATCCAATTTGACCTGCTTTTAAGTGTGAAAGCACTTTTATATGACTTTGTAATAATTCATTTTATAGGTAAAAGTACTTCCTTTAAGTTGTAGGTGTGTGATGAAAACTTTTTTGTTTTTTTAGATTCAAACAATTTATATCATAATTTTTGGGGAACTTTTTGTAATAAATTAAAATGGGTGGGACAAATTCAGAAAATAAAACGGATATTTCTGTAATTAGTTGTTATTTTTGGCATTAACATTTAAAAGAAAAATATTATCAATTCTATCACGGGGTATTTAAGATTTAAGCACTTAAAATAAAGCAATTTTAGAAAGGAAAAGGAGCACATTTATTTAAAGAAGTAAGCAAAACTTAAACAAGTATTTTTTCTTTGCTCAAAAAAGCGGTTAAATAAAACTTTCTTTGGAATGCTTTCACCGACAAAAATGTCAACGATTCTTGATGTGGAATGTACTCATCTGCCTTTGAAAATGACGGCGTTTTTAAAAGAGAACATACATTCCAATTATTAAAAATGCTATGTTTAAAAAACTTTTTGGTCAAAATGAGTATCTAAAGTAGACTCTCCAGTTAATTGTTGATATTCTAAAGAAATACGTATTTTTTTCAGCTCAAAAATAGTGGTAAGACAAAACTTTATTTGGAATGCTTTCACCTGCAGAAATTTCAACGATTCCTGATGTGAAATGAACTTATCTACCTTTAAAAATGACGGTATTTTAAAAAGAAAACAAACATGCCAATTAATAAGAGTGCTATATTTTAAAAAAAAGGTCAAAATGATTATCCAAAATAGACTATACTGTTAATTTTTTTTCTAAAGAAATAAGAATTTTATTTTCTGCTCAAAAATAGTGGTAAGACAAAACTTTATTTGCAATGCTTTCACCTAAAATATTTTCTACGATTCCTGATGTGGAAATAACTCATCTGCCTTTAAAAATGACGACATTTTAAAATGAGAACAAACATTCCAATTAATAAGAGTGCTACACTTAAAAACATAGGCCAAAATGATTATCCAAAATAGACTATCCAGTTATTTTTTTTTCTTTTAAAGAAATAAGTTTTTTTCTGCTCAATAATAGTGGTAAGATAAGCTTTATTTGGCATGCTTTCGCCTACAAGAATTTCAACGATTTCTGATATGAAAAAAACTTATTTGCATTTGAAAATGACAGCGTTTTTAAAAGAGAACGAAAATTCGAATTAATAAAAGTGCCATATTTAAAAAAAATCGGTCAAAATGACTATCCAAGTTAGACTAGCCGGTTATTTGAAATACCTCCATTGCGACTCCATCACAATAAAGTTGAAACTGAAATATCTCTATCAATTTTTTTAGGGGGGGGGGATAGACTAAGCATTGGTTAGGGCTGGCAATATAGTCATATTCATTAGTTTGAAATTCGATAAAAGCTCAAACATTTGTCTTGCAGGTGCATAACACATATGTGATCGTGCCTCAACTCACGCACACATATTTCGCTCCCCCTTTCGTGAAAAGTAATTTTGATACATCTCCTTAGATTTTTCTTCTCTCATGGAAAAATATAGAATTAAATGCTGTATTGTAACAAATTAAAAAAGTGATTATTTTGTTCTGATCAACAATGTACCAGCATAATAATTCTAGGTATAAAGAAGCGTAGATAAAAAATGTTTCATTCGATTTTAACTAAGCTTTTGCTAAGGTATACTGAGTATTTAGGAATAGTTAAAAAAGAAAGGAAAAGTAAAAAAAAAAAGAAAATAGTCAATTTTTGGAAAAGTCAGTTTGAAAGTTTGAAAAGCAACAGCGATACAAACAAAAAACCACGTCTTGGGCGCCTCGGTAATTCTAATGTTAAAAATTATTTAGGAAAAAGTTTTATATACTATGAGTTAAGATTGTTTTCTAGTAACATATTTCTTACTATGTAATTTCTTCCCACAATTATAGCATATTACTTTTAATCAGCAACATCCTGTAGGAATTCAACGAAAACAAAAAACACACAGTACTTAATAAATTTTGCTTCGTCTCATTGTAATTTTTATTGCATCCCACACATTCTTTTTCGTTCCAATATTCTAACGAGTCATCTTCGTTATTACATATATCTTGAATGTTTATATCCATGTCAGAAACGGACATTTTCGAATTAAGTAATGGACATTTTGTGAAAAACAGAAAAACGCAGTTTCCTAGAATTTTAAAAACCGCTCTTTAAAAAGCTAAATTTGAAATTAAAGATTGCATGGTCCATCCCTACAGACGGAAGACCTAGTTTATCTCTCCCGTATATATAGAATAATAATCTCTCTTGATCGCTTAGGTATGAAATATACTTTATCCTGGCTTTACATTGTCTACATTACGCCGCCATTTTAGGTTAATTAGCAACCAAAGTTTTCCATTAGATTACCTCATTCAAACTTGATATATAACATATAAACAGAATCCTTTATTGCATAATTATAGCAAGATGCAAAGATTATATAATTTACCAAAAGGATTAATGATTTATAATTCAAAAAAATATTTTATTTTTTGAGAAGCAAAATTTTGCACGAAATATCACATAATCTGTGGGACCACACACTAACGAAATATTTGACCGGTTTATCTCATGTTGTTGTTCATCGTTACTGAAAGCTGAAAATATTTTTTTTTAAATAAGTTTCCAAAATTTTTCATCTATCTCACTTTATCTTTGAATTATTAATAACTGATAGTCAGATCTAAGAATAATTTTTTTTTCAATGATGGTTCACTCTTAAGCATTTAAATTATTCTCTCAAAAAAAAACAGATGTTTTCAAAAGGAAAACTTTAAATGCTTGTGCAATTTTGTTAATTAGCTCTAATATTATGAACCTCGAACAAGAGAGTAAAATAATCCTAAATGCGGAAAAGGGTTTAGAAAAAGGGACCGTGAAAAAAGAATACGAGAAAAAAAGACAAAATAAGATGAGATGAGGCAGAAGATAAGCGGCTTTAGAAAGAGAACTAATATTTATACTGCAGACCGATTTACTGTAACTTCAATATCCTACTTAAAACTAAGCTTCAAGTTTGTATATGTAAGCTTTCCTAATGTCAGATATTCATCCCTAGGTTTTCTATATCTACTTATCCAGGCATAATACAGCTTTAAAATACATTAAAATACTCCACAACTTAATATAGAATTTGTTTAAATTTAAAATGCATGCATTTTAGAACATATCGCCCAATCACAAAAAAGTAACCCGTCGGACGATGCAACATAGTACACAATATTCTGCGATTAGAACGAAAAAAGCAGTAAAAACTGCATAATAATGAGCATGTTCACTACATAATTTTTTACTGCGCATGAATGAATTATTAGCGTCTCAAAAACATAGCTTGAAAATTCTGAAAGTGATCGTCGATAGAATAAGCTCAATATCCATTGTTCCCAAAATGAATCAAAAAAGATGAGGGGTTGTATTCAAATACAGTAGTATTTGCAGTAACGTGTATTCTGTATTGACGTTAATCATTGGATATATGGATACAGCCCCTCATCTTTTTGCTGTATTTTGAGAAACACTGATTTTGAACTTATTCTATCAAATATTAGTTTCAGAATTATTACACTATATTTTTGAGACTTTTACAAAAATTGCTCGATATATTTAGCTAATACAATATACAAACGAAATTTCGATAGCGTTAACGCATGCACAGTAAAACCTTATTTAGTAAACCTACTTATTTTTCTGACAATTATTATTATTTTTTAATTTTGATTACAGGATATTATGCACAAAGTTATTTGTCATATTATCAAAAAAGACTATTATTTTATATTAAGAACTCTGCAAATTATATGCAAAATACTTGGAAACATTTGAACTGTATTTCTAAAAAATCTTAATTTTTGTACGATACACATGCTACCCACATAAAAATTAACATAGTTTATTACAATAAGCCACTTAATCATAAGCTACAGTTTGATCACTTTTGCTTCATTAGTTTTGACAGGGTTATCCAAAAGATACTCGTTCTTTTTCTATTTGTTGACGAACCCTATTGAGTTTCAGGAAAAAATCTTCACGGAAATGTATGACCTGCACTATTATGTTTACACACTTAGAGTTTCAAAATGATTCCTTGAGTATTTTTCTAGATATTTAATAAAATGTCTAAAATCGCAAGTAGCCGGTTACATTTACCTTATATTTTAGATAACCTACTCATTTTTATGTTTCAAATTTATATTATTTGTTTTTGAAAAGGAACATAGGATTTTGAGATATTTTTTTATATTTTTACCCTACATACATTCAAATAAATAAAAGCAATATTTTTTTCAGAAATACGGCAGTGCCACTTTCCTATTTTAATTTCTATTTCTCTAAGATGACACTCAAAACCAAACTTAATATGATAAATGCGTTATAAATAGAAAGAAAATAGACTAGAATATATAAAATATCTAAACGACAGATCACTGAAACATATAAGGCATCTTAAAAGATGGTTACTTTATAAAGTTTAATCCAACTTTGATGTTTGATGATGATTAAGTAAGTTTTGTGTTTCCATGGCTGCGAAAGTTTAAAAATCCTTTTTTGCAAACTTTACACAAAGGTGTTTTCAAAAACATGTAAAAAATGTAAATAGATATGTATAGAGAAACGCAAAATTTTCTTGTTTGTCCTAGAAATTGTTAGAAATGCGCATGAAGGAGATCTGTTTTACGAGGGCTTCCAGAACATACTACACTCTTTTCACATAGATGGCCCTACTTATTCAATTAGAAGTAAAGTGTTACCAGGTGTCTGGAGGGAAAAAAAGTTCAAATTCTCTCAATGCATCGGCGTGACTATTATGGCTTTTTAGGTTGGCGAATATGATAGAAAATCTACCAAATGTGAAGTGAAGTTTTTTTTTTTTTTTTTTTTTTTTTTTTTTTTTTTTTTTACTTCATATCGATTGACAGGTGACGCTGTTCCGCTGCGTTATTTACAATTTCCACTATAGCATATCTCAAGAACAAATGCATGGATTTTAATGAAACTATGCATTTCGTTAGTACTTGATATAACATGGTACTGATAATGTTTTGTTGCAAATCTCTCAACAGCTGGCGCTGACATGGTGCATTGTTCCTAATTGTCTTAACAGCTCTATCTCAAGAACTAATCAACGAAATTATTTTTAATTTCAGGTTCAGTTAGACCATGGTATAGATTCGTGTTTTTAGTTTTTGGTGTAAACCACCATAGAGAAGGCGCTGCTTTAATATATTTTCCGATTTCGCAATAAATGTATCGCAAGAACGAATGAATGGATTTTCACCAAACTTCAGATTCAGTTAGTAACTGATAAAAAATTGATCCTGATTAGATTTTTGGGTTAATCATCCGACATGTGGTGCTGTTATGCATATTTTTTAACGATTTTGTAATAGTTCTATCTCAAAAACTAAAACACGGATATTTATGAAACTTCAAATTCAGTTATAAATTGTCATAAGCTGTTGCTGACTAGATTTTGGTTTAAATCACTTAACCAGTCGCGCTGCTATGCTGCATTTTTTGAGGAAGTATTAACATGCATATAAGATAGATGAAAATTTTGGGATTGCTACATGTGACCAAATAAGAATTGCTTCAAAAGAGTGAAAATTATATTTTCAATTATGAGTGATAATCGGGAATGAAAAGAAACCAAGTGCTTAAATATTAGTATAATCTTTTGTTTTTCTATTCACATATTAAATATATCAGTAGGAAATTATTAAACGAACGCTTCTGTTATAACGAACATTATAGCGCAAAATATATTTAAAGTAAATACTTTAAAATTACGAACTTCATCTTTAAAAAATATCTTATAATTGCGCGAAAGAATACATGAATAAATTTAGACGTACACACTGATTCCCATCAACACATTCACATTCCATAGTTCTCGCAGAAAAAATGTCGCCATGGATTTCATTAAAAAAAAATCAGAATTGTGGAACCTTTTTACACCAGCATTAAACGCTAAAAAATAAAAATGAATATATGTGTTTCTCAAATTTAAGAGTTATATACTCGGAGCTATTATACAATCGGAAAGAATAAAAAATGAGTACATTTTGTTTATCTTAAAGTGCCAAGTTTTAACAGCGAACATTCATAAAATTATTTTAAGTGAAAAATTCTATGTAAGCGTTTTTATTTTATTTTGTTTTGTTTTATTTTTTTAAAGAAGAATTGCTTCAGAAAGAATACTACTTGATTATCCCGTAGACCAAAAAACTGTCGCCAAATTATAAGAATAAATGCTAATAATGGATGATTGTGAATGTAACATTCAATGACATTAAAAACGATACACATCTTTAAAACGCTATTAAGTGGTTTTTAATTCCACTTTTTATTTTACTCTCTTAAAACGAAAAAGCTGAAATAACTCAAGTTGAGCAGAAATCCACTCTTTTCCCATGTTGAAAGGAACCTTCTCAAGAAGAATTGAAACAACTCAAGTGCACGAGCTGTTTTTAATCAACTCGTGATTGAGTGATCTCTATTTTACTCATACTTGATTGAAATCAAATCAATAAAGGTGCAATCCAGTAGCACTTGAGTGATTAGAAATCTAGTCATACTTGAGTGAAATGAAGTCATTTAAGACTAATTTTAACAGCACTTGAGCTATTCGTAACCAACTCATACTTGAGTGAAAGGAAGTCGTTTAAGACTAATTTCAGTAGCACTTGAGTGAGTCATAACCAACTCATACTTGAGTGAAATCAAGTTATTTAAGATTAAATCCAGTAGCACTTGAGTAATTGGTAACCGACTCGCACTTGAGTCAGATTAAGCCATTTAAGACTAAATCTGGTAGAATTTGAGCTGTTTGTAATCAAGTCTTACTTGAGTGAAATGAAGTCTTTTAAGACAAAATCCAGTAACATTTGAGTGACCTGCAGCCAACTCATATTTGAGCAAATTTTATAAATTACAGCTAATCCAGTACCACTTGAGTGATGTGTAATTAATTAAAACTTGAGTGAAATAGGTCATTTTAGATTTAATTTAGCCGTTCTTGAGTTATTCGTAACCAATTCAAACATGAACAAAATAGACTCGTTTAAGAGTTCATCCAAAACCCCTTGAGAGATTTCTCATTTATACTCAATCTTAAGAGAAACAAACTTACAGAAAACCCCTTGAGCGATTCCTAATCAACTGATTAAATAAAATCTTATTTAGAGTAAACATCAGCAACCTTTTGATTTTCATCAATGAAATTCAGAATAACAATTCTTGCCACACTTTCATACTAAAATGATAAATAACCAATTTCACAGTATAAAAATATTTGTACCTCTGATCATTTCTTTAGAAAAATTCGCTATTTTCCAGCATGTTCTTTTTTGTCACTGGCTTTATTAGATTTCTAATCATATTAGAAATTACTTCATGCCTTATTTAATAATGAATGCAAACTTCAGACTTTTCAGTGTTTGTTATCTTATCCATCTATAAATTTCATTATTTTATCTATTAAATATCCAATTATAATTCTATTATGTCTTATTTAATTTTGAAAACTTTCAATGTTAAAATTAATGAAAAGAAAAATTCCATTAGACAACAATGAAATTAAACGAGAGTAATATTTAAAACATACTTCTATACTATTGTAGTATTTAATCCTTGATTTATATTTATTTTTACTGACATAAAAACAAAATTATATATGAATATTGCAATTTTGATTCCGAGATTTTTTTTTTCTTGAGGGAAACTATCCTAGTCTAATATGATGAAGAAAAAAGGCAATCCAATCATTATTCAAAGTTACATAAAACTCATGAATTTTTCATTACATTATTCTTTTGAATATTAATTTTATCAACTTTTGAATTTTTATAAATCACTATTTTCTTAGTTCAATTTTAAAAATATAGATAGTTATCAAGTATGAAACATACAGATTTCAAAATTACAAAGCATATTCAACATTCTGTAAACTACAGATTATCCGATGGCAGCTTATCCATAGTGTTTACACAACAGTACTTTGTGGAAAACTGTTTAAAAGATAATTAGAAATAAATCAGTGTTTGAATCTGTCAACTTCTGATGATGTGGTACTAGTGTTAAGTCAATGGGATTTTCCAATGATATTTAATTGTACATGACAATGATTTTTAGATTTAAAAAATATAATAAAATTATACAAACCACTAAAATTAAAAAACAACTAAATGTAAAATTGAAATCACCAATGGGAGGGAAAATACCAATGATTTTAATTTTAACGTCACAATGTCAGACATTCATGGCTCCAATTAAGAGCCAGGCTCAAAAAGACAAACGATAATGTGAATATTATGGGAAGTTATTTTCAAATATATTGTTTGGATTTTTTTTCTTTTTTTTTTGGGGGGGGGGGGGGGAGTAGGGTAGCCAAAGATCCTTATGCATGCTAGTTGATTGATTATATATACATAAATTTTAGAACTGGTTCCAAAAATGAAAAAAAAATTAATATAAAACAAATTATAATTTTAAAAACTAGCCAGCAGACAGATTTTCAGCTATCAAATGCAAAAAGAATTGTGCATAAATATTAAAATCCAAGTAAGATATATAACTTTAGATTATTGAAAGATAAGGTTCTAAGCTTATATATAATCATTTCAAAGAATATACAGGGAGCCTATGAAATTGAAGAAATTCAGATTACTGACTTTATCAAAATCTCATAAAAAGTTACACTCACTGGTATGGTAATGTCTGCCTATTTGTTATGGGCCTGGTCATTTAAAATGTTTGGAATCCAATTTTTATCTTTAAAAAAAGCACATTGCAACTGGGAGTGGGAGAAAGAAATGCAATTGAAGAAAATTCAAGCAAAGTTCTTTTAAACAGTTGGGCAATCAGAAGAATTAAAATATGTACAAATTTCTTGAAGATGAAAAATTGCTAACTTTTTCTTTTCCACACTCCCTAAGCAATAAATGTCTTGTACTATTTAACATTTAAAAAAAATTTTTAATGCATATGAAAATCTATAATGACCTTTTACCGACCAATAGACATACAAATGTGTCTTGTTATGCAACTTTTAGAAATTTTATTTTTTTGTCATTTTGATCCAAGTATTGGCAAAATTACTAAAAGTTATATAGCTAGAATTATGATCATTGTTATTTTTCTTTTGTATGTGCGTACATTAGTTTATGAAGAGCTTTCTACTAAATATTGGATTATAAAAGTTAAATGTATCTGAGTTATAAAAAAAATGTATGAGAATAACAATAACTGAGAAATTGACTTGTAAACATAACCTATTTTAATAACCCATTTTTAACATAACATGGCATATGATTGAAGCTGCTTATGTCAAAAGGAGGAGTCAAATGTGCAATTCTGAATATTGTGGGAAAATAAAAACAACAACATTATGTATACTAAGAATTTTATTTTACAAAAAGAAAAAAAAATCAAACTTAACAAAAAGGAGGAAAAAAATCAAACTTGACAAAAAGGAGTAAAAAAATCAAACTTAACAAAAAGGAGAAAAAAAACAAAGAAAAATCAAATTTAACATCAATTTATCTCTATTCTCTCTAACAACAGATGGAGTGTTTCTACAACACCCTTAACAGGATTCTTATCCAATTTGTAGATGAAACAGTCCAGAAAGTAAAAAAATAGAGAACACCGTTTTTCATATTTTACATTGAATACATAGTGGGCTTTGTGCAACTTGTCTATTGCTTTTATCCCGCAGTTGCCGACATTTAACAATTTTCTGTCCAACACTAAAAAATATGTATTCTTATCAGGTGACACTTGCGACTGTGAGATGAGGTATGGTTGTTGTGTACCACTCCTTGCAGCAGAACTGACAGCCTCGTTGAGGTCACTATTCTCCTGTTTAAAGAAAATATCAAAATTAATTAAATAACATTAATGGTAATGTTAAGGTGTGATTATGAACCTTAAGATATTTTAGTTTTCAGATATATTACACAGTAGACTCCCTCAAATCGCCGTACCTTCACACCAGGGTATGTGAAAATTTTAGAATTTTGCAGATTACTGGTCATTGCTTTGTTTACATTTGTAAAACTAAATGTAATTAATAATGCAATCAAAATTATAATGAATATTTACAATATAATAAAATATTGAGATAAAGTAAACTAAAAATAAAAACTAAGATTTTCTTTAAACATTGAAAGCAAAGGTAAGTAAATAAGCAGAAATGTATAACTGAATATACTTTATAAAAAAATCAGATGCATTTTTCTTAAATTATTCAATAACTTTTACACATAAAGTTACATTACTTTATGATTTTGATGTGAATTAATAAAGTTTTATTTAGGTTTAGCCAGACTTGCCTGAAAATCAGAAATCATGCCACACAAAATTAAAATTAATCTACAGATTGTCCCCCCCCCCCCTGTTTCACAGCCATTTTTTTTATTACATTCATAAAAAGAATAAGGTTTCAGTCTTTTTTTCTTTTCATAAGAAAATTATTGAAATTCTTAGTTTCATTTTACAGCATATATGTATGTGTGTAAAAGGAGCCTAGTTCTAATTTTTTAGCTCACTTTCATCAGCATCAGTAAATCTTGACAAAATTTAGTTTTCATGAATTTTTACATGGTTTTTCACCTAAGTTTGTGAATAATTAAAATTCACTATTCATCTTCACAACTGACGAAATTTGTTTTATTTTTCTCCTTGACAGCATCAAAATTCACACTTCTCCCCCCCTCTCTTGAGCATGTTTTCATGTCTGAATTGTTTACGACTGGTTTTGATAGCATCATAGTTTCAGACAAAACCGTAGTAACTATGACTTTTTTGTTGTCAGACATGTCAAAATAGTCTTAATATATATAAATACATATACATTTGGTAAATGATTGTGATTATTAGCGATATCCATTTCACAATTTAATTTATTCTTCCTTCATGAAAAAGCATGAATTCAGTAGCATCAATGAAAGTTTCATATTAAAAAACATCAAATTAATTTTTTTAGGTCTTTTTTCCCCCATCAGCTGTAGGGTTTTTATTATTTACATCTGTAGATTACGTGCAGGTTTTAGAGTTGCTGTTTTGAGGGAGTCTACTATATGTAATCCATAACAGCCTCCCCATGCCATCTGAAAAAACAGTGAATAAATAAAAAAGGCCATACACTAAAAGTTTTCAGTTATATGAAAATATGCTTTATCTAAAGTTACACAGAAAATTAGATATTGTCAATTTATGAAAACTAAACATTCTGTGCAACCACATCCACCCACTTGTTTAAATCATATTGTTACTTGTAATATTCTTAAAATACCAAACAAATTTCAAATAATAGTTCTTAAACATTGTAAATAGTTTAAAATTTATTTTTGTTGCCACTTTCAAAATGTAAACAAATATATATCTTCTATTTAAACATTTAAATTTGGAAAGGGGGGGAGCTGTAACTTCACTTGAAATTAAATTTATTCAACATATGGAATGTTTTAAAGAATGTATGTTTAACCTTACCCCATGAAATCTCACTAAACAATCAGATGGAAATTTTCTTCCTACTTCTTTAAACTGGGAAAAAGAAAAATATATATATATACATGCACACACACACACATATACAAAACAAGCAATAATAAAGTTTGAATTGCATTAATTAATAACTTCAGTTAACATACCAGTTTTTTACGTAATCCAGTGACTGGAAGCATGTCAGAAAGCATCAGACATGCAGAAAGGTTTTCTGGAAAGAAAAAAAAAAGTAAATTTGACATAAAAACATAAATGACTATTTAAAGCATGTTATTATAATCAGACGTATTACTTAAAACCACAGATGCATCCTGGAGAATATGATTAAAAATCCATTAAATTTTTAATAAAAGAAAATTTCTTGCCAAAAGCAATTTCAATGTACATTTAACAAGTTTTTCAAAATTATTTTAATTTTTCTTTTGCATAAGACTTACAAGGAAAAAAATTAACATGCTGAATATTTGTGCACATCAGTAAAATAAATTCAGTTCACAGTACAAACCACATCAGTGTTTGCTCCGAGATAAGTCAGGAATAAAAGCAGCTCACACCTAAGGTCAGTGTAGTAGTCTATTAGATTATTCTGGCGCAGATAATAATTCTGGCACATTGAAAATTATTTCTAGCAAACTTTTGTTTTTCCAAAATTTTTAATAGTTGAAAAATAATCTGCAGACCTTATAAAGAGTCTCTGACGTGCATCACACCGATTCTGTGTCCGGGATCATACATTTCACTAAGGTCAACCAAAGTTGTCATAATAAGTTTTAAAGTAGTACTAAATATTTTCATATAGCTTTCCATCCCTTTCAAATAAAAACAGTTTATAATTACCATCTAACACGCTTTCATGTCTCTCATAGACATCTTGTCTTTTTTCTTGAGAATACTTCAAAATCCTCTCAGTATAGAAAGATGGGAATTTCCCTAACAAATTTCCACACTCTGGATACATTCGGGAAAACTCTGCATCAATCTGTAATAAATACAGACAAATAAAATACTATTGCATATTGAAAATAAAACACTAAAATAGAATTAAAATGTAATAAGAGAAAAAAATCTGAAAATAGCAATGCATTAAAATTTCACTTAAGTAGAAGAAACTGAATTACTTACAAGGTCACCATCAAATTCTAAAAATTTTGGATATATATTGATTATGTCAGTTATTGAAGGAGCTGTTTCTAATATAAATTTTCTTCTGTTTTTGAAAGTTACCGCCATTGCTTCAAAAATTTCTTTTTTGTGTAACTCTGACCCCACTTCATATTTCAGCCAGGTAATCTAAAGAAGTAGAAATAAATAAAAAAAAATTCGCATTTTTTAATTTTTTTTTTAATAATGAACTATTATGCAAAAAAAAATTTACAACATCTTATTCATGAAATATCTTCCACATACCTAAAGTGCCCCACTTATATCTCCACCTTATACCATAAAAATTGTCTTCTAATCATCTATAACACTGCATTAATTTAAGAGGTAGACGGATGTTCTTTATTTATTAATATGCCATTTATGTAAAAAGAGAAAAACTGCCTAGAAAATGTTAATCTTTCACATAAAATTGCATTATTGAATAAATATACAAATTTGCAACTATTCATATTAGCACCTAATATGCATATCTGAATGCTGATTTTAAAAAATACTATGGGCAGAGGTATAAAAATCTATTATCTAAATTTTTACAAGAATTCTAACAAAAGTTAAGTGAACAAAACAAAATTTAGTGATAAGACTGCCTGCTGGTGCCTAGATTTTTACACCCGTATATACGAATAAGCTTAAATGCTTACTTTGTAGGACTTTTTTTTCCCCCATTTTGTGCATCCATCTATTTTAAATTGACAAACAGATTGCAGCATTCTACCCCCTTTTTTTTATACAAAACTTTGCTGCAGTAAGGAAAATGAGGATTAATCATTTCAGGCCGAGAAGTGACTTTAAAAAATATAGGCAAACTTTTTAAAGTTCACTCCAGACTATTACAGGAATTTAACATTCTTCAGGAGTAAAATATTAGAGTTTCAGGAGTTGCATGCATTTTAAGCTAAATTTAATATTTTTTACAATTATTTTCTGAATCATCAAATCTTTACATTTGCATTTATCAATACAATAATACAAACATAATTGAAAAAAGAAGTAACTTCATTATCTTTTATTTTTTAAATATCTTTCTTAATAACTGTATATAAAATAAATGACGTTTTATCCCCATAGAGAGAGAGAAAAAAAATTCAGATCGACATAATTATGCTAAATTCTAAGGAGGGTTTTTGTGTATGTGTGTGACCGATTGACAAAACTCCAGATTTTCAATGATAGACTTAGGGATTTCAAAATCTGCATTTTTTTATTTCAAGGATAAATTAATTTTCTTACAAGAAAATTGTTTTTCTTGCTTTTTTTGCAACAGATTGTTGAAATTGGCAATAGCAAAATTTTCAAACAAACTAACCAATTCATTGTTTTTTTTCAGCAATTTATTAATGAAATCCACTGAAAAAATTTTTTTTTACTGCTATTGTTGATGAAATGTGCAACAGTTTGCTGTGAATAAATGTTTTTTTTATCAATGGCAGATCAGATTTTGTGATATTACAACAAGCCATTGATGAAACAAGGACTAATTTATCGTACTAATTTTTTTTTCTTTTTTTTGTGTGTGTTACGACAAACTGAAGATTTTTTTAAAATCATACTTCATAGATTTTTATCAATGAGCAACAAAATGTGCCATTTATTTTTTTTTTCAATAACTGACAGACGCAATCCATAATTTTTCTTTGGAGATACTGACAAAAAATTTCATTTGAATGAAAAAGTTTCCAATGCTGACAAATTGAAGAAATTTACTATTTTTTTGCATAGGACTGATAAAATTTAGTGATTGTGTGAATAAGTTATGAATGATAGACAAAATTCATGATTATTTACATGAGTGATTGGCAAGATACATACATCTGACGAAAAATCACATTTGGATTGCAGAACGCCACAGCCTAAATGAAAAATAAGAGTGCTTGAAAATATAAGAAAGAATAGGAAATAAGGAATTTTTTCTAATTTATAGGAATTATAGGAGCACTTCTAGTCCTGTTATTTTCTTAATATATATTTTATAATACAATAATTATTGTACTATATTATTACCTTAATAAATCTGATGTAAATTCAAAGCACTGTTTTATTTAAATGAGCTTCATTCTACTATTTGTAAATTATGCATACTATTTACTACCAATTTCAAAAGTTTAAATAATTTAAAAATATGCTGGTTAAACTTAAATGGATAACATTTATTTTGTGCATATTATATAAAATTTCTTTTCTCCATTTAGCCAATGTTTGAAGATATTTAGACTTGTGTCATGAAATCTTAGAAACTGAAGTAATTTACTTAAGGTAATAGCAAGAAGACATTTTTTGTATCTTACAAAGTTGAAACTTATAGAGTAAATATATAAAGAAATTTGCCAACCTTGACAGAGAGTCTTTAGTAATTCGCTGATTGAAAAAAAAAAATACTTCAGTCCTTTGATGGAGCTAATGTTTTTTTTAGATTCTGAAATCAGATGTTCAAAAAAGAATTGTTTTTAAATTTTTGATTTTTAAAATTTTTTGTGCAAATCCTGATAAATCTGAAGGTTTTTCCCCCCTCCTTTTTCCCACTGCCAATATCCAGATATTTTTCTGTCTCACTTCCATCCTAGGAAATTTTCAAAAGAATTCCATTCTGTGGAAGAAAAACTTGGACAAAAAAAAAAAAAAAAAAAAAAAAAAAAAAAAAAAAAAAAAAGATATTCAAGATTGATATGTAAATATATACCTTGTCTTCTATATCTTTGTCATTATACTCCTCCGTTTCCTCCTCCTCAGGATTATCCTGGGTTTCTTTTATTGTTCTTTTTCTTTGTTTATACTTTTTTCGGATGGTGTCAGATTTATTCGAAGCGTTTTAAGTCTCCATTCTATCATCCCTCGACGAGAGATAGGATCAAAGTATTGTTCCTAAAATGAAAATTCGCAAAAATCAACATTTAATTTAATACATTTAAGTGATTTTAACTTAAAATTTCCACACACAGATGTAGGCAACTCATTAACGCACATTAAGCTACGTCTTTGTTTCAATTGAAATTGATTAGAACAATCAGATTAAAGCTCCTCAGAGAGTAGTTGCTTTTTTGCTTACCTGTGTTATTTAACAGCTTTTAAGATACTTCACAATTATCAAGTATCTCATCAGAAAATCTATATTTATATCTTTTCATTAGACGCTTAAAACTTTGTTTTCTTAACTTTTATAAAAAAATTAATTTTAATGGCTTATTAAAAAAAAAACGTACCTATATGCGCACATATTATGAATTGGTATCAATTCTGCCCTCTCAAAATTGAAATTTCTATTCCCTTCAACATTGCAGCATTACTTTGGCTATCATAAGAAAGAACAATTTGAAAAAGGAAATGGGCGAGTTTTTTCAGATTTGTCAAAAAAGCATTGTATAAAGAATCTTTCAAGAATCATTCAAAATGGGATTAAACTAATAACTGGCAGGTTTGTTGTATTTATAATTTACTGAATTTAATTATGCATGCCTCTTCTAAAAACTATACATAATAGAGTATCTAATTTACAATCAATTTTTGCATGAAAACAAACTTTTAAATGCTTGCATGGTGACATAATTTTGTAAATTCAATTAATATACATCAAATAACAATTTTAATAAAGCACGAAGTTATTTGTAGACATGATGAAATTTAATAAACCAAATAAGATTGATGATATGTTAAAAAATATTATTAAAATAGTTTACCTTAGTTACAATTAAGTGTTTTATTTAAGAATTAACTACAGTACAGCACCACTTATCCAGAATGGCTAAGGTCAGATGTATTCTGGATAACTGGTTGGGCATTAAACAGCATCCATTTGATAAGTTTTATTAAATATGTGGTTGTGGTATTGCTTCTAATTTTAAATTAATTATTATATTATTTGAACTTTGAATCCAATGCAAGTAAGATCAAATGTTATTTTGAAAGAAGGTAATTTATGGAAATTT
Organism: Maratus speculifer; assembly: GCA_964019185.1. Taxonomy (NCBI): domain Eukaryota; kingdom Metazoa; phylum Arthropoda; class Arachnida; order Araneae; family Salticidae; genus Maratus; species Maratus speculifer. The sequence continues at coordinate 3,721,595 of OZ025294.1, read as the reverse complement.
CTTGATAACAAAAATTCTTCTGTTTTTTCTGCATAAAAATAAAAACATTCATAATATATGCTTCTATTTTAAACGGGGGTGCAAGAAATGCATTAAAGCCAAGACTGAACGTTTTACTGAGTATTAGAAATTGCTTGATGGAAATGAGATAGATACTTTCTAGGTCTTGCATTATGCAGGCATGAAAGTGGAAAAGGAGAAAATGTGGAACTTATGTCTTATAAAAAAAGGAATTTAATACTTTAAGAGGGTTTTTTTTCCTTCTTTTAATTGGGGACATAAAGTAAAATTTACTATTAGTCAAAAATTTCTCCAAGACTGAAATCGGTCCTGAGACTGAAGATCTTACAACCATGATTTCAAATACTAAATGCTATTATCAAACTATACAATTAATTCAAGGAATGTATTTGTCAAACTGGCAATGTATGACTTTTTCTACGAATATTCCAACATCAGTTTACTAGAAATATTCTGGACAACTGTATTTAAATTTTGCCCAAAAGTGAATTTAAGCAAAAATTAAATTGACGTACATGGGATTAAAACACAGCTGTAGGTAACAAAATTAGGTATACTTATTTCTGTTAGTCAATCACAAAAAATGATTATATCAATATGCAAATTCGTAAAAAACTGAAGAGAATATTTGGGTGTAATTTTTACTTCCAAATCAGAAGAGAGATTGAAAATTTCTAAATTTTCAGGTTTTGGAATAATCAGCATTCTTTTCAATTTTAAAAATACACTAGCAGGGGAGACCGAGCTTAGCTCGGTCAAAATAAACTTTGTGTTCAACTCGATATAGCATTTTCACTGTATCATTAACTCTGTATTATTACTGTAAAACATGTTTATAATAGTATTATTTAGAAAAACAATCAATAAGAAAACTATGTTTTTATGCGCATATTTAAAAATTTTATTTTATTTTAAATTTTACAACGAAAGGACATCAATCTAAATCACTTTTTTAGCTCGACTCTGATTGGTTTAACCATGCATCTCGAATCCTCTTAAGAATGTATAAAAAAACTCTTTACATTCTGAAAGACAATATATTTTGCTAGATATAGCCAAATTTGGAGGCATTCTTTCATTTGGCTCCAAATACGTGTTTTGGTTTTCGTAATTTTTATAGTCGATTTTATGGCCATATGTCGCCAATATTTTGTCAAATATCACCAAGTTATTGGCTTTTGCCATATTCTCGTGACCCTGACCCGTATTACCCAAAATGAGCCACTAATTAAATTTGATCAAGCATGTGACATAGCTCAATCGTCTTCAGGTAATCAAAAACAGTAGAATATAAAATTGAATCAAAATCGTTCAAGCCATTTTTTAGGTAAAATTAGCTTGGCAGCATTCAGCAATGAAGCGAAATGACCCACTAATATAATTTTGTTTAACATGCGACTCAGCCCAATAGTCTTCTCGTGACAAAAAACGTTTTGTTTCAAAATTTAGGTAAAATTGATTGAGTCGTTATTGTATATAATTAGAATGACCCTAGCTCATTAAGACCCAAAATGACCCACTAATAGAATTTTCGCGAGCATGTGTCCAAGCCAAATGGTTTTCTCTTGCTCAAAAACGATATAATACAAAGTATAGTCAAAATGGTGAGTACCATTTTCTATATAAAATTAGCATGACCCATCATGACCAACAAATGACCCTTATAATCGAAATCTCTTAAACGTGTGGCCTAGCTCTTTAGTTTTAGCATGCCGAAAAACATTAGATACAAAATTTTGATAAAATCGATTGAGCTATTTTTTAGATATAGTTAGTTTGATCCTGACCCCTTATAATCCAAAATGACCCATTGATCGAATTTTCACAAAAATCTGTCCTAACCCAATGATTTTCTTGTGACCGAAAACGATAAAATACAAAATTTAATCAAAATTGCGCGAAACGTTGTCAAGATAAAATTAGAATGACCCAAAAGTGGCCCACCAATCGAAATTTCTCGAACATGTGACCTACCCCAATGATTTTCTCATGCCAAAAATATGTTGTATACAAAATTTCGTTAAAATCGACCCACCCATTCTTTAGATATAGCTTGACCTTGACCCATTAAGACCCACAAATGACCCTTATAATCGAAAGCTCTCGAATATGTGACTTAGTCCATTAGTTTTCTCGTTTCTAAAAATTGTTACATACAGAATTTCGTTAAAATTGATCCTGCCGTTCTTTAATTATACATAGCTTGACCCAGACCCTTTATGATCCAAAATGACCCATTAATCGAAATTTTTCGAACATGTAACCTAGTCCAATGATTTTATCGTGCCAAAAAAATGTTGCAGACAAAATTTCATTAAAGTCGATCCACCTGTTCTTTAGATATAGTTTGACCATGACCCATTATGACCCATCATGACCCACAAATGACCCTCATAGTCGAAATCTCTCAAACATGTGATTTAGCCCATTAGTTTTCTCATGTCAAAAAACTGTCACATACAAAATTTCGTTATAATCCATCACGCCGTTCTTTAAATATAAATAGCTTGACCCAGATTCTTAATGACCCAAAATGACCCATTAATCGAAATTTTTCGAACATGTAACCTAGTCCAATGATTTTATCGTGCCAAAAAAATTTTGTATACAAAATTTCGTTAAAATCGATCCACCTGTTCTTTAGATATAGGTTGACCATGACCCATTATGACCCACAAATGACCCTCATAGTCGAAATCTCTCAAACATGTGATTTAGCCCATTAGTTTTCTCATGTCAAAAAACTGTCACATACAAAATTTCGTTATAATCCATCACGCCATTCTTTAAATATAAATAGCTTGACCCGGACTCTTAATGACCCAAAATGACCCATTAATCGAAATTTTTCGAACATGTAACCTAGTCCAATGATTTTATCGTGCCAAAAAAATGTTGCATACAAAATTTCGTTAAAATCGATCCACCTGTTCTTTAGATATAGGTTGACCATGACCCATTATGACCCACAAATGACCCTCATAGTCGAAATCTCTCAAACATGTGATTTAGCCCATTAGTTTTCTCATGTCAAAAAACTGTTACATACAAAATTTCGTTATAATCCATCACGCCGTTCTTTAAATATAAATAGCTTGACCCAGACTCTTAATGACCCAATATGACCCATTGAAATTTTTTCTCGAACATGTAACCTAGCCCAATGTTTTTCTCGTGCCCGAAAACCATAGAATGCAATTTTTAGTCAAAATTGCGTGAGAAAATCGCTAGATAAAAATAGCATGACCCACAATGACCCCAAGAATGACCCACTTACCGAATTTTCTCGAACATGTTACCTAACCCAATGGTCTTCTTGTAATCCAAAACGATACAATATAAAATTTGGTCAAAATCGTTAGAGCCGTTTTTTAGATAAAAATGGCTTGACCCATAATGACCCCAAAATGACCCACTAATCGAAATTTTTCGAACATGTGACCCAGCCCAATAGTTTTCTCGTGCCAAAAAACGATTGGATACAAAATTGCCTTAAAATCCATCCAGCCGTTCTCTAGATATAAATAGCCTGATCCTGACCCATTGTGACCCAAAATGACCCAGTAATCGAATTTTCCCGAACATGGGACCTAGCCCAATGGTCTTCTCGTGCCCGAAAATGGTAAAATCCAAATTTTTGCGAAAATCGTTAGAGCCGTTTTTGAGATAAAATTTACCCACACACACACACACAATTTTTGCTGGCATTATAGTATAAGATATGATTTGAAATTTAAAAGAAACAAGCAGAAAAGTGCATAAAGAAGCAATGGCTATTTTCTAGAGAAAAACATAGCAGAGCTGCCTAGTCAGACTTTTCGGATACCAATATTTTAATATAGAAAATGTTATTTTATTTAAACAGAACATTTGCAAAATTCAAAGATTTCTCTAAAATATGTTCTCTAAGAATTGTCATTTTCCCCAAGATAATATTGGTGTCTAAAAAGCCAGAGACTTTGCAAGTATTACAGGGAATACCTATTCTCTATAAAATGATTTTTTTAAAGGAAAATCAGAAAAATTTAGATAACATACATATCCTTCACAATCTTCTCTCGTACCCTTGAGCTGGGGCAAATGAAGGACAATGCCTTTGGCAATGTTCAACTTTTGTTGATAGGTAGGATACCTTAATGGATAAAAATATAATTAATGGAATACAATATGTTATGTACAATACAAATAGAACAATAAGCTGTATAATAATTAAAATTGACATGCAGCAGTTAGAGGAGGGAAAAAACGTACAGTGTTCCAAGATCATTTGCAGCTGTGCCGACTATTAATCTAATAATCTCACATATTTCTTTTTGTGAAATAATTTTGTTGTTCTTCAATTTTTCGAGGATTCTTCTCCCTCGATCAGAAGACTTTACTGCTTCAAGCACTGGAACACTCTAAAAAAATGAAACAGCATTTTAAAAATTTTAACAAATTACAATATAATTAAATATTTATTATAACTTTTAGTACAGGGCTTGAAATTAAAATTTTCCAAGAAGAAGAATCTCCCTCCAGACATTTATAAATGAAACGAGCTATTATAAGAAAAAAAAATCTTTCAAATTCACTTATTTTACATACTAAAAAGGGAAAGACTTAAGGCTCCTGTCCTTGCTCGAGGAAACGCTCGCGAGCTAATGCTATTTGCATGGGGAAGCATTTTTCTAACAACTCTTTCGCATTTTGACATTTTGGAATTTTTTTTTTTTTTTTTTTTTTTTTTTTTTTTTTTTTGCATTGGATAGCTGAGGTGCATGCCAACAGTGCACCTTTTTTACTTTTTCAATTTTGGTTGCAGATATTTTTTTGTAGAAAGTTAGTTTCACTTTCAATACCGGTTTCGAAACTGAAAGTACTTTTTAAAAAAATATCTGCAACCAAAATCTAAAAAGAAAAAGGTGCGCTGTCGGCATGCACCTCAGCTATCCAATGCAAAAAAAAAAAAAAAAAAAAAAAAAAAAAAAAAAAAATCTAAAAATGTCAAAATGCATAAGAGTTATTAGAAAAATGCTTCCCCATAGGGATAGCATGAGCTCGCGAGCGTTTCCTCGAGCGAGGACAGGGGCCTTAAAGGAGTAAAAAAAGAAAAATCAAATTTCAACAATTTTTCATGGTAAAGTAGTTGCAAAATGTTTTAATCAATTGTGCGAAAATATAACAAAATTTTCAAAGGGTTTGCAGGAGTATTTTAATTTCAAAATGTAAAAACTTCCTTTAAGATTTCTGGGGGATTTAGAATTTTGGGCTCCAATACATGTTGAAATCTCAGCCCTGTAATGATAAAAATTGCCTTATTGATACACAAACACATTTTTAACTGACAAGCCAAACTAATATCTTAAAGATTATATATATATATATATATATATACACTTACATCGGGCTTTGAATACTTCAATATCGATGCATATGAAGCATGTGGGCTGTAAACAGTTACCGGAGTTGTTTGGATGCTGGAATTAGGTGCGGATCCATCATAACTCATGCTGCACACCTCCGGTGAAGTAGCCTCAGGGACCTATATTTTAAAAAAAGTTGTTTAATATATAGTAAAACTTTGTGTTTTATTTAAGAAAAAAAATTCTTTTAAGAATTGTATTGCATTTATACATATAGACAATACAAAAATACATTGGTACCTACAGATACAGACATAGTAAAAATGCTTCCCCCATTCCCATTAACATGATAGATCAGGAGTCTATGCAGGTTCTTATTCTTGAGGCCCACCTCGTAAAAAGTAAATATTTGTGAAAAATTACATTTTGTAACTAAAGTTTTAATTAAGTTAATAAATGTTCAGCATAAATTTATTAATTAAATTTAATAAAACAAGCTAAAATTTGTTTTTGATGACCTGGTTTTATTTACTAATTAAATTTCGAATAGGATTCTGAATTTTTGATAGTCTTAAATTTTTGTTTAAAAAAAAAAAAAAAAAAAATCTATCTTTCCCTTTTCCAAGAATAAAAAGATTTATGTGAAAACTAATTTTCAATGCTAAAAAAAATGATATTACGTTTTTATACTATTTTTTTTAATACCTTTACAAACAAGCTTTCCACTTTTTCTTCAAATTATTTACATCAGAAACATGCTAATGATGCTTAAAAAAATAAAACTTAAGTAAATATTTGAATTTTTTTTAAATGTATAAAAGTAACCTAAAACAATCCAAATTAAAACAAATTAAAATTTCTCTATGCTATTGAATTTACTTATTTTTAATATAATTTATAGAATCAACTTAAGCAAATATGTACGGTATGCCATTGTATTTGAATACACATATCAACAGTCTACAGTACACTCCCTCACATCCACACAGCTTGGGACAAAAGGTTGTGTGAATTTTGGAACGTTGCAGATTTCTGGTCATTGTTTTTTTTAATTTGAATGCAATTATTAACAATGAAATCAGAACTATAATGAATGCTTATAATATAATAAAATAAGTAAAACTAAAATCATAAAAATTTTAATTTTTAAAATATTGAAAGAATAGTAGAATTTAATAAAAATTTAGAAAATTAAATCATTAAAAGCAAAGGTCAAGTTAACAATTAGTGATGCATAATTAAATATGTATTATAAAGATGAGTATTTATTATATGAAACTTTCCTTATACAGATACATTATTAATTCAGCATAAAAACAAAATGAGGAAGTTTTATTTTAGGTTCAGCCAGACAAAAGTTTGATGAATACTTTATATATTTGGTTAAAAATTAACAGTAATATCAACAGTACTTTTAATTTTTTCCAATATTTCTTCCTTCGTTAATACACATCAATTCAGTTATATTAACGAAAATTACAAATTAAAATATACATGGAACTCATATAAAAATGAAAAAGTCAAATTTTATTCCTACATCCAATTTGATTGTTTCATTGTTTACGTCTGTAAAATTAGTGCAGATTTTAGAGTTTACTGTGTTTGCTCATGGTTTATAATCCCCCCCCCCTCCCCAATGTAATTTGCAAATACTTAAAAATTGGCGGGGATATGTTTTCCGAATTAGCCAAATAAATTATTTAAGAAATGACTTGAAAAACCATCTATCAAAAGATTTTTTAGTGCAAATCTTGTAACTAAAGAAAAAAATGTAGAACTTGTAGATAAAATAGTAATTACCCAATTCATTTTGTATTTTCATGGAACAATGTAGTAATTTGTTCACATAATTTACATGGGATTGTTTTAATTGCACTATTTGTGTTGAAAAATTTTGGATTTCTGGGGGAAGGGATTTCGAATTTCATAAGGATCTGAAATCTGGAAAGCCCTCAGGTCCCAAGGATTCAGAATAAGTCTTTGTTTAACCATCCTGTACATGCAATAGAGTGAGGATAAAATTCAACAAGAATAAACTAGTTTATATATTAAATAGTTTAAGAAAAAATCTGATGTTTCATACATTTTATAAATTATGTACTTTTTTCAAGATTCAAATATCACTATAACAACTAACAATTATAAATAAAACATATTTACAATAGAATATGTAAGAGGTTCCTCATGTTCCTGTTGTCTTTCAATTTCAATTAGAGAAAGAAGCTTCTTTCTATCCCCCAGCTTGATTCCAATGTCCTTCAAGTCGTCATTGTTGACAGAAAGAAATGACTTCCCATCAACATTTTGGTCTTCCAGATGTAACAAATAATAACATTAACAATTTAAAACTTAACCATAAAAATATCAATTGAATATTAACAGCACTACATGTTACTATATTACACATAACAAAAAAAAAAAAAAAAATACTATTCTGTTATCCCGTCGACCAATTTCGCCAAATTATACAAATCGCCAAACTAACAGCTAAATTGTACATTTAATTTTTATTTTAAATTAACGAAAAACAATTAGTAGAATAGTAATAAAAATTCTAATAAAAATCCCTTAATGACATTTTAAACATGTGAATCATATTTAATGTGCATTGAATGTGACATTCACGATATTCCATTATTGGCATTTAACCTAAAAATTTGGCGATAATTTTTTGGTTGACTGGATAACCTAGTAGTATCAAAATTTGCCTTAACACACAGTCATCTATATTTTGTAATATTTTTTCATGCTATATCATACATTAGTCAAGTAGAATTCGGTCAATATGTAAAATGAGGTGCATTAATTGCTGCACATAAAATTAAGTAGAAAAAATACCTGTTTCCTTTTATACAATAGACCTTAAGTTCCAATTATTCAGATTTTTCAGTGCAAAATATTTACGTTAAATTCAAAATTTACAATGCTTTATAAATTAACACACACACACATATAAATACAGTATGGAACCATTTATCTGGAAACCAGTTAACGAGAAAACGAGTTATCCGGAATGACATTTCTAATAGACTGATGTTACAATATTTTTAGAAAAGTGTCATACAATATCAGTTTGACATATACATAGCTTGAAACAATTGTATAGTTCGATAACAGCATTTAGTATTTCAAATAGAAGCATATATTCATATTATAGATTAATAAATATTATAGATTAATAAATATCATAGATATTTTCATTTTTATGCGGAGAAAACAGAAGAATTTTTATTCCCAAGGAGTTCCCACAAATTATCTTCTTTCAAACTAACAGTTGATCTTATTTGCATCAGATTCTTGATTCAAGTAATATAATAATCAATTTAAAATTAGAAGTAATACCACAACTACATATGTTTCACAAAACGTATCAAATGGACGCTGCTTTAATGCCCAACCAGTTATCCGGAATACATTTGACCCCAACCATTCCAGTTTAATGGTTCTGTACTGTATATGTACACACATACAGGATAGACGTGCCATAGCAATGGTTAATTATACAAAATTAGATTGTTATTACAAAACTGAAAAACCTGAATTTCAACTATTAATGAAAAAATTCCTTAAGGGTGTAAATAAAAAAAAAAAAAACTTCTACTGAATGCATATCCCAGGGTCAGATGGTTGAAAATGGGCTTTTGAGATAAATTTGGGTATACTGAAAAACATCTATTTTATATTTTTAAATTGCAGTCAAAACATTTCAGCAGGATGCAGACAAAGAAAAACTTATGCAAACATGCTGGAAGAGAAATATACTGAAATGATAACTTTCAGGTTTAAGCGTAAAAGTTCTTGCAGCAAAACATTTCAGCATGATGCATGAAGAAAAACTGTTGAAGGAATGATCAAAGAGAAATACAGGGAAATGGCAACTTTTGAGGTGTCAAGTGCAAAAGTTCTTGCAGCAAAAAATTTCAACGGGAATGCAATGAAGAAAGCTAGCTGTTGATTTAAGAATACTCTAAGAGAAATGTAGAGATGATAATACCTTTTCAGGAGTCAAAGTTCTTTTAAGCAAATTGTTTCCACAGGATGCAATGAAAAAGACTGACTGTTTATACAGGAACTCATGAAGAGAAATACAGAAATGGTAACACCTTTTCATGTGAAGTGCAAAAGTTCTTTCAGAAAAACAATTCCTCTTGATGCACGAAGACTGAAAAAAATCTTAATGCAGTGATGCTCGAAGAGAAATACAGGGAAGAGGTAACTTTTCAGGTGGCAAGTGCAAAACTTCTCGCAGTAAAAAAATCTCAGCAGGATGCAGAAAGAATGACGAAGAAAAACTTAATGCAATGATGCTCGAAGAGAAATGCACAGAAATAACTTTTCTGGGGTCAGGTGCAAAAGTTCTTGCAGCAAAACATTATCATGATGCATGAAGAATGGCAAAAATCTGTTAATGCAATGATGCTCGAAGAGAAATACAAGGAAATGGTAGCTTTTCAGCTGTCAAGTGCACACATTCTTGCAAAACAATTTCAGCAGGACGCAGAAAGAATGACGATTAAGAAAAACTTAATGCAATGATGCTTGAAGGGAAATGCACAGAAATAACTTTTCTGGGATCAGGTGCAAAAGTTCTTGCAGCAAAACATTATCATGATGCATGAAGAATGGCAAAAATCTGTTAAGGCAGTGATGCTCGAACAGAAATACAGAGAAAAGGTAACTTTCCAGGTTTCAGGTGCAAACGTTCTTGCAGAAAACATTTCAGCTGGTTTCAAAGCAGAAAACTAACTTTTTATTAACGAATGCTCAAAGATAAATACAGGAATTTTAATTACTTTTCATGTGTCTTCTGTGCAATACTTTTTAGAAAAATGTTTCCACAGGATGCAATGAAGTAGGTTAACTGTTCATGTAGGAGTTCTTGAAGAGATATACACAAACGGTAATAACTTTTCAGGTGTCAAGTGGAAAAGTTCTTGCATTAAAAATGTCTCAGCAGGATGCAGAAAGAATGATGAAGAAAATCTGTTAATGCAGTGATGCTCGAGGAGAAATACAGGGAAAAGTTAACTTTTCTTATGTCAAGTGCAAAAGTTCTTGCAGAAAAACATTTCATCATGATGCATGAAGATTGAAAAAATCTTATGGCAGTGATGCTCAAAGAGTAATACAGGGAAAGTTTAACTTAAGAGATGTCAAGTGCAAAAGTTCTTGCAGCGAAAAAATTTCAGCAGGACGCAGAAAGAAAGACGATGAAGAAAATCTGTTAATGCAACGATGCTCGAAGAGAAATACAGGGAAATGGTAACTTTTCAGGTGTCAAGTGCCAAACATTCTTGCAAAACAATTTCAGCAGGATGCAAAAAGAATGACGAAGAAAAACTTAATGCAATGATGCTCGAAGAGAAATACACAAAACTAACTTTTCAGGTGTTAAGTGCAAAAGTTCTTGCAGCAAAGCATTATCATGATGCATGAAAAATGGCAAAAATCTGTTAAGGCAGTGATTCTCGAAGAGAAATACAGGGAGAAGGTAACTTTTCTGGTGTCAAGTGCAAAAGTTCTTGAAGGAAAAATTTCAGCAGGATGCAGAAAGAAAGACGATGAAGAAAATCTGTTAATGCAATGATGAAATGGTAACTTTTCAGGTGTCAAGTGCAAACATTCTTGCAAAACAATTTCAGCAGGATGCAAAAAGAATGGCGAAGAAAAACTTAATGCAATGATGCTCGAAGAGAAATGCACAAAAATAACTTTTAAGGTGTCAAGTGCAAAAGTTCTTGCAGTAAAAAAATCTCAACAGGATGCAGAAAAAATGAAGAAACTCTGTTAATGCAGTGATGCTCGAGGAAAAATACAGGGAAATTTTAACTTTTGAGGTGTCAAGTGCAAAAGTTCTTGCAGCAAAAATATTTCAGCAGGATGCAGAAAGAATGACCAAGTAAATCTGTTAATGCAGTGATGCTCGAAGAGAAACACAGGGAAGAGGTAACTTGATGCATGAAGAATGAAGATTAAAAAAATTTGTTAATGCAGTGATGCTTGAAGAGAAATACAGGAAGAAGGTAACTTTTCTGGTGTCAAGTGAAAAAGTTCTTGCAGAAAAAATTTCATGATGCATGAAGATTGAAAGAAATCTTAATGCAGTGATGCTCGAAGTGAAATACAGGGATATTTTAACGTTTGAGGTGTCAAGTGCAAAAGTTCTTGCAAAAAAACATTTCAGCAGGATGCAGAAAGAATGAAGATGTAAGCATACTCGAAGAGAAATGTAGAAATGGTTATAACTTTTTAGATATCAAGTGCAAATGTCTCCGTGCATCTAAAATTGAATCTCTCATTATAGTACTATGTTCCTTAAGGAAATATATTTATCTTGAGATCCAAAGGGCGTCCAAGCATTATAGGTATGGAAGTCGGGTAATATATCTGGTGAAATTAGTTTCTGTTCGCTTTCTCTGGGCCGTCTGATACAATAAGCATTTAAAAAAGGATGTAAATGAGCAGTTTGCCATGCATTAACAAAAAACTTGAAACCAGATGACAATTTAATAATTTCAAGAATTTCACAAAATACAGGTAATGTATCTGTGTCCGTAGAACTTTTCTCCAAAACGAAAAAATCACCATTTATATATTCACCCCCATTTATTTTCAATGTTTTCACAACTGTAACTTCATAATCATCGCTATAGCCTAATGACTTTAGTTGAGTGTAACTTTTGCACGAAGCTACCCAACAACTTAGAGTGGAGGTCATCTTATCTGCATTATACAAGGGGTCATTGAAACTCCAAGTATTGCAATGACTAAGTTGATGAGCAATTGCTAATGACTTCGCTATATTTTTGAAGTTACAGTTGATCGAAGCTTTTGTCTTAAAATAATTATGCTTGGCTTCGTAACGGAAGCACCACATTTTTACTAGTGGTCCAAACTGAATCAAGCATTCTGGATAATGAAGTAGGTGATGATGTTTATTTATGCAATTGGTATTTGGGAACAGATTTTTAAATTCTTCATGATGCTCCAAAATGAGGGACTCTAAATATGCAACCAGTCCTGTTGTCACAACTGGTGCAAACACAATTTGCATTATTCTTGACAAAAGGTTTAACAAATGTAGGTATTTATTTGAAAATGGCACTAAATCGTAAAGAATAAACGGCAAAACTCTCATTAGACACCATATTTGAGCTGCCTTTTGTTTAATTGTATGATCTTTTACATTTAATAACATTTGTCTTGTGAAATTAGAAGACGGTTTATTCTTTATCTCAGAAAGCCCATAATTAAATATATGTATTATCTTATTCAGAACTTCAACATTTAGGTTATCAATGTTGTCTAGAAACATTAGATGATTTAAGATGAGCTTTATTTCCATTGTACATATGCCTTCCAAAATGTCATGCATTCCATCAAAGCAATAATTTTCAGTACAATGGAAATACCGAGATGAATGCAATATTGAGTTTCCCTAACACCTGATCTCTTTGAAGCCTCTGCATTTAGCAGATTTTCTTGGATGTGTTGTTCATGAAGGACTTTGTTTCTTTTTTGGAACTCCTCCACTCTATATTAATCTTGCATTTGATCTCTGCTTATCAAACAAAGCCTACAAAAATACTTGGCTGATGGACTGAGAAAGCCCAATAATGCATGTGCAGCTAGTCCATCAGCACAAGTGCATGCTATTGTAGCACGTAATGAATATGGTGCACCATGGACAGAAATCACTGTGCCGTTATCAGCTTCAAGACTTTTTAGATCTGTTATAAATGGTCTTAATACTTCATGGAAACCATATTTTTTTAAGTCTTGTGAGCTGCACAAGCACAATAAATGAATATTTGTTAATGATGAGTTGAATTTTGCTGGGAGATTTAAAATGGTGAAGTAGAAGGCAGCTATTTCATGGATCTTTGTCTTTGATCCAAGTGGATTGCACACCTCAACTTCATCATAATAAAATTGTATCTGAATGGCATCTTTATATTTTTGAAAAAAAGGATGGATTTTGAACTGCTTGCCATCAGAATAGGATCTTATATAGCCATCAGGAGAGGACTGCTGTTTATTAGTGGTTACAAATTCAAATATTTCTCTATTATTCATTAGAAGAGTTAAGGTGTCAATTATTTGGATGTATTGGAATGTATCTGGGACAAATTTCGTTTCATAATTATTTAAGAATTGATTAAAAACCTTTTATTCTCTTCTTCCCAAGCAATATTCTTTGGGTTCAATGAAGCCAAAGTTTCTTTTATAATAAGAAAGTTGCTTGTTCTTAGTATCAATTTCTTGGAATGGATTTGAAATTTCATCAAATTTTGACAGCAATTCTGTGCATTTCTCTTGGCTTGTGTCAACTTTGTGATCTTTAAAGAATTCCAGTACTTCTGCCTTTAAAGTTTCAGTTACAGATTGTATTACTGTTTTGCATGTGTTTATTGTAGCAGTTGTTACCGTTTGTGTCACATTGTTTTTAGCCTGAAATGTTAATATCTGCTTAGCAATATTGCCTTTTAGGTCAGTCAAACTTGCTTCAAAGCTTGTTCTTTGCACAGGAAAACTAGGCAATTCAGCAGATACTTCACATTCAGGCTGTGTAGAAATGTTAACACCATCCAAATGATTGGTATTTTCAATAGTACCAAACCCTTCTATTCCCAGTATGCAATTTGTTTGTGTGCAACTACTCGTGCTAGGATTATTCAAATTGTTGTACAACAATGAATCAGAATTATCTGGCAAATGGCATGTATGATGTTTTCGCAAATGCCTACGAAGACCGGCGAACAATGCATAATGGCTGCAGCAATTTTCTTGAGCACAAACAAATTCTGTTTCACTAGGTTTTTTTAACGAGAGGTTGTGTGCACGTCGGAAATGATTTCCCAAACCTTTAATGCTTTCAGATACGTCTTTTTGACATATAAAACATTTATATTTCATGGTGAATTTTAGTATATCTCAAGACAAGAATCAAACAACTGAAAATATAAAAAGTGGAAATTAGAAACAATAGTTATCTGGCATTGTATAATCACAATATTTAGTACAGTATTTCTTTTTTAAGTTGGTGTAATGAATAAAATATAATCTTAAATTTGTTTATTTTTAAATACATCAAAAAAAGATTCCTATCCTATGTGAGGTTCTTCCTAAAATAAAAACGAATTAACATTTTTGTTTTAGAAACCTTAAATGTGACTTTACAAAGAAGCCAAACAATAAATACACAATTTGCAAGTTTTATACCATGAAAGATTGTTAATTCAATTTTTTCCCAGCAACCAGACAAATTTTAAGACCATGTCCTTCCCACTCCTACTAAACTGAGATTCAATGACAAATTTTTCATTAATTTCCATAATCAGTTGCAAATTCAGAAAGCGATTCTCTTCCAGAAATTCAAGGCAATAGGTTCCAAAAAGTACCATGAGCCTATACTAATTTGACAACATTGATACATATAACTTGTACAGCACAGAGATCAGCATCAGACGGATAAGATACAAAATTTTTGTCAAAAGGAGTGCAAAGTAGCTAAAATTTCGTCGAAGGATTGTAAGGGAAAAAGGCAAATTATTATAAATCATGGAAAAAAAGGGGCAATTTCAATAAGGGATTATGAAAAAGCAGCAGTTAAGGAATCATGATAAACTGGCAAACTTCACATAAGAGCAATAAAACTGAAAATTTCATAAAAAAATTGCAAAATACAGCAAATTGTGAAAAAACCTAGCAAATTTTATCTAAAGATAACAAAAAACCCCCCCACAAGTTTTGTCAAAAAATTGTGAAAAAACCCACAAATTTCTACAAAATTAAAAAACCAAATTTTGCTGTAAAATCAATTTAAAATCAAATTTAGCCAAAAGATCATGTAACCAGGGATGAAGAAAATGTTTTTACTCCCAGCATTTCCCCCAATTCATAAAAAATTCTCAAAACTTTCATCATGTTATATAAACATGGTACAGGCAGAGTTGTACAATAAGGATGCACGTGCACACACCATGTGCAGAAAATTTTAAGAAAGAAACTTTTTTTTGTATTTTTTTTTAGTACCAAAAAATAAAAATATTCCTTCAATTTTATGAACAAATTATTTACTATTAATGTGAATGTCGTCAAAAAACCTAAAAAAAATCATGAACTTTAATAAAGAATCTCATAAAACATTCATTTTGACAAAGAATTGCGTAAAAAAGTGCATCCCAACAAAGAATCTTGTAAAAGAAACATTTCGCCAAAATAGAGTGCAACATTAATTTCGTTCAAAAGCTGGGTAAAAAATGCAAATTTCGTCCAAAGACCACAATAAAAATGTAAATTCCATCCATGAATCACATAAAAAACATAATTTTGTGCATGAATCACTCAAAACGCGAATTAGGTCCATGAATCGTGTAAAAAAGCGAGAATTACGTTCATAAATTGTATGAAAAACGCGAATTACGTCTATAAATCATGCAGTAACGCGGATTATGTTCATAAATCATTCAAAAAACTAATGTCGTCGACAGAAATCTGAAACGTAAATTAAGTCTATAAATTACATAATAAATGCTAACTGCGTTCATTAATCGCATAGAAAACTAATTACGTTCATGAATCTCTCAAAAAATGCAAATTATGTCCACCAATTGCATAAAAATGTGAATTACGTCTATAAATCGTTTAAAATGCAAATTACATCCATGAATTGGAAAAAAAAAAAAAAAAAAAAAACACGAATTACGTCCAAGAACTGTCTAAAAATCGAATTACATATATAAATAGCATAAAAATACGAATTACATCAATAAATCGATCAAAAAACGTGAATTTTGTTTAAAGAAATCTCAAAATGCAAATTACGTCTATGAATAGCATAAAAATAGCAAATTACACCCATAAAACTCGTAAAATGTGAGTTACATTCATTAATCACAAAAAATACGAATTATGTACCTCTAAAAACGCAAATTACATTTATAAATTGCATAAAAAACACTAATCACAATCATGAATTTCGAAAAAAATGCAAATTACACCCAACATTAAATTAATTTAAAGAAAGTTTTTGACCCAATATTACGTGCACAGAAAGTTTTTGGTTTTATACTAGTTCCAGGCCTAGACCAATCTATTTGTCGTAAAACTAGATGATTTTTTTCTTATAAATGGCTACATAAAAATCAATATTTTCTATTAGAGAGTGCTGCAAAGCAAAATTTGCAAGAAAATTAAAAATTTACAAATTTATTAAATGAAGACAGCTTTTAGCACGTTCATTAAGATTTTCACTGAAAAACAGCGGAACTTTGAAACATTTTGTTTGCTGATAAGTTTGATTAAGAGAGCATCAACAATAGTGCAAATTTATGAAACATACAAAGGGGGGAAAAAGCTTTAAAAAAAATAAGCAAACACTGAGGGGTGTTCATTATTGGCACATCTACCTTGGGTCACCCGGGTTAATTATCGGCAACAGCACTTTTCAGTGTTTGAAAATGTACTCAACAAAATGGAAAAAATAGTAATTTAGAGATACTATGTTTTTTTTAGAATATATCAAACTTGTATAATAACTCATTTAGAAGAGGGGAGGGAAGTATTTTGAAACTGCATGCTAAGTTTTTGTAAAATAACATTGGTCTTATGGCACATTTTTAAAAAGTTTGTCACAATTTTAAATATTTTCCTATTCTCTTTTAGATGCAATTATATACTACTAAAGGGTAAACCCTTTCAGCATCAAATGTTAAGTTAACCAACTACACTGTTCAGCACACTGTAATTGTTAATTTTAAAAAAAGTATTGTCACTGGGATAATTCTTAGTCATTTACACTTTCATTACCAAAATAATTTATCAAGCTTTAAAAAATGTGAAAGATACTTTGACTTCTTTGCTTTGAAATGCATGCTTATATTATATATATAACATAAAATTCAAAGCTTTATACTACTCCAACAAAAAGATACAAATTTTGCAATAAAATAAAATATATATTAAATCAGTTCTTAGCATGCTCATTAAAATTTTCACTGAAAAACTGTGCAACTTCAAAACCATTTCTGCAGCCAGGTTGGTTTGATCAAGAGGCAATGTCAACAATGATACAAGATTATAAAATATGCAAAGGGAAGTTATGGAAAATATAAAGCTATATATTTTTATTAGTAATATTTTTATATAAATAAAAAACAGGAGTGTCCATTACTGGCACATCTACCTTAGTATATGAAAGTTTTAATTCAGGGATACAAAGAGATTGATACAACACTTAAAAATAAAAATTATAAACTAAAATTACAAGGAAATTTCATATAAAAAATAGCATTGCACAAATTTTGTTTCTTCTGTATACAAATAAGATAACGATTGCATTAGGTGGTTAAAATGATATTATTCCCCCCCCCCCCGCCTTCATGATCCATGCTTTAAGAGAATAACAAACAAAACAGAATTAATTAAAACTGCACAACTATATTCGAAAATTTATGTATGAAAGTTACGTGTGCATAAAAATGTATTAAATTACAATTTTACTAGTACAATTTTTATTAGTAATATTTTTATATAAATAAAAAACAGGAATGTCCATTACTGGCACATCTACCTTAGTATATGAAAGTTTTAATTCAGGGATACAAAGAGATTGATACAACAATTAAAAATAAAAATTATAAACTAAAATTACAAGGAAATTTCATATAAAAAAAAGCATTGCACAAATTTTGTTTCTTCTGTATACAAATAAGATAACGATTGCATTAGGTGGTTAAAATGATGTTATTTCCCCCCCCCCTTCATGATCCATGCTTTAAGAGAATAACAAACGAAACAGAATTAATTAAAACTGCACAACTAGGGTAGATGTGCCAGTAATGGGCCACCTCGCACATTTTGGTTTATAAAAAAATAATAAATAATAGTTAAGCTTTTATTATTTTTTTTTAACTCTACCTTGCATGCTTTATAAGCTGGATTAATTTTTTACACTTTTCGTCAAAACAATTAGGAAGCAGAAAATAAAGTTTCACAGTTTTTCTGTTTTTCACTGAAAATCTTAATGAACATGCTAAGAGCAGACTTTACTTACTTAGTTTTATATCTTTTTTATTTTTCCGTAAAAATTGAATGTTTTTGTTTGGTTAGCAATATAAAACATTGAATTTAATATACCAATGGCTATTTACAAAATTGTATTTATTTTTAAGATTTTAGGAGGGGTGGTCCATTACTGGATTGCTTATTTCGTGATTTGCCAGTAATGGACCACCCAAGTGACCAATACTAAAAGTGTAATTTCAGTAGTGATAAAATACTTTGATTTAACTGAAAACTAAATAAACAAATTTAATACTTAAATTTTACTTACTAGAATTTAATAAAGAATTTCTTTATAAATACAGTCAAGTCTCTCTATAACGAAACTCCATACATCGAATTTCTCTATATAACGAATTTTTAATAGGAATGTTCCCCTTTTCCCATGATTACATTAAAAACAGTCTCTATATAGCGAAATATCTATATCCATATAACGAATATTTTCCTAAAATGTTCTTTATTCAGTTGTAAAAAAATACTTCGAAATCACATGAAATAAAATTTCCATCTCTTATTCCTAATTTATCGTTCAGTGCTGAGTTTTTTTATGTTACTCCTCTGCTTGAATTTTCTTGTTCCTTAAGTCCAACAAATTCATCAATCCCCTCCTTTCACACACCTTTCAACATCCTTCTCAAAACAGTGTTAATTGAATAGTTATACATATAAGAACGGGATCAATGGGGGTAATTGAAGAAAAAACAATTTACAATTGCTTCAAAAAGGCCGAATTTTGTATACAAGAGGATAATGTGGATTCTGAGGAAGAAGAAGATGCGACTTACGCAGACATAAAAAGAACAAGTTGGAAATTGCACGTGAACGTAGCAAATAAGGTGCGTTCGTACGATAACGAAGTTTTAAAAATATTCAGATCTTGCTTTTATAATAAATAGTACTTCGGATACAGTATATTGGTTGAAATTCTGTAAATATACAGGAATAGTAATTCTTATTACACCTCAGCAACGTATATCTTATTCATAAAATGAAATAGTTGAATATAATTAAAACACGTACCAAACCATGTTTCCCCGTATAGCATTATATAGTGGAATACTTTTGTGTAGCCCTGTAATTTAATAATAAAAATTCTTTGCGTCACAGATTGTACAGAATGCATATTTTAGTATATATATACGTTATAAGTTCATGTCAATTTTATTATGTTCGAATCAGCGTAACACCATTAAAATGCATTTGCAACTTTTTCCCCATTGACTGTAATGTAATGGAATACTTTTGATAGTTCCTGTAATTGATCTATGCATCTGATTATCATAAGATCTGAAATGACTAGACAAAATTATGTAATAATTATATGTTTTAAATTTCAAACAATTAAAATGCATTTTAAACTTTTTTCCCCAATAACCGTAAAGTAACAGAATTCTTTTGATTTTCCCTATAATTGATCTATTCATCCGATTTTCATAAAATTTGAAATGATTCGACAAAATTACGTAATAATTATGTATCTTAAATTTCAAACGATTCGGTTCGATAGTTTTCCGTTGTTATATGCGGACAGACAGACGGGCAGACAAACGGACAGATAGATGGACAGACAGACGGACTGAACGACAATTATATGTGCTACCTATTTACATAATTACGAACGCACCTAAAAATAATTATCTGTTATTTTTTGTAGGGTGGCCCATTACTGGAACATAGGCGGTCCATTACTGGAACATAGGTGGTCCATTACTGGCCATTTGGGTGTTTAGACATATTTCTATTATTTAAAATGAAATTTTTATTTCTATTGGGAAATGTAACTGTGGGATTAGTTAAATATTGTTGAAAGATTAATCTAAATATGAAAAAAATTGGAATACAATAATTATAACTAGTAATAAAAAATTATTTTTTAGAGAAATTCCTTAAGGTGGCCCATTACTGGCACATCTACCCTATATTTGAAAATTTATGTATGAAAGTTACGTGTGCATAAAAATGTATTAAATTACAATATTACTCGTATAATTTTTATTAGTAATATTTTTATATAAATAAAAAACAGGAATGTCCATTACTGGCACATCTACCTTAGAATATGAAAGTTTTAATTCAGGGATACAAAGAGATTGATACAACACTTAAAAATAAAAATTATAAACTAAAATTACAAGGAAATTTTATATAAAAAATAGCATTGCACAAATTTTGTTTCTTCTGTATACAAATAAGATAACGATTGCATTAGGTGGTTAAAATGATATTATTCCCCCCCCCCCCCCCCCCGCCTTCATGATCCATGCTTTAAGAGAATAACAAACAAAACAGAATTAATTAAAACTGCACAACTATATTCGAAAATTTATGTATGAAAGTTACGTGTGCATAAAAATGTATTAAATTACAATTTTACTATGACATCGTTATAGGTATAACGTACAAATTAAATATTTGATAGCCTATAATTGTATATTTAGTATCCGCATTTTAAAAAATTTACTTCAAATTCAGACTAATTTCCCCCCCAAAACAATATGGATTGCACAAAACCATTTCAATCTGCTTCATCTATTTATGGTGGGTGAAAATTAATTTGATTAAAATACATAAAAAGACGGTATTTATAAACTCAGTGCAAAGTAGGTAAATTTTGGGAAATACTATTACAAAAATTAATATAGGAATGCTTTAAGATAGCGAGTGTCAATTACTCAAAATCTGTTTTTCGTACATAAACAAACTCGGGGTTGACCATCCCCTTCAAACTCAATGACGCAAATTCTCCCCTCCCCCCCCCCAAAAAAAAAATCTTCATACTTTAACATTGACCCCCCCCCCCCAATAAAAAGAATATCAATTGTAAAATATATTCTACTTATAATCTACTGCACATTCAAAAAATAGCGAGATGAGCATAGCTGAATGAGTTCATATTGCCCTTATCTAGAATTTAAAGAAAAAAAAAATACAGGAACATTTCTCAAAATTCATTGTCAAAAAAATTAAAAGTGATATTAAAAGAATCAAGATTTACAAAAGATAGCCAGTTGAGCATAGCGGAATGAGTTCTTATTGCTCTTATCTAGAATTTAAAGAAATAAAAAAACAAAGGAACAATTCTAGACATGAAATTTTGAAAAAAATTAAAAGTGCCATTAAAAAAAATAAGATTTTTTTAACAGAAAAAAAAGAAATATTAAGAATTTAAAAATTCCCCCCCCCCAACCAAAAAAATGTACTTTTTCTCAAAATCTCCCCCAAAACTAAATTGTATGACGCATCTTGCGTCACCAAGCCCCTCTCTGGGCACCCCTGAAACAAATTACCACGTTCATCATTTCAAGGTTAAAATTAAACCATTACAACTTTTATAAGAAATAATTTAAATTAAATACATACCAAATAAAATAGATGCATCTTCCTCTTCCAATCCTTGGTTAATTAAGTAGGTCTTCAATTGATATTTGTCGAGAGCCTCCATTTTTCTATCAGATAACAACGCGTAACAAGCATGGACGAGCGAATGAAATGAAATAACGACTCGGAAATGAGCGTACAGGCTGCTTTTTTTTTAGCAAGTTGAGTTGTTTAATGTTCGATCTTCTAGAGTGGATCAGAAATATAACGATTCAAATCAAGATGATTCAAACGATTAAAAATCAACTCATTCAGGATCCAATAATTTGCAGCTCTTTCTTGAGAAGCCATATCCACTCTTTCGTTTTAAGAGAGTACCTTTATTTATGTTTAACTAATTTATTTGTTTTCCCGTTATTTAAAATAAAAATAACTTGGCTAGTAATTTGGCAACTTTTATAATTTGGCGAAAATAGTCGACGGGATAAGCAAGTAGTACCAAAAGTAAAAGTAAAAAAAAAAAAAAAAAAAAAAAGAAAGAAAAAGAAAAAAAAAGAACATACGTTTCTTAAATTTAAGAGTTATTCCCTAATAGCTATTATAAGATTAGAAAGTACTCAAGAATGAGTGTATTTTCTTTATTTTTTAAGTATGTCAATTTTAACAGTATTTAATAACATTTTATACCACAAAACAAATAAAACACTTAACTATTTTTTCTTTTCATGTACAAAAAAAAAAAAAAAAAAAAAAAAAAGAAAGAAAAGAAAAGAAAAAAGAAAAATATCACTTTTTAAATCTAAAACATTCGTAATATATAGTCTAAAAATTCGGACATTAAAAGAATGAAATCGTATTAAAAAAAAATAGTGGTGTCAAACAGCTTTAAGTGATGGATCAAGCAAAATCTTCTTCCCGCACGCATTTTTGCCAATCCCACCGAAGGAAATATTTTGTTTATTTACCATAGGGTAAGTATATACGGCCTTCCGATTGGTTGAATAATTTAAAGAGCAATTGCTGTTTGTAAATATATCATTCTGTAATGTGGATGTACATATTAGGGGCGTATATGGTTATAGATAAATTTATGGCTAAAATAATAGGAGGAAAAAACGACAATTTTTTAAAAGTAATATAGAGCAATTGGGCTTGTATGTATCGCATAATTGACGTCAGAAAAAGGAAATGTGATAACTACTTGCAAGTAAATTGTTCTTATTATGAATGTACGTATTAGGGGCATATATGTGAATATTATGTTAAAATAATTAAGAAGAAATTCCAATTTTTTTATTACTTTTTTTTAAAGTAATACAGAACTTTTGAGATGCATCATCATTTACTTCTTTAATTCTAAATTCCAGAAAATATTTTATTTTATCTATTAATAAATATGTAAAATCAGAACGACATCAATCACAATCTCTCTTTTAAAATGTTTTCAAACAAAAACTGATGATTAAATAACCATAAACTGTAAACTGAACCAAAAGAAGATGCCCTTTAAAACATTCAACCAATTAGAAGTCCGTAGTTTTTTTCCTATGCTAGCCTCGGTGGGATCGGTAAAAATGCTGCTTGCGCGACATACGGACAAATCAGTCAAATGGTTAATTTTTCGGTTATCTCTACCGACTAATTGGATAAATTAGCGGAAAATTATAGTACAAATAATCATGATATTATAATGAATAATGTCATTTTTGTACTTCGTAAAATATTTCCATATTCTTATTTCGAATTCATGCAATTAAATTGAGTTACAATGAAATGAGGTATCAGCAAAATAAACTTTTTAGATATCGAGAATAATTTATGATATCATGCTGGTTATTATTTTATTTAAATAGAAAATAAAGTAGTATTCATAAAATCTATTGCATATTTAAAAGTTCTTTTATCATCATCTTGTGTTATCTTTAAGATTATTGCCGAGCTACAGATATCCTAATTCCATTTTTACGATGCATTTGGGAAAAAAACTTCCGAAATGAAATATTACATAAAAATTGCATTGTGCTGACACATTTCTTTGGGGAATATAAATGGTGCCAAAGAATATTCCATATAAATAAAATTTTCTGGCTGATACGTGTTTGAAGAAAATAAATGGCCTGAGATATTTTGAAAAATAGAATCCTTTCTATCACAGATACCAAAAAAAAAGCCAACAATTTTTTTTTCTTGAATAGAAAGTGATAGAAACGCTTCTGAAAACTCGCCTTTTTATGCGTAAAAAAGGAACCGTTTTAATTATTTTTATTCAGATAAAAAGTCTGTTTCAAATAAAGTTTTTTTTCTGTATTATCGCTTAAAAGTTTGGAAAGTTAGTTAGAAACAATGGGATAATACATGATAAACTAACAAATTTTGAAATTTTTTGAATATGTTGATTATTCTATTTTCATGTTTAAACGTAATATATATTCTATGTACAACTCAGCTGCAAAGCCAGATATATTGTAGTTATAGTTGTTTTCGCAAACTTTTATTAATAGATTTTGGCCATAAGCGAGGTTTTAATTATTTTCATCTAGTTCATCATTTTTTAAAAATAATTTCATGTTTTGTCAGATTTATTTATTTGTTTTCTTGAGTACTTTTTCTCATGTAAATTACATAAAAATCAAAGTTAGAAATTGCCAACATTCCAAATATATTGGTTCTAAAAAGAAAAAAAAACCGCCAGACCTAACTATTGAAATTTTTGTTCCAATTATGTATTATTGATGTGCTTAAAATCACATATATTTGTAAAAATGTGCCACAAATTTTTAATTTCTTTTGTTTCTTTTTTTCTACTGCAGTTTAACCTATTAATGTAGAAATGAATGGAAATTGATGGGAATGTCGTAATGAATTTTCATTAAAAATGAAATTTTGGGTTTCACACCACTTTTAAAAGACGAACTTTTATCCTAATTTATTGAGGAATTTGTCTTGTGAAAAATAGTGTTTATTTATCTTTCTATTTACTGGTGTGAAAAGTACTTTCTTGCCCTTTTTTATAATCTTTCCTAGAAAGGGACACAAAGCACTAGTGGGTTTACAAAAGTTGCCATTTCGGGCATTTTATTAAATAAAAACGAAACAAGCTGAAACAGTACAAATAATCTTGAAGTTTTAATTAATATGTTAATTTTTGTAGTTCGTAAACTTTTTTTATAGTCTTACTTCGAGTTCGTACAGTTAAATTGAGTCACAATGAAATTATGTATCAGCTAAATAAACTATTTAGATATTCGGAATCGTTTTAATCTGGTTATTATTTTATTCAAATGAAACAGAAAGTAGAATTCATAAAATCAATTGCATTTTAAAAGTTCTTTTATCTTAACCTTGTATTATCGTTGAGATTACTTCCGAGCTACAGATATCCTAATTCCATTTTTAAAATGCGTCTGGGAAAAAATATTCGAAATGATGTGTTATATAAAAATTGCACTGTGCTGACATATTTCTTTATGGAACATAAATGGTGCCAAAGAATATTCCATATATAAATAAAATTTTCTGGCTGATACGTGTTTGAAGAAAACAAATGGCGCGGGATATTTTGAAAAATAGAATCCTTCCCATCAGAGATACCAAGAAAAAAGCCCACAATCCCTTTTTTTTTCTCTCTTTCGGGGATAGAAAGTGATAGAAACGCTACTGAAAATTCGCTTTTTTATGCATAAAAAGGAACCGTTTTACTTATAGTTTTACTCAGATAAAAAGTCTGTTTAAAATATTTTTTTTTTTTTTTTGTAGTATGTCTTAAAAGTTTGGAATGTTTTAGTTGGAAACAATGGGATAATACATGATAAACTTACAAATTTTGAAATTTTGAAATTTGTCGAATATGTTGATTATTCTATTTTCATGTTTAACGTAATACATGTTCTATAAAATTCTATCTATTCGATAAAAAGTCTGTTTCAAATGAAGTTTTGTTTTCTGTATTATCTCTTAAAAGTTTGGAAAGTTTTAATTAGAAATAATAGGATAATACACGATAAACTTGCAATTTTTTTAATTTTTTAATTTGTCGAACATGTTAAGTCAACTCAGTCAGATATCTATTTGCTATAACACGTTTCGCAAACATCTGTTAATAGTTTTTGAACATTAGCAAGGTTTTAAATATTTTCATCTAGTTCATCATTATTTAAAAAATATTTTAAAATTTTGTCAAATTTATTTATCTATATTCATGAGTAAGTTTTTTCATGTAAAATATTTAAAAATCAAAATTAAAAAATTGTAAATGTTCCAAATAAATCGATCCTGTCGATCATAAAAGTAAAAGAAAAAGCCGCCTATTGAAGTTATTGTTTCATTTGTCTATTCTTGATGTGCTTAAAATCACATTTATTTGTAACAATGTGCCACAAAATTTTAATTTCATTTATAAATTTTTTTTTTGAAATTATCTATTACCTTTATTTCTTTAATTTCTTTATATAAATTTTTGTACTTCATAAAAGTTTTTTTTAATATTTTTATTTCGAATTCATACAATTAAATTGAAATACAATGAAATAATTTATCAGCAAAATAAACTATTTAGATATTTGGAGTTTTTTAAAATATCATGCTCGTTATTATTTTATATTAAGGAAAATGAAAATAGTATTTATAAAATCTATCGCATTTTAAAAGTTCTTTTATCTTAACCTTATGATATCTTTGAGGTTACTTCCGAGCTACAGATATCCAAACTCCATTTTTACGATTCATCTGGGAAAGAATAAACATTCGAAATAAAATATTATATAAAAATTGCTTTTTCCTGACACATTTTTTTAGGGAATATAAATGGTGGCAAAGAATATTCCATATTTTCTGGCTGATACGTGTTTAAAGAGAATAAATGGCCCAAGATATTTTGAAAAATAGAATCCTATCCCATCAAAGATACCAAAAAAAAAAAAAAAAAAAAAAAAAAAAAAAAAAAAAATCCGACAATCCTTTAGAAAGTAATAGAAATGCTACTGAACTGTCGCCTTTTTATGCATAAAAAGGAACGTTTTACTTATCATTTTATTCAGATAAAAAGTCTGTTTCACATAAAGTTTTTGTTTCGGTATTATCTCTTGAAAGTTTGGAATGTTTTAGTTACAATTAATGTGATAATATATGCGAAACTTACAAATTTTGAAACTTGTCGAAAAGTTGATTTTTCTATTTTCATGTTTAAACGTAATACATATTCTATGTTTGCAAAGTCAGATATCTTCTAGTTATAGTTGTTTTCACAAACTTTTATTAACAGATTTTGGACATAAGCAAGGTTTAAATATTTTCATCTGGTTTATCAATTTTTAAAAATAATTGCATGTTTTGTCAGATTCATTTATTTATATTCTTGACTACATTATTTCATATAAATATTTAAGAATCAAGTATGGAAATTGTCAAAGTTCCAAATAAATCTATCCTGTCGATCTTAAAAAGAAAAAAAAAAGCACCCTATTAATGTTATTTTTTCAATTATTTGTTCTTGATGTGCTTAAAATCACATTTATTTGAAGTAATGCGCCTCAAAATTTTAATTTCTTTTGTTTCTTTTTTTCATCTGCAGTTTAACAAAAGCTGCCATTTTGGGCATTTTATTAAATAAAAACGATACAAGCTGGAAAAGTACAAATAATCTTAAGGTTTTAGTGAATTTATTAATTTTTGTAGTTCATAGATTTTTTCTATATTCTTTTTTCAAATTCGTACAATTAAATATAATTACAATTAACTTATGTATCAGCAAAATAAACTATCTAGATATTCGGAATCATTTTAATCTAGTTATTATTTTATTCAAATGAAACAAAATAGTATTTTTAAAATCTATTGCATTTAAAAGTTCTTTTATCTTAAGCTTGTTTTATCTTTTAGATTACTTCCGAGGTACAGATATTCTTATTCCATTTTTACGATGCATCTGAAAAAAAAAACATCATCAAGATATCAAGATATCAAGAGATATCAAGAAAAAAAAACGATTTTTTTTTCTTGATTAGAAAGTGATAGAAACGCTTCTGGAAATTCGCCTTTTTATGCGTAAAAAGGAACCAATTTATTTACAGTTTTATTCCGATAAAAAGTCTGTTTCAAATCAAGTTTCTTTTTTTTTCTGTAGAAATAATGGGATAATATATGTGAAACTTACAAATTTTGGAAATGTGCCGAATATGTTGATTTTTCTATTTTCATGTTTAAAAGTAATAACGTTCTGTGTTTAGTTCAACTGCAAAAGAAAATATATTGTTTTTGTTACAGTTGGTTTCGTAAACTTCTGTTAATAGATTTTGAGGATAAGAAAGTTATTATATATTTTCATCTGGTTCATCATTTTTTATTTAATGATTTTAAGTTTTGTCAGATTAATTTAATATTTTCTTGAATACTTTTTCTCAAATAAAATATTCAAGAATCAAAGCTTGTCAATGTCAATGACAATCAAAAATTGTCAATGTTCCAATTAAGTTCGTCTTGTCGATTTTAAAAAGAAAAAAAAAACACCACGTCTCGCATTAGAGCTATAGTTTCAATTATATATTCTTGATTTGCTTAAAATTACATTTATTTGTAATAATGTACCGAAAAAATTTAATGTCTTTTTTTTTCTTCTGCAGTTTAACAAAAGTTGTCATTTCATACATTTTATTAAATGGAAACCAAATATGCTTGAAATTACAGTAACAATAATCTTGTGTTTTTAATGAATATTTTAATTTTTGTACTTAACAAAAATGATTTTATATTCCTTTTTGAATTCGTATATTTAAATTGAATTACACTGAAATTATGTATCAGCAAAATAAGCTATCTAGATATTCAAAATCATTTTAAATACCATTCTGGTTATTATTTTATTCAAATGAAACAGAAAATAGAATTCATAAAATCTATTGCATTTAAAAAGTTCTTTCATCTTAACCCTGTGTTATCTTTGAGATTACTTCTGAGCTATAGATATCCTAATTCCATTTTTACGATGCATCTGTGAAAAAAAAAAAAAAAAACATTCGACATAAAATATTATATAAAAATAGCTTTGTGCTGACATATTTCTTTAGGGAATATAAATCGTGCCAAAGAATATTCCATATAAATAAAATTTTCTGGCTGATACGTGTTTGAAGACAATAAATGGCACGAGATATTTTGAAAAATAGAATCCTTCCCAACAGAAATACCAAAAAAAAAAAAAAAAAAAGCCGACAGTCCTTTTTATTTCTTGAATAGAAAGTGATAGAAACGCTACTGAAATCTCGCCTTTTTATGCGTAAAAGGGAACCGTTTTACTTCAGTTTTATTCCGAAAAAAGTCGGTTTCAAATAACTTATTTTCTGTATCATCTCTTAAAAGTTTGGAAAGTGTTAGTTAGAAATAATTGGATAATACATGTGAAACTCACAAATTCTGAAATTTGTCGAATATGTTCATTTTTTCTATTTTCATGTTTAAACGTAACATGTTCTATGTTCAGCTCATCTGCAAAAGAAAATATGTTTGTTATAGTTGGTTTCGGAAACTTCTGTTAATAGATTTTAAGGATAAGAAAGGTATTATATATTTTAATCTGGTTCATCACTTTTTTATTTAATAATTTCAAGTTTTGTCAGAAATTTTTAACATTTTCTTAAAACTTTATCTTAAATAAAATATTTAAGAATCAAAGTTAGAAATTGTCGAAGTTCGAAATAAGTCGATCCTGTCGATCTTTTTTCAAAAAAGCACCCAAAATCTCACTATTAAAGTTATAGTTTCAATTATATATTCTTGATGTGCTTAAAATTATATTTATTTTATGTATCGCAAAATTTTAATTTTTTTTTTTTTTTTTTTTTTTTTTTTTTTTTTTTTACTGTATTTTAACAAAAGCTGTCATTTTTTACATTTTATTAAATAAAAATGAAACAAGGTGGAACAGTACAAATAATCGTGAGGTTTTAATGAATATGTTAATTTTTACTCTTCACAAAAATGTTTTTATATTTTTATTTTGAATTCGTATACTTAACCCATTAGTGCCTGAATTATTTTCTTTCCTAAAATTCGAATTTTGCAAATTACCACCAGTTTTAAAGTAAGAATAATTTTTATCTTAATTTATCGAGGACTTCGTCTCGAGAAAGAAAGTATTTATTTATCCTCCTTTTTACTGGTGTGAAAGGTGCTTACTTAAATTTTTTGAAACTGTCCCAAAAATGGGACGCCAGACACTAATGGGTTAAATCGAATTACAATGAAACTATGTATCTGTAAAATAAACTATCAAGATATTCGGAATCGTTTTAAATAGCAATATGGTTTTTATTTTATTCAAATGAAACAGAAAATAGAATTCATAAAATCTATTGCATTTTAAAAGCTATTTTATCCTAACCTTATATTATCTTTGAGATTACTTCCGAACTACAGATATTCTAATTCCATTTTAATGCATTTCGAAAAAAACATTCGAAATAAAATATTACATAAAAATTGCATTGCACTGACATATTTCTTTAGGGAATATAAATGGTGCCAAAGACTATTCCTTATAAATAAAAATTTTTGGTTGATACGTGTTTGAAGAAAATAAATGGCCCGAGATATATTGAAAAATAGAATCCTTCCCATCGCAGAAAACAAGAAAAAAGCCAACAATCCTTTTTTTCTTGAATAGAAAGTGATAGAAACGCTACTGAAAATTCGCCTTTTTATGCATAAAAATTAACCGTTTTACTTACAGATTTATTCAGATAAAAAGTCTGTTTCAATTTCTTTTTTTTTTATGTCTTAAAAGTTTGGAATGTTTTAGTTGGAAACAATGGGATACATGAGAAACTTACAAATTTTGAAAATTTTTAAATATGTTAATAATTCTATTTTTATGTTTAAAGTAATACATATTCTATATACAGCTCAGCAGCAAAGTCAGATATCTAGTAGTCAAAACTGATTTCGCAAACATCTGTTAATAGTTTTTGAACATTAGCAAGGTTTCAAATATTTTCATTAGTTCATCATTATTTTAAAAATATTTTCAAGTTTTGTCAGAATATTCATTTATTTTCTTGAGTACGTTAACTCATGTAAAATATTTAAAAATCAAAGTTAGAAATTGTCAATGCTCCAAATAAATCGATCCTGTCAATCTTAAAAAGAATAGAAAGCCCCCAGACCTCACTATTAAAGTTATTGTTCAATTATGCATTCTTGGTATGCTTAAAATCACATTTAATTGTAACAATGTGCCACAAAATTTTAATTTTTAATTTTTTTTTATTTATTTATTTTTATTTACCTATTTATTTTATGTTTCCGCAATTCAACGAAACCTGCCATTTAATACATTTTATTAAATAGAAAGGAAACAAGATGGAAATTATAGTACAAATAATCTTATGGTTTTAATGAATATGTTAATTTTTGTAATTCACAAAAATGTTTTTTTTTTCTTATTTCGAATTCATATAATTAAATTGAATCACAATGAAAT
Source organism: Maratus speculifer (assembly GCA_964019185.1). Classification (NCBI taxonomy): domain Eukaryota; kingdom Metazoa; phylum Arthropoda; class Arachnida; order Araneae; family Salticidae; genus Maratus; species Maratus speculifer. Next base: position 3,690,371 of record OZ025294.1, on the reverse strand, counting down.
TATGTATTAGCAAAATAAACTATTTAGATATTCGGAATTGTTTTAAATATCATGCTGGTGATTAATTAATTCAAATGAAAAAGAAATTAGTATTTATAAAATCTATTGCATTTTAAAAGTTCTTTTATCTTAACTTTATATTATCGTTGAGATTACTTCGGAGCTGCAGATATCCTAATTCCATTTTTACGATGCATCTGGGAAAAAAAACATTCGAAATAAAATATTATATAAAAATTGCATTGTGCTGACTCATTTCTTTAGGGAATATAAATGGTGCCGAAGAATATTCCATATAAATAAAATTTTCTAGCTGATATGTGTTTGAAGAAAATTAATGGCCCGCGATATTTTGAAAAATAGAATCCTAGCCCATCAAAGATACCAGAAAAAAAAAAGGCCGACAGTTCTTTTTTTCTTGAATAGAAAGGGACAGAAACGTTTCAGAAAACTCGCCTTTTTATGCGTAAAATGGAACCATTTTAACAGTTTTATTCAGATAAAAAGTCTGTTTCAAATAAAGTTTTTTTTTCTGGTATTATCTCTTAAAAGTTTGGAAAGTTTAGTTAGAAATAATGGCGAAGAAAAAATATGTGAAACTTACAAATTTTAAAATTTGTCGAAAATGTGGATTTTTCTATTTTCATGTTTAAACATATTATATTCTATGTACAGCTTGGTTACTTAGTCAGATATCTTGCAATTTTAATTTGTTTCGCAAATTTTTATTAATATATTTTGACCATAAGCAAAATTTTAAATATTTTCATCTACTTCATCATTTTAAAAAACTAATTTCAAGTTTTGTCAGATTTTTTTATTTGTTTTCTTGAGTACTTTATCATATATAATATATTTAAGAATCAAAGTTAGAAATAGTCAAAGTTCCAAATAACTCGATTCTGTCGATCTGAAAAAGAAAGGAAAAGCACCTAGCCCTTACTATTAATGTTATTGTTTCAGTTTTGTATTCTTGATGTGCTTAAAAACTCATTTATTTGAAATAAGGTGCCACAAAATTTTAACTTCTTTTTTTTTTCGTTTTTTCTTCCGCAGTTTAACAAAGCCTGCCATTTTGGACATTTTATTAAATAAAAACGAAACAAGCTTAACTGTACAGATAATCTTGAGGTTTTAATGAATATGTTAACTTTTTTACTTCATAAAAGATTTTTTATATTCTTATTTCGAATTCGTACAATTAAATTGAATTACATTCAAATTAAGTATCAGCAAAATAAAATATTAAGGTATTTGGAATAATTTTAATCTGGTTATTATTTTATACAAATGAAAAAGAAATCAGTATTTATAAAATCTATTGCATTTTAAAAGTTCTTTTATCTTAACGTTGTGTTATCTTTGAGATTACTTCCGAGCTGCAGATATCCTAATTCCATTTTTACGGTGCATCTGGGAAAAAAACATTCGAAATCAAATATTATATAAAAATTATATTGCGCTGACATATTTCTTTAGGGAATATAAATGCTGCCAAAGAATATTCAAAATAAATAAAATTTTCTGGGAGATATGTGTTATGGCCCAAGATAGTTTGAAAAAAAAGAATCCTTCCCAACACTGATACCAAGAAAAAAGACAACAATCCTATCTTTCGCGAATAGAAAGTGATAGAAACGCTAGTGAAAATTCGCATTTTTATGCGTAAAAAGAAACCATTTTATTTATAATTTTATTCAGATAAAAAGTCTGTTTCAAATAAAGTTTTTTTCCCTGTATTATATCTTAAAAGTTAGGAAATTTTTTGTTAGAAACAATGGGATAATACATGATAAACTAACAAATTTTCAAATTTTCAAATTTGTCGAATATATTGATTATTCTATTTTTTTGTTTAAACATAATACATATTCTATATACAGCTCAGCTGCAAAGTCAGATATCTATTCGTTATAGCAAACATTTGTTAATAGTTTTTGAACATTAACAAGGTTTTAAATATTTTCATATAGTTCATCATTATTTAAAAAATATTTTCAAGTTTTGTCAGATTTATTTATTTTCTTGAGAACGTTATCTCATGTAAAATAACTAAAAATCAAAGTTAGGAATTGTCAGTGTTCCATATAAATCGATCCTGTTATCTTAAAAAGAAAAAAAAAAGCCGCCAGACCTCACTATTGAAGTTACTGTTCCAATTATATATTCTTGATGTGCATAAAATCACATTTATTTGTAACAATGTGCCACAAAATTTTATTTTTTTTATTTGTTTGCTTCTGCATTTTAACAAAACCTGCATTTAAGACACTTTATTAAATAGAGACGAAACAAGATGGAAATTACAGTACAAATAATTTTGTGTTTTTAATGAAAATGTTAATTTTTGAACTTCATAAAAAAATGTAATCTTCTTTTGAATTTGTAAAATTAAATTTAATTACAATAAAATTATGTATCAGCAAAATAAACAATCTAGATATTCGGAATCATTTTAAAAATCATGATGGTTATTATTTTATTGATATGAAAATGAAATTAGTATTTATAAAATCTATTGCATTTTAAAAGTTCTTTTATCTTAACCTTGTTTTATCTTTGAGATTACTTCCGAGTTACAGATATCCTAAATCCATTTTTAAGATGCATCTGAAAAAAAGAAAAAAAAAACATTCGAAATAAATATTACATGAAAATTGCATTGTGCTGCCATATTTCTATAGGGAATATAAATGGTGCCAAAGAATATTCTATACAAATAAAATTTTCTGGCTGAAACGTGTTTGAAGAAAATAAATGGCCCGAGATATTTTGAAAAATAGAATCCTTCCATCACAGATACTAAGAAAAAAGCCGACAATTCTCTTTTTCTTGAACAAGAAGTGATAGAAAAGCTACTAAAAATTCGCCTTTTTATGCGTAAAAAGGAACCTTTTACTTACAGTTTTATTCAGATAAAAGTCTGTTTCAAATAAAGTTTTTTTCCGGTATTATATCTTAAATGTTTGGAAAGTTTTAGTTAGATATAATGATATAATATACAAGGTGATACTAAATTGTTTTTACAATGAACGGAGGCTAATAGAAGACAAACAATATTAAACTAGCAGCCTTCGCCCGCTATGCTGGTCAGAACAACGCTGGTATCTCACGAACTAGTGGATTTAAAAGAATTTGCTTAGTACTATTCGATTAAGCATGAAAAAAATACACTAAAATATGTTATCAGTTGAAAAATATCTGCGAATTTTGATTTTTAAGGAATTTTTTTAAAGTTTGTTCTATTTTTACCCCTCCTTGGGGATGAAATTTTTGAATATACTTTCATAGCGGCACTCGATGTTATAAGAAGTATTTTTACCCCAATTTTCAAAATTTTTGGTTGGGTAGATTTTTTTTGCTGTGATTAATACGAAATCCAGACTTTCTTTTATATATATAGATAAGGATTGAAAATTTCAGGTTTTTGCGCCGAAGAAATCGCCAAATTAGGAAAGTGTGAAGTATCTCTCGAACTATTGGATTTAAAAGAATTTGCTTGGTACCAATCGATTCAGCATGAAAAAATACACTAAAATATGTTATCAGTTGAAAAATATCTGTAAATTCTGATTTTTAAGGAATTTTTTAAAAATTTGTTCTTTTTCCCCCTCCTTGGGGGTGAAATTTTTGAAAATCCCTTCTTAGCGGCACTCCATGTTATAAGAAGTATTTTTACCCCAATTTTCAAGATTTTTGGCATGGTAGATTTTTTGTGCTATGATTAATACGAAATCCAGACTTTATTATATATATATAGGTAAGGATTGAAAATTTCAGGTTTTCGTGCCGAAGAAATCGCCAAATTAGGAAAATGTGAAATATGATACAAACAACTGGATTTAAAAGAAGTTGCTTCGTACCATTCGATTCAGCATGAAAAATTAGACTAAAATATGCTATCAGTTAAAAAATATCTGGAATTCCGATTTTTAAGGAATTTTTTAAAACTTCGTTCTTTCTCTCCCCCCCCCCTCCCCCGCTTAGGTGTGGAATTTTCGAAAATCCCTTCTTAGGGGCTCTCGATGTTATAAGAAGTAATTATACCCCAATTTTCAAGATTTTTGGCTGGGTAGATTTTTTTGTGCTATGATTAATACGAAATCCAGACTTTCTTTTATATATATAGATAAGGATTGGAAATTTCAGTTTTTTGCGCAGAAGATATCGCCAAATTAGAAATATATAAAGTATCCCACGAAATACTGAATTTAAAAGAATTTGCTTGGTACCATTCGATTCAACTTGAAAAAATACATTAAAATATGTTATCAGTTGGAAAATATCGGTGAATTCCGATTTTTAAGGAATTTTTTTAAAGTTCGTTCTTTCTTCTTTTACCCCCTTAGGGGTGGAATTTTCGAAAATCCCTTCTTAGCGGCACTCGATGTTATAAGAAGTATTTTTACTCCAATTTTCAAAATTTTTGGTTGGGTAGATTTTTTTCTGCTGTGATTAATACGAAATCCTGACTTTCTTTTATATATATAGATAGAAAACCTAGGGTCCCAAATGTTTTCGAAAGGAGATAGATGCCATTAAAGTTTAGCGTCCAAAATTTCAAATAAACATAAAAAGAAATAGGAAAATTGGTCGATTGATTTGCTGTTTTCACTAAAACTTTTCTTTATGTCGCTATTTTCTTGAAAATAAATTATAAAGATAAATTTCAAAAAATGCCGATAGAGGGCGCTTTAGACTTTGGAGTGACGAAAAACTATTTTTTGCCTTTATTTTTTGCATCTCATTAAATGTTTCCGTAAGCCTAGCCTTAAACTTAAATTTTGAGCTCAAAATCTGAACAATGGGGAGTGGTTAAGTAGCACAAACAGAACTGTGTTCAGAGCGTTCAAATTTCGAATGATTGTAAAAAACGGAAAAATTGTTCGATTGATTTGCGTTTTTCACTAAAAGTATTCTTTATTTCGGTATCACCTTGAAAATAAATAATAAAGATAATTTTCAAAAAATGCCTATAGAGAAACAAACATTTAGATAACAAACATTTTTTTTTTTTTTTTTTTTTTTTTTTTGCATCTTATGAAATGTTTTCGTAAGCTCAGACTTACACTAAAATTTTGAGCTCAAAATCTGATTAAAAGGAAGAGGTTATGTTGCGCAAACTGAACTGTGTTTAAAAGGGGGAGGGGGACTACCTATAATTTGAAGGAGGGGTTTCTATAATTTCAAATAATTATAGAAAACGAAAAAATTGATCGATTCGTTTGCGGTTTAAAATAAAACTATTATTCAAATCAGTATCTTGTTGAAAATAAATTTTAAAGATAAATTTAAAAAAATTACGTTAGAGGACGCCTTAAACTTCAGAGTAACCAACAACTAATTTTAACCGTTATTTTTTGTATCTAACTAAATGCTTGCAAAAGTTTACTAGATGTTTTCGGAAGCTTAGATTTAAACTTAAATTTTGAGCTAAAATTCTGAATCGTTCTGAAGGACTAAGAAGCGCAAACTGAAGTGTGTTCAGGAATTTAAATTTAATCCTACCCCCTCCCTCGAACACAGTTCAATATTGCGCTACTTAAACACGCCTAACGATTTTGAATTTGAGCTTAAAATTTAAATTTAAGCATTTGAAAGCAATTAATGAGATTAAAAAAATAGCGGTTAAAAATAGTTGTCTATGGTGCCCTCTATCGGTATTTTGTGAAATTTATTTTAAAATTTATTTTCAAGAAAATATTGATTTAAAGAGTAGTTTTGGGGAAAACCACAAACGAATCGACCAAATTTTCCGTTTTTTATAATTATTTGAAATTTGAACCCTCTGAACACAGTTCAGTTTTTGCTACTTAACCACTCTAAACTATTAAGATTTTGAGCTCAAAATTTAAGTTTAAGTCTAAGCTTACGAAAAAATTAAGGAGATGCAAAATAATAATAATAATAATAATAATAATAATAATAATAATAATAATAATAATAATAATAATAATAATAATAATAAAATGGTTGTTTGTTACTCCAAAGTCTAAAGCGCCCTCTATCAAAATTTTTTTAAATTTATCTTTATAATTTATTTTTAAGAAAATATCGACATAAAGAATAGTTTTAGGGAAAACCGCAAATCAATCGACCAATTTTTCCGTTTTTCATAATCATGTGAAATTTGAAACGACTGAACACAGTTCCGTTTGTGCTAGTTAACCACTTCCAACTGTTCAGATTTTGAGCTCAAAATTTAAGTTTAAGTTTAAGCTTACGAAAACGTTTAAGGAAATGCAAAAAATAAAAAAAATGGTTGTTTGTTACTCCAAAGTCAAAAGTGCCCTCTATCGGCTTTTTTTAAAATTTATCTTTATAATTTATTTTCAAAAAAAATACCGACATAAAAAATAGTATTAGTGAAAACCGCAAATCAATCGACCAATTTTTCTGTTTTTTATGTTTATTTGAAATTTTTGTCCCTAAATTTTAATGGCGGCTAACTCCTTTGGAAAACGTTTGGGACTCTTGGTTTCCTATTTAATATTGTTTGTCTTGATGTTTATTATCAGCCATCTTTTATTGTAAAAACAATTTAGAGTCACCCTGTATGTAAAATTTACAAATTTTGAAATTTGTTGAAAATGTTGATTTTCCTATTTTCAGGTTAAAGCATCTATGTACAGTTCAGTTGCAAAGTCATGTATGTTGTTGTTATAATTAGTTTCTATTATATATATTACTATATATATATAATAATATACTATATTATATTATTATAATTAGTTGTCAAATTTTTGTTGATAGATTTCGACCATAAGCAAGGATTCAAATATCTCGATACATTCCATATTTTTTTAAAAGTAATTTAAAGTTTTGTCAGATTTATTTATTTATTTTCTTGAGTACTTTATCTCATGTAAAATATTTATGAGTCAAAGTTAGAAATTGTCAATGTTCCAAATAAGTCGATCCTGTCAATCTTAAAAAATAAATAAATAAATAAAATAAATAATCTAAAAGCAATCCGGCCTCACTGTTAAATTTATTGTTAGAATTACGCATTATTGATGTGCTTAAAATCAAATTTATTTGTAATAATGTACCACAAAACTTTAATTTCTTCTATATTTTTGCTTCCGCACTTTTACAAAACCTGCTATTTTAGACATTTCACTAAATAGAACCAAAACAAGCTTTTTATGTATTTTAATTCTATATTACACATATATTATATCTTATGTATTTTATTTTATTTTACTCGTAATATTTACTTTTTAAAAAGTATACTAAAGTGTAAAATCGTTTAATATTTACACAGTATATTTCGTCTTTAATATACAAAACTGTATTTTTTCTTCTTGTTGGTTATTTTCATCCTATCTTTCTCCTAGAGGCAAAAATAATTGCATAAACACGGTATTATGATGTAAATAAGTAATAAAATAATATGAAAAATTTTTACATGAAATGTTTTGGATATTTTAAAAGTCCTTCCGGCAATGCCGGGAGGAAGAGGTAGCTTTCATATACTTATACATTTATTTATTTATTCTAAAGTAAATTACATTGTTCAAAAATACTAAGCTCAAATTAGTGGAAATAATCTTATAAAATTAGTGATTTTATAAGATTGAATACTAGTTTTTGTCAAGACTGAATATTAATAGGAATTTTTAGAAATTAGTCATCTTTTATTCAACCTGGTTATATTTTAAGCGATTTAGAGAGTCACCAAATTCCGCGATATCATAAAGTGTATGCCATTTTAAAGCAACATGATGGATCGTTCAGATCAGATCGTTTCAATATGTCAGCCATAAGCAAAATTCAAAGTGCTATAACTCAATCATTTTTTAAGATATAGACAAAACAAAAAGTGTTCTGGAATCATTGTTTTAAGTTTTAACACGTAAAAGAAAAATATTTTTCAACTTTTAATTTTTTCGCATTAAAATTTAAATTTTAAATTTTAAAAAAAATTTAAAATGGCCACCATTTTGAAACAAAATGCTGGATGATGCTGGCCAACGAACTCGGTCGAGACATTTGTTTGTACTATGTACATACCAAGTTTAATTGAAATCGGTTCATAAATACGCGTGTTATCACGTGACAAAATCAGATCGTTTCAAAATGCCAGCCATAAGAAAAAATCAAAGTGCTATAACTCAATCATTTTGTAAGATATAGACAAAATAAAAAGTGTTCTGGAATCTTTGTTTTAAGTTCTAACACGTAAAAGAAAAATATTTTTCAAATTTTGATTTTTTCGAATTTAATTTAAAATTTAAAATTTTTTAAAAAATTTAAAATGGCCGCCATTTTGAAACAAAATGGCGGATGATGCTGGCTAACGAACTCGGTTGAGACATTTGTATGTACTATGTACATACCAAGTTTCATTGAAATCGGTTCATAAATGCGCGTGTTATTACATGACAAAAATCAGATCGTTTCAAAATGTCAGCCATAAGAAAAATTCAAAGTGCTATAACTCAATCATTTTTTAAGATGTTGAAAAAATAAAAAGTGTTCTGGAATCTTTGTTTTAAGTTCTAACACGTAAAAGAAAAATATTTTTCAAATTTTGATTTTTTCGCATTTAATTTAAAATTTTAAATTTTTAAAAAAAATTAAAATGGCCGCCATTTTGAAACAAAATGGCGGATGATGCTGGCCAACGAACTCGGTCGAGACATTTGTATGTACTATGTACATACCAAGTTTCATTCAAATCGGTTCATAAATACGTTAGTTATCGCATGACAAAAATCAGATATATATATATATATATATATATATATATATATGGTTATATATATATATATATGTCAACATTTGAACGGAGGGTGGTTTTGGGGTCTGGGGGTCATGATTGGTGAAAATATACCAAAATTTTTTGGAAGTGCTTTCCTCCGGACGGCTGCAATAGGTAGCTTTTTACTTTTTGTAATGAAAGCTACCTAAAAATTAGAATAAAATAAACATCAATGTTTGTACATAATTGTTTATAAACCATTGAGAAAAACTAAAATATAAAAAGTTTTAGTGATTTTGTTTTGAAATCTTTCAAAAGACTTATAAATAAAGAATAAAGTTGCACTCTCAAATATTTATAGGTGAGTATTTCATTTGGATTAAGGAATTTTTAATCAGATTTCTTTTAACAGAAAACTTTAGTACATAGACATCTATATGAATTATCTAAAAATAGATAATTCTTATAGTCCTAAAGAAAAATTATTTTATTTTATCAAATAGAGGTTTCTGTAGATTTTATCAAATAAAGATTAACGCATATCTACAAGAAGCTTTAGGACAATACTTTAATTTTCGTAGTTATATATTTCTTTATTTATTTTGAATAAGCCTGTTCTGATAATTCTTCGAAGAAAACGAGAAGTCGACTAATATCGATCAGTGTAAAATCCCATATCATCTTACTACTTAAAAAAAATCAACCAAAACTGAACTCACTATGTCACGAATAACTTTCTATATTTTGACATTATTTAATTTTTTTGTTTATTTGTTTTCTTAGGCATTTATTTAAATAGCTAACTACTAAATTACATAAAAGATTTTTCTTTCCGTTAGAGCATGTGTAGTTAACAATTATTATATGCAAATGATTTTATTTTATCAAACAATTATTATATTTTTAAAATAAATACTATATGGTTTCCTACTATACTTTGTTAAGTTCATTGAAAGTGGCGTTAAATTTTGTTGAAAACCCGGTAGGCTGTTCATGTGTTCAAGTTCGAATGTATGTTCAATGGATTCTTGAACTCTTTACAAAATTTTTATATCTGTATGAATATAAGTACAATAATTAGACAAATGAGCACAAATATTGCACACGCTTTTCGTAATAGGGGAAATTGAGGAAAAATCGGATACCATAAATGTTCGTTTTTCTCAAACGTAATTAAATGGGAAGACTAACACTAAACACTGTTTTTAATATTAAATGAATCTTAGTATAGAATAAGACATATATTTTCGTTAAAAATATCATTGTTTATGATTAAAAAAAACCCTCCTTTTTTAGAAATATTAAAATATCCGGTTTTATACCCCACAGATTTGGTAAAACCGGATATCCATTTAAAATTCTTGGAAAACACATTTTATTCAAAAACGCGCTTATCATATGGACCAAACGAAATCCACATGTGTTCTTACATCTGCCAAAAATAAATCTGTATTAAATTTTCTACATTTTTGTCATAGATCTCACAGCATTGGAAAGTAATCACTTTTTTATCTCTTCTTGCTAGTATAGGTTAAAAAGTACTATAAACGACACATTAAGGGGTTAATATTATTTAACAGCATTACATTTTATTTTAAAACTCCATAATACATTATCAACAATCCTAAAAATGATTTCATGAATGTAGGACAAAACTGGTTATACCTGGAATTGACCCACGCTTAAGTAATCAGTTTTACCTCCATCATCACACAAATTTAAAAACACGGCGTCACAACTCTCAATCCTACAAAAAAAAAAAAAAAAAAAAAAAAAAATTTCAAAGAAAAAATAAATGAATAAATAAAGCTGTTAAAATACTAGGAATAAAACAAAGCATTAGACATAGTAACAACCACTATTTAATATGCTGAAAAATAGTTAATATATGAGCAAAATCTAGAATTTAAAAAAATAATGTTTAAAAATTCACATTATTACATTTAAAAAAATTAAAATTTTCATGAATTAATACCTGATATTCTTATGTATAACAATAACAAAACATAATTCTGGAATATTTTTAAACACGTTAATATCTTCCGGTCGCGCATGTGCTCTAAAGTTCTAAAGAGCAATTGCACTTAAATACTAAGAAGCTAAGTAAGCTGAAGGATTAGCGCAAAAAATGTGACTCTTTCCAACATTTAGAAGAAATTCGCGTCTGGAAAATGTTGATCAATTTAAATCATATTTAAGCGTTATGTTTTGCCATTATAATACTTAAGAATTTCAGTATTACATTCGTGATAATGCTAATTATTATTATTATTATTATTATTATTATTATTATTATTATTATTGTTGTTATTCTAGTAATGCGAATTTTTTAACATTTCAGCAAACTTTACAGCATATGCACGAAGATATAAATCAATTGGAAGATATAAATCAATTTTATCTCTTTTTTAACCTAATTTTTAGTCTTTTGAATTAGCAATTTTTCCGCGGTATTGCGAATTGAAAATCAATTTTTGCATTTTTTCGGCCCCCCCTAATGTCCATGTTTTAAAAATGAATGTAAAGTAACTGTATGATGCCCATGTTTCAAAAGGACTATGCATTAACCTCTATGTATTTCATAATTCGCTAATAAATTGAAAAACAGAGTACTGAATTTAAAATTATATGCCGAAAATTTTGTTTCTTTCAGTTACTTCTTTTAGCAAATCTTACAATTTACTTAAAGAAAGAGTTGGAGGGTCAATCTAAATAAAAATTACATTTCATAAACGAAGTGCAAATTGAAACGCAAGTAACTGAAGTCGATTACATCCTTTTCAATTTCTAACCATTGCTCTTATTATTTCCATATGAAAAGTAAAATATTTCAAGTAAGATTTTGTAGTCAAAATAATAGAAGTTAAAATTATCAAAAAATCCCTGTCGGCTTAACCTATAGACGGATTTAGGTTTTAAAGTGTTTTCATTTCAACAACAAAAAATAGAATAATATTAAAGATAAACACAATTTAACTACTATATTGTGCGCTTTTGAAAAACTATTAATTTCTTTTCTCTGTAAGAAGTGGTTTTATCAAAATCAACTTACGCGAAACTCGGCTCAAACGCCTATTTTGACAACATATTTTGAAATACGTTCTGACTTTATTGAAAAATCGACCAATACGCACATTAAATAGTTCCTAAATAGCAAAAAATTGTCAATTGAATGCGTTTGAGAGTAAAATTGAATTTAAAAATGACTCATAAAGTAAACAATGTGTTATTTCAATGCATCCACAATTCTATAAGCAAGATCGCTTTGGGAAATTTTGTGCGTAGTCTCCACTTTGACAGCTTTATAAAAAAATATATTTAGCCTCTATCAAAAAACTGACTAATACGGCACATTACACAGTTCTTAAATAACAAATAACTGTCAATTGAATGCATGTGAGAGCAAAATTGAATTTAAAAATGAGTCATAAAATAACCAAGTTTTCATTTGAATACATACTCAATTCTTTAATCATAATCGCTTTGGGAAGTGTTTTTGCAAAGTGCCTTTTTTGGTAACTTTAAATATCTATATATATTTAGCCTTTATCAAAAAACGGACCAATACGGCTCATTACACAGTTCCTAAATAACAAAAAACTGTCAACTGAATGCATTTGAGAACAAAATTGGATTTAAAAAATGAGTCATAAAATAACCAATTTGTTATTTGAATACATCCTCAATTCTTCAATCACGATCGCTTTTGGAAATTTTGTGCGAAGTGCTCATTTTGGCAACCTTTTTTGAAATATGTTCTACTTTTATCAAAAAACTGGCCAATCCGTCACATTATATTTCCTAAATAAGAGACCCTGTAAATTGGATGCGTTTGAAAGCAAAAATGGATTTAAAAATGACTCAGAAAAAACGTAATTTGTTATACTTCCTCAATTTTTTCAATCACGATCACTTAGGGAAACTCTATTAAAAGTACCTTTTTTGACAGCCATTTTTTAAATATATTCAGCCTTTACCAAAAAAACTGGCCAATAAGCACATTATACAGTTCCTAAATAAGAGGATTTGCCATTTGTATGCATTTAAAATCAAAAAAGAATTCAAAAAATGAGTCACAATATAAGCAGTTTGGGTTTGAGGTTTTTTCTCTAACTCCGATTTTTGTTTAATTTATTTCTGCTATAAGAATTGGTCCTATGAAAAACTTGTTAATATAAAAGTTGTAGATATTATTGAGAAGATGTAAAATAAATTTAGTTAGATTTGATTGCCTAAGAATTCAGTAAGTTATGATTTTTTTTCTTTTTCCACCCCCTTTTTCTTTTCGTTTTTAACTTTTTCATCTGTAAAAGTTGGTCCTATCAAAAACTTGTAAATACAAAAATTTTAGATAATTTTGAGAACATTTATACAAAATTTAGTTGGATTTAATATCTTGAGAATTGACGAAGTTATAATTCTTTTTTCTCCCCAAACCCTCTTTTTTTCGTCCCTTGACCCCATTTTTAATTTTATCAAAAATCTATCATACAGAAACTTTTAGCCCATTTTTGGGAAGCAATATAAACTTTAAACTGATTCGATATCTATTTTAATTAAGAAGTTATCGTGTTTTTTCTATTTTCACAAAAACCCTCACTATTTCCACCCCCTTGGTCCGATATTGCCCATTAACAAACTCGACCGAGATTTTACGCCCCTCAATTTTATGTAAAAGTTTGAAGAAGATCTGAGAATAATTATTGAAGTTATCGTGTCTAGAAGAAAGGGAATATATATATATATATATATATATATATATATATATATATATATAGATATAAACTTTTTTACTGGTGATAGTTTTAGAGTCTAGGAGTCATGATCAGTGTAGATCTGTAAAAATTTTTCAGAAATTCCAACATGGGAGAGAATGCAATAGGTAGTATTTCATACGAAATCTACCTAAAAATTTTCCAAATTATACTAAACAGAAGCGTCGAGCATTTTTAATCACTTATATTCATATTCCACATCAGAAAAAAAAAAACAATTCTACTCACGGCTTAAGATTCAGCCATTATAAGTAAAAGATGTTATTATCGTAGAATTTCACCAGATAAATTCTTCTCACCAACTGGCAAGAGTTTTATTAAGTCAAGAAAAAATGTCGGAATTTCACTCTGGAGTCAATGTAACAAGGTTTTATCAGATTCTGCTCTAGAATACGTAATTTTGTGGATAAGGTCTAAATTACCAATTAATTATTTGAAAATAGTGATTTTAACCAATGCAAAATTTTATACCGCGAAAAAGTCAAAGTGTTCTCGCAAAGTTATAAGTGATCGGAAAGTTATACAGGGTGATTCATAAAAGATGGGCAGAACTTTAAGGGGTTATAGTACACTTAAAGACAAATAATATTAAATAGGAGACTAAGGGTCCCAGACGTATTCCAAAGGAGATAGGGGGCATTAAAGTTTAGGGTCCGAAATTTCAAATGATTATAAAAAATGGAAAAATTGGTCGATTCGTTTGCGGTTTTTGCAAAAAATTATCTTTATGCCAGTATTTTCTTGAAATAAAATTTTAAAGTTCAATTTCAAAAAATGCCGATAGGGGGCGCTTTAGACCTTGGAGTAACAAACAACTATTTTTTAACGTTATTTTTTGTATTTCTTTAAATGATTTCGAAAGCATAGACTTAAACTTAAATTTTGATCTAAAAATCTGAGTCCTAACGAGTAGTTAAGTAGCGTAAACTGAAATTTGAAATTTGAAACCCTTCTCCCCCCAGAACAAAAATCAGTTATTCCCGATCTTTGTGTCGTAGATTAGGCTCTAAATACTGCCGCGTTTTGCTAAAATTATTCTTTATGTCAGTATTTTCTTGAAAATAAATTTTAAAGAAAAGTTTAAAAAAATTCCGATAGAGGGCGCTTTAGACTTTGGAGTAACGAACAACTATTTTATACCGTTATTTTTTGTGTCTCATTAAATGCTTTCTAAAGCTTAGACTTAAACTTAAATTTTCAGCTCAAAATCTGAATCGCTGAGCGTGGTTCAGTAGCGAGGGGAGGGGGTTCAAATTTCAACTTCTGAACATAGTTCAGTTTGCACTACTTAACCATGCCCAACGATTCTGTGCTGTGATACGAGGCAATAATACAACTTTCGTCAAGGACTGTATAGTCGGAATTCACTCATAAAGGCACTGGCACAGTTGGAAACGTCGCTCATGCAAACGTTAAAGCTCCATTCCTGACGCTAGTCACCGGGTGAAGAAGGAGACAGAAAGTATGCAAATGTCAAATGGGGAAGAAGAAGAACACGTATGCAAAATTTCGACACGATTCAGGCATAAAAACCACTGAACGGTGAGTCAAGTGTAAGTCGCTGTAGTAATGAATCGGAAGATGGTGCCCTTCACGAATAAGGAAAAGGCTGAGATGCATTTAATTTACGGAGCGGCAGATGGAAATGGTGCAGAGGCACAACGAATGTACGGAGAGCGATTTCCCAACAGGCGGTTGCCTAACCGCAAAACTTTCGAGCGCTTGCACAGACAGTTGTGTGAGACGGGATCATTTCTCGCTTCCCGGTCGAATGCAGGTCGTGCAAAAAAGGACGAATCAGTAGTTGTTGCAGAAGCCATTCTGGATGTAGTAGCGGCGCAGCCAAGTACAAGTACACGAACAGTGGCTAGGCAGGTGGATACCTCACAGTCCATGACTTGGAGGGTACTGAAGGATGAACATTTGCTCCCGTTTCATGTGCAACGAGTCCAGAAACTGTCTCCAGGGGATTATCCAAATCGTATTGAATTCGCCCGCTGGTTTCTGCAGCAGAACGCGCTAAATCCACATTTTGGACAAACTGTGCTTTTCACCGATGAATGTACCTTCACACGTGAAGGTACAATTAACACACACAATGCACATGTATGGGCGGATGTCAATCCACATGCTACATATCCACATGCTCATCAGAGACGCTTTTCCATCAATGTTTGGGCAGGAATCCTCGGAGACCACCTAATCGGACCGTACCTTCTTCCTGAACGCCTCAACGGTAAATCATACCTCACATTTCTGCAACATGTGCTGCAGATCTGTTAAACGTTGTTCCTCCACGCATCCGGCGGGTCATGTGGTTCCAGCACGATGGAGCGCCAGCCCATTACGTACGAGACGTCCGCAACTATCTGGACATCACATTTCCGAACAGATGGATTGGTCGAGGTGGTCCTGTTGCTTGGCCTGCTCGCTCGCCAGATCTTTCACCCCTCGATTTCTTTTTTTGGGGACAATTGAAGGCTCTTATGTATGAGACACCCATTGAATCCCCCGAGGAACTGGTCGCCTGACTTTCCGCTGCTGTAGGGGAAGTGCTCGAAAAGCCTGATGTTTTCGCGAATGTTCGCCGTTCCATTCTTCGCCGTTGTTCTGCGTGCATAACCTCTGGTGGTCACAATTTTGAACATTTATTGTAATTACATGTTAATAAATATGCTTTGGTAACATAATCCTAATTTGTGTCTTTTTACCTCGTATCACAGCACACAATGTGTGGACATGGTAAACTGAACTGTGCTCAGGTGTAGAAATTTCAAACCCCTCTCCCCAGAAACTTAACCACGTCTAACGATTCAGATTTTGGGCTGAAAATTTAAGTCTAAGCTTTAGAAAGCATTTAATGAGACACAAAAAATAACGGTATAAAATAGTTGTTCGTTACTCCAAAGTCTAAAGCGCCCTCTATCGGAATTTTTTGAAAATTTTCTTTAAAATTTATTTTCAAGAAAATACTGACATAAAGAATAATTTTAGCAAAACGCGGCAGTAGTTAGAGCCTAATCTACGACACAAAGATCGGGAATAACTGATTTTTGTTCTGGGGGGAGAAGGGTTTCAAATTTCAAATTTCAGTTTACGCTACTTAACTACTCGTTAGGACTCAGATTTTTAGATCAAAATTTAAGTTTAAGTCTAAGCTTTCGAAATCATTTAAAGAAATACAAAAAATAACGTTAAAAAATAGTTGTTTGTTACTCCAAGGTCTAAAGCGCCCCCTATCGGCATTTTTTGAAATTGAACTTTAAAATTTTATTTCAAGAAAATACTGGCATAAAGAAAATTTTTTGCAAAAACCGCAAACGAATCGACCAATTTTTTCATTTTTTATAATCATTTGAAATTTCGGACCCTAAACTTTAATGCCCCCTATCTCCTTGGGAATACGTCTGGGACCCTTAGTCTCCTATTTAATATTATTTGTCTTTAAGTGTACTATAACCCCTTAAAGTTCTGCCCATCTTTTATGAATCACCCTGTATGATACAGTTTGACTTCTAGAGTCGCTCAGAAAGGAATTGAGTGTAATCGAATGACTTTTTTAAAACGTAAATACAAAGATATTATGTAACAAATAAAACAATAAATTTAAGTAATGTGATTTTAAGAAAACGATTGCTTTGATAGATTACCGTTTTTTAGAACGAAATAAAATAAAGAAAGTGTTAACTATTATTTTTTAACACAATTAAACTGAATGGTAAAGTTATCATACGAATTGAATATTTCCAGCTGAGCGGAAAATTGCCCAGGCCGGGGATCGAACCTGGATACTTGGCTTACAATGCCAATGCTTTACCTGTTAAGCTATCTGGGCGATATCCGGCTGGGATTTTTCGCTCAGATAACCTTATTGGTCGTAACATCTGGTCTGTCATTTGAAACAGCTCGCAGAATAAACCGCAGGTAATGGAACTCCATATAACGATGGATACGTAGATAAACTATTATTTTTTTAACACAATCAAACTGATTGATAAAGTTATCATACGAAGTGAATACGCCCAGATAGCTTAACAGGTAAAGCATTGGCCTTGTAAGCCAAGTATCCGGGTTCGATCTCCGCCCTGGGCAACTTTTTCGCTCAGCTGGAAGTATTCAATTCGTATAACTTTACCAATCAGTTTGATTGTGTTAAAAAATAATAGTTTATCTACGTATCCATCGTTATATGGAGTTCCATTACCCCCGGTTTATTCTGTGAGCTGTTTCAAATGACAGACCAGATGTTACGACCAATAAGGTTATCTGAGCGAAAAATCCCAGCCGGATATCGCCCAGATAGCTTAACAGGTAAAGCATTGGCCTTGTAAACCAAGTATCCGGGTTCGATCCCCGGCCTGGGCAATTTTTCGCTCAGCTGGAAATATTCACGTATAAAAAAACATTTCATATTTATTTACTTAGAACAGGTATCACAATTAAAATTAAAACTTTTTAATTTTAAATGTGACACCTGTTCTAAGAAAATAAATATGAAATGTTTTTTATACGTAAATGAAAAAGGTGAAGTGATTTTGTTTTAGTTTTTAGTTTTGAAAAACGAAAGCTAACAACAGTTTTAACATGGAAATATTCAATTCGTATGATAACTTTACCAATGAGTTTGATTGTGTTAAAAAATAATAGTTTATCTACGTATCCATCGTTATATGGAGTTCCATTACCTGCGGTTTATTCTGCAAGCTGTTTCAAATGACAGACCAGATGTTACGACCAATAAGGTTATCTGAGCGAAAAATCCCCGCCGGATATCGCCCAGATAGCTTAACAGGTAAAGCATTGGCCTTGTAAGCCAAGTATCCGGGTTCGATCCCCGGCCTGGGCAATTTTTCGCTTAGCTGGAAATATTCAATTCGAAAGAATGTGTTAACTGAAGATATATAATTAAAATAAATATGTTAAGATATAAGAAAAAGGGGGGAAAGTTAAATATTAAAAGAAATTGTGAAAACGTGAGCTTAAGAATTTGAGTGCATATTTCTCATTTCGCACAAACATGTTTTATGCTTTGTAAAATAGATTGGATAATATGCTTTTCTTTTTCCTATTTTTAGGTGTCTCGTAAGTCAGGACCCTTACTATCAGATATTTGCAACGTGCAGTACCTTCTACGTCCCTCTGGTGGCCATTCTCATCCTCTACTGGCGCATCTATCAGGTGGCCAGAAACCGAATCAGAAAGAAACCTGGGCATGCCATTCGTCCCATTACCACTCTGCCTCTAGTATGCGAGTCAACTTCATTCAACGGATCGGCATTGATGGTAAGATTCACATTCCATAAATGAAACACAGTGTGGAAAAAATTTAAGACTTTTGTTAGTTTGCAATAAGAGGATTTTGTCTAACAAAATTGGCGAAAACGATCAATGCGTTATCATACAGCACGATAGTGCTGAATAGTAGAGCTCAGATGCTTTTCTAATGATAAAGTCCAAAGTTTGCCTCTTAATAACTTTGGAACCAATCATCGGATTGCGACAAAATTGAAAAGGTTTAGACAAAGGCTTTGAAAAGGCCTACACAAAACCTCAAAATTTACCAAATTTAATCCAGATCCGTCAGTTATGGAGATCAAGAAGCCCTGTTTTGTCACTTTTTTCTTTATGAAAGAAGAGAAAAGAACAAACAAATCAACTATCATCCGATCCAGGAAAAATTCAGTGACGTGAAATAACTTGTTTGAAAGCTTTTAACTTAAGTACGGGCTTTTTGAAGGTCCTGTCAAAAAATATCCAAAATTAAAGAAATTGAACCCATTTAAAATTTATATAGTTCTATATTTTCCAACAATTAACATAATAGAATTTTTACCTTTTTAATTCCTAATTCAATAACTTCTTTCAAGTTGACACGAATTAAAAACCTGCACAATAATTTTAAAAATAAATGATAACACGTATTTTTTTTAGGTCAATAAAAATTCAGATTCTTCCGATAGATTTTTGCGGTTTTGAAATAAATAAATAAATAAAATAAAACAAGAAAAGCTAATAAATATATTAAAATAGTATTGATTCATTTTTCTTGTTTTATTTTGTTTATTTATTATTTTTACTTATTTTTTATTTATTTATTTTATTTTATTTATTAATTTTTAATTATTTCTTATTATTATTATTTATTTATTTTTATTTTAATTATTTTTTACTTAATTTAATCATTTATTTTTATTTTATTGTATTTTCGTTATCATTTTAATTGTTTTTCCACCTTTTTCTCTTTCTTTTATTATTTTGGCAACACTTTTCCCTTCCACCTGAGCTCTTTCAGCTAGCGCCCCCTGTCGCACTCTTTATAATCTCCTCCCCTTTTCTTTATCTCGACTCTGTGCCCTTAGGGGCACGTGTTGGTTTAGCAGATGACGAGCTGTTATTGTTGTAGCTCGAAACGTGTCCTACTTTATTTTTCATTTTATGGTGATTTTACAAAGTGTTTTAGTTTATTGATCAACTTACGTCAACTGACAAATCTAAACTAATATTAGTATTAGTTTGAAGTTATTAATGGACACTTGAGTTTGACGAACTCCCGGAAATAGCGCCAAGTTGGCATCATTTTGGGCAAGTAATTTTGGTAGCCAATTTTAACAATATGGTGATTTTACAAAGTGTTTTAGCTTATTTGTCAATTATCGCCAGTGTTTACGATGTTTTTTCGTTAACCCGCGAGTAGTCCCGACTTTTTTCACAACGTCAATAGTCGCGCTCGGTCTTTTCGCCGCTGGCCCCCTGTATACCAAATATGTAAAATAAGAAATATTTTTCACCTAATATACAAAAATAACATTACAACGAAGATATAAATTTGCAGTTTTCTTAGATTATGCATTTTATTCATGAGATCTGGAGTAATTGGAAAAGGTAAAAATGAGTCACATAATGATTTTTACGTAGAGTTTTTCGCCGATTTCAACTTTATTTCCAAAAGTGTACATAAAAGAAAAACAGAGTTGTCCTGTTACTTCACTAAGGTGGTCGAGAAAGCTTCAATGTCAGCTACATGGTAGATCTCCGTTGTATTTGTAATGTGATATAAGTTAAGAGAAGATAAGTTATACGGGCGGCGAAAAGACCGACACGCGACTACTGACGGGTTAATTGATCAAGTTCCTGAAAAGAATTGAAAAAGTTGTGATAGCGTATAAAAAACTGCTGGAACCAGAGAGAAAAGTAGAGCTCCATCTAAGAAATGTTACAGTAAAAATTATCAAATATTTTCAATCCAAAGAAGTGCGTAGAAAAGAAATGGAATCCGATTATCTGTAAATCTCATGAAATTACCCAAATTTTTGTTAGCTGAAAATGTTTTACTGATGCCGAATCATACTACTTATCCACTAGAAATATTACTGCGCAAATTAGTTAAAAGAATGTATGTTTTCTCAAATCTGCTAAGTTCCACAACGCTAAACGAATATAAACCATGAAGTAATAATTAAAGTATAACAGTAACATACTCAGGTTTGTGAGGAATTGATGTAGAGAAATATTTTTGAACACAAATATTTATTATATGATTTAATGCTATATGTTTAAGGTTTAGGGTTTATTTGGAGCTTTCATCTATCATTTATTAAAAAACCCCTGAAATGGAGTTTGTCCGAATTTTTATTGAATGAACTGTTTAGGTTGTCGTTCTTTATTACATCAGCCTGTAACTTACTTTTAAACGGGTCATGGATAATTGGGATATGGAGTGTGTTAAAAATGCTCGTTTTTCCTGACTGATTTAAAGGAACCAGTAAAGCTCAGCCCACATTCTAAATTAACAAATATTTGGCAAATTTCATGAGCTTTACAGATAATCTAAATCCATTTCTTTTCTACACAGTTTTTTGGATTGAAAATATTTGCCAATTTTTATTGTAACATTTTTTAGATCTAGCTCTATTTTCCTCTATGGTACCACCAGTTTTTTATAGGATAACTAGTGTTTTGTGTTTAGTAATTTAACACGTTCGCTGCCGCTTACATGAAGATGTGACGATAGATATGTTACATCTTTTATTTGATTTATTATGCAGAAACATTGTATGTAATATTTATACTTTTAATGCTAGAATTTCACTATAAAAATTTCTTTTTAAAACTTTTGCGTTCGACTTTGTTTTCGGTTTTCGGAAAAAAAAAATACTTTTACGTTATCAATAATAAAAGTCTGTATCAAAATTTCAAAAGTTAAATATTACGAAAACCTTAATACATAATTTATTTACTAAAATGCGAAAAATATTCTTTTTGTACATAATACTTATATAAAAAAAATCAAACTAACTCTTATTGCTATTATTGTAATTACTAAATACTAAATTAAAAAAATTAATCAGAAGCGAAAATATACTGACGATTACTATTATTACTGTATGAAATTAACATAAATAATTGTTAAGTTAAAATAATACTCAATAAAAGGGCATATCGTAGACAAATCAGAAAATGCTAAATAAAAATAGAATTCGGAAAACATCCGCAGTTTTCAAACTGACTTTCAAATCAAATTTTTTATCAAATTCACTGTACTTTTATTAAGTATTTTCAAACCGCTTGCCTGAAATTTATTTTCAGTGAATTACGAAAATTCATCTTATAACCAACCACAACTGATTTCAAAATTCATTCAGCATTTTAAAACGCGCTTTGCTGTTGTAATTTCCATCAAAAAGTCATTGGTTAACGACTATTCCAAAACCTGTAACGTATTTTAAAATTGGAAATAAATTCAATTTATTTTATATTCGGAAACAGAATTTTGTAAAAATAGCGAGTTTTCTTTTGCAAAATTCCATGTGATTTTCAAACAGGACTTTTAAAGAATTTGATAATAAAGAATAATTTCCTGGTCAAAAGTGAAATTTGCTTTAAACCGCATTTTAAACTTTTTCTCAATTCTGTATTAAACTCACGTTAAAGAAAAAGAACGCCCTATTGTGAAAAAGTGTCTTTAAAAATATATGCGCATTATAAAATTTAATTTCAAAATATTATCATAAACCTGGTGTGTAGAAACGAATTTCAATGAAACATCGTAGTAGTAAAATTGATTTATATATGTAACAATACGCATACGGAAAAAATGAACTCGCATATTTTAAGCTTACGTTGCAAAAATGACATTGAACACTGCAACGGAAAAATAATCTAACTGCATTCTATATTAAAGTATGTTAAAGTACATTAAATCATGCTCATTTTTAAAAAATATAAATATTCAATAACATCAATTTTATTGGGTTTGAAACTAAGTTCCCGCCGTTTGTTTAAAGACAATTTTTCTACCGGAATCTATACTCTGTTTTTTTGATCAACCTAATTCATGTCAAAATGCTAATTGTTAAAATGTAATGTCAGCGATAAAGTAGCAAGTGGGTTGGCAACGAAGTTCCCGCCGTGTTTTTAAATACGTTTTTGTTCTGCCAAGTTTACATTTTTTTTTGATCGAGTTAATTTATGTTAAATTTCAGATCATTAACTCTTTGCATTCGTATGTCCAGTCTGACTCGACATCATCTTTCTTTGCAAAATTTGTTTTTGGCACCAGTAATAAAGGAAAATAAAATTTGTCTTATTTAATTACAGCATTTTTGAAATTGTGTACTTGAAGGAAACTTTTTTAGGTAGATTTCGTATGAAATACTACCTATTGCATTCTCTCCCATGTTGGAATTTCTGAAAAATTTTTGCAGATCTACAAGAATCATGACTCCTAGACCCCAAAACCACCATCAGTAAAAAAGTTTATATATATATATATATATATATATATCGGTGTATATCACTTTCTTCTAGACACGATAACTTCCATAATTATGCTCAGATCTTCTTCAAACTTTTACATAAAATCAAGGAGCCTAAAATCTCGGTCAAGTTCGTTAATGGGCAAAATCGGACCAAGGGGGTGGAAATAGGAAGGGTTTTTGTGAAAACAGAAAAAATGCGATAACTTCTTAATTAAAATAAATATCGAATCAGTTTAAAGTTTATATTACTTCTAAACAATGGGCAAAAAGTTTATGCATGACAGATTTTTGATACAGTTAAAAATGGGCTCAAGGGGCGAAAAAAACATGGTTTTTGGGAGAAAAAAATTAATAACTTCGTCAATTCTCAAGATATCAAATCCAACTAAATTTTATATAAATGTACTCAATATTATCTAAAACTTTTGTATTTACAAGTTTTTGATAGGACCAATTTTTACCGATGAAAAAAATTAAAAACGAAAAGAAAAAGGGGGGAGGAAAAAGAAAAAAACCCATAACTTACTCAATTCTTAAGCAATCAAATCTAATTAAATTTATTTTACATCTTCACAATAAGATCTACAACTTTTATATTGACAAGTTTTTCATAGAACCAATTCTTATCCTTAAATCCAAACTGCTTATATTCTGACTCATTTTAAAATTCATTTTTGATTTTAAACGCATCCAAATGACAGATCCTCTTACTTAGGAACTATATAATGCGACATATTGGCCAATTTTTTGATAAAGGCAGAATATATTTTTTAAAAGGCTGCCAAAAAAGGTATTTTGAACAGATTTCCCGAAATTATCGTCATTAAAAATTGATTAAGTGTAACAAATTGCGTTTTTTCTGAGTCATTTTTAAATTCATTTTTGTTCTCAAACCCATCCAGTTTACAGGTCCTATTATTTAGCAACTATATAATGCGACGTATTGGCCAGTTTTTTGATAGAGGCAGAATATATTTTTAAAAAGGTTGCCAAAAAGGGTATTTTGAACAGAATTTCACGAAGTTATCGTGATCGAAATTTGAGGAAATTAAAAAAATTGCGTTTTTACCGAGTCATTTTTAAATCTTTTTTTGTTCTCAAACGCATCCAATTTACAGGTTCTCTTATTCAGGAACTATATTATGTGACGGAGTGGCCAGTTTTTTAATAAAGGCAGAATATATTTCAAAAAAAGACTGCCAAAATGGGCACTTCGCACAAAATTTCCCAAAGCGATAATGATTAATGAACTGTGGGTATTCAAATAACAAATTGGTTATTTTATGACTCATTTTTAAATCCAATTTTACTCTGAAACGTATTCAAATGACAGTTTTTTGTTACTTAGGAACTATATAATGTGCGTATTCTTCGATTTTTTGATAAAGGGTGAATATATATATTTTTAAATGCTGTCAAAGTAAGCACTTCGCAAAAAAAAAAAAATTCCCAAAGCGATCATGATAAAAGAATTGAGGTTGTATTCAAATAACAAATTGTTTATTTTATGACTCATTTTTCAATTCAATTTTGCTCTCAAACGCATTCAATTGACAGTTTTTTGTTATTTAGGAACTGTGTAATGTGCCGTATTGGTCAGATTTTTGATAAAGGCTAAATATATATTTAAAAAAATCTGTCAAAGTGGGCACTTCGTACAAAATTTCTCAAAGCAATCTTGATTAAAGAATTGTGGATGTATTAAAATAATAAATTGGTTATTTTATGACTCATTTTTAAATTCAATTTTGCTGTCAAACGAATTTAATTAACAGTTTTTTTGTTATTTAGGAACTATATAATGAGCATATTGGTCAATTTTTTTTAATAAAGTAAAAATATAATTCAAAATATGTTGCCAAAATGGGCATTTGAGTAGAATTTCGTTTAAGAGGATTTTG
Organism: Maratus speculifer; assembly: GCA_964019185.1. NCBI lineage: Eukaryota > Metazoa > Arthropoda > Arachnida > Araneae > Salticidae > Maratus > Maratus speculifer. Next base: position 3,665,230 of record OZ025294.1, on the reverse strand, counting down.
ATAAAACCAGTTCTTACAGAAAAATGAAATTAAAAATTTTTTAAAGCGGTTGAATAAAGTAGTTAAACTGGGTTTATCTCTAATCATTTTTTTATTTTTATTTTTTTATTTATTTTATTTATTTATTTATTTATTTATTTATTTATTTTTTTTTGAGATGAAAACTTTTCGAAATCTACCTCCGCCTATAGGCCATGCCGAAAGGGATTTTTTTAAAAGTGGTGTAAACCAAATAAAATTTGTGTAAGTGACACCCGAGTCGAAAGGGTTTAAATGGAATGTCAACTATGGAATGCCAACTGGTTTGGCAACTAAGTTTCCGCCGTTTTTTAAAAATTATTTCAAAGTTTATTTTTCAATAAAAAATAACAGATAATTAATCAACAATGTATTCTCCCTTGTTGTTTACAACTTTTTCCCAACGTTCAACAAGATTTTCAATACCTCGTTGGTAGAAATCCCCTGGTTTCGACTCGAAAAATTCATCCAACCAAGCTTTCAAGTCTGCATCAGTATTGAACGAAACTCCGCGCATAGCGTTTGATAGAGATCGAAAGAGATGGAAATCCGTTGTTGCCAAATCAGGAGAGTACGGCGGGTGCGGCAGTACTTCCCAGCCATTCGTTTGAATGGCTTCCTTGGTCATATTGGCGATATGAGGGCGGGCGTTGTCGTGCAGCAAAAGGACTCCATGCTGCCGATTAGGTCTTTTCTCTTGAATAGCTACGTTGAGTCGTTCCATTTGTCGAACATAGAGTTCCGCGTTGACTGTTTGGTTCCGTTCAAGCAGTTCGTAATGGATAATGCCTTCCCAGTCCCACCATACGCACAACATCGTTTTACGTGGGTGACGATCTTGTTTTACACGCGGTATTGGTAATTTACCAGGGCTGAGCCATTCCTTGCGTTGCTTCGTATTAATGTACAGGCACCATTTTTCATCGCCAGTAACGATTCGGTAAAGAAATCGTTGCTTGTTTCCATGAGTTGAGCGGTGTCGAGCAAGCAAACCAGCGGAGATTGCGGCTCGTTGATTCTTGTTGTTGTCACTTAAAACATGCGGAACCCATGCTCCAAACTTCTGAACTTTTCGCATCGAGTGAAGATGCTTCACTATAGCAGTGTGGGAAAATTTAATTTTCTTTGCCAGTTCTCTTGTCGTTTGACGCGAATTTTCGTGCAAATGTTGGTTTAATCGCTCCTCATCGAACTCAACTGGACGGCCAGAACGAGGTGCGTCTTTGATGTCAAAATTTCCATTTTTGAACTTGGCATACCAATCATGGGCGGTTCTTTCAGCTATCGCACCCTCGCCATACACAGCACAAATGTCACGAGCAGCTTTTGCGGCCTTACAACCTTGATTGAAAGCAAAGAGAAGGAGGTGTCGAAAATGTTCCTTTTTCTCAATTTGACACTCCATTTTATAGATCTGAGTTTCAACACAAATTAGCTCTAGTTTCCAAAAAACAAAATATAGATTCTGGTAGAAAACTTCTATTTAAAAAAAACTGCGGGAACTTAGTTTCCAACCCAATAATTACATAATTATGGTAATGTAAATTACATTTATGTAAAAAAGGCGAAAGCGTTTATATAAAAAAAAACTCTTTATTTTTTAATTCGTTTTCTTTAAAGGTGATACATTTGCGTTTATTTTAAAAACTAGATAAAATTGAGATGAAATTCACATTTAGGGCAAATAGTAAATACGATCACAATATTCAACGCTTTTGAAAACTTTTATGCATAAAAAAATAAAGTTTTAATGTTATATCTGTTTTTCTTTATATAAGAAATTATTATTTATCATAGTCAGTATTATAAAACTTTAGTGGTCGATGTTTAATTGCAACAAATATGTAATTTAATCTTAAATAAGTACACGTTAATTTGTTTTAACTTGATGTAATTCAGTCCATTAATATTACAAGGTTGAACCCGTCAAATTTTCACGAGAGAGAATGTTTAAGAAGGAACTGTTTCATTAACTTATAATAAACCTACAAAATTAGTTATAGTAAAAAATGCATTTTATATTGGTACGTCTAACTCTGAAACAAACGATATTTATCGTCAAAATAACAAACCACCATTTCTATAAAACGCAGTTGTAGAAATTGTTAAAATTAAACTTTAATCATATATATAAGCAGTAAAAAATAATAAAGATATATTAATAAAGATATATTATTATGATAAACTTATCATTTAAGGTTCTTATGCTTAGTATTCCAAAATGATAAATAGCAAAATTTATTCAACTTTGACTCAATCATAGAATTTCTTTTCCCGTGAAATCTAAACCCAGAATCATTTTTACCATTTCAAAATTTACAAATGTACATTTCACATCTGTATTCACATTAAAAAAAATTGGCATTTAAATTTGATAATTTTGATTCAAAACTTGAAGTTTCAATGCTATTAGTTGAAATATATATTAAACTGTGTACTTTTACGTGTAAATCAAATTTTGTAAATGAAGTCAAAATTCACCGGGTTTTATATTTAAATTTTTATTTTTTTCCCTTCTAAAGAGAAAATGGCAACATAAAGATACAGCACTCATTTTTTTCCCTTTTCCTTTGTTTTAAATAGAAATGGGGGTACTCCTGTTGCCAAGAATAGAAAAGAAGTATTAAAAGCTGCAAAAATTAATGTTTCAAAAAAATAAATAAATAAGATATACCTTTCAAACAAATTTCATTTAAAAGTAAATTTTTTCCCTACACGATGGTGTAGTAATTAAAAATGTGCGACATTAAGAAGTTTAAAAACTTTTAGTAGAAAAAATTGCAATACCGAAATTCATTTAAAATTTGAAAGTGTTGCCATGCGCAAAATGACGTATGCTTTATGCACAGATACGTTTGGCCTTTATAATATAGATATGAGGCAAAATTTATAAAATTTAGTAATATTTATTTAATTAAAGGCTAAAAATATCGATTTAAAATATTTCGTGGAAACTATTTTCTCCCAGAAAATATGGAAATTAAAGGACAGTAAAACCTCCATAACGGACACTCCTGAATAGCGGACATCTCTATTTAACGGACAGTTTTCTAACCCTCACACCCAAAACTTAAATTTTTGTATGTTTAACCTCTGAATAACGGACATTTCGAATAGCGGGACACTTTATTCGGCAATAAAGGATGAAAAAATATTTTTAAGGAGAAAAAAATGAAAAAAGTAAAAAAGCATCTGAATTTATCCGGACAACGTGTCAAAAATTTTATGATCACAGTTAAATGTAGATAAATAGCTGGGGAAATTTATCTAGTGCCCAGCTTTCAGTGCTAAATTCAAAAATAAGTTTTTGTAACAGATTTTTATTTTCACTATAATATATTGAAAAGTGGATAAAAGTATGTACAATTTCATTTCAATTTTATTGATTAAAAAATAATTTTAATTTCTGATTAATTATATAATAGAGGTTTTAAAACATATAAAAGTAAATTAATGAAACGTACTTAGCGGTTTTTGAATTTATGAGGTTTTTCTAACAGCGGACATTTCCGAATAACGGACAATTTCTGCGTTCCCGATGTGTCATATATTTAGGGGGTTTACTGTATATGAATGTTCATTTTCAAAGCTGGGCAGAGTAAATATAACATATTAACCAGTTCTTACGTGTTTAAATATTCAATAAATAGCCATTAAATAGCCATTTATCACCGGCAACATTCAATTTTTAGAGATTTTGTTGAATAATTAAAGAAATATTTCTCAGATTTTTCTGAAACTTCAAAATTATGAAGAATATGTTTGGCTTACTATTTTTTATAGCGATTTGGTCAGAATGGCAGTTACGAGGTCAATAGAGAAAAACATAAGAAAAATAATAATATTTGGGACCCCTCTGTAAAATAAAATGCACAAAATGATCTATTGCTGTAGCCTACGAATATATGGATATTTACAATATGTGTATTATTATATGAAAAATAGCACGTATATTCGTGGAGATATATTGAATTTTTTAAGTTAAAAATTATATAGTTCATGCTTTTTATTTATATTATGCAGGGTTTTTTACCAGATTTAATGTTAGTTGCAGCAAATTTGGTGAAATAACACAGGAAAACATAATGAAATTGGATTATAAATATATTAAATCTGTGTGTGTGACATTTGACATTGCTTTGAGGCTTATAGCAGCTACAGCTTTCTCCGAGAATGATCCATTACACAGACACAATAAGAACTATATTTTTATTTCACATATCCATTCCATATTTATTTCACTACGAAGGGACAACACACCATCCATGTCTTTCCCGGATTCGATCCAGAACCCCTCGGCGTGGCAGTAGCTGCCGTTACTGAATTACATTAAATGTGTGATGCAATATGTGCAGTTGTGCGACCATTTTTCATTTGCGAATGCGCTCACGATCAAGAAAAATGTTTTGTTAGTAAACTACATGGAGCAGCCTACTACAAAAGCCGATCAAATAGTGTGATAATTCAGAACTACATGGGTAAAAAAGTTAGCTGATTTTTAGTTCTTCTCTAAAAACAGTTAAGGGATAAGAAGATTTCCACAAATTGTCGATTTTAATTTTTTTAAATTTTTCCATTTTTATTGATGTTTTAGTACTTCTTGTAAAACTACAATAACGAACCTATCAGAAGAAAAAAATACGATAATTTAACCAATTTTTCTGGCTATACTCAGTGATATTCGTTAAATACAAACACTTTTGCTGAAACCTAGTTAATAAAATTGAAAATTTGTTGTAAATACCTTATGATTTAGCAACTGTTAGAGAGTAAAAAAAAAATCAGCTCACTGTAATCTGTTATCTTTATGATTTTTCATGATATTTAACAAGCTTTTTTTATGGGTTTTTCTATAGAGTTGACTATGAAATCACGAAAAAATATTATCGCCCGTGCATGCTCAAAAAAAAAACAGACAATTGCTCATATTTTTTCAAATGTTTGATATGTTTACATTCCAATCACACTAAAATGCTTCTATTATATTTCATTAATTTTTTCAAAACTAGTATTAAATTTTGTAGAAAGTCATGTATTGTCGCATGTCATTTGTATTAACCGTGAAATAGTTTGAAAATTTTTTATTTTTATTTTTACTTAAGTTTTAGATCATGGTCTATATTTTAATTTAATTTTTTTCAATAGTGCGCGTGATTTTTGTTATTTATATCTCATTGTCGCGTGTCATTTGTATTGACCGAGTAAGAATTTGAAATTTTGTTTATATTATGACTATGGAACTTATTTGACGGTTCCGAAACATGTCAATGTATTTTATTTTATTTTTACTATAACACCTTTCTTAAGAAAAATTAAAATTGTTATTAAAATATTTATATAAAAGGTGAATACTTTAAAATCTGATGATTTAAAAAATCAATTGGATTTAATTAACTTTTTATCAAAGTCATGCATAATTTAAATAAAAAACAACAAAGAATTTTTTGTACTTAAAAAAAAATATATCCATGTGCATGAATGTATGTGATATTATTACACAAATAATACACATATTGTACAATATCTACATATTCATAAGAAATGATAGAACATTGCGAGGATTTTATTTTGCAGCGAGATCCCAAATATTATTAATTTTCTTTCATGCTTTGTTGGCCCAATCAAATTGACATTGCTAAAGTCGACGTCAAGCATATTCTACATAATTCTGAAATTCTAGAAAAATCCGATAAGTATATCTTTAAATACTCGATAAAAATATGAAAAAGCGAAAATGTCCAATGATTAATTGATACATAGTGTATGTCACAAATTGCTCAAAATAATGATTCTCAAATGCCAAAATTTGAATATCTTGAAGACACTAAATTTATTGAAGGAGCCTAACTTGAATTATTGGTCTGTTATTCAAAATGTATTGTGTGTAATACAAATACATTAAATTCAACATTTTGTTATAAATTAATTTTAACATTAAAAGATTAACATTAAAACTCGTTCAAGATTAAATATACGCATCTGTACTCGTAGAAGAACATTAATCAGCTGAGAATAAATCAAGATGAATCAACAATTAACAGGTTAAAGACAAATGATTCCTCATAAATGTGTTTAAAGTTAAAAATCATAAAAAATATAACAAATTCACTGTGGATTGCAGCGTAAATCTTGTCCATGGGCTACATTTTTTTCTGGCAATGAGAATAAAAACGAAATATATTCGGTATTAAATTCTAATTTAAAATCTCTTTAAAATGTAAGATATTCATCCTCATTGTGAAATTTTTAAGAGTAGAATGATTTATAGTGAAAAACGCGGCTTAAAATGTGCTCGACGTTTAAAAAAACTAATGAAAAACACTTGTCCAGAATGTAAATATGAATCTATATATGTAAATGCTATTAATTTTTCCTTCGCAATATCTCATTTTATGTTATTTTTATTACGCCAAATTACCAGCATATGAACCAATTCCCCATCCTTTAATAATAAATATCATTAATTCTATTAAATTCTCCTTAAAATAATTATTATCTTACTCATTTGACTTATAAAGCTTATAGTTCATTTCTAAATTGCCCCATTCTTTTTTACTAATTCCTAATATTTATTGTGAATTCGAATGGTTTTAAACGAGCCATTTCTTTTTTATTCTTTTATTTTTTATTATTGCAAAGTTTTTCCGGCCTTGAGATTTCTTGTTTACCCCTTAATTTTTAGCTCATTCGCGCTTCTGGCAGAACTCTTTGCAGAATAATTTTCGTTGGGCCTTTTCGTGTGGCGTTCTTGTTCCTTTACCTATCAAAAACGTGCAGCGTCTTGAATTGTTTCCTCGCGAGTTGAGCAAAAGGCAAGAGTACTCGGTGAAAACAGAATTTTGGAGATTCAGTTTGTTAACATTTCATGTTGCCTGGAGTTCCCGTATGATGCCATTTTTTTCCTTCTAAATTTCTTTGAACATCCACTGTGTTTTGAGACAGTAAGATTTGAGCTTCAGTATTTAATTGGAAACTATTTCGATTAATTTGTGATCAATAAAAAATTAAAGATAAGAGATACCTTTTTATCCCATGGTGAAACTCCAAATTTTTAAATTCCTTCTATTGTTGCTACCACTCCATGACCTGCAACAACCACAATGCAACAGTCAAAACTTAGTAACATTCCAAGAATCTACGCATCAAATGAGTGCTTACTTCCAGATTTGCTACAACATCGTAAATATATATACAAATTTCTGATTTGTTCATCCCAATAAGGTGGCTGTTTAAAAAGTTCTAGCTTTCATCTCTACCGAAAAAAACTGTTATAACGGATACCACAGGATGCCTCCATTTTACATCACGAACAAAATAATAAGTACTACACTTAAAACAATATATACAAATATTTTACTAAATGTTAATTTTTTTAAAAAAAGATATTCAACTTATAAAAAACAGCATGCCCTTTTCCAAACTGGAATATTTACAAAAACTATAACAACTTTTCCTTTCGAAGTCCTATATAAAATGTGCATGTACGTAATAAATCCTAAAATGCCAGCTTAAACTCCTTTTATTTTTTTTTCCTCATTTTTTCTGCCCTCAGAAAATAAAAAGTACAAGATTTAGATATTTGTAATAGTCATTTGCTTGATCTTTCTACCATAGGCAAAAAAAAAAAGGATAGGAAATAATGCATAATCGAGTTTTTTTATCAATGCTAAATTAATGTATCGCTCACCTGCAAGAAAAATTATATTTCTCGACAAAGCTAAATTTTACATGAGAGGCAAAAGAAAATTTGCATGATTTTACTGTATTATGATATTAAAGCGCTTGGCTCTACATGTAGGAGTAAGAAAGGATATAAAAACTTAAAACCTTTAAAAAATAAAGACGTACGATGAAGTTTAGAGGTTTGGATTAGTTCACTTTCCCACCCAATCCATCCCTTTTCTATTGTCACGAACGGACATATAACGTTATACTATATTTTTTCTTATAATCATGCTTTTGAATACTTTTGTAAACTTTTTATATAGCAAGACGCACCTATGAATGAACTATTAGCGGGAAAAATGTATTTTTGCAAGATTTGAATTGCACTAAAAAAAGGCAATATTTTCAAAATAAGTGTGTCGAGTCTGTAACATCTGAATGGATTTACGAGATAACTTGTAGAAAACACCCTTTAAATTCATAAATTTATGTACAGATATTATTATTTTTTTTAGTTACGGAATAGTATTACATTCTCACAAAACTCTTTAATAATAAAATGTAGGTAGCATACATTCTAAACACTTATGCATTCAAAAGGAAAAGATTCGACTACCGCACTCAAACTGATTACCTGTTAAATATAACTATTCATCAGCAACTTAATTATGGAAAAACTAGATCTTTAAATTTCAATTGTGAGCTCTTAAACGATCTGAAATTTCCAATTAACTTTTTTAGCATTTTTTTACGTATAAAATAAAAATAAATAAAATCTTCCATTAACTGCAGTTTAAAATTTTATACTCTGAAACGATGAACGAGGCTGATGGGTAAAGTGTGAGGATGAAATAAGTTTTACTTCGAGGTTTAATATAAGTTTATTACTTTTTCAACCGTTTCGGAAATTACTTTTATGACTTTAAAAAATATATTAATAAAAAAATATAAAAGTGTACCCAATTCTTGTAAAAAAGCAATATCGCGTGAAATTGCCACAAAAAATGAAAGTGAGTTTTGGAATTTTATTTTCAAAATACTTATCAAATAACATAATTTAGTAGTAAAAAAATCGCTGAAATCTGGCCACTTTTTAAATTTATATAACGTTTTGTAAAGTGATGTACCAATTTTATCATCTCCAGCAAAGAGTAATATATAATAATTTAAAAAATATATCTGTGTAATAGCCTTCATTATTTTTGCAAACTTGGACGTTCTATATTCCATAGTTTACAAGCAAAACAGCTGCTTTCAGACGGATAGACAGGCACATGAGTAATCTTATAATGGTTTCATTTTTATTTTTTAGCTCACAGACTATTAAAGCCTAATATTTAATGTGCCCGCAGGTATATATATATATATATATGCACACATGTATGTACATATGTATATATCTAATGCGATAACTTAAACAATATATCTCTTTTGCTTAAAATTTGGTAAATAGGTTAATTCTAATAATGTTCTTCTCTAATAATTTTGGGAGATTTATTGGTTAAGATAAAGAGGAGAACCGGCAGAGATAATCCCCTTTTAATTTAGATGAAGGAGTTTTTCGTACAGAATTATTCAATTTTCTTCAAGTTTTGTATACCGGTTTATTCTGATTAGGACTTTATCTGGCTAGATTTTAAGATTGATTAGTTAAATATAATAGGGGAGAACAGGGGATTAATACCCATTCACTTAGATAAATGGATTTTTCATGCAGAATTATCCGATTTGCTTCAAATTTCGTGTACTGGTTTATTCTGTTATCTCACTTTCCGGATTCGATTTGGAGATTCATTGGTTAAGTATAAAGGGTGGGGTAATGGGGGGGGGCATAATCCTCCTTAAAATATTTAACTATTCGCTCATAAAAAAATAGTTTTATTTTATAAATACGAGATATACATTGTCGCATAATGTAGAATTAGAGTAAATAGATTAGGAACTCAATGCCATCAGTTTTACTGGGCACTTTTTGTAAAGTTAGAAACTCTAATAAAAACAAAAATAATGTTATCGAATGAATACAATTAGAATAAAAAAAATCCAATAGTGAAAATATTGATTTTCATGTGTTAAGACCATGTTTTATTGATTAATTTTCTTTGTGTCATTTGCTTGTAAACATTTTTCAAATTGTTGTTTCACAATAAAACAACGAATTTTAATGCATGCAATTATATTTGAATGTTTATGTTTTTATATTCCATTTATGGGTATATTCCTACAAGTTTTAAATTCAAATTTAAATGCAATATTGTACATATATATTTTTTCTTTGTAAGCGGAAAAGTATTTTATTTTACAATAAAAATAATTTTGAAAATTACATGAATATAAATTGTTCTAAAATTTTAATAAAATAACAAGCACATAATAATTACGTAAAATTTAATTGTATTACTTGGAGTTCTAGTTGAATAATAAATATTTAAAAAATGGCGGTTTCAGTCATTCTTTACACATGATGAATAAGCAGATTCTAATCACTGTTTAAGTTTAATACATTGTGGAAACACGAGCTTGAATTGAGATTCAAGTATATCTGTTTATTTTAAGTCTAATAATAGTTTAACCAGAAGATAAGGATGTGTGGTGTGAATTCCATATAATTGTCTTAATTTTCTTAATAATGTTTTAATATTTAACACTATTCCTACCACGATTTTGTTTATATCTATTTTTACCAAAATGTGTCTTTTAATGCCTTTGCAATTTAATTAAATTAATTGCCAAAACTATTGGAGTTTTAAGTTGTCAGTTAAATGTAATAATTTGATCAATATATCTATTTTAACATTCATGCGTATTTATTAGAGATGATATAATTAGATGATAAATTCCAACTTAATTCAACAATTTATTAATTATAAATGTGCATAAATATCATTAAAATTGCTTTATGTCAACAAAAAAAAAAAAAAAAAAAAAGAATATTTTTTCTTATTTTTTTTTTTAATTTATGTTAGAAAATAAAACATTTTAATAAGGACTCTCAACTAAACAAACTGTCAGGCTCATGTATAAAAATTCAATTTTTGTAACAACAACAACAACGTTAAACCTAAAAACTATAGAATAAAAAATTCGTTCCTTATTTAATTCCAGATTTTTACACGAATGTAAACAAAATTTATGTGTATTGAAATCACTACTGGAATTGGAGAACAAAACGCTTCATTTAATTTTTTATAACTTAGTCGCTGCATTGTTCTAAAATGCAATATAGTGGGAACAAGTTATTATTATCAGAGTTAACTGTCGTATGGAAAGTTTTAAAAAAATTCTGGCGAAATGATTAAAGTTGGAAAATAATTTTAAGTTAATATCCGAAAAGTGTCTTTTGCCTCCTCAAAAACCAATCCATTTTCTATGATTAAACATTCTTTCTTTTAATACTTTCTTTTTCAATCTTGATAAAAGTCATACAGAAGTACTGTAAATTAGTTCATCATCCATTACATTTTTTGAAAATAAAAGCATTTAATTTCCCTATGAAATATTATTATTTTAAGCCGTAATATAAATTTTGTCTCTTATAAATACCGCATGTCACTTATTCATTAACATTATGTCATGTCATATAAATCAACTGGTTGCATTTCTTTATGAAGTTTAAAATTCTTTATTAAGAAATAATTCTAAATAACATGTATCTATCCATAAAATTCATTTTATTAATAAATTATATATAAATAACATCATTTCTAATAATTCCTAACAACATTTCTAATAATAAAAAAAGTAACTTCTTTAAAAAAAAAACAATTTATTAATCAAAAAGAATAATTTAATTTCTCAATTGGTTACAAGGTTGTATTCTTCTCTCTGTATCAATAAAATAATGATTTATTGAAAATGTACCATTTTCTTTGATAATACAATAAAAGATATATTATCAGATTTATGTTATTGGGATTTTTCATTTTCAACGAAATTGTGTTTTATTTTAATTACGTTGGTAAAATGTTGGCGATTTTTTCAAATGTATACCATTGCAACAAAACTGGGATTCACTTGTGTTTTGTGGAAAAGATTCTTACAAAATTTCATCATGTAGTAGAGACACCTCACTGTTTTTATTTTATACCTAGACTTATGGCTGGGAGTATGTGTTTTCCACCAATAAAGAAAAAGTTTTTGTGCTAATTTAACTTATGATTTATGTGTCTGTTCTTGCCTACAACGTTTAATATGTAAAATTTTGAGAGGAATGAGAGTTCATTTCAATGGGGAATTTGTGGTGAACATTTTGTATGACATGTAAGTTCCGGCCAATCCTGTGACAGAAAGTATGGAGGTTTTTTTCCCACATACGTACATGTTAGCTTTGAATTCAGACATTTTTTCTCTGAGAAGGATTTCTGTGGATATAGAGGAGAATTACAGAATTCTTTGGGAAGTCACATTGCCTCGGGGAGAATGTCTTCCCCTTGAAACCTCTGAATTTAACCACAGGGGAATCTCCACAGGGAATGACACACACAACACCATATTTTTAATAACTATTTGGAAAATAGTTGTACTCGGTAGAGAATTTTGAAATCTGAAGTATATCTAAATCTCTTTATTCGTGGAATTCCGCAATTTATTTTATTTTATTTTTTTAAATTGTTTTCTGTCCAAAAATGGAATACTTCTTTTTCCTCAATGACAAAAAGTGTAATAAAAACATTTAAAAAATTTAATAATTTCAAAAAAATTTGTGATAAAGGTTTCAAACAAATTTCATTAAAAAGCGCATTTTTTTCTCTATGCAACGATGTAAAATTGTAAAATGTGCGATAACTAGAAGTTTAAACATTTGCAGTTCTGAAAATTGCAAAACTGAAACTTCATTTAAAATTTATTTTTAATGGGTCAAGGAATATTAATGTTTAATCCATATTGTACGTAATATGAGGCGTTCAGAAGTCAGTCTGATTAACTTCATCCAATAAAAATGCACATTTTAAAGAGTTAAAGGTGTCTATCAATAAACTACTGTTTTTTTATCATTGGTCTAGTGATATTAATGTTTAATGCACGGCGTACATATAATATATGACTCTTTAAAATCATCTTAAAAATGATGTTTATTATTATAATTAATTAAAATATAAAATTTACGTATCTCTTTAAAATTTTAGTCTTTTTAAATATCATTTTCCAAATAGTCGTTGTAATTTGTAAAACTAACCGCCCTTCGTGACCAGTTTGGTCTTTCTTAAATGCATACAAAGCATTAAATCATGTTGCTTTTTTTATAATTTATTTTATTTCCTCATTTTTTGCAAATTAGAAGATTCTGATACAGAATTAGGCGCAGATGTCATATACAAACAACATTGGCGTAATTGAAAAAAAAAGGCACATATATGCCTCACATGATAAACCAACAATTGTTATTTATTCTTTAATAAACTGTTTATTTACTTTTCTTTTTTTAATCATATAAACTGTTTTGTTTTATAATTATTAATTAAACTTTTTTTTTATTTATTATTATTCCTTTTTTTTTAAAATAACAGAAAAGAGTTTACAAATGTATGTGTAACTGGTATTGAAAACGAAGTTTTCGCCAAATTGGCACCAAAAGAAACAAGTTGGAAATTGCACGTGAAGCGTAGCAAATGAGGTGCGTTCGTACGATAACGAAGTTTTAAAATATTCAGATCTTGCTGATATAGTAGAGCGTATTTTGGATACAATACAGTGGTCGAAACCTTTGTGTTCCTGTAAATGTGCAGGGAGTAATTTTTATTATACTTCATTACCGTATATCTAATTCAAAAAATGTGAAGTAGTTTAATATAATTAAAACACGCTCCAAACAATGTTTTCCCTTATAACATTATTCAGTGGAATACATTTATGTTGCCCTGTAATTTAATAATAAATATTCTTTGCATCACAGATTGTACAGAATGTATATTTTAGTACATACTTCAAAGATTCATGCCAATTCTATTTTGTTCAAATGAATGTAACACCATTAAAATGCATTTGAACCTTTTTTTCGCATTGATCGTAATGCAGTGGAATACTTTTGATTGTCCCTGTAATTGATCTATGCATCCGATTTTCATAACCTTTGAAATGACTCGACAAAATTATGTAATAATCATACGTTTTAAATTTCAAACGATTAAATGGCATTTAAAACTTTTTCCCCATTGATCGTAATGTAACGGAATCCTTTTGATTGTCCCTGTAATTGATCTATCCATCCGATTTTCATAAAATTTGAAATGACTCAACAAAATTATGTAATAAGTATGTATTTTAAATTTCAAACGATTCGGTTGGGTAGTTTTTGCGTTGTTATATGCGGACAGACGGACAGACGGACAGACGGACGGACAGACGGACAGACGGACAGACGGACAGACGGACAGACTGACAGACGGACGGACTGAGCGACAACAATAGGTGCTACGTATTTACATAATTACGAACGCACCTAAAAACGCACAAATGTGTTGCGTATATGACATCTGTTCCGATAAATAAAGCACTCGGTATTTTTATGCTGACTTGGGGCATTGGCAAAATTTGTACTCGTGGCATTTTTTTTCTTGCATTTCATTAATTTTATTTAACATGTATTTAATAATATAATCCTTTCACTCATTTCAGTTATAATAACATAACTTCAATTTGAAACTAAAATGTTTAAAATTGATGTTTTTTTTTTTTTTTTTTTTTTTTTTTTGTCCAATAGAATAAAAGAAACTAAACGAAAATAACGATATTTTAAAGCGCTATAATTGCAGCGAAAGAAGGCGTTCCCATTAAACAATTAACAATTACACGTGATTTTTGTGCCACATACGTTAGCAAAATATATATAGATTGCATTTTTATTTATTATTATTACTGTTTTATATCGGCATTGTTTTATATCGGCATAAATTTGTTCCTAAATATATCATTAAAACCATATTATTCAATCTCTTTTTTACTTTTTTTCAGTCCGACTCAACGAATCCTAAACCAAGAACACGTGAAAGCGTCGAATCACAGAGAGAACGCAAAGCGGCCAAAACGCTCGCTATTATCACAGGCGTTTTTCTGGTCTGCTGGCTGCCCTTTTTTGTCACTGCTTTGCTGATGTCCCTTTGTCCCATTTCGTGTGATCCTGGACCAAAAGTGTTCTCCTTATTCCTGTGGCTTGGATATGCGAATTCTACACTTAACCCTCTTATTTATACAGTGTTCAGTCCAGATTTCAGAAAAGCTTTTGCCAGACAACTTTGCATGAAGAGATGCTCAAAAAAGTAGTTTGACCTAAAAAAAAGAAAAAAAAAATATGTGCTTCAAACCAGTTTTAAATACTGTTATTTTCATCTTATTTCTGTGATTTGGAATCACATTTAACACACATCAACAAATACTAATCCTAAATGAACAAAATGTAAATAAAGTGTACATGAGACTGAAAGTGTTAATAATGTACGTTACAAGGTTACGAAAAAAAATATTTCGGAAATTATACCAAAATTCTAATATTACTGCCCTCATTTTATAAATATTCTAATTTTGAGAATTAATTAAACATATTAATAAAGTTTTACATTTCAGTAAACATAAGTAAATATAATTAAGTGTTCGTGTTCTAAACAGCGGATTTAGAGTTAAGATTATTAACTTAATTTTCATTCAAAAGAAAAATTCGATCATTTATTTTTCATTTGGGAATGTATTTTCGTTTCAGTAAGATGTGAACTACTTGTACGATTAATTTAATCATTTTTAGTATAATCACGCATATGAAAGAAATCATGAAACAGCCATATTTAAATTTAAGATTACAGTGAAGAAAGAAATTTTAAAAATAGAAAATTAACGATTAGAAATGTACAAAAAAAGCATGAAAAGGAATGGGAAATATTAAAATTTTAGCTTTATGTTCGTTACGTTGATGATATTTATGCTTTAGTTGAAATGAATTCAGATATTAATCATATTCTCTCTGTTATGAATTCTATTGATTCTTGCATTCAATTAACTTTTGAAGTTTGAGTCCAACAATTGTCTTTCTTTCTTAGATGTCCTTGTTATTCGTAATGGGGATAATTTTCTTACTACTGTCTTTCGCAAACCTTTTGGGGTCAGTCTTCCACCTCACAGGTATTTTTCTCGTCCTCCAAACCAGAAATTTGCGGCTTTTAAAATTTTTGTATTCCGATCTTTCAATAATTGTTCAACTCCTCAGTTACTCAGTGGTGAATTTAATTATCTAAAATCTATTGCTGTTGATCGTGGTTATTTCCCTAATATTATAGATTCCATTCATAGAAAAATGACGAAATCCACCCATTCTGAAATGAATTTTAATTCGAACTCTAAAACTTTGGTTGTTTTACCATTTTTTCCTAAAATCAGTCAGTAAGTTGCTAAAATTTTAAGAAAGTTCGATTTCAATGTTATTTGTTCACCTGTTAATAAAATTGCTTTTTCAAATCTTAAGAGCCCATTGATCGCTGAGATAACCTGTTTATTTACCGAATTTCTTGTCAGTGTTGTCTTTCTTATATTGATCAGACTAAATGTCCTCTTAGATTTCGTTTAAAGGGGCATAAAAGATGCGTCAAAAATGAAGAACTTAAACGCTCTTCTATAGCTCAACATTGCTGGTCTTCACAACATAGGATCAACTTTTCTTCAACCATCATTATCCATAAGTGTCCTTCTGTTCTTGATCTTAACTTTTGGGAAGCTTATCACATTACTAAAAATTCTCACTCCTTAGTCAATGACTTATCAAGTACTCCTTATAGTCCCAGCATTTGGAAATCTTTAATTGAATGCTTTTTTTAAATTCGCTTTTTAGTTTTTGTTTTGTTTGTTCTCCAGTAGATATCTATGTCTAAGTAGATGTCTCTACTTGTCCACCGAGTTGTTCATGCTGCTTTCTTCTCATTCGTTGCTCTTCTTTTTCCGAGATCGTTAACGTAACGGATATATAAGCCTGCATTTCTCTCTCTCTTTGCTCAGTTTTGCTTTTTCTAGCTCGCTGAGTCTTGCACTGATGAAGAATCTCGATAGTAGATTCGAAATGGCTGTTTGCTACCTTCTTAATGTTCTATTTGTGCCATTATAATCGTTAGTTTTCTATTTTTAAACATTTTTGCAAAAGGCTTCCTTGGCTATTTTTAAAATTATTTATGTAATTTGAGACGAAAGAAAAAAAAATAGTTTTCTGTAAATACTGTCATTATCGATGTATATAAAAAAGTTTTAAAAAATAAAGAAAAAATAAAAGAAAAAATGACATTTGCTAAATTTTCACCCACGTTGTTATCTATATTGATTTAGATATTATAAACATTCGACAGCTTTCTATAAATTAAGGTGTGAGAACAAAAAATGAAAAAAAAATGTTATTAAAGGGTAATATAAATAAAGAGAACTAATTCCTTAAAACCAACATATTTACATAAAACAATTATGTTAGATTATAAATAAAAGTATATTAAAGGTATTGATTTTCAAACAATGAAAATTTTAATATCATATTTTTTAAATAAAAGTTATAAGCGTACAATCTTGTGGTTAATTTGTAGCTTTAGTTGATTCTGCCAGAACAATATTTGAAAATGTTAAACTCTGAAATTTTTTTTATTCTCATATGGAAAGAATATAGTAAAAAAATATGTTAGTGTAATATACATTAATGTAAATTTTGTGATAAAACGATGCAATTAAACAACGTAAACAAAAATTGAATTACTCTAAAGATTTAATGTCACGATATCTTCTGATTTTCTTTATATCTTTGAATGTGTGGTACGTAGCATTGGAATTATCCTTAAAATTTAATTTTATAAATTTAAAATTATACATGTATAAAGAAATATTTATCATCAAAAATATTTTTCATAGAGAATTTATTTCAAAATCTTAAGTAAATATGTCTAAAATTATATACGTATATAGTGTAAATATATTGCATTCAACATATTTAAAAATACATAAACGCCATGCTTTTATTCTAAACTTTTAACCAAAACTTTACGAATGTACACTTGCTCGGAAATTTTTGTTTTAATACATGAAGTGAACAACATAGATGTATAAGTACAGTTTGATGAATTATATCAAGCAGATATTTTAATATATGCATATTATTTATTTGTAAATGTACATTCCATTATGACATTGTGAAATGTATCTTGAAAACTTTATTTTAAAATAATATATTCCAAGTTACATAAACAGTGTGTTACGTGATGTTACATGTGCTGAATATCTTATGCGATATTTATCTGTTGCATGATTTTCTTTTATAAAACGTTTGTTTAAAGGAAAGAAATAATATTCAGTTGATTCTTTTAAAAATGTTTTGTGCAAAATATTAAAAAAAATCGTATGAAAACAACATGTTAACAGATCTTAATCGAATAAATGTATGTGTACAAATAATAACAAACTGAGATTAAATTCATAAAAAGCAGCTGAATATTAATACAGCAGTTATAAATTTCAGGTAACATAGAGTGTCCCAAAATATCATGTATACATTTCTTGAAGATGGTAGAGAAAATAAAATGAATAATCTTTCTCGGGATCTTAATCAAATTAATTGTGTGAAATGGGACGATATAACTAAAAGTGATACAAGTCAACGACACCTAGATCTCAAATAACACTGATGTAAATGCTACAGTAAATGTTACGGTATCTTTTGTGCGTCTGATTAGAATTGCATGATTTAAAAAGAAAATTAACTCTGATAAACGTATTGCAGTAAATGCGTATGAAATACATCCTTTTCAAATTTCATCTGAAGAATAAAGATTTAAAATTGAATGCCTATTTGCATACATACATGAATTCGAAAACTAAAATGTACATTTAATTTTTAACTTCAAGGTACTTTATGATATTTGTTAAATTATTTAATTACTTCGTGCTTCAAACAACGTTTTATTCTTTTCTAGACGAACAATTTTGATAAAACTACATTACGATGTTAAATATATTTTGTATATGTAAACATAGTTCAGAAATTGTTTGATGGAATACTAGTTTGTTTTTCTAGTTCTTTTTTGTGAATGTAATGTAACAAATGCTCATTTAATGTAGCTGTTTATGAAATATTAACATGTGCATGGCTACGATCCCATTTGTATGTGTATAATGTCTATAAATTGTATAAATAAAGTTTCTTTTCGCTTTTATTGTAGTTTGTCTATTTATCAATCCAGATGAACTGATTCATATTTCGTAAAAAGGAAACAAAGTAGATAATAGGGTAGTTTCATACAGAAATTTGTTTTGTAATGAACAAATTGAAACTAAATATTTTGCAAATATATTTCCAACATATTTATTGATTTAAAATGGCATTTCATATATTTTAGAAATGTTATCAATATAATTACAAAATATAATAAAAAAACTCGAAACATTTAATTTCTTCTTAAAATATCAAAACTATAAAAACAAAATGCATATATTTTCCTCTTTGTTTCCTAGAATAGTTCTGACGCTTTGTGATAATAATCAAACATCTGTTTTTTACTAATATTGTAATAAAATGTACTGAAATATTTTCTTAGCAGATCAAAGCTTTTATTAATATCAATGCTTTCTGAATGAAATAAATGAGTACGATTTTCTCATATCGCCCCATAACACAAGCACTGATTTTTAGATTTTAAAACATATAAATATTTTTAAGCGGAATAAAAATTGTACTTCGTGCAAAAACTTTAATGGAAAATTTTCGGAAGTAATATTTATACAAATTTATCCATTTCTATTTTTATTCATTTTTTGAAATACATAATAGCCGTTATGCACAAGAAATTTTTCGTTCAAATATTACTTTCATTTTTACTGTGCAAGATAAAATGTAATATACAAAATACGTTACAATTGAGCATCACCAATCGACTAACATTTTCAGATAGTATTTCTATTTTTTTAATGATGAAACTGTAGTGAATACTTTTAAAATATTCATCATAATGCATTCATAAAATCTTTAATGTTAAAGAAGGTGGCTATATAAACATACATTAAAAAATACGGAGACTGTAAATAAAGGCGATATAGATATTGTTGGTTAATAATAAAACAGATAGCAGTGGCAACATAGATAGAAATAATTTTTACGAGCTAACAAGCTAATTTGTTATGTAATCTTTCAATTTACTTAAAAGCAATGTTTATTACCTTTTAGCAATATACAATTGGGAAGGTCTTGTTGTTGATAAAAGCAACAGATGGAACTACTTCTCGACTGAGACCAATTTGTACAAATAATTTACGGTCAATCTATCGACGGTCTATAGAAAGGAAATTACTCACGATATGAATCTAATCTCGGAAGATCGTTGCCCGGCAAAAATCCACAGTCTCATTCCCACCTGCACAAAAACTTTTACATTATTACTACACTTTTACCTTAGTATATTTTTACCTATCATTCTGGTCCTTTGCTAATGCATTCTCGCCGCAGGCTTCACGAAAACCTCGATAACATTCAAATAAATTTTATCCGAGGGCAAACTCGATTTTGAGTCACGACCATTTATACCCTTTTGTAAACATACTTTAATGCTGTAAAATTCACACTGTCCAATTCAGCGATACCAAATAACTGCCCCTTCTAACTTAATTAACTGTTTTATACCATAAAGTAAAGAGAAAGAATAGAGGTGAGGTATAGTGAATGAGAGTGGCACCAAAATCTTAACTCAAAAATCCGCAATATTCAACACAAACACAACCACGTGTTTTGTCGGAAAAAAAAGAAGAAAACTTACAGTTATACAATTTTTAATTTATAATACATAAGCAGATCACTTACATTTAGAGAAAATATGCACGGATGCTGTCAAAAAATCCGGTCCCTTTTTCACATGCTTTTTTGTTAGGGCCGAATGGCAAATGTAAATTTCCTCGATAACCGGATTCAGATTGCAGATAGTTTTATGGCATACAGCACCTCTAGTTTTCTTTTTACTCTACGGTTTTTCAAACTAGACAACAGTGCCACCTCAGTACTAACATTTCCTGCTTGCGCGTGCCGATCTTTTCCAATATTCAACGTTGCCACTACTACATTTATAATTTTCGTGTACTTAGTTTTGTATATTATAGAAGTACTTTTTAATGTTTTTATTTTCTTTTTGCTGTTTTTTAAAAGACAATCTGGCGTTTTCTCATTCTTTATTATTATTTTTTTTTCATGCCAAAAATTGTCGATTAATATTTTACTGTAGACATTTATTTAACTTAACATTTTTATTATTATTTGAAGATATATTTTTGTGATTGATTGTTCTCTCATTTCCTGATACATTAGGATAATAACAAGTAAGAAAAATCATGCGTTGAGCATAGATTATGAGGCAGTTTCCAACATTTCTTGAAATCTTTAACAAAACTTCGTTATCCAGGGAAATAACGTGTTATTGTCCATATCCAAATATGTATTCCAATACTTTTGAAAAGCCCTATATTTATCTGTCGGTTAATATATAGACTATATAATGGTAAAATTTACTTTATCAAGAAAACAAGTAACTGTTTGAAATTTTCCATTCATCAATTTATACTAATAGATGGAAACATACTTCAATACTTCTGTTTAGCCCTGTAAAATACTTAGTATCTTTAATACACGAAAGTATTTTGCTAAAGTTTAGTTTTAAAAAAAATTCTTTAAAGTACTTAAATCAAATTTCCAGAAACTTTCATCCAAAGGCGACCATTTATCCAGTTCTTTGTATGATCCTGTATATCATTTTATCTATATTCTACAAACATTTCTTAGTAAACTAAATGCAGTTCAACGTAAAAAAACATAACATATTTAAAAACCACCTTTAATTAAATTACACTCATATTCAATAATCTTTTAGAGATCTTTTGTGTAACCCTGTATATCTAAATTGTGTAACAGTTTGAATTTATATAAATCACACAATATGCATATATCTAGTGAAACTTAAAAGCGTATATCATAATTAAAAATTTTCATTTTATCCATCTTCCATATCAGCCATCTTCCATAATATTCAGGACTTCGGATGGAATATAGTATTTGAAATCTTTTGTATGTCACTGTAAATGCTATGCACTACATATTATGCATAAAATAACTAATATTATTCGTCAGCAACATATATCAATTTGATCATACATGAAATCGTTTACCATAATTAAAATATGTCGCAAACAATTCCCCCTTTTATTATTATGTATTGGAATTCTTTTGTATGGCCCTGTAAATGAATAATAACTATTCTTTTCGTTGCATACTTTAGAAAAAGCATATTTTAATGCACTTCGGAGATGCATATAAATTTGATGATGTTTGACAGTGTGTAACGCCTTTAAAATTCATTTGAAATAATTTTTTCCATAGGCCGTAATGTAATGAAAAACTTCTGACTGTCCCTGTAAATAAACTAATCATGGCAAAAGCTTAATTTTCAATATTGTTTGTTCTCGGCAGTAACGTCAGTACGAACACGTCAGTAACGTCCAAAAATTTCATGATAATTCGAGGATATTTACGAGAGTTAGAGCGCGGACAGACGGCCAGACAAACCGAATGCATAAGCACTTTTGAACTTTGTTGGAAAGTGCTAAAACATTCGATACCAAATTTTACTTTTTAAGTAATCCATTTTTATTAAATTGTAATTAAGTTAAAAAAAAAGTTCATTATTTAACTTTAATAATTTTAAAAAAGAAAAAAAAGAGAAAAAAGGAAAAAGAAAGAAAGAAAGAAATTAAAAGTAACAGATAACCCTTGTTGAATATCTATCATTGGCAATTCGAATTGGTGAATTTTCAAAATTCGGCTCAACACCACGTATTGTAAAGGAAGTTTTTGGGAATTACACATATATTCACGCGAAAGTGCAGTATATTTTTTCATTTACACATACGTATATATATATATCTACACATACATATAATTATATACTTCCCTATAATTAATTCTTGATCTAATATTCACCTCAGAGAAATTAACAGGAATATTATTTTGAAATTAACAAATTGTGTAATTACTGAATGATGTATCTGAAGTAATTAACAACGCATTTCGCTTTATTACGAATACGATTAACGCCATCTTATGAAATGGGTCAACAGAATACATTTCTGTAATTGCTATTTAATTTATTAAAAATAGTTTTTTCTACTTACAATAAGTTTCACATCCTAATTAGTTTGAGGGAATTAAAATAAAACGATGAATTCCGCATACTTAAGAAACACTTTATTTTGGATTCAGATTCAATCACCTGTAATTAATGAAAATTATTTTATATCGAGCTAATGAACTATAAAAAATGGTCAGAATTTAATGTCCTAAAGAAAATCACAGAAGGCAAAAAATTTTAATAAATAAAGTATATACTTGTAAACTACTGTATCTTTTTTTTCCAGTGAAAAACATATACTGTGTATTTTCTTTTAAAAGTTCACATGTAACTAAAATTATAATTGTACTTGGTGCAGGCAGATTTAAAAAAAAAAAAAAAAAAATTAAGCAACAGAACTTTTTAAAATAATTGCATATTTTTTTAACCACTGAACTGATCAATATTTTTGATAAAAGAAAAAAAACTTTTGAATAATTAAAATAGCAAATAAAGACTTTGTGCAAAAATTATATTGTGCGATTATAAATGCACAAGCTATTTTTTCCCTCGCTTTTTAGTTTTTGTTTTGTTCATTCCCCGGTAGATGTCACTACTTATCCATCCAGTTGTTCACGGTGATTTTTTCTCATTAGTTGCTTTTCTTTATACCGGATCGTTCCGTAGCGGGTATATAAGTCTGCGTTCCTCTCTCTGTTTGCTCAGTTTTTTTTTTTTCTAGCTCGCAAGGTTTTGCACTGATGAAGAATCTCGATAGTAGATTCGAAACAGCTGTTTGCAATCTTTTCATACATTATTTGTGCATTTATAATAGGTGGTTTTCTATCTTTAAACATTCGAAAAATGACTTTTTTTTTTTCATGTCAATTACATATTTTTTTATTTTTTACCACCTGTTTTTCAAAACAGAAATTTTTGCCTAATTGAATCAGAAAAATGCTCGAATTAAGTAATGCAAAATTTACAATAAAATTTTACTTGTGAGAATAATAAGATATGATTAGAGTGTGGATGCTGCTACGTAGTACGGACAAATCATGATTGGCAAAAGCACGTTTCCTGTGCAACGTACGGGAAAACAGGGAAGCGGTTAATAAGGCCTTGTTCTCAAAATGTCGTTTATAGCTCTTTATATATTAACCATATACTTTACACCGGAAGAGTTTGTAAAGAATAATTTATGTTTAAAAATTTTACTAAAAAAATGTACTTCAAAAATTATGTAATAGCTACCGTAATTTCGGGTTGTAAAAATTAAATGCACACATTACACAAATTATTCCATAGGCACTGATTATATTAAAAAACACTTTATTCAAAGAATAACACTCACTCGCAGCTCACTGCTGCATTATCGTCTGCACATTTCTCAAACACAACTTTAGAATAATAATATAAAAAACATTTCACTTCTTTTCACTTTCTGGACACTGAGATTTTAATTATAGGTAGCACGGTATCGTCTGCCTACATGGAACATACCGGCCCCCATTGACATGTTTCACATTCAATAATAACTCTTTTTTTACCAAGTACACTAATTACACAAATAAATACAAAAGGTCACTATATATGTTTACTCAAATATAAAAATTGAAAGAAAAAACAATATAACACTCACACACATACATATATATATTTATCTTTTATCTTTTTTTTTTAAGTACTATGGTTTTCAGGCATAGGAAAATACATAATTTACTAATTGATCTTTTAAAAATTCCATTCTGAGTTTTTAGCTGAACTACACGAATTTTCTTATCATTACCGTAATATACTTCAATAATTCTGCCTAATGGCTACTTATTGTTTGGTGTATTTTCCTCTACTAACAACACTAGATCTCTTATTTTTACATTATCATTTTCAATTCTCCACTTACCAAATCTTACAATTATTGATTAAATTAAATAGAACTTTAAATTTAATTTTTTAACAATTGATAAATAAACTTTTTAGCCTTTGCTTTAAATATCCTTTAAACTTTAGTGCTAAACAGAAATATTAGAAAGGAGATAAAAGTGATAAGAACTGCTAGTATCCTACTGATGTTAAATCCTATCAAAACCCCCCTCTTAACACTTTTATCTAAAAAGGAGAGGCGACTACAAGAATATTAAAATACACCATTATAGTTTTAATCCTCTTAAGGATAGCCTAACACACTAATGCATCCTGACGATGTCCATATTTAGAACAAAAAAGGATAACATCTTAAAAAGGACCATTATCTCAACAGCACTTAATCACCTGTACACTAACTCCAAATATATTAATAAATCTTTAAAGAAGACACAATAACCGGGAATAAACAATAAAAATTAGCCAAAGTTCCAGCTCAGCCCAACACCCAAAATATTCAAACATATTTATACACAAAATAAAAACTTTTATATGATACTTACACACATCAAAAAACAACTTTTACCAAGTAGGTAGTCACTTAAAATTACTCTCATATAAACAAGATTCACTCGATCTGGCTCCTAGGTTTTAAAACATATTCAAAATTATTGATACCTACTGCTTTTATATACCTTATACACACTTGAAAAAACCCTACATATATTTCAACAAGAACACAGCATGTCAATATCTTACACTTATTAAACTTTTTCAATATTGTAATATTCATTAAACAATCTTCAAAGTCCATAATAGGAAGAAATTTCAATTATCACATACATTAATAATATATCTTACACAATTAACTGTTTTAAACAATATAAAAATATTATTTTCACATATTGAATAAAAAGATCAAAAATCTTTAATATTCAATTATAAAATTTAACAATAGTGGAACCCCATATTTAAATTCAAAGGTAACCAAATCTCATTTTTACATTCATACAAACTTCTCGGTCTGGCATCGCCACATGACTCCATTCTCAAAAATAATCCTATCCTTCACAGCAGCCAATTTCCAATAAAAACAAAGTTTCAGCTACAACATCTTCTAAGAATCCGGAGGACACATATAATTAAATTGGTACATAACATTCATACAACTTTCAGCGCCGTGTACACCCGGCTACCCTTTCACTCTCTCCCAATTTGTCTGGGGCCCTAAATCTTCATACCTCACTCTCTCGAAAAACACAAAATCACATAGGCAAGAGTTGTAGCACGGATACAGATTACTTGAATTCAGACAATCACAAATAAACCTCAAATAATAAATTATTGTTTCCATACTTAACATATTAGGACAGATCAACCAATGTTGACACCAAGACCATAGAAACTCCTTATTGCCGAGAAATAGTCCACCAGTACAAAAACACTTTCACAAAAATTAGACTCTCCTCACAAGCCCTAAAACTTACACAGCTGACTGAATATACTATCACATGATTGTTTCTGTCACTCAGCGAGGAGCAAAGTTAACATCTGAAAACCAATTCTCCTCCACTAAACACAGAAACATTTAGCAAATTTAACATCAGTTTTCAAAACAAAAATTTTCATTCCGAAAAATCTCCATTAAATATCCAAAAATTCAGCCCAAGAATTGAAAACAAGCAATTCCATGAGAGTCCATCACATACTAAACACCTCCAACTAAACCAAGTTTAGCCCATAGGGTTCATTCGCTCTTACACTACAACATGGTTCCAACAAACTATTGCTCTTATATTCACTGGAGATTGAATTTTATCTGACCAAGTCTAACACATTTAGAAAACTTGACAAGCCAGCTGAAAGATGTTCCTTCCACATTCAGGAGACAATTCTAACAACTTAAAAAAAAAATGCAATCCTCCAGTTGAATCTAACACAAAAGATTTAAATCTGTTCTATTACATTAATATAACAAAAACTTTATTAATTTATTTCCATATCTATTTCAACATTTCACAATTGCTTAAACTCAATACAAAAAAAAATATCCGCAAAAAGATCCATCAACTCAATCAAAAAATGGATCCGATCTTCAAAGACTCCCTAGCATCAAAAGAGTTGAATTTTTAGCCTTACACATGATCAACTTTCAACTTCCAATTAACAAAAGGGTCATTCCATGTCAATTCAACCAATTTTCCCCCCATTTGTAACCCGACCGACAGGGATTTGGATGAAACTTTGTGTGCACACTAATTCTATCATGAAATGATTCCATCAGAAATTTTTCCTTCCCAGACCTCATAGTTTGTGAGATATGGGGGGTCCAATTCTTGGGTTTTTCTCAAATCGCAAATTTCTGAGTCTGTATTTTGAGATTGCCGTTCCATCTTCAAAAAATTGTTTCTCTGGATCTAAAGCATGAATCATCCTAAAAATATCACTGTAAGAAGATAAAAACATGCAGATTTTAATAAAAAATATTTAAAAAATTTACTTGTAATATTTAGGATAAAAAAAGTCAGCCAAAGTTGAGAGTTATGGTTATTTTTCCAAATTTTTGTGACTTCACGAAAAAAGCTGTACACAAAAAGGCAAATTAAATTTCCAATTTCTTTCTGTTTTAAATAAAAGTTTACACTTTGGGCTTTCTATCTATGAAATAAAAATGATGTGTTTCGCATGGCTTATGCAAAAATTTTGGGTACTTTCCAATTAGCCGGATAAGTGCTTTATTTTTATATATTACATATGCACAGAAAAAAGCAAATTAAATTTCCAATTTCTTTTTGTTTTAAATAAAAGTTTACACTTTGGGCTTTCTATCTATGAAATAAAAATGATGTCTTTCGCATGGCTTATGCAAAAATTTTGGGTACTTTCCAATTAACCGGAAAAGTGCTTTATTTTTACATATTTCATATGCACACAAAAAAGCAAATGAAATTTCCAATTTCTTTTTGTTTTAAATAAAAGTTTACACTTTGGGCTTTCTATCTCTGAAATAAAAATGATGTCTTTCACATGGCTTATACAAAAATTTTGGGTACTTTCCAATTAGCCGGATGCGTGTTTTATTTTTACGTATGTACATATGTGTAGATCTATATAAATACAGATGTATTATACATGTACATATGTATGTATATATACAGTACATTCATATATATATGTATAACACTGGTGCCCGTCTAACCTAAAAGTACCAAATTTTGCCTTGTTTTGAAAATCTGCACCAATGAAGGGGAAAAAAAATCTGACTAAGTTTAGCTGTGGTACTTAAATAATTACCAGAGTTTCTATGAGTTATTGAATTTAATGTTATTTGATACAAAAACAAATTGGAAATTTCATTTGCCTTTTTGTGTAGAGACTTTTTCATAAAGTCACAAAATTTCGGAAAAATAATCATAACTTTCAACTTTGGTTTACTTTTTCGGCCGTATACAAATCTCTATTAATGGCTTTAATTGCTTTTTTCACTTTCTTTTTATGCCGCTTAAATGGATCTCCACATTTATATTAATAAAATTCATATTTCATTAAGAGCCAAATTCTGTGATTTTCACATATATTAATAAAACGGTTTTCACTTAATTTTTGTTTTATAAATGCAATAGTCCTAACTAATAAAAGTTCTTTTTCTGAATCACGGAGATTATCAATGTAGTCTATTTCTCTGTTATTTGTATAGCTAGTTTTGTGACCTTCTAAACCAGTTAATATTACAATACTGCAAGCCTGAAGACTAGTAGAAGGTTTAATATCAAGCTTTATATTAAAACAATAAAGCAAAAAAAATATTTATACGTACCACAAACTATAAAATATGTAACAATCAGAATATATTTTTAGTAGCACAGTAAAAGTTAGACAATTCTTCTATGAAAAGAAACAACATAATGACAATAATTTGATTAAATTGATTTCAAAACATCTGCTTTCACAAACAAACATTACCCTGCCTTTATCAGAACGTGTTTATACAAGGCAGGTGCAATTAAATCTTTCAGACTATAGAAACAAATTTAAGTTCTGTTACATTTTTTAAACACAAATAATTAATATATAAGCATTCGAAAGAAAGAATAGAAATGTAAGGAGAAAAAATTATTTATTTTATACTGTACATAAAAAAAAAAAAAAAATTGTTTTGAGTTTAATTATTGAAAATAAAAGTAAGAGATTCTTTAGATTAGCAAAGAATGCCCATTATTAAATAATTAAATGAAATATATGGACCATTCACTAAATTTAATGGGGAAACATATTACAGTCAGATTTTTTTTAATCAGAAAAAACAAAGCCCAACTTTACTTTGCAAATAAAAAAACATGCATCAAGTAACATTAAATTCAATAACTCATAGAAATTTCAGTAATTATTTAAGTATCATAGCTAAATTTAGTCAGATTTTTTCCCTCTTAATTGGTCCAGATTCTCAAAATAAGGCAAAATTTGGTACTTTTAGGTTAGAAGGGCACCAGTGTTATACATATATATATCAATATACTGTATATATACATATATATGTGCATGTATAATACATCTGTATTTATATAGATCTATACGTATGTACACATGTAAAAATAAAACACGCATCCGGCTAATTGGAAAGTACCCAAAATTTTTGCATAAGACATGCGAAAGACATCATTTTTATTTCACAGATAGAAAGCCCAAAGTGTAAACTTTTATTTAAAACAAAAAGAAATTGGAAATTTCATTTGCCTTTTTGTGTGCATATGTAATATATAAAAATAAAGCATGCATCCGGCTAATTGGAAAGTACCCAAAATTTTTGCATAAGCCATGCGAAACACATCATTTTTATTTCATAGATAGAAAGCCCAAAGTGTAAACTTTTATTTAAAACAAAAAGAAATTGGAAATTTAATTTGCCTTTTTGTGTACAGCCTTTTTCGTGAAGTCACAAATATTTGGAAAAATAACCATAACTCTCAACTTTGGCTGACTTTTTTTATCCTAAATATTACAAGTAACTTTTTTAAATATTTTTTATTAAAATTTGCATCTTTTTATCTTCTTACAGTGATATTTTTAGGATGATTCATGTTTTAGATCCAGAGAAACAATTTTTTGAAGATGGAACGGCAATCTGAAAATACAGACTTAGAAATTTGCGATTTGTGAAAAACCCAAGAATTTGACCCCCCATATCTCACAAACTATGAGATCTGGGAAGGAAAAATTTCTGATGGAATCATTTCATGATAGAAATAGTGTGTACACAAAGTTTCATCAAAATCCCTGTGGGTCGGGTTACAAGGTCTGGTTGAATTGACATGGAATGACCCAAAAGTCAACTTTAAAAATTATTTCTCAAATTAGCACTGAGCAGACATGACACTAAACAACTGCAAAAAATCCTAACACTTAAAATGGTGGATCTCTTCCATAGCTCTAAAACTCTAAATCAACTCTAAAACTCTAACTCAACTCTAAAACTCTAACTCAACTCTAAAACTCTAACTCAACTCTAAAACTCTAAATCAACTCTAACACTCTAACTCAACTCTAAAACTCTAACTCAACTCTAAAACTAAATCAACTCTAAAACTCTAAATCAACTCTAACACTCTAAATCAAATCTAAAACTCTAAATCAACTCTAAAACTCTAAATCAACTCTAGAACTCTAAATCAACTCTAAATCAACTCTAAAACTCTAAATCTACTCTTAAACTCTAAATCAACTCTAAAACTCTAAATCAACTCTAAAACTCTAAATCAACTCTTAAACTCTAACTCAACTCTAGAACTCTAAATCAACTCTAAAACTCTAAATCAACTCTAAAACTCTAACTCAACTCTAAAACTCTAACTCAACTCTAAAACTCTAAATCAACTCTAACACTCTAACTCAACTCTAAAACTCTAACTCAACTCTAAAACTAAATCAACTCTAAAACTCTAAATCAACTCTAACACTCTAAATCAAATCTAAAACTCTAAATCAACTCTAAAACTCTAAATCTACTCTTAAACTCTAAATCAACACTTAAACTAAGAATCTGTAAAACATATTGCAAAAATTAATATTTTTATGAGAACTCAGAAAAAGAAAAGAAATATTTATCTACGATTATAGATTATATGCACTAAATCGATGGCTGGTGTAAAGGAAATAACAAAATTCATCCAGTAAATAAAAAACTCAAATTTATTTAGAATATTCTGTACTTAATATGCCAAAATTTTCGTGAGATCATGTTTCCCTAAATCTAACACTAATAATCAAGAAACCTCCCATACTGAAAACAATATACTTGATTTTTTCAAACATAATATGCTAAACTTTAAGATTATACATAAAAAAATACCAAACTTTTAAACTAAAAAGAATAGGACATAAACTCCAGGAAATCAGCAAGATCAAGTAAACCTCTGGAGCCATGTCACAAAACAAAATTTAAAATATTAAATTACTCAAAAATATCTATAAACTTTGATTAATAATTCATAAATCTCCGCCCGTAGACAGCACCAAAAACTGATTTCCTACCATTTAAGCACCTTATAAGTTTATTAAAAACTTTAAATTTATTAAAAATTTTAAATATATAAAAGAGTCTATTAAAACATTACACACTTTATTCAAAGTTCAAATATACTCTCAAAATCTTATATTTTTCAAAAATCCTCAAATGCAGGTATGTTAATTAAAAAATATATATATATAGATGTAACAATTTTTAACTTCATTATACTTAAACTTCAAAATTAAATTTAACAATTTAAATTTAAAAATATAGCAAAACTATTAAGGTTTTAACACTTCATTTTTAATAAATATCTCTATATAATATTTTTCGCATAAACTACTTAAAATTTTAACCATTTAATTATTTTCTATTAAACTAAAGAAAATCATTTCACTTTCAATAAAAAGAATTTTAAAAATTTCACTTTTACTGCAGAAGTCCTCCATCACACAAAGTACCAGAACCGGTAGTTCTGTCGAGAATATATGCAAAAACGTCATGGCCAAGTAGATTCCCAGTTTATCAGAGCTCTTGAAGGTATGCAGGATACAGTCTGTCAAGTCCATGATTCCTTGGAACAAAAGCTCATTCATAAAGTTATTTCAAGCACTGTAGATCACAGTTCATGAACTCAAAACTCATCAGGAAAAAACTCATCAGGATGAAGTCCTCTCAGGCACCATAAGGCATCATAGCAAAAAGTCCAACTGGGCAAAGTCGTCACAGGCTATGTAGAGCACAGTTCAAGAAACACAAAGCTGAAAGGTTCTTGTGAGCATTCAGGGCAATCAAACTTTCATACTGCCCACACACTTCACTTGCTGCACCATGACATTCACGACAAAAATGCATAAACTCTAATGTTTGGGACGCAGACCATACTCAGGTCTTATCGTCGTTCTTCACACATATAAAATAAAACCAGCACTGTCTCTAAAGAGGCGATAAACTTTAAAAAAAATCAGCACAGTTCCTCTTATCATATCCCACGAAAACAGATTGAAAACGTTATTCTCTCAATATGCAAAAAGTCCACTGAATATACAAAAAGCCAACTTATTTGTCCATATCTTAATCTCACAATAATTTAAACAGTTCTTCTTCAGATTTAACCAACATATGACTTCTTTAATTTTAATTGGCAAAGTCATTTCAAAGAAAATTTTCACGAAATATAAAGAGCAGCATCTAAACTTCTGACTGCTTCCAAAGAACATAGTTCCGAAAAAAAATTTCCAGCGATCGGTATCAAAAATAATTTGTCAAAATATTCATTAACTCTTAAAACAATATCTTCTTTGACACACTTCACTAATTTGAGCACAATATTATTCGAAGACTCTCATGTTCAACGTGGACAGATCTTTAATAGAACTCTTAACATAACATCAGCACATAGTTAATTCGAAGATTATTCACTCAAATAAATAATCATTTTCCCCTCCGGCTCGACGGACCATGTAAAAATTAAATGCACACATTACACAAATTATTCCATAGGCACTGATTATATTAAAAAACACTTTATTCAAAGAATAACACTCACTCGCAGCTCACTGCTGCATTATCGTCTGCACATTTCTCAAACACAACTTTAGAATAATAATATAAAAAACACTTCACTTCTTTTCACTTTCTGGACACTGAGATTTTAATTATAGGTAGCACGGTATCGTCTGCCTACATGGAACACGGGTGTATAAGCCGCAGGTTAAACAATTCTTTTTCGACCCAGAATTTTTTAAGAAATAAGTGTAACTACTTAGATCGCCGTAAATATTTGTCTTCAATCACTAAATAAGATTTCTGGGTCCAAAAAGAATTGTTTAATCCGCGTTTATACACCCGAAATTTCGGTACTTAAAAAAATAAGTTTTATTCAGTTCTACGTAGCAAAAACCTTGAAATTGACATTGTGTTATAGTTAATATGTTGTAATATTAAAGATAATTATAATATTATTAAACTACAGAAAAAAATGAACTTTAAGAATTGATTTTGCAAACATTATACTCTACTTATATAATAAAACATTAAGTTATTTTCTATCTGTCAGTCAAGTTTTATTCAGTTCTACGTAGCAAAAACCTTGAAATTAGCATTGTGTTATAGTTAATATGTTGTAATATTAAAGATAATTATAATATTATTAAACTACAGAAAAAAATGAACTTTAAGAATTGATTTTGCAAACATTATACTCTACTTATATAATAAAACATTAAGTTATTTTCTATCTGTCAGTCAAGTTTTATTAGGTTCTACGTAGCAAAAACTTGGAAATTGGCATTGTGTTACAGTTAATATGTTGTAATATTAAAGATAATTATAATATTATTAAACTACAGAACAAAATGAACTTTAAGAATTGATTTTGCAAACAGGATACTCTACTTATATAATAAAACATTAAGTTATTTTCTATCTGTCAAAATATATTTTTTTTACTATCGGTAATGTATAAATACTGTAAGTTTAAATGGAAAGAAACATTTTAAAACTCATTTACAAATAAATAGAGATTCATATAGAAATAATTTTTGCAGTAGATTATTGCGTTAAGACGGGAAATTTAATAGCGCTTCTTAGTTTTATTTTCAAATATCACCGATGAGAGGAATTGCACAATTTCAATCTAAAAATAAATATAGATCAACGATTGATACAAATTTTAATTCATTTTTCTATTGAAATGATGCAATAAGTTTCGAGTATTAACCCCTTGATCGCCAAGCAAAAGGGCAAAATTGTAATGTTATTTTCTCCTTAATTTATTTTAAATGTTAATAAAAGAGATATTTTTTTTTTTAACATGGTATTATTTTTTTGTAACGTATATGCTTATAAGCCTTGAGAGAATCAATCATAATTTAATTTCTTAAAATTGGATTATATTTTCAGAATTATATTAATTTAAATAAAGCTTCAATTGCAGTGAAACCTGCAGCCTAGTGAACGGATATATCAGCAGGGCTCGCAGCGTTCCTAAAATTTTCGCACTTTGCTACCAGTATTTTAAATCAAAAATCTTTGTAGAATGTACCTTTTACAAACCACAGAATTATACAATAAATATTACCGTTTTGAAATTGTGGTAGGAAAGTATGAAAATTTTAGAAACGGTGCGAGTCCTGTATCAAGTCGCGGCAGTGGGATTGTTAAAAATGTTATTTTGAGCACAATTCGTACATAATTAGTCATATACAGTGAAACCTCCAAATAAGGGACACTTATGGGACCGGAACTTTTGTCCCTTAAATAGAGGTGTCCCTTATTCGGAGTTTTTTATATTATTGTTAAATAATCGGTCAGAAGGATATAAAAATAACAAGGCATTAAAGGTGAAATTTAAATGAGCCCGAAGTTGCATAAATTACGTTAGTAAAAATAAAAAAAGAGAATTAATTAAAATTTTCAATTAATTAATAAATCATTAAATGATTTGAAGATTTATTAATTTGTAATTTTTATGCCAATTGTGTACATGCAAAAAGTATAAAAACTTCTGAAAGAATTTTACTTGGAGTAATTAATCAAGAGGTATTGTTTCACAAATTTCAATTTTTCAGTACAATCCTTCCAAGTGTTTATTACCATACTTATAAATTTTAGTTCTTCATAACCAGCAGTATTTACAAAAGAAGAAGAGAAAAAAAGTATTCAATTGCTTTGCGTATTTTAAGGCAACAAATCTCTCTGCTCATATTTGCACACTGCTCTGCTTAGCAGGAGGAAAATGTTTTGACGCATTTAAAATTGGAACGCTTGACTATGGAAGAAATTATTGGAATTGAGCTGTGTTTTGAATTTTTTTGATAAATAAATTACTTTTTGAGCTGTAAACGATTTTGATCACGTGAAAAAGACGTTTTTTACTCTCTCTTGAGTAGTTATTATTCTTCCGTGTGGAAATTCTGTTCAAAAAACCCATTTTGGCAGTATTTTCTGAAAAATCTATTGCATTTGCAAAAGGAAAAAAAAAGGGTTGATTACATATTTTTGGAACAACAACGCTTCCTAGTGTCAAGCATTTCTGAATAAAAATAAATTAAAACTTATGTCTTAAATGTTCCCTATTTTGGATTTGAAAATAGCCTAAAAGCATCTGTAAAGTTCTTTATTTCACAATTTTCTTTTATTCTTCACTTTCACAATTTTGAACATTACTTTCAATGTGGATAAACGCACTGATATCGAATGAGAATTGTGGGTAAATAAATGGTCGTTAATTGTGTTGTATGCCTCCATATCAACATGACTGTATATCTGTTTAATAAGTTTACAAAAATCTGTATTTTAATTTTTATCACAGACTACTTCATTATCTGAAATGCGCAAACCAGTCCGTTTAATCTCATTTCCAAGTGTCCCTTAAATCGAGTGTCCCTTATTCGGAGGTAAATATATTACGTGTCCTATACCAAGGGACTGGGACCGGAAGTTTTGTCCCTTAAATAGAGGTGTCCCTTATTCGGAGTGTCCCTTATTTGGAGTGTCCCTTATTTGGAGGTTTCACTGTATAATGTTTAAGGCAATGTATAATAACAGACATAAGTGGCTAATTTCGATAAACAGGAATAAAAATTAAAAATGAAATTGCTTCGCAAATCCAAACAAATAATGGCTTTTGCTAGTTATTATTCATTAAATATTCATTCTACTTTGCATGCTTTGTATAATACAATTCAGCATTTTTTTGTGTGTGTACACTAGGGTGGGCCGAAAAAAACTTTTTTTCGATTTTCGATTATGGCGGGTGCGCAAAAGTGGCCACTGGTGGCACTCAGTTCATACAAAAAATTTGAGATTTTTTGGAAATTTCCTTACCCTGCCGCAAACGGCTTGAAGTTTTGCAAAAATGTTCATTTTTGAACTTTTTTTGAAAAAAATTTAAAAATGTTAAATTAAATTTATTTTGGTTGTATTTACTTGAAAAGGCATATTTAATGTACCAAATGTTTAAATAAGATCTGATCATGCATTATTTAATATCTATGTGTATTATAACTTAGGCTATTTTTATAGCTTTTTCGCGTATAATAGGCAAAAGTTGTATTTGTTTGAATCGATCGTTAGTTGCTGTCCCTTGGTCTTCTTTATATATTCTCTATGTGTTAAACGTCATATATTTGGGGAAAAGACAGCAGTATACTTCAAAAATAAATTTGGAAGGTGAGAAAGTGGTGAAGCAGGACTCTAAGCGCGCGCAATGATTCGACGTAATAATCAGGGAGTGAAGGACGAAACAGCTGAGAGCCAAAATGCGATAAAGGATTCTTATTATTTATCCTTGCTCAGTTACCTGCGACATTTGTTCAGTGTTAACGTGAAACCCTTTTGTTTTGATATGCAGTGCTTTTTGGGTCGTTTAATGTGCCATTATAGTGTTTTGTGCGTTTTATTACAACGAGCTTAGAAATGGCTAGTGTAAAGGGCCATGGCAATGCAAATACACGCGATAGCGTGAAAAGTAACTCTTTGGGGGCATCATGCATATTGAAAGAATTGCAATTGCCAACTTATGCTGATAATCATGTGCCACTATTACTGGTTGCTTCACCATGTAGAAGTTGTGACAGCAGAGGATACGAATCTCGTCATCGATAAAAACAAAGTCAGAAGAGAGAAATAGGAACTTGGAAAGAAGATACAAGCAGAAGAAGTTATTGAAAGAAGGAAAATTAAAAGCATATTTTTTGATGGTAGAAAGGATAAAAGTACATTCAGAGGAAGAAAAATAACAAGCAGCACCGTCGAGAGAAAGTCGAGGAACACATCACAGTGTTGTTTGAACCTGGTTAGGAATACTTGTGTCACTTGATACCTCGTTCCGTTACCTTGATACCTAGTCAGTTCAGAAAAGTCTAACTTGTGGTGAGTTGGAAGATTGTATAATGATTTTGCTATTTCTTTTCCGTGACCGGAACAAGGTATCAAGTGACCCGAGTATTCCTAACCAGGTTCAAACAACACGGTGATGTGTTCCTCGCCTTTCCTTCGACAGTGCCGCTTGTTCTTTTTTTTCCTCTGAATATACTTTTATCCTTTCTACCATCAACAAATATGCTTTTGATTTTCCTTCTTTCAATAACTTCTTCTGCCTGTATCTTCTTTACAAGTTTCTATTTCTCTCTTCTGACTTTGTTTTTATCGATGACGAGATTCGTATTCTCTGCTGTCACAACTTCTACATGGTAAAGCAACCAGTATTAGTGGCGCATGATTATCAGCATAAGTTGGC
This sequence comes from Maratus speculifer, assembly GCA_964019185.1. Taxonomy (NCBI): domain Eukaryota; kingdom Metazoa; phylum Arthropoda; class Arachnida; order Araneae; family Salticidae; genus Maratus; species Maratus speculifer. The sequence goes on along the minus strand of OZ025294.1, from coordinate 3,627,846 downwards.
AATTGCAATTCTTTCAATATGCATGATACCCCCAAAGAGTTACTTTTCACGCTATCGCGTGTCTTTGCATTGTCATGGCCCTTTATACTAGCCATTTCTAAGCTCAACGAGCTTAGCCATTTCTAAGCTCGTTGTAATAAAACGCACAAAACATTATAATGGCACATTAAACGACCCAAAAAGCACTGTATATCACCACAAAAGGGTTTCACGTAAACACTGAACAAATGTCGCAGGTAGCTTAGCAAGGATAAATAATAAGAATCCTTTATCGCATTTTGGCTCTCAACTATTTCGTCCTTCATTCCCTGAGTATTAGACGAGTCATTGCGCTCGCTTAGAATCCTGCTTCACCACTTTCTCACCTTTCAGATTTGTTTTTGAAGTATACTACTGTCTTTTCCCCAAATAAATGACGTTTGACACATAGAAAATATATAAAGAAGACCAAGGAACATAAATAATACAGAAACTAACGATCGATTCAAACAAATACAAATTTTGCCTATTATACGCGAAAAAGCTATAAAAATAGCCTAAGTTATAATACATATAGATATTAAATAATGCATGATCAGATCTTATTTAAACATTTGGTACATTAAATATGCCTTTTCAAGTAAATACAACCGAAATAAATTTAATTTAACATTTTTTAATTTTTTTCGAAAAAAGTTCAAAAATGAACATTTTTCCAAAACTTCAAGCCGTTTGCGGCAGGGTAAGGAAATGTCCAAAAAATCTAAAATTTTTTGTATGAACTGAGTGCCACCAGTGGCCACTTTTCCGCACCCGCCATAATCGAAAATCGAAAAAAAGTTTTTTTCGGCCCACCCTAGTGTACACACATACAGTAAAAGTATTATACATTAATAATTTTTTCTTCTTAAGAATAAGATTTTAATAAGAGATATAAAGAAATTATGTGAAAATTAAATGTAGGAGCATTATCGAAAATTCAAACAATTATTTATTCGTCAAAATTGGATTACCAACAACTATTGGAAGTTACACGATTAAAACATACTTCTATGTTTTAGAAAATTACTATGTTTTCTTATTTTAAGCTAAGGATTTTGTTTTTTTTAAATAGTTAATTTAATCAGTAATCAGAATATATTTTAAGAGCGAGAAATTTTTCTCCTTTTAAAGGAAAGATTATGAAGTTTTAATTTTTTTTCTAAGGTGAAACTAAGCAAATTAACACATTAAGAAAGTTGTTTTCTTTAAGGGAGACCCGTACCCCATTTTCGGCCAAAAATCATCAAAAGTTCAAAAAAAATTTTTTTCTCAGAAAACGATAAAATACATATTTGCAAATATCCATGCAAAATTTCAGAACTCGGGGACACTTGGAATAGGTAGAAAATGATCTTTTTAAATTGTACTCACAATAGAGTTTAAAGGACTAGCGGCCATTTAAAACATGTTTTCCTGAAAATGACTTTTTTCATATTTTGCCTAAGTTCAAAGTACTAAGGCTCAGTGGTAAAATGATTTAGAAACAAAGTGTTTATGTTTTTAGAATCTTAAAAAAATTGCAACAAAAGGAAAGAGAGATTTTTTTTTTAACTATTTCTGAAAATTTAACATAAATTGGTAAACATGAAAATTATAACGAGTTTAAGGAAATTTACCATGCGTATTTTTATTTTATTTTTTTTAGCCGATTAAAATAGAAAATTAAAAATATCTCTCCTTAGTTCTTTTCAATATACTATAAAACTATTTAAGAAATTTTAGTAATACCAAAATATTGAAAATTGAATGAGGGGTAGTAATTTTAAAAAGTGTATTTTTAGACCAAAAAAAATCATAAAAATCCCCATAAAAATATACTTTTTAATAAAAAGTGATTTTTTTTTTTGCTGATTATTCTTTACAAGAAGATTCTTAAATAGTACACCAAAATTCATTACTTTAAAATCAATGATAAAATTTTTGGGTTTTTTTCTTAAGGGTCTCCCTTAAGAAAGATTTTGAGAAAGTATAGCATACTGTTTTTGTACGGTAAAAATCACTATACATTAATAATTATTTTTCTTATTAATAAGATTTTTATTAATAAGATTAATAAGATTATTAATAATTATTATTAATAAGATTATTTTTAATAAGATTTAGCAAGAGATAATAAGAAATTTCGTGAAAATTATATGTAGGAGCGTAGCTGAAAATTATAAGAAATATTTATTTATCAAAATTTTAACTTTTAGAAGTCACATGATTTTAGATTAAAATCGCACTTTTATGTTGGAAAATATTAATAATCTAACTTTATGTTTTTCCCATTTTAACGCTTCTCTGATTTGCTCGTACGTCATACGGGCAATGTGATTTTGCCAATCATGATTTATTATTATCACCAGTAAATGTTTATTGTAAATTTTGCATTATTAATCTGAGCATTTTGTTGATTCTATTACAGGTGATAAAAGATTAAAAATTCTTTAAAAGACATGAAAAAAGTAGGCATTTATTTATTTTTTTTTTCAAAAATATTGATCCGTTAAGTGAATAATATCAGGCATAGCTGCCAACTTTTACGCATTTCTGCTACCGCTAAAATTGCACAGAGATTTTCCATCCCTTTAATCATAAGATTTCGACTATTAAATAAAACAATATTATTATAAAATTTTTGTTGCAGGAAAAATGCGTGAAATTTGGCAGCTATGTATAAGGACACTTTTTTTATTTATTGTTTATTTGTTCAGTAATCAGAATATATTTTAAGAGCGAGAATTTACTCTGCTTTAAAAAAAAATACTATGAAATTTTAATTTTTTTTCTAAGGTAAAAAAATCAGCAAAATAACACATTAAGAAAGATGTGTGCTTTGAGAAAGATACTGTGATAGTGACATGAACGAAGTTGAATCGGTGTACATAAAAAATGATTGATGAGTTAAAAAATATCAGTAGATGGAAGTGTGATCTTGGCAAAAGGACACTCAATCAATCTTGTTGTATGTGTTTCGTATTTCCAAACGTCACCAAGATAGAATGAATGAAAACATGATTTGGATTTTTCGAAAAAAATATATTTCAACACAAATCATCGTAAATATTTCTTTTCAACAAAATGTATTAATTATTTTTCAGAAAAATTATTTTACTGTCACATTTTTACTTTAAGAAGAAAGAATCTCTCAGTTTTTTCATTTTAAATTGAAATTTTATGCGATAACAAATATATTTATCTTTTCTTGTTGGCTTTGAAAAAAAATAGAAAATACACAATAAGACTTACAAAAAATTTCGTGTGATTCAATAATTTCGGAAACAATTAAATAAATTTTCAAAATCATTATGACACGAATATTTCATGAAAATTTCGGGAATGCTGATATTTCGAACCAATTCATTCAATAAATTATTTTTCATAAAAATGTCGAATTATTTCCAAATCTCTTATTTTACAGATATAGATTGAACGCTTTTATTACGAATGCCGAATTTCTTAAGTTTATAGTTTTTGTTCTGTAATTTTCTAAAAAGATTTACTAAATTGGAATATTTTGATTTATAACGATTTTAATCTACCCCACTTTTTTAATAAATTTTTATTTATTTATTTATTTATTTATTTATTTATTTATTTTTTTACAAAAATTGAGAAGTTTTATCATGATTTTATGAAGAAAGAAATTCTGATGATGAAAAATCAAGTAAGAAATTCTGATATGACAAAAACAGATTTTCGAAGCATTTTCTTTGCTTACAAAAACCTGTATATACTGAAAATTTCATAAAAATAATTATCGTAAAATTTCGTTAAAGTGATATACATAATCGTAAAATTTGGTATTTTAACTCTTTTTTCCAGAAACATTTTTGATTTTGATAAAGTCTTTCGGTTTTCTTTAGAAAGTATGGAAACATTAAAGTTATTGTCCAGACGTTTTCAATTGATATACACTATTTTTTAAACAGTTTACATTTCTTTAATTACGCTGCAAAAATGTATAACAGTTTGAAAAAGATACTGAGATAGTGACATGGACGAAGTTCGATCGGCGTACATAAAAAATGATGGATGAGTTAAAAAAAATATCAGTAGACGAAAGTGTGATCTTGGAAAAAGAAACACTCAATCGATCTTGTTGTATGCGCTTCGTATTTCCAAACGTCACTAAGAGAGAAAGAATGAAAACATGATTTGGATTTTTCGAAAAAAAATACGAATCATCGTAAATATTTATTTTCCAACGAAATGTTTTAATTATTTTTCAGAAAAATTATTTTACTGTCACAGTTTACTTTAAGAAATCAAAATCTTTTAAAATTATTGTTTAGTTGCCTTAATTTGGAATTTTCAGGAAAATTTTTTTTTTCTTATTTTGGCTGAGAATAAAAATTAGAAGATATACAATAACACATACACAAAATTCCGTATATATATATATATATATTACTTTAAATAAAATATTTTTTATTTTTTTAAAATAATGTTTTTTAAAAATGCTGAGTCAAAATTAAAATTTAGATATTTCTGTTTATTTAAATGTAAAAAAAAAAAAATTAAATTCTTCTTATAATATTTTGAGTTAAATTACTCGATTATAAATTACCCCATTTTTTTTAATGCATTTTTAATTTAATATTTTTTTTCAAAAATTATGAGAAATTTTATCATGATTTTATTTACAAATGAGTTAACCATCACAAAAAATGCAGAATTTTAACTCAATGAATGACAATTATATTAAATTTTGTCCCGTTCCCCTTAAGAGAGCCGTGTAAATAGTACAATACAGTTTTTTTAATTATTTTTTTCCGTAAAAAGTATTATACATTAATGATTTTTTCTCATTAACATTAATATTTTAGCAAGGGATAATAAGAAATTATGTGAAAGTTAAATACAGTAGCATTATCTAAAATTAAATCAATTATTTATTTATCAAAATGAAACTATACGAAATCACATAATTTTAGATTTCAAGTCTCTTTCATGTTGGAAAAATTAGTAATCTAACTTTATGTTTTTTCCAATTTAATATAAGAGCTTTTTTTGTTATTTGTTATTCATTTACTCAGTAATCAGAATATAGTTCAACAGAGAGAATTTATTATCCATTTAAAGGAAAGATTATGAAATTTTAAATTTTTTTCTAAGGTAATAAAATCAGCAAAATAACGCATTAAGAAAGATGTGTTCTTTAAGAAATATACTGAGATAGTGACATGAACGAAGTTGGATCGGTGTACATAAAAAATGATTGATGAGTTTAAAAATATCAGTAGATGATCTGGGTAAAAGAACACACAATTGATCTTTTTGTATGCGTTTTCCAAACGTCACCAAGATAGAAAGAATGAAGACATGATTTGGATTTTTCGAAAAAAAAATGTTTCGACACAAATCATTTGTAAGTATTTCTATTTCAACGAAATGTTTTAATTATTTTTTCTGAAAAATGATTTTATTGTCACAGTTTACTTTAAAAAGACAGAATCTTTTAGGATTATTGTTTTTTTCTATTAATTTGGAATTTTCTGAAAAAAAAAACTTTTCTTATTGATTTTGAAAAAAAATTCAAAAATATACAATTACACTTACAAAAAATTCCGTGTATTTTTTTTTTCAAATTTTTACTTTAAATACTATGTTAAAAAATACCTATTCATAATTAAAATTTAGATATTTCTGTTTATTTAAATATAAAAAAAAAGAAATTCTACAAATAATATTTTGAGTTATATAAATTTTAAATTACCCCATTTTTAAATAAATTTTATTTATTTATTTATTTATTTATTTATTTATTTACAAAAATATATGAGAAGTATTATTATGATTTTATTTACAAATGATATCGTTAACCATCATAAAAAACACAGAATTTTAACTCAATAAATAAAAATCATTTTAAATTTTGTCCCGTTCCCCCTTAACCCCTTGGGGACGAGCGACACGTATACGTGCCGCAAAAAGGCTTAAGAATCCTTGTTTATTCCCACCAGTAAAATTATACTGTAAAATTTACCTTTTTCAATCGGAGCATTTTCTCGATTTAAGAAGGAACAAATTTCTGTTATTTAAAACCGGTGCCAAAGCATTAAAACTTTCGTAAAAGGCTCCCGTCGCGAAGGGGTTAAGAAAGCTTTATATAGTGCAATACAGTATTTTTTTATTATTTTTTTTTTACTAAAAAGTATTATCATTAATAAATTTTTCTTCCTAGCAGTAAGATTTTAGTAAGAGATAATAAGAAATTACTGAAAGTTAAATATGGTAGCATTACCTAAAAACTAATCAATTATTTATTTATCAAAATGGAACAATTCGAAGTCCCATGATTTTAGATTTCAAGTGCACTTTTATGTTGGAAAAAAATACTTATCTAGCTTTATGTTTTTTTCCCATTTTAGTATAAAGACTTTTTATTTTTTTTTATTTGTTATTAATTTATTCAGTAACCAGAATATATTTTATGAGTGAAAATTTATTATCTATTTACAGGAAAGATTATGAAATTTTAGAATAATTTCTAAGGTGAAAAAATGAACAAAATAATGCATTAAAGAAGATGTGTTCTTTGAGAAAGATACTGAGACAGTGGCATGAACGAAGTTGCATCGGCGTACATAAAAAATGATTGATAAGTTAAAAAATATCAGTAGATGGATGTGTGATCTTGGGAAAAAAAGGGCACTCAATCGATCTTATTGTAAGAGTTTCGTATTTATAAACGTCACAAAGATAGAATGAATGAAAACTTGATTTGGATTTTTCGAAAAAAAAAATGTTTCGACAAAAATCATCGTAAATATTTATTTTTCAACGAAATGTTTTAATTACCCTTGTAATGCTGCATTATTCACAATTTTGCCCTTTTGCAAAACTGCCAGAGGGTTAAACAGCTAACATTACTTGAACTACACTGTAGAAACACATAAAAGTTTTGTGATACACAAGCTTTTTATTTTCTTCTACCTTTTCAAGACAAAAGTATTGTATTCATGAAAACTTTCGAAATCATGTTTTCAACGGATTTACACGTTTTAGGGGACAGAAAACCCGAAAAACATGTTTTTATAAAATGTCTGTCTGTGAGTCTGTATGTCTATGAATCTGTCTTTCAGTATGTCTATCGGACGCTCTATCTCAAGAACTAACGAAAGAAATTTTACAAAACTTTAGATTCCGTTAGACCCTTATATAAACTAGATCTTATTAGTTTTTCGTGTATATCGCTCAACATGTGGCGCTGCTATGCTGCATTATTCACAATTTTAAGCTAAGGATTTTGTTATTTTTTAAATTGTTAATTTAATCAGTAATCAGAATATATTTTAAGAGCGGGAATTTTTTCTTCTTATAAAGTAAACATTATGAAATTTTAATTTTTTTTCTAAGGTAAAAAAAATCAGCAAAATAACACATTAAGAAAGAAGTGTACTTTGAGAATGATACTGAGGTAGTGACATGAAGGATGTTGGATCTTTGTACATAAAAAATGATTGATGAGTTAAAAAATACCAGTAGATGGAAGTGTGATCTTGGCAAAAGAACACTCAATCAATCTTGTTGTATGAGTTTCGTATTTCAAAACGTCACCAAGATAGAATGAATGAAAACATGATTTGGATTTTTCGAAAAAAATATATTTCAACACAAATCATCGTAAATATTTCTTTTTCAACGAAATGTTTTAATTATTTTTCAGAAAAAATGATTTTACTGTCACAGTTTTCTTTAAGAAGATAGAAGTTTTAGAATTATGGTTTAGTTGCTTTAATTTGCAAGTTTCTGGGAAAAAAAACTTTTTTTATTGGCTGCGAATAAAGATTGGAAAATATATAAAAACACATACGAAAATTCTGTATTTTTTTCAAATTTTTACTTTAAATATTTTTAATTTAAAAAATTAATTTTGTTAAAAATGTTGTATCAAAATTAAAATTTAAATATTTCTGTTTATTTAAATACAAAAAAGATGAAATTCTACAAATAATATTTTTAGTTAAAACGATTTTAATTTCCTCCATTTTTTAAATAAATTTTTAATTAAAAAGCTTTTTATAAAAATTATGACAAGTTTTATCATGATTTTATTTACAAATGATATGGTGAACCATCACAAATAAATTTCAGATTTTTAACTCAATAAATATTTTTTAAATTGTATCACGGACCCCCTTTATAATTATCTTCTTAAACATTATTACTATAAAATAATTATTCATTATAATATTTTTTTCCTGAAAATTTCGAATTCAACTTATATTTATTGCTTCTGGACTCTTTTAGTGCAATATTTTACATTCTAATTCGTTGTTTTCTCCAACAGATATGGAAAGATATATGCATATATAATTTCACAAGTATTTAATATAATAATAATTTTATTAAAAATACTTTTTGTCTAGTTTTTAGACCAGATTTATTTGTTAAGGATATTTCAAATTCTCTTTTATAACATTTTTTGTGATTCTCTGGGTTAATTTTTTCATGATAAATCTTTTGAACCGTGATTGAAGCATAAATGTAATTGAAAAGTAAAAAAAAAAAAAAAAAAAAAAAAAAAAAAAAAAAAAACTTTTTAGGAAAAATCCAAAAAAAAAAAAAAAAAAACATTGGTTAATCTAATATATATATATATATATATATATATATATATATATATAATTCTAACAGCCTGAAAAATAAATTGACTTTTAAAGTTGAAGAATATAAATTTATCATAAGTGTAAATCACAAGTACAAGGTGTAAAATGTATTTGTGATTTATTTACATTTAAAGAATACATAATCTGTTACGATACTATTTAAAATAAGAATATTTGTATTAAGAACTAAAAATGAATGAACAATCAGTGAAACTTACCAATATTATTTAACTCCATATATTAGGTTGTCCCAATATTTTCTATCGTTTTTTGATCAAAAATAACAAAAGAAAAATTTCGAAAACGGCTATATTTTATCTGCACTATTCTGCTCTTCGTTTCTTCTAGTTTTCCAGGATTATTTTATTTAATTTTCCAATATTCCCTAAATCATCTTGGTAAGTTTGATTTAAAATGCCTTTTTTCCATTTTTTTTTTTTTTTAAGTTTTGTTCATTACTTACCAAAGTGATTTTTTATACCATTCAAACAGTTATTTATGTATTTATTTATTATTTTTTTGGTGAAGAGAGTTTTCGATAAAAAAAAAAGCAAATAGTGATCGGATAGAGCAATGTCCAAAAAGTAGGGAGGGTTCGTCAAAATATCTCAATCAAACCAAGGAATTTATTTTTCCCAGTCAAAGATTGTCCAAAAAGCTTCTTTCGTAATTCATGTGTTATTTTTTAATTGAACTGGTTCCATTTTCTGATACTTTTTATTGCTGAAACTTTGACAACATTTGCAAAAGAATAATACTACAAAACGTGTTTTAAAAAAAATTAGTGCGAATAGAATATAAAAAAATGCTAGTGGCCGACCTGCCCATTAACGATCAACTGTGTGGATAGCATTTTCAATACGAAAAATATCCTTTTTTCCTTTAAGGTCCCATTCCTTACTCTAAAGCCGGTGTGTTACAGAAGAAAGTTTTGGTGCCCATTTGGCGAAGTTGGATATACTATGAGCGACATCCAACTAATTACACCATCAATTCCGAAAATTACTACTGGCAACTAGACGAACTGAACATAGCAATAGCTATGAAAAGCTCCGAAACAGCAAACAAACGAGGTATTGACTTCCATTTTGACGACTCATTCAAGATGTATCAAACATTGCTCCATCTGAATGATGGTCGTTTCTTTCCCTCAAAAATTATGTTCCCCCCAAAAAAGAACTCTTTATTGAATGACATAAAAAATCACCTCGATCAGTTTGATTTGCCACAAAATTAAAAAAAAAGCTTTTAAATAAAAGATATACTACCAGAAAGATAAATGAAGATTTGTTAAACAGATTGTCTCAAGCTTTTTTCAATAAAAAATTGTCTTTAACAAAATTTTCATGGTTTATTAAAAAAAAAAAGTAAGCAACTTTTGAGACAACTTAATATTTGCATTGCTCCATGTTTCTCAAAGATGGCGAATTCCACTCGCTTGTTTATCCAAACATGTCTATACTTTTTATGTGACTGTGGATTGTGTCACTGAAAATATAGGGTGACCCCGCCAGTAGTTGATAACCTTATAGTAGTTGACCAATTTTTTTAAATATTGCGCCATTTCAAGAAAAAATTAATTTTATACGTACCACTAAACATAATATTTTTGTTTGAATGTAAGTGCACCCGTTGCTACAAAGTTGTCAGCTGTCCGCTGTAAGTGAAGCAATTTTATGATAATTTTATTTATTAAAAAGTGTAAACATTTAGTTTTTGATTAGTTGGAAACAAATATGGTAAATTAAATAACCCACTTCCATTCTCCTTATTTCAACTAATATTTCTACGAGAATCTCATAAAATCTCACAGTATAGATCACCTGCTATATGTGGAAGTTGTGGTAAAATGCATCATAACTTATTAGATAAAAGCGATTCAGTGGCACCAATAAGACAGGTTGAAAATTTCAACTGTCAACAAAATAATAAAGAAATTGTTGCGTCGGAGAGTGAAGGGAGCGATAAACTAATAGAAGGGGCTGCAAAGATTTTGCAATGATTGTACAGTGAGGTTTGCTCATCAAATAAAAAAGAAAGAAGAGTATTATTAACAGTTTATATTATTTTACTGAAAATTTGAATGGATCTAGAATGCCAGTGCGGGCTATCTTAGATAATGGAAGTAAATAAATTTAATGAGCAATAGAATCGCCCAGTCCTTACCATTAAAGAAAAATAAAATGAAAGTTTTGATTTCGGGGATTAATGGGTAAGCTTCAGAAATAAATTCGAAAGTTAAAATTACTATTTCTAATAAAGACAAATATTTTAGTAGAACAATAGCATTGCTAATTATTCCTAAAATACCAAATATACTATCAAGTATTATACCAGCAAGTATTATGAATGAAAGTAAAATAGAAATTCCAGAGTATATAGATTTAGCCGATTCTAATCTTGAAAAATCCTCTAAAATAGATATATTGGCTGGAGCTGAACTATTCTATGAAAAATTAAAACCGGAAAGTTACAAAATTTCTCGACTAATATTTTTAGATACTGTTTTCTGTTATATCGTGTTAGGAATATTCGAAAATAAATGTCAATCTAAATTTTGTGGTATTGTTAAGAGAATAGAAAGTAAGATAGAATAAAATCTTCAAAAGTTTTGGGAGATCGACAGTGATGTTGACAAAATGATACCACTTAGTCCTGAAGATCAATACTGTGAGTCTCATTTTGTTAAAACATATCGTCGTAATAGCACGAGTAGATTCATTGTAACTATGCCTTTAAAAAAATATCCGATTGTTCTAAAAGATTCGAGGGTAATCGCAGAAAAAAACATTGTGTCAACTATGGAATTGACTGGAAAAAACTCCGTTAATTCAAGAACTCTTTTGTGATTTTATGAAGGAATACTTAAATTTGGGTCATATGACTAAAGTTAATAAGATGGCTGATGAAGCTGGTAGTTACTACATTCCTCATCATGACGTATATCTAGCGGAAAAATGCCACAGCAAAGCTTCGATTAATATTTAATGCTTCGAGTCCTACAGTTAATAGTAAATCGTTGACTGATATTTTTTTAAAGGACAAGTGAAGGAAGATTTATATGATATCATGATTCGTTTTAGAAATCATAGATTTGTCTTTCTCGCTGATATTTAAAAAATGTACCGGCAAATTCCGGTAAATCCTGGTAAAAAAAAAAAAAAAAGAAAAAAAAAATCTCTCAAGAATATTATGAAAGGGAAACAATGCTGAATTAGAAACTTATGAACTGAACACTGTGACATATTTGACTCTTGAGCCCTATTTTTAGCGGTAAGCACAAAGCAACTAGCACAAGAAGAAGTAAAAATATATGGCAAAGCATCTGAAATTATTTTGAATGACGACTAAATGGATGATATTCTTAGTGGAGAAGACTGTCTAGAAGCTACAAAAGAACCACAGTCTCAGTTAGTAACATTTCTAAACTATGGTGGAATGCAATTACATAAATGGAGTGCCAAACATCCTGCATTACTGGAAAATATTAGAAATTAAAATTTGGAAGTTTATTCTTTTGGTAAAAATGAAACAAAGGTTTTAGGAGTCTCATGGAAGCGTAATTTAGATACATTCGACTTCAAAGTAAAGATCGACCAAATCGACCAACAAGAAACATTAACCAAAAGGATAGTTCTATCAAATATCGCCAGATTATTTGATCTGCTTGGTCTTATTAGGCGTGTTATCACAAGAGCCAAGACTTTCATGCAAGAACTTTGGAAATTGAAATTAAACTAGAATGATCCCATTCCTGATTTTATAGCCCGGTCTTCGATTCAATAAACCAATTCTTTGAAATGTTTAGAAAAATTCAAGATTAATCGTTAATTTTCAAACCCTTGTGCACAATATATAGCAGTACACACCTTTGCGATGCTTCGTTAATTGCGTTTGGAGCAACTGTCTACATTCAATCTTCACATAATTCTGAAACAACATGCAACCTAATCAGTAGTAAGTCACACATTAGCACCGTTAAAAACAGTGATAATTCCACGTTTGTATCTGTCAGCAAGACTCCTACTAGTCAAATTAGTAAAAGAAATTTTGAAAGCTTTGAAGTTAGATATTCAAGATGTTTATTTGTAAACAGATTCCCATATAGCCTTAGCCTGTATACAGCTCCCACTTTGGAGTTTAAAAACTTTTGTCAGCAATCGTGTTGCAAAAATCCAAAGTTGTACCCAGAACTTTATTTGGAAACATGTTCTATCCAGTCGTAATCCAAGTGATATGATTTCACGCTGATTAGATGCTACATACTTAGTGGATAATCGGTTTTGATGGTATGGGCCAGGTTTTCTTACGAATAAGACTAGTGTCACTCAACCAGAAAATCTCCATTTATCATCAGATGACCAGGAGGTTTATTTGAAAGAATTGATGGACGTTTCTTATGAAACTTTATCTCAAACTTTAAAAACTTGTGGACTTACAAAATTAGCTGCATCACAATCTTTTAATGATTATTAATTTAATATTTTTCTTTAACTAAAGATTTTATTAAAATAATTAGAATTTGTAGATTTACTTTTAGATTTATATACATTTGCAATAGAAGGAAGAGTAAGTTAAGACCGCTCTCTGTCGACAGTCTAGAAAATTGCAAAAAAATATTTCATATCAAACAGGTACAGAATAAATGTTTTTCAGACGATAGAAAAAATTTTCAGAACCAGAGAGTCCAAAAAATAACAGTAAGTTAAAATTTTTGAATGCATTTTTTAATTTTGAAAATATCTTAAAAGTGGGCGAAAATTCTAGAAAATTCTAGTTTAGCTTATGAGACAAAAACATCCTATTGTTTTGCCAGCTAATCACAAATTGAATGAAATGATATTAGAATATATTCAAAGGAAGTTTTTTCATATAGAGCCTTAAGCTTTATTGCATCAGGCGAGACAAAATTATTAAGTAATAAATAGACGCGCCTTAGCTCGAAAAGTAGTTCATAAATGCGTAGTGCTCATTTTAGAAACAAACCATTGGCCTTTAATCAAATCATGGCAAATTTGACTCAAGCAAGAGTAAATCCTAATCCTCCCTTACAACAATCAGCTGTAGATTTTTGTCGATCTTTTCTTATCAAAAATAAAAACCAAAGAAACGGAATTTTTTAACAAAATTTATGAAGTATTGTTTGTCTCTCTCGCAACTAAAGCAATTCACTTAAATATTGTAAAAATTTGAAAATCAGAATAATTCATTATGATACTTAAAAGATTTTTTGCACGTAGATGTGAAATTTCTACTTTAATGACAGACAATGGATCAACTTTCATCGGAGCAAATACTGAGATTAAAAAATTACATGCTATGTTAATTAAACCAGATAACGAGTTAACTAATTATTTGGAATCTAAAGGGAAAAAAAAGAAAATCATTCCCCTTCGATCACTGAACTTTGGTGGTTCATGGGAAGCTGGGTGAAAGTTTTAAATATCAGCTGAAAAGAAACTTAGATAATTCTAAATTTACTTTAAAAGAATTCTAAACTCTAATAGCGCAAATTGAAGTAGTTTTACATTCGCGTTGTCTGACACCTTTATCTGTGAAACCAAATGAAATAGAAGTACTAAAACTAGGTCATTTTTTGATTACCGGTCAAATTACTTCTTTAGTCAAACCTAATGTAATGAATATTAATAAAATAGATTAAGTAATTGGCAGAAAATCACCAAAATGACGCAAATTATTTAGAAGAGACGGCGGCGGCATGACTAGCTAAATCATTTGCAACAATGTAACAAATGATTCCTTAAAAAGAAAAATCTGAAAGCAGGGTGCATGATTATCTTAAAAGATGAAAATTTACCCCCAGCGAAATGGGCTTTGGGCTAAATCTTTAAGGTAATACCTGGCTCAGATGGGAAAGTTAGAATACTAGAAAAAAAACTATATCAGAGATCGTTACTCGACCAACTTCTTGCTATCGAAGAAAATGAGTAACTTTGTTGTAAATTATCACATTATTTTGTATTATTCTTATTTATACATTTTTACACTGATGTCCAAAAGTTAAGCATAATTGGTAATTAAGTAATTATTTTTAAGTAATGAAAGAAATATAAATCGAAATGTGGTGAAACTCCAGGTGTGTAAACAAAATAGTACGCGTCATATATTTTCACGAAGAGTTTTCCCGAAATCAAAAAGGGAACCGTCAAAATATTGAAAAAGAACGAAGATCTTTTGGATAACCCTGTCAAAACTAATTGTCTGAGCGTAGCGAAGTCTTATACTCAGAGTACGTAACGATATTAAAAGTCAAAAAAATTCTTTCGTCAAACAAATCTCAAAAAGTACTTGTCGGATTTCGATTCTGTTTGTACCAGAAGGTACCTATGAAGGTAATCTGATGAATGCACCTACTTTTAAAAATCAATTCCAAATAGTTTAAAAATTATATTAAAAAAACTGATAAAATGCACAATTTACTTGCATACGTCACAGAAATTTGGTGTGCGTGATTTTCACCAGCTGGATATTTTCGTAGATAATCGAATCAGTACATGGAGTAAATAGTAATCATTTACGCACTGCGAAATATTGAATGCAATAAAACATTTTAAAATTTAATCATGCAGGAAAATAAAACTGTTATTTTTTTTATTTAAAAAAATGTCATAAAAACTTTCATTTTGAGATTTTGTGATAATCTCTTAATAGCATTTTTTGATCGCTAAAGAATGTTTTATAAATTTCGCGTGTTAAAATTAGAAACAATTACGTTTTTAAATAAAAAGTTTCTTTTATGATATCATTTTCCCTTTATGTTTATTTTTATTGCTTTTATTGCTTATTTTTATTGTTTTCTTTTAACTTATATTTTGTTTGTGAGTGGAAGTCACTTATCTGGTCACTAATTTTTCGGCACGGATACCACAAGCGCATCAGATTTGGCGCAATTTTTTTCAAAGCTCATTTGGCGAAAACTCAACGCGTTTTCAAATAATGCTTACATACACATTTTTAAATTATTTTCTATTCTCAAAAAGAACTTACCGTAAATAAAACAATAATAATAATTAATAACTATAAAAATAAATATTTTATATAATTAAAAAAAGGAAATGAAAGTAAATAAACATTTTATGAGTAAATAAACAAATAATTAATAAATAAAGCCGGGTTACCATCTCAAGTAAAATAATGCCATTTTGACGCCAATTATGTACCCTGGTGCATATGTGACATCTTTCCCCATTTTTCATCCATTTCCTGTTGGCATACAACTTTTTTTTTTTTTTTTTTTTTTTTTTTTTTTTTTTGCTTCGTTTTTCCATATTTGATAGTATGCGTCTACTCGTTTTGTAACTTTTTTTTGTAACTTTCTTCTTTATTAACAGCGACATTTAGATTTCCTATTTAAATAAAAATTCTTCTAAATACAAAGAATTTTGTTACAATAAATAAATAAATGAAATGCGGACATCTATTGCTCACAGCACAAAATTTTTCCTATTGAGTTAATAAAAATCAGTAAAAACATAATTTTTATGATAATAAAAAGGTGACTTATGTAATAACAGAGTCATATATTATGTACGTTATGGATTAAGTATGAATATTTCTCCACCATTTATAAATAATAATAATAATAAAATAAAATGCGGACAGACCAAAGTCTATATTTGACTGAAAGCAACAACCATTTTCTAAATGCTTTAAAAAAATGGCCAATGAAAAGTGATATTTCAAAAGTATTATGAAATTAGTTAAAAACCATTTATTTTAAACTAAATGAATAAAAGATTTATATTTTTAATGAAATAAATGGGATTAGAAAAATTATTGGAAATTTATCACCATAGATGTATCAATATTACAATCAGTACCTTGCATGCAAAATGGAACAATTAGCAATGTTTTTGTACCCGAAAAATGGTCGTTGCTTTTTTTAAGATTAAAAAGTAGATTACGAAATATTCCTATACAGAAATGACAAGCCCCCGCTTATTGCATAGCAGAATTTTCTTATAGGAAAAGTTATTTTTTAAATCCGCAGAATGTTCCAATTTAATAAAACATTTTCTGTATTAAAATACCGGTATCCAAAATGCAGGAGACTTAACAGTTCTGCCTATAACATTTTAATTAATCACGGTACTTTTTTTAATCGGATTCAAATTTAGTGAAGACAACGTTTTTTGGCCAAAAGCAGCTTTTTTCCACATGTGTAACTACGATATAATTCCTTGATGTTGAAATAAAATGTTTTGACTTATGCTATTATTGCTTCCTCTTATTTGTTTATTTGAATTTTAAATAAAGTCGTGACTCAAAGTCGTGTTTTTTAAATGTAAGGAAAAATGCATTTCAAGAAAGGCGAAAAGAACAATATTTGGAGATTTATTACCTGCGTCTGGCTAAGTGTCTTTTACTACCTTGTATTTAATACTCTTCACAATACTTCGCTGTTATATGGACTTAGGCGCTTTTATAAAAAGTTTGACGTAATTCGGGCTTAAGAAAGTGAGTTTTTTACTGAATAATACAAATAAATGAAAAATTAATACTAAGAAATACAAATAAAAGAAAAATGAAGCATTATATTGATCTATGTATATTTAAAAATGCATCTGCTAGCACTAAATAGATAATTTATGTGTATATAATAGGAGATAAATAGCTTTATGATTCTGTATTCCTATGCTATAAAGCATTAACGTTTGTGTGTTTTTCGTTATCATTGGGAGTACCTAGCCGATTTAAAAAATAATGTGAGCAAAAAATGTTGGTAACCATCTTTGCTGCAAAATATACTATATTTTGCGTTGGAACAATAATCACCATCAATGCATGAGTAAAAAAAATTCTAAAATTGAGAATTCTTTGATGTTGATATGACTAATTTTTTTTTTTTTTTTTTTTGTGGCAACTTTTAAGATATAATATTCTTGTTATGAACGATTTCTAAAACATTCAACAATTTAATTTCACAAATTAAAATTTTTTTTTTTTCTAGAAAAAGTTCTAAACCCAATCTATTGAGAATATTGCAATTTCTAGGATACTGTTGGGGTCAGAAACTATAACTTTGGCATCACAGTAACTTATAAGATGTAAATGCTCGTTTAGGGCAAATTTTTAAAAAAACGATTCCTTAACTCTTATCGGCAACCTCATTACATAAGTGGAAAACAGATATTCAACATCATAAACTATTCGGACGGATTTCACACCATATAAAATACACTCCATTCTCTTCAAACATAATAGTTTATGTTATTTATAGTTTCTCAAATCGGTGCGAAGCTTCTGTTTATGCTCATGACATCTTTTCAAAGAGCTATATTTCTATACGCATAGCTATAGCTATATGCATGGTTTGATTTTCTTTTATAAAAATAGTATATGCAACTTTATATATAAGATTTTGTAATTCTATAATTCAATATGCTTATTTTCATCATATTTTATCACAATAAATGACCAATTAAAGGTAACATCTCATTTTCTTTACTTATCGCAAGTTATTAAATGTGTACTCTCAGCAATATCGCTCAGACTAATCCCTCTGAGTTAAGTCCTAGTATAGAAAAAGTGTTCAAACTGCACATTATGATTAATTGGCTTATTATAATGTACTGTGTTTATTGTTATAAGGATAGCATGTACACTCGTAGAGAAATTAAGGTTTTTATAAAAACAGTCCTAAATTTTTCCTAGTTTTCTGCTTATAATTTGCAGAGTTCTTATTATAAAATAATGTTCTTTTCTGAAAATATGACAAACATCATTGTACACAATACCCTGTCATCAGAATTTAAAAATAATAAAAATTGTATGAAAAATGAGTATGTTTAGAAAATAATTTTTCATTGCGCATGCGTCAACGATATCAAAATGTCATTTGCATATTGTGTTAGCTAAATATATAGAGCAACGTCTGTAAAAGTTTCAAAAACATAGCTTGAAAATTCTGAAAATGGGAGCCTATAGAATCAACTCAAAATCCGTTATTCCTAAAGGAAGCAAAAAAATCAGGGGTTTTACCTAAATATAGTTGTACGTGCTATATTGTGTAGGCACTAAACAATGGAATATGGATACAGCCCCTCATCTTTTTGCTTCATTTAGGGAATAAAGGATTTTGATCTCATTCTATCAACGATAATTTTCAGAATTTTTAAGCTATGTTTTTGAGACTTTCACAAAAGTTGCTCTATACATTTAACTAACATAATATGCAAATGAAATTTTAATAGCGTTCACGCATGCGCAGTAAAAAATTATTTAGTAAACCTACTCATTTGTCATACAATTTTTATTATTTTTTAATTCTGATGACAGGGTATTGTATACAATGATGTATGTCATTTTTTCAAAATAGAACATTATTTTATATTAAGAACTCTGCAAATTATAAGCAAAAAACTTAGGACTGTTTTTATAAAAACCTTAATTTCTCTACGAGTATACATGCTATCCTTGTAAAAATTAACACAGTACATTACAATAAGCCAATTAATCATAATGTGCAGGTTGAACGCTTTTGCTACATTAGTTTTGACAGGGTTATCCAAAAGATCTTCCTTCTTTTTCAATTTGTTGACGTTCCCCTGTTTGATTTCGGGGAAAACTCTTCGCGAAAATATGTGACGCTTACTATTTTGTTTACACACCTGGAGTTTCAGCACATTCCGATTCATATTTCTTTCATTACTTAAAAATAATTACTTAATTACCAATTATGCTTAACTTTTGGACACCAGTGTATATTGGTATGTATCTTAATGTGTTACATTATTGTTACATTGTATGCAATTTGTTTATTTAGTAATTGTATTTAGTAATTTGAATTTTTATATAAGTGAATGTTCGTAAAACATTTCATTGGGGGCCGATATGTTATGGCTCACATAGAAACCATGACAACGTGTCAGCATTGGCGTGTTCTCTGTCACAATTTTGTTTGATCGTTTGGCAACGTCTCGTATATTTTGTTGATATTAAAACGTTGAATATTTTTTTATGGTAAAAACCTCTTTTATTTAGCTATTTCGTCAGCTAAAATATTGTTGTTAGTAATAAGGTTTGTTACTTTAGGTATGTAAAAGAATCATACTTATTATTGAATAAATTTCAGTGGTATTTGTCTACATTATATTAGAAATATTTTTAGTAACGGACAATGGTGTCAGTCCTGATTCAAGATATGTAAGCATGTATATAAAAGTACTGTTTTTTTTATCAGAATTTTTGTATTATTTGACTATTTTTGTCATTATATTTGAATTCGTTATACATTACAGTCCATAAATCGATCAATTTCTTTTAGATGATTTTGCATCGTAATTTTAAAACATATTATATACAGAAACATAAAATTGAAATAAAAAATATATTTAGAATGTCTGTGATTATTTATCACAGCATAATAATAATAATTATAAAAACATAAACCCTTAGACTGGCAAAAAATGCGAAATATGTTTTAATTCACTCCATCTTAATATCTAAGATTCAACTTCTAACACCTTGGTTTGATTTAAGAAACTTCTGCATACTAGCAAGATGCTTTACCTATAAGCTATGATGTCCATACAAACAACGTTTAAATAAAGGTTCTATTTTTAAATTTAAATTAAAAAAAGGATGACATTGAAAGAATTATTTTAATTAAAATGTAAGTATTACATATTCAGTGTTCTATTTTCCAAACTCTGTGACAGACAGGTAAACAAATTAGTGAGACGAATAGGGTTTCGTCAAATAAACGAAACCCTAAAAACTAAATAAATAAAAGGTAAAATTTAGATGAGATTCAACTATCTCTAATAGTAATATCAGAAACTTGATATTGAATAACTATATATCATATCAGCAGATTTTCAAATAACATTAAGAAGATTGATCATGTTATTTCCTTTCTTTTGCACAGTGTATGTAGTTGTTACAAACTTTTACCACATGCAATATTATGATCAATATGTAGCATATATATATATTCATATTATCGACATTATGTGAATAACAGGAATATGCACATCTCGTTTTCAAGGTTGCTATGAATTTTTACGTAAATAATAATTTATTTTCTTCATTAATCAAGTTTACGATCGAAATATATGTAATGTAAAGTGGTGTTACTGTTTGGATGCATGTGGAATTTGATACTTTACAGCCCGAATGCATAATGTTTATAGATAAAAAAGATAAACCATAAATATTGCTGATAAAGTATGATCCTGTTTCTTTTATTTAAGTAAAATAAAAGGAAGTTCCGAATGCAAAATTTATGGTTATTTCAGTATGTTTATGATAAATAACTTTTCTGGAAGAAAAAAGTTCCATATATCAAAAATGATAAGTTTTAATTTCTAAAAAAATATCCATTTTATTTAAGAAAAATTATCGATACAATCGATAGAAATAAATTATTGCATTTTTATTTGGATGATTCGCTTTCAAATAAAATGCGTACCACGATATTTGATGCATCATTTGTTTAAAAATCTTAGGAGAGTAAATAAAGAAAGAAAAGATTTGAGATACATAGTCTTTATTTAAATTGTATGATTTTAATGATGCATTACTTCATGGTTTAGTACATTTAAATATAAAAGTACATACCAACGATTTTAAGCAGTTGCCAAATATCATATATTCAGAGGTCATTCATGTTCAAATTACTCACTTGTCATACGTGCCTCTTTTTTAAAGTAAATTTAGATATTTACAACAAAAAACAGCACTTCAAACGCATGACATATTCTGTACAATATTTCGGAACTTAAGTTGCACTTACAAATTAAAAAATTAATATTTATAAATTAATATACAAATAATTTTTATACATTAATATATACAAATTAATGTTTTTTAATGACATTTTTAATAATGTTGTTATGTTTCCTCAAAAAAAAAAAATAAATAAATAAATAAATAAAAAATAAAATAAAATGAGGAACTATTATCGAGGGAATTTAATTTTATGTTCATAGAGATGGTCTTATGCCGATTCGACCGATTTCGGACTCAATCTCTTCAAATTTTAAGGGTCTAATACTCAGAGACAATTGATTTTTAAAATATACAGTAAACCACTTTCCTCTTTCAAGGTACACGCAAATGCACTGCTATATAGTATATGTATATAATTAATTGAATGTATAGAAGAAATGCCTAAATTGAATCAATTTCTCTGTAAAATATTGTATTTCAAGTTTTACTTAGAACAGTGATATTATTATAATAAAACCACGATGCAAGTTATTGTAATTTGTAAATTTGTGTAGATTAAAACTATTCTCTATTATGTTTTCAAAATGAAATAATTATTAAATTAATAACATTTAGAAACACATAGAAACACTAAAAGATGTAAATTTGCTTGGTATTGTAATTTCTGATTTATTTTCGCAAGATTATCTAAAAAAATCTTGAATAAGGAAATACACGGACATAATTTTTTATAAAGATCCAAAATTCATATTAATATTACTGATTAAGCTGTTATTCAACAAATGAATTTGCTAATTTTAAGATGTTAAATACACTACCTGGGCATTGATGAACGTCGACTTGCGATTTTAGACATTTTGTTAAATATCTAGAAAAATACATGAGGAATCATCTCGAAACTCATAGTGTATAAATATAACAGTATAAGTCATACTTTTCCGTGAAGATTTTTTCCCGAAACTCTTTAGGCGACCGTCAATAAATTAAAAAAGAATGAATATCTTTTGCATAACCCTGTCAAGACTAATATATAATGTCAAGTAAATGTGCTCAAGCTCTAGATTATGATTAAGTGCCTTATTGTAATAAATTGTGTTCATTTTTATGCAAATAGCATGCATACTCGCAGAAAAATAAAAGTTTTTATAAAAATGGTCCCAAATTTTTCCAAGTTTTTTGCTTATAATTTTCAGAGTTCTTAACATAAAATAATATTTTTTTCTGAAAATATGACAAAAACATTGCACACAATACCCTGTAATCAGAATTAAAAAATAATAAAATTTGTATGTAAAATGAGTAGGATTACAAAACAATTTTTCACTGAGTGTGCGTCAACGATATCAAAATTTCATTTGCATATTATGTTAGCTAAATATATAGTGCAACTTTTGTGAAAGTATCAAAATCATAGATTGAAAATTCTGAAAGTAATCGTCTATAGAAAAAGGACAAAATCCGTTGTTCCCAAAATGAAGCGAAAAAAAAATGAGTGATTTTATCCAAGTGTATAGTACACTGTAAAAAAAAAAAAAATCTGTAAAGGTACTACACTTTATCTAGGAAACTGGGATTCCAAGAACTTTTCCTGTAACGGTAACAACAAAAACTTAAGTTTTAGAATCGGTAACATGGATTTTTCCTGTTATCGTTACATGAAAAGTTCTTGGAATCCCAGTATCCTAGAAAATATTTCGTACCTTTACAGATTTTTTTTTTCTTTTTTTACAGTGTAGTACGTCCCATATTGTGTATTCTATACTGACACTAATCAGTGAATATATGGATCCAACCTCTCTTGTTTTTGCTTCATTTTGGGAATAACGAATTTTCAATTTATACAATTGACACTTATTTTCAGAATTTTCAAGTTATGATTTTGTGACTGGCGCGGAAAATACGGAAATTCATATGAGAAACATAAGTGCAAAAACTTTAAGTAATTAATAAATATCTTCTGGTTTGACATTTATTACTTAAGCATGACATGGATTAAACATTAATATTTTTGGACACATCACAAACAAATTTTAAATGAAAGTTCAGTTTTACAATTTTCGGATCTGCAAAATTTTCAACTTCTAAATATCGCACATTTTAAATTTTTACACCGTTACGTAAAAAAAAAAATGCACTTTTTAACGAAATTTGTTTGAAATCTTGATCGCAATTTCTGTTTAAAATATTAATATTTTTTAAAGTTTTTATTACTCTTTTTGCCATTGAGGCAACAGAATTATTCCATTTTTGGACATTAAACTTGGACCAATCAGGGAACGAATGAAATTAATTAAGTTGCGGAATTGAACAAACCGAAAGATTCACATATACTTTAGATTTCCCAACAACAATTTTTTCCAAATAGTTAATATCGTACCTTTTAATATTTTTAACAATCTTCTACGGTTCTTTGAATAATTTTGTAATATAAAAATCATCCAAGAGGATCCTTTACTTAAACAGAAAATAAAGTAATAATATGGGAATCAAATTAGGTCAAAATGATAAATGTGAAGTTAGAATCTTGCAATACAATGTTAATAAATCACAAGCGCATTTATATTATTCGCTCAATCTCTTTTATTGAAATTTTCGACTTTATATTTGAAGCATAAATAAAGACCTTAGGTTTTTATTTTAATCCTATATTGCCAAACAGCATGTCGAAGATACTGTGGTCAAGGAAGTGAGGTGGAATTAGATTAGAGTTTACATGTAAAGTAAATTATTCGTTTTGGGTGTCAGGTTAACTTTTATAAAGATACATTTATTCGGAGATTAAAGCTGTCATCTGTTGTGAATATATGAACCAAACAGGATCATATAATGGAACACGGCATAGCTGATTTTCTATTCAGGGCTATGTGAATCATTCTGAAATTTTATAATTTTATTTCATATGCAATAGATTTATTTATTCATGACAATTATTAATCATATTCCAAAGCGAATAAACAGTTTTCTACATTGTAAAATACTACTGGATAAAAAATAACTACACAAGTAATAATTTTTTGCGTGTCTCATTTTATAAAAGAAAATGCTTATAATCATTTTTCAAAAATATGCTTGAATTTTACGCAAGTAAAGCAATATAAGGGATTTCATTCTGTAATTACAAATTTTAAGAAATATATAGGTATTATTTTTTAAGTCTATTTATTAAAAGCTTCTATTCAGATTGACAGTATTTATCATTATCATTGTTAAAACAGGGTATAGTATAGCATAGTCCAAATGGGTACCGTTATTTTTCAGGTGAACCATCGGTATTTCTTTAAAGGAAAATAAATGTAGTTCAAAAGCGTGAAATTTTGTCTTAATTAATTAGCAATTTTCGGCCCACTAAACTCTAAAGCTTTGGTCCTGTAATCAAAGGATCAGGACTTAATTCTTGGCTAGGGTTTTTTTATTTTATTTTATTTTATTTTATTTATTTATTTATTTTTTTTTTTGCTCAGTTGAAAATATTCAATTCTTATGATGAGTTTGATTGTGTTAACCCTTCACTGCACGCTTTTTCTTTTCTTTATGAAAAAATATTTTAATTATTTTATGTAGTCATAAATACAGGAAAAATAATTTTAAAAAATCTAACTTCATAATTTTTTTAAATACGAATTTTTGAAGTTTGTGCCATATGTTCCCCAAAGTACTAGTATATTTACATTTTTGTACGAAATGTGGCATGAAACTTACAATGCTTATGTATTATATATGCAAAAAGAGTACAATACGTATGAAATTTTCATAGCATGTATTTAACTCTTTGACGTGCATGCAATTGTGTCTCTGTAATGTTGAATTCACACCGAATTATTTGAAAAAAAATATTTAAAATCTGTATACTGTTACTGCGTACTACTTGTTAAAAACAATAACTATTCTTGTTCATTTTTTTTAAATCTCGAATTCTAAAGTAAGCTTACAATTACGAATTCTGTAGCGTTTCATTGTGCCCAATGAAAGTATTCCGTTTTGTGATAAAACACCAAGTAAAGGCAATGATGTATAAGTATAATGACCTTCGATTTATTCTGTTGAGCTTATCCAGAGTATCAAACCAGGTAAAGTGATCGTTGAGGTTAATTGGGTGAAATAGTCCTCCAGTGTTCCTGTCCGGGATGGCTCTGTTGATAGAGCATTGGCGGCTTTAGCCAATACATCCCTGGTTCGAATCCTGGTCCGGACTTTTTTTCACCCAAAATTGAAAAATGTAAAATTTACATCTGTTATAAAAGTAATGAATTGAAGTAATTTTCAAAAAGCAACTTATGCTTTTGATTTTGCGGAATTAATCTACTGAGACACACAACATTTGATGAAGACACTGCGTCTGGCTCATTTAGTGGTCGTATGTCACCATTGTCCTGTCATTATATAATTCAAAAATATAAGCAAAATTTACTTATACTACATAAGAGGAAGAATTTCTAGCCCCATTCATGTGGATTTTTGTACTGTTTCAATATGCTTTGAGACTTTGTTGCGCATTTTTTTTTCATCTATTGAAAATACTCCTCCACAGTAACTTGCATAAAGCGTTTTCTGATACATTCTATTAGAGGCCTTAATTTAAAAGTCTATCCTGGGCTTCATGCCTTTAGGAATTTCTTTAGTATTGTCATTAAAATGCAAAAATTGTCGGATTTTTTCAAATTCTTTGACAGACATTGTCTCTTTAATTGTTTGGTTACCTAAAACGTCACTTTAGTAAAATCCATAATGGGAACTAATAAAGGTTGAGAAAAATCCCTTCGTATACTGCATCTCTGTATCTTTTCTGAAATATGATTCAAAAATTTAAGGTTCCAAAAAAAGAGAAAAAATGTCAGGGAGTCTCCAGAACCATGATTTCAGTACTAAGGGAGTTCCTTCCTCTATATTTTATTCGCGCTTAAGGAATTTTCTGATTTTTATTCTTCTACTTCAGTTTCTTATATTTGTCTTTCCTTCGGGATTTTTTTTTCTGTCAACATTGGTTCTAGCAGAGATATCTACAGCATTTGAAAGAATAAACAATCTTTCTCTAAATTGATGCTTTTCAATTTATGTAATCAATATTGAATTCAGAAGTGGCCGGGTGAGGATATTTGTCAATAACATTTACATGTATTTCACAGTTAATTTGAAAATCTGTATAATTTAGAAGTTCAATCATCCTCTCCCAATAATTATCAGACACTTATAATGTTAAAATATGTTAGGACATCGACTGGAATTATGAAATACATATTCGTGTAATTTAAATCATTCATAACAAGACATCAATTAGATAGCATTGATTAGAATAATGATTAATAAAAAAGTTGCAATTTAAAATAAAAGCTTTTTTTTCTTAAATAGTTCTGTTGTTTCCACTTAGAAAAAAAAAATAAATAACGTTTAAGTGTTTAATATTTGCATTTACATTGAATTTATATTCGTGTTAAATACAACCGCACACATTTAAAGTTGCGTGTAATGAAAAAATATGTAGATATCTAAACAAGCAATATCTAACAATTTGGTACGTTTAATATTTAGGGTTAATTTTACATATGAATAGCACCAGACAAATACAAAGTCATAACATAAAATTTTATAGACAACCATTATTCAGCCTATAAAATGTCTCAAGTACAAATCGTAAAATGATCGTATAAGTACAAGTAATATTATATTCTACAATAAAGTGATAACCTGAAACTTTAATGCATTTTATTGAGGTAGCTTGAAAGAACGAATAAGAGCTCAAAGTATCTTTTCATATAGCATACTGAAATTCAATACAGATCGAAACCAAACGTGGAAAACTGGCTCAATATAATTTCCTTCAAAATAATAACGTTTCTATATGTTTTATGAAAATAATCATGAAATAGTAGAAAAATATTAAAACTTTTTATGTAATGTTTATTATATTTTTTTAACTTAATTAAACAGAAAATCTGTGCATAAATTTGATTTAAATCAGATTTTAGAAGTTAAAAGTTTTAAGTTAAAATAATAAGCTAATTAAACGTATCAAATAAGCCGATGCTTGTTTAAAAAAAGATAAATAAAAAAATATGTATATAGACTATACTAATAAAAGACAACCCTACTCTGCGTATCTTTAGGGGATGGTCGATAGCACAGAAACGCAAATTATGCCGGACAAGTAGAATTCCAAGCTTTAATGCTACTAATAGCACTTGTAACATAACTGGCATGTTTATTAACTCCTTAACTGTTGCATTGTTTTTGACAACATAAATTAAAAATAGGGGCTGTAAACCACATTTTCCATACTAAAATAGTTGCTTTACTTAAACATCTGCCAATCAATAAAGATAAATTTTCAGTTAAAAATTAGTGGCGTCAAAAAGCTTTAAGAAAAGAAGCGTGCAAAGAGTTCTTGCCCGATGTCAGTTCAGGCAGCACATTTAAGGGGTTAAGCCAGAATCAAAACACTCAAGGCGAATTGAATTTAGCAGTCTACTCTTTTTGTAAGTGATAGTAAGTTACCGTATATTTCCGTGTACAAGGCCCCCCAAAAAAGTGAAAAAAACTCGAATGGAATAAAGTAATAAGAAAATAGGATATGCCAAAAGAATTTGGAAAATAAAAGAGTTCCATAAATTTATATGTTGAGATGAAAGACAAAATCTCTAAGTGATGTGTTTTAATTTGATTTGCAAATGTGCAAGATGTATATTGTTTTATCAGTGCATTTGAATTAAGAGCTTTATATTTGTTCATGCCAAAAATAAGAGTTGTTTGGTAGTAAAGTCAAGTTATTTGTAAATATAAAATATATGAATATTACACTGTAAAACATTTGTGCAACGTTTCTCCATAAAACTGGTGTCAGCCAAGTTTCCACCAAGTTTATGGTGGAATAACGATAAACCATGATAACCAGTGTAACATTACACTAATATGTAATGTTACAACAGTGACATATGTTTAATTACCATTATATAAGTGAAAAAAAAAACACACCATAACACTGGTGGCAGCAAAGCTGCCACCTGTTTTATGGAGTAATGTTACACAAATGTTTTATAGTGTATGTAGGTGGAATAGAAAATCATAGAAATTTGGGTGTTCGACTTTCGGAATCTGAACTAAAAGATTCTTTGAATTAAAAAAGTAATAGTAAAAGAGAGAAGTCATATTAATCATGTCAGTTTTGTACAAAACGCGGAAATGCTATTTGATTGACTTATGCGAAGAATATGGAATCAACTTGCCAGATAAAGTAACCGTTTTGTTATTAATTTAAGTAATAAAAAATTGGGAAAGTTCTGGTGAAGATTTTATAAAAGATTTTTTTGAAGTAATATCATCAGTCAGCAAAAAGGAGAAAAGAATAGCTTTCAAAGAAAAAAAGTTACAGTTGCAAGAGGAAAAAAACAGAAGAAAGAAGACAACATGTAGAGTTAGAAGCGGAAGAAAGAAGACAGTGTATAGAATTAGAAAAGGAAGAAAGAAGACAACATATAGAATTAGAAATGGAAGAAAGAAGACAGTGTATAGAGTTAGAGAAGAAAAAGTTGAGGTTAGAACTTGAAAACAAAGAAATATGAACGAATTTAAGCTAAAAAAATTAGCTATGAATGACAAGATAAATTCTTAGAAAGATGCGGAAATATCAGCTGCAAATATGGGAAAAGATAGAAGTTTTGGATTGTTAAAATTGCTTAAGCCTTATGACAATGGCAAATGGTGATTGTTCCATGTAGGCAGATATACCGCGCCACCTATAATTAAAATCTTGGTGTTCAGAAACTGAAATTAAGTGAATTTCTTTTTCTGTTTTTATTCTAAAATTGTGTTTGAGAAGTGTGTGGACAATAAAGCGGCAGTGAGCTGCTAGTGAATTATTCTATTTAATAAAGTTATTTCAAAGTAACCTGTGGAATAATTGTGGAATGTGTGAAATTAATACAACAGTTATATTTGTATGTATTTAACGTTATATGAGAGACAAGTAGCGCAAATGAAAGAAGAGAAAGATGAATGAGTATCTTATCTGACAAGATTAAACTGTAAAAAAAAACCGTTAATTTTACGGTGCAGCAATGTTGCCACCAGTTTTTGCCGTAAAAATTGCAGTAAAATTATATGCAATAGAAAAATACATCTAATTTTACTGCAATTTTTGCGGCAAAAACTGCTGGTAACATTACTGCCAGTAATTTTTGCCGTAAACTTAAGGGATTTTTTACAGTGATATTACAATTAGAAATATAGAGCATATTCAAAGTAGATACCATTATACAAGGTGGCCACTAAATACTGATGCACTCCAAAAAATACGAACTAATTATAATCGTTTGGTACAATAATTTATTTCTGTATTTCAGCGTTTGACAATTTTCTATTAGTGCAGACGTTTTTTGTAAAAAGCAAATATTTAGAGTTATTTTAAAAATGGGAGCTAAAAGAATGATGATTAAACAGCTCTTCGATCGCACATAATGCGCGACCTGCGGAATTTCCGCAGGTAAAATTTTTAAGCAATTGAAATGCGTTGGTTTTAATAGATTATTTATATATAGCACTATAAATCGATTATTGAATACTAATAGCTGCAACGATCGGCTTATGTCTGGTCGCTTACGAGCAGTTCGCACAAATTAGTGCATCAAAAGAATTCATGAAAAAATACGAAGAAATCTACAACGTACTCAAAAAAAAAAAAAAAAAAAAAAAAAAAAAAAAAAAAAAAAAAAATGGATGCAGAAGAGAACATGAGTAGGGGAACTATGCAAGACCTCTATCGACATTTTTTTGAAATTTACCTTTATAATTTAGTTTCAAGACAATACTGACAAAAAGAATAGTTTTAGCAGAAACCGCAAACCAATCGAGAAATTTGTCCGTTTTTTATTTTCACTTGAAATTTTGGACTCTAAACTTTAATGGCGCCTATCTCCTTCGGAAGACGTTTGGGATCCTTAGTTTCCTATTTAATATTGCTTGTCTTGATGAGTACTATCACCCCTTAAAATTTTGTCCAAGAGTTTAGATACACCCCGTATTTTTATGAGAAGCTATTTTGCATTGAACAGTGTTACAATGCTAAAAATGATGCCGTATATTCGGCAACGTTTGAGGATATATCTAAAACCCTCTGAATTTTTAAACGTTTTCATAACAAGAATTCTGTTAAAGTTTTCGTCAAACAATTGGAAAATGCCTTTGAAATTCGTAATAAAGGAATAAAAATTAATGTGGAATGTAACAAACAGAACATATTGGACATACATTTATTGCTGCATGCTGACAGGTTTTATACCAGAAAAGAATTGTATATTTCAGCAAGATTATGCACCTTTGCACTGAGCTAAATCAATACAGGCTGGGCTCCCCATGTCAGTTGTCCGAATTTTATAATGCACGAAGATTGACCACCTTCTTCACAGGATATAATTCCTTTAGATTATTGCGTTTGGTGGGGATTTAGAGGCTAAAGTAAATAGCAAACAACACAAAAGTTTGGACTCTCTCAAAGCTTCCATATTGCATGAATGGGACAGATTACCTCTTAAAATGATTTGTGTCATCCTCGGATAAAGGCATAAGAGATTATCTTTAGTAAGTGGTGAAGATGGCGGTCGATTTGAGTGAAATTGTTTCCAGATAATCTATTGTGTATGATGTTCATCATATTAGTGTATTTATCTTTTTTTATTTAATATTTGTAAAATAAAATGTCAAAATATTTATATCATATTTAATAGCCACCGTTTAGTCCACGACTATTTGCCAGCATTCTGCCAGATTCCGGATCCGCTGGAAATATGGATACGGATTTGTATGGCGGTTCCTTGGAATCGAAAAATTCTTGAAATGCTTCTTCAACTTCATTCTTTCAGAATAGTTAGACTTTTTCTCCGATAATGCCTGATTAACACCTGCAAATCGTACTGGTCAATAGGCATTTTGGAGCCGAAATTCCTAAAATCCTATAGATATACCACTAGTACTTCTATATACTATACAAATTCTAGTAACTATTAGATTAAAATTTCCCAGAACCTTTTGCTCGACCTAATATTAATCCTTAACCGCTCGCCGTCTGGGAGACTGCTAAATTTTAAAACTGCTATAAAAAAAAAATGTATTTCTTAATGATTTATCAAATAGTGAACTTAAACATGTAATCTTTAATGTTAATGCATTATCAGGACCAAATTTTTAATATAAAAACAAAAAATTAAGTGTTAAATGTCGGAGGGAGAAAATATTTTAAAATTAGACATTTGTTCAAAAATTATTACATTTTTGATAATAATTAAATAAACTCAAATATTTTTATAAATATCGGTACAATATGAATTAGAAAAAATATTAAACCGTAAAATTAACAAAATATTTAAAATTTAATATTGCAGCACGTTCCAAATATCTGCATTTTAAAAAAATTTCTCACAATGTTGAATCATATTCCTGATCAGAATTTATATATTCATCCTCTGAAATTCTTTCAATATCGTTTACGTTACTTCTTACTTCATCCAACCAAAATAAATAGTTTCTTCGGAATTATTCACCATAGTGTACCTTCTTTGACACACCGCCATTTCAATATCGCATAAAAAAGTAAGAAAAATCATGCGTTAAGCATATATCATGAAACACTTTCCAACACTTCCTGAAATCTTTAACAAAACTTTGTAATTTTGGGAAATAAGATGCTATTGTCCATAACCAAACAGGTATCCCGATACTTTTGAACAGTCCTGTATTTGATCCGTCAGTTGATATATATATATACTATATAATGGGAAAATTCTGCTCAGCGAGAAAATGCATAACTAGTTGAAATGTTTCTTTCAGCACTTTATTCTAATGGATGGAAAATACTTCAATACTTTTTATTCAGCCCTGTAATTTATATCGTACATTTAATACACACCAATATTTTGTTAAAATTTAGTTCAAACAAACACACTCTTAAAACTACTTACATCGCATTTCCAGAAATTATCATCTATGGGTGGCCATGTAGATAATGCTTTGCGTGATCTTGTATATCATTTTATCTATATTCTACAAACGTTTCTTAGTAAACTGAAAGCAGTTCAACATAAAAATGCATAATTTACTTAAAACCACTTTTGAGTTAATTACTCTCATATTCCGTAACCTTTATGAGCTCTTTTGTGTAACCGTGTATATCAACTGTAACATTTATAAACACCAAAATATAATTTGCCGAACACAGAGTAAAACTTAAAAGCGCATATCATAATTAAAAATGCATTTCAACCATCCATCAGTTATCATCGATAATATACTTCGGATTAGAAAATAAGGTTTGAAATATTTTGTGTGTCCCTGTAAATGCTATGCACGTCATAGTATAAGTTCAATATTAAGTCTCAGCGCCGTATATCAATTTTATGATACTTGAAAGCGTTTAACATTATTAAAATATATCGCAAACAATTCCCCCCTTTATTATTGTGTAATAGAATTCTTTTGAGTGTCCCTGTAAATGAATAATAACTTTTATTTTGACTGCATACTTTACAGAATGCGTATTTTAGTGCATTTTGTGAATCCATGTAAATTTGAAGAAGTTTGACAGGGTGTAACACCTTTAAAATTCAATTTAAAAGTTTTTTCCCATAGGCCGTAATGTATCGGAAAAATTTTGACTATCCCTGTAAATAAACTAATCACAGTAGAAACTTCATTTTCAATAGGATTCGTGCTAGGGTAAACATCAATAACATATAAAAAATTCATAGCAATCCGAGAATATTTAAGCGAGTTAGAGCGCGGCCAGACGTACAGACAAACCGAATGCATAATCACTTTTCAATTTGTAAGAAAGTGTTAAAAATAAATAAATAAAAATAAAAATAAATGCATAAAAGGAAACATGCCGTCTGACAAACTGCGTTAAAAATAAAATAATTTTTTTATTGAATAACGAAAAATGCACGGATGTTGCAATAAGATGGCGTTGGCTGAGGACCAACAGTGCAAAGATTAGATCGCATCATAAGATTGAGTACGCGTTCATTTTTGTGTAAAGGGTAGATTTATAGCCGCAACAGTATCACAGACGGTATGTTTCCGATTAAGGGTTAAAATACTTACAACCTATTGATAATATTATATCAATTTTCATAATTAACTCATACACATTTGCAACCATATTTTGCTATTTTTTTTATTTTATTGCAAATATTACCGCTTTAATTTAAGTATATCCTTCCTATTTTTATTTCAGCAAATATAATAAAATGTCATTATATTATAAATAATGAAAGAAAATACTATTAGTTAAAAAATACCTATAACTTAATAATTATTATACTAAGTAATGTAGTGATTGAATAAAATACCAACTTACACTGTAAAAAAAAAAGTCCGTAACATTTTTGGCAACAACTTCTGGCCAGCAATGTTGCCAGCTTTTTTGCCGTAAATATTGCAGTAAAATTAATTGTAATAAAAAAATTACATCTGATTTTACTGCAACTTTTACGAAAAAAACTGCCGGCAACATTTCTGCCAGCACTTTTTGCCATAAATTAAACGGATTTTTTTACAGTGTACCTGGAAAAATCACAAGTAGGAAATTGTACATCACGTGGAAATGATAAACGCATCAAATGTGGTGCGTTCGTGGAATAATTAGTTTTTATAAATTTTTAGATCTTGGTGCAATAGCTGATGCACGCAAATGCAGAAGTGTATGACAACGAAATTTATTACCATTATATATATTAATTTCAGCATTAACAAAATAATAGAGCCCCAATTTAAATAGGACATAATCACCATCACAATCTAGAATCATTATACATCAAGTGATATCTTTTAATTATTTACGTACGATAGAATTTGATAGAATAGAGAGAATTTATACTAAGTATTTAAATAATTACAAACACATCTAGAAAAAAAAAATTATATGTAATACTTTATTTTAATAAATTTTTACTATTTCGCGGATTTATGCATTTCTAATTACAATTTTAGCTCGTTAGGTAATCAACAAATTAATATTATTTCTCATTTTATTTCATTCTTGAAATTGATTAAATACGAACTAACGAATGCAAAGATTATAAACACCCTAATGAATCCTAATCTCATTAAAGAAACGCTAGATAATTAATTTTTTTAAAGTTGTATTGCAATTAGAATTGTTTCCAATATTTCTCGTTAAGAAAATCAATAAATTATATATTCTGTATTATTTTCTTAAGTAATATAGAACAATTTGAAAATCCAAACCCTTAGAAGTAGGTTATAGTTATTGTGATTATGAATGATAATAAATAATACAAAATGTATTATAATGAACTTTATTGGTACCAAAATATTGCAATGTGCATAAAATGTTCTTACGATTAATGCTACTTCAGATAATATAAAGAAAAACTGTCTTAGATTACGCAAAAGGATATAATAAAATATTTTATCTACGTGATTATTATTATTACTAATATTATTTTGTAAATCATTTGTTAAAAACAAATTAAACAGAAACATTAATTCCGTTTTCTTAAACAGATATACAGGGGTTGGACAAAAATATGGAAACACCTTACAAAAAATACATTTCCTTGCCTAATATGGTGTAGGGTACCCGTTATTATTCAAAACAGTTTGCAGTCTTCTCGGAATGGATAAATACATTTTCTGTATGTTTGCCAAGGGAATATTGTACCATTCTTCCTGCAAAACTGTGGCAAGTTCAGATAACGATGTTGGCGGTGGATAGCGAGAACGCACTTTCCGCTCCAATGTAGACCACAAAGGTTCGATAATATTCAGGTCTGGTGACTGTGGTGGCCAGGGGAGATGCGACAATTCATCCTCGTGCTCAGAAAACCAGTCCTGAACAATGTGAGCTGTGTGAATGGGGGCGTTGTCGTCTTGGAAGATACCATCACCTTTGGGGAACAAAGTTTGTAACATTGGATGGACTTGATCGACCAAAATGTTCACATAAGTCTGAGCAGTAATACGCCCTGACAGAGTTATAATGGGGCCAGAAGAGAACCACGATATGGCTGCACAAACCATCACCGAACCCCCGCCATGTTTCACTCTTGGCAACAAGCAGTCTGTATTATAGGCTTGAGATGGCGTTCTCCAGACGTAAACTCGACCAGAAGTGGGAAACAATGTGAAAGTAGACTCATCAGACCATATTACTCTTTTCCACTGCTCTATAGTCCAAGCTTTATGACTTAAACACCACTTTTTTCTGTTACGGGCATTAGCATCACTGATGAATGGCTTTTCAATTGCAGCCCGGCCAGCAATTCCCTGTTTATGAAGCTCCCTTCTAATTGTTTTGGTACTCACAGGGTTTGGTAACATGACATTCATTTCAGCAGTAACTTTTGCAGCTGTGGTCTTCTTATTTTTCGCGATAATCATCTTTAATGATCGTCTGTCACGATCACTCAGCACGCACTTTCGTCCGCGCTGTGATTTAGCGGATGATGTTTTTCCGCATTTCAAATATGCAGAATAAATCTTCGATACAGTACCTCTTGAAATATTAAAAACTCCGGCTACCTTGCTGACGGAAGCACCTACCATACGCGCGCCAACTATTTGACCACGTTCGAAGTCTGTTAACTCCGACATAATGCAAGGACAACCTCACATAAACGTGCTCCAACAACGACCGAACGGTGCAGCGATATTATGAAGTTGCATAGGTGGCGTCAGTAGACAAAAATGCCAGCGCCATCTATATAGCTCATTAAAATCAAGCTTTCATTTCAAACATGCATTTCAAAAGGTGTTTCCATATTTTTGTCCAACCCCTGTATAATAATTGTACGTATGGAAAAATTTTCGTTCATTACTATGCTATTTTTGCATTTTGCAGTGACAGGAAATTAAAATTAGAAAATGAACAGCACTTTTTATTAAGATAAGAAGTATAAACTGTATTTATTTTGCTTTACATATAAAGTCGATCTTCTTTATATTGAAGTTTACTACTTTACGAAATTTTCTACTGAACCTTAACATTAAGTATCATTAATATCCAAATTAATCTCCGTATTACAAAAAATATATTCTATGTGCCTAATGAATTATGATCTCATTAGAGAAATGCTAGATAATTAATTTTTGAAGTGGTATTTCAATTGTAATTGTTTCCAATATTTCTCGTTAAGAAAATCAATAAACTATATTTATTTTATTATTTTAAATTATTTTCTTAGGTAATAGGACAAATATAAAAAGCCAAAACCTTAGAAGTAGGGTATTGTTATTGTGAATCTGAAGATAATAAATAATACAAAATATATTATAATGAACTTTATTAATACTAAATTGTTGCAATAGGCATAAAATATTATTATAATTAATGTTACTTTGAATATGATACAAAAAACTGCCTGAGATTATGCAAAAGCATCGAAAAAAATAATTGATCAACGTGATTATTATTGTTTTTGTTATTATTAGTATTATTATTTTGTAAATCATTTGTTAACAGAAGCATTAATTCTGTTATTCTTAAACGGATATATAATAGTTTCATGTATGGAAAATTTTTCGTTCATTACTATGTTATTTATGCATTTTGTAGTGACAGGAAATTAAAATTAAGAAATGAACAGCACTTTTTAAAACATCTGAACGGTATTTGTTTTTCTTTACATATGAAGTCCAACTTCTTTATAACGAAGTCCCTATTTAAGGAAGTTTTCTACTTTACGAAATTTTCTACTGAACCTTAACTTTAAGTACCAATGACATCCAAATTAATTTCCATATTACAGAAAAAAAAATATTCTATATACCTAATGAATTATGTTATTAAAGAAATGCTGGATAATTTATTTTTAAAGTGGTATTTCAATCGTAATTGTTTCCAATGTTTCTCGTTAAAAAAAAATCAATAAACTATATATTTTGTATTATTTTCTAAGGTAATGGAATAAATTTGAAAAGTCAAATCCATAGAAGTTGGGTATAGTCATCGTATTTATTGAAAAATAATAAATAATACAAAATATGTTATGTTGAACTTTATTGGTACTAAATTATTGCAATGGGCATAAAATGTTCTTATGATTACTGCTACTTCGGATATAATAAACTGCCTGAGATTATGCAAAAAAGTAGAATAAAATATTTTAACTACATTATTATTATTATTATTATTATTTTGCAAGTAATTTGACAACAGAAATATTAATTCCGTTAATATTAAACAGATACATAATAGTTGTATGTATGGAAAAAATTTCGTTCACTACTATGTTATTTTTGCATTTTGTAGTCACAGGAAATTAAAATTAGGAAATGAACAGCACCTTTTATTATTAAGATAAGAAGTATAAACATTTGAACGGTATTTGTTTTGCTTTACATATAAAGTCGAACTTTCTTATAACGAAGTCCCTATTTAAGGAAGTTTTCCACTTTACGAAATTTTCCACTGAACCGTAACTTTAAGCATCATTAACATTCAAATCAATCTCTATATTACAAAAAATATATTCTATATGCCTAATGAATTATGATCTCATTTAAGAAATGCTAGATAATTCATTTTATTAAGTGGTATTTCAATCGTGATTATTTCCTTATTTCTCGTTAAGAAAATCAATGAACTATATATTTTGAATTATTTTCTTAGGTAATAGAATAACTTTGAAAAGACAAACCCATAGAAGTTGGGTATAGTTATTCTATTTATTGAATAGTAATAAATAAATCAAAATATATTATAATTAACATTATGGGTACTAAATTTTTGCAATGGACGCAAAATATTCTGAAGATTAATGCCACTTCGGGTATGATACAGAAGAACTGTCTGATATTACGTAAAAAAAAAAAAAAAAAAAAAAAAAAAAAAAAAAAAAAAAAAACAGAAAAAATATTTTATCTACGTGATTATTATTATTATTATTGTTTTGTAAATCATTTTTAGCAAAACATAATTCCGTTATTCTTAAACAGAATTTGTAATAATTCTATGTGTGGAAAATCTCCGGTTGGATTACGTTGCATTGCATTTCATTCTGCATTAATTAGTCATAGGAAATGAAAATTCGGAAATGAAGAGCATTTTTTATTAGGATAAGAATAATAAGCAACTCAACCGTATATGTTTTGCTATACATATATTAAATTATGAATTATAGGCTGTTTCTTAGTGTACGATAAATTCCGCAATTTTTTCTATTTGTAGTTTATATTAAATTACGTAATTTATCTTTTAATATATATTAAAGCTTTGCTTTAAACACTCTTCACAGAAGATGAGATATTTTATTCATGTGAACCCCCCATTAAATAAAAAATAGTAATCAATTATTATTGTAAATCATCGAATTGAATTTTAATTATGGAGAAAGTATTGTCACTTTAATATTACTAAATTTAACTGTACAAATCACAAAAAGCTAAAATTTATTAAAATTTAACGAAAATGTTTCTAATCGAAATTTAAGGAATAAGTAGTTTTAAATACTATTAACATGCATGCTAAAAATTCATCGGCTAAAAATTCTTATCAGCACTCTTGGAAGTTGTCGCATTTAAACAAGTTAAAAATTGCACGTGAAGAGTAGCAAATGAGGTATGTTCGTGCGATAACGAACTTTAAAAAATATTCAGATCTTGATGTTATAATAGATTATAATAGTGCTTCAAATGTAATATTAGTGGTCGAAATCTTGTTTGTGTTCCTGTAAATATAACGAAGAAACTTTTATTACACCTCAGAAATGTATATCATATTCATAAAATGTGAAATAGTTTAATATAATTAACATATGACCCAAACAATGTTTTCCCGTATAGCATTATGTAGTGGAATACTTTTGTGTGGCCCTGTAATTTAATAATAAATATTCTTTGCATCACAGATTGTACAGAATGCATATTTTAATATATATATATATATATATATATATATATATATATATATATATATATATATATATATATATATATATATATATATATATATATATGTACATCATAGGTTCATGTATTCAACTATATTCGAATGACTGTAACACTATTAAAATTTATTTGAAACATTGTTGCCCATTGACCGTATTGTAACGGAATACTTTTGATTGTCCCTGTAATTGATCTATGCACCCGATTTTCATAAAATTTCAAATGACTCGACAAAATTATGCAATAATTATATATTTTAAATTTCAAACGATTTAGTTGGGTAGTTTTTGCGTTGTTATATGCGGACGGACAGACGGACAGACAGACGGACGGATTGAACGACAACTATAGGTGCTATACATTTACATAATTAGGAACACACCTGAAAAGCATGACAGGAAAAAAATATTTTTCTAGTGCATGTTTTATGTTTCCTATATTTTATATCATAAATTGTTTGTTCGAAAAATTATTCCCTATTAGGAATTTAAAGAAGTGAAACATGCTTGAAAAAATGAATCGCAAACAGTATAAAAGGAAATAGAAAACTATTATTGTCATTAGTGTTACTACTACTACATGCTGAAAAATAATTTAAGTCAATGAATATACAGATATATTTCTTATTATCGCTTAACACTAATTGATGGGTGGGAGTTCCAGATATGCTTAATATGGTTACGATATTAAAATGAAATCAACCCACCATCTGATCATAATTTAGTTCAGCGTTTCGTATCAGAGATTTATAAAATATATAAGGTATGCGGGAACTCTGCCGAAATTATAAAGCGAAAATTAATATAAAAAAATCTTTTACATAATTAAATTTAAAAAAAAATAGTACATTTAATCTCGTTTAGAATTTGTGCGTAAATAATTCCGACGTATGAGTCTGGGATTTTCTATTTACTCTTTAAAAAAGCATCCGTTGGTTTTACAGGGCAATCCTTTCAGCAATGCTATCAGTTTTCTATTGTAATTTCTACAGAGAAATCTTGTTGAATAGGTACAGATTTTTGTTGTATGAAAATAATTTATTCGTGTCAAAAGCAAAAAAATTCTTTGAAATTGTAACAAATTATGCAAAAAGTCATTACTGTTCATTAGACACATCTGTTGTTATATAGTGAAATTCTTATTTTGGTGTACTCGAATCCAATAGAGGGTATATCTTTTATTTTCCTTTACTGAATTTCTGATATTATTGTTATTATTAAATAAAATTAATAATTCTAATTGCATTAAAAACGAGGCTAAATCTCAATGAAACAAAATCGTGCAGCACTGCCAATCGTTTTATGTGACATTTCAAAGATAATTATACATCGGTACATTTACCAATCACACCAGGTATTATAGTAGTTTTGAAAATGGGGTAGTTTCTCCGTTCTTTTATTAAAAGAATTTAAAATACTTTTTTAAAAATAGTCTATAAACATACTGTGTACTTTGAATATTTTAATAAATTTATTTATACTTCTTCAGTTAAAAATATAGCATTTCGTATAATTTTATTAAAATCAATAATTCTAATTCATATTTTCTTTAAAAACGCATACATTGTATGGAATATTTAAGCTTTTAAAAAAAGATGATGAACTATAATACCTGATAGGATTGATAAATGTACATATGTATAATTGTAATTACAGGTATTATCAAAATTAAAGATAAAACTTTGTTTTTTTTTAAAAATCTATTTTGGAGTAAAAATATATTTTTTGTTTCGCGTACTTATTTTACTTGCAGAATATGGTAATATTTAGTGCTTGAATAAAACAATGGGCAAGACCTCCACAAAAATGCCCATTGCTGGTTAGCATAATTAAAATGCTATTAGATAAGAGTTAAATCACGATTATACAATCGGTAAATGAATTATAACAGATATAAATTTTCCAAGTGAGTGAAAAATGTCCAAGAAAATTTACACCTGTTATGATTCATTTACTGATTGAATAATCCTGATATAAATTAATTTAATATTATTTCGGTAACGCGTTTTACGCAGTTTCATATATTAACCTTTGATTCATTCTGTTGAGCTGATCCAAAGTATCATATCAGATTGTGTGATCCTTAAGGTTTATTGGGTGAATTGGTCCTTAAGTATTCGTCCGGGATGGCTCAGTTGGAAGATCATTGGCGGCTTCAGCCAATACATCATTAGTTCGAATCTTGGTTCGAAACAGCTTTCACCCACTCAGAAAATTTACATCTGTTATAAAATGGATTCTTTTGATAACCTTCTCTAGTAAAGTTTTTAATTAAATGTTTATATATTAAAAATGGAAAAATTAGCTAGTTTTTAGAGCAATGACTAGCTGATTGCTTAAAATATAACACTGGATAAAGTGAATAAACTTAATTGCATTAAACCTTTATCTACCGAATTAGGAATTTATGAAAATTTTACATTCTAAAGCAATGTACGTAAATTGTTTAAACTAAGTTAAAAGATTTACATAATCATTTAATAATTTTTGAAGGAGTTTAGATGGATTGAAGGATTTAGAAGGATTAATTAAAATTGAATTTACAGGGATTTTGTGCAATATTTATAACTCCACTCAAATCTTTTATTTTAATTTCTTTTTCTTAGTATTTTGTAGAATTATAAAGTGTACAAATTTGATGTTCTTACAATAGAAATATAGCAATATTTCCGCATATAAAAATCCTTATCCCCTTCCCTCAATGCCAAGCCGAAAAGACACAAAGGCAAAAGAAATCATCCTTTTAAAAATATTTTTATTTTTTGTAACCAATAATGCTTTTGGAACGAAATAAAGTAATGTATCTGTAACTCATTCTAAACAGTATTAGAATTAATTGACGTATTAAAAGATTTTTATAATA
Organism: Maratus speculifer; assembly: GCA_964019185.1. NCBI lineage: Eukaryota > Metazoa > Arthropoda > Arachnida > Araneae > Salticidae > Maratus > Maratus speculifer. The sequence continues at coordinate 3,585,781 of OZ025294.1, read as the reverse complement.
AGTAGTTTTAATGGTTCTTGTAAGTACCGTCGGTAATATAAAGGGTTAATAATGCAGTTAATTCACGATGTAATGATATCATGTAGCACTACCTGTCATATTACGTTACATAATTTTTTTGTTTCTTTGGCGTACATTTGTATTTGCAGACTATGGTAATTTTTCGCTAGAAGAAATAAATAGCTGAGAAGTTAGCGACTGAAGAGGTGATATATCTCAATGATTCCCAAACTGTTCGCATTTTAAATACCAAAAACTTTTAAAAGAAACATTTGAAGTAGTTTTTTGTAATATTTTCAACAGAAATAACATCCGTGATGTGTTACTGTAAAATTTTCAAAAATAAATAAATAAATGAAAATCACTTATATTTTGATAGTGAATCACTTTGGACCATTAAATTTACTTATTTCGATGGAATTACATGTGTATGTCTATATCTAATTTTCATAGATATTGTCATTAGCATCAAATGAAAATGTATAGTTAATTTAGACATTCTTAAGATCTTATCCATATGATCTTATATATTCTTTTTCATATTATAAAGCTTGATGAATACGCTACGAAAGAGACATTATTATCAACTATTATTGCTAATCATCAAATATTAGCTTAAAAACCTAAATTATGCAGTGATTGCCCTTTTTTAAATAAAATTATTTTTCATAATGATTACTGAATCACCTTGAAATCTTAGTAATTAGTGTTATTTATAAAAAGGATAATAACTAAGCAATAATATCCTTTTAACTCTTTTATCACATTTTCTACATAAGAAAAAGTAGTGTGAGAAAATGTGAATCGTATTTTTGCATTGAGATTATAACAAATGAAAATGAATAATCAATTTGTTGCATTCTTCAGCTTTTTCTGCACTGTAAAAAAAAAATCTGTAAAGATACTCAACATTGTCTCGGAAACTGGGATTCCAAGAAATTTCCATGTAACGATAACAGGAAAAATCCATGTAACCGATTCTGAAACTTGAATTTTTGCTGTTACCGTTACAAGAAAAGTTCTAGGAATCCCAGTTTCCTAGAAAAAGTTTAGTACCTTTACAGATTTTTTTTACAGTGTGAAATCAAAATAGCCAAAGTTGAACTATTAATTCCGATGTTATATTGATGAAACAAATTGCCCAATTATGTCATTACTATTTATTTATAAAATCACATTAGCATTGTTAAAAACCTATTTGGAAAAGATCCAAATCATCAAACATATAAATATTTAAATGATTTTAAAATAAAGATTTCTATACGAACAATATCTTTAATACAAAAATAATAACAATAATAATGATCATTATTTATTTTACTTTTGTAATTCTTTGGTATTCTATTTTTTTTAATCTTTTGAAGTTATAATCAAAATATTATTTGTGTCATTTCGTTATTTGCCCATTTTTCTATTATGAAAATTCTTTTAATTGCTTCACGTGAAAAGAAAAAAAAATTCCTTCTTTATATAATTGCAATTGATACAAAAATGAAAGTCACTGTAAATATTATTATATTTTAGTTTTTCTCATTTCACTCTTTTCACTGTAATGGTGCATACTTTATTTAACTTTATACAAACAATACTAAAAAAATGCTTAATTATTATCGACAGGTTTAATAGTTCTTATCAAAATACCCACGGACAATTTATGATCAAGAAAAAGAAAAGATGATCATTTTATAATCATACAAAAAACTGGTGGAACCAGAGCGAAAAGTAGAGCTCGATTAAAGAAAAACCTTACAGTAAAATTTGGGAAATATTTTCTATGTGCGTGCAAAAGAAAGGGAATCAGATGATCTGCAAAGCTTATGAAATAACCCAAATTTTGTTAGCTGAAAATGAGTTCTGAGCCGTACTGGTGCCTTATATTCAGAATTATACTATTATCCACTCAAAATGATTACTGAGGAAAGTAGTCAATAGAATATATTGTTATGTTGTTTCAAATCGGTTAAGCTCCACAATGCTAAACAAATATAAACCATGATGTGGTAATTAAAATATAACATTAATATAATCTAGTTGTTGAGGAATTGATGTAGATAAGTATGTTTGAACACAAATATTTAGTATATGATTGAATCGTATCTATTCAAGGTTTTGAGTTTACTTGGAGCTTTGATCTTCCAGTTATCAAAACAGCTGGTATGGATTTGTGTTCGCACTTTGTACAGAATGAACCGTTCTCATACTTCATTACATCAGCCTGTAACATATAGTTATGAACCCAAATTTTAAAACTGGTTATGGATCACTGAAATACGGAAAGAGTTAAAAATGCCTCTTTTTCCCTGATTGATTTTAAAGCACCAATAAAGCTCAGTCCTCATTTTCAGCTAACAAAAATTTGGGTTATTTCATAAGCTTTACAGATTATCTGATTCCCTTTCTTTTGCACGCACATTGAAAATATTTCCCAAATTTTACTGTAAGATTTTTTTTAAATCGAGCTCTACTTTTCTCTCTGGTTCCACCAGTTTTTTGTATGATTTCATAGCTTTTTCAGAACCTTTCAGGAACTTTATCTATCACCTTCAACTACAAATCTAAACTATTATTAGTATTAGTTTAAAATTATTAGTAGGCATATTAGTTTGGCGAAATATTTGAAATGACGCCAAGTTGGCTTTAATTTTGGCCACAGATTTGGCGATATATCACCAAGTTGCCGAAAAACTTGGCGATATTTGGCGACAGAACCGCTCCCTCTCAGATGGTAGTCCCTCTGCTGTTTCTCGGTATCTACGTACATTTTCTTATGACGATAGGTATCTATACAGATTTTCATAGCTTCATTTTCAAATTGTTATTTTTATAAATATAGAAGAATTTTTTTTTCTAATTATCCAAATTTTAATTGAAATATCTATATTGTGGTAACTGTTTTACTCCGAAAACCCTCAAATAAAGGTGCGATGTTGTTTTAACGCATATTTAATTACAGTTTATATATATGTTTATGAGAAATATGCATTTTCTGTTTCGAATGACGTCAATTTCAAAGGTTCAAAACTATCAGGAGAATCAGAATTTTTATTTATCTATCAAAAAAAGAACACGTGTTATCGCTTCTTTTTTAAATTATTGAATTGCTTTTCAGTTGGTGGCAATTCGAAAGCAACAATAGAATAAGCAATTAAAAAGGAGAGATTTCTATAATGTTAAATTATGAAAGGAATAGCGTTATATAAATTTTAAATCGGTTCCATTTCCTTAATTTTTGATATTTTTTTACCAAACCTTCGAAAGGCACATCCCTAAATTAAAAGCTTTCGAACAAGCTATTACACGTCGCTGAATGTTTCCTGGTTCGGGTTATAATTGAGTTGTTCCTCTTTTTTTTGTTGTTTCACGGGCAAAAAGTGCCAAAACAGGGGTTCTGGATCTCCGAAACTAATCTGTGAATATGGATGAATTTTTGTAAACTTTGAGATCTAGGGTAGGACACTTCCCCTTTTGAATTTCGTCGCGATCCGATGATTGGTTCCAAAGTTATTAAGAGGCAAACTTTGGACTTTAACATTAGAGATGCAGCTGAGCTCTACTATACAGCACTATCGTGCTGTATGATGTTTGTGGCATCGAAAATAAAGATTGTGGGAATTTTCCCATAAGTCGTTATTACATTATTTTAAAGAAAAAGATTTTTATCTCAAGCTATTTAATATAAACTTTTGTCATTTCGTTAATTTATTTTTTCAGAAAAGTTTATTGCTACAACATTTAAAAAAATAGTTATCCGCATTATTTAATTAAAGATTAATTGAAGCAAAAATAGGGTCTTTATATATAATACTGTCTTTATTGTACATATATTTAATATACGGAAAGTATATACATAAAAAACAAGCATAACTTTTACTTATCAAAGTTTGCTATGGTCTCCAAGTTCTTTATCACGGAAAAATCTAATATCTAGTATTTAGATTATTTGTAAGAAAAAAAAAGTTTGAAATGCTTGTCTCAAACGAATTAAACATAAGGAATACTATAGAGAGGTTTGACAATAGTAAAATAAAGTCAAAAGTTTGAAAAAAAATAATGTTTATTCTGAAATGCTCAATTCTCTAATTTTCTCATTCGTCATTATTTTTTTTTCATATTTTCTGCATATATTCTGTTCTTTTAGTGACATATTTAAAAGATATGTGACTACTTTGTCGTTTTTGGGTCATCTCCTAGTTTGAGTAATGTTTCCATATTGCTACTAGATTAATTTATATTTTAAGATCCGATTACAGAAGATTAGACGAATTTTGAAAGAAAATGAATACATTTCATTTTTAAATATTTGTTGCCTTTTGCAATTGTAAAATGGCGAAAAAACAACAACAATTGCAATGCACAGAAAAGAATTGTAATGCCAGTGCATAAAAAATTATTTGTCAATTTAACAGCTAGCTATAAGAAAAACTCTGATTAGATAAAATTTAGATCATTATAAAGCAATTTCTCCTAAAACACAATGCTAGCAATCAATCTCAGTGACAAACTAATGATTATTTTCAGTATCGCAGCTACTTAGGTAACATACTGAAGAATAATTTATTCTTAAATATAAAGGAAAAAGTAAGACTACTTATCTCTCTGTGTTTTTACACCTGTTAGAAAAATTCAAAGTAAAACTTCGATTTAAGTATTCACCAAAAAGCTTTTTAACAAAAATATTGCATAACTAAAACTATTTATCATTGTCATTTCTTCTTAAGATATAGATTTAGATTATATCTACTGCACTAATTTTAGTAATATAACTTTAAAAAATATTCAAATGTGAAATTCACATGATTTGTCAATGAAACCTGTCTAAGGGTCAATTTAGATGACAATTACCTAAAATATGATAATGAAAATTACACTTTATATGAAAATTTACATTCCTTTTTTATTAATGGCAGTTACCATAGTAAATATAACTACCAAAATTTAGGAAATAATGTTAAAATTAGGTAATTTTCATCTATGTTGGCTTTGAATAAGATTAATTAGCAAACAGTGTCAAATTTACATTTTGAATAATTTTTTTTGTATGTTTTATATTACTAAAATTGCTAAAAATAGTTCTTAATGTAACGTATGTTGCCAAGAAATGACCCTGCTGCCGAGTTCTGGCCTAACCAAACTTCACTATAAGTGATTAATTAAAAGAGTTTCTTCTGAGTTGCCGAAATTCTGTCCAACGCATAAGGTAATACAACAGCGCAATGGCATATGTTGAGAACTCTCCTCTGATGAAAGTGTGCACGTGACATGGATCGCCTGCGAGCGATGTATTTATATGATGCTAAGTGGCAACCAATTCTTCGTTGCCTAGACGATCATAATGTTTTGGAATGTTTAGTTTTCTATTAGAATTGTTGAATTTTATGCATGCTTGGAATGTCATTTTTATTGAATAATTTAGAATTACCAGATTGTCTGTTAGTGTAAATATTTGTACAACAATATTTCAACATTTAAAATAAACTTAATATGGAAAGTAAACCTTCTGATTCGGATTAATTTCTTTTCATGGTGCCCAAGGATGTGATTGTGTATGTTAGAATATAGATGTTTACGAAAACGCCTTTTTAGTACGCTTTAAGTAATATGAATTCTTTTTTTTGGGAACAATGATTGCAGGTTCATTTTTAAAGAATTTGCCTGGCGAATCTGACAGGTTTGGAAGTCGCGGCCACGATGAGATTCTAGGTAGGTCTCATTTGATTATTAATTTATATATTTGCATGGAATTTAGTTTGAAAATAAATAAATAGAGTGTTTTGGTTTCGTTATGAAATTTGTTGATTTAGTTCCGAAGCTGCTAAATTAATTATTTTAATCTCGGATTGAAAATAGATGATTATTGAAATTTAGTTTCGGTTTGGAAATATTTAATGATATTATGCTAGCAAATATTTTATTATATCGTTTTGAATATGGATCTGGAAAATATAAAAAAGAAACATACTTACGTTCTGGGAAGCACAACGAAACTAATTTCTAAAATTGAATCTATTTTGAAGAATAATGATATGGAAATTTCTTTGAAAATAGAAGAAATTAAAGATTGTCAGGAACAAATAAATGAAGAATTTTCGGAACTAAAAGAGCTAGATAAAGAAATTTTTGAGCTCACGGATGTTGAAGAGGTTGAAAATAAAGTTTCGTGTTGTGAAGAATATATTGAAAAGATTGCTAAATAACGAGGTAGAATGACGCGTTTTATAAAAGAAAATGAAATTAAATCTAACGATACTGCCTCTAAGGATAAGCCAGTGATATAGTATATGACCTTTCATACTCGATCTTGCATAACGAAACCAGAACACTTAAATTGTCAAAATTGAATATAGTTAAGTTTTATGGGGACTGTAGTCAGTGGCTAGATTTTTGGAACTCATATGAGGTTGCTATTCAAAACAACGACTCATTGAGTAAAATCGAGAAATTCACTTATTTAAAGACGTATTTAGGTGGATTAGCATTAAGTGCTGTTGCTGGTTTTTTGCTAACGAATGAGAATTATGATTCATCAATTCAATTATTGAAAAGTAGATTTGGGAGATCGGATTTAATAATTAGTTCCCATATAAACAAGTTTTTGCTTACGGAACCGGTAAGGAATTCTTCAAATGTAGTAGGGTTATGGAAAATGACGCTATTGAGGTACAGATCCGATAACTGCAATCGCTTGATGTTGGAACTGAAACATACAGTAACTTGTTATGTCCGGTTATTTTGCAGAAAATTCCCGAAGATTTAAGTTTGAGTTATGATAGGAATCGGGAAATGAGTGAATTATTTAATATTAAGAATTTAAAGGAATTTTTGAGAAAGGAGGTAGATCGTTACTGTTAGCTAATTCTAAGGGTGGGAATGTGGATGAATCAACATTCCGTAATAAGGAAAAACAGTAAAAATAAATATTATTTGAATTAGAAAAGAAATGATAGAAAAGAAATGATTTGACAAGGCTTTCTTCAGCCGCTGTCTTAATGACTGCTACGAACGAAACTTATATTTTTTGTCTTAATAAGAATCAATTAAGTGTAAACTCTCCTCTGACAATAAATGAAAGAAAAAATTCTCTTAAAAGTAATGGTCATTGTTTCATTTGACTTAAACGAAAACACATCGCTAAATTTTGTTTTAAAAGGAATCAGTTATGCAAAATTTGTAAATTGCGTCACAATGAATTAATTTGCGACAAATCGCTGACCTCCGTTAAAAATAATTCGGATGATCAAAACTCTGACTCGGCGGCAGATATTGTGACGTCATTAGCTTCCACCAGATGTTTCAAAAATAAAAGGGAAAGAAAAGAATGTTCTCCTGTTTTGTTGCAGACACTCAGTGCAATAACAAAGGGAAACAAAAAATCTGAAATTGTTCGTGTTTTGTTAGATGGGGGATCGAATCGGACTTTTGTTGAAAAACGGATTGTGGATTCGTTAGGTTTAAGGATCATAAAAAGAAAAACAATTCGAATTCATTCCTTTGCGGATAAAAAACTAAATCAAGTCAGTGTTATGATATAGTGGAAATTGAATTGGAAAATATAACAGATCCTCATAAATGCATCAAAATACAAACCGTAGTGATTGATAAGATTACGCATGAAAAATTGAAATTCCTTCTCAATGGGTTAAGACTCTTGTACTACGTCAAGGAACTGAATTATCTGATAATGCAAATAGTAAAGATATACACATTTTAATCGGTTCAGATTATATATGGGAAGTTTTGTGTGATAAAATTGTTAGATTAAGTAGATGTTTAGTTGCAACAGAGAGTTTGTTCGGATTTGTAGTTTAAGGTAGGGAAGAAAATTCGGAATCCAGGGATATTTTAGTAAATCATGCGATTGTTATGAGGGAAGAATTAGAATATGAGAGAGTTAAAAATTTATGGGAATTGGAGGCAATAGGAATAAAACCAGATTAGGAAATGTCGCGATCAGATTTAGACATTATAAATAAATTTTAATAAAATACCTTATATAAAAATAACAGACATGAAACTAGGCTGTTGTGAAACGAAAATTTTAAAAAACTTAAAAGTAATTATGAGATAGCAAAGCGGCGTTTGATGAGTCTATGCGATAAATTTCGTCGCGATCCTGATTTGTACATTAAGTATAAGGATATTATTGAGGAGCAGCTAAAATAGGGTATAATTGAGCAAGTTGAATGTCAATCTGAACTTGATAAAGATAAGGGATATTTTATGCCTCACCATGCAGTAGTGCGCGAATCTAAAGAAAGTACTAAAGTTAGGATTGTTTACGACGCGTCTTCCAAGGATAAATATGAACAATATCTTAACGATTTTTTAAATAGTGGTCCCAATCTTAATCCAAATTTACTTAACATTATTTTAAAATTTCGCTATCATCGAATTGCTTTTTGCGCGGACATACAAAGAGCCTTTCTTGAGGTCGGTATTGTAGAGGAAGATAGGAAATATTTACAGCTTTTATGGTATAAGGGTGGGGCAGATCTCAATTTCTGTGGCCGTGATGTCTGAATTCTAAGATTCGCCAGAGCAGCCTTCGGTCTCAAATGTAGCCCATTCCTTTTGAGCGGTACCATTAGACTGCATTTGAAGAAATACAAATTTTTGAATCCAAAGGCATATAATATAGTCAAAGAACTATATGTCGACGACCTAATTAATGGTACGGACACTGTCGCAGAAACCATTACGGTAACTAAAGATGCCGTATCTATTTTAAAGGTTGCTAACATGAATTTAAGGCGATGGACTTCTAATTCGTCAAATTTAACTGAACAATGGAAAACTAATAAACTAGAAGGTCTTGAAGATCCTGTTGATTCTAATGTGTCATTAAAGATTTTGGGTTTAATTTGTAATAATAATTCCGACACTCTTAAAATTGAATTGAGTCCATTATTGAAAATAATGAATACGACAGCAACAAAACGCCAAGTATTGAGCGTATGTGGTATGATATTCGACCCTATAGGTCTAATAAATCCTTTCACAATACGAATTAAACTATTAATGCAAACGTTGTGGCAAAAGGTTATTAAATGGGACGAAAATATTTCATTAGATTTGGAATTACAATTCAAGGAATACTTACATGAAATACCGGATTTGAGGCCACTCGAAATACCTAGGCCATATTTCGATGAATTACAAATAGAAAAATTGAAATTCACATGTTTTCAGACGCAAATCCTTAAGCATATGGTTCTGTTCCATATTTTAAATGTCATTGTCAAGGGAAAATACTGACTAGTTTTACCATTTCTAAATCTCGAATAGCACCGCTCAAGAAAATAACGTTGCCTAGACTCAAATTATTGGGAACTTTGATTTCGGCAAGACTATCATCATATCTGCAATCTACGTTTCCGACAGTACCTGAAAATAACATCTTTTTTTGGACTGATTCAGAAATATGTTTGTACTGGATCAAGGGTAAAGCCGATGACTACAAACAATTCATATGCAATCGAATTATAGAAATTCAAGAAAAAACAAATTCCTTGAATTGGAATTTTTGTGATGGAAAGTCAAATCCAGCGGATAAACTGGTGTAAGTATTCGGTCTTTAATTAATGACGAGATTCGGTGGAGGGGGCCCTTCTTGGCTTCATGACATTGATATGAATAGGTTTGAAGGCAACTACATTTATCAAAAAGACATCCCAGATTTTGAAAAGGAAAGGAGAAGAAATTATGTTGCGCTGCAGGCATTCGTAGAATTAGCTGAACCGTTAATGAATCTGAATAGATATAGTAACTTAAATAAGATTTTAAGAATTACAGCATACATTTTTCGATTTGTCCATAATTGCAAAAGGAAAAATGAAAATTTCACAGGAGTATTAACAACTACGGAACTGTTTATTAAACAGTGTTTAATGCTGAAGAATATTGGGCACGATGTATTCAACAGACCGAGTTTAAACACGAATATTTTCTTCTTAAGGCCGAGAGATCCATCAAAATCGACTCAAGATTGTATTTCTTAGATCCTTTTTTGACTGAAAGTGGAATAATCTGCGTGGGTGGTAGACTGCAGCAATCAAATTTTCAATTTTACAAAAAACATCCTAAATTATTACCCGGCAAAGGAAGATTTACCGAACTTTTAATTATAAGAGAACATGACAATTTGTTGCACTCCGGAGTTTCAGACAAACTGACTCAGATATCAGAAAAATAAATAAATTATTGGATTCTTAGAGGTCGCCAAACGGTAAAATCTTGTCTAAATAAGTGTTTAATTTGTAAAAAGTTTAAAGCTAAACCTGGCAGTCAAGTGATAGCTCCATTACCACTTAACAGAATCTAAACCGTTTGAAGTTACTGGTATCGACTTCGCAGGGCCTTTATATGTTAAGGACAAAGATAAAGTGTACATTGCACTTTTCACATGTGCTGTTACTCGCGCCATCCATTTGGAAATCGTTAGTAGTCTTCACACCGAACAATTCATGATGGCGTTCAGAAGATTTGTCTCTCGAAGAGGGGTGTGCAGAACTGTTAACTGCAACAATGCCAAAACATTCAAGGCAGCTAAAAATGAACTAAAAACACTCTACACGAACGTTGCAGATCCAAATATCCAAAATTACTTTGGAAAAAAGGGCATAAAATTTATATATATTGTTGAAAGAGCAACTTGGTGGGATGGTTATTGGGATAGGATGGTTAAGATGAATAAAATTATATAAAAAAAATATTAGGGAGGGCTTTATTATCATTTGAAGAATTACAAACTATTCTGACCGAAATTGAGACAATTTTAAATTCTCGGCCCATTACGTATGTGTATAACGATTCTTCAGAACCATCACCTCTCACCCCATCACTTTTTTTAGGAAAAGGATAACATCTTTACCTCACCACCAGGCTGGTCGTAACAAGGAGCAGATCTTCTCCAGCTCAAAAAGATTTTTATTGAAAAGATATTTGTATAGAGAAAAGTTGTTGAACCAATTTTGGAAACGTTGGAAGGAAGAATATCTGCTCCAACTAAAAGGTATACATAATGTACATCCCATAAATGAAAATCGTAAATTTAATGTAAATGATGTAGTTTTAGTAGGTGACGACAAGGTCTCGAGACATTTATGGAAATTAGCTAAAATCACCGAACTTTTCAAAGGACGAGATGAAAAAGTCAGAAGTGTAATGTTGAAGACAACATCAGGGTTTATAAAACGACCTATACAACCGATTTATAAGTTGGAACTTTAATTAATATTTTATGATTTCTGTAAGTAAGTAAAATGATTGCATTAGTTAACTATATTTACCTTATTATTGTTTGCATTTAATTTTGATGAATGTATTCATCGGGGGGGGGGGGATGTTGCGAAATCTTCTCTGATGAAAGTGGCACGTGGCATGGATCGCCTGCGAGCGATGTATTTATATGATGCTAAGTGGCAACCAATTCTTCTTGCCTAGACGATCGCAATGTTTTGGAATGTTTAGTTTTTTTATTAGAATTGTTGAATTTTATGCATGCTTGGAATGTCATATTTATTGAATAATTTCGAATTACCAGATTGCCTGGTAGTGTAAATATTTGTACAGGTAATATTTCAACATTTAAAATAAACTTAATATGAAAAAGAAAACCTTCTTATTCAGATTAATTACATTTCAGCATATGCATTGTTTGTGTTTCCGCGTAATACCTTGAAAAAGAAATAAAATTTATTGAAAGGTTAATTGATTTGACCTTGACAAAAATGTAATTTGTTTCAATTGAAAGTTCTTGATTAATATTTATGGGTAAAATAATGATTTCAAGTTACTTAACACTAATTTTTTTTTGTTTTTAAAATTAAATGTTTGATTTCCTGATTGATTTAGTATTAATTTAATGTTTGATTTCTTGATAAGTTGACAAGTAATGTTGATTTTTAAATCATAAAGAGATATTTATTGGTTTTCTAATTACTTGATGTCATTTTAATGAGAATTTATAGTTCTTTCTAATAAATAATAGCTAATTTAACATGACTTATGATTAAAATAATTGCAATGCTGTATCATGATGATGTAAACATATTTTGATGTTTTTTTCTTGCTATTATATTTTTCTTTGAAAAGTATTCAGACTATACAACCAGGCAGATAACATGTACGATTTTGGCTGTGTAACTACAAAATGTGTTGGTTCAGAGTCTTGAAATAGTTTCATGGCTCTATATGAGAATAAAATAAACTTTTTCAAGAAAAAAATATAACCGACTTCAATCAACGCTCTAAAAAGAGTTAAATAATTCTTTAAAATACCCTAATGATGAATTGTTATCTAATAACCACACGTCAGATATCATGTGCCGACAAAAAAATGGTTATAAATTTAATACATAGAACTTAATATCCAGCAAACATGGTTTTTCGACAGAATATTTTTTACAAGAGATTAATTTACATATTTTTGATTTAATTTATAAATATATACATATAAAAAGTAATGAATTACTTTTTGAAGTTGGTGCCAAACGATCACAATCAATAATGATTTTTTTAATTTTATTTATGGTATTAGGCATAATATAACCACAATTCTTACTATACTTACAATAGTTTGGCACCAACTTCAAAAAGTAATTCATTACTTTTTATATGTATATATTCATAAATTAAATCAAAAATATGTAAATTAATCTCTTGTAAAAAATATTCTGTCGAAAAACCATGTTTGCTGGATATTAAGTTCTATGTATTAAACTTATAACCATTTTTTTTGTCGGCGCATGATATCTGACGTGTGGTTATTAGATAACAATTCATCATTAGGGTATTTTAAAGAATTATTTAACTCTTTTTAGAGCGTTGATTGAAGTCGGTTATATTTTTTTTTTTTTGAAAAAGTTTATTTTATTTCTTACTTTTTAGTTATTTATAGCGTAATACTTAGTTTAATCGGTTGGATAGTTGCGGTGTAATCGGTGAAAATATATAAAAAAAAAGTACATACGCGGTCGAATTAATGATAACCTTCTCTCCTTTTCCCTGTCAGGAATGGGGTTCGAACCCACGATCCCTTTCGAGAACCAGAGCTTAAATCGAGCGCCTTAGACCGCTAGGCTATCTTGACTGCAAGCTAAACGGTGAACAACGCCATATTACTTTTCGCAAGTCTATTATTTTAGCACACTTTCACTGGTAAAGTACTGAGTTGGTAAAAGATCTCTGATACTCTGTGCTAACGGTTAAAAACAAAATATTCTTAATAGCATAATTAGTATTAAGAATAATACGGAAAAGGATTTTGTATATATGTATGTCAGGAGTGGGGTTCGAACCCACGTTCTCTTTCGAGAACCAGGGCTTAAATTAAGCGCGTTAGACCGCTCGGCTATCCTGATTGCAATCAACTTAGGGAACTTATTCAAGATCATAATATTTTTCGCAAGTCTATTGATTTAGCACTCTTTCACTGATAAAGTATTGAGGAGATAAAAGATCTCTGATTCCCTTTGCTAACGGTTAAATACAAAATATTCTTAATAACATACTTAGTATTTAATTTGTAAAATATATGTGTAAAACTTATAATGCGGGAAAAGAATTTTGTATACATGCATGTCAGGAGTGGGGTTCGAACCCCCGCTCTCTTTTGAGAACCAAAGTTTAAATCAGGCGCCTTAGACCGCTCGGCTATCTTGACTACAATCTGTTCGGTGAACTTATTCAACGTCATATTACTTTTCGCAAGTCTATTATTTTAGCACTCTCTCACTGATAAAGTATTGAGTTGGTAAAATATCTCTGATACTCTGTGCTAACGGTTAAATACAAAATATTCTTAATAGCATAATTAGTATTTAATTTGCAAAATATATGTGTAAAAATTATAATACGGAATAGGTTGTTGTATACATGTATGTCGGAAGTGGGGTTCGAACTCTCCTTCAAGAACCAGAACTTGGTGTATTTGGTGTATTTTTGTCGGCCGATTATCTACGCTATGGGATATAGGCCCTATGGGGTGGGTTGCCCTCCTTGGGGGTCTTTCTTAGGGAACCTAACCCGTATTTACGCAAGGTTCGAAGAAAACCACAGAACCAGAACTTAAATCAGGCGCCTTAGACCGCTCGGCCATCCTGACTGCACTCCATGGTAGGAAATCATTCAAAAGTTTTAATTAGCGAAAAATCACTAATTTTAATAGTTTTTGCCCGTTTACTAAAAAATTACTGAACCAATTTCGATGAAATGGAAGTGGTACCAATCCGAGAGTAAGTTCTTTAATTTAACACCAAAACCAAATTAATCAGTTGGATAGTTTCGGCGTAATCGGTGAACATACATTACAAAAAATACAGTCGCGATGAATTGATAACCTCCTCTCCTTCTTGAAGTCGGTTAAAATATTCTTAATAGCATAATTAGTATTTAATTTGTAAAATATATATGTAAAAATTATAATACGGAATAGGTTCGGAAACTTATTCAATGTCATGTTACTTTTTGCAAGTCAATTATTTTAGCACTCTTTCACTGATAAAGTATTGAGTTGATAAAAGATCTCTGATACTCTCTGCTAACGGTTAAATACAAAATATTCTTAATAGCATAATTAGTATTTAATTTGTAAAATATACATGTAAAAATTATAATACGGAAAATTATTGTACACACGTACGTCAGGAGTTGGGTTCGAACCCATTGTCACTTTCGAGAACCAGAGCTTAAATCAGGCGCTTTAAACCGCTTGGCCATCCTGACTTTACTCAATTGTAGGATCTAATTCAACAGTTTTAATTACCGAAAAAACACCAATTTTAATAGTTTTTGCTTAATTACTAAAAAACTACTGAACCAATTTCTATGAAATGGATGTGGTACCAATCCGAGAGTAAGCTCTTTAATTTAACACCAAAACCAAATTAATCGGCTGCATAGTTTCGGAGTAATCGGTGAACATACATAAAAAAAAAAAAAATACATACGCGTCGAATTGATAACCTCCTCTCCTTTTTGAAGTCGGTTAAAAATAACAATTGACTTTGTATCAATTAGAGTAGAAATGTAGTATATTGGCTACTAATGATCATATTCTAATGTGAATTATAGTATATTTAATAAACTGTTTACTGTGAAAGACTGTGATTATTTGAAAATTTCGGAGTGACAGTTTTTTTCATTGTGGAAGCACATTCTAGGTGAAAGTTAATGCTGCTTTAAAACACAAGGTCCAATTATGCCAAATTCCCTGTTTCGTGTGATCTAAAAATCGTTTGCTAAAAAAAGACTAACGTTGTGTGCAGTCTGCTAGAATAAAATAAATCTCTCGTATAAGTACACAGTCGGCTCTCTTAATTTGAAATCGGATAAATCGAATCTTCACTTAAATCGAACTAAGCATGAAGTCCCGAAATTTTCAATAGTAGAATAAAATTAAAATTTTTCATTAATTCGAACTCATTTTCTCTTGACTTCGTTTAATTCGAACTAACGAGATTCCGATTTTTCAGTTTTCCCCACTATCTCCCGGACTTCAGATCCGTGAAATAACTTTCTTTCTTTCATTTTTGTCAAAATGAAAATTATCATATTAATGAATGTTAATCTGTAATTTTGTTTCGAACAAATATACATATAGTCCCGGTCTTTATGTATCCGCTTTTTAGTGCCCAGTCTGTCCATCCATACCTCCTTCACCTCATCTTCGTTTATGCTCGTTTCTACTTCCTTAACTAGTTAAGCATTTTTACGTATTTATATCTTTCAATTTAACATTTAAGTCATATTCTAATGATAATAGCCGAAATATAATTATAAAATACTATAACATTATTTTCTTTGTAATAGTGCTCCTTTAAACATGTTTTCCTCTCATACTTTCCATAGTTGAAATTCTGAATAAATCGAACATTTCTTGTGGTCCTGACGAATTCGGATGAACGAGAGTTGACTGCATTTTAAAATTGAATATCTTTGGCAATATTTTTAGTTGATCACTTTAGATATGACATAATTTCCCAAATTTCTTATTTTTAACACTTAATAATGTAGTTATTATTTGAATGGATTATTTATAAGAGTCACATGTAAAGACAGTAATTAAGATCAAATTTTCCTATGTTTTTCGCCGTTTCATGTAAACATTTATTTATTTATTTATTTATTGGAGTTTTATTTCTACATTCTGTAATCCTGTATAAATACAATTTTATTTGAAATTAAATATTTTTTTCTTTAAACACTTAAAATAAACACTTCTTAAAATTTCTTTTCTTAAAATAAACACTTTCTAAAGTTTCAAACAATTACATTTTGAAAAAAGAAAAAAACACCACTAGAAATGATGAAAATTTGAAAAAAAAAGTTCTACAAACATTAGTGAATTAAAAGAAAAAAAAATGAAGTCCGTACACCACATACTTGCGAATTATTTTCCCTAAAACATAAAAAATTTAGACCCACCCTTTTTTCGGAAGATTTAGGATTTAAATATGACGCATATTCATTCAAGGCCTGCCAATGCCGCAAACTTTGTTGTCCTTTTTTTTTAATAATTTTTATTTTACTCTTTCTGTACCATATATTTTTTTGTGATGGTTTTGTTTTTAATAGTTCCCTTTTTTTCTTCAATGCTTCATAAATTTTTAAAAGATTAGAAAAAACAGAATTTGAATATCAAACCTATTGCATTCTTATTATTTCTAAACAGTTAAATCGGGATATAAATTAAATTTGCTTGAATTCACAAAACCCTTTAATTTTTTTCCCTTTTTTATTATTATTTTGTTGTTTATGTTGATGTTTCTACATCGATAAAAAGTTTTCTCGACAAACACAAAAAACAAATATTTTTCAACAAGTACTGTTTAATTTTATTTTGCATAATCTGCATATTCTGCTAATTAAAAAAAAAAAAACCTTTATCCGATTTAAAGAAAAAAAAGCTGAGACAAGATTTAAATCTCCAAAAAAATCACCAAAATTGATAATAATCCCCATATCAAACAGTTTGATACTTTATTCATACATTTTATTCTTAAAAAAAAAAAAAAAAAAAAAAAAAAAAAAAAATTTCCAAAAAAAAAAAAAATTATGTAAATTTTTAAGTACTTAGAAATGATCATCTTTTTCTCTCTCTCTTTTTTGCTTTACTTTTTTACTAACTTTACATCCTTGTAAATTTTTATCATAAAAGCATTTTTCATTCTTTTACAGAAATATGCGGTCATGGCATTATTTATATCTTTTAAACTTTCACTTTTCATCAAAAATTTGTAAAGAAATAAAAATTGCTAAAATATTAAAAAAGCATTTAAGTAGATGGGAATACATTCATGCAAATTTTTATTAAAAACGTTGGGCAATTATGAGGAAAAAAATAATATTGGCATCACTTAATTTTTAGGATAACAGTTTTTAATTTTTTAATTGCCTGAGTACGTTTAGGAATCATTTACTTCTTTTTTTTCTAATAAAATGTCCTATAGTGTAATATAAATTGGATTGCAGCCATTCCAGGAATTGGAAATTGCACGTCAATCGTAGTAACTCTTATTCTTACTATAACGGAATATAATAAAAATTTCAGATCTTGGTGTAATTTGTATACAGTTTTTCGGATACAGTATAATAGCCGAAATCTTTTGTGTGTCCCTGTAAATTCTGCACGCTTTCTATTATACAGAAAGTAACCTGTAGTAATCCTCAATAAAGTATACCAATTTCATAAAATGTTAAATAGTTTAATACAACTAAAACGCGCCCCAAGCAATGTTCCCCCTATACTATTGTGCAACGGAATACTTTTATGTGGCCTTGTAAAAAAGAATAACAAATGTTCTGTGCACCACAGGTTGTAAAACTACATATTATAATATATACTTAACAGATACATGTAAATTTTATTATGTTTGACAGAGTAACACCACAAAAATGCATTTGAAACTTTTTTCCCATTGACCGTAATGTAACAGAATACTTTTGATTGTTACTGCGATTTAACTATACATCCGATTTTTTAATAAAATTTAAAATATCTCAGCGAAATTATAGTATAACTATGCATTTTAAATTTCAAACAATTCGATTGGTTATTTTTTGCGTTGTTATATGCGGACAGATGGAATGATATATGGACGGACAGAATGACAACTATAATTGCAATGTATTTCCATAATTACGAAAGCACCTAAAAAATCCTCTTCTACACACACATAATAATAAAATAAAATCTCTGACCCCTAAAACGTGTAAATTTGCCGAATACCGGAAGTCGAAAAAATTTCGATTACAATACTCTCTTCTATTGAAGATAGTAGAAAGTAAAAAGAAAGTGGGGGTAATTTTTTATACTCGAGCACACAACACCACACGCGCACTTAAGTTTTTTCTACTTTTGAGGACATTTACAAGAATACATACTTTTCTTCATAATTATGAATCTTAAGAAAATTATGGCCTTTTTTTTCTTTTAACTTTTATATTTCTTATATATAAATCTAAAATTAAGCTTATGGTTCTTCATCAACATATGCGAAAAAGAAAAATTAATGTGATATGCAAAAAAGTTTCATTTGAAAGTAAACATACAGATCTACGTGTGTTCGTTTTTATTCTAGAAAAAAACATTTGTCACGAAACTGAACTTTTTTTTATCTCAAATAATGAAGAAAAAAAACTTGGTGATTAATCAATCAAAGCGACGTCTTACCTAATCTTTTATTTGTCCGGAATTCCATGATTAACTCTAATCCATTCAACATGTTTGTTTACGCTGATTACAGACTTGCGCAATCCATTGCTTTCTATATAGATCTTTATAAAAAATTGTAGCAAATATTATTTTTTGTACAAAAATTTAATAAATTGAGGAAAACGTTTAAATTTTAATAATTCGCAAAAGTTTTTTTTTTTTTTTTTTTTTTTTTTTTTTATACGAATGATCAAGTTTTTATGATTGTTTCTTAAAATCTCAAGACTGTCAAACAAAAAAACAAAAGATGAAAAAACATTTTTTAAATTATCTTAATATAAAAGTAATATTTTATCAACTAGCAAAAGTCATGCTTTGTTTGGATTCGTGAACCATTATTTCGTAAGATAAATATTTGAAAGTAACAATAGTTTTTAAAATTACTTTTGCATCTTTTTTAGGCAAATATATTATTTTATGTTTTTGGCGCATTTTAATATTAGAAATGTAAATTCAGCCAAATAATTTAGAAATTTTTCGGAATTTTTTATTTATAATAACAATTAATTTTAACTTTTATTTTATTTGTTTACAATTCTTTTGTTGTCACTTTACAAAATAAAAGTTCAAATATATTTTTTTCTTTAATTAAACTCAAAAAACAATTTTGAGATATTTTGCTAGAATAATGAAAATATATTTTATTTATTTAATTAATCATGATTCTATCTATAATAACTAACTCCATAATTTATTTTGTTTTCTGAAAATATAGGTGTTTCATTTTTTATTTCGAAAAAATGCGTCCGTAATAGAAAAACATGTAAAAAAATAATTAAAATAATATTTTTTTTTGTTTATTCTGTAAAAAAAAATAATAATAATGGTCAAATCTACAGCTCATAATTTATTTTTGTGTGTAATTTCCAGTCAAAATATTGAAGTTTTTTTTTATATGTACAACAAAATGGAATTTGTGTAGCCTAGTAGAGGATTCTCTTCGCTCATCTTAATAATATTTTTATCAATAAATGTAGAGTTTCGCTTTATCTTGGATGATTTTTTTTTTTACAATATAGATGCGAAAATGTCAGGCGGTATTTCGTTATTTCACTATCTTTATTTCCAATGTAAATCGAACATTCGTGTGAAAGAGGTTTTTGCACAAAATAAATCAGTCTTATAAATAACTTATACATATAATAATTATAGCCTAAATATAAATTTCATAATTGTTTTATAACTGTCGGCCAAAATAATGAAAGTTAAAACTAATTTTTTGGTAGTTCATTGAAATTATGACACTTCTGAGAATATAATATTTGCCCAGCTTTGTTACCCAGTATATATATTTTTAGTTTCTGCGTAGGGTATGTTTGAAAGAAAATCATCTGTATAATTGAATATTATTTTAATACAATCAACTTAATGAAATATTTAAACAATATATTGTAATTAGAGCTTATTACAATTTAATGTAGAATTAAATTATTTAGAAAGAAATTTATCAAAAGCATCTGACTTAAAATCGTATAAACTATATTTCTGAAAATAATACATAGATTGTATCTTCATTTTATTTATTTTTATATAATATAAAAGAAAATGGTATATCAGCGAAGAAAAAAAATATCAGTTTGCTTGCTTGTTTTTTAAACGCAAGAAAAATATACTTTAATTCACAAAGATAAATGGAAAATTTAGATCTAAATTTGTCTGGCCTTACCCACGGAGAAATTTTTCGTTACATTACGGAATCTCTTTTAAGTCGGCGAGAGCGTACTAAGATTTGGTGATTAATCAATCAAGGTACTGTTTCAGGCAATCCCTTATTTGTCAAGGATTCCATTACTTTCTCTAATCTGTTCAAAACCTTTGTTTACACGGCTTCAAAATCTGTGAAATAGGCCATGCTTGTGCATTTAATCTGGGTCATATAAGATCCCGCGATTAGTAAAAGAAAAGGGTTTTATTGTATGGTTGACTAGGCATATTATTGATAGGATACTTTAAAAATTATGTATTTTTTATAAGAAATTGTTAATGATATAAATTTGTATTAATGGAATTTAACGGAAAAGGAGATTTTAATAATACGTGATTTTATAATAAATAAAGTAATAGCTTACTTATGTGCATATATTCTGGTAATAAAAAATATGTAAAGATTAATGAAACAAAATGGTTTATCGTATAACTGATAGCACAGTTATAATTACTAAAAGTATTGTACGTAGGTAAAATGTCGTATATATAATTTCGCACAGTTTATTTATTTCATAAATATACATATTTTTAATTAAATCAATGCATTTTTATAGAATTTTCGTGCAAAGAGAAGTTTAAGAACACTAAACGATTCTAAATAATTAATTGTAAAATAATAAATAGTAATATATTAATCTAGCATTTAATTTTTGCAATCTCTTTAAACACGAGTGTTTTTTATTTATTTATTTTTTTATTCTTGAAATTGATTTTTCTTTAATTTCTTCCTAGATACAGTTGTCAATATGCAAATACTACGTTGTCTAACGACATTGATTTCCGCTTGCTTGGCTGTGGTTATCGGGTAATATTCACTATTCACTATGAATTACAGATTAGTTTTTTCATTAAATTTAGACATTATCGATTATATAAATTTGTATTAACCTTTACGGAGGGGCTGTGGCAGCATCTGTCAGGGCTTACGTGTATTCTCAGGTAGACACTGAGCGAGCCCCTGCGTAAAGATTAATGGAATTTATTTCACAGTAAAATAAAAAAAAATAAAAAACATATTTTAAAATAAAAAAGGAAATAACCTATTTATATGAATGTAATCTAGTAATAGCACATATGCTAAATTTAATAATAATAAAAAAGATTTGTCGCTGAACAGATTACGCAGTTATCATTACTCCGAGTATAGCAGATAAATTACCTTATATATTATCTTTGATTTATTTCTTAAACTTACACTTTTTTATGACAATAAAAGCTTATATTTTTCGTGCTAAATTAATCTTCAGAAATCAAACTGTATTAAATAATCAAATGTAAAATAAAAAATAGTAATTGATTAATTTAAGGACAGTTTCGTACAAATCCACACAAATTTTTCTTCTCTGTAAAGCTATGAAAAAAAAAGAAAAAGAAGACAACTTGGCATCTTAAGGTAACTTTAACAACGATATTATTGGGTAAAAATGCTATCGATTTTAAACTAAACCGTTTCGTCGGACATTATAGATGTTTCTTTGGATGGCACTTGGTAGACGTTGTACACAATTAGGACCATAATTTTGGCCCAGTAATATATTCAGTTGATTAATTTCTGGATGTTACACGATTTTAAGCCTTTAGCATACAATTTTGGACTATCATACACTCAGAACTGTTCAACGGCTTGAATTTTGGGAACATAAGTCGAGCTGACAAACTTCAAAATGAAACTGAAGTTTTGTTGGCGGAAGGGGCTGAAAATAATTTTGCAGTTGGGTCATTCCACGTGAAATCAACCAATTTAAAGAAAACTTGTTGCATCATAGTCACAGATTTTTTTTTTTAATTTTTATCACAGACAGACATAGTAACGAAACTCTCAAATCTGAAATTTAAAAGTATTTTTTGCAATATTGGCTGAGATATAGCCATTTGAAAACTGACCATTTTTACTAAATGGCGACCATCTTGGAATCTTATCACTGTTGTGAAATGGCCATAACTTGGAAACTAATGGCTCTAATTTTATATATCTGGTACCAATTTCAAGCTACTTGTACAAATAATGCATGTTTTACATCAAAACAATAGTAAATTTTCATTTCTTTATTTTTTTTATGTGCAAACTGAAAATATCACCCAAATAAGAGCTGATTGTAATCGCCCATAAAAAATGAATCATCATGAATTTTTCTGAAACTTGGTAAAAACATTGCTCCATGTGTGTGCTTTAAATAATAAAAAAGTTGGTGAGGTAAAAACTGTTGTTTTAAAATAAATGATTTTTTACACTTAAGGTGTCACTAACCAAATAATGATCATTTTAGAATCTGTAATATTCATAATTTAAGAAATAATGGTTAAAATAAAATTTTCTAAAATCTAAAGTAATGTAAATGTATATTCAAAACTTCTTTTGCACTAATTTTGTAGGAATTCTTCCCTAACCCCTCCCCCTCCCACAAAAAAAAGTATACAATTGGAAAAACTTTTACACTGTAAAATATAAGAAAATAATTAAAGCATATAATGTATAATTATAAAATACCTGTAAATGCAATACATATAAATGAGGATTTACTTTACATATAGGGGGGAGTGGGGTTGAATGAGTCAGTAGGTTTTTCTATCTATGTATCATTCTAAATATTTCATCAATCACACATTAGATGAAGCAATAGTACCCCAATCTTCAGTTGAAAAAAGTAGCTGATTGACGTAAGCTTGGAATAGCAATTGCATAAAGAAAAAGATTATTCAAGAATCAAAAGTTAATTTACTTCCTATACTTTTTATGCTTTTTGTATATTAATGATTTGTTTACGCATAGATGTAACAGTTCTCCTATTTATGAAACATTATACCATATATTAACCATGATTTATACTATGCCTAAAAGCAGCATTTCTGTTTATAATGAAATAAAGTAGAGAACGCAATGGGACATGCCATCAAAGGGGGGGGGGGGGAATGGGACAAGTCTTATTCTTACTTTTTAATAAGATGAGCATAAATTACTAATATGAAAACACTTTTAAAGGTTATATATTATATAGTAGTATATTAATTATAGCATTGAAAATATATTTATTTACTTCAAAATATAAATAAATTGAACGAGTGATTATCATCTATCTAACAATCCTGAATTATCCTTCCAGTGATGAAGATACTGGAATTTGATGTTGTAGCACAGACATTATCAACTAATAATCTTTGTTAGATTGTAAATATAGCCGACACTAGAATAATTTGTTTCTTATTGCTTTATAGTTGTCTCATTCCTGCCAGTTAGTGGGGAGGTATGGGACACATTTTGAAATTTACAATTTCTTTAATTGTAAAATTGTTTAGCTATATTGTTCAAAAACATAAAAAAGTGTGTTATTTTGTATTCAAAAAATCGAAATTTTTGTTTTTGTGTTAAACAAAAACGATTTTCTAATTTTTGTAAAAAGTGTCCCATTCCTGCGCATTCTTCCTTTACATAAAAACTATTTAAAACATTTTTTTCCACTTAAAAAATGAAATTTATGTGGCCAAATTTATATATATAATTTATATATTTTTTATTTATATTACACAATTGAATGAATTCAACTGTGATTTACAGCTAGTATTTCTCCAATATTTCAGGGGGAAATATTATGTGGCTCTTTTTTTAAGTAGTCTATTATAGTAAGGTATTTAATATTTATGTAAACATGTTTTGAGAATTATATTCTCATATTTTAAATGAAATAAAAAGTATTGTGAAAATGAAAATTTACTTGTATTTTAATATATGAATATTTAGTATAAATAGCTGCAAATAGATATTTCTTTATTAAATTATATAATATACACACAATATATTAATTTAAATGTTAGAAAATTTTATTTTAACCATTATTTCTTAAATTAGGAATAGTTACGGATTCTAAAATTATCAGTATTTGGTTAATGACACCTTATGGGCAAAAAATCCTTTATTTTTAAACAACAGATTTTACCTTTCCAATTTTTTTATTATTTGAAGCACACACATGGAGCAATGTTTTTACCAAGTTTAAAAAAAATTCATCATGATTAATTTTTTATGGGCTATTACAATTGGCCTTTTCTTGGGGTGATATTTTCAGTTTCAACATAATAAAAAGTAAAGAAATGAAAATTTACTGTTGTTTTGATGTGAAATGAGCATTGTTTGTACAAATAGCTTGAAATTGGTACAAGATGTATAAAATTTGAGCCATTAGTTTTCAAGTTATGCCATTTAACAACAGTGATAAGATTCCAAGATGGACGCCATTTAGTAAAAGTGGTCAGTTCTCAAATGGTCATATCTCAGCCAATATTGCTAAAATTACTTTTAAATTTCAGATTTGAGGATTTCACTACTATGTCTGTCTATGATAAAAATTTAAAAAAAATCTGTGACTATAGTGCAACACCCATTGGTTGAATTCATGTGGAATGACCCAATAATAATTCCTGGCCAAGTCTGGCTAGAAGATATAATCGCCTTTAGAGATGTAGACGATCTGAAAACGTCGAATACACTTGTTGAAATATCGTTGTCCTCATGATATCAAAGCCACTTTCGGATGTCTGAAGTCTTTCGGATCCATCACAATCCAATGGAGGATTTTGTCTTCGAATTTCGCTTTAGTATCGAATTTGAAAATAGGTTTTGTCATGGAGACGCCAGATGTGTAGTAACTACCATTATCGTTAGAATTGGAAGAAGTGAGCTTGAAATAAGATTCGTCATGCCTGATGAATCCTCAGTTTAAAAACTTTTTTAACAAGTGATCGTAATTAATTTTTCCGCAATCATTTACGTTTCTGTTTCTTTTGGTATTACTTTTTTGCGGTATTTGATGCTACGCTTCTTGATTGACTTTCTATGTAAGTAATGGGTAAAAATGTGAATTTGGAAGCTTAAGAAAGGATTTATACTTGGTCGTTTTTTGTTAAACAGCCGTATTAACTGCCTTGGTTAATTTTTGGACGTTCCTTTCCGATTCGCGAATTTTTTTTTCTTTGGCAGTGAGACAATTCTAGTCACGTTGCAGAACATTTGCCTTGCTTTTAGGTGCCTTTTTTTGCCTAGCTTTTTAAATTCTGCAGTAAGACTTAGCTTTTTTGCCATTCTCTGTTCTTATTAGGATGAGCGAAGCGAATCCTCTACTAGTCCACTCAAATTACAATTTGTCGTACGCTTTACAAAAAAACTATTCAATATTTAACTTCAAATTAAACACAAAAATAAATTATGATCTGTAGATTTGCAGAATATAATTTTTTTTACAGCAAAACGTTAAAAAAATTATTATTTTAATTAATTTATTTTACATGCATTTCCAATACGGACGCATTTTAGCAAATAAATAAAAAATGAAACGCGTATATTTTCAGAAAAAAAAGTTTAAATCATGGAGTAAATAATTATAGATAGAATCATGATTAATTTATTAAATAAACCATGTTTTCATTATCCCACAAAATCGTTTGCACAGATGACACTTAAACATTTAAAAAAAATTGTATTATGGATTTTATTTTATTTTATTTTATTTTTTTTGTAAACTGGCAACAAAATAATTGTAAACAAATAAAATTAATTCTTAAATTTGTTATATAAATGAAAAATTAAAAGATCTGCGTGAAGTTGTTGGTTCAAGCTCTTTATAAATATTTTTGCGAAGGTCGTATTGTGGCTAAATAATATCGACTCATTAATCAGAAGGATTTTATAGAAAAATAAGACTTTAATAAGTTCGCAAACACAACAATAATTATTCGTGAAAACGTCACTGCGAGAATGAGAGAGCGCTTCGTTAAAAGGTAATTCCATTAATTGAGTTGCCATTCGCAGAAAGTAAAAAGTTCTCCCACGCGGAGAGAATTACAGCCCTTCTCATACGCTAACATGTATAAAAACGAAGAAATTAAAATAAAATGTTTTACAGTTAAAAATTCATAGTATCAACGAAAGCAGATTTCAAATGTTTTTTCCAGAAAATAGGATTTTGAAGAAGTAACTTTCTTCAAGCTTTCTTCAAATATATTATTCTAAAATAGCTATCAAAGATTATCGGATGTTGATTACAAAGATTGGAAACATGCATATTTCAAACAATTAAAAAACACCAGTGGCTATTTGAAATTGTAAAAACATCTTTAACACTAGAATTACCGAGGCGGGTCATCCGTGACCCAAGACGTGGTTTTTCGTTCGTATCACTGTTGTTTTTCAAAGTAAAACTTTGAAACTGATTGAGTTTTCCTAAATACTTAGTATAATGCCTTAGCATGAATTTAGTTCAAATTGGGTGAAAACTTTTTTATTTATACCTCTTTATACCTGGAATTACCATGCGGGTCATCGCTGACCCGAACAAAATAATTGCATTTTTCATTTATTTCATCAATGATTCCAACTCTACATTTTTCAATAACATAAGAATATTGTTAGGATATGTTCCACACTTACTTTTCACAAAAGAGAGAAAGGAATGTGCGTATGTACAGGTGCGGGGGAGGGGGTCATGATCACATATCTGTTATGCATTTGAAAGGTAAATGTGTGAGTTCTTGTGTTATTTTAAACTATTGTAAGGATGATGTAAATAGTTATTTTTTATGTTATACCTTAAAAAGTAATTTAAAAGAATATTTTGCCTCTCATAAACCTCACCGGGATCAAAACTTTGTTTGTGGTATTTGACTTTCGCACATTTATATTATTGGCACCACTACGGAAGTTTCTTGAATGAGAAAATTTTAAAATTGTAATGTGAATTGTCATTAAATGACCTTAGTGAAGAAATTTAGCGACGAAGTTAATATTGTCATCATCTGATGAGTCTGACAATCTTGGCATAAATGACGAAGCATTTTTTTTAAAATGACAATAAAATCTCATTGTTCGAATCCAATACATGTAGTAGCAAGCTGAATGAAAGTAGCGAAGTAAATGCTGTGAGAAAAATTAAGAAACACAAATAAATTTTAAGTATTTTGAAGAAAATTAAAAATAAAATAATTCACCTATCGAAATAATTCTAAAAAGTGGAAAAGATACAAAATAAATCAGTCTTCGAAGCTATTTTGAATATCGAACTATATGGACGGTAGAGCCGCAGTGTTCAATATCTTCTGACTTATGCAAAATCTGATTCAAGATCTAGTGATCATAAATGTTTCGGTATTTTTTAAATTCACGACAGATTCTAATATAAATAGAAAAGTCTTCGTGCTAAAATTATAGATAAAAGCATTGCAAAAGAACGTGAAGATATCCGTCCACGCACCAGCACTGAAATTACAAACAAATGAGAAATGTTGCCACTTAAAGCAATGCTAAGACATAGAAACTAACACTGTTTGCAGAAACTGCCTTTAACTTGTGTGTGTATCATGCACAGAAAAAAAGAAAAAGAAAAAAGTCCATGGCATTTTGTCTGAATTGATTAGACGGTAAACTGTATAAAATGTAAAAGTGTAAGTAAAAAATAGTATCGAATATTCATAGATATTTAATTTTATTGTATTTGAATATCTAATTGATCTGTAGGAACATTATTACACAATTTAAATCGATAAATCATATGTATATATATTATTAAAATGTTATCAAAATCTCAAAGCATTTTTAAAAAAATAGAAATAAAAAAATTCCTTTACGGTATTTAATCTCAAAATTTCCTATTATGTAAAAGCTTAAAAGCTAAATTGCATTAATTATTAATTAAAAATCATTGTATTTATCATCATTAATTATTGGTTGTCTTTATCTTTCATGTAAAACAACAATAGCGTCTTTAAAAGCCATGGGTCAGATGTGACCCACACCGGTATTTCTAGGTATACAAGTAACGCGGTAATTCTAGTGTTAAAAGAGCTTTTAGTTGAAAATTTAAAAAAAATTGTAAAAGTTTGCTTCGGAAATATCTTATTATGCCAGTTTTACATCATAAATAAAAAATTAAAATGCGCCAAAACATAAAATAACGTTTTTGTTTAATAAAGATGCAAAAATAATAATAATAAAAAAAAATATTGTTACTTTCAAATATCTGTTTTATAAAATAATGCTTCGCGAATCCAAACAAAGCATGGCTTTTGCTAGTTAATTAACTCAAAATTGTTCCCACTCACAGCTACGTTCAGTACCACCATTTAGGCACAAAATCATCCAAAACCATTTCGTCTGCTAAGATGAGTATTGGTGTGCGGCAACAAATCACACAGTTAACCCAATGTGCAATAAAACTACAAAGATTACCAACAAAGCACTTAATCTAAATAGCCGACCCGGGTGCTTGTCTCAGTTGATCGTCACAAAATTCAAGACATGTACAATAATGGCACATGGTGCATGCAAAATCCGTCGTGGGTGAAAAGTCTTCCAAGTTACCTGTGAATTACACCTCTCAACGTCCCTTGCCAGGTGAAAGTCACGTCGTCTGATCACGTCTGTAACGTTAAGCAACCGGCAAAACAAACTATGCTCAAACGAGAAGCAAGTACTGAAGATATGATGACGTGCGAAGCGGGGATATCAGGTTTATTGACGCTATGCGGCGATTAGGCGGTCACCCGCCCCGATATCAGCTATCTAGCCCATTAAGCTGAGATAACTCGGCAGGTATGGGTTTGGTCATCGGTTAGAAAGAAAGAAAGAACATGGTATATAGTTCGTTTGGGGATATTTTTGGTAAAAAAATGTCTCACGAAGAACTTGTCCCCACAATAAGTATTTCCTTTGTAAAACTTGTACATTTGCGCACTCATACATTCCTCTTTCGACTGCTTTAAAAACACAGATTATTTAAGGAAAAAAACACAGAATCCTTAAAGAACTTTAAGCTAACGGCCGATTTTTTATGTACGATAACGTAACACTCATATGCGCAGATTCCGCCTTTTTCGTATTTCTTTGATGTTTTTCATAACAGCAAAGTTTGGCGGATTTTTAGGAAACAGTCTTTAGCATTTAAATTTTATTATTTCTATGAACAAAAGTGTTTCTTTCTATTTTTATTTTTAATTAAAAGAACAAGCATAAATTAATTTTACTCTAGATACAATTTACTTTACTATTAATACAACTTACTAGTACTAATACAACTACTTTACTAGTTTCTTCATGTTCCTGCTTTAATCTAAGACATATTAAAAAAAAAAAATTCTGAAATATTAACAAGAAGTTAATTTATCTGAATATCAAACCGAGATTTCATTAAATTTTTGTAAAAGCTTCAGATGTGGCAGTTAATCCTTTCTCCAATTTTTACTGTATTGTAGTATGTTGAATATGTAAATGGAGGGAATTCAATATTTATGCAATAATTTTTAAAACTAAAAAGTGTTAAAAAGTTAAATTGTCGGCATTGTCGACATCATAATATAAGGTAATATGTTTAAATGAGAGTGTCTGTTTAAAGACTTGTTATATAGAGAGAAACAAATTACTGAAAAAACCTTACTTCTTTTTAAACACTGTTGATACTACAACTAGTATAACTAATTTTCCCCACCAAAAGTATATAGATTTAATCCTTAATAATGGCTCTTGAAACTTCAGGTGCGATTAGTAAGAGATTAAATTTGAATTTTATGTTTAATGATATATTTTTAATAAATTTTATTTATAATAAATAGATTATTGCAAAACGCAAACCTCCATGAACATTTATTTTAGAACTTTAAACTTTCTCTTTTAATTTTGGCAACAGCAATTTATTGTTTTCAGAATTAGAATGTTTTTTTCGATGTTGCGGCAGCTGCTCCCACACCGCTGGTCCCTGGTTCGAGTCCAGCTAGCGGCATGGGTGTCTGTGTTGTCCCTGTGATAATGTATATACTGGATATTCTGTAACAAAGTGTTCTGTATGGTTTCTTGTGATCATTAGAGGTTATGCCAGCGAATAGCTGTAGCTCCTACCTCAAAGCAAATAAATAAATAAATAAATAGATAAATTCGATGTTGCAAAAAAGCGGGTTTCTTTTCCCCTACTAGAAAAAAACAAAACATGATTGTTAAAATTGAAACGAAAAGTAATTTTTGTACATATTGTAAATATATTGTTTTGTAAGTTTAAGTGTCATATAAATAATTAGAAAAAGAATGAAGCGATTGATTATTTAACAAAGTTTTGATTTCCTTGCTTTACTGAGATTTCATAACAGATTCTGATCTTTTCCGAAGGCAATTAACCTTGGACTGGTAAGTATTTTACTTACTTTTTTTTAGTTTGTATGCTATTATATTATTGTATACAATATTTTTTGACGCCCGGGAAAAGGGATAGATTTCCTAATATATGAATCAGAACTGAATCATTTGAAATAGAATTATTTTAGTGCTTTGTTTATATAAGATAATTGCAATTATTTTATTTTGATAAATTGATAGTTAGGATATTGATTTAAATAATGGATGCAATTAACAAAACAAAACGCACTGCAATTGGAAGCCAAACTACGAAATTAATTTTCTGAAAATAGTGCCGATGAGGAATTGTTAGAGCAATTTCTTGCTGAATTAGATTTTTTTTAAAAAAGAGCTTCATTATCTTGATACTGAAATTCAAAACACTATTAAATTAGAGGATTTAGATGCTGAAGTTTTAAAATGTGATGAGTATAATTCGAATTTAGTAATTTGGAAAACCAAAGTAAAACGTGCCAAATTAAAATTAGAAACTAAATCTAATATGAATATTTCTACTGCGACAATGAATAGCTCTCAAGAAAGACTTGTAATTCAGGGGTTGGAATCCATTCGTATAAATTTAACCAAGTTCGTAATTGAAAAAATTGACGGCGATCCATCGGAATGGCAACGATTTTGGGATCAATATGAATCAACAAATCATAAAAATTCTGAATTGTCTGACGTAGGAAAATTCAAGTATTTAAAGTCATATTTCACTTCTAATTCTGCTAATTCAATAAAAAGATATAGCTTAACTAACAGTAACTATTTATCAGCAATAGAAACTCTAAAAGAATGATTCGGTAAGAAACATCTGGTAATAAACTCACATCTTAATAAACTGTTATCACTTAATTCAGTTAAGAAATCCAATGATGTTATGCACTTCGCAGATTATTGGACACTTGCCAGACAGAAATCCGAGGTATTAATTGTTTAGGAACACAGATTGAAAATTATTCAGTGTTACTCGCACCCGTTCTGATTGAATTATTACTTTGAAACCTGGGCGTATTCTCGATCGACTATGCGAAGAAAAACTCACCACCACATTGGCTAATTTGCTGGACATTGCTCAAAGCAAGGAAGTACTTCTTCAAGAAGCTAGGCTGCAGGAAGTAAACAGACTGCAAGGCAGATCTCCAAAAGAGAAGATGACACAGCCTACCAAAAAGTTTCCCAAAGTTCCCTCGAAAGTCAATCATCAAAGATACGATAATTTAAAGTGCTATCACTGTGGTAAAACTAACCATGATTTTAAAAAGTGTAAATTTAAAGACTTTAAGTGCAACGCGTGTAATCGAAATGGGCACATAGCTAAGGTATGTAAATCTAAAGTTACTGTAAATTCAGTAGATGATGGTTTTGATTATATATATATGTATAGTATGGATATCTCTTATGTAAATCCTTTATTTTTAAATGTTAAATTAGAGGGAAAAGAAGTTAAAATGGAAGTGGATACGGGGGCAGGTGTTTCATGTATTCCCTTTTCATTTTATAAGAAAAATTTGAGAAATATAGGATTTGAAAATACAAATATTAAGTTAAAATCTTATGGGGGACATATTATAATACCTGTTGGGCAAATTAATGTTACTATGGATCTTAATGGGATTTCAAAAGTAGTTAACATGATTGTGGTGAAAGAGTCTGAAAAATTATTATTGGGACGAAATGCTTTAAATGATTTTGGATTAAATATTATAGTAGGAAACACTAATGTGAACAGGGTTTCTATAGCGGAAGGCAATTTAGACTTACAATCATTATTAACAGAATACTCTGAGTTATTTAAAGATGAATTGGGTACTTATAAAGTAGAGAAAGTACATTTGCAAGTTGAGGGTAATATAAAGCCTATTTTCCATAAACCACGACCAATTCCTTTTGCTTTTAAAGACAAAGTTAAATTAGAGTTAGATAACTTAGAAAAAAAGGGTGTAATTACAAAAGTGGATAATTCTCAGTGGGGCACACCTCTTGTTCCTGTAATGAAACCTAACGGTAAAGACATTAGGGTTTGTGCAAATTATAAAATCACGGTGAATAATTATTTGAAGGATGATAACCATCCTCTGCCTAGGATTGAGGAACTTTTCTCAGCGTTACAGGGAGGACAAAGTGTTAGTAAATTAGATTTATCTAATGCATATAATCAGTTAGTCTTAGATGATTCAACTAGAGAATTATTAGCATGGAGCACACCTTATGGTATTTATTTAGTAAACCGCTTACCTTTCGGAACTAAGCCAGCTTGTGCTATTTTCCAAAGAATAATTGAGAAAACTTTACAAGGAATTGGGGGAACGGTTAATTTGTTAGATGATATTTTGGTCACTGGTAGAAATGAACAAGAGCATTTAAAGAATTTAAAAGCAGTTTTGGAAAGATTACAGACTGCTGGGTTTCGTGTTAATTTAAAGATGTGTGAATTTTTCAAAGACAGCATTAAATATCTAGGACACACTATCAGTAAAAATGGTTTGCAAAAAGATAATACCAAAGTTAAAGCAATTTTGGATTTTCCTAAACCACGTAATGTTAATGATGTTCGAATATTTTGTGGGATGGTTAATTATTATTCAAAATTTATTCCAGATTTATCAAAGAAAAAGAAACCTTTGTATGATTTGTTACAAAAAGATGTAGATTTCAAATGGTCTACCAAATGCCAACAAGCCTTTGAAAATGCTAAGAGAGAATTAACATCAGACCGAGTTCTGATTCATTTTGATAGGTCTAAACCTTTAAGATTATCATGTGATGCTAGTCAAAATGGGATAGGGGCTGTATTATCACATGTATTGGACGACAAATCAGACAGACCAATTTGTTTTATATCCAGAGATTTTAGTCCAGTGGAGAAAAATTATTCAATGATACATAAAGAAGCTTTAGCCATTTATTGGGCATGTCAAAAGCTTTATCAGTACCTGGTAGGGACTAAATTTGAATTGGTAAGTGATCATAAACCACTATTAGCTTTATTTGGAGAAAACAGTACTTTACCACCTATGGTGGCAGGAAGGCTCCAAAGGTGGTCACTATTTTTATCAGGGTTTAACTATACTTTTCGACATGTAAAAGGTAACCTAAACACACAGGCAGATGCTTTATCCAAATACCCAGTATTTGATAACAAGTTGTTAGAACCCGAAGAATATGATTATGTCCATTTTATCGAAAATGATGTTCCGATTGATTTGTTTAAAGTTCGATCTGAAACTAGAAGAGACCCAATTTTAAGAAAATTGTTTAATTTGCATGGATTCCCTAAAAATGTTACTGATGGTGAGATTAAAAAGTATTTTAGTCGTAAAGATGAATTAAATGTGGATAAGGGTGTAATAATGTGGGGCTATCGTGTTGTGATCCCAACAAAGTATAGAAAACATCTGCTTAATGAACTTCATAGTACTCATGAAGGTATAGTTAAAATGAAATGTAATGCTAGGGCTTATTTTTGGTGGCCTGGCTTAGATTCGGATATTGCGAATTTTGTCAAAAGTTGTAGCGTTTGTTCTGAATCTAGACCAGAGCCTAAGAAATGCAAAATCATTTCAGGGAACAAAGCTAATTACCCGTTTGAAAGAGTCCATGCAGATTTTTTAGGTCCTATAAAGGGGAAAATGATTTGAATAACTGTAGATGCATATTCTAAATGGGTCGAAGCATTTGTTATGAAGAATATGGAGGCTAAAACATGCGTTGAAAAGTTTAGGGAGTGTTTTGCTCGTTTCGGTTTACCTAAAATTGTGGAAACTGATAATGGAAGACAGTTTGAATCAGGAGAATTGATTAATTTTTTTCAAATGAATGGGGTAAAATTTCTAACATCTCCACCATTTCATCCGGCTACTAATGGACTTGCTGAGAATGCTGTGAAAAACTTTAAACTTAGCTTAGGTAAATTATTAAAATCACCAACTAATAGAAATGTAAGCTTTGAAACTTTAATGAATAGGTACCTTTTCCACTATAGAAATTCAGTTCACATGACAACAGGGGTTACACCCAGTAGTTTAATTTTTAAAAATAAAGTTAGAACTAGATTAGATTTGTTGAAAGATACAAATAAATCGGGTATGGTGGTTACTAAGGGTACCAGAGAGGAAGTATTCAAAGAAGGGGATAGAGTATTGTGTAGAGATTACCGAAATCCAAACAAGAAGGGTTGGGTTCATTGCACAATAGATGAAGTGTTGGGTGATAGAATATATATGTGTAAACTAATTAATGAGGATTTAATTTGGAAAAGACATTTGGATCAAATTATTGCAGATAAAAGTACTTATGATTCTGGAAGTTATATAAATAAAAAGGACAGTAACAACTTCAGTTCAAATTTTGATACTACTAATTTTAATAACAGGAGAATTATGGATAATGTTGATAACCAGTTTAGAGATAATGAACTTCCATCTCCAAATACGGATGTTGATGTACCATCAGACGAACCTCAAAATGATACTGCAATTCCTGATCAAAATATATCATTAAAACCAACAATCTCTCATCCAAATGAATTAAAATGTAATAGAGACAATAGTGATTCACAACCAGTAAAATTAAATATACATGAACGTCCTAGGCGTCATATAAAACCAGTTGTACGTCTTAACTTGTAGAGGAGGGTATTGTAATGTATTCTCACTCCATATATCAACCTTCATATGTTTTATATTTATTGTTCAACTGAACTTGATATAATATTTATTTGTGTAACTTACTTATGTGGATCTGGCAAATTCCACGGTTGTAAAAATTGTAATAAAGATGCTGTGAATACGCGAATTTTGTGTCTATTTTATTTATCTTAATGGATTCGTATGAATTACTTAATTATGTCTAGTAAAGACACTACACTAATCAAGAATCTTTGAATGTAGACATTACGTCTGGAAAGTTACTTCGCGACAACAGTCGCCAAAAATGATTGAGGTGGTAACCTCTGGATTCATTAATGAAACTGTGTCATTTTCTAAACAAATTAAGTGCCCTGAATGCAAGGGAAAACATTTATTGACTGAATGTGAATTATTTAAAAATAAATCATTAGAGGTTAAAAAGAAAACTTTAAAGGGTATGGTTAATTTTTTATTTGTCTCAAAAATGCAGGGCACATAGCCAAAAATGGCAGAAAATTCGTTAAATGCACTAATTGTTCAAAACGGCATTATAGAATTTTATGTCCTGAAAAGGCGAAACCACAAGAAAATAATGAAAGCATGTCTTTGTCAAATAAAACTTGTAATCGTGCAGTGTTAATGCAGACCTTAATTGTCCGTTTAGAGCTTGAAGTTCAAAATAAACACATGTTTGTACGTTGTTTAATCGATTCCGGATCTGAACGATCTTATTTAACTAAAGATATTATTAATCTTATGGGATATAAAGCTATGGGAGAAGAAAAAATGATTCACGGCCTTTTTGGTGGGATTCAAGAAACACACCTTCATAAGCGATATAAAATACATTTAAGTAATTTATAAAATACATGTAAATGTAATTTTGATGTCTATGATCAAGACAAAATATGTACTGAAGTTCCCAAAATAAAAAACGGGCCTTGGATAAAGGAAGCTAAAAGAAGTGGCATAATATTATCAGATTAGGATGCATATACAGGGAATCAAAAAATTACAAATGAACAGGAAATAAGCTTACTTATTGGAGCTGATTTTTATGGAAAATTATTGACGGGGAAAATTAAATTCTTAAACCGTAATGTAACTGCTATACATAGAAAACTAGGGTGGACATTAATGGGGAAAACTAACGAAGAAGATACAAATGATTCTACGAAAGTTGTTTTATTGATGCACGTAAGTGAAGCCAAATTAACAGATTTATGCAGATTAGATACTTTAGGAATTCTTGATCCAGGTGATAAAGAATCCAGTTTAGAACTTGAACAGATTGTAAAAGACCATTTCAACAGAAATATTCAAATAAACAATGAAGGACGTTATGAAGTTAATCTTTCCTGTATTGTGGGTCATCCCCCTCTCCCCAGTGGTCGGAAAATTGCAGAACGTAGATTGAAAAACTGCGTAGATTCCTTAAAAAAATCCGACAATTTAGATGTCTATGAAGTGGTCTTTAGGCTACAAGAAGGTATTATTGAAGAGGTCAATCAATTCCAGGAACGGAAGCCGAATTTTTTTGCCACACAGAGCGATCATAAAAGAAAATTCAACAACCCGAATACGCCCAGTTTTTGATGGATCCGCTAAGGAAAAGGGCTCGCCCTTAATTAACGATTGTTTATTGAAAGGTCCCATTTTAGTAGAACTTATTACCTCATTGATAAATCGGTTCCGATTGAAGAAAATTGATGTAATATCAGACATAAGAAAAGCCTTTTAACAGATTAGTTTAAATGAAAATGACAGAGCTTTTTAAAATTTTTTATGGTGGAAAGAGGGACATTCTGAAAATCAAAAAAATTTCCAACATCGAAGAGTAGTTTTCGGACTTACTTGCAGTCCCTATTTGTTGGGAGCAACTTTGCAATACCCCTTAAAAAAGTCACCTCCCTCTATGCATGAAACTGCTTCTAGACTTTCGGAATCCTTTTATATTGATAATTGTGTCATTAGTGTTGACAATGAGGAACAACTCAATAGTTTTATAACAGAGACTAAATATATTCTTAGCCAAGCTAAATTTGACCTGAGAGGATGGGAACATAGTTATTCTGATTCCTCAATTCTTCTATTAGAAAACAAAATTGTCCCAGTTTTACGCTTACGCTGGATATTACCATTTGATGTTCTTTCCATAGATGTAAGAGAAATTAGTAAATATGATGAACCTGTCACTAAAAGGAAAATATTATCAGATATTCAAAAAATTTTCGACCCCATCGGTTATACCATTCCAGTAACCCTTTTCCCAAAAATGTTATTACAAGACTTGTGGAAACAGAAAATAACTTGGGACTCTGAATTACCAACATCAATAGCCCAAAAATTTCAGAAATGAAAAAATAAATTGAGCTCTCTTAAAGACATTGTTATACCAAGATGTTTGTTAGACGATCCAGATAAAATCAAAGATTTAGGCTTAAATGTATTCTGTGACGCGAGCAAAGTAACCTATGCTACATGCATATATTTACGTAATGAAAATGAAAATTCAACATCATGTCAATTAATCCAAGCACGATGTAGAGTAGCCCTCTGAAATATATTACAATCCCTAGATTAGAGCTCCTTGCATGTACGATTGGTGCTCGATTGTCTAAAGGGGTTAAGTCCGACTTAAAATTAGGAAATATTCCAACTTTTTTCTTGTCAGATTCTAGTAATGCGTTATATTGGATAAAGAAAAGTGAAAATTGGGCTCCCTTCGTGTTTAATCGTGTAAAAGAAATTAAACCACTTGGTAATCCAGAAAATTAGCACTATGTGCCTGGAACTCTTAACCTGGCCGATCTACCTTCCCGTGGATGCTTTGCTGAATCTCTTAAACAATCCCTCTGGTGGGAGGATCCTGATTGGTTGAAAAAACCTCAAAAATTTTGGCCTAAAGATAGTTCAAATACCGACATAGAAATCATTAACGCAGAAAAAAGAAAGACAGTGATCAATGCGGTAAATATATCTCAAAGCCCGATTGAATTATATGAATCTGATATATCTTCTATTATAATCAAAATCGAAATCCGACATGCATTTTTTTTATTTGCTTGGCGAAAGAATTGTGTTTAATTTTTAATATCGTTTCGTAGCTGTTTCGTAGCTTCATAACCTCCGCTTCACTCAGACAATTGGCGCTTAACCAATTTTGTTTTATATTGTTCATTCTTGAAAGACTTTTTTAGGTGAATTCGCAATTATGTAAATATGTAGCACCTATAGTTGTCATCCAGTTCATCCGACCGCATATAACAACGCAAAAACTACCGAAACGAATCGTTTGAAATTTAAAAAATATCATTATTACATAATTTTGTCGAGTCATTTCAAATTTTATGAAAATCGGATGCATAGATCAATTACAGGGACAATCAAAAGTATTCCATTACATTACGGTCAATGGGGAAAAAATTTCGAATGCATTTTAATCATTTGAAATTTAAAATTCATAATTATTACACAATGTTGTCGAGTTATTTCAAATTTTATCAAAATCAGATGCATAGTTCAATTACAGGGACAATCAAAAGTATTCCGTTACATTACGGTCAATGGGGAAAATTTTTTCAAATGCATTTTAATGGAGTTACTCTCATTCGAACATAATAAAATTGATATGCGTCTATAAAGTACATGTTGTAATATACATTTTGTATAATCTGTAGTGCAAAGAACATTTGTTATTGATTTACAAGGTCACATAAAAGTATTCCATTACATAATGGTTTAGGGAGAACATTGTTAGGTGCACATTTTAATTGTAGTTAACTATTTATAATTTTATGAGATTGATATATGAGAGAGATACTTTTAAAAATTCTTTATCGTACGAACGCACCCCATTTGCTACGCTTCACGAGCAATTTCCAACTTGTTTATTGTAGTGTTACATATAAAGAAGAATTATTTATTTAAAAATTAAATGTATATTCAGTGCTTCTGAGAACAATGCAAACTTGCACTGTCTTGCTTATGGAATGTTAAATGTAATCAATAAAACAATGATAAAAGTAAATTAAATACACATTTAAAAATATATATTTAAAGTTTGTGACAACAAAGCAAACTTAGAAGGACTTATCACTAAAATGTTAAATCTAATCAATAAAACTTTCGAAATGTTCCATTAAAGTTGTAAACTTGCTTGAATTTCTTTCATTTGTCATTACTTTTTATTGGAACAAAAGCGTCAATATTAAACTTCAAGTTAAGCTTGTTAGTTGAATTTAGAACTGTTAAATCAATTTAATGGAAATACTTAAGTAAACATTTTTAATGTTTCAGCGGTCACAACAAATAGTTCGACTTTTAAATTTAAAACATTTTTAATGAAAGTTATTAAAAAAAGAGAGATCCATTAATTTTAACAGCAGTATCATTAAAATAAAAGATGAAGGTTTTGTGGATTATTGTTATTCAAAATATAAAATAAAATGCAAACATCTTTTTATTTTCTACGCTGTTATAAATAAATCCCTGGATTCACGGTAAAACTATTGGAAGCAAATTTGTCAGACTTTTTTCTTTCCATTAGTAGATTTTTCGTTTTGGGAAATAAAGGAAGATAAAACTCCGTTTTAAGAAACGATAACTTTCATTAGAAAATTGGTTTAACAACTGGCTGATGGGCCATCTATGGAACAGTTTAGAAGCACCTCATATATTGACCGAGGGAAAAAATAGTTTTCTCAGGATGACTCGAACTGACAACCTTCTGTGTGGGCGTCCGCTTGCTCTAACTACCACGCTATAGAGTCTTCGATTGCGTGTGATTCTAAAGTCATATAAAGAATTGTACAAAGTGTTTATATTTTTTAAAGCTGTATTGTAATTTTATCGATTCTGTTAAAGTTGTCGCACGTTTTAATTAATAAAGCTAATTTATTATTATGATTTTTTTATGGTTAATAAGTAATTATAATATGGCTTGAATACATAATTAGAGAAATTTTCATTCCTCGAAGAATGATTAGAATATGATATGGATAATTTGTTAAAAAGAAAGATATTGGTATCGGTACACTTGCAATTCAGCAGTACGATACAAATAAAGAACCAGGATTATTTATTTAGTTTTCTTCATTTCTGGCAAACAACATGTCAGTTTTCTAAACATTCAAAATAAATTGCAATAGATAACAGAGTATCTCCGTTTTTAACTTCCATCTCTCTCCATTTCGTCATTTTCAGAAAATATGGTCAGAAAATTTCCGACATTTAACGGAAAATGCTCTTTTCTCATGAAAAGGATTTTTTCTGTGAAATTAAGGAAAAATATATCTGTTAATTTCAGGTTATTTTTAACAGTGTAACTTTTAATAAAATTGTCAGAAATGTGAAATTTGTAAAACAATGTTCGAAAAAAAAAGGTAGTCAATTATAAAATGTTTTCAAACGAACTAACAAATACCCATTATCTATCAAGTTTAATTTTTTCTTTAAAAATACGTTTGTGATTTATTATACAGTGTGTCCCATCTAAATAAAGCCACCATGATTTTGTACCGTTATTCAACAGGAAACAAAGATATCTGAACGAAACAAATATATTAAGAAAGGCTATGCAGAAATGCATATTTACAAGGAATAACTCACCCCCTGCTCCCTTTGGTCAGGAAAAAAAATGAATGAACTAGTTGCCATTGACGTTTAAAGCTCTACTGGGGATGCACCACACATTTTCTTGGAAATTTAGATAAAGATACCAGGCAGGCCATTCTATGACACGTCCCTAATTATCCATTTAATTGTCCTTAAAACTATTCCTCAGAGGATTTTTTAAAAGTTATGGGGCCGTTTTCTGGCTGGAAATTTCAATTTTTGTCAATTTCTTCCGAAGGATTCGCATTAGCATGCGGATCATTTCGCTAGATAAATTTGCCTCTTAATTTTTTTTAATAAAGACGAAATTATTTAAACATTGACTTTTCCGTCGTGAATGTTTAATAATTTTGTATATGTGGACATGAATTTCAAAACTTGCATTATCCGAAATTTTAAAAATCGATTTTATCTATCAATCAGTATTGTTGGTAAACATGCTTAAAAAAAAAAAAAAAAAAAAAAAAAAAAAAAAAAAAAAAACAATGAATAACAATGCAGTCAAGGATTTTTTGCGATTTCCTAAAATTTAATTTTCTGAAATTCAAATTTTAAAACTTACGTCCTTACATAAATATATTATCCTCTATATGTTTACATAACTTTCTAAACTAAAAAGTGTCTGATCGGATCTGGCCCTAACTGTGGCCGAAAAGCTCTACTCTCGAAGTTGAGCTTTCTGAGGTACTGGATTCGAACACAAATACGCCCGCCGACCTAATCATTCAAAGTTTACCGTGTTCTGTTTCCAACCTTCGGTATCCTTGTGAAACTTCGCGTTAGGTTCCTTTAAAAAATACCCCCACAAAGGTATCGTCGTTCCTCCCGGACCTATATTCCTCGTGTAGATTATTGGCCTTCCTAAGTATAACAATGAAAACCGAGCTGATAGGTCAGTTACAGTGGGAAATAAGGTTTGTGATGCTTAAATGTCTTATTTTTACTCACAACAGGAACAAATTGGTCAGTTAAAAATAATAATAAAATGTACTCAAAACTTTTCCTTTTATCCACGTTCCTGGTCAATGATAAAGATGTCGATCGTCTGACTGCTTGGTTAAGTTAAACATGGATGTTCCTCTAAGTTTTATGTCTACTAAAGTTTAATAATATTGAAAAAAAACAGATATAAAAAATTATTTTATGTTTCAGGAATGCAATATTTTGTATTCATGCATCAGAAGTTCAAGAATTTCCAGTATTTATAGCCGAAAATACCCATTTTATTTTATGATATTTTTGAAAAGATTAATTTTTTTTAAATCTGGAAAATGAGTAAATACTTTTATATAAAATTAACTTTTAATTTTTATTCATACTTATCATTTTTTATAAACACTAAATTTCTAAATTTACTTTATTAAATATATCTTCATAATTTTTTTTATAAAATAATTTTTTCAACATAAATTTAAGGTTTATTTCGTTTTCAACAAATATATCTACTGCTCTTTTTACTTAAGAAAAGTTCTGTAAACGATCTCTCAAGTTCAATAGACAGTAGTTTATCATGATTATTTTTTATTTATTTCCTCCAAAAAATAAATGTTATCAACCACAATTAGCAAGGGATTCTCTTAAAAGTATTTTTTTCTTTCAGTTTTATTATTGCTCGCTGCAATACATGCATTAAATCATTCTACTGCAAGTCTGCCTTATCAATAATTAATCTGCTTTTTTGGTCCTCTGAGAATACAAAATATATATGGTAGATATTGTGTAATGCACAACCTAAAAAGGCACTAAACATCTAAGTGTTGCCAAGATATTTTTTTAATCATAACATACTCAGGTGAACTATGAGTCTGTATTTTAAATAAATAAAATAGATTTATTGAACTGTTTAAATTTTCTTTACATACTTACTGCCAAAAAGCAAGGTCTCTCATCTCCCAGAGAGACATGCAATTTTTATTGAATTTCTGTATAAAAGGAAATAGTTTTGAAGCGTAATAAATGAAATAATTTTGAGCATAAGAAAAAAAATCAATGACAGTTTCACAATAAAAATCCGTATCCATGTTCATTGTTGACAGTTGGCTGGTTGATAGATACTCATGTTACTTAATTACCAAAGACTAAGAAAAGTTGAAATTTTTTAAGTGCCAGAAAAAATTGTTTGGAAGATTAAATAATTTTTTTTATTAACTAATTCACTGGAAAATGAAACTCTGTCTATCCATGATCGTATTTGGCTATTTTTGAGTGATGTTTGTCATTTTGCATTGAAGAAGTTAACTATTCATTAAAAAAAGAATCAGACAAATTTAGCAAAAAATTAAAGATAATACCACTTTTACATAATAAAAACTGAATAGAAAAAAACTATAAAATTAAACATTAAAACATTAGACAAATTAATATCCTTACCTTTAATTCCAACAAGAAATTATAATCATAAATTAACAATGCGTTTTAGATTTTGATTTAAAATAGCATTTGTCAATTATTTTTCAGGATTTAAATACTTTAAAGATAGTCTTTTTAAATTTATAGTAGGTAAAATTAACTAGTAAAACTATTAAATAAGTAACAAAATTAGTCGCTCAGGCTGAATCAGTCGTTGACTGAAATGAAATGAACATATATACATTACAAGAAGATTTTTAAAAGGATACGATAGCAAAGTTGTGGAATATTTTCATGTTTGTTTTGAGAATATTTTAATCAATCTAACAGGTATGTATTGGAAAACTCTAAATTGGTATTTCTGTACCATAAATTAATGATTATTTTTTAATTTTTTCACTTTTAATTATAAATTTTTATTTGGTTTTACAAATTTAGATTTATGTTTTGGGTATAATAGATTGACAGAAGTTATCAGATGAGTTTCATGCGTTATTGAAAGTGAACAAAACTGCTTGTGTGTAAAATATTAACAAATCTTTTATTTCTTAAAAATTTTATCCCAATGTGGGAACCTACTTCAAACATTTATTCAAACTTCATACACCCTGTTTTCAAAATTATTAAATTATATAACAATACTTTTATATTTTGATACAAACTCTCTAATGTACACAAAAATTGTAGCTGTTATGTGATAGTCAGTTTTCGCTGTAACCTTTGAGCGAAATTTTCAAAAATCTGATTAACAAAGTACTTTTCTTTCATTGTTTTTGAAAATTTTTTCATATACTTTAACTGCTTGTTTAATTATATTATTTTTAATACCTTTCGCAAAACATACAGGAATTTATTGATAAAAAAGAAACTGTACTTTCGTTTTGCGAAAATAACATTTAAAAAGTTTAATGTAGTGA
The DNA here is from genome assembly GCA_964019185.1 of Maratus speculifer. Classification (NCBI taxonomy): domain Eukaryota; kingdom Metazoa; phylum Arthropoda; class Arachnida; order Araneae; family Salticidae; genus Maratus; species Maratus speculifer. Next base: position 3,541,702 of record OZ025294.1, on the reverse strand, counting down.
AATTTATAAATTGCAAGAAAACATTTATTACAGCCTATTTATTCGTTATGAATTAGTACTTCAATGAACAATCTATCAACATTGCAGTTATGGGTTCTGTAAGATCTATATAATCGACTGCAAAAAAATTTAGCTTCACAGTTATTTCAGTGTATTTTAAATCGGAATTCATTTAATACCCAAATTATATTTTCTATAACACTTTTAAGTATGTTAGAATTTGGAGTCTGAAGGAATTGTCATGTTAAACTATTATAGAAATTCTTATATTTTAAAACTTAAGGGGTTGTCTGAAATGGAATGATGAGGTCGGGAATAACCCTTTACAACAAGAATTTTTCGACATTTATAAAAGAAAGTGATATTTTAAATATATTTATCGGTTATATAATGAGAAGAATAATAAAAAAAACGTAAATTTCAAATTTTCAGCTAAAAGTTTAGATTTTGGGGAGTGTGCCATGAGCGCACATTTAGAATTTCAATATATTGAATTGCTTTATTTTCCAACTGAATGGGCTTAAATTAATTTTATCTGCTTAACACTCTGCAACTTTTTTATATTAATATTGTTAAGTTTTCAATAAAATTAATCAAATTACATCAAATGTATTAATTAAAGCAGGAACAAATTGTTCATAAAATATCTGAATGAGAGCATATAAAAGTACGATGATTTCTAACAAAAAAGGACTTTTATAATAGAAAAAAATTCCCAATTCAAACATTCTTTTATCTTAGATGTGAAATCCAAATATCTAAATTACATAGGCACAATATAATTCCAGCCAGCTACAATTGTATAGTTACGATTCCCTCTCATATTACATTAAATAGCCAGAGAAGTTTCAAATCTAGGAAGCTACTTGAATAGTATCGGATATTTAATTAACCGTTAAATTATTCATCTGTTTTAATAACTGTTAAAATAGTAGTTTTATTGCAATCCAGATATTAAGGTACCAATTTGAATTGATCTGAAATACGGAAATACTAAAACGTGTTGTGCAACAAATGATATTCAATATTCAAATAAAGATAAACTATCTACTACATCTCAGTTTTGCATTATAATACATGTTTGTTATTAATAGAAAATAAAGAAGTTCTTTTTTTCTAATTTTTGTTTCTTAGAGAGGCAGATCATATTAATGAGTTTTTCTAAGTTACAAATCCACAGCAAAAGAATTTTACAAAAATACCAATTATAACAGAAGTTCTAGTTAAAATTATATCGCATAAAAGCACTTGTTGTAATGGTATAGGCCAATTTTGAAGCTGATTTTCTAAAAATTTATCTATTAGAATTCCGTTTTCTCTCCTTTAAAAACGAATTATAATAGAATCTTGAAATTATGTATATTCTTAGTTTACATGCGTTAATGTATGCAGAAACTCAATCTAGTCTGATTTTTGTTTCTTGCTGCAACACCTTTATTGAAGTGTATGCACATGATTCACAAATGAATTGTTCAAACTGTTCCAACGTTTGACGATTCTTAAAATAAACAGCGTCTTTTAAATATCCGCACAAAGATAAGTCAAATGGATTGAGATCCGGATAATATGTTGGCCAATCCATACAAATGCCTGTCACTCGGGAAAAATAATGACTCTCTCACTGAAGCAATCATCGAGGAACTCAAACATTGCAGTAGTATAGTGCAGTCGGGCTCCATTTTGCATAAACCATGAATTCTCTAGTGCATCCTCTAAAGCATGAAGTGTGGCAATAAATTGCTGTAAAATTTCAATATATCGAGATGAGTTAATTGTTACCCTCCTGAAAAAGAGCCCAATTACTGGACAGTATAGCCCACATTGTAACTTTTGCAGATGGTAGTGGTTTTGCAAGACACACAAACGGGTTTTCAATGTCCAATACCCACCTGTTTTGTTCGTTTACAAATCCCTCTAAATGAAAATGGGCCTCATCTTTGAACCATGCATAGCCCACTCTAATTTATTTTTATCAATCATCTGAAGTAACCCATTTGCAAAAACTTCTCTTTATCGCAGAACTGTATTTGTGATCGCTTGATGACATTTTATGTTATAGCAAATTATCTTTAACGTGCCATGTGCTTGTACAGCCACCTATTAGATAATATTGAAATTTTTTTTTAATTGGTGTATAACACATTCCAAATCTATCTGTTTAACATTCCACTTTTCACATTTCTACCCCTCACTGTTTCGAAGTTATGTCATTTCAAAGTTAAGAAGCCCTATTAGAATACTCTGTATGCTCAGATGCAGGAAAACGGTTTAAATCATACAATTCAAAGTTTCAGAATTCGATAAAATTCAGTGTTAGATTAATGAAGTTCATTGTTTTACCTGTTAGTGTAATAGGTGTTTTTTACTAAGTATCCTTTTCAGAACAAGGGAATTGTATAAAATTTTTAATTTCATAACTTTTAAAAATATTATTACTGATCTAAACAATTCTTAAAATATTTTTTTACATATTTAAAATAATCTTTTAATTAGAATTATATATCTATGATTAATGCTTTAGGGATTTACAATTAAAAACTGTTCCAAAGGACACACTTTATAATAAATGCAATAAATTCACACGCGGACTGACAAAAAATAAGCAGTAAAATTATTATAAACTTATTTTCAATAAATTTATTATAAATTTATTTTATTTTCATTGCTAAGTTTCAAAATGTAATACTTTTCATCGTGAAATTTTAACAGTGCAATCACTTCTAAATTTTAATATATAAATATATATATATACATATATATCCCTCACACAATATTAGTTTGTAAACTGTATGAAATATACATGTATTTTGTAATGTATGCAATTTATTCGATCATCTAGTTACGTTTTGGAATGGACATCCTCTTGTCTTGCATATTTGTTCTGCACCATGTTGGGACTGCAAAACTTTACTGGGCATTCTCTAATGAACAATTTAATTTGGTATTAGATTGGATATAAATTTGATGAACATACCTACGTTTAGAAACAAACAGCAAAAAATAGACGACATCTCTACGTTTAGGTTATGCGGTACTAATGTTGTATTTTATCAAACTTTTATATATATATAATCCAAACAAATACGCGCTTATTTTTCTAAAGTGGATAGACGCGTGGGACAAATCTCATCCCACTTTGTAGCCCATTATATTTTTGACTAAAGATGATTATTTAAAGATCGGCTGTTCTGTATTGTAAAATGCGTAAGTACCAATTCTTTTTAAGGGGAAAAAGATGCGTTTAAGGTTTATTTTCAGATTTTAAAGCAGTTTCCAGGAACATACGAAAGAAACACTGCACACAGGTCAGCGTTTAAATTCGGCAACTCTTCCCTCCCCGCCTTAGGAACTAATTCACGAAATTCTATCAAACTTCAGATTCATTTAGACCGTGATATATATTTAGTATTCTTTAGCTTTTGGAAAAAAAACGCTGACCAGGTGGTGTTTCTTTCTAGCTTTTTGCTTACGATTTTTGCAACGAATATTAGAAACAAATGCACGGATATTCATCAAACTTCAAACACCGAAGACGGAGAAACACCGAAATTACTGGCGATAAATTTATAAATAATCTAAAAACCTTTGTAAAATCACCATAAAAAAAGAAAATTAAACAGTTTAATTAAACTGTTTAATTTTCTTTTTTTTTTTGGTGATTTTACTAAGTTTTTTAGATTATTCATGACATAAGTTGTTGTTTATTGAACTTTGGTGTAAGTCATCTAATAGGCGACACTGCTCTGCTTCTTTTATTTGGAAGTATTAACATGTATGATATGGAGGAAAGTTTTCGGATTGCCACATCCAACTATTTGTTATTCTTCGTGGTATTTTATACAAAATTAAAAAGCAAATTATTGCATTAACGCACTCATATTATAAAATGGTGGAAAATATGCTAGATTTTTTTTGAAAGAATTGTAACTATACTACATATGCATGTCTTAATGATATTGGAATATCTCAAATTAGATTTTAAAAACTGCTGTAATAATAAATTACTAATATTAAAAATTTTTAATAATATATGTACCACATAATTTTAATGTAATATTTTCTGATACTACTTTCAGGGTTAAAAATCTGCCTTAAGGCCTACATTCTTTTCTATATCATAATGAAAATTGGCAGTATTTACATCCAAAATTATGATTTAAATTTCGGAATAAAAATTCGGAATAAAAAGTTTTTAAATAACTATTTGTATATACATAACATTTTACGAAGTTTTTTAAATTTAGAAAATAGATTTTCATTATGTTCGTTATAGCTTTCATACTGAAATTCTACGTCTATGTTTATGATAATTTTTATCACTAATGCATAGATCATAAAAGTGTTTGAAGACAAAATGGAAGTAAAATGTAAATTTAATTTACCTGAAAAGAAGCAGAAAATGAAAGCATAAAAATGTGTATTATGCTCCTGAAAGTAGTATAAAGCATTTTACTTTCGTTGAACAACAGAAATATACTATTATGTCTATAATAAAAATATGCTCATAATGTTTATCAAAAACTCCGTGTATCTTTTCCTTTCTGAAATTAGAAATAAACTGAGCTAGTAAAATTGTTCATGACTTGAATACGAAATTATAAAGGTTTCTGTCAAGATTTAATACTAGTTAAAATGTATGTATATCTTTAAAATAATGCTTCATTAGAAGAATAGTCGCTGAAAGGGAATTATATTTTCTCTTAGTGAAGGTTAGAGAAACGTAATTTTATTTTATTAGCTACATGAAAATTTTCTGTTACTATGTTCAATAAAAATTCTGCTATGCATGTTTAGTTTTAATATAAATTTTGAATATTATATAATACATATATTTGGATATTTAGAAAATAATACTGAATATCATGCAAAAATGAATAATTTGAAATAGAAATAATTTATCTTTGAAGTTAAGAACTTAACAGAATTTAGATTTTTTGTTTAATATATATTTAAAGAAATTAAAACTGATATTACTATCAGACATAATGGTTGGATAAAATAGAATCATGCAGACTTTTCTCGGCAAAAGAGATGATTAAAATCCAGGTGTTATTATCTGTTTCACGTTTAATATTCATTAATTGACATTTTAAAAATACATTGAACTTCATATTTTCATATTTTATCACATTTTCCATACTTAAAATATATTTTTAGTAGTATTTATAATTTTTTAACCACTTAAAAGGCGCCGAGACTTTTCAATTTAGAAAATAGATTTTCATTATGTCCGTTATAGCTTTCATACTGAATTGCTACGCCTATGTTTATAATCATTTTCATCACTATGTAAACTTATGCACAGATCATAAAAGTATTTGAAGATAAAATGGCAGTAAAATGTAAATTTAACTTACCTGAAAAGAAGCAGAAAATGAAATCATAAAAATGTGTATTATGCTGCGTAAAGCTGCATATAACACGTTTTACTTTCACTGAACAACAAGAATATACTAATATGTGTATAATAAAAATATGCTCATGATGTTTATCAACAACTCGGTGTATCTTTTCATTTCTGAAATTAAAAATAAACTCAACTAGTAAAATTGTTCATGACTTGAATACGACGTTATAAAAGTTTCTGTCGATGTTTTATACTAGTAAAAATTTATCTCCAAAATAATGCTTCATTAGAAGCATATTCTCTGAAAAGGAATTAAATTTTCTCATAATGAAGGTTGGAGAAACGTAATTTTATTTTATTAGGTACATGAAATTACACTGTTACTATATTCAATAAAAATTCTGCTATGCATGTTTAGTTTTGATATAAATTTTGTATATTATGTAACACATTTATATGGATATTTAGAAAATAGTTCCGAATATCATGCGAAAAAGAATAATTTGAATGAGAAAAAGAAATATTTTTTTATCTTTGAGGTTAAGAATTTAACAGAATTTATACTTTTTGTCTAATATATATTTAAAAAAAATAAAATTGATATTAATATCAGACATAATGGTTGGATAAAATATAATCATGTAGACTTTTTTTGCAAAAGTGAGGCGTATAATTCACGTGTTATTATCTGTTTCATGTTTAATATTCATTAATTGACAGTTTAAAAATAAATTGAACTTCATATTTTCAGATTTTATAATATTTTCCATACTTAAAATACATTATTTAGTGGTATTTGTAACATTTTGACCACTTAAAAGGCGCCGAGAAGTTAGAAATAAGCCGACCGGCCAGTAGTTGATTATTTCTTTAAAATATTTGTGCCATTTCAATCTGAAATCAGTTTATACATTTCACAATACATAATATTTTTGTTTGAATGTTAGCATCTACAATGTCACATAAATTGTCAGCTGTCTGCTGCATGAGGGAAGCCATTTTATGATTTTTGTTTTTCTTAAAAGTAAAACTTTAGACCATAACAGTTTACTTTAAAACTCAAAGTGTAAACATTTAGTTTTTAATTAGCGATAATAACGATAAGTTAAAGTATCACTTCTCTCTTGCCTATTTCGAATAATCTATATCCATAAAATAACAGATATCTGACTGCCTGTCTGCCTGCCTGACCAAGGATAACGCGAAATTTATAACACCAAGGTCTCCGAAATTTTTGTCATGTGTGGATGCTAACACAGAAAAGTGCACTTCCCAGCCGGATTTTTAAATTTCAATTTAGAATTTTTTAATTAAAACTTACTGGGTAAGAGGCTATTTGAAGCTTTCCAACAAGCTATGGCAACGAAACAGCCAGATTAGAGACTATTTGCAGCACGCCACTAATACGCAGTAAAGTAGCAGCCAGAAAATTTGAACAGGTGTAAATATGGGATTTAATGACTGCATTTTACGGCTGAATGCTCGAAACGAATTGCACACGATTTTTTTAATTTTTCTTGTTTCAATGATTTTGTTTTTCCTGATTGATTTACAATCTATCTTCAAAATCCATCCACGGCACCATTATACAAAAGTAGTAAATTAGGTAATTACTCCTTTTATGTTTTCATAGGGCTTGTTCAGATGCGTAGCGCACGTCGCATACGTGCTCAAAATTATTTTGCATGGAGTAGATCTCATTAAAGGAAGGAAATTTAAAATAATTCAATTAAATTGCATTAGTTTAATAGCTAAAATCAACTACTATATTTCTTTATTCTTCCAAAACATGGTTTTCGCAACAGAAATAACATCTGTGTTCACTCAGATAAAATTTAAAATTTTCTAAAATTCACAAAATTCTGCAGATAAAATTTTAATTTTTTTTTCTATTTTGGTATGAAATATTTTAAATATTCACAATTTGTTTCAAAACATCTCTGGTTCCGGGCAACGCCGGGCCGATCAGCTAGTACTTTTTTAAGAATTATTGTTAGTCCAAAGATTGTGCTTTTAAGATTTTTTTTTTTTTTTAGATTGATTGCTTTCGCCTGATCAACCACTGGGAAAATGAATGTAAAAAAAAACTATTCATTTATAATTACATTACTATTTTATTTTAGTGAATTAGATTTTATTTATTAAAGGTTGTATCGATCATGTTATTTTACTTCTAAAACTTAAAAGGAAAGAAATATTATAAAAACTCTACAGCACTTAATTATTAGATCAATTGCTTTTGCGGTTATTTTACGGTTTAAATTTTAACCAATAATGTCACAATAACACCAGAATTTCTAAATTAAAGTTTCTATTGTTAACGTACGTGATAGGAAACCTTTCACTTATTTTTAAATAAATTTGTTCAAAAAAAAATCTGATGTTATTTAATAATTTTTGGGTGCGTTTGTAATTATGTACATATTACGTAACACCTATAATCGTAATTCAGTCTGTCCGTCCGTCTCTCCGTCAGTCCGCATATGATAGCGGAAAAACTACCAAACCAAGTCACTCGAAATTAAAAATTATATGTAGTTGTAGAATTGTTGTAGAATTGTGTTGAGACATTTCAAATTTTATGAAAATCGGATGGATAGCTTAAGTACAAAAATATTCTGCTACATTCCGTTCCATGGGAAAATATAGTTTCAAGTGCATTTTAATGGTATTATACCCTTTCGAACATAATAAAATTGATATCCATCTATGAAGTATACACTAAAATATGCATTTTGTACAATCTGTGGTCCAAAGAATATTTGTTATTAATTTACAGGGTAATACAAAGATATTCTTTTACATAATGGTATAGGCGAAACACTGTTTGGAGCGCGTTTAGATTATATTACACTGTTTAGCATTTTATGAAATTGATATTCGATGCAAAGGTTTACTACAGGTTACTTCCTGTATAATAGAAAGCTGATAGTATTTACAGGGACACACATAAGATTTTGGATACTATACTTTATCCGAAGTACTGTATGCCATTACATGAATGTCTGAATATTTTTATTAAAATCTCGTTATAATACGACGCTAATCATATGCTACGTGTGACGCGCAGCAATTTCCGACTTTTTAAGAACAAATGTACTTTCCGTCTCAAAGGAATAAATTATTTTAAAGTCATAAAAAGCATCTATGGATAGCGTTCATTATTTCAATCTATATAGTTTCTTCGTCCTCATTTTTACATATAGTCGTATTAGACTGCAGGTTGTCTATTAAGCGTATGATAAGTGTGTTTGTTCCATTTAGAATCTGCAGAAGCAGATGTGCCGATGAAACTAACATTTATTTATGGAATTCCCTATTGTACAAGAAAATGCTGAGTGTCTATTGTAGCCGGATAAGTTCTTTTACTCTTTAATCGATATCATGTTACTGATATGGAAATATTCAAATGAAAAATGTTATTTTAGAGGAAACATTTATATAATCGATAGAAATTTCGAAACCTCGTATTTGAAAAATTAAATGAGGTAAATTTTCTACTTATAATAAAATCTGAATAGCAAAGTGGAGGTAACCAATCCGATACGAATCATTCTGGTCTGTGAATCGATCGTAGCTAAACGCCATGTTAGACTTAATGAAAAACACATGCTTATTATACGACAGCTAAATGACAATTTCTTTAATTTGAAATAATGTTTGTTGAACACATGTGAACACAAGGAGAAAATATCTTTTAACATGCTTTGTATTATGTTATACATTTGTCGTCATAATCTTTAGTTATATTATGTATTAAATTCACCATAACGGAAAAAATATACGCAAATTTCCCCAGTTTCTGGGTGATATGTTTAAGCACAAGATTAAAAAATATAGATAAGTAGATAGGGGAGGGGGAGCCTTAGAAGACTGATTAAATATTGATGCAATAAAATAAAAAAGTAAATAAATAAAAAAAGCAAATTTAAAACAAGAATTAAGATTTTTAAGTTTTGTTTCGGGGAAATTTTAGGGAGGGGACATTTAGATAATATTTGTTGGAAATACGAAAAATTGTGAACCTTGTACTTGCATTATTTACTTTTAAATTAATCGTAAAGAAGACTATTTTAATGATTTAAAAAAGAAATATCCATTATAAGGAATTCCTTCTTCATACTTTAACTTATTTTTCTTTCGAACGTGGCGGTGGAAGAGCTTGCTTAACAATTAGGGTTTTGCGTTAGTTATGAGTTTAAAATTTTACTTTCTTAAGATATGATATCTATCTTTATTCAAAATATTATATACATGGCTATTTTAGAGATGAAAGTAAGCCATCATTACAAGTTTGGAAGAAATAAAATAAAAAAAATTGCGAAGTTGTTTAACGTAATAATTTTTGTATTAAAAATGCATAAAAATCTTGTAAACCATTTAATATAATATTGCATAACTTTATTGTATATATTAAAAAATAATATAAAGAAATTAAATTTATTTAAATAACAATTGAACGTAAACGAGCATGTTACTCTTTACGTAATTGTTTGCAGATGTTTTTGTGGAAGTTTCAATAGAAAATCAAATGTAGTATGGCAAAAAGTTTTCCATTTTCTTATAGATATTGAAGCTGACATTATTTCTCATTAAATTAACTCAAAGAAACATACCCACAGAGTGATTATTGGGGTACTTACGAACTGTTCCTATCTACCCCCAAATAGTCTGTTTTGCAGTCAGTCATTATTGCCCCACATAGCCAATCGAGTAAAAATGACAAATCATTACCATTTCTTAATTTTAGAAGAAAATTATTTTAATCAAAAATAATTATTAGTATTTATTGTATAAGTTAAAACACCAAAATTCAAATAATTGAATAAATAAATAAAATTATTCGTTCAGCGAGTTGGAACTGAGATTTTGCTTTTGTGATCAACAAATAGTGTTTTGGCTATTGAGGACAAATAAAATATTTAAGAACTTTAAACATTTTTTTGTCATGTTTATTCAGGTGCTATCATCGTTAATAAAGTTTTGCAGATAAAAAATATATTATAACTAGTGAAAAATTGCGATTTTCACATCTGCTCCATGTTCATATGTGTCCCAGTCTCCCCTATATCTTTAATTTATATACAAATTCTTTAATTTATATACGAATATATAATGCAATATGTAAGTTTGATTCAATTGTAAAAGTTAAACAGATTTTCCTTCTGCTGTGTTAAATTATTGTAATAAGAACAAATGGAAATGAGTTTAGGACAAGTATCTTCCTTGAAATTTCGCATAATGAGATGACGTTATGGCTGTAGTACTTTATACAGAACTGATGTGATTATGTTTATAGGTCAGTAGTTAATAGATTTGAAATTATTGTGGTAAGCAACTGCTGGATTAAGCGTGATTCGAGGAAAATCAGTGACTGAAAAAAAGGATAAAATAAGGACTTTTTGGATTGCGAGCTTACTAAAATGTAATTCTCCCCCTTCAAAAGTAAAAAATAAAAAATAAATAAAAAAAAACTATTATGAAGAATTTTCTTATGATCCAGTTATGTACATAAAAGAAATATGTTAGAAATAATTAATACTCTCAGCACGATGTAAACGGAGCGTTATTATAATAGTGGTTTAAAATTTTTCTTATTCTTCTTATAAAATTCATTCCAAAAAGCTGTGTAACGTCCAGAACAGTTAAAATGTGTTAAAAAGTGCCAAATACTTCAATTATGCTTAGCGAAAAGCAAAACGAAAAATTCAAATAGCACTAATTGATACAAGACTAAAATACGCACCTTTCAATGTCTTAAAATTACCCTGTACGATTATTGCTGTTGTTTATGTGATAGGTTAATTATGGTCATTGCATTTGTAATTATTGTTGAGATAAATAAAAATATTAAGTCGTGACTTAATCGGATACAGATTCATCGGGTACCCTCTAACACATTTTTTAAACAGAGAGAACGTCACTTAGTTGTTAATTTAACAAGATGAAACCCATCGAATTTCGACGGAAGAAAATGTTTAAGTAGGAACTGTTTCATTTATTTATAATAAATAAACGCAGTTAATTACAATATAAAATGCACCTTATATTGGTAAGTCTAACTCTCAAGCAAATGATATTTAACCTAAAGTTAACAAAATACTGTTTCTGTAACATTCAGTTGTAGAAATTAATAAAATTAAACTTTAATCGTATACGTAAGCAGAAAAATATAATAAAGGTTATTTATTAAAATACAGTTATCAATTACTGCTTGTACGCTTGGTATTTCAAAAGGAAAAACAGCAAAATTTATTGAACTCTGACTCAGCCACAGACTTTTTTACCTATGGAAACTTAATCCGACATTCTTTTCATCATTTCAAATTTTACATATGCAGCTCTCTTATATTTTTAACAGAGCACGTATTTTAATTTCAAAATTTTTTCACTTTTTATGAGAGATTGGCAACAAAAAATACAATAATCTCCGGCTTTTTTACCTTTATTTTTTATAGAAATGATGTACTTCTGTTGCCACAATCACAAAAATGGTATTAAAAACTATTAAAAAAAATTAATATCCCAAAAACAAATTAAGATACAGTTTTCAAACATTTTTTTTTCTTTGTATGACGATATAAAAATTGAAAATGTGCGACGTTTAGAAAAATAAAAATTTGTAGTAGCAAAAAAAGCAAAACCAAAATTTCATTTCAAATTTCAACGCGTTACTTTTCGCAAAATGACGTATGCGTTACGCACAGATACGTTTGGCCTTTATAATATCGATAGCTACTACAACTACAACCAATAAAGATAGAACAACAATTAAGAAAAAATGGAAACAAAGAAGAACATTCAGAGTTTGACAAAGGAAATTTCTGAAAAAAAACTGAATACAATTTCATAAATATAAAAACTGGGCTCCATCACTGTAAAATAAGAAAAAAAAATCTCTTAAACTTACAAGGTAAAACTGTCAATTTTGGCGCCATTTTAAAACCGTTTAATTTACAGAAAATATCTGTAATTTTTCATTTAAACAGTTTTTGTGTGAAAAATACCGCTTTTTATGTTAAAATTACGAAATTCAGTTTCTTCTATGAAAAAACTGTTTTTTTTTTTAGTTTGTTCTGTATAAAATGCATTTTTAATCGGTAAAAATTAAATTTTTTTTAACAGTATTATGCATGTGTTGTTGGAAAAGTATACCTAATAGTTAATTGGCGCGGATACGAACATTCCTCACTAATTCATTTACACATGAATTTAAACACTATCCATGTTCAACGTATTTTCCAGGTAAGCAAAAAAGGAATGAATAAATATTTTCTTACCTTTATAGGTATCTGGATGTACCGGTTATTCCAATGTTTTTGCGCACAATTCACGGAAATGCTGTATCATTTTATATTTTAAGTATTAATCCATAGTGGTGTTTAATTAGTGATAATGTGTGGTTTATTATTCATAATACTTCTATTATGTGTGTGTGTGATGATGCTTTGAAAGAACTTCTATTTTTTCGTGAGAAAAGAAAGAAGGAAATAAATTTAATTGAACAGATTAAAACGGAGCAGCTACACTTATTGACTCTCTCAACGAGAGTCTAAGTAAAAGAATGAATATCATAAACACAATTACATTGCAAACATTATTAATTTTAACAAATATATTTTCACATTTTGTTGCAATCACCTAATTAAATTTAATTGGTTGTATTGTTCATATTAAAGACATAAAAGGAAAGTTCACTAAAACGTCTATCAGTCAATTAGAATGTATATATATATATAGAGAGAGAGAGAGTTCTGAAAACAGCGCCTGATGACTGAATTATTAATATCTGTTTTCAGTAATTTCTACATGATACATAGAAAAAACGCGGAATTTAGTATCGAAAATCATTTGTGTGAATTCTCTCTTATTCATGCTTTTCATTCTTATTATACCAGATGGGAACATTGTTAAAACTAATGGTGACACATTGCACCTTTTAGGGGTGAAAGGCTTGTCTCACTGGTGACACCCCTAAAGGAGCCATAAAGGAACGTTTAATTAAGGTGAAAAGATGACACCTTTCATCCAGAGTGCCCAATAATTTAAAAAAAAATACAAACCGATTTTTGGCCCTCGAAGGATTCGAACCCGCAACGTCTGATTGTAAGTTCAGAGCTCTAACCGCTCGGCCATCCAGCTCACCTTCAAAGTCTCCCTGAAATGTTCAAATGTCCTTAAATTCAAAGGTTGCTTTACATAAAAAAGCTCTCCAAAAGTTAGCGATCCGAAATTCTAACTAATTGGGATAGCGCATAGCAGTGATAATCATCGGAGGAAGAAATTACTGTTTTGATCCACCGGTGACGACGAGTTGAAGGGCAAAGATACACGTCACATAGCATACGCAAATGACTAAGGGGTGAAAATCTTCCAACGGTATGCATTGCGCGGCACCCTAATTAGCGTCAATCACCCATTGAGAGGTCAAACGGTACCCCAAACACATTCTCAAGCCAGCGATGTCAAATGGTAACACCTTTTCACCCCTGGGTGCCAAATGCAACTGGTTTGTCACCTTTATTTTTAACAGTGAAAGGATCGTTTGCTATCTTGATTTGGAGATTATTAAATTGGAAAATATCTTTCAATATGCGTAAGACCAAAGAGTGGCCTGGTCAGTCTCGAGTAGTATGTTTGAGGTTTCAAGCAAAAAGAAAGTATTTTTCAAGAAGAAATCTTGTTGTAATATTTGATTTAAGCTAAGAAAAAGAAACTGGATATCCGATTTTCCCCCTGTTCAGCGCATGAAATTACATAGAGCGTTCTAATTCCCATAAAACAACATTTTAATACTTTTAAATCAACAGCTTTCGAATATTTATAATTTTTCACTTTTGACAAGATTTTACATAAAAGATTTTATGTAATTCTTTTTTCAGTAGTTAGAGAGACATAACTAACATTTTATTTTTTCTTTAAGACCTAATGTTATATGCTCTTATGAAATATCCGTTTTCGGTAAAGTGTGTGATTGTTTTTGCAATGAGTTTTAAAAATCTCCGACAACTTTTAGATTTGACGAAGTTCGGAAACGATTTAATATCTCCACTCAGCCTGAAATCAATATAAATTCTGAAATAAATAGCTTTTTAAGTTATATGAGAAGCCATAAATTTTGAACATTACTTTGAGAAAGACAGCTGACAAAAAATCCTTTTCCAAGTTTTTTGAAACTATTAAGCAAGTCACTTTTTAAGAGAAATCGAGAAACATCAATAATAAAAAATCATAATATACTTTAATAAAATGATCGATTGACCAGAAAACTATCAAAATATTTTCATACAGTTCGATAAATGCTTTTCTCAATTGGATACTTCAGGATTCAAAATCGCAAAATTTTATTTTAGATTTATACCATTGCATAAAAATGCAATATCAGTTAGTAAGCACTCTATGGATACACATGTTATATTATTAACTTTTCCTTCGCGAAACTTCCTTTTATTTTTCTTTATATTATGATAAATTACCGACATGTATACTAATTGCCTATTCTTTGATAATATATATCATTAATCCTATTGAATTATCCTAAAATTATTTATGATCTTACTCAATTTAATTAAATGCAACGCTTTTAGTTTATTCCTAAATTGCATCATCATATTTGACTAATTTCTATTAATTAGTGCAAATTCAAATATTTTTAAAAATTGCCTTTTTTTAACTAATTTTTCCAAGATCTTTCGCGCGATTAAATTTTTTTTACTCCTAATGTCCCTACGCCCATTTTACAAAACTCTTTGCAGAAAAATTCTCCTTTGAACTTCAAGCGTAACGTTATGGTTCTTCACTGACCAGACATGCACGACGTCATGATTTGTGTTACTGCGAGGTTGATCAAAAGCACCTATTTTCGATGAAGACAGAGAATTTATCCGATTTGCCACCTGCTAACAATCCTACGCTGTCTGGTAGTTTGTTTATGACATAATTTTTTTCCTTCTAATTTCTTCTAATACCAACTATGATATGTAACATGAAGACCTCTGCTTATACTTAATCGAGGAAACTGTTTTATGAATTATGATAATGTGTTGCGACTAAAGTATAAAAGATTAAAATGATGTGACGCCTTATTTCTTTTTCATGGAGAAACGCGCAGTTCAATTTATATCACTGCTTATGTGTCCACTTCATGATCTGCACTAACTTTGGCAAAGTATCGGTGTTCATCGAAAATGAGTTAACGCTTGATTGAACAGAATTACAATGAAGCCAATTGAATGCTTACACGCCCTGTGTGCCACAACACAACATGCATGTTCTGAAATCATGCAGATTAATTTTGGGTACTAAAGAGACAAATCCAAAAATTAAAAAAAAAATCTTCCGCATTGGCTCATTTTGTTTACATTCAATAAATAAATACTTTTAAATATCTGAATCAGCGTATTTAAAATTTTTTCTTCAAAATTCTTTTTAGGTGCGTTCGTAATTATATAATACGTAGCACCTATAGTGGTCGTTCAGTCCGTCCGTCTGTCCGTCCGTCTGTCCGTCCGTCTGTCCGTCCGTCCGTCCGTCCGTCTGTCCGCATATAACAACGCAAAAACTACCCAACCGAATCGTTCGAAATTTAAAATACATAATTATTACATAATTTTGTCGAGTCATTTCAAATTTTATGAAAATCGGATGCATAGATCAATTACAGGGGCAATCAAAAGTATTCCATTACATTACGGTCAATGGGGAAAAAGTTTCAAATGCATTTTAATCGTTTGAAATTTAAAATACGCAATTATTACATAATTCTGTCGAGTTATTTCAAATTTTTTGATAATGGTGTGCATAGATCAATTACAGGGGCAATCAAAAGTATTCAATTACATTATGGTCAATGGGGAAAAAGTTTCAAATATATTCTATACGTTTGAAATTTAAAATACATAATTATTACATAATTTTGTCGAGTCATTTCAAATTTTATGAAAATCGGATGCATAGATCAATTACAGGGACAATCAAAAGTATTCCGTTACATTACGGTCAATGGGGAAAAAGTTTCAAATGCATTTTAATCGTTTGAAATTTAAAATACGCAATTATTACATAATTTTGTCGAGTTATTTCAAATTTTTTGATAATTGTGTGCATAGATCAATTACAGGGGCAATCAAAAGTATTCAATTACATTATGGTCAATGGGGAAAAAGTTTCAAATATATTCTATACGTTTGAAATTTAAAATAGATAATTATTATATAAATTTGTCGAGTTATTTCAAATTTTATGAAAATCGGATGCATAGATCAATTACAGGGACAATCGAAAGTATTCCGTTACATTACGGTCAATGGGAAAAAAATGTTTCAAGTGGGAAAAATGTTCAAGCATCTTAATCTGTTACACTCATGCGAACTTAATAAAATTTATATGCAACTATAAAGTACATATTATAATATACATCTTACATAATTTGTGGTGCAAAGCACATTTGTTATTGATTTACAAGGCCACACAAAAGTATTCCATTACATAATGGTATAGGGAGAACATTGTTTGAAGAGCGTTTTAATTGTAATTCACTATTTACAATTTTATGAGATTGATATATGAAAGTAATATTTTTAAAACTTCGTTATCGTACGAACGCACCTAATTTGCTACGCTTCACGTGCAATTTCCTACTTGTTTTTTTCTGTGCACTTACATTCTATAATTTACCTGATATTCAAAATTGGACCACTAGTTGAAATTGGGATATGTCATTCGCAGTTAGTGATATATCAGTTGAATAATTTTTTTCTTGACCCAAGATTTTCACCATACATCTATGAACAAACTAACAAAGAAGAATTGTTAGAGTGCCGAAACATTTCACCCAAGCTACCTAACAGCTACTCTCCGAGAATAATTTGGTCCATGAGCTTGAAAGAAAGCATAATGACATGTTGGCATGAAGTACCTAATAGATGCAAATTGTTTAACTCTTTCCGGCACACTGTGCTCGGTCCGGGATACATAATTTTAATTCCAATCTTGCAAACGGCACCAATAATATTTTAGTAAAATTTTGCTTTTACCCTGAAAGCTTAAATTAAAAAGTTGATAGTATCTAAAAAAGTTGTTTGCAAATTCCGGTGGCAGTCGATAATTACTCATTTTACCACAAAATTTGCCAGTGCCGGAAAGGGTTAAAATAGTCTTTCCGGCCAGTACCGGGAGTAAGAGGTAGCTTTATATAACTTATTTAAGAAAAAAAAAACTTATATTATTCAAACACAGGAAATTCAAATTCGTGGAACTCGATCAAAAAAGATTCACTCCTAGTTTTATCAATACTTGCCAATGTTTAACTAACATGATGGTTGAAGCTAACCAGTGAACTTCATCCAGACATTGGTAATTCCTATGTTCACTCATATGGAAATCGGTTGGTATATACCAGTGCTGTCGCAGGCAAAAAAATCATATACTAGGTGCGCAACTAAGTTTCTGGGGTCTTTTTATAAATGGAAAATGAAAATTTTCAAGAGAAATACAAAAAATGGTTTATTGAAAGTATGGTCCCTCGCTACATACATTTTTTGCTATTTCTCTGATAATGCATGAATACCACGATGATAAAATAACGCGTCTTTGGACCGAAATCATTTAATCAATCAATTTTGGACGTCTTAGAAATTAACTAAGTGTATTCCAGCCAAGCCAAGCGCCATAGACCAGAACAAGTGATAATCGGAAAGGGCCAGGTCAAACAAATATAGCGGGTGAGGTAGTCGATCCTGTTTTAACGTTTTGGTGTTGTTCTGAACAATGGAAATAGATAGCGTGGAACGCTCTCGTTCTGAAATAACACTCGTTTTTTTGTTTCGTGTCCCATTCTGGTCGTTGTTCGAGCAATGCATGGTTCAAATTAATCAGTTTTTGTTGGTAGTCATGCTTATTGTCAGTTTCACCCATTTTCAGCAGCTCATAATACACGATTCTTTTCTGGTCCCACCAAACGCAAGGCATTGTCTTCTTTCTGAAACGACTTGGAAATGCCGCTCGATGTTGATGCTTCGCTAGGTGAAAGACATGATATTTTGCATTTGGTATCCTCGAAATATATCTACTTCTCATCGCTAATAATAATTCAAAGCAGGAAACTTTCTTATGTGACGAAAAAGCAAAATTTTTATAATGGCTCTTCTATTGTTCACCTGTCTTTCAGTCAACTCGTGCGGAACACATTTCCTTCCTTTTAATATTTCCCCATGATATGTAAGGATTTTTAAATATTTTGGCGAGTCATATTTAACGCTCTACCAAATTAATCTTTTTTTTTTGTTGTTATCTTATGTTCTACTTGCAATAACGCTTGCAGCTTGGCATCCTGAATTGTTTTGGTTTTCCGGAGAAATTGTCACTTTTATAACATTTAAAAAAATCTTCACAGGTACTTTTCGAGGGCGCATATTCAATATAGGTTTCCTCAAAAAATAACGTCTTTCAGATGCAGTTTTTTCAGATTAAATCAGAAAAAACAACTTCCCGCAAACGCTGTTTATTTTGCATTAAACGCGACATCTTCGTTATTAAAAAAATAGTTTTGCGATGGATATATAATGGTATTACGTCAGTTTATTGTTAACAGATGTCCAGGTTATTAAAAATACATAAGGTCAGACATGCATGTCGTCTATGAGTGTCGTTAGAGCCATCCATGTGTGAAACACAGAGCCTTAGTTGCGCAACTAGCATTTCAAAATTTCAGACACGTTAGAAATTCTAATGGATATATCTCAGATATTGTTTAGGATAATGATAATTCAAAAAATGCTCCGGAATCCTTGTACCAAGATCTAATATTTAAGAAAAAAATATTTTTTGATTTCTAAAATTTTTGTACTTTCATTTAAAAAATTAACTTAAAAAAAAATTGCCGTCTTTTGAAACAAAATGGCAGAAGAAGTTATCCAACCATCTTTGACGAGAAGTTGTTATATACTATGTATACACCAAATTTCATTTAAATTGGTTCATAGATGCGAGAGTTTCAGTATGACAAAGATCAGATACATACATAGATACACACATACACATACACACACACACACACATATATATATATATATATATTATGAATCAACATTTGAATGGAGGTGCTATCGGTATCTGGGAGGCAAGATTGGTGAAGATATAACTTTTTTGGAATTATTTTCCTCCGAATAGCTGCATAGCTTTTTGTAGAGAAAGCTACCTAAAATGCATTATTTTACTAAATATCTTATTTAATTGAACGTATTATTTAATTAAGTCTCTATTTTCCAAAGTTTTCTACTTAACAAAATTTTCTCCTGAACATTTAATTTGAACCCCATTTTCATGTAAATCTATCTCCATATTGCGAAAAATATTCTGTATAACGAAAGTTTTCTACATTTTAGTTAGACAGTACTCAAATACCGAAGTTCGTTTTTGCGATGAATACACGCATTTATTTCAACGAAATGAATGTGAAAATGAAATGAAAATGTATTAAAAAGAAATTATTAATTTATTTAATCATATGCAATCTTTATAACACTATATAATAGAATATTGTTGAAGTTAAGTAAAACACAGGCTACTGCCACTCTTTCACACAGATAAGCTGACTCTGACAGTAAGGAAAAGCCAATGGAATGAAATAACTAGTGATCGGGAAAAATAAAACACCAGATGCTTCAAAGGTACAAAATCTTTAGAAGTAAACTATCATTTTAATAAGAAATCTTTTACTATTCCGGACATTTTTTTAAATGTGATGATTAAAATGGGATAATCAAAATCAAATTGATTTTCAATAATCAAATTGAACAACGTCAAAAGGATATTTCGGTCTGCCGGTACAAGTTTTGAACTTCAGACAGCAGACCAAGGAATAAAAAATCTTAAATACGTAAAAAGAATCTTGCAAAAAGCTCTTCTTATCCTAGAAAAAAGTCAGGCTAATAAAAACATTAGTTTGAGTAGGAACCTATATATCAGAAGAAATAAAAACTTGAGAATGTGATGTGATTTCGACCATACACAATTGTTTAGTGAAAGACAATTTAAAAAGTAATAGCAAATTAGATATTTCTAAATCTCAATCCCGTTTGTCAGAAATGTAGGAATCATGTCTGCAAATATAAGATGGGAATATTTAAGCAAAATATTTCGGACTTTGTTGAATATAAGGAAAATACTGACTTATGATAAATTTTAAATCAACATATTAAAACACGGATTATAATTAACGAATACATGTAAAAAAGGAAATAGAAGGTGGTGATTGATTACGGAAAAAAAACAGTATAAAGAGAGGAGACTTCCGTCATCTTCTTATAGAAAATAATTCCAATAGTATAAAAGATTAAAGAAGGTGAATTTATTTTTAACAAAATGCTTATATTTAATACCCTTTTTTTGACTGTGTTTCCCTGATCAACCTTCATCCTATATATCCGCTCAAGTATTGTTTTAAAAATAATTCTTTATTAAAACTTTCAATTATAGTATTATTTCACAACATTCAATTCAACAATAATATGTATTAAAATATTGTTTCAGAAATTTATAACACAGTTTTCTGTTAGCGTAGGTAAAGAGTAATGAGTTACAACACATAATTTAAAAGATATACTGAAATGTCTAAAGCAATCTTAAATTATCCCTTAATTAAATGTATGCTTCTGTACAACTGTTGACAAATATTTAATTACTGAAATTAACTGCCTAGTACGATGCAGATTAAATGTAATAAGCCAATAGAAGCTGCATACCAAACACACAGTAATTTCTCACCAAATATATTATTAACATTCAGCAAAGTAATCAATCAAACAAAGTAATCTTCTGCATATTCTACTGCCACGATTGAATGACAGAAATTCAACATACTACGCGATAGATGTTGAATTACTTCTTTAAATATTTATGAATTTCTTTAAATTGATGATGTTTTTGTCGATAGATTTTGTACGAACGTACCAGGAATGGATAAAAAATGATGATTTTTGCAATTTTTTAAATAACTATATTATCTTTTTTTTTTTTTTTTTTTTTAATGTTTAAAGAAAATTATTATAAATATATTTAGAATTCCAATATTTTTTTATAGTTAATGTAAAAGCAATTTAATGAGACAGCTTTTGATATAAACTAAAATTTTATTTCTAAGCCTAATTACCGTTTCTTGAAAATTTCTAGGAGACCGATTTTATTTAAAAAATTACCGTACAAATTTTAATCTGTTTCATGAATATTTGATATTGCCGTAACATAAAAAGTTTATGGAATACAATTTTCCTAGAAATATTTTAATAACTGTACAATTTTTTTAGTGTATAATAAAATAATAATTCTTGCCTATCTAATTATACATGATTTTAATAGGAATATTCTGTCTGATATTAAACAGAAAGACGAAGTTGAACAAAAATAAACTGAAGCTTGTGTAAAACAAAATAATTTTTACGATACGAAACCTAAACAGAGTCCGATAAGGTAATATTAAGTGTTTGTGCTTAAAAAAAGGATAAATTATAAGATCACTACTGTGTCTGTCTGTTCGTTCTGTCACGGCCATTTTAGTCTTAAACCAATGGAATATGGAAAGTCCAAATTGTGAGATTTAATAATGACCCACATATTTACAGATTTTTATAGATTCGCAAGTATATTTAGAAAAAAATGTAGCGATAAAAATTAAGTTATTTGAATTAAAAAAAATATTTATACATCATATGTGGCATCGGGGTGAAAGCTTCTCTAACACAAAACTCAAGAAAAAAAAAAATTAGGTAATATAATTTCAGAGAAATCATTAAAAATGTAAAGCAACGATATCATATTCCCACTTTTTTCCGAATCAATTGATAATAAAGTTATGAAAAAATCAGAGGCAATAGAATTAAACCTTGCAGGAAAACTATAGAGATTTCCCCAGAGTCACAGTTGAGAAAAACTTATTTTTCCATTACTCGCAAATTTCAATTTACGTGCGTTCAGTAATTGTGCTGTGGAGTGCTAGAGATACTTACTAGCGCAGAAGTATAAAAAGATTGTCGATCATGAATTTCAAAAAAAGTATTTTGGTAATTAGCCATGATATTATACCTTAAAGATATGGATGGTTTGACATACATAAAAACAGGGATAGCGTACTCTATGTGCTAACGTCTTCTAAAGCTTAGATAGCTGATTTAATGGTTATCTATGTAACGCAATGCCCAGTTGTAGTTTAAAAGCAATAAACATCAAATTGTTAAAAAACAGATTAATTATTTAATATTAACCATATAAATACTATGGAATTCGCAAGTAGTTTCAATAGCTCTCATAATACGTCAGCTGAGTCTTTTAAATTCAGTTAAAAACCATCTGAAAAAACAAGTCATAGCTCAAGGCGGCGTTGCAACTTTGTAACCTTCTTTCGAATCGAGATTAGCATAATTCAACTTTAAATTTCTACTTTGAAAAATGATTTTGTTTAAGCACACTATAAAAAGTAAAGATTAATACTACGCTGAATTTGGTTTTAAGAAATGTCAAATGTGCTCCAATTTAATTGTCAGCACTGACTTATGTTCATCATAAATATATTAGGGTAAAAATAAAAAATATATTTATATACAAAATTGGTATATTTGGTGCTGTTTAGGTTTCATTTTTTCTGAACTTTCGTGATATGTTCATTTGTACTTGTCTAGTATATATAGATCTTTGTTGTATAGAATTTTGTTAATAAAATCTTATTAGTCTTTTACGAACGATTTCTTTTTAATAATAGAGTTACTAATTATTATATATATTGTATGGAACCCTCTATATGCAAGTAATACTCGCACCTGCCTGTTTTATTTTAAGTGAAACTCTTTACACTTTCAGCTGAAAGTACCAGAAACCAGAATTCTTCAAACTGCACCAAAAGAGTAAATAAAAAAAAATGAAATATTTAGACACAAATGCGAAAAAAATCTGAAATTTTATGTATAATTACCAAATAATAGGATCGCTATGACTAATGGATCTTATAAACTCTATAAAAGCATACTTAAGAAACACTGAAAATCCCAAAGTAAAAATCCTCACAGCTTAAAAGAAGAAAAACTTCTGTTCATTCATAAGACAGTTTTTGCTGAAGTTTTACCGGGGTAATTTAAAAATTTCAAACTTTAATGTGGCGACAATATAGAAGAAAGTAGTTTTAAAGTTTTATTTAATGGGTTAAGACACCTTGATTTATAACGACATCGTGTTATATTCTTCAAATAGGTAACTTCGTTAAACAATGAAGAGAAATGTGTCTGCATTTTTTAATGTGGCACAGATTTAAGTGTTAAAAATTTATTAAAATGGTTTTTCACTTGGTTTTTTATACATAAAAAATGTAAAAGATTTTTAGCATAGTGTTTTATTGAGTATGTTCTATACAGTTTGTAAAACAATATTCATAAAGTATGCGCATAACAAATATAGACGAGCATGATTTGTAACTTACTATTTAAAAATTGCGGCCATGCCTCATGATGACATCATGTTATACTAGTATGCTGTGACAATGAAATTTTTTTATATATCAATCTAATATGTATATTAAGATAAAATGTATAGTTATTTTTCAATAATTGAAAAAAATAAGCATTGGGTGCTTCTTTAAATTTAACTCGGTATTACAATGATCACCGATTAATAAAAAGCACAAAAGAACATTTTCGCAAACAAGTGAAATTCATTATGAACATACATATTTAAATTAATCAATTGAAGTATAATATGTCATGCAGTTGTACCTAACAAATACATTTCAGCTCTATATCTATTAGCTATATACTCATTTGAAAAAAAAAGTGTTACGGAAATAAATTAAAATGGACAGAAATAGGGTGTCAAAAAATAGAGAATTATTTCACAACGATATTATTTCACAAGTGAAATTTTGAAGTTTGGCAATCTCACCGAAGAGATTTTATTTATTTTTTTATTTTTTACCGGGAAACATTTTTTAAATTTATTATGTGATTTTAACAAGGTGTTAATAATTTTCTTAATTTAAAACAAAAATTAATATTAATTACGGAGAAATTACTTTTCGTTGAAAGAAAAATAAATATTTATAACTGTTTGGATAACTGCATCCCTCGTGGTCCAGTTAACCCTGGTATCTATTTCACTTACCCCATTCTTGAAACATGCATGGGATAACTGGTACACGGCCTTACATTTGAAGCATGAATTAAATATGTACAGATATCTAATACCATTAATGTATTAATATGTCTAATCTTTAAAAAAATAATCTGTTTAATAAAAGTACTTACCATAATTTATCAAAAAGTCGAGGAATTTCAAGCAAATCGACATTGTTTGATAAAAAAAAACACCTTATTTTTTAACAACCTTACACAGCAAAGATAGCGTTATAACTGAATTGACAAACGCTGTTTTAAGAAGTTCGACATGTTTTTTTAATTATTATTATTAATAATTAAATTATTATTAATAATAATTACTAGTCTTATCGCATATATATAAGAAATGCATAGCGTAACTTATAAAAATTATGTTGACACTTCCTTACATTTTAAAACTGATATCGTTAACTAAACATTAACTAAACATAGAAAAATTAATGTTGCATCAAAAAGAATCTTAACTATCTTAGGATGATTTTTTGACAAACAGGTTTTACGAAAAATAAACATAAAGATCTAATGATTTAACATATTATGTATATATATATATACATATATATTAATTCTGCGTATTCGTTCATGAGAATCCAAGATGTCGTGAAAAATAAAACTTAGCAGCGACAGTTGTCGGCTAGTACTCAACTTAATCTAGCAACAACTTAAATATGCGAAAGTCTATATCTAAAAGAATTTGAAGTTTGGTGCGATTTTGTGCATATGTTCATCAGGGGTTAACCCGTTCTTTTTATTACCACGCTTTTATTAACTTCACCTGTATGTTTGTCAGTTTGTGAGTTTGTAACTCTCCTTATTTTATGTATGTTCAACGATTAGTCCGAAACCATGCAACCGGTTAACTTGGTTTTGGTGTTAAATGAAAGACGATGCTCTCGAATTGGTACCACTTCAGTTTCATCGAAATTGGTTCAGTACTTTTTATTAAGTAGATTTCGTATGAAATACTACCTATTGCAATCGCACCCGTTTATATATCTATCTATCTATCTATCTATCTATACATCTCACTTTCTTATGGACACGATAACTTCTATAATTCTTCACCAATCTCCACCAAACTGGTACATAAAATCAAAGGGGATATAATCTTGGCTAAGTTCGTTAATGGGCAAAATCGGACCAAGGGAGTCGGAATAGGGGGCGTTTTTGTGAAAACAGAAAAAACGCCATAACTTCTTAATTAAAGTATATATCGAATCGGTTTAAAGTTTATATTACTTCTTAAAAATGGGCCAAATGTTTATGCATGACAGATTTTTGATAAATTTAGAAGTGGGCTCAAGGGGCGAAAAAAAACAGGGGTTTTGAGAGAAAAAAATTCATATCTTCGTCAATTTTCAAGATGTCAAGTCCAACTAAATTTTTTGTAAATGTTCTTAAAATTATCTAAAACTTTTGTATTTACAAGTTTTTGATAGGACCAACTTTTACCGATGGAAAAAATTAAAAACGAAAAGAAAAAGGGCGGTGAAAAAAGAGAAAAATGTTCTTAAAATTATCTAAAACTTTTATATTGACAAGTTTTTCATAGGACCAATTCGTATAGCAAAGTAAATTAAACAAAAATAGGAGTTGGAGAAAAAAACCTCAAATCCAAACTGCTTATATTCTGACTCATTTTTAAATTTATTTTTGATTTTAAACGCATCCAAATGGTAGATCCTCTTATTTAGAAACTGTATAAAGTGACGCATTGGTCAATTTTCTGATAAAGACAGAATATATTTCAAAAAAGGCTACCAAAAAGATTTGAACCGTTTTGAACAGAATTTTCCAAAGTCATCGGGACCGAAAATTTAAGGAAGTATTCAAATAAGAAATTGCGTTTTTTTCTGACTCGTTTTTAAATCCATTTTTGCTCTCAAACGCATCCAATTTACAAATCCTCTTATTTAGAAACTATATAATGTGATGCATTGATCGGTTTTTCGATAAAGATAGAATATATTTCGAAAAAGGCTACCAAAAAGGGTATTTTGAATAGAATTTCCCGAAATCTTTGTGATTTGAAAATTTAAGGGAGTTTTCACATAGCAAATTGCGTTTTTTATGACTCGTTTTAAAATCGATTTTCGCTCTCAAATGCATCCAATTTACAGATCCTCTTATTTAGGAACTATATACTGTGACGCATTGGCCAGTTTTTTGATAAAACTAGAATATATTTTTAAAAATGCTGTCAAAGTGAGTATTTCGCACAAAATTTTCCGAAGCAATCATGATTAAAGAATTAAGGATGTATTCAAACAACAAATCGGTTATTTTATGACTCAATTTTAAATTCAATTTTTTTCTCAAATGCATTCAACTGACAGTTTTTTGTTATTTAGGAATTGCATAATGTACTGTTTTGGTCGATTTTTTAATAAATTCAGAATTTATTTCAAAATATGTTGTCAAAATGGGCATTTGAGCTGAATTTTTCTTAAGTTGATTCAGACAAAATCAGTTTTTGCAGAAAAATGAAATTAAAAATTTTTCATAAACGTATAAATGAAGTTATTAAACTGGGTTTATCTCTAATCATATATATATATATATATATATATATATTGTTGAAATGAGCACTCTTCGAAATCTGCCTCCGCCTACAGGCCCAGCTGATAGGGATTTTTTAGTAATTAGGCAAAAACTAATAAAATTAGTGATTTTTCGCTAATTAAAATTGTTGAATACGTTCACTGAATGGAGTGTTGACAGCATGGCCGAGCGGTCTAAGGCGCCGGATTGAAGCTCTGTTTTTCAAAAGAGATTGTGGGTTCGAACCCCATTATTTACATCTATGTAAAATTTAAAAAAAAATTTCCGCATTACAATTTTTATTTTTAACCGGCTTCAGGAAAGGAAGAGGAAGTTATCAATTCGACGCGTATGTATTTTTTTTCTATGTATGTTCACCAATTACTCTGAAACTATCCAACCGATTAATTTAGTTTTTGTACTTAATATAAAAATAGTTTAAAAAAACTAAAAACCACGCTTTTAAAGTAATCAAACTAAAAAGTGAAAAATAAATATAGTTTAAAAAACTAAAAAACACTCTTTTTAAGTATATCAAACTAAAAAGTGAAAAATAATTCGTACTATAAACTGAAAATGAAAATAGATGAAAAATACTATATTACTATAAAATCATTGTTATTTTAGAAATCAATTAATAAGCAATAAATAAAATTATCGTGGAAAAAAAGCGTGGGGTGCTTCTTAAGAACTGATAGATGGAGCATGGTAGATGGAGCACCCCACACTTTTTTTCCACGATAATTTTATTTATTGCTTATTAATTGATTTCTATAATAACAATGATTTTATAGTAATATAGTAGTTTTCATGTATTTTCGTTTTCAGCTTATAGTACGAATTATTTTTCACTTTTTAGTTTGATATACTTAAAAAGCGTGTTTTTTAGTTTTTTTTAAACTATATTTATTTCTTTTCTATTCTTTTTCTTCTTTCTTTCTTTCTCTTATTTCCTTTTTTAGCTCACAGGCTATCATAGCCTGAGAGCTTATGTGCCCGTCCGTTCTGTATGTACGTTCGTATGTTCGTGCGTAAAGCGATAACTCATGATAAAAATATCCGATTCACTTGAAATTTCGTATGTAGGTATATCCTGACAAGGCGCTTCCCTGATTAGTTTTTGGAGTTCATTCGATATGTATAAGAGGGGGAACGGGGGGCTCATGGCCCTCCCCTTAGTTGATATAAATGGGATTTTCATGCAGAATTAAGTTTTCGTTCAAAATTTAGATTAGGATCATTCTGATGAGGCGATTCCGTGACTGTTATTAGGTGTTCATTGAATAAGTATAAATAGGGGGAACAGGGGTTCTAATGCCCCCCCCCCCTTAATTTATATAAATGGGTTTTTAAAGCAGATTTTTCAGATTTCGTTCAAATCTCTGAATAGTTTTTGAAATTGAATGGTTAAGTATAAAATAGGGGGATAACTCCTCTTAAATTATATAAATGCTAAATGGGTTTTTATTTAGAATTAACTCATTTGCTCTGAATTTTGGATATAGATTTTTTATATGATAAAGCATGTCTTTGATAGCATAGGAGGTTCAATGATTAAGTATAAAAAAAGAGGAAAGGGGAGAGCTGTTTCCCTTTCTTAATTTTTTTTTTCGAATGGAATTAACCCTTGAAAATATAAGGCTTTAATGTACAATTAGTATTTGTAGCCTGTGAGCTCAATGCCATCAGTTTAACTGGGCAGTATTCTTTATTTTTTTTACTAGATTATACAGAAATTTTGCACGCATGATAATTTATAAATTTTTAAATTAATTAATCTTTAAAAAAAATGTGTGTAATTAATTAAAAGATCTTAATAATCACTGTAATTGACAATGCTCCATGCGCATTTAATTTGGCTTTAGAAACCTTATTTTTTTATTAAGAAATAGCTTTATTATATTGCAACACAATTTGGTGTGAGTTTTAATATTATAGTTATATGTTAAGAAAAAAAAATTAAAAATTTCAATATATGCATTTTTCCTTCAAATTTCACAGAAAAAAATTATGTAACTACTAAATTTTCGTTTTATGTATATAAAGGAGGCATATTTACTTGTTTATTTTTATCATTAAAATGTAACAATCAGCCTTTTCGAATAACGATATTTAATTTTCTTACTTTAAAAAGACTTTTATGACTCCTTAAATATAATATCATTCTTCATTGCTTACTTTAAGTATATTTTTTTATACTAAGAATAAAATCGTTTACCTTTTATCCTGAAGTTGTATCTTTTAAGCAGTTTATTTCTCCCGCATGATAAATTGCTTTGTATTATGTTGAAGTAATACAATGTCATAAAAAATATATCTTTATTTTTTAAGCAAGTATAATGTAATTTTGTTGAAAGCAGCTATGTCATCAGTAATTATTTCAATAAAATATTTCCTTAAATTTTTACGACAAATCTATTTTTTCCTTCAAATTTAATTCATTTATGCAAACGGTATTCAGGTTTAGTTCAAGAATAAATTTTATTTTAATTTTTATGAGAAATATATCTTCAAATTTTATTTATTTATGTATTCTATAGATACGTTAAAGTAAGACCTAAAAAATACGGCATTCGGATCACCGACAGCTTAAAAAAATCCAACATTTGAGTCATCCGTTCAACACACCCATTTTTTTAGACTATCAACTTACGGGAGAAATTAAAATAATAATAATTAGAATGAAAGAAGCGAATTGTCTACTAAACCACTCAAATTAATTTTTTCGTACATTTTACAAAAGAAAAAAATCAGTATTTTGACTTGAAATTATACAAAAAAATAAATAATGATCTGTAGAATTGCACAATATTATTTTTTTACAGAATTACCTTTAAAAATATTATTTTAAATAATTTATTGTACTAAATTTTTTATGTATGATTGTTTTTGGGTATGGCGAGTAAATTCTTTCTAAATTTGAAAAAAATCTGCCTATTGTTCTACTGTTCATCGGCGGACGGAAGACTTGAACTTAAAGAGACGGAAACTTGATTTTACTCCTATTAATTTGCTGAAGTAGATATTTAAGATCAAAATCATGGTTGGTATAGTATTGAATTAATAATATTAACTCATTAACATCTGTAATTAAATTTTGAAGCATTAAAACGTATGTATGAGATAAAATAAAGTTTTGGGATTGGCAAATCCAGTTTCTTTTATTACTTAAATGTTCACCCGAATTTTTTTTTATATAATTAATATACATATGTAAAAAGTTCATTATGTTGTTTAAAATACTAGTGTACATTTTTTATAAGTAACGTTATTGCGCTTATATGTGGCGACTCATTATTGTAACAATGTCCGTGAACTTAAACTTTTAAACCTTGGAATCGTATATAGCTGGTATTTAACGTGCTTATCAGACTTTATCTTGTTTATTTTTAGATTCTAAAAGTTTCAAAACTTCATAAAATTTAAAGTACTATATCTGGGTGAGTTTTAGATTAAAAGAAAATAGCTTTCATTGCTGTACTTTAAAGGAAATGGTTAATCTTTTTCAAAACAATTCGTAAGTTTTAATCTTCATACAAAAATTTTAAAATACTATCTTTTGTAAATTAATTTCATGACTATTTGAACAAATTTATCTTATTTGCTATTTTTATGTTTTTAGAATTTACATTTCGTACATATCTCCAACAGGCTAAATATTAAAGCACTTTACCATGTCTTTGAAACAAACTGCAATAAAAATAGGCTACCGCATGCTCATGTGTCAGATGTGTCTGATAGTGTGCCGATGTGCTAATGATTATATGTAATCGTAACAAATTTTTACGAATCAGATTATGAGATTTATACAAGTAATAAAATAAAAACTGATAAAGAAAATTTCATGAAATGAAAAGTAGGCGTAGAAATCTGTTCATAGAGTGTTTACATACCTTTTTCGCATTTATTTACATTGATGACTCTCTTATCTTGCAATATTTTACACTCTGTGTGAAACACTATAAATCTTCATAAAAACAATACCCCTCCAAAATGTTCTAATAAAGAAAAAGTCCAACGTAAAAGCTCGTTCACAAAATTGATTTTTCCTGTTAAGAAATACTTTGAATACAATTAACACACAAAAGATCAGCATCTATTCAAAAGAATGAATGCGCTTCGATTGAGTAAACGATTACAAATTCTATTTTCACAATAGCAGAAAATGAATAAGCGGAAAGACATTTTCAGAAAAGGTTATAACGGAACATTATTAAAAAATGGATAAGAAAAGAAGCACAAATCTTAAAAGAATCAAAATGATTTGGTAAGTAGAAGCTAAATGGTTCTTAAAGATAAAATGCTATAAATAAATTAAAATAATTCTTAACGGATTAAAAGTTTGTGACGCAGGACTTTATATTATGTTTCTTTAAATGTGAATTTTAAAAATATTATCAAATTTTGAGTTATCCTATGCTATTAATTGAAAAAAAATATTTGTATTATTTATTTCATCACTTTATTTCTATTCAATTTATAATCACGTGTGCAAAGTTACATAGAACATGAAATATGCATGAAACATTCCCTGATACTTTTTCATCCATATCTCTCATAAATAAATAAAAAAAGCGTTTTAAAAGATATGATATAAAAGTTAAATGACATTTTGATTTGGTTTTAAAAATTTTGTTTTAAAATTCAATTTATTTATTTTCTTATTTTGGTTTAGTTAAAATATATTTACAAATTTTAACAATACTTTTAATTTTCCAATTCCCTATTAAATATATTATTTTCATTAGACCTGTACTATGCATTGAAATGTATTTATTTCAATAAGTTCATTTATATTTCATGTATTTTATGCAAACTATTGACATAAATTTAATTACAATTTTTAACAGCGTGACACAAAAAATAAATCCTTTATTGAAATAAATACATTTGAACGCATAATATAGATTCAGTGAAAGTCATAACATAACATTACATGTATGTGCTATATTTGCCAGTTATTAAATGACACTTTATGTGCTTCTTTTTATCTGGAGTTAGCTGCATACATGATTTAGTCAATCTGCAATTTTAAGATTAAGAGCCTATACTAGTCGCTCAAAATGACCTGGATGATACTGTTAAGCTTAAGGGGGCGTCATTTTCAAATATCTAGCTCAAAGTTTAATAGTTTTACATGATTATTTACATAGGATAGCTGAGGATGATTTACAACTTCTCTAGTTTATTTTTTCGATTTTGGTTTTATTTTGTTTCAATTAGCATATTTCAATCTCAGAATCGGTTATAATCGACTCTGAAAATTAGATTATACATATTTTTAAAATCTGAAATCAAAATCGAAAAAATCAAAACTTGCCCGGTTGTAGATAGTCTTCAGCTATCCTATTAAAATAAATACCATATAAAAATATTAGAATTTTAGCGAGATATTTGAAAATAACACCCCCATTGGCTTAACATTAACATCCGGGTCCTTTCGAGTAACTAGTGTAGGCTCTTAAAGTTCGGCCATTCGGGCATAATGTCATCTCCTATGATAAAGAAGAAAAATAAAATAAAATAAAATAAAATTATCGAACATATTAATGTATTCGTAATTAGTTGATGTACACAGGTGTGCCGCGACGTAAATATGTTCTACGAAAATGCTTTAAGTATATTGTAGCAAATCATAAGAATTATTCAACTTTTTTATATTATTTATATTACACATGTTGAGATTTCACGTATCATAGCCGTTTTTTGCTCTTACAAAGTAAAATTTTTCAAATTTCTGCAAATTGAACCTACAGAAGACATTTTTTAATATTAAATTAAAAGTACAATTACAATAAAAATATTTAAATTAAGAAATATTTACATTCTTTCATAGACGAATGACATGAAAGACTTATTCATCCTACAGGAGTTAAATTATTCAATGCAAGAAAGTATTCAATCGTTTATGAGTTATTTTTCAAAAATGAATGGTTCACTTTGCATTATTTACAATTGTAAAATTAATCACAATTTTTAATAAATGAAATGTTCGTTTGTTTATATCGATAATCTGTTGTTGGCAGAAGCTTATTTGAACTTTTTACATTGTAAATGTATAGTGTTTGAAGGTTTTAGAAGAAATGAAGAGGAATAGTTGTGATACAACACAGATTATCTCCATGAGTCGAGAAATCGTCTTATTCAGGCATCGGAATAATGGCCGAGATCAATGAGATGGTATAACTGGAATTGTTGCTGAGCAGCATAGACTTGGATTTTTATATAAATAGATTGCAAAATGTAAAATTTTAGGCCGATAATTTAGAGTGTTTTAAAGTGCAGAACCAGAAAAATTATTTAGAAAATATATATTTTCAAGAAGATCTATGAGCAAACCCGATTTAAAATAAATAGCTCCCTACTATGGGAGCTGATAAAACTAATGCTGCAAAATTTCAACCACATAAACATACAAACAGAGTTAAATACTTTTTAAATGTGGTATTAAAGTAGTGTATAAAACCTAAACCAATATAGGAAGAAGCAAGAAATTTATGTTTATATGATTGTTAAAAAAACAAATTCATTAAATGAAGCTTCAGCAAGAAATTTAGTAATAGATTCAAACATCTTATGAAAGTAGAACAAATTATCATTCTTAAGATAATTTTTATGATTTGAGAGATTTTCTTAAACAGTTATCTAGAACCCGTAAGCATTTAATTAAAAATTTATGAGCAAAGTTTATAAGCTGAATGGTTTGTTTTAATCAATTTAATTAATTAAAATATTTGATATCTCAATTCCAGTTTTGCACTTACTAGGGAACTGCAAGAAGTGTAAGTCACCGATTTTGACGAAAGTGGTATCGTTGGAAAGATCTCACCGAGATCAGTAAAAAACTCAATGAAACTACCCGTCGCAAATGAGCCGTTTTTGAGATATCCACAATTTATATCACGTAATTAATGCATACTTAATGGCGGACCGCAAAAAATTTTAGTCTCGATTTTAACGAAAGTGGTATCGTTAAAAAGATATCATCATGAGGGAGGAAAAACTCAATAGAACTACCCTTCGTAAATGAGCCGTTTTCGAGATATCTGATAATTATGTCACGTAGCTAGTGCAAACTTTTCTAGTGCACACTTAATTGGGGACCTCAAAACATTGTTTTCCAGATTTTGATGAAAATGGTGTTGTTGCAAAGATATCATTGTGAGAAGCAAAAAACTCACTGGAAGTAACCATCTGAAAAAAGCCGTTTTAGAAATATCCAACAATTTATGTCACTTAATGCAGTTTACCCAGCAGTGTGCATTAGCAATGTGACACAAATTGTCGGATATCTCGAAAACGTCTCATTTCCGACGGGTGATCCTATTGAGTTTTTTAATCCTCACGATGATATCTTTTCAACGATACCACTTTCGTTAAAATAGAGAATAAAATTTTTTGCAGTACCCCATTAAGTGTGCACTAGCTACGTGACATAAATTGTCTAATATCTCGAAAACGGCTCATTTGCGACGGGTAGTTCTATTGAGTTTTTTACTGCACTCGATGAGATCTTTCGAACGATACCACTTTCGTCAAAATCGGTGACTTATACTTCTTGCAGTTCCCTAGTTAGTATGAAAAAAATAGCATGTGTTTGAAAGGCAAAATTGAAGGCATTTTCATTAAACCTTTACAATTATTTTTAAATTTTACTATTAAAATTATTGTATGTAATTCAACTTCGCAATCTTTCAATCAATACATCATTCAAATGTAAATGTCACGAGTTCATTATAGCAACGGAGTCTTGATATTTACAGTTACGTTTTTCGATAATAGGTTATTTTGTGACAAATTTTGTATTACGTTTTACGATCTTTCATAAGGCTGTTAGTCAAAAATCGATAGACTTAGTAATTATGTCAAATA
Source organism: Maratus speculifer (assembly GCA_964019185.1). Taxonomy (NCBI): domain Eukaryota; kingdom Metazoa; phylum Arthropoda; class Arachnida; order Araneae; family Salticidae; genus Maratus; species Maratus speculifer. Next base: position 3,506,788 of record OZ025294.1, on the reverse strand, counting down.
TAGTTTATGTAAGTAAGACATGAGTTGGGGAACAAAAGACTTGATAATGATATCGTTCGAGTTTTACATTATGAATTTCTTAGCTATGTAGCTTTTATTGCAAAAGATTTAATTAGCTTCTAAAAAATGTGAATGCAAGATGTCATTTTTTTTATGAAATCGAGGATGTTCTACAGTTATTTAATTCATTGCGTTTCGCTTTCTGTTATATTATGCAAGATACGGGAAAGACTCAACTTCCTCATATCGCAACTAGGAGCACTGCTGTTAATTTAATGTAATAATGCAATTTTTATGTAGACGCTTGTTTTATAATTCTAGTTTTATTTTTCCCAGATATATTATTCGTGCATACTCGATCTTTGCAACCATACATACATGTATGAGAATTCTTGATTCTTTTTAATTTATTTTATACGGATAAGAATCAAAATGAAATAATATTTTCTTAATTACTTTTTATTTTCATTTTACATTTCTCCTGGTGTTGCTTGGCGTACTTCTGGTAATTGACTCATCACATTCTGTTTATGAAGTTGACCTTAAGTCCACATCTAGTTAGCATAAAATTAAAATTAACACAGATTTGGAATTGTAAAAGATCTCTCCTTTACATACATTTTTTTTATGCTCACCTCAATTGAATTACAACTTCGTGCATTTAAGGTTTTTTAAAGACTTTTTTATGTTTTAGTAAATTAAAAATACATATATTTTTTCAACATTTTATAAGTTTTTACGAAGCATGTTTTTTCTTTTTCCTTTTTTTTCTTTTGGAAAAAAAACATTTATTTTTTAGACCAGTCTTGTTTGAGATATAAATATCTGAAAATGAGTTTTTATTTGCTATTTTAGTTTTTAAATGAATGGATTTGAAGGGTACAATTTCAATGATGAATAAACAACAATATATCTATATATCTATCTATCTATCTATCTATATATATATATATATATATGTATATTGGGTTTGGGAAAAAGTAATTTCGCTTTTTTCCGTATTTTTCAAACTGAATTTATTTATATAAATTAAAAAAAGTAATCAATAATATATGTGCTGTTTTGTTCGATGACCTTTTGTCATTTTCTGATAAAACCATAATTTCGTCACTGCAGAATTTCTGAGAGTTCTCGGCAAAAAACTGAACAAGGTGATTTTCACAAGCCTCTTTTGAAGCCAGCTTAACACCATTAAAAGAGTTCCGCAGAGAGTGGAACAAATTTTAATCTATCGGGTCCAGATCCGGACTAGACGGTGGGCGCTTCAAAACTTCCCACCAAAGCTCTTTCAGTTTTTCCCGAGTGACTAAAGATGTGTGTAGTTTAGTGTTGTCATGATGGAAGACAACACCTTTCCTATTAATCAATTTTGGCCGGATTTTTTTAATAGCCTACTTCAATCGCATTAGTTGTTCACAGTAGATAGTTGAATTAATGGCTTGGCCAGGTTCGAGGAGCTTGTGATGAACAATTCCTTTCCAATCCCACCAAACACTCAGCAACACCTTCCTTGGCGTCAATCCGGGCTTTACCACCGTTTGTGAAGCTTCGACCACGATCTTTTTCACACATTGTTATCGTACGTGATTCACTTTTCATCACCCATAATCATTTGTTTCATAAATGACTCGATTTCATTCCGTTTCAGTAGCAATTCCCAAATGGAAACTCGTAAGTACTCCATTCACTGTAAGTTCAGGAGAAACTCAAGTATCGTGTTTCTTTTGGTATCCAATTTTATATAAATAGTTCAAAAGTGTTTTATGGTCGATGTTCAGTTCCGTAGCAATGTTGCGGGAAGAAATATGTAATTAAGTATATAAGTATATAATATTCTTATGTATATAAAATTTTTTTTTTTTAAATGTCTTCGACTTATTCAACGATTCGCTGGCCAGGGAAAGGTTCATATTTAACATCGAAATTTCCGAAACAAAAACGAGCAAACCAATTCTCACTTTGGCGTTTACTTAAGCACTGATCACCATAAACGCCACACAAGTTTAGATGAGCCTGCGCCGCATTTTTCCCTTTTTAGAAGTAAAAAACTAAAATGTGACGAAAATGATCTTCTGGAATTTCTATTTTTAAAACGCAATAATTATTGACTGATTAAACAGATCACACTACCCTTATATCTAGAATTTTTTAGAGACTGTTACCTTTCAAACGCTGTATAGTATGGATATTGAGTATTACTCGAGATATGCGACTTTAAAGCTATGTGTTGGGAAAAAACGAAATTACTTTTTCCCCAACCCAATATATATATATATATATACCTAAGGAGACTTTTTTAGTAGATTTATGACATGTCACGGCTAATGAATTAATAAGGCAACAAATTTATAAATTAAATTTTTAACAGTTACAGATTGTTAAATTAAAAGCAAATTCATATCGACACTACGCATGGCTTAGTTGGATGCCAAGTAGTGAGATAAAGTAGGGAGATAATTAAAAAATTGTGAGTAAAAGTTATTTTTAAACCTTAAACAATGAATGAGTTGAAATACTATAGTTTTAATAAAAATACATTTGAAAGTACACAATTTTACTGTTTGATAATGTATCAGACAGAATTTACTTTTGAAGTTAGAATCTTTTGAAGTTAAAAGAAATGCATTAAAAGCGAAATATTTTGATCAAGACGATAATAATATCAATATGACTTCAGTGTTATTCGCTGACATGTTTTTGCTTTTAATATAGATTACATATATGAGCACCAAATCTAGTAGGATATACTTTAATGGAAAAACTATGAAAAGCATGCAAGTTGTGGTATGTTTGAAAATTTTGCCGGATAAATAAAAAAATATGCTTTTTATTTAATTATAATTAGTAAAACCGAAAAGTTAATATCTTCTAGAAGAAATTCATAACAAAATACAATTGTTACTTTTATGAATACAAAGAGAAAATATCTAGAACTTTATATTTTTTAATAACGTTCACTCAATTTTATCTTTCACCTGGATGTTTCCAGAGTTTTATTTTTTAAATGAGTATTTTAATATTATGTAACTAAAATATGAAGTGTTAGGCATCAGTAATAAAAAAGAAGCTATTTAATCCTTAAATAACTAAAAATCTTAAAAATCTAAATATCTTAAAATAATAAATTTAAAAAAGTGTGTTTTACGATAAATTTTTTATTTATTATCAATATATTTTTGCAAAAAATGGTTTCTTTTTTTTTTCATTTTTCGTTGATGCAGGATATTAAAAATACTCTAACCGTTATATCACATTATTTCATATTATTGGTACTTATAAAGAAAAACTAAATCAGTCTCATAAAAAGTAGAAAATCTTGTTTAAAAGGAATTCGCTAAATAATGAAAGAGAAAATATTTAAATATATACTAACTATATTGAATTATTTATAGAAACTGAGAAACGAAAGCATTTTTCAAGAAAACCCTTTTTTTTATCTTGTAAAATATATTTAAATGAACTTAATTTTATTTCCCATACACTATTAAGGCTATGCTTGTTCAAAAATTAAAGACTTTCATTGAATTTGAAAAATGGTATGCAATTTTATTTGTTCGTCTACGGAAACATATTAATGCATTACGAAAAGATAATTAAAGATATGAGGAATCCTTTGATGCATTATCTTTAATAATTATAGCTGCAATAGAGTATTGATAAAATATTTATTAAAACTAAAAATTATGCATAAGTAAATATTGTTGAAATGATATATTTGTAAATTTATTATTTGTAAATTTCTACGTATAAGTACATTAGTTTTTTTTTTCTTTTTCTATCTAATCGTCTTGACGAATTTTAAATGATTAATAGAGCACATTTCATAAACTTAAGAATTAATTCAAGAATTTGACTTAATAGTAGAGGTATATACTTCAGTAAAGACACCATTGGAATATATTTTCTAATCAAAGAGTAGAAGTAACTGATTAATATGAAGTTCCTTTCATGTTGATAAGGTGTTTTTCTCTTTCTTTCTTTTTTTTTATTGAAAAACACCTTATAAACATATCAGATTTATCAGCTTTTTGATATTTGAATTTGATTTTATTTAATATTTGTTAAAGAATAAAAAAATGCTATATAAAATAACTGGTAAGGTAATGAATTTTTGTAAAAAGGGGAGCTAAATTAGTAAAAGTTAAAGTTTTTCTTTCAAGTCTATGCTAAAGTCAATATGACGTCAATGTTATTCATGGACATGCTTTTTGCTTTTTAATGTAGATTACACATATGGGTACCAAATCTAGTGGGATGTATATTAATAGAAAAACTATTTGTGGTACTTTTGAAAATTTTGCAGGAAGATGACTAAGTAACTGAACTTTTTGTCTTGTTATAATAAGTAAAACGAAGGTACTAGCTGACTGTTGACCAACTTCAGAAATTTGGCTAATTCGAAATAAAAAACTGTAGACAAATGAAAAAAAAATAGCGAAACAGAGTCATCGAGAAATATTGAAAAATCGATTTTTAACCCTTTAATGTACCCTTATATATTCTTTTTCTGGCAACTACTTTTAGATCGGTTATTCATCTAAATAAAACTATATGTTACAGACTCTATTAAATATAAATACATTCTAAATGTCATGTGCAATTAAGAAAAAAATTCCGACCCGATTTAACTCATTAAAATGTCATGCAGTTGTAAGACTGTACCATTGTGCATAGTATGTGATGTTATGCGATAAATTTGCATGATGCAACATAATCATGCATATTATAGGATAAAACTGAATCATGCAATATAATGATGCATGTTATAGGATAAAGTTGCAGCACGTCGTTTCTTCGAAAGAAAATCAAGTTAGTTCCAAAATTCACCATTCTGCAATGAGAACTCATTGTGACTAAGGGTATTCCCTGTACTTACTTACCAAACACATACACCAAAAATTCTAAAAATGTTGCAATTTGGCAAGTCTAATAGTTCATTTACTCGCAAAACGGAGAATTTTATCGCGATGGTAAGTGGCAGCGAGAATCCTGAGTAAAACCAAAAGTAATATCTTCAAAAATAAATTAATCGAAAAATACAATAGTTACTATAATGAATACAATACTGAGAACTTTAATTTTTTTAATAACATTCTCTCAATTTTCTCGTTTACATATATGTATATTTCCAGAGTTTTATTTTTTAAAATTAGTACTGTTATATTATATAGGGGAAAGAGGGGCATGCAAAAGGGTCGTTTTCCGATTTTCTCTGAAAAATGGATCTGAAGTTAAATGACTATAGTTATTGTTTATGGGTATATATTTTTTAAGAGAGTATTTTTTTTACACGTGGACCGAAAATTCCTTATTAAGAACTATTCAATTATTATATTTTTTCCAATAGAGTTTTCTAGCTATAAAAAGTTCAGGGAAAATTTTAATACCTAAGAAGATGTGAAAAACTAATTCTATATAAAACACTGGTCGACTTACATTACAACAGGCCTGTTGGAAATACAATATTCCTTAAAACCTTTTAAACGCCGCTCTATGATCGAAAGGTAACATAAACTATTTATTGGTAAAAATTCTATTAAAACTCAAACATAAGTACTGTGAGTAACTTTTTTTTCTCAAAAAAAATTTTGTGTATGATTTCTAACATGTTCCAAAAAATGGAACATTGGCGGGAAACATTTAGTTATTTCACATGTTTTCATAAAATTTGATTAGCGACATTTAAATTAAAAACTTTATTTCTGTGCAAATTTTTTTCATGATTATAGGTAATGTATAAGCATTTGTGAATAATGAAACAGGTTAAGCAAGTAAATAGCCGGGCATCGCCCACCTAGCCTTCGTTTGACTTAGGATTCCAACAAGTTAATCAGCAAAAATGCTCAAGAAGCCTTACGAAGCTTTTAAAAAAACCTTTCCCACTTACTTAAAAAAATTATTTTAAATATGATGGACAGTAATTACTATATGAAAGCAGCTTCATAATTATTTATCAAAGTAAAAAAAAAAAGAAATATGTACAAAAACGATACATGAAAATAATAACAATAATAAAAATATCTGTACTCCAATTCACAGCAAAGTAATGAAATAAATAAAAATCTTAAAAATATAAAAAAGAAAAAAACTTACCAAAAACTTTAAAAATATATATTGTCTTTAATTTTTGTGTCTTACATTTGATCTATTATCGATAGTAGTTAAGAAAGCATTTTGCATGTAGTCTTTTTTCACATTCAGAACATTTTTAACAGTGTTCTTTTGGAAACAGCACATCGCTCCTGTGTTGATAACATGATAATTTAATTGAAAAATGCTAATGCATTCCTCTTCAAAATCATCTGATAATTCATTGTGCCTCTTCTACTAGTACAAGATCCGGCTGCAGAATCAGTGTACCCATCGAGTGTTTCCTGAAAACCAAATTTTTACACATATTTATGATTAGGAGAATATATATCTAACAGGTTGCCTATCAAAATGTGGCCGCTAGTATTTTTAATTAAATTATTAATAATTCGTAATCCGTAAGAAATTTCACTGACTTGTTTTTTCAATAAAATGTCGTCTACTTTACGGCAACATCTATAAAGACTCTGAAAAATCACGGTTGCCTTTGCGCACCTGGCCGCACCTCTTCGCAGCCAGGTATACACAGGTATGATTTTGTAACATTTATACACCCACAACGTACATTCATAATTTATATATCAAATTAAAGCTAATTTTTTTCTGTTTATTATTATATACGGTTGCCTAATTAAATCTGGCCGCAAATAAGGGTTGCCGGCTGTTAAATATAGTAAATATTAAAAGTAGAGTGAAAGAGAGCTAGCGCGTAACACCACTAGTCAGACGAGGATAGCAATTGCCAGCTGTCTGACGGTTTAAAGCCATTGCACATGCGTCAGATGCTATTGTTCTCAACCTCCGATTCAAACAATAGTAGGTACGCCTCAAAATAATAAATACTCCAAAAGAAACGTCTTTCTTTTCAAAATAAAAAATTAAAAAATGAATGACAAATTTAAAAATTACAAAAAAATGGATATTGATGATGAATAAAACCAAGGTTATTTATGTAAAAAAATTGTGTTGTGCTAGTACTGTATGAAAAAAGATTTGATTTTATTCAAGTATTACATCTGTTTTACATATTCATCAATTTAAGCAAATTATAAATTTTTAAAATGTATTTTACATTTCCGTGACTCTTTTTTAAAAATCTGAATTATCGGAGCTCTCAGTCATACTATCATCGCAGCTATCACTTTCATCGCAAATATCGGTATCGTCGTTATTATCGGAAGGCTTGTTCGTGGAATCACACAGTACACTCTCAACTTGTGCTGGAGTTGAGTCTCCCAGGAACCATGTTGGTTTTAAAAATCCATCTAAAAACAGCCAGCCATTATTTTCAGCGCTGAACTTGATGCAATCCGGCTCAGTAGCATTTAACCACATCGAATTAACAAAGATTGTCCGCAATAATTTTTGCTTTAAAGATTTCCAGCACGGTGGAATGTGCGTTGAGTCAAAACTTTTAATTCTTTTCATAAATTTTTCACTACTTTCTTTTGAAGCGTACATTTTGTTGAATAATAACAATCTTGCGGCATTTACACTTTGGCACTTTGGGAGTCCATACATAAGGCACGTAAAATGTTGAACTGCATCGATTTTGGTTTCGTTATAAATGTCATGAGGATTCTTCAAAGACGCAAAAACTTGTTGAATTTGTGGGTGCTTAATAAATACATTCAAGGGTCTAACTTTCCCTTTGCTAAAGAATGCAGCTGTGTAGTCGCAACTCGTAAATGCGTGAAAAGCAGGCAAAGCAAGGCATAAAGTTGCACCTAATTTTATTGATAAGTCCTTACAATTGATGTAAACTTCGTCCTTATTATTAATTTTTTTATTTTTGATGTACTGTTGGCCAACCAAATTTGCAAATTAGGAAGTTTATGGATATTTCCTAATAAAATTATTAAAACATCAGTGTCTGCTGCTTTCACCAGAATTTTTAAATTTTCAGGTACTTTACTTATGTGAAAAATAATTCTTGTATCAGCTTCTTCAAGTGAACATGATAATTCGGTTTCTTCAGTTTTCACTACGAGATTTCCAGCAGAACAATATGAAAAACATTTCTCTTCAACAGTAATGTAAATTTTTTTATTTCCTAATACTGCTGCAAAAGAATCATCAGCCCAATGATTAACTAAGAATTTTACCAGGGCTTCTTTGAAACGAAAGTTCTTTAAGCTCTTTAGAAAATCATTGGGTCTTGTTTGCAAAGGCCCATTAATTGTGTATGGAATATAAATTCCTTCTCGGTTTTCTCGTTCGCAATCTTTAATGGAAGGTGTTAAATATCTATCAAAGATAATATGAACTACTGGAGCATTTTTTGAACATAGTTTTATCAATATCGATTCTGCAATTTTTCCAAATGTTTGTGGTAAAGTAGAGCCAATTAAATATCAATAATAGAAACCATCAATGATTTCTATGTCGACTTGTCCCGGATTAGTTGGTGCAATCTTTGCCGTCAGTTGCTTACTTAAAGTTGACTTGTCCGTCTTCATCATGTCGCCTGAACAGTGGAATAGTGCAGGAGGTACAGGTGCAAGAGGAAAAGATAGACAATGTCCAATGTCAACTTTTTGATTTATAGCAATTGCTAACAGACGTCCAAAAATATCTCGTTCCATTTTAATTAATGTTTTTTTGTCTCCGGTGGCACTCTTAATACTTTTTTAGCACATTCTGAAGCGAAGTTATGTATTTTATTACCAGTTATTGGTCTCACGAATCTTGTTGAATCGTCAGAGCAATCCGAAAAAAACTTTATCTTTTGTTCTTGACCTAAGGACTTAACGTTTAGTAAAAAATTGGTAACATTTGAAGATGCCGCTTTACCAGTTGACAAATTGAGCAAACTATCTTTGTCTACATTTTCAGAAAAAGGATTCATTGTTTTCTTAATCGTTTCAACAATGCTGTTCAGAGTCTTTGAATCTTTCTCAATTCGATTCTTCTTTAACGTATAAGAAGTATCATCTGTTTGAGAAAATCCGATTTCTGCTTTTACAAATGACATAATTTTTGTTCTGATATTATGACTAAGAGCCCATCTTTCTCGTGCAGCGATCGAGTTTGTGAAATGGCTAACACCAGTCAAGGTATTACCGGCATCAGCATTAATTGTCTACTCTAAAGTCAAATGTACAGGTGATCTGCCCAAGCATGATTTTGTGCGTCTAATACAAATGCACCTTCACGAAATTCGTGAAGTAAAGTAGAATTTTCAACCTTCAGCTTGATTAAGTTATTTAAATACATAGCAGCCCATTTTGCATAATTCGGCTGATTGAAAGCAAAAAAGTAACCACACATTTCGAAGATAGAATTCAAGTAGAGTTCAAAATTACTGCAACGAATACTTCTAGAAAATCGCAGAAATATGTTTATAAGCTCAGTATACTGCAAGTAATATTGAGCTGTCTTTCCATGACCGCCCTGAAGTGTTATTTCGCAAAATTGTTTGTAACCCTCCAGTATTATATGCAGTGAATCAGGTAAAATAATGCTCTCATTGATTCCATACGAAGTATTCATTACCATGTTTAAGTCTTCGTTCAAAGTTTCTCCACCATCCGTGTCAATTTCAGATAAATATTGTTCAAAATGAAGAATCTGCAAAGCACTAGAAGCTAAGGGATGTAGCCGCTTACATCGATTAAAATGTTTACTGTCCAAAAAGCTAGGAATAAATTAGGAATAATTTATTTAGGAATAAATTATTAATAATTTATTCCTAAAATCCCGGTTTATTCCCGGGTTTAAACCGGCTTTTTTCTAACCTTTGCAACGCTAATTCGAAGCGTAAAAGCATATTTTCAAAATTTCGTTTTTTCGCCAACCGGAGATAAATCGCCAAATAAACGAAAATTTTATTTTTTTACGGATGTTATAAGGATGTTCCGCCGAAATTTTTTTTATAAACGTATATAACTATATGAGAAGAACATTCTGTATTTTTTTCAGTTTTTTCTGAGTATGCCCGTATGGAGACCTTCCTTGTTAGAATAAAAGTCGCAACAGATCCGTTGAGAACACTAGCATCTGACGCATGCGCATTGGCTTTAAACCGTCCGACAGCTGGCAATTGCTATCCTCGTCTGACCAGTGGTGTTACGCGCTAACTGTCTTTCACTCTACTTTTAATATTTACTATATTTAACAGCCGGCAACCCTTATTTGCGGCCAGATTTAATTAGGCAACCGTATATAATAATAAACAGAAAAAAATTAGCTTTAATTTGATATATAAATTATGAATGTACGTTGTGGGTGTATAAATGTAACAAAATCATACTTGTGCATACCTGGCTGCGAAGAGGTGCGGCCAGGTGCGCAAAGGCAACCGTGATTTTTCAGAGTCTTTATAGATGTTGCCGTAAAGTAGACGACATTTTATTGAAAAAACAAGTCAGTGAAATTTCTTACGGATTATAAATTATTAATAATTTAATTAAAAATACTAGCGGCCACATTTTGATAGGCAACCTGGTAGATATAAATTCTCCTAATCATAAATATGTGTAAAAATTTGGTTTTCAGCAAACACTCGATGGGTACACTGATTCTGCAGCCGGATCTTAGACTATACTGTTCAAATCGGATTTGAAAGAGACAACTCGTCTGTCAGATGTATCTTAACTAACTGAAGAAATTCATAAAGTAAAGTGAAATAATAAAAAAATCCTTATCACGCTATTTTCCAAAGTCACCTCTTACATTTTAGCTTATTTGAGTCATAAACAATGTCTAACTATAAACAAACAGGTATGTTTACATGTTTACCCCGTCAGTTGTCAGTAATCCACTTCAGATCCACTTCAGGAGAACGAGTGTGTGAGAGAGACAAGGGGGGGGGTAAGGGACAGGGTGTGGAGTGGGATCAAAAGAAAGTATATCAAAGAAATTAACATCTTTTGTTGACACTTACTAAACCACCTCGTATTTGGAATCTTTTTATCAATAGTTACATGTACTGCAATCAAAGAACTAAACCATGTTAAAAAATATATCTTTACACGGCAATGTTCCATTTTTGGAACATGCGAATTTCTTATCTAGAAGAAACAATATAAATCCATCCTTTTTTTAAAAACTTGTGTTCTACTAATAAAATGACTATTTTTACTTGATCAAACTTAGTTTTAAAAATATTTGTTCAATTTTTAATTTTATAAGAATTTTTGAATTTTGCCCAACGAAAAGTCTATAAAAAGGCCTAAATTACGATTTTTTCCCTCAGACATGGTTAATTGTATCAATGAAATACCGACGCCAAAAAATTAATCCATACTTTCTTTACAAATACTAAATTTTACAAAGTAATGCAAATAAAAATATATTTTTTGCAGAATTTTGAAGTTGATGTTCAATTTATGGAACATTGGCGTGTAAAAGGTCAACCACACATAGCCATAAAATCGTTAGTTATAAAAATGCAAGATATTATGGTGATAGAGGTATAAAAAATGCTAATGAATATACAAATTGCTATGAAAATATTAAGTTTAGAAACTATATATTTGTTATGGTTAGATTTGTCGAGATTCAATTGTTGCTATAAAGACATATAAAAGTTTTAATTAAAGGATATATACAATTTGAACTAACAAAATATATGAAAATTTGACCTCTGTAAAAATAGCAGTCTCTCTATAATTAATAGAGTTATAAAATTTAAGATACTTATTAAGGAATATTTATTTTATCAAATAAAGTTCTCAAGTAAGTATGTACTAAATAAGGTTTTTATATATATTTTTATATGCAACATAATTTTTACGAAAGATTTGTCTTGCCTGAGTTGCGTGCAATATTTCAGATTTGAAAATCTAAAACAAACCTACATTTTACTGTGGGTAGATATAGTGAGTTTTCTATATTACTTACAATGGAAAAATAAAATTTGCAGATCCGAACATTTTTAAAAAGAAATTTTCAAAATATCGAGCGTGTTTTTTGTACCCCCTCAAAAAACAAATAGTCTTGAAATTTAAACTTCTTATTTCAGAAAAATATTGCTCATTTTGTGTCTCAACACGTTTAAAACATTTAACAAAAATTTCATGAAATTGTGGGACTCCGTGGCCGAGTGGTTAAGACGCCGATCTCCTAATTTAAAGGTTGTGGGTTCGATTCCCGCTGGTTTTAAATGCACGCACACTTTGTGTGCAGCTCCTGGTTGTATTTCTCTTGTGTTGTAAATCTCCTTGTGCTATCTCGTCCTTGTATATTGACCATGAATAATAAGCAGGCTTTCATGTCGAGCACACATGTCGGATGTATGTTACTCAAATAAATAAATAAATGAAATTGTAAACAACCGTTTTCCATAAATCGTGCGGGTAACGATCAAAAATACCATTTCGAGAAAATTAACTTTAAAGATTAAATCATTCCTTGATCATATAGAAAAAGGCTCAGAGTGAATTAGAAATAAATTACCTTTTAATTCGAATTTTTTAATCGATTATGCCTTTAAATGCTTCTAGAGAATCATATTTAATTATAATCTCTTTGAAAAATGTATCGAATTTCGACACATTTTTAATGGTATCTGTTCCTTTTAATTAGGTACCGACGAAGTGAGAACTAAGACAAATATTTTCCTTAAAAGTTGTTAGTGAATAGAGTAATGTGAAAAGCATTTTATGAGCTGAATAAAATTAGACATACCTACCAATCTTTCAAATAAATCATAAACGAGAAAGTTTTATTAAATAAAATGTGTTAATAAGTAATCACTAAAAATATCACTAAACTATTTCAACAAATATCCTTTGTGGTTGAAAATATGTTCATCTAACTCGAGATAACAATAGAATCTTCGAAGTTCTGATATTATCATATTTTTTATATTTCAAAAAAAGCTATATCATCCAAAAATTCTTAAGCATTAATAATTTAACAATTTTGTAAAACATAGAATAATAAACATTGTTTTGTTTTAAATTGGTGCATTATTAGTTATTCGTTTGTTAGGTTTGGTTTATTATTTGTCAAAGTTAAAGCTGAATGTCTTGTGATTCATAATACTTTTAAAAACCTTGTTATTAAGCGCTTTAACTATTTATGAGAGTTGAATTTATAAAAATAAGATCAAGTACTGCCCATAAAACTTACTAAACATAATTTAGGTTTTAAGTATTGGAAATGTTGTTAACAAAAAAATCTTTGTCTAAATCTGAATGACATATAAATTTATTAAATATTGATAATCATTGTATTTAATTTGAAGATAATCTTCGTTTGGACTACATTCGCATTAATCAATGCCTATCTTTTTAGTTCAACATATAAATAACAAGGAAACGATTAACGGTTAAATATAATGCTAATTTTATATTATCAAATGGCCATATTAATTGGTTTCATAGATAAGAACTTCGATCATCATGTGATTAATAATCTTAATCGATACTTAGCACATTATATAAACCTTTTTCTATAATCACATTATATAAACCGGATTTCGTTCCACCTCTTACATTAATCCATGAAATATTTCAGTTAGAAATAACCAATACTATAAATTAATTATATTTGTTTCGGAAATTGTATGTTTTCTTTCCCTAGATAACGATATTTTTCAATATAATAGAATAATTATCAGATATCATGTAAGTGAAATTTAAGAGTATCGAGGGTAATTCTATCGTCCAATGTTTATTATAGCTCATTATTTAACTCAAAATTGTTTAATTAGCAACATTATATTTTAAAAGAACGATTAAAATATACATTTTCTTGCCGCTTACATTTTAGTATGTTGTTTTAAATATAGCGACTGAAATTTTTAGATAAGTTCTTTAAACACTTATATTCAATAAATGTATTAAAATATTTAATTTAATCCATTATTTAATTTAATCCATTATTTACGAATGAAATGTATAAATACACTTACCAATTATAACTATTAAATTTTTTAAATACAAAAGAGTATTTAAAACGTCTTAAGAAGAACTATAGACCGTTTATAACTGTTTTCAATTTCATAAATATATTTTAGGGAGAAAATCATATTTTTTAAGAAATTTTGTCAAGCATAATGTAAAGATTAACCTTTGCATTTCGAAATTGAAATTTAAGTATAACATTAAAATTAATAGAAAGTTACGTTAAATTGATAAACTAGTTTGTTAAATTAAAAATTGTTGAGAACTGAACTTTAATTTTTCTAATTATTATTTTTTATCCTTTTGACGGTTATCTTTTAATTTTGTGCTGCAAGTCCTTAGGGTATTTTATAATCACTGCAAAATTGTCTTCAACATAAATGACATTGTTATGGTTACTCATAAACACTGCCATATTTTTATTCAATTTAATTTATCGTGTATTTTTTAATCTTTATTCATTTATTATAAAAAATTTGCATTCTAAAAATTTATTTTAATTCTCGCCTTTTTAAAACACCCCTGTAAAGTTTATTTTCTTACGTAACTTTTTGTTGATTTCAAAATGTTAAAATGATTTCGAATTTGTTACTTCCGGTTGTGGATTGTTCCTGAGTTTTCTCGAATATTCGATGGGGGATGCACTTCCCTTTTATAGCCCCTCCTGTCGTCCAATCGGACTCTATTCTACTGATGCGTAATTCAAAATAGGTGAATCCTTGTATACTTTATTGACTTCGCATCTTTCAGGTGCTATAAAAGTTTAATCTTAAAAATTCAATTTCCTATTAGTGTTGAAGCATTTGGCCTATTTGTTTTATCGCCACTTCTATAACCCTGCCAATTGGCGTATTATGAGATTATGGCAACCCCCCCTTCTCACTTTGCGACTGCGTTCGTTTTTTTAGGAGAAGAGAACGGTACAGAATCTTGAGAGGGTGTGCTAGTCCGGTGTCTGCGTTTATTGTTCCAAAAGGATGGAAGATATCGTAGGTTATGATTTCAAAAAATTAATTTAAAATTAAAAGTAAAAAGATTTTTATAATAAAAATGTGATGATACACCGCTTATGAATTTCCTTTCGGTATTAGATGGGTCCTCGAAAATAGGACCTGAGGGGTATGGAAATGCTTCGTCGAAGCGTAATCACTTTTCAGTTGCACTTCATTGCATTCAAAGAATTTACATAAGGATTCCAAAAAAAGAACATGTCTCCCCTTATTCCCCAGGAGAAACTTAATTCATTTCAAGTATTTCCTTAATCGTCAAGTGTCGAATTTTAAAAGAGATGCTAAAGTGCCAGGTCTCTAAAAAAAATGAGAGACCACGTTGTATTTTATGTACTTTTTCCGCAAAAATAATAAAACAAGATTTTTGCAACAAAAAAAATAAAAATTCTTTTTTAAGGAAGAGAAACTTCCTGCATAATCTTTGATGTATTTGTGTTCTTTTTTTTCAAGTTCCTGCAGGTAAGCAATTATTCTATTATTCTGTTTATTTTTCCCTGCATCTGTTCAAAGAATTTGATGAACTCTGTCAGTCATGTCGATGGGTCTTTTGCGCCCACAAGACGTAATGTACTTGGAAAATTACTAATTCTTTTCCGGAACGGCTTAAAACATTCCAATGCAAACACAACAGTTATATCCTTTAATTGGTGCCGTCATCTCGTCGAAACCATTCGCCATGACAGTTTTCAACATATATTTTTCTTTATTACATAGAAGTGATAATATATATATATATATGTTACAGGCCAAACCCAATTTTAGGCCAAACTAGTCTATCCTAACGCCCATCGGATAAACTAGTTTTTCCTAGGCCAAACCGGTCTATCCTAACGCCCATCGGATAAACTAGTTTTTCCTAGGCCAAACCGATTTATCCTAACGCTCATCGGATAGACTAGTTTTTCCTAGGCCAAACTAGTCTATCCTAAGGCCCATAGGACAAACTAGTTTATCCTAGGCCAAACTAGTTTGGCCTAACTCTTATAGGATAAACTAGTTCAGCCTGCTGTTTATTGGTCTGAACTAGTTTATCCTAGGCCAATTCAATTTGGCGTGATTTTATTGAATTCAGTGACTGCCCCAGCGCCTACATTCTAGTTTCTCCTAGGCTGATCTAGTTTGCCCTAGGCCAATGTAATTATCCGTGTTTTTAGCTCACGGGCGTCAAAGCCAGCGAAATAAAAGGCTCACAGGTTCTGTATGTATGTATGTACGTATTTACGTACGAATGTACGTAACTCTATAATTCTTGATATAAATATCCGATTAGCTTCAAATTTTGAATGTAGGTTCCTTCTGATAAGATACTTTTCTGATTAGTTTTGGAAAATCATTGAATAAGAATAAAGGGAGCGAACGGAAGTCTAATCCCCCACCGGTAATTTAGACAAATGCATTTATCATGGAGAATTATCAGTTTTCATTTAAAATGTTAGATATAGAATTATTCTGACAAGGCGCCTCCGGGATAAGTTGTGGATGTTTATTGTTTAAGTGTTAAAGAAAGGGCAATGTAGGTACCCCCCATAATTTAGATAAATGGTTTTTAACGCATAAATTACGGATTTGCTTCAAATTTTGCTTATAGGTTCTTTCTGATAAGGCAATTCCCTGAATAGTTTTAAGGGTTTAATGGTAAAGTACGAAGGGAAAATGACGGATTTCCCTCTTACCTAGTAAAAATTAGTTTTTCCTACGGGCAATATAGATAAACAAGTTTGGCGTAGGAAATCTAGTTTATATAATTGGCGTTAGGATAAAATAGTTTGGCCTAGGCTAATCTAATTTGGCTCGAAATCGGGTTTGGCCGGTAAAAAACGTGTGTTTAACTAGAATAAGTATAAATGTGTGTCAAGAGTTATTGCTTATAACATCAATACAGGAATTTCACATGTCCACCCTAAAGACATAATGCATTTTACATGGGTTTTTTTTCCTGCAGACTCGTGCCAACTGAGATCAGGCTTGCATTTATTATTATTATTATTATTATTGCATATTCGAGCCAGATTGGAGGTGAACATAATTTGAGATCGAACAGCGTTTTCCATTTTTTAGAAATTAATTTCTTGTCGACATATAGGCTATTCTTGTCATGGCGTCAAGTTTTACTTTTCCGTGAAGTCGTAACCGAAAATTCGATTCAAAACGTAGCTTTAATAGTATTTTTCAAAGGTACATCGCTTTTATGAAAAAAATGGTAAACGCCATTCGATTAAATATTTTCTGAGTGAGAATGCCTATTAATCTTATGCCTTTCCGAAAATGAATTAATTCTTAAATGTGTTAGGATGTAGCTCTTTTGGATTTGAGAAAAGTCTTAAGGAATGACAGAGAAACATATTCACAAATTTACTTTTTACTGAACAGTTTATAGTTATGATAATTATCACTCTCCTTTTTTTCTTTTGTTCTAAACTACATTAATTATTTAATGAATCACCATTTCAATATTGAAAAGTCTATGAAATTAAATAATCAATAATATATTGTGCTTTTTCATTCTGTGAACATCTCGTAATTTAAAAATACATTGTAAATTTATCCAATATGTATGTATGCAGTATTTTTTAAAGGAATCCTAATTGTATGTTAAGTAAAATCTGAATTTTTGGCAGAAATTGAGTAGGGCCAGATTGAGAGGGACTGAGTCTTTTTTCACATATTTTTGTAGAGGCAGGGCTCGGGCTGAACTTTTAATTTTTACACAGGGTCACGGCAAAATAACTTTCCTTCGGGAAAGGCGGGGCCCGGAACTCGAAATTCTGGCCCGTGCAAACCTCTAACAGTATACCTACAACACATCGAATAAAATACATTATAATGGTGATGACAAAAACACTTTGCACAAGGTTAGAAAGGAAGCAATAGTCAGGATCAATATTAAAAAGAATATTGCCCAATTAAACTGATGGCTTTGCATTCACAGGCTGTTTACAGTCATTGTGTATTTCAGCCTTATTTTTTTATAGAATAACACCCTCGAAAAATAAAGTAAGTTAGATTACTTTTTCCCATTTATCCCACTTATATTTAACCATTGAACCCCCAAAACTAATCACAGATACGCTTTATAAAATTAAACAATTATCCAAAATTTGAAACAAATCAGATAATTCTGCTCAAAAAACCATTCATCTGATTTAGAGAGGGTAATCCCACATTCCTCTCTTTATACTTAATCATTAAACCCTCAAAACAATTCAGGGATTCGCCTTTTAGAGAAAAAAACTATAAGCTATGTTCAAAATTTACGGCAAATCGGATAATACTGCATAAAAACCCATTTATCTAATTTAAAGAAAGTGATAAATTGTCCACTAACCCATTATACATAACCATAAGAAAAGACCCAAATTAATTAAAGAAGCACCTGATCAAATGAATTCATGTCCAAAATTTTAAGCATATTGTATAATTCTGTATTATAACAAATTTATATATTTTAAGGAAGGAAATAAATTGCTGGTTCTGATCAAAAACCAAAGAACCACCAAAATTAATCTGTGAAACGCTTTATCAGAATAAACAAATCTAAGATTTGCAGGAAATCGGTTAATTCTGCATGAAAAACTCATTTAACAAAATTAGGCGGGATTCCCCCGTTCTTTCCTTTGTTCTTATTCAATTAATCCCCAAAACCAATTAGGGAAACGACTTACCAGAATGGATCTATTTCTAAAACTTGAAGTAAATCAGCAAATTCTGCGTGAAAAAAGCATTTACATAAATTATGGGGCGTTACCCCTATTCTCCCCTCCCTTTATACTTAAAATATTGACACCCACAACTAATGAATGCGCTTCAACAAAATACTCCTATATCTAAAATTTGAATAAAATATGCTAATAATCCATAGAAATCCATTTATTTGAATTAAGGGAAGGGGCGAATCAGCCTCTCGTCCCCTCCCCCCTTATTCTTCTCCAATGACCTCCCAAAATTAATCTGAAAAGCTCCTCATAAGAATAAACCTATATTGAAAGTTTGATGCAAATCGAGTATTTCTATCAAAAATTATTGCGTTACGTACTTACGTACATACATAGATACAGAACCCACGGGCACATTAGTTCTCAGTCTTGAGTAGCTGACGAGATAAAAACATGTCAAATTACATTATTTCTATCAAGAGTTATCGCGTTACGTACATACTTACGTATATACGTACGTACATACATGCGTACATACATACATACAGAACCTGTGAGCCCATTTTTTCTTTGGCTTTGACGCCCATGAGCTAAAAACACGTAAAATTACACTGGCCTAGGATAAACTAGATCAGCCTAGGACAAACTAGAATTTTGGCGCTGAGGCGGTCATTGAATCAAATAAAATCACGCCAAATTGAATTGGCCTAGGATAAATTAGATCGGCCTAGGATAAACTAGTTCAGACCAATAAACAGCAGACAAAACTAATTCATCCTGTAAGAGTTAGGCCAAACTAGTTTGGCCTAGGAAGAACTAGTTTGTCCTATCGGCCTTAGGATAGACTAGTTTGGCCTAGGAAAAACTAGTTTATCCGATGGGCGTTAGGATAAACCGGTTTGGCCTAGGAAAAACTAGTTTATCCGATGGGCGTTAGGATAGACTAGTTTGGCCTAGGCCAATCTAGTTTGGCCTAAAATCGGGTTTGGCCTGTAACATATATATATAAATAAAAATGTTCACAATTTACTATACAGAAGTGAATGTATTCTTATCATGCAATACTTATATTTTTAATTTGGTTATCATGTTTTTTTTACTGAAAGTTGGTTAAATAAGTGGTTACTTTCATATGATTTGCTATTTTTGTTTTGATAAATGTGAAAACAGATGTTGCATAATATTTACTGAAGGAGGTGTATCAAAATAACTTTACTTAACTTTACTTAAATTACTTTAATATGAATTGTTATCTTCTCTTGATAAGTTTGAGAACAGTTGTTGCAATTTTTTTCAACAGAACAATCATAATTTTTACATGAACATCCGAAATATAATATTTTTTCTTCCAAACTTGGGAGATCTGATGCTAAAAAAATTTGGGTCTGATATTCTTGATCTGATGCTCAGAAAAATATGCTGGCATCTTCTTCTTCTTTTTTCTTGCTATATTATTTTGTTAACATATAAAAATGATGTATGACATAAATGAAGTTCGTCATTATTTTAGAAGATATATCAAATTAAGTTTATATTTTTATGCAACTAATTTATAAATATATTATTGTCACATTTTGTGAGAATTTATTTTAGTTTTCTCATCATGCCTACGAAATCTAAACTAAATATTGCTATTCAGCCTTTTGATGGGAATCCACAAACTGTAGAATTTTTTTTCGATCAATTATCCGACTTACAAGAATCGAATAATTTTTCTGATAAAGAGCTTTTTGTTCTCTTTAAATCAAAACTAGAGGGCAGTGCTTTACACTTCTTTCTTGAAACAC
Organism: Maratus speculifer; assembly: GCA_964019185.1. NCBI lineage: Eukaryota > Metazoa > Arthropoda > Arachnida > Araneae > Salticidae > Maratus > Maratus speculifer. Next base: position 3,486,395 of record OZ025294.1, on the reverse strand, counting down.
AGTCAATTCAAGAATGCTAACTTTCAAGCCATTCGAAAGGTGTTTATAGACTTTTTCATGTCCAAAAGAAAAGCTAACTCTCTCCAATCCCTGCAAAATTTAAAATTAGATTCGAATGAATCAGTTAAAAACTTTTCATTTCGTCTGGATAAGCAACTTCAGCTTGCGTATCCCAAATTGGAACCAGCTGCTCTAGATTCACTAAAATTCACTCATTTTCTTCAGGCTTTGCCTAAACAGATCAAAAGAAAAAATTCTAGAAGAAAATATTTCCACTTTTGATTTAGCTCTTGAACGAGCACATTTTCTACAAGAAATCTATGACTCTCCACCTTCTCGAAATTCTCATAAAAATTTTGATCAAATTTATTGTATGGATAGTGACAAAGCTGATAAAACTTCAACTTTTAATGTGAATATGGTCCAACAAACTCCTGTAAGACGTACAAAGGATAAAATTTTTGAAAATTCACTTAATGCGTTCTCACCACCAGAAACACAAAATGAAAAATCTTACAGTTTTAATAACGTTAAGAGAAAACATAGAACTTATTCACCTTCACCTATCAGAGAAAACGTTACGGATAAATATAAAACAAAGTTTCGTCAACAAAAATCTTGCCAAAAGAGACCTTTTTTAAACCTAACTTTGACAAATTTTCTCACAAGAAAAATTCTACAGATTCTTATCTCAAACAAAATGTCATGTGCATTTTGCGGACGATTCAATCACCGTATGGACACGTTACAAATTCAAAAATGTTATCAATGCATCTAGACAAAATTATACATCGAACTTTTCGTCTGATTCTTACAGAAAGAAAAACTGTGCTTCTTTTTCTAAAAATAAGAATGATAACATCTATCATTTAAACAAATAGGGGAGATTGGTCCTACTGACCGCTCTCTCTCCTATACTTGTTCTTCAGGGTCAGTACATTGTTGTAACGAGAAAAACAAGCGTCACATTGACAAAAGTTCTTCAACTACTTTATTGTCAACCACTGCTGTACAAACATCCCCAGTGCAACCTAAATTTAATAAATCTTGCTGTTCTCATAATTCTTTGGCATCGAAACATCCTTCTGAAATTGATGAATGTGTACAAGAACGACACATCATTTATAGTTCTTTTGATAACTCTTATTCCCTGCCATGCATAATTATGAATGTACAACATAATGAAATATCAACTCTTATTGATACAGGCTCAACTTTATCACTTTTGGTTCAAGAATGCTTTAATAATATTAAATCCAAAATTCATTATAAAGTTTTGTTAGAAATGTATCAGTATCTACTATAAATTCTAAAGTTTTCTTTAAAGGATGTATTGAAATTTCATTTAAAATTGACAAGTACTTTTTCCATCATGTCTTTTATCTTACTGATATAAAGAAAGTTAATTTTCAAGCCATACTTGGGTTTGAATTTATAAATAAACATTCCATAATCATTTCTACAACTTTTAAGTCTATATTAATCAAAGATAAACACATCCTTTTCACAGTCAAAATGAATCTCCTACTTGTTATTATTTGAATTCTGAGTGTACTTATGACAATATAAGAGTGTCATATTATTTTGATGCACACAAAATGCCTTTTTATGAAAATTCTATATCAAGTAATCCAAGTAATGGTACTTATGTTGATAATGTGTATAGAAATTCTGATGACAACTATTTACAGCTAGTCAATAATTATGCAACCTATCCTTACAACTATAATTTGCCAAATAGTGATTTATTTATAAATAACTTTGCTAATACTGCTATGAATTATCATAATCCCTGTATGGATGATAATTTTACTTATTTTCCTAATTATTTTCCAACTGATTATGGTAATGTTATAAACTATTTATCTACTAACAGTAATATGGCTGACAAAAATTTCACATCTGATAGTGCTAATGACATCAGTTATGTTGGTGAAAAACATACTAATTTGAATGATGGTAATAAAATTTTGGTGAATTCCAACATGGTACAAACAGTTAATAGAGAATTGATCCCTCCCAATTCTTTTGTTTATTTATATGTCAAATACTTGAATTCTCCATCTGAATATATTATTTTTAAGCCAGCTTTGAAAAATAAAAGTCTTGTTTTGCGTGAATCACTGCATTCTAACTCTTCAATTCAAAATAATTTATTTTTAGTTGTATGTCAGAATATATCCAAAGTGGACATTAATTTAAATAAAAATTCAATTATTGGTGAATGCATTAATGTAGATGAGAACGATATTGAAGAATATTCTTTTGATTTAGATTTTGAAAATGAATATTGTAATTTAATTTTACCATCTGAGGAAATTAAAAGAAAACGTGTACAAGAACTGTCACCAAATGATTTTGACCTAAAACACTTGCCCTCTCATGAAAGTGACTCTTTAACAAAATTACAGTGCAGTAAAGCTCTAGCATTTTCGAAATCTTTGACAATTTAGGTCATACAGACCTAGTGAATCCTCAGTTTTCAATGATGAATTCTCATCCAGTGAAAACCCTACCTTTTCCTGTGCCACAGGCACTCGAGCAAGAAGCTCTTGACCAAATTAATCAAATGCTAAATGCTGGTATTATAGAAAGATCAAATTCATCCTGGACTTGCCCTATGCTTCTAGTTAAAAAGAAAAGAACTGACATGTCGAAGCCTCAAAAATATCGTTTGGCATTAGACTTAAGATTGTTAAACACCATTATCATCCCATCATCATATCCTCTTACTATTATTCAAAATCTATTGGTACAATTATCAAAATTTAAATACTACAGTACTCTTGACTTGCCGTCTGCATACTGGCAGATTGCAGTACCTAAAGAAATGCAAGATAAGCTCAGTTTTACCACTCCATGGGGAATTTTTACCTACCGTCGTCTCCTTTTTGGCTTGAAGACAGCTGCGAGCACTTTTCAACAATTAATTGATTCAGTTATTCAATTGTCTGAAATTGTCTCCCGTTATGCATATCAAGATGACATCGTGGTTGGCGCTAATTCCTTTGAAGAAATGGTTACGAAACTAACAAAACTCTTAGGCACTCTCATTGCTAATAACATCACTCTTTCTCCTGAAAAGTGTTCTTTCATGAAAACTAGTATTAACTTTTTAGGTTTCCAACTCACAGTCATAAAATTCTTCCTATTACAAGTAATATTGTAAAAATCACTTCCTTCCCAAAACCTAAAACCAAGAAGCAGACAAAAAGTTTCATTGGTTTATGTTCATTTTATAGGTCAATTATACCTAATTTTGCTAAATTGATTACTCCTCTTATTGAAGTTACCAAACCTAAAAATAAGTTCTGTTGGAAATCTGAACAAGAAAATGCATTTAATAAATTGCAAGAAATTTTCTTTCAAAAACCCATGTTAAATCTCCCAAATTGGAATGAGACTTTCTATGCTAATACTGATGCATCAAAAACAGCAATCTCAGCTGTTCTTATGCAGAAATTTGAAGGTGAACTTCGATCTATTTCCTATTATTCCAAAACTTTATCTCAGTCTGAAAAACAGTATCCAGCCATCAAACTGGAACTGTATGCCATTTATAAATGTGTAACAGCTTTTATATATTACATTTTTGGTCGACCCTTCATTCTCTTGTCTGATGCAAAAACCCTCAATAATTACAAAAAAGCAATATCACCTGCTGACATCACTACACGTTGGATGTTGGAACTATCTGAATATTCTTACACATTCCAACATTTACCAGGCAAAGAGAATGTGTTAGCAGATTTTGTAAGGAGAACACCTCACATTCCTACTGAAGATCTCCATACTAATCCAGATCTTATTTCTAGGCAAGAATCGCTACCAATTGTTGATGATCAAAATGATTTACATAATGAAATTGCTCATTTTCCATGTGGATTAATTGGCAAAACATACCTCACATGTCATCTTCAAAGTGACTCTCCACCTCCAAATAATGATAATAATGAAGACCCATTGTAAGAAATTTTTTATCAAACCATCTTTTCTGAACAACAAAAAGACCCTAAAATTAAGAAAATTTATGAAGATTTTAAAGCTAACAAAAAATCTAAAAGTTTAAATGGTTCTTATATTAATCCAAGTTATGATTTTTTTTTGTTACAATGGACACTTTTCTTCAGAAGATATTGAGCTACATAGAGCTGTTTTACCTTCGTCACTTAGAGCAAAAGCTTTAAGAATTGCTCATGTTACTCATACTGGAATTCATAAAACTTGTTAATTTAAAGAAAAGATTCACTTGGAAAACCCTCGTTTCTGATGCAATTAATTATGTCAACTCTTGTGAAATTTGTTTAGTAAACAAAAATCATAAAAAAAACACTGCTCCATATTTACCAGCACCACTGCCTACAGCTCCGAATCAAAAAGTTTCGATGGATTTACTTGGCCCATTAAGAAATCGCCAGTATGTGATGACTGTAATTGACCATTTTTCTCGTCATCTAGAATTATATGCCTTGAATAACATTCATGCTGTTACTAAAGCTCTATTGCATTACATTTCTACTCATGGAAAGCCTGAAATAACACTTACTGATCATGGCTCTCAGTTCACTAGTGATATGTTTTCTTAGTTCAATAAAAAGCTTGGCATAAAATTGGAACACAGTTCTGTAGCGCATCCACAGGCTAACGGATTAAGTGAGCGATGTAATACTCAAATAAAGTCATCTGTGAATACAATGGCTTCCCAAGGATTTGATGTGCCAACTGCTTTAAAAATCCACCAGTCCATATACAACGCTACGCCTCATCCAGCTACAAAGTTCACTCCAAATCTTCTTCATTTTGGAAGAGAGGTAAATGATATTTATGCCAATTATAAAACCCAATCTTCCTGGTAAATTATTAACACAGCTTATGAAATTTACAAATTAATGGATGTTATTGAAAAAATATACTATCAAGCGTACAAAAATAACGAATCTTCTAGACAAAAGGTATACCAGAAATCAAAGGAAAAGTTAAAATTTGCTAATATCAAAGTTAATGATATTGTTTATGTAAAATTTCCCAGTGTGTTTAACAAAAAAGTACAAGGCCCTTACATGGTAAAGAAAATAATTTCACCTGTACTTATTCAAATCCAAGATTGCAATAATAATCAAGCATCACCAATGTTGATCCATACTAACAGAATCTTGAAACTTCAAAAAAGAGATGAAGCATTGCAGTATCCTTCGGATTCTTTTAAAGGTGCAACACATGATCAACCAACTGTTGATAGTGCATCTTCTTCTCCTGTGCAACAACATATTCCTACTCAAGTTTCTAATTGTGATTCTTCTTGTAATACATCTCAAATTCCCACCTCTTCTAAGTGCCAACAAACGTCTTCGCATTCATATAATTCAGGGCATTCACAGGCATCTGGTGATAAAACTCCCACTGCTGTTCTAAACAAGTCCACTCAATGCAAAGATCATTATGAATAATGTATGATGAATAATGTAAAGCAAATATTTGTTATTTTACAGATAAAACATGATCATATATTATTTACAAAGGTTTGAATATTTGAATTAAACATGTTCAATAAGTATTCAAGATATTATAAATATTTTATGTGATAAGTTTTGTAAACTGACATTATGCAAGTTATGTAGTGGATTAATATATTTATTTAAATGCTTTTATGAGAATTTAAATATCCTCTCTTTGCCTTTTTGTTTCTCTGAAAGTATTATTATTGGAGAATTGCCTTTTTTCTGAGAGTTTAAATATTCTCTCTTTGGAATTTACTTTTTTTTACTTTGAAGCTGTTGTTGTTGAATTGCATGACATTAAACTTATTCAGTTAAGATATGTTCATATATTGGAAAGTATTGTATGGATATGGATATATATATATATATATATACTAGTATTAAAAAATGCTCTGATGAGCACCAAAAATGGTTAATATGTTTTTAAGTATGATAAAGGATTTGACAAGTGCTTCTGTTAATTATTGAGCATGAGGAAGGACAAGGGATCCCTTCTTGGCTACAGCTCACTTCAATGCCAACTTTGAAAAAATCATATTTTCGCTTTTTCCGCGAAAACAAGTCAGTCGCAGTTACTACAAAAATGTGTAGTGTAAAGACGCAACCAGTATAGATGCAGATTAATTAGACATTAATGTAAGCGAATGTGACATAGCGCCAAAAAACTAGTTCCTGCAGGTATCACATTCATACACTGCCACCAAGCATGCCCGCAGAGTATAATTGCACAGAAAATTGATTTGTAGTATAGTGCAGAGTGAACAGTGCTGTTAACATGAGAGATGTAGTGGAGGCTATACGCCGTATATCTTCTGAACTTTTTAATAGAATACCATATACCTTCTGTTTCTCAAGAAAGCTATAGTATACACATTCATGGGTATCCTTTTGCTTAGATCATATATCCTCAGTTATTTTTACGACTACACCCCCTGGTTAACATGAAAAAGCACGGTGGGAAGTTCTACTGAAGTACCGCAAATTTGTTTTATTTGGAAAAAGCGCAAATATGATTTTTTCAAAGTTGGCATTGAAGTGAGCTGTAGCCAAGAAGGGATCCCTTGTCCTTCCTCATGCTCAATAATTAACAGAAGCACTTGTCAAATCCTTTATCATACTTAAAAACATATTAACCATTTTTGGTGCTCATCAGAGCATTTTTTAATACTAGTCATTTAATTTTTTTGGTAAAAACTGAAGATTTTCTAATATCTTAAAAAGAAAAATAATTGCTGCAGTCAAAATTCATAAAATAACATCAGCATAAAATTTTGATGCATTAGAATAATTAAAATAAGTCATTGCATTGCCATATAAAACGCATGATATGAAAAATAAACCATAGAGTCGAACGAAAACAACAACTTTACTGTTCACAACTTTATTAAAAGAATTGAAAGCCATACCAATTAAATACATTCAAGGTACTTTCTCGAATGAAACATTCACAACTAGAAAAAATTCTAGAAATTGAATAACAATTAACATAAGAATATTCCCGAAAGAATAATAATTAAACACAAAAGCATTTCTAAACAAAATGAACTTACATCCAACGGGATTTGATCTCTCTACCCGCTGCTGAGCAGCCAAATGCCTAACCTCGTGAGTCCTAGTTTAACACCAGAGATGCTGCAAATTTCGCTATAGTACTTATATAAATACCAGTATAAGTCTTGGGACTGTCATCAACAGCTCAATTCTGATTGATTTATTTTTATATACCCCGGCGGCTATTTTGCTACTTTTATTTTAGCTATACCCGAAACAATCGCCAAATAGGTTTCCTTCCCCATAATTTCATTTTAAATATAAAGCTGTCACTAGCTTTATTTAAAATACATGACTTTCATTAAAAAAAACATAAAGTAAAAATACATATATCATATACAGGGTGAATCATAAATATCGAAACAATAGGCTATCTCCTTAAATATTGCCCCTAGACCCATACTTCCAATTGCAAAAATTCATAAAAAAAGATGAATTTTTTGATAAGATAAGTTGCAACTCCATGGGGGGTCTGTTTTAAAAAAATACGAAAATTAAATTTTTATACGGCCCCCAGAGGATAAAACTTCCAATTAGAAAAAATTTCTTTATCCCTTCCTGAATTGAACAAAAAAAATTTCATCTCGATATCTGCAAATCCCCGAAAGATATTAATATCCAAAATTTTCCAAAATTTCTGACTTACACCACTTAAGCATGCCTCTGAGCGCAGCAAAATCAGTTCACTTGAAGTACAATTAAGGGATCGACCATAAATTTACGTATTGTTAAATGTCGATCCAAGACAACACTTAAACTTTTTGATATAAAATAAAAGCGTATAGGTTTTTGCTTTAAACTTCGATGAAATATGCTAGATGTCTGCAATATTTCGACCTTGCCGCCAACTTCGTAAATGGCACGACTCATTGAACGGACCGTCTTATTAAACACTTATTAAAAGTGTTATCAAATTAAGTGATATTAATTAAACACTCATTAAAAGTGTCTTAAAAACTTATTGGCGCAGGCAATATGTTTAGCAAATATAGTAATAGGGAAAATGACTCTTCTATTAGCGAAATCAATGGAAATATATTTCAATAAATTACATAGAAATATTTTTAAAAATCTACTTTATACTACAGTTAAACCGCTATAACGGACACTCCCGAATAGCAGACACCTCTGTTTAACGGACTATTTTCCAATCCCCATTCTCAAAACCTAAATTTGTGTATGTTTAACCTCTGAATAACGAACATTCCGAATAGTGGACACTAGTTAAGGCGATAAAGGATGAAAAAGTATTTTTTAAGGACAAAAAAATGAAAAAAAGTAAAAAGGCCTCTAAATTTATCAGGGAATTTTGTGATAAATGAGCTGGGAAAATCCCCCCTCCCCACGTTCAGAGTTGAATTGAAGGGGTTGCTAAGGAGGGACATCTTCCAGAGCATTGAAATATCCCCTCGAAAAATTGAGATTTTATGCTTTTAACAGCCAAAAAGTGCAATCCCCCTCCCCGACCGGAACTCTATAATGTCCAATAATGTCACTTTGAAAAACAAATTACATGTAATCGCAAGCAAAAGTTAACTTTTGTAACAGGGTTTTTTCACAAGCATGTAATGAACAGTGGGTAATGGTGTGTATACAGTTTTATTTAGCCCCATTGCTTAAAAACTAATTTTAATTTCTGATTAATCATATAAAAGAGGTTTTAGGACACATAAAAGTCAATTAATAAAATGTTAAACGTTTCTTAGCACTTTTTAAATATCTTTGATTTTCCCAATAGCGGACACCTCCGAATAGCGGACAATTTCTGCGTTCCTGAGGTGTCCGTTATTTAGAGGTTTTACTGTATGCAGTTTCAAAATTTATGAAGGTTTTAAACCTATTTTTGCTTTCTTCTATTTTTACAAGAAGAAAGTATTGGATTCATGAAAATTTTGAATTCCGGTTTTCGATGGATTCACACGTTTTAGGGCTCAGAGATACCGAAAAACATGTTTTTATGAAATGTCTGTCTGTGAGTCACAGCACAATGAAAAAATTTGAAATCGACGTGATAAAAAAAATAAAGTTTAAATCAACTGACGCATTTAAACAGTAATTAAAGAAGGTGAAAATGGCAAAACTTAAACAAAATCTGAAATCGAAACTATACAGCATTTAAACGTTAGGAGCCCATCTTTGCCCATCTTAAACTAAATGCACTTCACTGCATCAAATGTTTTTATTTCAGTATTTCTCATTTTTAAACTGATATACGTCAATAACCGTCGGTTACGGTAACTTTTCAGCTCAGAAAATTTATTTTTAAAAATATGATTTGTTTACAAAAATTACTTTGTTTTTTAATATTGTTATTTTAAATTCTTTTATTTTTTTAAATACATATTATTTAAAATTCTGAATTAAAATTGAAAATTAGACATTTTCGTTTAATCAAAAGAAAAAAATTCAACGCGACAAATAATATTTTGAGTTATAACAATTTTAATTTACTCAATTTTTTTGAAAAAAAATTAAGAAGTCTTATGATGTGATAATGCTTACAAATTATATGGTTAACCATCACAAATCATTCAAAATTCCAACTTTATAAATAAATAAATAAAATAAATGTTTCCTGGACCCTTTACAGCAACATTGTTTCTTCAATTACACGCATTTCAATTTGTGTCTGATCCCTTGAAACCTCACGATTTATTAAAATTGTCATAACTCTCTGAGTTTTGAAGATATCAAGATGATTTTTTTTTGTTCAGTTCAGGAATGAATAAGGAAAAATTTTCTAATTGGATGTTTTATCCTATGGGGGCGGTATAAAAATTTAATTTTCGTATTTTTTAAAATAGACCCCCCATGGAGTTGCAACTTATCATATCAAAAAATTCATCTTTTTTTATGAAACTTTGCAATTGAAGGTAAGGGTCTAGGGGCAATATTTAAGGAGATAGCCTATTGTTTCGATATTTATGACTCACCCTGTACATATAACTTGCACGTTTTTCTTTCATTTTATTAAAAATACTATAAGTAAATGAATAAAGGTACTTTTTCAATAGTTGTACATAATGAAAAGTTCTTGGTGGGAAAAGAAGTTTGGCAACGTATATTTTGGCAACCTATTTACTATTTCATATACACAAACATTTTTTTTTCTCGTGCGATAACAATATATTTAAGATACTACTTAATTATCCCGTCGACCAAAGAACGATGGACAAACTGTAAGATTGTATGCCAATAATGGATGAACATAAATGTTACACTTGCTTCACATTAAACCTGCTACACTTGTTTGTTAAATGATCAAATGATTTTAAATTCGATGATTTATTTATATTTTTATTAATGTTTTACTAATTTATTTGTTCTTTTGTTATTTAAAATAAATTTTATGCCAATAAACGAATAGCTCTTGATATTAAGTGAGAAAAATATAATATATTTTATTAATGTTATTTTATGGTTATATCCGCCTAAATTTTTGACTAAATAAAAAGCATTTAACACCTTACAAACTTCCGCTAACATTGATATGCTTTAAGTCACTTAATAAATTCTATTAATACATTTAAAATACTTTAATGTTATTCACATATGCGGTATCTTAAAAATATCTCTTTATGGTTTGATTTAATAAATTCTGGATTAAATTATGAAAACTTTTATTAGTATTATTTTAATCGAAATCATCTAAATAAATCAAATTTTATATTTGGTACATCTGTATGTCATAAGTAACCGTCATCATTAAAATAACCCCTTTCGTTAGTGATTTTTTTTAAGCTAAATTTATTAATTTTCTAAACTTAAAATTTTAGAATGGCAACATATTTCCTTTTGAGTTAATTGGCGAATAGTTTGTCGATTTCTATAAAATGATGAAATTGGTCGACCTGATAATCAAGTAGCATCGTATGTAATGTAAATAAACCAAGTACGCATTTTTGGCACACATATCATATACGCACCACGTTGGCGTGATTTGATTTCTGCTAAGGTCATGTACGTATCATCGAGTTATTTAACTGGTGCCAGAGTGTCGTTATTTTGTTTGATATTGTAACGCGGATGTTATTGTTTATTTATTGATAAATTGGGTACTACTTAGTATCTCGTCGACCAATTTCGCCAAATTATACAAATCGCTAAACTAATAGCCAAATTTTGCTTATTTACATAATTTTCATCTTAAATAACGAAAGAACAAATAAACTAGGACTTCCCTCAGAGGGATTAGTCTGAGCGATATTTCTGAGAATACACATTTAATAACTTGCGATAAGTAAAGAAAATGAGATGTTACCTTTAATTGGTCATTTATTGTGATAAAATATAATGATGAAAATAAGCATATCGATTCGTAGAACTACAAAATCTTGTTGCATATACTATTTTTATAAAAGAAAAGCAAACCATGCATGGATATAAAATTGGAAATATGCAAAATGTTAAAAGTAATACAGAAAATAAAAAACCAAGTTTTCCTATTTTGGAAATATAGCTCTTTGAAATGATGTCATGAGCATAAACAGAAGCTTCGCACCGATTTGAGAAACTATAAATAACATAAACTATTATGTTTGTAGAGAAATGGAGTGTATTTTATGTGGTGTGAAATCCGTCCGAATAGTTTATAATGTTGAATATCTGTTTTCCACGGATGCAATGAGGTTGTCGATAAGAGTTAAGAAATCCTTTTTTAAAAATTTGTACTAAACGAGCACTTACATCTTATAAGTTACTGTGATGCCAAAGTTATAGTTTCTGACCCCAACAGTATCCTAGAAATTGCAATATTCTCAATAAATTGGGTTTAAAACTTTTTCTAAAAAAAAAAAAATGTTTAATATGTGAAATTAAATTGTCGAATGTTTTAGAAATCGTTCATAACGAGAATATTATATCTTAAAAGTTGCCACCAAAAAAAAAAAAAGATTTTAAATTTTTAGTCATATCAACATCAAAGAATTCTCAATTTTAGAACTTTTTTTGCTCGTGCATTGATGGTGATTATTGTTCCTACGCAAAATATAGTACATTTTGCAGGAAAGATGGTTACCAACACTTTTTGCCCACATTATTTTTTAAATCGGCTAGGTACTCCCAATGCTAATGAAAAACACACAAACCTTAATGCTTTATAGTAGTGATGCACAACCTTTTTGCCAGAGAATCGTTTGCCACCAGAATATTTGAAAAGTGACGTTTGCTTTATTTCATAGCAAAGTTTCTGTCATTCTTATATGGAAAATTATTCTGCTTAAAATTAGTGGTATGAGTTTGGCCCGCGGGCCACAGGTTGTGCATCCCTACTTTATAGCATAGAAATACAAATCAAAAGCTATTTATCTCCTATTATATACACATAAGACATAAATTATCTAATTAGTGCTAGAAGATGAATTTTTAAACATACTTAGTATTCATTTTTCATTTATTTGTATTATTCAGTAAAAAACTCACTTTCTTAAGCCCGAATTACGTCAAACTTTTTATAAAAGCACCTTAGTCCATATAACAGCGAAGTATTGTGAAGAGTATTAAATACAAGGTAGTAAGACACTTAGCCAAACGCAAGTAATAAATCGCCAAATATTGTCCTTTTCGCCCTCTCTCGAAATGCATTTTTTTCGAATATTTAAAAAACATGATTTTGAGTCATCTTATTTAAAATTCAAATAAATAAATGAGAGGAAGCAATAATAGCATAAGTCAAATTATTCATAAGTCAACATCAAGGAATTGTATCGTAGATACACATGTGGAAATAAGCTGCTTTCGGCCAAAAAACGTTGTCTTCACTAAATTTGAATCCGATTAAAAAAAGTACCGTGATTAATTAAAATGTTATAGGCAGAGCTGCCAAGTTTCCGGCATTTTGGGTACCGGTATTTTAATACAGAAAATGTTTTATTAAATTGGAACATTCTGCGGATTTAAAAAAAAGCATTTTCCTATAAGAAAATTCTGCTATGCAATAAGCGAGGGTTTGGCATCTCTATATAGGAATATTTCGTAATCTAATTTTTAACCTTAAAAAAAGCAACGACCATTTTTCGGGTACAAAAAGTATTGCTAATTGTTCCATTTTGCATACAAGGTACTGATTGTAATATTGATACATCTATGGTGATAAATTTCCAATAATTTTTCAAATCCCATTTATTTCATTAAAAATATAAATCTTTTATTCATTTAGTTTAAAATAAATGATTTCTAACTAATTTCATAATACTTTTGAAATATCACTTTTCATTGAAATATTCATACTTAATCCATAACGTACGTAATATATGACTCAGTTATTACATAAGTCACCTTTTTATTATCATAAAAATTATGTTTTTACTGATTTTTATTAACTCAATAGGAGAAATTTTGTGTTTTGAGCTATAGATGTCCGCATTTTCTATTATTTATTTATTTTAACAAAATTCTTTGTATTTAGAAGAATTTTTATTTAAATAGGAAATCCAGATGTCGCTGTTAATAAAGAAGAAAGTTACAAAAAAGGGTACAAAACGAGTAGACACATACTATCAAATATGGAAAAACGACGAATCCCAAAAAGACGTCGTATGAAATATCATCTTTTAAAGAAAAAGAAAAAAAAAAACGAGGTCTGATCATCGAGCCTACTGATTACAAAATGTGCATTACATAAAAAAAAAAAAAAAAAAAAAAAAAAAAAAAAAAATGCTGCAAATATTGATTATTTTTTCTTTTGTGCAGTTTTGGCTTCGAAAGGTGCGCAATGTTGCAAAAAGATATAAGCGCCTATGAAAACACACCTGGTAAACTTTCATGCTCAGTTTTACAAATAAATATGGCACATATATGCCCTATATACACCGAGGTACCTAATTGGTGCCAAAATGGCGTTTAGTTGCCTAACATGCTGGTTATCATATAAATGATATAATAAATTGTTTGTTCTGAAAATATTATCATTTATTGATTGTTATATCTTTTTAATAACAGGAAATGTTTCATTTATTCCTTTTTTTTTCATTTTGAAATAAATAAATAACGTGTTGTTATAACATGCTATATGCATCTGGTAATCAAAACGATGTTTTCGCCTAATTGGCATAAAAAATCTCTCCAAACCCGGTGCTTATATCTCTAGTATATTATCTCAAGTATTTTATTTATGTATACTATAATTGTTTTTACATACCACTTACTTCTTCTGGTATATAGAAATAGGTAAGTGGCTCCTTTATGCAGTATAAATTGTATAAAACTTTAAAAAATAGCCCCGTTGCCCCTTTTTGGATCGAATTAAAAAAAATCAATGTCTCATTCCAGTATTGCTCCCAGGTATGCATACATACTCCATATTTCAAAGTTGTATGCCAACAGGAAACGGATGAAAAATGGGAAAAAATGTCACATATGCACCAGGGTACATAAATGGCGTCAAAATGGCATTATTTTACATGAGATGGTAACCCGGCTTTATTTATTTATTATTTGTTTATTTACTCATAAAACATTTATTTACTTTCACTTCCTTCTTTTAATTATATAAAATATTTCTTTTTATAGTTATTAATTATTATTATTTTATTTACTGTAAGTTCTTTTTGAAAATAGAAAATAATTTAAAAATGTGTATGTAAGCGTTATTTGAAAAGGGAGTTTTCGCCAAATGGGCTTTGAAAGAAATTGCGCCAAATCTGATGCGCTTGTGGTATCCGTGCCGAAAAATTAGTGACCAGAATTGACTTCCATACACAAACAAAATATAAGTTAAAAGAAAACATGCAATGAAAATAAATATAAAGGTAAAATGATCTCATAAAAGAAACATTTTATTTAAAAACGTAATTGTTTCTAATTTTCACACGCGAAATATGTAAAACATTCTTTTAGCGATCAAAAAGTGCTGTTAAAAGATTATCACAAAATCTCAAAATCAAAGTTTTTATGACATTTTTTAATATAAAAAAAATAACAGTTTTATTTTCCTGCATGATTAAATTTTAAAATGTTTTATTGCATTCAATATTTCTGAGTGCGAAAATGATTACTATTTACTCCATGTACTGATTCGGTTATCTACGAAAATGTCCAGCCGGTGAAAATCACGCTCACCAAATTTCTGTGACGTATGCACATAAATTGTGCTTTTTTATCAGTTTTTTTAATATAACTTTTTAACTATTTGGAATTAATTTTTAAAAGTAGGTGCATTCACCAGATTACCTCCATAGGTACCTATTGGTACAAACAGAATCAAATTTCCGACAAGTACTTTTTGAGATTTGCTTGACGAAAGAATTTTTTTGAATTTTAATATCGTTACGTATCTCTGAGTATAAAGACTTCGCTTCGCTCAGACAATTAGTAGAACATTAATAAAAATACAAATAATATTTCGAAATAAAAATCACTTGATGACGTTTTAAACATGCATTTCGTGACAAATATCATTGAATGTGGCATTCACGGTCAACCATTACTGGCATTTAATATTGTCATTTGGCGATAGTTTTTTTGGTTGACGGGGTAACCAAGTAGGATCATAAATTTTTTATTTACTTTTATTTCTCTTTTAAATTATATAAATTGTTTTGTTTTATAGTTACTAGGGGGGCGCCGCCCCCCTGCTCGCTTTGCTCGCCAACCCCCCGCGTAATCGCTTCGCGATTCCAAATTATTGGCTACCCCTGCTTGCTGCGCTCGCCAATACCCCATGGTATGAATAAGCAGTTGCAGACCTTTCAACTGATGTGACACACGACTGGTGTTGTAAAGAAATTAAAAATGTGTCCCCCTGGGGGGCAGAGTGGGAGGCGACACAAAAGACATCCATAATATGAATAAGCAGCTGCAGACCTCTCAAATGATATGTCACAAAAGTGGTGTTGTAAAGAAATTAAAAATGTGCCCCCCTGGGGGGCAGAGTTGGGGGTTGACACACAAGCCATCAATAAAATGAATAAACAGTTGCAGACCTATCAAATGATGTGTCTCACAACTGGTGTTGTAAAGAAATTAAAAATGTGACCCCCCCCTGGGGAGAGCAGAGTGTGGGGGTGACACACAAGACATCCATAATATGAATAACCTTTCAAATCTTGTGTAACACGACTGGTGTTGTAAAGAAATTAAAAATGTGTCCCCCCTGGGGAGCAGAGTGGGGGATAACACACAAGACATCCATTATATGAATAAGCAGTTGCAAACCTCTCAAATGATGTATCAAACGACTGGTGTTGTAAAGAAATTAAAAATTTGGCGAAATATTACAGTTATCGCCAAGTTGGCGTCACTCTTGACAACTAATTTTGGTCGCCAAATTTGGCGATATATCGCCAGGTTGGCGACAAACTTGGCGATTGTTGGCGATGGTAACCTTTCCTCTCTTTATGGTAACCCATACGGCGATGCATAGACGGAGCCCTTTCCTGATTGGTCTATTCGGCTCATGGAAGGAGTGGACAACCCGGATTCGTTAGTTCCGGAAATCTGCCACATCAGCATCATTCCAGGAGTCATTCCTTTTAAGGCTAGTTTTTTTTTACTATAGAAGGATTAAATAAACTTTTTACTTTCTTCTATCTGCAATAGAAGAAAGTATTGTAATCGAAATTTTTTCGATTTCCGGTTTTCGACAGATTTACACGTTTTAGGGGTCAGAGATTCCAAAACACATGTTTTTACAAAATGTCTGTCTGTCCGTGTGTCTGTGTGTCTGTCTGTATGTCGCCATTCTACCATCAAAAAGTGTATGAAGTTATGCATTAAATTGAACCAAATTTTTTGTGAATGTTTTTGGCTGTGGCAAGCAGGTCCTCCTTCAGTTTTGAAATATTCCGCCGGAAGGGGGCGCTGCAATCGCGATTTTTGTGCCATTTTCAATATTGTACCGACCAAAAGTATATGAAGTTATGCATCGAATTGAACTATTTTTTTGTGTATGTGTATGACTATGGCTAGTTGGTCCTCCCTGAATTTGAAAAAAATCCGCCGGAAGGGGGCGCTGCAATCGCCATTTTTGTGCTATTTTCAATATTGTACCGACCAAAAGTATATGAAGTTATGCATCGAATTGAACCAATATTTTTCTGTATGTGTATGACTATGGCTAGTTGGTCCTCCTTGAATTTGAAAAAAATTCGACGGAAGGGGGCGCCGCAATCGCGATTTTTGTGCCATTTTCAATATTGTACCGACGAAAAGTGTATGAAGTTATGTATCGAATTGAACCAAATTTTTTGTGTATGTGTATGGCTATGGCTAGTTAGTCCTCCCTGAATTTGAAAAAAATCCGCCAGAAGGGGGCGCTGCAGTCGCAATTTTTGTGCCATTTTCAATATTGTACCGACCAAAAGTACATGAAGTTATGCATCGAATTGAATGAAATTTTTTGTGTAAGTGTATGGCTATGGCTAGTTGGATCGCCCTGAATCTGAAAAAAATCCGCCGGAAGGGGGCGCTGCAATACCGAATTTTATGCCATTTTCAATATTGCACCACATAAAACTGTATAAAGTTAGTTCTAGAACTAAACTAAACATTTTGTATATGATTATTTTTTGGTAACGCAAGTAGGTCTTCCCTGAATTTGAGAAAAAAAATCTGCTTATCATTCTATCGTCCATCGGCTCGTGCAGAGACGGAAATTCGTTTTTACTCCAATTAATTGATTGAAGCAGAAATTTAAGATGAAAATCAAAGTTGGTAAGGTATTGAATTAAAATTATTAAAGCATTAAAATGAGTAACTATTTTTTTTTAATATTAAAATGTATGTATGAGATAGAAGAAAGTTTTGGGATTGACACATCCAACTAGTTTTTATTTATTGTTATTCCTTCTTTAAAAATATATATGTAACTGATATTCTAAAACGATATTTTCGTCAAACTGGCGGCAGAAAAAAAAAAAACGCCAATCCAATTTTTTATGACATTTGTGCCGCACTTTTTTTTTTATATAGAAACAGAAGTAATTTATACGAAAACAAAATAAAAAGTTCATCAGTTTTTTTTTCAGAGCTATTTATATATTTTGGCCTTACAACCTCCCTTTTTGAAGTTAGAATAGCACCAAGCTTTGGCAAATGCATGCGTATTAATCTGACCCTCATAACATAATAATTGATCTAGAATCATCTAACCTACCTTCAAAAAAAAAAAAAAAAAAAAGCTGACACTTCTCACATCCGAATCATCTGCGAGTGCACCGCTCTTGTGTCGCGTGCAACCGGATATATTACCGGTACGTACTTCCCTTACGTCACAAAGGCTCAAATATATGTTTATAAAAATTTACAACCATACTTTTACGCTTCTTAAAAAATCGGCTAAATGGTCTTTCGGCGCCAATTTGTATTTATTCGCCAAACGCACCAACAGAAAAGAAATAATGAACACTTTCTTCCCTTAAATGTTGCCCTGATCGCTTAAATTTGTTGATTTCGTTATGTGAACCTTCAAATTTAGCAAGATGCGCAAGTAAATAAAATTATGAATAAAGAATCATATTACAATGCTTAGCATAAATTTAAGGGAGATAGTGAATATGATACATGAAAATAGCAACAAATAAGTATTTTTTCACGTGATTTATCTAATCTATTTATTTATGTTACATACATAGCAATTTTTATGTTCATTTAAACTTACGTGCAACAATTACAAGAGGAAAGAAATATAAGAAAAAGACTATGTTCAGCTGGAAATTTCAGACAAAAATTCGATTTTCTTAGCAACCGTCAAACATACAAAGATGAAAAAAAAACTGTTTTAAGTTTTGCCATAAGGATTAAAATAAACCAAAAACGAAGTTAATCCATCCTCGGAAACGTTAGCTAGACTTAGTTGAATTTTTTGCCCTCATTTCCTTCATTTAAAATTAAATAAAAAACTATTGTAAGCTGCAGTAATTTTTTGAATGCTATCATTTTATTTGCCTCGTCAAGTTCTATCTTTAAAAAAAATTCACTGCCTTATCTCAACTGGTTCGCCAGAAATTTTAGAAAGTTGTTTGCACTTTCTATTTCTTAAACATATTATACCAAACGCGTTTGCTATGATAAAATAGGTATGCATTTTTGGCACAGATGTCATTTACGCGCCACGTTGACGAATTTTTTTTTCTGACGCCAATGTCATATGCGCATCGGAGTATTTAACTGAATACAGAGTGTCGTTATTTTGCTTGATATAGCAACCCGGATGTTCTTTATTTATTAATAAATATTTTTTTCTTTTTTTAAATATATAAATTGTTTTGTTCTATACTTTTTAAACAAATCTTTTTTTTATTTATTGTTATTACCTTTTAAAAAGTATATATGTAACTGGTATTCCAAAATGAGATTTTCGCCAAATTGGTTTAAAAAATAATTAACGCCAATGTGATTCGTATATGATATTTGAGCCGCATTTTAATATAGAAACAGATTTAATTCGTACGAAAACAAAAATTAAAGTTCACCAGGTTTGTTTTCAGAGTTATTTATATATTTTACATACCCTCCCTTTTTGAAGCCTAAATAGCACCAAGCTTTGGCAAACAGATGTTTATTAATCAGACATTCATAAAGTAAGTAATAATTTAATTGACCTGGAATCATTCAACGTATCTTCAAAAAAGGCTGACGCATTCTCACGTCCGAATCATCATGGAGCGCCCGACTCACCGCTCTTGTGTTGCGCCAAACCGGATTTCTTACCGGTACGCCCTTACCTTACGTCTCAAAGGCTAAAATAAATGTTTATAAAAATTTAAAACAATATTTTTACGCTAATCTTTTAAATGTCCTGTACATTTTTCCATTCATGTCTAATTATTCATAAAATAATAACTATGAAAAGTATTGGTATGAACGTTTGTACTTAATAGCATTACATATCTTTTAGTCTTGTACAATTAAAAAAATATTAATGTCAATCTTGTATTAAATCAGTCTTTGAAATAAAATATTACGTGATGAAAAAAACGGTTACGCCGCTTTAGCGGTTAAAAAAAATTTGCTATTCGGTTTTCCGGTGCCATTTTTGATTTATTCGCCAAACACACCAACCAGAAAAGGATAATGAACTTTTCCGCAAAATCTTGCCCTGATCTTCTAAATTTGTTGATTTCATCATATGGACCTTCAGATAAGCAAGTAAATAAAATTATGAATAAAAGTAACACATTACAATGGCTAGCATAAATTTAAGACAGACTAAACTTTTTGCCAGCGGCGACTTGTATCTTAAATAAATAAGAATTTAATAAATAAAAAAAATATTTCACTTCGCTCGTCAAAATAGACAGTGAATATGATACATGGAAATAACAACAAATAAGTATTTTTTTTCACGTGATTTATCTAATCTATTTATTTATGTTACATACATAGCAATTTTTATGTTCATTTAAACTTACGTGCAACAATTACAAGAAGAAACGAATATAAGAAAAATACTATGTTCAGCTGAAAATTTCAGACAAAAATTCGATTTTCTCAGCGACCGTCAAACATATAAAGATGAAAAAAACTGTTTTAAGGTTTACCGTGAGGATTAAAATAAATGAAAAACGAAGCTAATCCATCCACGGAAACGTTAGCTAGACTTAGTTGAATTTTTTGCTTCAATTTTTTCATTTAAAATTAAATAAAAAACTATTGTAAGCTGCAGTAATTTTTTGAATGCTATCATTTTATTTGTCTCGTCGAGTTCTATCTTTTTAAAAAAATTTACTGCCGTATTTCAACTGGTTCGCCAGAAATTTTAGAATGTTGTTTGCACTTTCTATTTCTTAAACATATTATACCAAACGCTACCGCGTTTGCTATGATTTTTTTTTTTTTTTGGGGATTCTAAATATTCTCTCTTGACCATTTTTTTTGAGATTCTAAATATTCTCTCTTGACCATTTGTATGCATTTTCCAATTTCTGTCATAGGAAAATTCTGAAGAATTGAATTCTCAAGAATTGAATTTATAGAATTTAATATGATTACCGATTTGTGTATTTTAATGTCATTTGCTTATATGTACAGTATTACAAATCTTTTTTTTTTTAATATATGCTGACTATATATATTTGTTTTATTATACGCAACATTTTTTTATAAGTGCTGGTGCTAATTTATATTATTGTACTTGCAATTGCACAACTTAGTCAAGAGATTATCAACTAAAGACTGTATTTATTTTCTACAAGTGCATAAACTGTTCTAAGCTCTATTTCTAAACAAGATATTTCCTTTTTGTGAACAAACAGTTATTTTAGATGTTTTACTTTTCAATATTTGCCAATTTATTGTGCATTAGCATGTGAACTATGACTATGACAATAATTTTTTTTCAAATTATTATTGAATGTCATGTAAAGCAATTATTGAGATATTCATGTGATTCTCATTAGTTCATTTACCTTTTGTGATTGATTTATGTGTTCATTGTGCATAATTTAGAAAATATTGTCTCGATGTAAAAATTATTGAATTTGTACATCTCACCAATATTTTCTCTTGGGGAGGCCGGGGTAATATGTTGTGGTTACTCATAACCACTGCCATATTTTTATTCAATTTAATTTATCGTGTATTTTTTAATCTTTATTCATTTATTATAAAAAATTTGCATTCTAAAAATTTATTTTAATTCTCGCCTTTTTAAAACACCCCTGTAAAGTTTATTTTCTTACGTAACTTTTTGTTGATTTCAAAATGTTAAAATGATTTTGAATTTGTTACTTCCGGTTCTGGGTTGTTCCTCAGTTTTCTCGAATATTCTATGTGAGATGTACTTCCGTTTTATAGCCCCTCTCTCGTCCAATCGGACTCTATTCTACTGATGCATAATTCAAAATAGGTGAATCCTTGAATTTCCTTGCGGCATTAGATGGGTCCTCGAAAATAGGACCTGAGGTGTATGGAAATGCTTCGTCGAAGCGTAATCACTTTTCAGTTGCACTTCATTGCATTCAAAGAATTTACATAAGGATTCCAAAAAAGGAACATGTCTCCCCTTATTCCCCAGGAGAAACTTAATTCATTTCAAGTATTTTATTAATCGTCAAGTGTGGAATTTTAAAAGAGATGCTAAAGTGCCAGGTCTCTAAAAAAATGAAAGACCACGTTGTATTTTATCTACTTTTACCGCAAAAATAATAAAACAAGATTTTTGCAACAAAAAAATTCTTTTTTAATGAAGAGAAACTTCCTGCATCCTTTTTGATGTCTTTGTGTTCTTTTTTTTTTTTCAAGTTCCTGCAGGTAAGCAATTATTCTATTATTCTGTTTATTTTTCCCTGCATCTGTTCAAAGAATTTGATGAACTCTGTCAGTCAAGTCGATAGGTCTTTTGCGGCCACAAGACGTAATGTACTTGGAAAATTACTAATTCTTTTCCGGAACGGCTTAAAAAGTTCCAATGCAAATACAACAGACATTATCTGAATTTTTTTCCGTTTTTAGCTATAAATATTGCGGACATCATGCAAAACAGTGCATAGAAGAGACATCGAAGAATGGTATACATTCAAATCAAATAACGATCTATATATGTATAGATCTAGTACAATATGAATTTTAGTGAAATTATGTGGTTTAGTTTTTTAGATAAAATATCTTGGAACTTGTTCATGTGCAGTTAAACGACGCAACAACTTGGGTGATGCTACCAACAACTAATCAGCTTCTATTTATATCAAGATCTAATAGAATCGTTTAGTTAAATTTAGTGCATTAATTCTTGAGGAATAGCTACGCTATTTATTGCGGGCTTTACATTAAAACTTAACCAATGTCTGATTTATATTTCTTATTGACGATTTATGTCCATGAGAACTTTTTTTCATTTTATAACCTTCGAGTATATTATTAAAATTATTCGAATGGATTTGTCTATATAGTTAACCTTTCATTACATTTTAGTTATTAAAATTCATTTGAATCAAAATAATTCACTTCAAATATTAAAGCTACTTATTTTATTACAAATACATATTTTATTTTAAACGGTTTCTAGCGCTTGAATAACTCAAATAAATTAACCAATGTTTAACCTTTTTTGATAATGGGAATATTTAATTCATTGATCAATTTGTATTTTTTAACTTCTGCAAAATTGCCTTCAACATAAATGACATTATCTGAAAATTATTCCTTCTTTAGCTATAAATATCACGAACATTGTGCAAAGCAGTGCATAGAAAAGACATCGAAGAATGGCGAACACTCAAATCAAATAACGTTCTATATATGTATAGATTCATTAATCAATTTGTTCTTTTTAACTTCTGAAAAATTGTTTTCAACATAAATGACATTATCTGAAAATTATTCCTTCTTTAGCTATAAATATCACGGACATTGTGCAAAGCAGTGCATAGAAGAGACATCGAAGAATGGCGAACACTCAAATCAAATAACGATCTATGTATGTATAGATCTAATACAAGATGAATTTTAGTGAAATTCTGCTATTTAGTTTTTTGGATACAAATATCTTGGAAATTATGAAACTGCGATAAAACAGCGCAACAACTTGGACGATTCTCATCAACACCTAATCACCGTCTATTTATATCAAGGTCTAATATAATCGTTTATAAAAAGTTATTAAATCTTTTCGAATTTTAAATCCCAAGATTTTAAGAAATAAACTTTTTGCGTATAAACATTTCAATAAACAATTTTATTTTACTTGATAGGTGCGATGGAAAAATACAAATACATATTGAGATGTTTCGATTCCGTCTTATAAGAACCATAATCATAATAATATAAAGATAAAAATAAAAATAAAAATACGAATCGTTTCACGGTGAATACAAATGGCTCGCGACAATGAGATGTAAATTACAAACCACGCGCACTATTGTAAAAATAAAAAATAAAAAATAGACCATAATCAAAATTAATTATCAACTTGCTTCATCCTATCAAGTAAAATAAAATTGTTTATTGAAATATAATCGTAGTTAAATTTACTGCATTAACTCTTGAGTTATAACTACGCTATTTGTTACGGGCTTTACATTAAAACTTAACCAGTGTCTGATTTATATTACTTAATGATTATTAATGTTCATCAAAAGTTTTTCTTTTTATAACATTCGAGTATATTATTAAAATTATTTAAATAAATTTGTCTGTATAGTTATCCTTTCATAACATTTTAGTCATTAAAATAAATTTACGTCAAAATAATTCGCTTCAGACATTAAAACTGTTTATTTTCTTACAAATATGTATTTCATTTTAAACAATTTCTAGAGATTGAATAACTCAAATAAATTAACCAAGGTTTAACCTTTTTTGTTATTGGGAAAATTAAACAAATATCTTAATTGACAATTTAGGACTGTCAATATTTAAAATAAAATTTATGAGCAAATTTTTTTCATAATCATAACATTAATCCGAGAAATAAAAATATAATTTTAAAGAAAACATATTTTAGTTTTAAGACTTAAAACATACATTTTTATTTTATATAAAATGAAGTCATTCGCATCCACTGAAGAATTACACATTTACGATCCAGTCTTCAAACAGCATCTATAGAAAAATATCCATATGGTTGTCACTATCGCTGTATAATACACAAATCCAGCAAAATCCGATGTCGTGTTAACTCGACTCAAAAAATTGACTATCTAATTATTTATATGACTTCGTTTGTTAGTAATATTAATATAGACACTTAAATACAGTTTATCGTATTTGCATGTTTTACTGGAAATTATTCCTTTATATGTTTTCAAAATAGCGCGTATATTAATTATTTTTTTCATTTCTTATGGACAAGTGGCAACTAAAATATATAATTACGACTTGTAACTGTTTTCTTTTATTTCCTACAGAATTGGAAGTTGCAAAATGTTAAAAAAAATGGCGCAAAAAAACTACAAAAGTATTACCGTTTATATTCGAGAAAAGTAGAAGAATTTTTAAAAAAAAATTGGGAGTTAAAAATGGAGAGTTGCGAGATGAGTGAATTTCGGCTCAACTTGAGTTATTTTGTGACTGCGGTTTTAAGAGAGTAGAAGAATTTTAAACAAAACTTGGGAGTTGAGTTAGTACAAAAATTAAGTTTTCAAAAATAATTGGAGAATCGGTAATTCTTTTAAGTAACTATATTAGGAGCAGTTCAGAGATAGAGATAAAATCGGACGATGCTCATTTCCTTGTGATCGAGTAAAAAAGCTCAGCAATATGTCCCTTTTAATTGTTCTGAATCCTTTTTCTCTAGATATAGAATTTTCTTCTATACAGGGGCACTCTTTTGAACATCTTAAGAGTTCAACGTGAGAATTCTAGATAGCTTCTCTAAAATTCCTACAATCCGAAGAATTACTGTATTTTAGCAGTGTAAGAAGTTGTTTATTAGTAGTTGCTTATACACTTAAATAGATTTAAAACTTAATAAAACTTAAATAGATTTTTAATTTTTTTAAAAAATATTATTAAATTGATGAGAATAGGTTTAAAGTAGTTTAATATTCTGATGTTGTAAGTAATTATACAGTTTTAAAACGTTGGATTTTTATTTATTTATTTATTTTAAGCCTGATTAAAAACGTTGAAAAAATTGTTTATTAATTTAATGAAAAATGTTTATTATTATTTTATACTAGATTACAAATCATTTTGCAACATACAACCAGAAATGTGGTTCGGTTACAATTTTTTTGCAAAAATTTGCTTAAGAATTGGGGACTGATGTATACAAGAATTGACTTTTTCAGGAGCATATGCGGTAATATATCAATAATAAATAAAGATGAAATTTTCTAACAAATTGTATTTAAATGTACCTTTTCTTCTTTACTACGGTATAAAAATTGACAATGTGCGATATTTAAAAGTTTTTATAACTGCAATAGATATTATCTGTATTTAACAGAACAACGATACTGTTTTATCTATGACTTTTGCAGTGGAACGTTATTTTTGAGAAATGACACTTTAATTGCTAGCCAAAAAAATTGCATATCGGGGGTTAATAACTTACAACATCAGAAGGGCAATCTTAAAACTTTAACAATTCTCTTTATTTAAAAATGCTAAATATAAGAATTTGGTACAAATGCTTCTGAACGCTATTTTGCCGTTGCTACAATTTTACTACACGCAAGTAATGTTTAAATTAAATAAGAATAAAAATATAAAAATTTCATTTTAAAATAATGTTTTATAAGAATTGAATATTTGTCTTAAGGGGACAGCTAAGCTTTTAAACATTTTTGTTCATTAAAAAAAATATGGTTAAAATCGTGAATTCACTGCATTTCATTGTTTAATTAAAAGAACATTTCAAAAATAAATAAATATATAAATATATAATTAAATAAATAAAAATAAAATAAATAAATAAATATCTGCATATTAAATTAATTTTTGTTAAGTTTATAAAAATTGCGATTGATTAATTTTATCAAGAGTGATCAAGTTATATATGATATTGTATATGAAGCATCTGGGGTTAATAGTTTATTTACAGGGCCATTCAAATGTATTCCATTACATTATGGTATATGAAGAAAAATAATTTGTTCAGTATTTTATACGCTATTTGAAGTTTATTCAAACAGATATAAATCATTCAATTTAATTACAAGATGATTACGGTAGAACAGGACATTTGTGGCATTTATAGTTCATTTACAGGGACATGCAAAGTAAATCGATTACACTACTGTCTTTGAGTAATTGCTGGAAGTGCGTTTTAAAAGTTGGCGTGTTCTTTAAACTTTAAGTAATTTTCTACATGTTACTCGTTGTATTTAAGTTTTATACCTCATTTACAGGGCTTTACAAAATAATTCACGAGACAATCTTCTTAATAGCGGAAATTTCTTAAGGGGAATTTTCAACAGTAATACGTATTTCTAATCTGAACTAAATTTAGACATGCGTGAAGTTAAAAAAAAAATTATCATATACTGGGCTGCTAAAAGAATTTGTATAATTTTCCGATTGTAGAAGGGGGCAGCTAATATAGCGTTTTCAAATGTGATGAGTATTTCCATATGGTTACAATATATATAATATTTTAATTTATTAAACGTTGCAGTTTTGTTACATTATTGTGAAAGTGTTGTAAAGTGTTTCATAATCTGTGCTTGACGTCCGATCTATGCTCTTTTTGTTTTTTGATTTTTATATTTTCACTTTTTAGTGTTAAACATATTTCAGTGTTGCAGTTTTTTAATCGAGCAGACTATTTTGAGAAGCATGATTTTGAGTAGCATGAAAAACTCGTTTTTTTTTTTTTTTTTTTTTTTTTTTTCAAACGATTTTGAAGCGCTGTTTATAATAAACATTTAAGTATTTTGCACCTGCGAGCATCAAACAATGTCCTAATAATTAATGCGTGGCAAAAACAATGAAGACAGTTATGCTTAGAAATGCTATCACAAAGTTATACCAACTGTGAATGCACTACGTGTATTGGATTAACAACAAGTTCGCCAAGATTCTAACCAGTCATATTTGTCACATAGAGTATGACCTCGAATCTAATTCAAAGAAAAATTATAGTTCAAAGCATGGACATAGATATTGAATTCTTGCAAACGCATTAAAATGAATATAAATATATTACATAGGAAGTTTGGTATATTTTGATGATTTTGGATGAACTCAATTTATTTGTAAGTCACAGATATAGCCAGCGGTTTATAATCATTTAATAATATTTATTTATTTCATACATTTTTTTTGCTTTTTTTAAAACTATAAGTTATAGGGATATAGTTCTTTGGATTTTTTTTATATATAATATAAGTGAGAAATCTGCATGTGTAGAGTTTGGTTGATTTTAAAAGGACCCTGGACAAAAGAAAAGAAAAAAAAATCAGATTTACTAAAAAAAGTCGTTTAAATTATGCTTTTATCTTAATTGGAAAAAAATATTTTTTTTTCGTTTTATCTTGTTTTCAAAATCTACTTTTCAAGCAGTGGTTGTCATGACGTCATGACGGTTGTTTGCAACACATGACGGTTGTCATGTGTTGCAATGACTTCTTGTGAAAATGCGTTTTTTTTCCAAGGTGATTTTTTGAATATTTCTTATATTTAATTTGCTTTAAGTCAAGATTCCTTAAAGATAATTTGTCCAAACTTGTAACAGGTCTATTTCAATTGCTTTACTTTAATTTTGATTCAGAAAAAAAATAATAACTTTCGAAAATATGATTTTTTTAATAAAAAAGTAAATAATTTTTTTTCCTTAATTTTACCTTGAATATTTTAATTTTTATATAAATTAATATTTTAAAAAATGCTGAATCGAAAACAAACATATATGTTTTTGTTTATTTAAATCATAAAAAGTTGATTTTTTTAACATAATAGTTCAGTTATGACAATTTTAAATTACTCCACTTTTTAAATAAATTAAAAATTTTTAAATTAAAAAAAATGTGAGAAGTTTTATCCTATGATTTTGTTTACAAATAATATGGCTTAGAATCACAAAATATTTCAAAATTTTAACATAATAAATAAAAATTATTTTAAAATGTGTCTCGGAACCTCTTAAGGCCCAAACACGTTTGACTACTTCTTGAATTTCGGTGTGGGCTCGTTCAATGTGACGACACTTTATTATTATTATTTTTTTTAATGAGTTTATCAGGAAAGATACGGTTGTTCGGCAAAAGGAAAATCTTTCCGTCAAGTAGAGGGGATTGCTCATCTCCTGAATATTTTGTTCGCTCCCCTATTTTCTATTATAAATAAACCGCAAATGGATCCAATATAAAAGACTTCCCCACTTTTTCCAAGAATTCATTTTAAGGAAGAGTATAGCAGTCTGAATGCAGCCTTAAAACCTTGAGTAAAATAAAGAAAGTAATTAAAAAATCACTCTTTTGTAATTTACTCGATTAATTATTATGAAATGACGAATATACGTTGATAACAATGTATGTTATTTCTTAATAAATTAACCAGTTCCCGCTGTAATAGTAAATCGTAGTCGTAAATATGGGACTGATTTTTAAGGTAAACATTCAATGCTTATAAAAATGCGTATTTTTTTAATAAAAAAATTAATTTATCATTTTGAAAGTGAAATTTGAAACCATTTTTTTTGCACCATACAAAGAAAGACTTAGTTCTTTCGAAAGGTCTCACGCATTTTAATATATTTTGTGATGTGTTTAAAAAGTTTATATAGCAGTTTGATTGATTAACATCAGTTAAAACTTTTTTTTTTAACTATGAAACATCAAACGAAAATTTTTCGTTAATGTTACTTTTATTAAATCAATATGCAGGCGTTATACTGAAGTAATCTTCAGCATAAATTATACAAAAGTAAATGTACAAAAATAGTTTATTTGAAAAAGACCTTTTTTATGAATAAATACTTTGAATCTAAATAACCCTTCAAAAACAATTTTTATACAAAAAAATATTTTTTTTTGTTAACAACAGAAAAATGCTTTTTGAGAACAGAATAGAAAGGAACTAAATGAGAGGAAGGGGAACCCATTACTGATGTGGACTACAACGGAAACCAAGTAAAAGAGAAATAGGGTAATGCAAGAAGTATCCGAAAAGAAAGCACTTTTAGCTAATGAAGGCTAAACTGATGTTAATGGGGGTGATTTATCAAATAAAGAACAAAGATGAAAATTCTCTGTACAAAATAAACGAAACTAAGCGAATTGTTTTGGGGTATAAACACGAAATATTACTTAAAATATATCTTATATAGTACAACCTCGATCAATCGTTTTTCAAGTGGTGCAGGGAAAAAACGATGAATGCGGATTAACTTCAAAATACGAAAAAGTACAATGTTTATGCATTACTAATGCATGCAATGCATATAGTATACTATTAAACACTATTTTGTTAACAATAAGTAAAAAGAAAAATATAGAAAACTAATATTTATTTTAAAAAAATCAATAATATTGTTTGATTTTTCGTTATTTTTTTTTTCTTTACTCAAAAGATACATTTTCAGGATATACAACATTTTTCAGGTTTTCTGCTATTTCTAATGCATACATAATAGTTCACGTAGTTTCAAATGCTGTAATTGCAACAGACAGAGTTGGCAGTGGTGGCTCAGCCTCATCCGCCTGAACGTTATCCTGTGTTTCTTCGCCATTATTTTCAGCTTTTAAATTATCACATATATCCCTTATGTGTAAGATACCCCATGTCGCAACATCTCGATCAATGGAAACATAATCGCATCCTCTGCTATATACAACCACTGTTCCTCTGTATTATTGTCACTATTATGAACACCATTATGAACACAAATGAGTTATTTTAGAATAAAAGGAATAATTCCAGTTTCTATGCCTTATGGATTCGCATGACTTTCAATTTCATTTCGGTGAGGAGAAACATTTTACAATGATGAATGCGGGAAAACGACTTTTTGAAGAACGATGTTTGCGGGTTTCGTTAACATTATTTAAGTATAATTTGTGCATGGACCGTGGAAATAAAACAATCAATGCGGGAAAACGATGGATGCGGGGACGATAGATCGGGGTTTTACTGTATTAAAAAATATGTAAATTTACTAACATGATAGTATTACATGTGAAGGAAAAATAAAACAAATGAAAAGGAATAAAATTTACTTATTGAAATTTACGGTCGACTATTTCTGGTAAACGATAAATATCGTCAAACAATTCGATTTAAAGCCAGTAATTCATAAACATAATCTCACATTCCTTATTGTCAATAGACATAGAGTGTCACACGATATCAAAGATGCCTATCAACAGAGGGTTTCCCTAAGTACAATTATTTTCGGAAAAATATTTTTTTGAGATTTTTATTGCAAATGAAGAAATTTACAATAAACGTTATTTTTTGCTGAAAAAGTTGTAAACCAGAGCAACCACGAACGACTTTTCACAAAACATTAAAACAAGTTTGTATTTAAACAATTGACCAGTGTAAGTTCTGCTATAAAGTGATCTATAACCGTATTTTCAAGTTATATTTACACGCCTATTTTCATTTACTCGAGAGGGTCTATTTTTTGCAATAAAAAATAAAACTTCGCTGATATGTCTTTCTTTCTGTTGCATTTTGACTAAGTCTTGATTATTTGTGACCTTTCGTCTACGGAACAGCATTTAGTGACGTATATTTCCCGGATTACGGTGTAATCAATAAGGTGTCTATTAATGGAATGATATATATTTTTAAATAAATATCGATAAATAATGGCAATGAATTTGAAAATATTGTGATACGTTAATCCGGTGATCAGTGGGAAAAACGGAGCTAATCTCCATTAAAATTATGCCTGTATTCCACTCTATAAAAAATAGACATTGAAGCGACAGTTTTCTTCAGCAGATATGCATCGTGTAGAAAACGTCACTGATTTTCAAGAACATTGTGGGAACTCTTATTGTTGGAATCATATACGACATGTCTTAGTTAGAATTTCTTAGAAAATTCTTTCAGATTATAATAAAAGTTTTTCTTCATCAGATATACGACGCATAGAACAACGTCGCTGTTTTCCAAGAACGTTACATGAATTCTGATTTATTGAATCATAAACATCAGCTCCTATTGAGAATTGTCGAAAAATTCCTTTAATACGTGTTATATCAGGAATATCGTCTGTTTTAAAATCCAGTCAATTTAGGTTTTCTTTCATTTTTATTTATCAATTAAATAATAATTAGTTCATTGCAAAATTTCTACAAAAGATACAGCATTTTCTCTTTAGAAAAATGTATTTTAAAGAATATTTGTGTCATTCTTACGATACAACACTTTCTCTTTATAAAAATGTATTTTAAAGATTTTTTGTGTGATTTATTAACTAAGCTTTTCCTTAACTCGTACCAGAAATTTGAAACAATGATCTTTTATGTATCCGTGTGTAATAATATTTTCCGAATTTGAAAAAAAAATATATAAAGATGATTTCTGATAAAATATGGAGCTATTATAAACAAACATATGAAGATATATGATTCATTAGATACTCGATTAATTTTGCCAAACTTCTTGAATGACGTCATTTCGTTTTGCTGTATATCTTTATTCATGCTATTTTCTGATTAAAAAATACATTTTTTAAAATTTGTATGGTTTGTATTTTGTTATATAGAGCTCAGTGACACAAAATCGTATTAGAGAAATGCTGCGTCAAAAATATCTTGAACCGAAAATAACGGATACTTTTTATCAATGCACGCATTTTTCTTTATAAAGTTTCCATGTTTTTCTTCCTTTATATGTATTAGTTGGAAGTTTGGAATACTAGGAACAATACTTAACTAGGTAAAAATGACATCATATTTTTTAAAAGAACAATTTTTTTATAAACCTTACCATTTTAACACAAATTTATCTAAAAATATTAATTACGGAAATTTTTACATTTTGTAACTGAGATTAGAATTTGAAGTAAAGACCGGGTCTGTTCACAATTAAAGATGTTGACTACAATCGAAACTTCAAGTTTTGAGCTAATGTGATTTTTAAGTAACCAAATTGCAATATCAATTTGTAAAAATGGTAAATACGGATATAAGAGGTGCATATGTAAATTTTGAGAATTTGAAAATTATGTCAGGTTTAGATCGCACCGGAAAATTTCTATGATAGTGTCAAAGTAAAATAAAATTTACTGTTTTTTATTCCGGAACACTTCGCCCAAGAGCCTCGTTGATACCTGCATCTTAATAATTTATCTTTAACATATTTTATTTACTATGTATTCTATTTAAGTATAGTTGTAATAATTTTCATAACTGATTTCTATGGAAATAGTATTTTGCTAACTTCAAATCAAAATTATATTTGTTTGATAGTTAGACTAACTAATCTGAGATGCATTTTTTATTGTAAATAATTTTGTAGGATTATTATACATCAATGAAACAATTCTTTCATTAACATTTCTCGTTGAAATTCGACGGGTTCCAGTTCGTTTTGATAAAAGAAGAAAGAAGCGCGTTATGGCGGCTCCAATATTATATTTGAAAAGTTTTCTATAGTTGGTCACATAAGCTTACAAAAAAAAAGGAACTTATGTTGTATTTAATATTTCTATAGTTTCATCTTTTGACAAATTAAAAATGCAATTTGTGAAAACAATGCAATGCAATTCCTTCAAATTTCCAGCATTTTTTTTAAATTAAACCAAATTCTGTTGGAACAAATTATATATGAATGTCACACATCGGAATTAACCTCTAAATTTCGCTTTAAAAAATTAATCTGCAGTTCATAAAATGAAGTAGAGATATTTTGAGTATATTTGTACGTCCCATTTATCTACTAGCGGTGCTAAGTAACGCTGACTTGCGGTAGAATAAGTTAATGGAAAATGATTTGTGGAAAGTAAATAAATTTTAAAAGAAAGCTTAAAGAATTGTTTTATGTTTGCGTCCATCATATATATTTACACACATTTCACGACTTATTGGGTTGTTCGGAAAGTCCTTTCCGTTTGTACTGGAAACATTCGTACTGGAAAATTTTATCCATTAATATCTACAGTGTCTCACATAAGTGATGGGACACTTGTGCTTTACAAAAGGAAACTAATCAAATAAATTAAAAAAACATGCACACATTTTTTGTGGGTGTGTTTCATACTTAAATTTAGTAAAGATTATTACATAACATACATTTTGTCAAAATATTAAAATATTAATTTAATAAAAATACAAATGTTTAGAACGGAGCAAAAAATAGCTCACTTAAGTGATGGGACACCATTATATATGCCACAAAAATCGTCTGAAATAAGCAATAAAAATATTTTTTGGGGTTTTATTTTTACTTAAAAGCAATTGGCAATAATTTATAAAATCGTCTGCAGTATTTCTCTCCAGTTTGTTTTGGAATTTTTGTGTTTTTTAACTCTGTGTAGCCATGAATGTTAAACGAAAAGAAACTTCGCCTGAAATTCGAAAATTAGTTATTAATTTGCATATTGAACGTGGAAAATCTATTAGAAAAACTGCTGAAACAGTTAACTTGAGTCGTTCAACAGTTTTCAATATCATTAAACGATATAAAAAGAATCATATGATTCAGGATAAAAGAAGACCTGGCCGACCATCAAATCTATCCAATGGAATAAAGCGAATTATCGTTCGAAATATTAAAAAAAATCGAAGAAATAGTGCTTCAAAAGTTGCTGCTGATTTACAAGCATTATATGGAATAATTGTTAATCCTGAGACTATTAGAAGGGTAATTCGATCTGCTGGATATCACGGTAGAGTAGCCAGGAAAAAATTCTTCTTAAGTGAAAAGAATAGAAAACTCAGACTAGCTTTCGCAAAATCCAACATAAATAAGAATTCTGATTACTGGAATAAAGTTATATTTGCTGATGAGAGTAAATCTAATATATTTGGTTCTGACGGTAGAATCTTGGTGTGGAGAAAACCCAGGGAAGAATTTCGCAAACAGAACTTGGTACCAACAGTAAAACATGGTGGAGAAGGAGTTATGGTATGGGGGTGTATGTCGTCCGCTTGAGTTGGTAATCTTGTTTTTATTGACAGTATAATGGATCAGTACAAGTATATTGATATTTTAAAGCAAAATTTGAAATATTCAGCACGAAAATTGAACCTTCATAACGATTTTAAATTCTACCAGGACAATGACCCCAAGCACACAGCTCTGAACGTTAGACTCTGGCTGTTATATAACTGTCTTGAAATAATAAAAACACCACCACAATCTCCAGACTTAAATCCCGTAGAGAATATTTGGCAAGAATTCGGATCAAGAATTCGCAAACACAGCATTTCTTCAAAACAACAGCTAAAATCGGTGCTTCAAGAAGAACGGGGTAAAATCACTCCAGAAATCACAAAAAAATTAGTCGAATCCATCCCAAAAAGATTAAATCATGTTTTAAAAGTAAAAGGAAATCCAACAAAATATTATAACATCCAAAATATCCAAAATATTAAAATTTTTGGATAAATATTTGATGGAAAAGTAAGTGTCCCATCACTTATGTGAGCCATTTTTTGCTCCGTTCTGAATAATTGTATTTTTACTAAATTAATATTTTAATATTTTGACAAAATGTATTTTATGTAATAATTGTTACTAACTTTAAATATGAAACACACCCAAAAAATTTTTGCACATGTTTGTTTATTTATTTTATTGCAGTTTCTTTTTATAAAACACAAGTGTCCCATCACTTTTGTGAGACACTGTATGTATTACATATCGGAAATAATATCTAATAATTAAATAACAGAATTTTCCGGTACAAATTGATTTTCCCAAACGGAAAGGACTTTCCGAACAACCCAATACATACATAATTACATTCAATATATTTTAATATACATCAACCATTAGCAATCTAAAAACTATTTTGTCAAGAAATTAAAGCATAAAAGACTAATAAAGAATCTTTCTTAATCTTTATTTATTAAAACTTATTAAATCTAATAAATTACAGCAAAATTAGGTTGCGCGTAGCAAAATTTATAAAAATAAAAAAATTAAGTCTGATAAAAGATATAAACAAACGATTCTTAAAGAAGAACTATTTTGAATAATACTTAACTTGAATACTCAACACATAATGAAAATATTTACTATTCAAAATAAGTTTTTCATGACGGCAGAAACTTTTTCTTCTGATGGAAAAAAGGTGGAAGGGCAATTTATAATTAGTATGGACAACAATGGAAAAGAAAAATAGAGTAATGAAGGAAGTAATCAGAAAAAAGCTAATTCACTAATGAATGCAAAATTGGAATCAAAGAATAGTAACTTTAATAAAAGTAGAATATAATTAGTAGAGTGTTTGATCGTAAGAAAATAATATAAACGGGAAAATTTTTTATTATTGACGAGAAACAAAAAATTTCATATGGAAAAAGTTGTATAATTTTTTGTTATATGCCATTATGCATATAGATTTCTAGAGGCTCTATATGTACTTGCTTTTCACAAAATAAGCAACTTAAGGTTCGCCATAAGATTATATACAGGAAATCTCGTGTTAAATATGAGTAGTATTTTATTAACTATTTGGGAAAATTGTTGTTGTTCTCCGGGGAGAATTGGAAAATCTGAAGCATATCTGAATCTTTTTATTGGTCGAATTCCGCTACTTATTTTATTTTATTCGTTTTATGATTGGTCCATGTTTAATGCCTAGAAATGAAATACTCCTGTTTTTTATTTTATTCGTTTTCTGATTGGTCCATGTTTAATGTCCAAAAATGTAATACTTCTGTTGCCACGATAAAAAAAGTTTAAAAAACTGCAAAATAATAATAATAATAATAATAACTCAAAAACAAATTTAGATACGGGTTTCAAAAAAGTTGCAGTTAAAAATAAATATTTTTCGTTATACAACCGTGTAAAAATTGAAAATGTGCGATGTTTAGAAGTTTTAAAATTTGCAATACAGAAAAAATTGTTACTGAAATTTCATTTAATATTTGTTTGTGATTGGTCCAGAAATATTAACGTGTTTCTAAAAGTCTAGGTATAAAATTTGGCTCCGTTGTTACGTAAGCTACGTTTTGATCATCATAAAAATAATGTTATTAACAGCACACACTACTAGCTGAAAAACACCCGGATGATAGTGTAAAACCTATGATGGAGTTCTTTTCAAATGATGTACACAAGTATGAAGCGAAGTAAATATGTGCTACAAAAATGCTTTAAGTGTGCTGTAGCAAATAATACGGAACATTCAACTTTTTAAAAATTTATAATACCAGATATTAAGATTGCATGTATCATATCCGCTTTTTACTACTTATAAAGTAAATCTTCTGAAATCACTGCAAATTGAACCCACGGAAGACATTCTATAATATTAAATTAAAAGTACAATTACAATAAAAATAGATAAATTAAGAAATATTTACATTCTTTGATACATGAAAGACTTATTAATACTACAGGATTTAAAGTATTCAAATTTTTATCAGTAAATTTTCAATAAAGAATGTCTCATATTTAACTGCTTATATTTGTAAAATTAATCACAATTTTCAATGAATGAAATGTTTGTTTATCTATATAGGTAATCTGCTATATAGGTAGCTGCTTATTTGATCTTAATACAATGTAAATGTATAGCGTTTGAAGGTTTTTGAGGAAATGGAGTTGAATAGATGTGATACAAAACAGATTATCTCCTTCAGTCGAGCAGTTGTCTTATTCAAGGCATCGAAATGATGGCCGAGATAAATGAAGCGGTATAACTGGAATTGATGCTGAACAGGATACACATAGACCTGGATTTTTATATAAATAGATTGGGGAAATGTAAATTTTGGGCCGATAATTTTGAGTGCTTTAAAGCACAGAACCAGCAAAATTATTCAGAAAGTATATAGTTTCAAGAAGATCTATAAGTAAGCACAATTTAAAGTAAATATCTCCCTATTAGGGGAGCCGATAAAATTAATGTTGCAAAATACCCACCACACAAACATACAAAGAGAGTTAAATAGCTTTTAATTAGTAGTATTATGTGTAAAACCTAAACAAATACATGCAGAAACAAAAGATTTATGCTTATAAGATTATTCTGAAAACAAATTAATTAAATGAAGCTAAAACAAGAAGATTACGAATAGATTCAAACATCTTCTGAAAATAGAACAAATAATCATTCTTAGGATAATTTTATCATTTGAGAGATTTTATTTAATTGCTATCTAGAATCCATAAGCATTTAATTAAAAATTTATGAACAAATTGTATAACTGTATAAGCTGAATAGCTTGTTTTAATTAATATTTTTATATTTTTTCTCAAATCCAAATTTTGCATTTAATACAAATATGAAGAAAAAATAATAGCATGTGTTTGAAAGGCAAAATTGAAGAAATTTTCATTAAACATTTACAATTATTTTTAAATTTTACTATTAAAATTGTTACATATAATTCAACTTCGCAATC
This sequence comes from Maratus speculifer, assembly GCA_964019185.1. NCBI lineage: Eukaryota > Metazoa > Arthropoda > Arachnida > Araneae > Salticidae > Maratus > Maratus speculifer. The sequence continues at coordinate 3,448,489 of OZ025294.1, read as the reverse complement.
TTTCAATCAATACGTCATTCAAATATAAATGTCACAAGTTCATTATAATAAGGGAGTTTATAACCTCATAGTATGCATGGTCACAGTGACGTCATTGTGATGTCACTGTGAGTCACTTTTGTCACATCACATCTGTGACAAAAATGCCACCATTCAGTGACGTCACATTGTGACTGAGATGTGACTTTCTTAAAAATTTTTAGAAAATTACAAATATTCTTCAAAACATGTTATTTACTTTAAAAAACATGTTTCTGGCAATTTAAATATCGTCGCTTTTGTCACAGTTTCGTCACAATGTTAATGTCAAAGTAGTCACAAATGACACACTTTTCACAAATTGGTCACATTGTGGCTTCACAAAGTGGTCACAATATGACGTCAGAAAAAAGATCTAAAACGCCTATAACGACTTCACATTTTAGTCACTGTGACTTCACATCGACGTCACGTGAAGTCACATCGAAAATCGATGGTCACAAAGTCACAATGTGACTTCATAACGACGTTGCAGTGACGTCCCATGTCTTACGGGTCGTCACGTTTTTCAATAATAGGTTATTTTGTGTTACGTTTTACGATCTTTCATAACGTTTTTAGTCAAAAAATCGATAGACTTAGTAATTATGGCAAATATAATTTATATAATTTGTTTCTTGTCTCAAAATAACTTATGTTAGTAAGATATGAGTTAGGAAACAAAATCATTATAATGATACAGTTTGAGTTTTATGTTATCAATTTATTAGCCATGTATCCCTTATTACAAAAGATTTAATTGGTTTCTAAAAAAATGTGAATGCAAAATATCATTTTACCTGAAATCAAAGATGCTAGACAATTTCATTTCGCCATTTGGAACACTGCTGTTAATTTAATGTAAAAGTTCCTTTCTTCTTAGGTAGACGCTTGTTCCACAAGTCTAGTTTTATTTTTCCCAGAGATATTACTCGCGCATACTCGAACTTTGCATCCACATATCCGTGTATGTGAATTCTTGATCTTTGTTTTATTATTAGTTACTTTATACAAAAAAAGTTCAGATGATTCTTTTTTCTTGTCAGTTTCTTTTTAATTTCATTTTACTTTTCTTCTGGACTCACTGTGCTCACTTCCAGTAATTGACTCATCACTTTCTGTTTATGATGTTCGCCTTAACTCCTCTTTTAGAAATCGTAGAAATAAAATTAACACAGATTCGGAATCGTAAAAGATATCTTTTATAATAAAACATTGAACAAATTCACTAACTTAATTCTGTTTTAAAAGCTTAGAATTATATTTGTGCAGGGCAATCAAATTTTTTAACTTATATTTCATTTATTTCTTGTTGACATAGAGGTCAGAACTTTAGTGTGATGCTATATGTATTCTTGAGAGCAATACATGAATTGGGTATCGAGTTTCTAAATTCGATTTCTAAGAAAGGCAACGAAAGCAAATTTTACTTAAGTGTTACGTTTGGTTTTCTATGAAAAAATTATCATCAGCATCAACAATGAGCATTTGTTAAAAAACACTAATGACAGGGTTGCTACAAATAGCGCTAAAATATAGACAAATTGGCAAAATATCGACAAATGTTTGGCGGCTGGCGACACATTTCAAAGTTTGCCGACAAAAGTAAGCTACTACACATGAAACCAACTTGGCTATAGCTAGCTAATGTGGCAAAAATCACATTTAAATATATTAATTTTCCATAATCGAGCTTACCTCAATTTAATTTCAACTTGGCGCATTTAATGTTTTTTTCAAGATATTTTTAATTTTAAGTAAATTAAAAATATATACATTTTTTTCTAAGTTTGTAAATTTTAATAAAACATGTTTTTTTTTTTTTTTTTTTTTTTTTTTTTTTTTGTTAATACATTTTTTTTTTTTTTTTTTTTTTTTTTAGAAATATCCCGTTTGAGATATAAATACTTAAAAGTGGATTTTTATTTTTATTTGTTCTTTTAGATTTTAAAGGTATGGATTTGAAGGGTACAATTTCAATGATGAATAAACAACAAATGTATATATATATATATTTACCTAAGGAGACTCTCTTTAGTAGATCTATGACATGTTACAGCTAATTAATTAATAAAGTAACAAATTTATAAATTAATTTGTTTAACAGTTACAGATTGTTAAATTAAGAGCAACTTCATCTCGACACTACGCATGGCCTTTTTGAAGCCAAGTACTAATGAAAGTATTCATTTTTTATCTTTAAATACTGGAACTCTAATTTTACAATGAAATTTATAGCACATTAAGTGTTTGCAATAGGTGAAATTTCTTTTATCACAAGAAGTTACATGGCAAAATTCATGATTTAATCATTTTTCCTACGACTCTGAAATGGTAAACTTTATCGAAGCTCACCTTTTATCATAATTATACTAGTTCTCACAATAACAGTCTGCATATCTCCATTTTATATATTATTACTAGCAGCCTTCGCCCGCTACGCTGGTCAGTTTTTTTAAAGGAACTTTGAATCAAAAGAAATTTTTATATCATAGTAATTTTTAGTTTTACATCATATTTTTCTGTTTGTCTTCGGTGAAAAGTTAATCATCTAAACGGAAAGTTCAATGTTAGTCACTAATGAATGACGTAGTGGACAGCATGATAAGAGTTTTAATCAAATAAAAATTCATTCAGCGGAACCTTTCAAATAAAGCCAACCTTTTGTAATTGGATTCATCCGATTTAAAACATTTCCATAAGTAGTCAATTAAACAACGTAGAATGCTATATTTTATTTATTACAAAATTTCTGAAAAATTATGCAACACAATGTAAGTTTCATTTAAATCTATCTAGTAGAACTGAAGTTATAAGCGGCCGGAAAGAAATTTCACTTTGCATTTTATATATATTGAGATAATTAAATATAGCGTATATAATCATGTTAACCTGATTATAGATCTCTTTTTCAAAATTGTAGGTTCAATAGATTTTTTTGTACGATGATTAATACGAAATCCAGACTTTTTTTGTATATACAGATTGAAATTTCCAGGTTTTAGCGACGAAGACATCGCCAAATTAGGAAAATGTGAAGTATCTCGCGAACTACTGAAGTTAAAAGAATTTGCCTGGTGCCACTCGATTCAGCATGAAAAAATACACTAAAATATGTTATCAGTTGAAAAATAGCTACAAAAGCCGATTTTTATGGAATTTTTTAAACGTTCCTTCTTTTTTTTTAACCCCCTTAGGGGTGGAATTTTCGAAAATCCCTTCTTAGCGGCACTCGTTGTTATCAGAAGTATTTTTACCCCAATTTTCAAGATTTTTGGTTCGGCAGATTTTTTTGTGCTGTGATTAATACGAAATCCAGACTTTCTTTTAGATATAGAGATAAGGAAAGAAAATTTCAGGTTTTTGCGCCGAAGAAATCGCCAAATATGGAAAAGGTGAAGTATCTCACGAACTAACGGTTTAAAAAAATTTGCTTAGTACCATTCGATTCAGCATGAAAAAATACACAAAAATATATCTGTTGAAGAACAACTACAAAAGCCGATTTTTAAGGAATTTTTTTTAAGTTCGTTCCGTTTTTTAATCCCCTTAGGGGTGGAATTTTCGAAAATCCCTTCTTAGCGGCACTCGATGTTATCACAAGTATTTTTACCCCAATTTTCAAGATTTTTGGTTCGGCAGATTTTTTTGTGTTGTGATTAATACGAAATTCAGACTTTTATATATATATATAGATTGAAATTTCCAGGTTTTAGCGACGAAGACATCGCCAAATTTGGAAAATGTGAAATATCTCGCGTACTATTGAAGTTAAAAGAATTTACTTGGTGCCATTCGATTCAGCATGAAAAAATACACTAAAATATGTCATCAGTTGAAAAATAACTACAAAAGCCGATTTTTATGGAATTTTTTAAAAGTTCCTTCTTTTATTTAACCCCCTTAGGGGTGGAATTTTCGAAAATCCCTTCTTAGCGGCACTTGATGTTATCAGAAGTATTTTTATCCCAATTTTCAAAATTTTTGGTTCGGCAGATTTTTTTGTGCTGTGATTAATACGAAATCCAGACTTTCTTTTATATATATAGATTATTATTTTATATATTATTATATATACACTGTAAGAGGGGTCACGCAAGATAAATATTTGATTTAAATTAAACTTGACATTATATGTTCTTTATTTTAATTTATTTACTTAAAGGCATTTTAATTTATTTAACGAATATTTGCCGTTAACATGTTCTTAGATTATTATATGTGCAAACATAATTCGTTCATAACCAAACGTTTATAAATGCATTGCATGGGATTGAAGACGATAAATTGAAAATTGTGAGTAAAATTTATTTTTAAACTTTAAACAATGAATGAGTTGAATTACTATAATTTTAATCAAATCACATTTGACAGTACACTATTTTACTATTTGATAACATATCAGACAGAATTTGTGATATCTTTAGAAGTTAAAAGAAATGCATTAAAAGCGAAATATTTTGATCAAGAGGATAATAACATCAATATGACTTCAGTGTTATTAACTGACATGTTTTTGCTTTTAATATAGATTACATATATGAGCACCAAATCGAATAGGATATACTTTAATGGAAAAACTATGAAAAGCTTGCAAGTTGAGGTATGTTTGAAAATTTGTAGGGTAGATAAGAAATTACACTTTTTATTTCGTTATGCCAAAATTAATATCTTCTAGAAGAAATTGATAAAAAAATACAATTATTACAATAATAAATACAAAGAGAAAATGCCGATAACTTTATATTTTTTAATAACGTCCTCTCAGTTTTATCAATTAAATGTATATTTTTAGAGTTTTATTTTTTAAATGAGTATTATAATATTACAATCGAAATTATGAAGCGTTAGGCATCAATTCTAAAAAAGAGACTATTTAATTCTTAAATAATTAAAAATCTTAAATGTCTAAAAATCTTAAAATAATAGAAAAATTTTGCAACACATTTCAAATTTATAATTAATATATTTATGCAAAAAATAGTTTCTTTTTTCCCCTTTTCGTTGATGCAGGCTATCAAAACAATTTCTAGACGTTATAACGCCTATAAAAAAGTTTCATCTTCAATTTTTTGTGGTACTTTAATGCAAACTAGAAATTATTTATAATAAATGAAAGAAAAAATCGTTTTACTCTCAACATCATTCAGTCTCATTTAAATTTACAATAAAAGTACCTTCATTAATTCTTTTTTTACAAACAGCCTGTATTTTGTTTCTCCCGCATAAATGAGGAGTAACATTGCCACAGAGCATTATTTCATACTACTAATATTTATATAGAAAATATAAATCAGTTCCATAAAAAATAGAAAATCTTGTTTAAAGGGAATTCGTTAAATAAATGAACGGAAAATATTTAAATATATGCTTACTATATTGAATTATTTATAGAAACTAATAAATTAAAGCATTTTTCAAGAAAACGCTTTTTTTATCTTGTAAAAAATAGTTAAATGAACTTAACTATTCCCATACACTATTAAAGCTTTGCTTGTTCCAAAAAGTAAATACATTCATTTGAATTTCAAAAATGTTATGAAGTGTTATTTCTTCGTATGCGACAGCATATTAATGCATTACGAAATGATAATCAAAGATATGAAAAATCCCTAAATGCATTACCTTTACCAATTATAAATGCAATAGAATATTGATAAAATATTTATTAAAACTAGAATTTAAAAAATGTTATGGGGTTTTATTTGTTCGCATGCGGGAGCATATTAATGCATTGCGAAACGATAATCAGAGATATGGGGAATTCTTTAATGCATTATCTTTACTAATTATAGCTACAATAGAATATCGATAAAATATTTATTAAAACTGGAAATTGTGCATAATAAATATTGTTGAAATAATTTATTCGTAAATTCCTACATATAAATACATTAGTTTCTATTTTTATTTTTCTATCGAATCGTCTTGAACTTTATTTTATTTACTATTTGTTAAAGAATAAAAAAACTACATAAAATTCTGGTAAGATAATAAATTCTTAAAAAAAGAGGGGATAAATTTGTAAAAGTTGAAATGTTTTGTTCAAGTCTATGCTAACGTCAATATGACGTCAATGTTTTTGCTTTTTAATGTAGATTATATATAAGGGTACAAAATCTAGTGGGATATATATTAACAGAAAAATATTAAAAGCTTGAAAGTTGTGGTACTTTTGAAAATTTTGCAGGAAAGTGAGTAAAAAACTGACTTTTTGTTTTGTTATAATAAGTAAAACCAGTGTTCTCGCTACTATTGACCAACTTCAGAAATTTCGCTAATTAGAAATAAAAAACTGTAGCCAGATGAAAAAAAATGTTGCCAAATAGAGTCATCCGGAAATACTGAAAAAGCGATTTCTAACCCTTTAATGGACCCTTATATTTTCTTTTTCTGGAAACTGCTTGTAGATCAGTTATTCATTTAAATAAAACTGTTTGTTCTAGAAACTATTAAAAATAAATACATTCTAAATGTCATGTGCATTAAAGATAAAAAAATACCCGATTAAATTCAATCCGAATTAACTCATTAAATTGTCTTGAAATAAAATTCCCATACCAAGTTAACCCAAAATTTTATGAAATTGTATTCTCTGAATTCTGAAAATTAAAAATAAAAGCAACAAAATAAATGTCAGATTACAAAAATCTTTATTTTTCTAAAATTCTCTTTTCACTGAAGTCCATTCTTCAAATGCAGTATCAATATTGTGCTTTTGATTATTGGGCCCATTAACGCATACTGAAATGATATTGACATTTCTTATACGCATTATGTGTCTGAATGTATTTTTTGTTGTGCTCTAACTCGTTGAATTCACTTATAAGATTGTAGCACTGTGCATAGTACAGGATGATATAGGATAAAGTTGCATGATGCAGCATAATGATGCATGTTATAGGATAAAATTACATGATGCAACATAATGATGTATGTTATAGGATAAAGTTGCTGCACATCGTTTCTTCGAAAGAAAATTATGGTAGCTGCAAAATTCATCATTCTGCAATGAAAACTCATTGTGACTAAGAGTATTCCCTGTACTGACTTACCAAACACATACACCAAAAAGTTTTAAAATGTCGCATTTTGGCGAGTCCAATCGTTCATTCACTCGCAAAACTGAGAATTTTATCGCGATTTGGCGCAATGGTGAGCGGCAGCAAGAACCCTGAGTAAAACCGAAATTAAGATCTTGAAGAGGAAATTAATCGAAAACTATAGTTACTGTAATGAATACAATACCGAGAACATTAAATTTTTTCATAACATCCTCTCAATTTTTTTACGTACAAATTTCCAGAGATACATATATATTTATTTTTTTAAATTAGTATTCTAATATTACGTAGGTAAAAAGGGGCATGCGAAAGAGGCATTTTCAGATTTTCTTTGAAAAATGAAGCAGAAATTAAATGACTATGGTTATTGTTTATAGCTATATATTTTTAAGAGAATATTTTTATTTTCACGTGGACCGAATATACCTTTCTAATAACAATTCAATTACTATATTTTTTTCGATGGAGTTTTCTAGCTATAAAAAAGTTTGTGGAACCTTTTAATTCCTGATAAGATGTGAAAAAAATTAATGCTATGTAAAACACTGGTCTTCTTAAATTACGACAGCCTGGTAGAAATACAATATTCCTTACTCAACCATGCATGACCACGTAATCGTTAGGGTCAGTTAAGAGTTTAAAAGAATGCTAATAAATATATAAATTGCAAGTGTAGCAACTATTTATTTGTTCTGTTTAAATTTGCCCAGATTCAGTTGTTGCTGTAAAGACATATAAAAGTTTTAATTAAAGGATCTACACAATTTGAACTAATAAAATATATGAAAAAGTGACCTCTTTAAAAATAGCAGTCTCTCTATAATTAATACAGTTATAAAGTTTAAGACACATAGTAAGGAATATTTATTTTATCAATTAATGTTCTCAAGTAAGTATGCACACGCATAAAGTTTTTAAATTTATTTTTATATCCAACATAATTTTTACGAAAAATTTGTCTTGCATGAATAGCGTGCAATATTTTTCAAATTTGAAAATCTATAATAAACCTACATTTTATTATGACTAAAGATATAGTGCGTTTTCTATATTATGTGAAATAAAAAAATAAAATTTGCTGATCCGAACAATTTAAAAAAAAAAAAAATTCAAAATATTGAGGGAATTTTTACATCCCTCCAAAAACAATGTCGTCGAGAATTTTAAACTTCGTATTTCAGAAACAGATAGCTCATTTTGTGTCCCTGCACGTTTAAGACATTCAACAAAAATTTCGTGACATTGTAAACATCCATTTTCAATAAATCGTGCGGGTAATGATCAAAATTGTCCTTTTGAAAAAATTAACTTTAAAGATCAAATCATTTCTTGATTATGTAGAAAAAGGCTTAAAGTGAATTACAGATAATTCCTCTTTTAATTCGAATTTTTTAATCGATTATGACTTTAAATTCTTCTAAAGAATCATATTTAATTATAATCTCCTTAAAAAATGTATCAAATTTCGACACATTTTTAAAGGTACTTGTTCCGTTAGTTAGCTACTGACAAAGCAAATACTAAGACAGATATTTTCTCAAAAGTTGTTAGTGAATAGGATAATGTGAAAAGTATTTTATGAGCCGAATAAAACTAAAAACATACCTACCAATAATTCAGATATTTCAAATCAAAACATAAATAAGAAAGTTTTATTAAACAAAAGATGTTAATAAATTATCACCTAAAAATGTGATCTATTTCAACAAATATCCTTTGTGTTTGAAACTATGTTTATGTAACTCGGGATAAGAATCGAATAGTGGCAGTTGTGATATTACCACATTTGTTATATTTCAAGAACAACTATATCATTCCAAAAATTCTTAAGCATTAATAATGTTACAGCGTATATGGGGTTCTTTTGATCTTATGGTTGGACAACTTCAAACTCTTGTTTCTTAGAAAAGTAGAAAATAATTTATTTACAGATCTTCAGAACAACAGAGTCTTCAAAACTCACAAATGTTACTAGATATTCTAAAATAACTGCTCAAATCTATCGTAAAAGTACAGCTTTAGATCCCAGAGACTCTTTATACAACGTCTCAACACTTAATAACATTCAAAACAACATAAATGAAACTCAAGCAAACTTGCTTAACAAATGCCTTGTTCACTCAATGACTGACTGGTAAATAATAACAACAGCTCGCATCGCTTCTCTTCTTATATAGGCTCGCAGCATGTGCGGGAAATTTCTAGAACCATCTCGAAAAATCCACGGAACAACAAATAATGTATCAGCATACCTAAGGGGGGGTTACCATACAGAGGAAAGGTATTACCATCGCCAAAAATCGCCACGTTTGTCGCCAACTTGGCGATATATCGCCAAATTTGGTGACCAAAATTAGTCGCCAAAAGTGACGCCAACTTGGCGATATCTCTAATATTTCGCAAAGCTGCCATAGACATTCACTGAAAATAATAGACAAGTTTGCTTGATAACAGAGACAATGTAACAAAAACTAATATTAGTAAAGAAATGGAGCTTAATAAAATTATTTACATTATTTTACAGTACAAACACTAATTATTTACAAAATTCGTAACACTACCCCCTCCTCAAAGACTGAACGTCCCGGGCAGTGCAATAATTGAGTTAGAGGAAAACACTTAAAATAAAGAAATAAATAAATAATTAAATAAATAATAACAATAATAATAAGATTTACATAAATAAGAACTAATTACTACTTACATATTTACAAAAAAAGTGACTTTCATGACCATGGTCTGAAATTCCAGTTTTGAATTTCTAATCACTTTCGGCAAAATAAGGGGCTAGCCGGTTATAGTGTACGACCTTGGGTTTGGCGTGTGGCGATTTTTGTATGCGTACAACGACGTCATTCAGCCTGTTGACGACTGTGTAAGGACCGTCCCAGTTTCTTTGTAATTTTGGCGACAGTCCCTTACGACGTATGGGATTCCACAACCAAACTTTGTCACCTTCGTTGAACTCCTGTCCAGTTGCCTCTGTGTCGTACCGTGTCTTCATCTTTTCCGATGCCAATCCGATTCGGTTCCTCGCTAGACGATGAATCTCCTCAATCCGTGCCTGGAGTTCATCCACGTATTCTTCAGGCGACAAAGGAGCGTCAGGAGGACGGCCAAATAAAAGATCCGCAGGCAGACGAAGATCACGACCAAAGAGCATTTGAGAAGGGGAATAACCAGTAGCCTCATGTGCAGCACTCCTGTAGGCAAGCAGGAACAGAGGTAATTTCTTCTCCCAGTCCTGTTGATCTTTAGACACCAGGAGGGAGAGCTATTTAGGATGGTACGATTGAACCGCTCCACCATGCCGTCCGATTGCGGATGTAGAGGTGTAGTTCGAGTTTTGTCCATGCCGAGTAGTCCACACATTTCCTTAAACACAGCCGAACCAAAGTTTCTTCCTTGATCAGAATGGATTTGAAGAGGAACTCTGTATCTGGAAACCCAGTGTTGTACCAGTATGTCTGCTACGGTTACCGCCTCTTGATTAGGAATAGCGTAGGCTTCAGGCCACTTAGTGAAGTAGTCCATGACAACGAGGATATACTGATTGCCATCAGATGTTCTAGGAAGAGGACCCAGGATGTCTAGAGCAATTCGTTCGAAAGGAGCTCCTACATTATAACGCTGCAATCGTCCACGGGTGCGCCTCTTTGGACCTTTACGTGCTACACAGGTGTCACAAGTTCGACACCGCTTCTCCACATCAGTGCGAACATTATTCCAGTAGAAACGCTCTCGAAACTTTTGCAGGGTTTTCATTACACCAAAATGACCTCCTGTGGGACTTCCATGCAGTTCTTGAAGGACCATAGAAATTCTCGACTTAGGGAGTAGTAGTTGCCATCTACATGTCTTTCCATCGTCAGACTCCCATTTTCGGTACAAGATACCGTTCTTCAAATGTAGGGAATCCCAGAGAGACCAATACCGTTTAGTCGTAGGATAGTAATGGGCCATGTCTTGCCAGCTGGGCTTCCTGTTGGACTCCTCTTTCAGCTCTAGACTTGGCTTAATTTCAGGATCAGCAAGTTGATCTTTACGCAGGCTCTCGTCACTCCACGGATCTTGCGATGATGTAGACCCAGTTGTAACTTGTCTTACTATAGGACTTTTGACATTAAATTTCTTCTCAACCCGGTCGCAGTATTTACAATTCTCTGAGCAGGGTCTTCTTGAGAGAGCATCTGCATTTCCATGTGATGAGCCTTTTCGATGGCGTATCTCCATATCGTACTCTTGAAGCTTTTGTATCCACCTGGCTATCTGGCCTTCAGGGTTCTTAAAATTCAATAGCCAAGTTAGAGAAGCATGATCAGTTCGGATCAGGAACTTTCGACCGTAAAGATAGCGGTGAAAATGGTCTATGGCTTTCACTACAGCAAGAAGCTCTTTTCTTGTTACACAGTAGTTTCGCTCTGCCTTTGACAAGCACGTGCTGAAATAGGCGATAACACGCTCCTCGCCGTCGATTTCCTGGGACAGTACAGCGCCAATGCTTTCGTTACTTGCATCCGTATCAAGTATGAACTGTTTATCGACTTGAGGATATGACAGAATTGGAGTGGATGTTAATGCCTCCTTGAGCTTTTCAAAAGCAGCATCGCATTCCTGTGTTCACATAAATTTTTGATTGGCTTCTGTTAATTTATGAAGTGGTCTTGCAATCATCGAGAAGCCTTTGACAAATTTTCTATAATAGGTGCATAATCCTAGAAAGCTTCGAAGCTGGTGAACATCTGCTGGACGATTCCAATTTTTCATGGCCGATATCTTCTCCGGATCAGTCCTAACTCCTTCCGACGAAATGATGTGTCCAAGGTAGGCGACTTCATTACGAAACAAATTGCACTTCGAAGGGTTTAACTTCAAATTAGCTTCCTTTAACTTTTGCAGCACCCGCCTGAGGTTGTTCAGATGTTCATAAAAAGATTTTCCTATGATTATGATATCATCTAAATAAACAAGACATGCTTCATATGACAGCCCCCGGAGAACCGTTTCCATAAGCCGTTCGAAAGTTGCAGGTGCGTTACACAGACCAAAAGGCATTACCTTGAACTGCCATAATCCTTGTCCCGTTGTAAAGGCGGTCTTCCCGCGGTCGTCTGGATGGATCTCTACCTGCCAGTAACCACTCTTCAGGTCTAATGTCGAGAACCAAGTGTTGCCCGCAAGTGTGTCAAGAGTGTCGTCAATCCTTGGCAGAGGGTAACTATCCTTTTTGGTGACGTCATTCAGTCGGCGGTAGTCTACACAAAATCTTGTAGAACTATCCTTCTTTCTTACTAATACAATGGGAGACGCCCATGAACTTGTCGATGGTGCGATGACGTCATTTTCTTCCATAACCTTAATTATATTCTGCACCTCTTCTTGCTTGGCAAAAGGTAATCGTCTAGGGTCCTGTTTAATAGGAGAGTGATCTCCCGTGTCAATTCGGTGTTGTGCCATTTTAGTTCGTCCAAAGTCTTCAGATGTTTGGGAAAATAAACTTTGGAATTCTCTAATTAAACTTTCCGCAGCATACCTTTGATTTGGATCTAAGTCCGTATTTTGTAACAAATCCTTGACTAAATTATCTGAAGATTTTTCAGAGTGACTGGAATTTTCACTTATGCACGTCACAGGAGCACATGACGCTATCACCTCTCCTTTCTTGATAGTCCTCGTCTTATCACTGATATTAGCAATTCTGACTGGAATGGTCTTTTTTCGAGAGGTCTACGACAGAAGAAGCCACCAATACTCCTGCTTGTGTACTATTGTCTTCTGGATAATCTATATGGCCAAATCGGTAATTAGTTTCATTTTTAATTACAGCTGGAATTAAAAATTCTGTTCTTGGATCTAGATTGATGTCTTCTTTGGCTATTACTGCTTGTTTACATTCAATTTCGTTATTTAATCCAAAAAGACTTATTTCTTCAAATTTTGAGAGCATTTTGTTATTTTTGAAATCAAGTTTGAAGCCAAACTTCTTCAGAAAATCTAGTCCGATTAAGCAAGGATCTGTTATGTCAGCCACATATGCCGTATGGTAATATTTCGTTCCACCAAAGTCGATGGTTAAATTTGCCTTTCCATATATGCCTATCTTGTCGCCCGTCACAGTTTGCAGGGTAACGCATGGTGGAGTCCAGTTGTGTTTAGATTTCAATTTTCGAGCCAAATCTTCTCTTATTATTGTCACATTGGCTCCTGTATCGACAATCATACGGCACTGAATTCCGTTAATAAAGCCTATCACATAAAATTCATTATCACCGCCACTCATTTTTGATATCTGGAGGATCTTCAGATGGGGCTTTTCATTCTCTGGCAACCTCCGCCCCGCGAGATGGCCAAAATTTAGTTTCTCTGCTGACTGTTTGAATTTATCTCACGTTCGTGGATTTTGGGGCAATTTCTTCGGAGATGTCTTGTATCACCGCATCCCCAGCACGTGAGATTCTGTCTTCTTGAGCTTGTTCTTCCGTATTTTAAAGCTTCAATCTCTTGATTTAATTTCCTAATTTCTTTCAAGACGTCGCTCTCAGTGTCTGAGCTTTTGTTCACCGTTTCCCCTCGGACTGAATGACGATCTCTTCGGCTGGCTTGTGTAGCTGCTTCCAACTTTAAGGCATATAGTAATGCAGACTTTAAATCCTGCACATCTGCCATTCGTACCGCTCTCTGCACTTCTGGATCTTTTATTCCGTCTACAAAATATTGCAGTGAGAGCATTTCCCGTACATTTGTTGGACAGTCAATGAATGCTAAATTTGCAAGCCGTTCAATTTCCGAGGCAAACTCTTGAAGGGTTTCACTCGATTTTTGATGGCGGCTCTTCATTTGTATTCTCGTATAATCCTTGACGAATTTTTCTCCGAAACTCATTTCAAGTGCACAACTTAGAGTGTCAAAATTGAGTTGCGTCATATCGGGCAATGTTTGCAGCACGTCGGCGGCTTCTCCTCTCAAAGACGCTGCCAGTTGACAAGCTTTCACCTTGTCACTCCATTTGTTCACTTCGGCTACAATGGTGAATTGTGTCTTGTAAACTTGCCAGGAACTCTTTCCGTCGTATGTCGACAGCTTGATGTGCACGGGAGAAGCAGGCGGATTCCTAAATTCTTCATAATTACCACTGCAGGATGAAAGATTCTTCTCCATATCTTGTATTCTTTCCTCTATTTTACTCTCCATATTCTTTTCAACATTGCTAACTTCATTCTGAATTTTCTCTTCTACTTCCACCATTTTCCTTTCCATTTTCTCTTCAACATTACTAACTTCATTCTGAATTTTCTCTTCTACCGAATCTATTCTTCTCTCTACCGACGAGAACTTTTCTTCGAAAGTTTTCTTCATTTTTTCTTGGCTTTTATTAACTTCCTCCTTTAATTCTTCCATTCTCTCTTGGCTTCTTCTCATTTCTTCAGTCAACTCTTCTTGGCCTTTATTCATTTTTTCCGCCAACTCTTCTTGGCCTTTATTCATTTTATCCGCCAACTCTTCTTGGCCTTTATCAATTTTATCGATTTTATTCGTCAATTCTGTCTTTATACCATTAATAGCATCTAATAGTTCTTTCAATTGCCCGTCCATGCCTCTTGTTTTCGCCATAAGATCCCGACTCCTGACACCAAATGTTACAGCGTATATGGGGTTCTTTTGATCTTATGGTTAGACAACTTCAAACTCTTGTTTCTTAGAAAAGTAGAAAATAATTTATTTACAGATCTTCAAAACAACAGAGTCTTCAAAACTCACAAATGTTACTAGATATTCTAAAATAACTGCTCAAATCTATCGTAAAAGTACAGCTTTAGATCCCAGAGACTCTTTATACAACGTCTCAACACTTAATAACATTCAAAACAACATAAATGAAACTCAAGCAAACTTGCTTAACAAATGCCTTGTTCACTCAATGACTGACTGGTAAATAATAACAACAGCTCGCATCGCTTCTCTTCTTATATAGGCTCGCAGCATGTGCGGGAAATTTCTAGAACCATCTCGAAAAATCCACGGAACAACAAATAATGTATCAGCATACCTAAGGGGGGGTTACAATACAGAGAAAAGGGTTACCATCGCCAACAATCGCCAATTTTGTCGCCAACTTGGCGATATATCGCCAAATTTGGCGACCAAAATTAGTCGCCAAAAGTGACGCCAACTTGGCGATATCTCTAATATTTCGCAAAGCTGCCATAGACATTCACTGAAAATAATAGACAAGTTTGCTTGATGACAGAGACAATGTAACAAAAACTAATATTAGTAAAGAAATGGAGCTTAATAAAATTATTTACATTATTTTACAGTACAAACACTAACTATTTACAAAACTCGTAACACTAATTTAACAATTTTGTAAAACATACAAAAATAAACATTGTTTTGTTTTAAATTAGTGCATTATTTGTTATTCGTTTGTTAGGTTTTGGTTTATTATTCGTCAAAGTTAACTCTGAATGTCTTGTGATTCATAATACTTTTAAAAACCTTGTTATTAAGCGCTTTAACTATTTATGAGAGTTAAATTTATAAAATTAAGATCAAGTAGCACCCATAAAACTTTTTAAACATAATTTAGGTTTTAAGTATTGTAAATATTGTTAATAAAAAAATCTTTGTCTAAATCCGAATGGCATATAAATTTATTAAATATTGATAATCATTGTATTTAATTTGAAGATAATCTTTGTTTGGACTACATTCGCATTAATCAATGCCTATCTTTTTAGTTTAACATATAAATAACAAGGAAACGACTAACGGTTAAATATAATGCTAATTTTATACTATCAAATGGCCATATTAATTGGTTTCATAGATAAGAACGTCGATCATCATGTGATTAATAATCTTAATCGATACTTAGTACATTATATAAACCTTTTTCTTTCGGATTTCGTTCCACCTCTTACATTAATCCATGAAATATTTCAGTTAGAAATAACCAATAATATAAATTAATTATATTTGTTTCGGAAATTTTATGTTTTCTTTCCCTAGATAACGATATTTTTCAATATAACAGAATAATTATCAGATATCATGTAAGTTAAATTTAAGAGCATCGAGGCTAATTCTATCGTCCAATAATTCTATCGTCCAACAATAAACATTGTTTTGTTTGAAATTAGTGTGTTATATGTCGTTTGTTAATTCTGGTTTATTATTTGTCAGAGTTAAAACGGAATGTTTTATGATTCATAATAGAGTTGAACCTCGATTTAATTGGGACATATTACTTCGGATAAACGAGACTCATCGATAATCATCTAGTTTAATATGTAGTATCGTCATTGAACTTTTATTATGACTTATTCTAACTGTTAAATATTAAATTAAAATTATAAATGGAAATAAATTTATGTCTGAAACAAAAACTTACAATGGTTTAAATGCAAGCTTCATCTGGTGTAATTTGGCTATTCTTTGCCGTGCAGCTCTATCCCGAATTTTTTTTAAGCTTGAGTTAATAGTAATCAAATTGTTCCTGTTGCTCCAACTAAAAAAGGCCTTTTAAGAAACACTCAAAAGCATCATTGTTACTGGTCTTATTTACTCCGGAATAATTCTCATCTTCATCATCATCAACATTTTTTCTAGAAAATTTCAGACTTCAGTTATTAATTCCTCATCATTGAACAATTGGAAGCCTGCATCTTCCGCGTCACAATCTGTGATTTCTTTATCCCACAACTTTCAAAAACTTTCATTGTGGTAAAAATGCTTGAAAACTCAGCAACACTATCTTTCATAATGTCTGAAGCATTTTCATCTGCGCCAGTTGAAAAATTCGGCAAAAGTTTTCGCAAACTTTGGGTGATAGTAGAAAGTGAAAAAAAAAGTGTAGAAGAAACCGACTTCGGTTAACGGAGAGTTTCGGTTAATCGAGGTTCTACTGCACTTTAAAAAACCGTGTTATAAAGTGCTTTAACTATTTATAAGAGTTAAATTTATAAAATTAAGAAGAAGTAGCACCCATAAAACTTACTAAACATGTAATTTAGGTTTTAATTACTTCAAATGTTGTTGTTAATAAAAAATTCTTTGTCTAAATCCGAATGACATATAAATTTATTAAATATGATAATCATTGTATTTAAATTGAAGATAGTCTTCGTCTAGACTACATCCGCATTAATCAATGCCTATCTCTTTACTTTTACATATAAATAACAAAAAAACGTGTAACAGGCTAATGCTAATTTTATATTATCAAATGACCATATTAATTGGTTTCATAGATAAGAACTTCGATCATCATGTGATTAATAATCTTAATCGGTACTTAGCACATTATATAAACCTTTTTCTTTCGGATTTCGTTCCACCTCTTACATTAATCCATGAAATATTTCAGTTAGAAATAGCCAATAATATAAATTAATTATGTTTGTTTCGGAAATTTTATGTTTTCTTTCCTTAGCTAATGATATATTTCAATATAATAAATAATTATCAGATATCATGCAAGTTAGGTTTAAGAGCATCGAAAGTAATTCTATCGTCCAATTTTTATTTCAGCTCGTTATTTCGCACAAAATTGTTTAATTAGCATCATTATATTTTAAAAGAACAAATAAATATATCTTTTCTTGCCTCATAAATTTTAGTATATTGTTTTAAATATAGGAACTGAAAATTTTAGATAAGTTCTTTAAACATTTATATTCAATAAATGTATTAAAAGATTTAATTTAGTACATTTTTTTCGAAAAAAATATATGTAAATTAATTTAACAATTATAATTATTAAATTTGTTAAATCCAATAAGAGTAATTAAAACGTCTTAAGAAGAAATATAAACCGTTTACAACTGTTTTCAATGGCGCCAACTTAAAAAAAAGTATTGGGTTGGCTCAAAAATATTGGTTGGGCTCAAAAACAGTTTTGTAAAACGGTGCGACCAGTTTGTTTTAAGGATTGACAGATGGTGAAAGATGAGAATTTTAAATCAAGCTATCATGTTTTAATTATGTTTTAATTTTATTAAATTATATTCTCTTTTGTTTTTCCTTAATAAGACACTGATACTTTTTGTAATGTCATGATATCATGAACATGATTACAAGTTTAATAAGGAGTAAGTTAAGCATGGATAAAACATTTCAGTCAATTGTGATTTATGGCTTCACTTGGAGAATTAAAGCAGATGGTCATTGACAAAATAAATTTTATTTTAAGAAGAATAATGAATAATAAAATAATAATAAAAGTAAATAACTAGAACTATGTAAATTCTTTACGCGATGATTAAAAGCTTTTGGGTGGGCTCGGGCTCCGCGAGCCCATGTAAGTTGGCGCCTCTGACTATTTCCCATTTCATAAATATGTTTTAGTGAGAAAACCATATTTCTTTGAGAAATTTTGACAAATTTAATGTGAAGATTAACCTTTGCATTTATAAACTGAAATTTATGTATAACATTAAAATTAATAGAAAGTTACGTTAAATTGATAAACTAGTTTGTTAAATTAAAAATTGTTGAGAACTGAACTTTAATTTTCCTGATTATTATTTGTTATTATTTTGACGATTATCTTTTAAATTTTTTCTTTATTTTTGTGCTCCAAGTCCTTGGGGTATTGTATTTTATAATCACTGAAAAATTGGCCTTAGCATAAATGACATTATTTGAAAATTATTCCTTCTCTAACTATAAATATCGCGGACATTGTGCAAAATAGTGCATAGAAGAGACATCGAAGTATGGTAGACATTCAAATGAAATAACGATCTATATATGTATAGATCTAATACAAGATGGATTTTCGTTAAATTATACGATTTAGTTTTTTAAATATAAATATCTCGGAAATTATGAAAGTGTAATAAAACAGCGCTACAACTTGGGCGATATTCACCAGCACCTAATGCGCGTCTATTTATATCAAAGTCTAATAGAATCGTTTAATTAAGTATGAGCAGTGAAATTACGCTTCAAATTACTGAATATTTAACATGTGAATTATCTAAGCTAATCTAAATGAATTATCTAAAGTTCTATCTAAGCGTAGAACCAACGTTGTGAAAAATGTCCAAGCCGGGGATCGAATTCTAAATTTTTAGTATAGCGAATATTTAATATCTGAATTATCGCCTGCTATCTAAGCGTAAAACCAACATTGTAAAAACTGTCCAAGCCGGAGATCGAATCCGGAACCCTTGGAATAGTTCATTTTCAAGCCACAAATTCCCTCAATTTCATGCGTAATTTCACTGCTCAAAATTAATTAAAATTCGCGGATGCTGGGATTATTTGTGTCTCATGTTATGCCTCAAGACTGTGTGCTCATGAAGACACCCATCTCGTGCTGCAGTGCAGCCTTACCAAAAGATGAGAGTGAAAAGTGCCAGGGTGGCATCGTTCTAGTAGCTTAAACGCTAGAGCACTTGGAGCTCTATTCTGAGGGTTCCGCATTCGATCTCCGGCCTAGACATTTTTCACAATGTTGGTTCTACGCTTAGATAGCAAGTGATAATTCAAATATTAAATATTCTAGAATGCTAGAAATATTAAATATTTTAGTTTAGTTAAATTTGGTGCACTAACTCTTGAGATATAGCTACGCTATTTGCTGCGGGTTTTACTTTAAAACCTAACCAGTGTCTAAATTATATTTCGTAATGATGATTTATGTTCATCAAATGTTTTTCATTTTATAACCTTCGAGTATATTATTAAAATTATTTGAATGAATTTGTCTGAATAATTGTCAATATAGCAATAATTGTCTAAACTGTACAGTTTATCTTTTAATTACATTTTAATTATTAAAAAAAATTATATCAAACTAATTCGCTTCAAATATTAAAACTATTTATTTTCTTACCAATACATATTTTATTTTAAACAGTTTCTAGAGATTGAATAACTCAAATAAATTAATCAATGATTAAACTTTTTTGATAATGGGAATATTTAATTCAACAAATATCTTAATTGCCAGATCAGGACTGTCAGTATTTAAAATAAAATTTATGAGCACATATTTTTTTCATAATCATAACAACAATCCGAGAAATAAAAATATAATTTTAAAATTCAAAGTCCTTTGAAATTTCAATATACTTTGTTAATTTGTACTTAGGCAAATTAATTACTTACGGAGATTTTGCTTCATACTCTTGTGTCATCTCTAACATACATAAATATATAATGAAATATCATGTTTACTTATTTAAAATGCTGTTAAGTGTCCTTTTTCTGTAAATACAGTTTTTTATTTTACATTTTTTAAAAGTGCAAATTCTATAAAATAATTCTTTTCTAGAGGCTTAACAATCTCGTTTCAGATTCTCTTTCTTCTTTGTTACGCGAGAAAGGAAATGTTATCAGCCACAACTGACAAGGGACATTGTCAGTTGTTTTTCCCTTTTTATCGATTCATATCATTTTATGTCATACAAGTATCCAATCACTCTAGTTCACATCTTTCTGATTGCTTCTTTGGACTCTGGGTATGCTTCATTCTTTACAACTGAAGAAAGGAAAGTATTCGGCAAGATTTCTTTTGATCTATAATCAGACATGTTAGAAATCATTAAAAAAGACGTCGAAAGTTTTTAGACATAATAAATACAGTAATTGTTAGAACTTAATGATGAATATACAAAACTTATAAATACACAAGCTTATATTCTAGAAGACATTCTATCCAATAAATAAATTGTTTATAAAGGCTTCATATTTTACATAAAATTCTTTTATTTAATCTATTTTGAATTAAAATTACTAATTAATAGTAAATTTTTCAAATAATACATTATGAAGGAAAATAAGTCCATGCAAAAAATTATTTTTCATTTACCTACAAAAGAGAGTAAATGTTTTCAAAAGCTGAGACAACCCATACGTTTGAACATCCCCGGTAAAAAAATTATGAAGTTGCACTCAATTCCTGGAAGTACCTACTATCCAAGTGTATTTAGATATTCCTAAAATTTTCCAGAAGTTTCTATATACCCTGGTAGAAAAATTTGCTTTATGTTTTAATTCTGTTGTGAAATTTTTAAAATGACACAAACTCCGGCCGATTACTTGTTGTTCGTACGGACATCGTTTTTTTAGCATTGATATGTATTTTTACTTTTTTCTATCTTTACAAGAAAGTATTAGATTCGTGAAATTTTTTGAAATCCGGTTTTCGGCTGATTTACACGTTTTAGGAGTCAAAGAATTGGAAAAACATGTTTTTACAAAATGTCTATTTGTGATTCTAGGGGGTCTGACGGTCTGTCCGTATGTTTCAAAAATTATGTGGTCGATGTACCTCTAAAACTAACGCACGGAATTTCGCAAAACTTTTGATTAAGTTAGACCGAAAGACTAGAAATGATTTGTTTTTGTGTATACAGCTCAACAGGTAGCGCTGATATGCATCATTATTCACAATCTCTCCAATAGTCATATCGAAAGAGGTAGTACATGGATTTTCATAAAACTTTGGATTTCGTTAGTACTTGATGTAGACTTGCGCTGATAACGTTTTGGTGTAAATCGCTCAACAGGTGGCGATGTCAAGTCCCATTATACTTTTGCTACATCGCCACTCCATCGCATTTATAGAATATCTCTATTTAGACTAATTTCGGCGTTATCCGTGGTCGGTTAGGCAGGCAGGCAGACAGAAATCTCTTATTTTATATACATAGATTTGTCACAAAGCTGGCTTAATGGCCATTATGACCTAAAGAAGAAACTTACAATGATTATTATATGTAGTAAAATGGTGAGAGTGTAAAAAAAATAGCAATCGCGATGCAACGATTGCATAAAAGTCATCTTGTGGCGAAAGAAAACTAGTCGTTGGGGGCCACCGTAATACTTACCCATCATGGATATGTATATGAAAATAAAACATGTGAAAACTATTTATACAATGCATTGCAATTCATAAACAAAATTTAAATATTGTTAATATACATAGTAATGCTCTATTAAAGAACTGCTAATTACCGATTTCGACAAATTATATAAAACGCTAAACTACTCAAGTAGTACCGAACTGCGTAAAAGGAGCTTCCTTATAACTCCAAAAATAATAACTCTATTAACTAACAATTAACTGCATCGGATTAAGCGTCTCATTTCCAATTAAAATATACTTCTGAATTGAAGTTTGAATGAAATACAGGGTCATGAAAAATCCGAGAATGTGGAAAACAGGATTACAAATATCTCGTCAACTAATAATCCGATCTACTTCGTTCTACGTGCAAAATGTGTGTTATTTTATTGCCTTTTACGCCCATTCCTTAGAACAAGAAAATTCGAAAATTTTTATATACCTTTCATCAGAACGAATTTTTCGAGAGTCCGAAAAAAATAGTTCCGGATAATCGACGTTGCTCATATTAAATAGGGTTCGTCCCATTCTTACATACTAACTACATACAAAATTTCAAGTCTCTATCTCAATTTGTTCGGGAGATAGAGCGTTTACAGACAGACAGACAGACAGACAGACGGACGGCAAACATTTTTTTCTAAAAATATGTTTTTCGGAATCTCCACTATCTAAAACGTGTAAATCCGTCAAAAATTTTTTTTTCGATTTTCAAAACGATTGCAAGACTTACCCTATACTACGCATGATGGGTAAGTAAAAAAAACATCGATTTATTAATTTTAAAACAGCGATAATTTGTGATAATCGTGACGTCAGATCGAAATAGCCAAGGCTAAAGCTTCTATAACAGGAGCTGATGCATTCTCTCGGATTTGGCACCTGAATTGGTACCCAGTTAAAAAACCAAGCTAATTTCTACAATTTCGCAACTCCAGCTCCGGCCGTAACCTTCGGAACGCTCGAGGGTTACGCTTTGGAGCAGTAGATTCATGCTGAACTGGTTAACAATAATCCAAAGCAAAATGGATTTGCGTCAGCCTCTATTATAAGAGTTCTAGCCGAGGCTGACGAAAAAGACAAGCTACCGCGGTACATCTCAAGTACCTTTTTTTACAGACTGCTTGAATGACGTAGTGCTCTATTCGTGCACCCGCATTGGTGTATTCGAGCATCACGTGACTAAAGCGGTCTGTAAAAAAAGATACGTGGAATAGACCACGGTAGCCTGTCTTTCTCGTTAGCCTCCGAATTAGCTATGACAATAGGAGATGAAACTAATAGCTGCTTTTATTATTGCATTTATCGCAATGAAACGCATTTTAAAAATTGATCCAAACAAAATTTTTCTCGCGAACTGTTACATTCCTGTTGATAATTATGCAGACCACGACAGAACATATGTACTTTATTTTAACCCCCTGACTGCCCAACAGAAAGGTAAAATTGTAATGTTGTTTTCTCTGTATTTTATTAAAAATATTAAAAAAGATGTTTTTTTCCAACCTGATGCAAAATATGTTATTGCGTATAAGTGTATAATCTTTGAGAGTATCAATCCTAACTTAATTTTTCAAAACTGGGTTTTCTTTGTAGAATTATATTAACTTAAATATTGCTTATGTTGCAGTGAAACTTGCAGCTTAGTGTGCGAAAAAATCCGGTCGCGGCAGTCAGAAGGTTAATATTAACATAATTAAAAGCTATTAAACTTTCATGTACAAAGATAGTACCAAGCGCTGGAAAAAATAACACACCGAGAAATACAGAAAAATACACATCCCTTGCATTTGTCATATTTTGCATATTTTCGATAGAGCGCGATTTACTTTTATATGGTTACAGAGGAAATGACAACAGGAATAGAGCATTCATCAGAGAAAAAGACGATGTAACATTTTTTTAAATTATTTTCCTGGAACAATAGCAACAAAATAAAATCTGAAATGTTGTTCCTTTAGATAAAAAATGTCTGAATTGTTGCAATGTTTGGATAAAAAAATTAATACAAACGAGTAACAATGTACCCTTTAACAATAATATTTATTTACCCATCATACGTCGTATAGGGTAAATCTTCATATCGAAAAAAAGAAATTGCCGGATTTAAACGATTCAGACATTATTGCAAAAAACCATATTTTTTAGAAAGAAAAAAAAATGCCGTCCGTCCGTCTGTGTGTCTGTCTATCTGTCTATAAACGCTCTATCTCCCGAACAAATTAAGTCAGAGACTTGAAATTTTGTACGTACTTAGAATGTAAGAATGGGACGAAGCCTTTTTAATATCAGCAACCTCGATTGTCAGGAAATATTTTCTCGGACTCTCAAAAAATTCGTTCTGATGAAAAGTATATAAAAATTTGCGATTTTTTTTTTATTTTAGGGAGTAAATGTAAAGGTCTATAAAATAACACAAATTTTGCATAAAAAACAAAATCGAACGAATTATTAGTTGCCGAGATATTTTTAATCCTGTTTTCCACATTCTTCGATTTTTCATGACCCTGTATTTCATTCAAATTTCAATTCAAAAAAATATTTTAATTGGAAATGAGACGCTTAATCCGGCGCTGTAAATTGTTAGTTAATATGACTCATATTTTTGAGTTTTAAGGATGTTTCTTTTACGCAATTCGATACTGCTTGAGTAATTTGGCGTTTTATGTAATTAGTCGAAATTGGTTCATCAGAAATTCATTAATAGAGCATTACTACGTGTTAGAAATATTTAAACATATGTTTACATTTTATTTTGGATTCCCGATGCATTTTGTAAATAGTTTACACATCTTTTATTTTTATATTTTATATTATGCATATTCATGATGGGTAAGTATTACAGTGCCCCCCCCCCCCCCCCCACAACGACTAGTTATATTTCTTGATTGCATAACACAATAGTTTTATTTAACTTTTATAAATGCAGGTGATTTAGGTTTTGTAATGCATTAAATTATGTAACGATATTTTTAACTAATATAGAGTAACAATATTAGCATTTTATGCAATAAGAGGTACATTTTTTTTCTTTTCAATAAGTACTAATTTCTTGATAATCAGACATTAAGCTCAATTTATTTTAACATGTTATCGAGTTAAATTGTTGAAATTACATTTATTTTAACGACTCACCTTCAAGAATTGTTTTTAGAATTTAAAAGCAATCCAAGCTTAAAGTAATTTATTACATTTTTATGATATTTTAAACAGTTATTTAAAAAATATGTTCAGAGCTAATTATGAGAAAAAATATAAATTTTTTGTACTTTAAATGTAAAGCTGCATAAAAGTTTGCTCATTATAGTGAGATATTTCTTAAGGAAAAGGTGAATTTATTGTCGTAACTACCCGCATAATTCTTCTCACGTTGAAAGGGAACTTAACACGAAGTAATATATTACATAAAAATAATGCCAGTAAGATTTTTAAAAATGGCTCCCTGGAGTTTTTAAAGTATTACGAAAAACGATGTAATTTATTCGTATGTTTTGGTATTTTGCAATTAAACCATACACTACATAGACATTGAAATGCATTTTGGAACAAATTATTATGTTTTCTTATTTCCATTTTGAGAATGTCTGAATATGAAATCTAAAAGACATTTTCCATATTTTTTTTCGTTTTTTACTCTTATAAATACTGATCGTATAAACATAATACACTTTAAAAAGATATGTGTAAATTAAACGCAATCATATAAATATGCAGGGTATATCTAAACTACTGGGCAAAACTTTAAGTGGTGATAGTACACATCAAGACAAACAATATTAAATGGGAAACTAAGGGTCCCAAACGTCTTCCGAAGGAGACAGGCACTAGTGATGGGCGATTTCGATTTTTTAAATCGATTTAATCGATACTACGGCCAACTCGATTTAATCGATACTTTAAAATTTTTAATCGATTTCTCTGAAGGTAATGTAATTTTCATTTTCTTTCAAAAGTCGAAGATAAAATAGACGGATGTGCCAATTCCAAAATTTCAGTGTATTAGTTTCTAAGAAAGAAGAATTAAAGAAACCTCAGAACCCCCCCCCCCCCCTGCAAAATAGCGTTTTTTGTTGAGTGATGTACACCAAAAATTGATTAGGATCAATTTTTTTTAAGTACCAGCTGAATCTGAATTTTGATGAAAATCCACGAAAGCGCGAGATACAGCTATTGCGAAATCATAAAAAATGCATCACATCAGCGCCACCTGTAGGGCAATTTACACCAAGAACTAAATAACACTAATCTATGTCAGAGATTTACTGATCTGAATGTTGATGAAAATTCTTTCTGGAGATAGCGCTGTTGCGTTAATCATGAATAATGCAGTATAGCAGCGCCATCTCTTAAGCGATTTCCACCAAAATGTAATTAGCATCAAATAATATCAAGGACTAATTGAATCTAAATTTTCATGAAAGTCCGTGCATTAGTTCTTGAGATAAAGTTAAAATGGAAACAGGGGCGTGCGAAAAGAGAACTGCGCACGGTTCAAAGTCCCAATTTACCCCCCCCCCCTCCCCTATTAACTTTTTCTTGTGATAGGCTAGAATTGATGTTAGTTGTAAAAATTTGGCGCTCCCTAAATTTTGGAACGACCGCTTCCTTTCGCCCCCCCCCCTTTCACAAGGCGCTGAGTGGAAATTGTGAAAAATTCAGTATAGCAGCGCCATCTGAGAAGCTATATAGATCAAAATGCAAAAAACATCAATTCATGTCAAGGACTAACTGGATCTAAAATGTGATGAAAATCCGTTCATTCGTTATTCAGATATAGCTGTTGCGAAAATCGCAAGAAATGCAGCATAGCAGTGCCACCTGTTAGGCTATATCATAGGTTCCCAACGGGGGCGGTACAGCCCCCCAGTGGGCGCCAGGGCCTTCTACGGGGGCGGTAGGGAGTCTAGAAAAAAATGGGGGGCGTTAGGACAGTCAAGGGGGGCGGTCATGGCATACCTACCTATTTAGGAACTAATGTAATGAAAATAGTAGTTGATCTCTTCTGCATTACCCGATCCGTGACAAATATCTTAACTGCACCTTTAAATGGAAATCTATAAAGACAAACATATATCTGAGGGGGGGGGTGAATTTATTTTACTAATGTCAGAAAATCTTCGTGGAACACGTAGAAGGACGTAAAATCGCGGAGAACAAAATTTTATTATATTAGGTTAAAACATAGTAGCTTTAATTTTTTCATGAATGCCAAAATATCTCAGCGGAACACGGAAAATCGTTATTACTCGCATTAAACATCATTATGAATTTAAAAATTGTAGAATACAAAATTCGCAATAATTGGCTGACTAAAAGTTTTAAACAGAATTATTTTTTATTAAGCTATAATTCGAAAAATTCTGTAGTTTGAAGACACAGACCTGAACAGAGATATTTAAACGAACCCGTGATTTGGAACAGTTCAAGAAATTAGTTTATTCTTAGTGAAAGTGATAAAAATCATTGTATCTATAAATTTGTTCAAAAGTAAATTTATTTAAACATAAATAGGAAAAATTTTTTAGTTCAAAATATCTTATTGTAAAATACCGTTAATCCGCGCTCCCCCCAAACGTGACAAAAAATGGGAAAACATTCAGATGGGACACTGACACGGAATTTTTCAGCGATCTTTTCACAAAATTTGTGGTTTTTTTTATGTTTTTTTTCGCGATATTTGATGAAATTTGCAAAGTTTTTCGCTATGTTTGACGAAATTTGTATTTATTCCTCTATTTATTAACGAAAATTACATTTTTCAGGAATCTTTTGACGAAATCTACGTTTTTCAGCGCGTTTCTTTCGTTATTTTCTAATGGAATGGGCAGTTTTTTTTCGCGATTCTTTAACGGAATTCGCGTTTTTACGGGGTTTTTTTTAACAAAATTAGCGTCTTTTTGACGAAATTCACGTTTTTTTCGAGATTTTTTAACTGAATTCGCCTTTTCCGCAATCTTTTGACGAAATTTGCGTTTTTCTGCGATTGTTTGCCTTATTTTGCATTTCTTGCGATCTTTTGATGACACTCACATTTTCCATCGCGATCCTTGATGAAATTTGCGTTTTTTTCGCGATCCTTTGACTGTGTTTCCTTTATAAATCTGACATATTCGCGTTTTATATCGTCAATCTTTTGACCAAAAAGTGCGTTTTTTTTTGGCGATCCTTCAAGAAATTCAAGATTTTTGCGTAATCTTTTAACGTAATTCACGTTTTTTTTTTTACATAATTTGCATTTTTTAACGATCCTTTGATAGTTTTTTTTTAGATCTGACGTAATTCGCGTTTCTTCCTGCAATCGTTTGCTGAAATGTTCATTTTTTGCGTTCCTTCGATGAAATTAACGAATTTTCGCGATAATTTGAAGAAATTAGCGTTCTTATTTTCGCGATTCTATGGCGAAATTTACGTTTTTTCAGCGATCATTAGATAAATTTCCCTTTTTGTAGCGGTTCTTTGATGTATTTTCCGTTTTTTTAGCGATTTTTGGACGTAATTTACGTTTTATCAGCGATCTTTACGGGGGGTCGCTTTCTCAGGATTTTTTGAAAATTGCAATTTTTTTTTATAAAGTTAGGGGAGGGCGTTTGATCGGAAGAGCGTATTAACGGTATTTTACGGGGATCGAAGGAGAAATACCGGCAGTACAGTATTGAGCATTTGAAATATGGAGCACTCTCCTTAGCACTCTCTTCTAAGCACTCTCCTACAAACCAATCGTTACCTATGTGCTTAATTTGCCAAAAAGTTTTTTCAAATGAAGCCTTGAAGCTTTCTAGGCTACAAGAGCATCTGAATAAATGAGTGCTGATAGAAAATACAAAGATATATCCTATTTTTACTTTTTCTATCTTTACAAGAAAGTATTGGATTCAAGAAATTTTTCTAATTCCGGTTTTCGACAGATTTACATGTTTTAGGAGTCAGAGATTCCAAGAAACATGTTTTTACAAAATGTCTGTGAGTCTGTGGTTATGTGAGTCTATGATTCTGTATGTGTGTGACATAAATTTTGTGAGTGCTTTATGTCAACAGCTACTGCACGGAATTCAACAAAAATTTATATTCAGGTAATCACTGATATGGATTGAGGCTGATTAGTTTTTGGTGTGAATCACTAAACAGGTGGCGCTGCTATGAATCATTTTTCTCGATTTACGCTACGGCTTTGTCCCAAGAACTACTGCCCAAAACTTCACGAAACTTCAGATTCTGTTAATTCTTGAAATGGATGGATGCTGTTTACATTTTGATGAAAATTTCACAACAGGTTGTGCTGCCTTTTTTAAGATTTTTGCAACAGCTCTATCTCAAGAACTCACGTATGGATTTTCACCAAACTTCAAACTTGGTTAGTTCTTGACATTGATATTTATCATAAATATACAAAATTTATTTTTAGATACTTTCTCAAATGGAGATACAGCAGTATCAACATAGTTGGAGGAGGAAATCGTGGTACTCGCAACAAACGAGAACTAGAAGTAACATTTATAAAACTTAAAGTACATAAAATTTAAATTGTTTTTCCTTCATCATATTTGGCTGAGAGTGGGTTCCGCGCAGTAGCTAATTTACTGTACAAGAAAAGTAACAGATATCTTTGAACCTGACAATTTGTGACTGATGTGAAAGAAATTTGAATCCAGCATCAACAAATTATTAAAACTTAATTTGACTCAACCATTTTGTTATTTTTTTAAAATTCTTATTGGTTTTGTGTTTATTTTTCAATTTTTAATAGATAATTTTTTACTACATTTGAGGGTCATATAAATTAACTTCTACTTTGTGATTCTTAACGGATAGACAGACAGATAAAATATACATAATATGCAATAATGTTTTAATATTTTGTATAAATAACTATTATAAAAGAGGGGGGGGGCGTTGGCATTTTTTTCTCTTATAAAGGGGCGGTGGCCCAGTAAAGGTTGGGAACCTATGGGCTATATGCACCAAAAATTAATTAGATTCAGCTTATATCAAGATCAAACTAAATCTAAAGTTTTGTGGAATTCCGTGCATTTGTTCTTGAGATAGAACGGTCAGAAATTTTTGTCGTATACAGACTCACAGAGTGACAGACACACACACAGACAGCTATTTCTTAAAAACCTTGAAATCGTGTTAAAGACCTTTTAAATATATAAATCCATCAAAAACGGGAAGTCAACATTTTTCACGAATCTAATATTCTCTTCTTGAAAAGTTACAAAAGAAAGTAAAAATGCAAAATCGATTCTGCCCGCAAGATCGATCTTTAGATTCGATGTCGATCTTTAGATTCGATGTCGATCTTTAGATTCGATGTCAATCTTTAGATTGGACTTCGATCTTTAGATTCGATGTCGATCTTTAGATTCGATTTCGATCTTTATATTCGATTTCGATCTTTAGATTCGATTTCGATCTTTAGATTCGATTTCGATTTCGATTTTTTTTTCTAGGCTAAATGAGTGTTGAATGCAGGTATGTTTTTGCGATTCCGGAGGAAGGCATCATGTTTTACAGCTCTGTAAGAGAGGGGAAATCGCAATTTGTGCATTAAAAAGCATAAAATCTCATAACTTCTGTGGGGGGGGGGGAGGGTAATCCCCTGCGGGCCACCCCATTAATTCGACAATAGGTTAAATCGTTATATTTTTGTTTAGAAGTTCAATTATTAGAAGTATTAGTTTATTATGTTTTATTTTTCACGCTCGTCTCTTCTTATCCCCCCTTCCGCGTCAGTTTTAACTTACAGGGCCGTTCGAAATATGCATACAGTTTAAAAATATCCAATTCTCGGTCTGTTTTATTTTAGTTCCACATTTTAAATCCTTGACAAAAGATAAACAAAGGGTCGCCCTTAAGCCCGTTTGGAGTTTATCTGCGCCCTGCCGGGGGGCATATTTTTTTGTTTCTTTAAAAGAAGCAAAAAAAATTGAGGGGGGGGGGCTTGCACCCTCCCCCAATATACACCTTAAAATTTCGCTCATTTAATTTTCTACCATTTTTAACTTAAAAGTTTAAGCTACATGGCACCTCCAGAGCTGTGGACCCCTCCCCCCCCTGTCGATCACTCACCTAATTTTGCCTATTTCTTCACTTCATTTCAATCTTTAAAAGGCCATAACTTTGCTTCTATAGGAGTTACAGTGATGAGAAAAATTCTAGTATAGCTAACCATTTCTCGCCGTTCTTTTTGCTATTCCAGTTTCCCGGTTTTCCCTATAGGACCTTTTTTGGGGGGAGCAGAGGGGTTTTTTCTCATTTCTTGATACAATATGTCTATTGAAAGCTTATGCTTCATGCATTACGAATCTAGCATAAGAAATTTTCTCCCATCATTTCAGGTCACGTTACGGACCCATAATGTGTTAAAATTTTAGTTTTTCAAACTTCTTAAAAAAAAAAAAAAACATTGATACATATCAGCGAAACTGGGGTTCGAACCCGCAATCGTTTGATTGCACATGTAATCCCTAAGCTTATTGGCCACCGAGTACTCAGCCGCGCTATTATTTCTTTAGATTGTAATCTTTAAATTCGTAATATCTTTTGAATGGAATGTCTGATTTAAATAATTCAAAAAGTAATCTACAGATATTGTAACAGGCATTTATACAAAATGATTTATTTGGATAAGGATTAAGGTATCGATAGTATGATCTAATTTTGGTTGGTGTATTTATCGCGTTTTAAAATGTAAGAAAGTAGTTATACTGAGTTAACTGCAATAGCTGGACATATGGTATCGCGCGGTTTTTTTTTATAGATATTAATATGTTCTTTAATATTATAGAACCTTTTTTTATTCATTTAAAAGTATTTCTTGGCGATTCAAAATTATATATCCTAACGATTCAAAAAATACACACGTAATTGTTCAAGGTTTCACTTCTATCGGAACTCTCAGAGTGCCATTATTTTTTTTTCATGTTCGCCCGTCCTACCGCCCCCCCCCCCTTCCCCACCAATCTTAACTTACAGATTCGTTCAAATTATGACTGCGATTTTTAAAAAGTCTAATCCTCGTTCTATTTTGTTATAAATTCATATTTTGAAACCTCAACAAAAGATACATTTGGGCCAGAGTCGCCCTTCTGTCTGTTTGGGATTTACCTTGCCCCCCTGGGTGGAGGGCATATTTTTTGTTTCTTCCACACCATCTCGTGTAACATATCGTTATAAAGCTTTTATCTCCTCGTTTTTTTCTGTTACTACCCCTCTCTCCACCTAGTTGCATGCTCTTGGCACTTTTTATAGTTTCAAAGAGTGCATGTTCCCCGCGGGCCACCCCATGAATTCAACACTAAGTTAAACACTATATTTTTGGTTAGAAGCTCAGTTATTTGGGTTATTACTTAATTATGTTTTTTTTTCAAGTTCATCCGTTCTAATCCCTCGCCCTCCCCCCCTTCCTCGCCAATTTTAACTAAATGGGCCGTTCAAAATATGCATGCAATTTCTAAAATGTCCAATTCTTGTTCTATTGTATTGTAAATCCTCATTTTGAAACTTCGACAAAAGATATATTTGGGCTATGGTCGCCTTTCCGTCAAGAGTGGGGTTTACCTGCCCCCTTGGGAATGGGGCATATTTTTTGTTCTTCCAAACTATCTCGTGTAACATTTGGTTGGCATTAGAAAAAAGATAAAGTTTTTTTTTTGTCTGTACTCCTTGTTTCCCATCCTAGTTACACGCTCTTGGCGTTCTTTATATTTGGTTTAATGCCAAGTTACTCAGTGTTGTTATTAGTTGAGTTATGTCTCTCAAATTTGTCAAAGGTTTTGTGTAAGTGACAACCATAAGTGACAATCATTTTAATATTTAAAATTCTTATTATCCGACTCTAAAATCTGAAATAGCTTAATTCTATGTCTCCTTAAATAGGGATGGGGGGTGGGAGGCGGTAATTACGGTCCTGCTGATTGTCTAAGTTTTGGAATTAGTAATTTTGATCTTCTCTGTGTGGACCTGAATATCGAAATATCGATTCTAGTATCGATTCTAGAACTGATAAATCGATTCTTATTATGATCGATGTTGTTTTATACCATAGGTTCCCAAACTTTACTGGGCCACCGCCCCTTTATAAGAGAAAAAAATTCCAACGCCCCCCCCCCCTCTTTTATAATAGTTATTTATACAAAATATTAAAACATTATTGCATATTATGTATATTTTATCTGTCTGTCTATCCGTTAAGAATCACAAAGTAGAAGTTAATTTATATGACCCTCAAATGTAGTAAAAAATTATCTATTAAAAATTGAAAAATAAACACAAAACCAATAAGAATTTTAAAAAAATAACAAAATGGTTGAGTCAAATTAAGTTTTAATAATTTGTTGATGCTGGATTCAAATTTCTTTCACATCAGTCACAAATTGTCAGGTTCAAAGATATCTGTTACTTTTCTTGTACAGTAAATTAGCTACTGCGCGGAACCCACTCTCAGCCAAATATGATGAAGGAAAAACAATTTAAATTTTATGTACTTTAAGTTTTATAAATGTTACTTCTAGTTCTCGTTTGTTGCGAGTACCACGATTTCCTCCTCCAACTATGTTGATACTGCTGTATCTCCATTTGAGAAAGGATCTAAAAATAAATTTTGTATATTTATGATAAATATCAATGTCAAGAACTAACCAAGTATGAAGTTTGGTGAAAATCCATACGTGAGTTCTTGAGATAGAGCTGTTGCAAAAATCTTAAAAAAGGCAGCACAACCTGTTGCGAAATTTTCATCAAAATGCAAACAGCATCCATCCATTTCAAGAATTAACAGAATCTGAAGTTTCGTGAAGTTTTGGGCAGTAGTTCTTGGGACAAAGCTGTAGCGTAAATCGAGAAAAATGATTCATAGCAGCGCCACCTGTTTAGTGATTCACACCAAAAACTAATCAGCCTCAATCCATATCAGTGATTACCTGAATATAAATTTTTGTTGAATTCCGTGCAGTAGCTGTTGACATAAAGCACTCACAAAATTTATATCACACACATACAGAATCATAGACTCACATAACCACAGACTCACAGACATTTTGTAAAAACATGTTTCTTGGAATCTCTGACTCCTAAAACATGTAAATCTGTCGAAAACCGGAATTAGAAAAATTTCTTGAATCCAATACTTTCTTGTAAAGATAGAAAAAGTAAAAATAGGATATATCTTTGTATTTTCTATCAGCACTCATTTATTCAGATGCTCTTGTAGCCTAGAAAGCTTCAAGGCTTCATTTGAAAAAACTTTTTGGCAAATTAAGCACATAGGTAACGATTGGTTTGTAGGAGAGTGCTTAGAAGAGAGTGCTAAGGAGAGTGCTCCATATTTCAAATGCTCAATACTGTACTGCCGGTATTTCTCCTTCGATCCCCGTAAAATACCGTTAATACGCTCTTCCGATCAAACGTCCTCCCCTAACTTTATAAAAAAAATTGCAATTTTCAAAAAATCCTGAGAAAGCGACCCCCCGTAAAGATCGCTGATAAAACGTAAATTACGTCCAAAAATCGCTAAAAAAACGGAAAATACATCAAAGAACCGCTACAAAAAGGGAAATTTATCTAATGATCGCTGAAAAAACGCAAATTTCGCCATAGAATCGCGAAAATAAGAACGCTAATTTCTTCAAATTATTGCGAAAATTCGTTATTTTCATCGAAGGAACGCAAAAAATGAACATTTCAGCAAACGATCGCAGGAAGAAACGCGAATTACGTCAGATCTAAAAAAAAACTATCAAAGGATCGTTAAAAAATGCAAATTATGTAAAAAAAAAACGCGAATTACGTTAAAAGATTACGCAAAAATCTTGAATTTCTTGAAGGATCGCCAAAAAAAACCGCACTTTTTGGTCAAAAGATTGACGATATAAAACGCGAATATGTCAGATTTATAAAGGAAACACAGTCAAAGGATCGCGAAAAAAAACGCAAATTTCATCAAGGATCGCGATGGAAATTGTGAGTGTCATCAAAAGATCGCAAGAAATGCAAAATAAGGCAAACAATCGCAGAAAAACGCGAATTTCGTCAAAAGATTGCGGAAAAGGCGAATTCCGTTAAAAAATCTCGAAAAAAACGTGAATTTCGTCAAAAAGACGCTAATTTTGTTAAAAAACCCCCCTTAAAAACGCGAATTACGTTAAAGAATCGCGGGAAAAAACTGCCCATTCCATTAGAAAATAACGAAAGAAACGCGCTGAAAAACGTAGATTTCGTCAAAAGATTCCTGAAAAATGTAATTTTCGTTAATAAATAGAGGAATAAATACAAATTTCGTCAAACATAGCGAAAAACTTTGCAAATTTCATCAAATATCGCGAAAAAAACCATAAAAAAACCGCAAATTTTGTGAAAAGATCGCTGAAAAATTCCGTGTCCGGGTCCCATCTGAATGTTTTCCGATTTTTTGTCACGTTTGGGGGGAGGGCGGATTAACGGTATTTTACAATAAGATATTTTGAACTAAAAAATTTTCCTATTTATGTTTAAATAAATTTACTTTTGAACAAATTTATAGATACAATGATTTTTATCACTTTCACTAAGAATAAACTAATTTCTTGAACTGTTTCAAATCACGGGTTCGTTTAAGTATCTCTGTTCAGGTCTGTGTCTTCAAACTACAGAATTTTTCGAATTATAGCTTAATAAAAAATAATTCTGTTTAAAACTTTTAGTCAGCCAATTATTGCGAATTTTGTATTCTACAATTTTTAAATTCATAATGATGTTTAATGCGAGTAATAGCGATTTTCCGTGTTCCGCTGAGATATTTTGGCATTCATGAAAAAATTAAAGCTACTATGTTTTAACCTAATATAATAAAATTTTGTTCTCCGCGATTTTACGTCCTTCTACGTGTTCCACGGAGATTTTCTGACATTAGTAAAATAAATTCACCCCCCCCCCCTCAGATATATGTTTGTCTTTATAGATTTCCATTTAAAGGTGCAGTTAAGATATTTGTCACGGATCGGGTAATGCAGAAGAGATCAACTACTATTTTCATTACATTAGTTCCTAAATAGGTATGTATGCCATGACCGCCCCCCTTGACTGTCCTAACGCCCCCCATTTTTTTCAAGACTCCCTACCGCGCCTGTAGAAGGCCCCAGCGCCCACTGGGGGGCGGTACCGCCCCCGTTGGGAACCTATGTTTTATACGATATCGATTTTAATCGATTCTCAAAATTTCCAGAATCGCCCATCACTAATAGGCACCATCAAAGTTTAGGGTCCAAAATTTGAAATGATTATAAAAAACGGAAAAATTGGTCGATTCGTTTACTGGTTTCACGAAAACTATTCTTTATATCAGCGTTCTTTATATCAGTATTGTCTTAAAAATAAATTATAAAGATAAATTTCAAAAAATGCTGATAGAGGGCGCTTTAGACTTTGGAGTAACGAACAACTACTTTTTACCGTTATTTTTTGCATCTCATTAATTTTTCTTAGAAGTTTAGACATAAACTTAAATTTTAAGCTCAAAATCTGTAGTTAAGTAGCAGAAACTGAAATGTGTTCAATGGGAGTGGGTAGGTTCAACTTTCAAATGATAATAAATAAAATAAAATAAACTTTTTCAAAAAAAAAATGTAACCGACTTCAATCAACGCTCTAAAAAGAGTTAAATAATTCTTTAAAATACCCTAATGATGAATTGTTATCTAATAACCACACATCAGATATCATGTACTGACAAAAAAAATGGTTATAAGTTTAATACATAGAACTTAATATCCAGCAAACGTGGTTTTTCGACAGAATATTTTTTACAAGAGATTAATTTACATATTTTTGATTTAATTTACGAATATATACATATAAAAAGTAATGAATTACTTTTTGAAGTTGGTGCCAAACGATCACAATCAATAATGATTTTTACCATTTTATTTATGGTATTAGGCATAATATAACCACAATTCTTACTATACTTATAATAGTTTGGCACCAACTTCAAAAAGTAATTCATTACTTTTTATATGTATAATTCATAAATTAAATCAAAAATATGTAAATTAATCTCTTGTAAAAAATATTCTGTCGAAAAACCATGTTTGCTGGATATTAAGTTCTATGTATTAAACTTATAACCATTTTTTTTTGTCGGTACATGATATCTGATGTGTGGTTATTAGATAACAATTCATCATTAGGGTATTTTAAAGAATTATTTAACACTTTTTAGAGCGTTGATTGAAGTCGATTACATTTTTTTTTGAAAAAGTTTATTTTATTTCTTACTTTTTAGTTATTTATACCGTAATACTTAGTTTAATCGGTTGGATAGTTGCGGTGTAATCAGTGAACATGTATAAAAAAAAAGTACATACGCGGTCGAATTGATGATAACCTTCTCTCCTTTTTTAAGTCAGTTAAAGAAATTATAATACGGAAAAATACTGCATGTTATACATGGATGTCAAGAATGGGGTTTGAACCCACGATCTCTTTCGAGAACCAGAGATTAAAACGGGCGCTTTAGGCCGCTCGGCTATCCTGACTGCAATCTAAAAGGTGAACAACGCCATATTACTTTTCGCAAGTCTATTATTTTAGCACACTTTCCCTGATGAAGTACTGAGTTGGTAAAAGATCTCTGATACTCTGTGCTAACGGTTAAAAACAAAATATTCTTAATAGCATAATTAGTATTTAATTTGTAAAATATATGTGTAAAAAGAATAATACGGAAAAGGCTTTTGTATATATGTACGTCAGGAGTGGGGTTCGAACCCATGTTCTCTTTTGAGAACCAGAGCTTAAATTAAGCGCATTAGACTGCTCGGCTAGCCCGATTGCAAACAACTCAGGGAACTTATTCAAGGTCATGTTATTTTTCGCAAGTCTATTAATTTAGCACTCTTTTACTGATAAAGTATTGAAGAGATAAAAGATCTCTGATTCTCTGTGCTAACGGTTAAATACAAAATATTCTTAATAATATAATAAGTATTTAATTTGCAAAATATATGTGTAAAAATTATAATGCGGAAAAAGGTTATTGTATACACGCATGTCAGGAAAGGAGTTCGAACCCCCGCTCTCATTCGAGAACCAAAGCTTAAATCAGGCGCCTTAGACCGCTCGGCTATCTTGACTACAATCTATTCGGTGAACTTATTCAACGTCATATTACTTTTCGCAAGTCTATTATTTTAGCACTCTCTCACTGATAAAGTATTGAGTTGGTAAAATATCTCTGATACTCTGTGATAACGGTTAAATACAAAATATTCTTAATAGCATAATTAGTATTTAATTTGCAAAATATATGTGTAAAAATTATAATACGTAATATGTTGTTGTATACATGTATGTCTGAAGTGGGGTTCGAACCCACGCGCTCTTTCGAGAACCAGAACTTAAATCAGACGCCTTAGACCGCTCGGCCATCCTGACTGCACTCCATGGTAGGAACTCATTCAACAGTTTTAATTAGCGAAAAATTACTAATTTTAATAGTTTTTGCCCGTTTACTAAAAGATTACTGAACCAATTTCAATTAAATGGAAGTGGTACCAATCCGAGAGTAAGTTCTTTAATTTAACACCAAAACCAAATTAATCAGTTGGATAGTTTCGGCGTAATCGGTGAACATACAGTAAAAAAATACATACGCGATGAATTGATAACCTCCTCTCCTTCTTGAAGTCGGTTAAAATATTCTTAATAGCATAATTAGTATTTAATTTGTAAAATATATATGTAAAAATTCT
This sequence comes from Maratus speculifer, assembly GCA_964019185.1. Classification (NCBI taxonomy): domain Eukaryota; kingdom Metazoa; phylum Arthropoda; class Arachnida; order Araneae; family Salticidae; genus Maratus; species Maratus speculifer. The sequence goes on along the minus strand of OZ025294.1, from coordinate 3,409,820 downwards.
AATACGGAATAGGTTCGGAAACTTATTCAATGTCATGTTATTTTTTGCAAGTCAATAATTTTAGCACTCTTCCACTGATAAAGTATTGAGTTGATAAAAGATCTCTGATACTCTGTGCTAACGGTTACATACAAAATATTCTTAATAGCATAATTAGTATTTAATTTGTAAAATATATATGTAAAAATTATAATACGGAATAGGTTCGGAAACTTATTCAATGTCATGTTATTTTTTGCAAGTCAATTATTTTAGCACTCTTTCACTGATAAAGTATTGAGTTGATAAAAGATCTTTGATACTCTGTGCTAACGGTTAAATACAAAATATTCTTAATAACATAATTAGTATTTAATTTGTAAAATATATATGTAAAAATTATGATACGGAAAATAATTGTACATACGTATGTCAGGAGTGGGACTCGAACCCGTTGTCACTTTCGAAAACCAGAGATTAAATCAGGCGCTTTAAACCGCTTGGCCACCCTGACTTCACTCAATTGTTGGAACTAATTCAACAGTTTTGATTACCGAAAAAACACTAATTTTAATAGTTTTTGCTTAATTACTAAAAAACTACTGAACCAATTTCTATGAAATGGATGTGGTACCAATCCGAGAGTAAGCTCTTTAATTTAACACCAAAACCAGATTAATCGGCTGCATAGTTTCGGAGTAATCGGTGAACATACATAAAAAAAAAAATACATACGCGTCGAATTGATAACCTCCTCTCCTTTTTGAAGTCGGTTAAAAACAGAATAATTGGTCAATTGATTTGCGATTTTCACTAAAACTATTCTTTATGTCAGTATTGTCTTGAAAATGAATTATAAACATAAATTTTAAAAAATGTCGATAGAGGGCGCTTTAGACTTTGGAGTAACGTACAACTATTTTTTACCGTATTTTTTGCATCTCATTAATTTTTTAACCGACTTCCAAAAAGGAGAGGAGGTTATCAATTCAACGCGTATGTATTTTTTTTTATGTATGTTCATCGATTATTCCGTAACTATCCAACCAATTAACTTGATTTTGGTGTTAAATGAGAGAGCTTGCTCTCGAATTGGTACCACTTCCGTTTCATGGAAATTGGTTCAGTACTTTTTTAGTAATTAGACAAAAACTAATAAAATTAGTGATTTCTCGCAAATCAGTAGTAATATGGATGTCGATTACATTTGCTGATTCCAGAATGGCCGAGCGGTCTAAGGCGCTTGATTTAAGATCTGGTTTTCGAAAAGCAGCGTGGGTTCGAAACCCATTCCTGACGTACGTGTATTCAATAATCTTTACCGTATTATAATTTATATATATATATATATATTTAACAAGTTAAATACTAATTATGCTATTAGGAATATTTTGTATTTAACTGCTACCACAGAGTATCAGATATTTTTTATTAACTCAATAATTTATCAGTGAAAGAGTACTCAAAAAGAGAATAGACTTGCGAAAAGTAACATGACATTGAATAAGTTCTCTGAAGAGAATGAAGTCCGGACAGCCGAGCGGTCTAAGGCACCAGATTTAATCTCTGGCTTTGAAAGAGAGTGTTGGTTCGAACCTCACTCTTGGCATATGTGTATAGTATACTAAAAATATTTCCGTTTTATGCATTTTTTTTAAGTAACTTCAAAAAAGCAGAGGATGTTATCAATTCGGCGCGAATGTATTTTTTTTTCTATGCATGTTCACCGATTACTCCGAAACTATCCAACCGATTAATTTGTAATGTAATTAAAACAATGGAGAAAATATTCAAAGAACAATGTTAACAGCGATTAACATTAATGGTGGGAAACTTGCAGTTTTTTGGATAGTGTTATATAAAAGTATAGTGTTAAGATTATATTAACAACGATTGACATTAATGGTGGGAAACTTGCATTTTTTGGATAGTGTTATATAAAAGTATAGTGTTAAGACTATATTAACAGCGATTACCATTAATGGTGGGAAACTTGCATTTTTTGGATAGTGTTATATAAAAGTATAGAGTTAATGTTGGAAAATTTACTTCATATTTTTTTCAAACGATCTCTTAGATACATTTTTAAGTACCCATTATTTATCAAAGGAATATATTCACACTTTAATAAATAAACATTTTAGCGAAAAGTACTGAAATTAAAATTATATAAGAATTGCCGCACTGGTAAGTTTACACATTTTCTATTAGCTGTGAGTATTATTACTTATAATTCTTAAATTTATGAAATCTGATTTAATGTTTTTAATAAATTTTGTTTGAAAAAATATTTTTTTTAGTTTCCAGTTTGAAGCATAGGATGTAGATTCTTAAATTTACCTATGACTTCAGCATGAATCGTATAATAAAGCTTATTATATTACTAAAATTAAGTATTAAGATATTTGAAAAAATACTTTTCGAATAACCTTCAATCTTATTTAATGTTTTAAAATGGTAGAATTTGTATGTAATATTTTATGTTTCTTTTAAACGTCGTCTATGCTTATTCAAATATCTACATATGCATTACACTATCGTATGTGGTACAAACATCACGATTATTTGTTAATTGTTTAATGACATCGCCCAAATGAAAAGTATCTTATTAGTTACTGTGAAAAAATCTTTTGGTAAGATTTAGGCTGTGGTAAATTGGATTTATTTATGTTTTGTTCCTGAACTGCAATTATGGAGTTTCAAAATATATTATTTTTATTTTATTTTTCTGTTCTTTTTACTTAAAAATAAAAATAAAAATCATGAATTTTAAACTTTTTAGTTTCAAATTAAAGTTATGTATTATAAATAAAATGAGTGAAAGGATTATGTTATTATATTTTAAATAATCAATTAAATACGAAGAAATACTACGGGTGCTATATTTGGTGATTTATTATCTGTGCCAGGCCATAAAATACTGAGTTCTTGATTTATCAAAATTCCAAAGAGGTGGAAATAGGGAGGGTTTTTATGAAAACCGAAAAAAAGAGCTATAACATCTTAATTAAAATAGATGTCGAATCAGTTTAAAGTTTATGTTACTTCTAAAAAATGTGCCTTAAATTTATGCATGACAGATTTTTGATAAAGTTAAAAAAAGGATCAATAGGCGAAAAAAAACCAGGATTTCCGGGAGAAAAAAATTCATAGCTTCGTCATTTTTCAAACTATCTAATTAACCTAAATTTTTTTTATAATGTTCTCTAAATTATCTAAAGTATTTGTATTTAAAAGTTTTTAATAGGGCTATTTCTTACCGATAAAAAAAGCAAAAAGGGAGGTGAAAAAAAGACAAAAATCCATAATTTCGTCAATTCTTAAACTATCAATACTAATTAATTTTTTTTACATCTTCTTAATAATATCTACAAATTTTATGCTGATAAGTTTTTTATAGGACCAATTCTCATAGTAAAAAAAAAAAAACTAATCAAAAAAAGCTGAATCAAATAAATAAATAAATAAATAAATAAATAAAGGTTGCCAAAAATGGTATTTTGAACAAAATTTTACGAAATGATCGTAATTAAAAAATTGAGATATGGGTGATTCTCAAAATAGGGGACAATTTATGTCTTTCGGCATACAAAAAAAATTGAGAGGTTTTCTGTCATGTTTTTATATTTAGATATGTTTGTCTTAATATTATTCATTATTTGCACTCAAGAATTACTCACTTTTTAGTTAAAAACACCTTAAAATAACAGAATAAATGTTCAAAATGTCATTAGCATGGATGTCCACAGCAGCTGTGCCTTGTATATACTAGCTTTTTCAAGAGTTAATATCATGTTTTTAAAATAAAACAAATGTTATTCTTTTTTTAAATTAATTAAGGAGAGGATTTATCCAATAAATTTATTTTTAAAAATAAAATTATAGTACATAAAAAAAGAATTAAAGTTTGTCCTCCATATTCTATTTTCAAAACAAGGTCATACTGTAACAGCTGGTTATTAATCAAAATTTCATTTTCACATATGACAATAGTTTGAAAATATAAAGTTCCTCCATGGCAACAAGGAGCCATTTTATCCCAGCCTGAAAATAGAAGCATGTATTGTATTTTAAGAATAGAAGTTGAATATTAGGGGCGTACATCAATTGTATGTCATTAGAATGGATAATAATTTTCATGTTTATTTTATAATTAAAATTTTTATTTTGCTTATTTGCATAGGACTTTTGTGTTTTAAAAAGCCCCAGAAAGGACTATTTCATTGTGATTATATTATGGCTCATAATCTGATTTAAATTAAAATTTGTCATTAGCATGGACAAATATCAGTGTCATTAGCATGGTTTTTCTGCCCATGCTAAAGACTCCTATGTGCATAAATGTAACCATTGTTTACATTGTATCTTTTATAAAGTTTAATTTTACATATAAATTTAGGTATTACATTTATTATCCCTAAAATATGCATTAAATCTGTCAGAAAATCCCTAAGACAGCTTCTTACATTTTTAGTGTCAGAATGTTGCTCATGTAAACAAAGTGTGCTCTTTGGTAATGTTTTTATTCTCCTTATATGTATATATGTAAAAATGGAAACCATTTGCTGAAAAGGAAGGCTAATAAATATAGAAAAAAATATTTAAACAGGAAGAAAATAAAAATTTCTTAATATATTTATTCCATGCAATTTGTTTTGCCATTAGCATGGCTCAAAAAATGCTAATTATTTTTTTAAAAGTTAATTTTTAAATATTTAGCTCTGCTGACTACATGTAAAGTATGCCTAATACTATATTAACAACCCCTATTTTTTCAGAAATTTTGCTAACAGTAATTATTTTAAGATTTCACTTTTGAAATTGTCCCCTATTTTGAGAATCACCCGTATACAAATAACAAACTGCGTTTTTTCTGACTCTTTTTTTAAATTCAGTTTTGCTCTCAGACGCATCCAATTGATAGGTTCTCTTATTTAGGAACTGTATAATGTGCAGTATTGGTTAGGTTTTTTTTAAAGGCTGAGTATATTTAAAGAAAAAAAAGTTATCAAAATGGGCCCTTCGAACAAAATTTGCCGAAGAGATCATAATTAATGAATTGAGATTTTTTTAAATAACAAATTGTTTATTTTAGGACTAATTTTTAAATTCAATTTTGCTCTCAAATCAGTCATTTGGCAGCCTTTTCTTATTTAGGAACTATATAACGTGTCATATTGATCGAATTTTTAATACAGTTAGAATATATTTCAAAATATGATGTCAAAATGGGCATTTGATCCGAATTAAGATTATTCTGATAAAACCAGTTCTTACAAAAAAAAAAAAAAAAAAAAAAAAAAAAGAATTTACAAATTTTTCAAAATTAGCCAAATAAAGTTGTCAAACTGGGTTTATCTCTAATCATATTTTATTTTTTGTTTGTGAAATGAGCAACACTTTTCGAAATCTACCTCCCCCTATAGACCAAGCCGACAGGGATTTTTTAACTGATCCCTCTATAAAAGACAAAATCATGTTTATAAAGCTCAAACTTTGATAGTTAATAATTGTGTCAATTGTTATTGTACATAAGTGAAAGTTCTTGTATTATATCCGTTATGGTATGTGTAAACTGTTATAAAATATAAGTATAGGGATTGGGGAACCGTATAAATGTTAGATTTCGTAATTTTTATAAAATTGATGTTTTTCTGTAAACAATGTCATAACATGTTTATTTATCCCATTTGAAACGTTTTTATAACTGGAACTGAACTAAATTAAAGATCGGCGATATGCAACGTATTGCACTCTTGTAATAACTACATTTATATTACGTAAATTCCGGTGGAGCAAAATTAAAATAGAAAAATAAAGTATCAAACAAATCTCACATGCTACTTTTTATGAAAACATTTATCTTATAATATGCATGCATCTTTACGGTTACTAATATTTAATAAATATAAGGTATGTAACAATCATATATTGAAAAAATAATCTTCCATAAATTTGATTGGAAATTAATAAATGTACATGGTTGAAAACAAAAATCTGTAGCGCTTAATAAAAACACACCAAGGGAAAATAATTTCTTAAGGAAAATGTATAAACAATAGATTCTTTGAAAGGCTTATTCTTATCAATGGTAGAAACCTTGCATGCAATTAACTCATGAAAAAATCAACTTCTACTCAAAAGATTAAAGGTCAATTTTCGTAGCGACAGAATTATGATTCTGACAATGGAAAAAAGCCAAATTGGCAGAAGGTTAACAAATTATTGGTAAGAAGTACAACGGAAAGGAAATAAAAGACATATAAAGTAGTGTAAGAAATAATTACAAAAGAAAAAAAACTATTAATTTGAAATAACTAAAGGCAAATAAGTGTCAAAGAAAATAGTATTGAGAATAAAGTATTGAGTGCCTGAACCGAATAATATTATTTATATGAAAAATATTGTACAGGCTGTTCTCGAAAAAATGGTACAAAGTTTAAGGGTTGATACAGGACACTGTAATTATAATATGTTGCTAATGAACGTATGAGTGCAAGTGACACCTTCCGACGCAAACGCAGGATAGAGATATAAAAGGAATGTGTTTTGAAAGCGTTATTAATAAATGCTATGTTTATGATAAGTATTCTAAATTGCATCAAGCAACAGTAATGCATGCCTGGTGGTATCGATGAAGTTATTGGCGTACAAGTTGAAATATGGCAAGTATTTCCCTCACAGGTGTAGCAACAACGGCTATCCAAGCCAAGCAACGAAATCCTCGGGGTGTCACATAAACGCACACCACAAGTATGCCCGAAAAAATGCATTCGGCTAATTTTTCACAATAATGCTACAATGGTCAGGCACCCCATCATACTTTAAAATCAGATTCGTTTAAGAAATCGGCCAGAACATCTTGAATATTTCTGGGAAACCTTCTTCTATAAAAATACTGTAATAAATACCTGCTTTCGAAATTTCAACCAGTCTCTTTGTTACTCCGATATTTCGATTTATCAACACTCGATTAATATTTATGGGGATAACTGAAGAATATTTTTTGTGTGACTCCAATTGACTCAGATAAGGATCTCGTTGCTTAAACTCCAGCAGCTAGTGCACGCGTGCGTAAAATACTTGGAATCTTTCAAGTGTACACCAAATGCTTCATTAATGCTGCCAGGCATGCATCGCTGTTGGTGGACGCGATTTTGAACAGTTAAAGTTATAATTTAATTTGTGAACGACAGTACTTTATTTTTTCATTTACGTGTTAATTTCTGCGTTTGCGCGTGCAGACAATTATTATTTGCTTTCAATAGAAGAAACAACCAGCTGTTAAGAAATGATGTAAAAAAAAAAAAAAAAAAAAAAAAAAAGCAGACATATATGAGGCATATTTAAAGATATGAGAAAAGGGAGGATTGGGAGCAGGAAAACACATTGGTAAACCTACGAGGATTTACTAAAATGGATTATTTACCATGAAGATATGGTTTAGCAAACCAATTACGTTTTAGTCTTTTCAGTTCCAAAGCTAAAATAATAATATAAATATTTATCCATTGTTTCTTTTTATCAAACATACTGCCAATGTAAATGACAGAAAAAATATCTTTTCTCAAATTGATGCTTTAGACGTTTCGTAAATTAGGTTAAAAATGTCGATCAAAATATACAAACCTTCATAAAACATCAATTTAATAATCATTCACCTAAATTAACGCAATCACAAATTCAAGAGTTTAAACAAGTAAATAATCATCTACAAATCCTCAAAAAAAAAAAAAAAAAGGGTTAAATACTTAAGAAAGTTTATCACATTCTTGGTCACCCTGTGTTTTTGCACTTTTTAGACGTTTTTCACTCAGATGAAAATAGCATTCATTTTATTAGAGGATTCAGCTTTCATGCAGACGTTTAAACATTTGCTTTCAGCGGAAGAAACATTCAGCTGTTAAAAAATGATGTAAAAAAATCAGACAGCTGAATTTTTTATAAGAAAAAGAGCAGTGGTCCCCGAATTGGGACCCAAGGACAGAAAAGGATAATATGCGAATCAAATTTTAACCAGTTCTGTAGCTTTAGCCGTGAATTCCATGTGGTGATTATTTTAGCTACCACCCCCGGTCTATTAAGCACGTCTAAACATACCTACATATTTTTAATTCTCATTTTTTATGATTTCATGTAAAATATGTATGTATGTATATACATATTTATGCATATCTTGCATACAACAATTTTCAATACATTCAACAGATATAATAAGCATGTTTTTAACATACGCATTTAAAAAATGACTAAAAACACATTTAACTGAATTCTGATTCTTGAAATTCATTATTTTCATACAAATTTTATAAAGCTTAATAAAACCATACTAAAAATTACTATGATTTAATAAAAGGAAAACACGAAAGTATTTTACTAAAGAACTCATTTTTATCGTTCATAAATACTTTGTATATAATTGATAAAGAAAATATCAACTACTATTCAAAGGAATAAATACATTATCGTTAGCGACAGTAAAATTCGTATCTGACAATAGAAGAATACGAAATGAGTTCAAGCACAAGCCATTATTAATAGGAACTACAACACTTGAAGATCAAAGAATTGTAAGATAATGTGTCAAAAAAAAAAAAAAAAAAAAAAAAAAAAAAAAAAAAAAAAACAATTATTAATGCCGGCTAAGTTAGTGTCAAAGTAATTCAGTGAACAAAGAATAAATTGTATGAAAGGGATGATATAATCTAAGCGAAAATAGCTTGAAAAGAGGAAAAAGGAATTTAGCTTTTTTTTATAATTTAGGGTCAACCCGATATAAAAATATTATATATGTATATAAATATTGAAACAGATAGTAGAAAACATATTTTAGTTTTAAGACTTAAAGCATACATTTTTATTTTATATAAAATGAAGTCATTCGCACCCACTGAAAAATTACACATTTACGATCCAGTCTTTAAACAGCATTTATAGAAAAATAATCATATGGTGTTACTATTGTTGTATAATACACAAATCCAGGAAAATCCGATATCGTGATACAAGAAACTCGACACAAAAAAATGACTATCTAATGATTTACCTGTCTTCTTTTGTAATATTAATATAGATATATAAAATTAAATAAAGTTTATAATAGTTCCATGTTTTATTCGAAATCAATACTTTACATGTTTTCAAAATAGCGCGTATATTAATTTTGTGTAAGTGTTTGGCTATGACTAGTTTGTCTTCCCTGAATTCGAAAACAATCCTCCGGAAGTGGGTGCTGCAATAATGATTTTTGTGCAATTTTCAATATTTTACCACATATATGTGTATGAAGTATACATAGAATTGAATGAATTTTTTTGTATAAGTGTTTGTCTATGGTCAGCAGATACTCCCTGATTTTGAAAAAAAAAATCCGTCAAAATCCAATTTTCTCATTTGTTATGGACAAATGACAACTAAAATATATAATTACGATTTTATAACTGTTTTCTTTTATTTTCTATAGAGCTAGAGTTTTCAAAATCTAAAGAAATGATACTAAAAATGATAAAAGTATTACCGTTTATATTCGAGAAAAGTAAAAGAATTAAAAAAAAATTGGGAGTTGAAAATTGGGATTTGAGTTAATAAAAAAATTAAGTTTTCACAAATAATTGGCAAATCGGCAAGTCTTTTAAGTAATCACTTAAAGAGCAGTTACGAGAGTGAGGTAAAATTGGTTTAGTTTGTGTCGGCCGATTATCTACTAGAGGGATATAGGCTCGGGGGGGCGGGGGGGGTGCCCTTCATGGGGTTTTTTCTCAGACAACTTGACCCGTATTTACGCAAGGTTCGAAGAAAACCATGAAAACGCCTGACGGTTAGGCTGACGACCGCGATTGGGTTCGAACCCAGCATCTGCCGTCTACCAGTTGAGAGTTTTCGGCCACTGTTGGGGCTAGATAAAATTGGGCAATGCTCATTTCCTTGTGATCGATTAAAAACGCTCAATAATATGTTCCATTTAATTGCTCTGAATCCATTTTCGCCTGCTATAGAATTCCCTTCAATACAAGAGTATTCTTTTCAACATTTTAATCCACGTTTTATAAAGAAGTCAACGTGAAAATTCTTCTAGATATCTTTTATAAAATTCCCACAGTCCAAAGAAATACTATATTTTAGCAGCCTAAGAAGTTGTTTATCCTTGAAAATAAAACTTGAATAGATTTTTGAATTTTTTTTTTTTAATTTCTTAGTTTTTTTATTTTTTTAGTTTTATTAAATTGATGCAAATAGGCTTCAAAGTAGTTTAATATTCTGATGGTCTAAGTAATTATACAGTTTTAAAACGTTGAATTTTTATTTAATTAATTAATTTATTTTTAAGCCTGATTAAAAATATAGATTTATTGTTTATAAATTGTTTATTAATTTAATGAAAAATGCTAATTATTATTTTATCCTAGATTAAAAATCATTTTGCAACTTACTACCAGAAATGTGGTTCGGTTATAATTTTGTGCAAAAATTTGCTTAATAAGTGGGGAATTGATTTATACACGAATTGACATATTCACGAATATATGCGGTAATATAAAAAAAAATAAATAGAGATGAAATTTTCTAACAAATTGCATTTGAATGTACTTTTTCCGTTTACTACGGTATAAAAATTGACAATGTGCAATGTTTAAAAGTTTTTATAATTGCAATATATACACTGGTTTCCAAAAATTAAGGAAAAATCACAAAAATAGCGATAATTCAAAATATTACATGTAAATTTGAATGAAACTCAGCGACAATATACAACGCATAGTAAGGTATAAAATAATATGAAAAGAAATTACGAGACAATTATGGTATTTCAAAAAATAGCATAATTATAAAATTAACAAAATCAATTTGCCAGTTTGGTATAGGAAAAGTATTTTTAATATGCAGTATGATCACCCATAGTAGTAATACAGCACATACAGCGTTGTATCATACTGTCAATCATGCGGTCGATGAGTTCGCTGGGAAGTAAGAGCCATTGCTCTTCCAAAGCAGTTGTAAGCGTGGCAAGGGTCAGAGGAGGGAGATTGAGAGCAGCGACACGTCTCCCTAAAGCATCCCAAACATGCTCGATGGGATTCAAGTCCGGGGATAGAGCTGACCATTCCATGCGCTGAATTGTCTAGTGTTAAAGATAATCTTCCACGATGCGAGCCCTATGCGGTCTAGCGTTGTTGTCCTGTAACAGGAAATCATTACATATTGCGCCGGCATAAGGTCGCACATAAGCATCAAGGATGTCATCTCTATAGAAGTGAGCATTCGCGGTTCCATTGGGAAAAACATGGAGGTCAGTGCGTCCACCCAAAGAGATACCATCCCAAACGCAGACACTGCCTCCTCCGTATGAATCTCTTTCACGAATGTTTGATGGATGATAGGGTATTCCCTGTTCTCTCCAAATCAAACAACGCCTACTATCGCTTTGGAGGCTAAACCGGGACTCATCCGTGAAGAGAACACGCCTTCATTGATCAACTGTCCAGTGGACATGTTGACGTGTCCACATCAAACGTTCCCTCTGGTGACGTGACATGAGCGGCTCACAAATTGCTAGTCGCCTCGCGTAAAGTCCACCTTCGTGAAGCCTTCTACGCACAGTAGACATTGACACCAACCTTCCAGTGGCTGCAAAAAGGCAAAATCTAAGGTAAAATGGGGTTCCGGATCTATTCCTTCGTACACATAACCGCAAATATCGGTCATCGGCGCTTGTCGAAACCCTTGGCCGTCCTTGGCTGAACCTTTTTGAACCCAAACCAGTGGTTTGAAATTATTTCCAAAGCCTGTAAACCACCGAAGGACTCCCATTTAGCCATCTACCCACCTCTGCCTGACTTTGGCCTGCCTCCAATCTCCCAATAGCTCTATATCGCAGTTCTGCGGGCAAATGATGCCACGAGGTCATTGTAATGAATTGGCTATCCTAGATTTATAATATCATTATCACAACGAGAACTGCAGCCTTACTCTCTAACGTGCATTTTTATGTGCCTCACGGATGACACAATGCGATTGCTGCGCTACTAATTTGCATTTGGTATTTTTATTCAGCATCTTTTATTTAGCAATATATGCAAATTTCATACGGATTGCTTTCTTTTTGAACGAGTTATCGCTATTTTTGTGATTTTTCCTTAATTTTTGGAAACCAGTGTATTATCTGTACGGTAGAACAACGATACTGCTTTATCTATGACTTTTGCAATGGAACGTTATTTTTGAGAGATGACACTTTAATTGCTAGCCAAAAAATTGCATATCAGGGTTAATAACTTTCATATAGAAAGACAATCTTAAAACTTTAACAATTCTCTTTATTTAAAAATGCTAAATATAAGAATTTGGTGCAATTGCTTCTGAACGCTATTTTGCCGTTGTTACAATTTTACTACACGCAAGTAATGTTTAAATTAAATAAGAATAAAAATATAAAAATTTCATTTTAAAATAACGTTTTATAAGAATTGAATATTTATCTTAAGGGGACAGCTAAGCTTTTAAGCATTTTTGTTTATTTAAAAAATATATGGTTCAAATCATAAATTCACTTCATTTTAAATTTCAATTTAAAATATATTTCGCAAAAAATAAAATAATATAAAATAAAATAAAATAACTGTACACTAAATTAATTTTTTTAAAGTTTATAAACATTGCAATTGATTAATTTTATTAAGAATGATCAAGGTATGTTTGGCATTGTATATGAAGGGCCATTCAAAAGTATCCCATTACACTATGGTATATGAAGAAAAATCGTTTGTTGAATATTTTGTACAGATTATGCTATTTCAAGGGTATTCAAACTGATAGAAATCCCTGGATTTAATTACAAGATGATTACGGTAGAATAGGACTTTAGTGGCATTTTTAGTTTATTTATACGGACATGCAAAAGAATCGATCACAGTACTGTCTTTGAGTAATAATTCTTGAAAGTGCGTTTTAAAAATTGATGTGCCTTTTAAAATTTAAGTAATTTTTTACATGTTACGCGTTGTATATAAGTTTTGCGCCTCATTTACAGGACTAAACAAAATAATTCACAAGGCAATTTTCTTAATAGCGGAAATTTCTTAAGGGGAATTTTCAACAGTGATATATGTATTTCTAATCTGAACTAAAATTAGACATGCGTCAAGTTAAAAAAAATGTATGCATGATATACTGAACTGCTAAAAGAATTTGTATAACTTTCCGATTGTAGATGGGGACTTCTAATATAGGGCTTTCAAATGTGATGAGCGTTTCCATACACTGTAAAAAAAAAAAAAAAAAAAAAATCAAAAGGTTACTAAAAATTTCTTAGTAAATTTGTATTCCACAGATTTTTTTAGTAGCCATTACAAACTTTTTTTTGCAAGTGAAACAAACATTTCTTTTGTAAACTGAACAAAAGATTTTTTTTGTATAACTAACTTAAAACTAGCCACCAAGCAAATTTTAGTAATAGCTCCAAAATTATTTTTAGTAACCATTGCGTGTGTTCGAAGGGCAGGAGCCTCCTTCGAGCTGCATCCAGTGGGTAAAAAGACAGACTTCTGAAACAGAAGATTTTCAAACATTTCTTTTGTAAACTGAACAAAAGATTTTTTTTTTGTATAACTAACTTAAAACTAGCCACCAAGCAAATTTTAGTAATAGCTCCAAAATTATTTTTAGTAACCATTGCGTGTGTTCGAAGGGCAGGAGCCTCCTTCGAGCTGCATCCAGTGGGTAAAAAGACAGACTTCTGAAACGGAAGATTTTCGGCAACGCCGAAATAGATGGCAGGACCAAACATTGCTACCTGGTCTATTTTGACATATATCTAAAGGGGAGGGACAGTTTAGAGATAACTACCCATGGTAACTGCTACGACAGGATTTTCACAAACCCTTTATTTAACAAGTACTTACATTGCATTTATTCGGTGCAGGCCAGCATCGAACCCAGGTACTTTCAGCCTGGAGTTCGGTGCTATGACCACTAGGCTATGATGGTCACACCAAGCGAGGTTCAGTAGTAGCTATTAAAAATGTAAAACTCTTAAGTATTCGTTGCTAGCCTTTTTCTAGTAATTCTTACAGATTCCTGGTAACCGAGTAAGATTACTAAAAATTTTTTATTAATTACAAGGATCACTAAAATTTTTTTAGTAGATCGACTCTTTTTTTTACAGTGTATGGTTGAAATAGACATAATATTTTAACTTATTAAATGCTGTAGTTTTGTTACATTATTGTGAATGTGTTGGAAAGTGCTTTAATAATCTAATGGTATGCTTTTTTTGTTTTTTCTTTTTTATATTTTCAACTTTATAGCGTTGAACATGTTTAAATGTTGCAGTTTTTTAATCGAAGTGACTATTTTGGGAAGCGTGATTTTGGGTAGCATGACAAACTCTTTTTTTTTTTCGTCAAACAAGGTTGAAGCTCTAACCATAATGAATATTTGACTATTTTTCACCTGCGACCAGCTACTAATGTCCTAATAATTAATGCGCTGCAAAAAAAAAAAAATAAAATAAATAAATAAAACTAATTGGATGTGCCAATCCCAAAACTTTCTTCTATCCCATAGTAAAATAGTTACTCATTTTAATGCTTGAATAATTTCTATTCAATACCATAAAAACTTTCATCTTAAATTTCTACTTCAGTCAATTAATCGGAGTAAAAACGAATTTACACCTCTGTACGAGACGATGAGCAATAGAATGATAGACAGATATTTTTTTTCAAATTCATGGAGGACCTACTTGCCTTATCAAAAAATAAGCATGTACAAAAATTTTAGTTCAGTTCTAGGACTAATTTCATACACTTTTGGATGGTGAAATATTGAAAATAGCATAAAATTTGCTATTTCAGGGTCCCCTTCTGGCGGACTTTTTTCAAATTCAGGGAGGACCAACTAGCCATAGCCATACATTTACATCAAAAATTTGATTCAATTCGATGCACAACTTCATATACTTTTGGTTAGTACAATATTGAAAATGGGCACAAAAATCGCGATTGCAGCGCCCCCTTCTGGTGGATTTTTTTTAATTCAGGGAGAACCAACTAGCCATAGCCATACACTTACACAAAAAATGTGGTTCAATTCCATGCATAACTTCATATACTTTTGGTCGGTACAATATTGAAAATGCCACAAAAGTCGCGATTGCAGCGCCCCCTTCCAGCAGATTTTTTTTCAAATTCAGGGAGGTCCAACTAGCCACAGCCATAAGCTTACACAAAAAACTTGGTTCAATTCGATGCATAACTTCATATACTTTTGGTCGGTAAATATTGAAAATGGCACAAAGATTGCGATTGCAGCGTCCCCTTCCGGCGGAATATGCCAAAACTGAAGGAGGAACCTGCTATCCACAGCCAAAAACATTCACAAAAAATTTGGTTCGATTCTATGCATAACTTCATACACTTTTTGATAGTAGAATGGCGACATAAACACAGACACACACACGGACAGACAGACATTTTGTAAAAACATGTTTTTTTGGAATCTCTGACCCCTAAATCGTGTAAATCCATCGAAAACTGGAAGTCGAAAAAAATTTCGATTACAATACTTTCTTCTATTCAAGATAGAAGAAAGTAAAATTTATGCGTTAAGCGTAGGTTATGAAACACTTTCCAACACTTCCTGAAATTTTTAACAAAATTTTGTTATTTAGCGAAATAAGATGTTACTGTCCATAGCCAAATATGTATTCCAATACTTTTGAACAGCCCTGTATTTGATCCGTCGGTTGATATATATACTGTATAATAGGGTGGATCGATTGTCTATGGCAAAAAAAAAAATTACCATTCATCAAAATCTACCTATGCGGAAAAGATGTTCTATTGTATGGAGATTAAGGAAAAAATAATAAAAAAAATTAATTTTAAAATTTATTACTGCCACAAAAGTGTTGAATTTTCGAAAAAATTTGAAAAAAGACCGAATTTTGGTTAGGTTATTTTTTTTTCAAAAACTAATTATTTTAATAATTTTTAAAATCCAACAGTGCGGAAAAGATGTTATATCGCATGGAGGTTAAGTAAAAAACAATAATAAGTAATAAATTTGAAATTTAATACTGCCACAAAAAAGTTGAAAATTCGATAAAATATTGAAAAAATGGGAAAAGATCTAATTTTGGTTAGATTTATTTTTGACGCAAAATAATCATTTTAATATCAATCAAAACCTACCTTTGCGTAAGAAATATTATATTGCATGGATATTAAGTAAAAAAAAATAATTTTGAAATTTCATACTGCTGCAAGTGATTTAAAGTTTCGAAAAACTGGCAGTTCCAGTTTTTTCAGTTAGGATTTGTCTGCTTGTGTATTGTGTAGCTTAGTGTACCTTGAATATTACTGTACCATGACGTTGTTAAAAAAAATAAAATAAAAATAAAGAGAGAGAGAGATATGAATTACACCCTATTTTGGTCTGGCTTTTATATGCCAGTAAATATGCTCCCTATTACAAAAAGTTATAAAATTTATATATTGGTATTTAAAAAGTAACCGAAGAAAGGAAACGGTCAACATCTATTTATTTCCTGCCAGGGAGAAGGAGTTGCTAATAAGTTATAAGTGACCTGTAAATGAGATTCAATCTCAATAATTTACCACAGCAGCATTTTAAGAAAAATTAATCTATTCAACGACAAATATTGCGCTCTTTTTAATTCTTGTAAAACAAAATAAGATATTGAAAGCTACTAGAGTCTTTTCGACCATTTCCGAAAATACTGCCTATTTTTTTAAATTCAATAGATTTGAATATGAATATGAATATTGAGTGTAAACTAAACCGACGTATTGAGAGCAAACTCCCTTTTCTGCATCATCAGGTATCATTGAAAAGCCAAAATTCTGCCGAGCTAGGTGTCACATCACTTGTAGTGACGAAGATTGGAATCAGCCAGAATATTGGACAGTTTGGGCATTTCCGACCAAGCAGGTGCTGCCATCGTCTCTGGTGCACTTCAAGATGTGGGCATTATATCACAAAACTATGAATCGAATGCTATTGACAGGAAAAAATCGGCATGACAAAGCAAACCAAAAACCACTCCATCGTTTTAGTTATTCTCTTTAGTCATTTGTAAAAGATTATGATCATGGCCATTTTCTTTAAACTTTGATGGGTGTAAAGACAGACTACATCACTAGAAAACAACAGAAGAAAAATCATAATAGGAGCAGACTTGAGCTTGAAAAAAGAACTGGGTTCCGAATACATCGGCCATATAAGGTACCCTGGGGTAATAACGCCACGTTAAGGTTCTACCAATTTTCTCGGCTTAGTTTTAGATTGTATTTTTCAAACAAATATAGGATCTGATACAGCTACTCATTGACTATCTATATAAAATAAAAAAATTTAACAGATATGTATTCATAAAATGTAATGGCGTTTTTTCTTGACCCATGCTATTTGGCGTTATTACCCACCTATATGGGTAATAACGCCATGCAAACAAAACTATGAATTAAGATGGAATAATTGCATGTAGATGGCTCAATTCTAAAACTACAAACTCTACAAAATTAGAAATTGACAAATTGCATTCTAAGATATTGAAATTGTTCAATTTTTGTGAAAGTGTAAGAAATATAAAGGTGTGGTGTGGGAGGGGGGGGATGAGGCAAATGGATATCAGACAGTGAGTTTCTTTTTGCTTAAAAATGACCGTTTAAATAGAAATATGAGAAACATTGCACAGTTTTAACTGTGTTTATTTGAATCACTATTTAAGATGTAGCTCGGCCACTGTAGGCAATCAACCGGAGTATTAATGTCAAGGATTGGCGTTATTACCCCGGAATAGTTATTGCGCAGTATATTTTAAATTACAAATTATCTCGAGACGATATCCAAAATCTTCAACAACATTTTAAAAGTACATGAAATGCACTACAAATTTATGTAATTAACAAAGTATTTCCGGATAAAAAGATAGTCTTTCCATCTACAAAACGTATCTCGCAAATTTTAGATCAAGCGTTAATTTTAGTTGTTTGTAAAAACAATAAGACCTAAAAATGAAACAAATTAACTTGAAGCTGTTTTTTGCGATTTATATGACTCAAAACCCTTCTGCGCAGAGCACATGGGTGTCATTTACCTGATTATTTCATAATTATGCAAAATATAAGCACTTGGCGTTATTACCCCGCCTGGCGTTATTACCCCAGGGTACCTTATATGTAAATTCTGGGATAGTACCAAACAATTTGAAAACACGATGTACATTTTTTGTCATGTGTTAACAATAATATACATGTAACAAAGTTGGTTGCGATCGGTTGTGACGGAATATCTGCTAATATAGATGTTAAAGGATGTGTTATTCGAAATATGGAACTGATCTTCAAGCGTCCACCACAATGGTTTTTGTGCTAGTTACATACCAATGAGGTTCCACTATGAAATCTTTTTGCAGCGTGGATGGAACCGCGGCTGGGCACAAATGTTTCACAGGTGAAATAGAAAGATTATTCGCAGCATGTTAGAAGCCTTTTTGTATTTTCATTTATGTCTGTATATGAATTCTAAAAGCGCGCGAGTGAAATCAAACGGTTGGCTGTAATCCTAATCAGTACATTAAAAAATATCTACATTTTCCATTTACCAGCTTTTTGACCTTTTGCGACGAATTACATAGATTTAATTAAATGCGAAAATGTGTGGAACCTCCACTAACTGACGGATTTAGTAACGACATGATTTCAGAAGCAATAGGTAAATCCAGCAATCATTCCGGTGGCAATAGCAACTACTATCAATAATATCTATTCCCGCGACGCTCATTCTACAAAACTAATAATCAAAAGAGTCACAGAAGTATTTCTGCTGTGTATGGACCATACATAAGAGACGGTTTTATAAAAATCGAATTGAATTACAAAATTTTATGTCGATTTTCAATACCGAACGTCATTATCGCCAATGGCAATGTTGACCATTTTTCTTGATTTAATACTAATGATGCTGTTAAATAATTTTTTATCTTGTAATCAATTAAATATCCCCTCATTGCAATAAATGTTAAAAATTCTAAAATTTATATTTTATTTTACAAAAAAAAAAAAAAAAAAAAAAAAAAAAAAAAAAAAACCGTAAAAACGTTCAAATGCATAAATTTGAGCCACATTGCGGCAGATATAAATTTTGAAATTAATTTTTTTAATTATTTTTCTCATACTCAGCATATAATATAACATCTTTTACGCATAGGTAGGTTTCGGATAATTTTTTAAATTACTATTTTGAATCAAAAATCATATAGCCAAAATTAGGTCTTTTTTCACTTTTTTTCGAAATTCAACCTCATTGTGGCAGTATTAAAATTTAAAATTAATTTTTTTAATTATTTTTCCCTTAATCTCCATCCAAGAGAACATCTTTTCCGCATAGGTAGGTTTTGGCACTGTGAAAAAATAATTTTCGATCCACCCTACTGTATAATGGTAAAAGTTAGTTTAGCGAGAAAATGCCTAACTGGTTGAAATTTCTCTTTCAGCACTTTATTCTAATAGATGGAAAACACTTCAATATACTTTTGTTCAGCAGTGTAATTTACCTAGTATCTTTATTACACGCCAGTATTTTGTTAAAATTTAGTTCAAACACACGCATTCTTAAAACTGCTTAAATCATATTTCTAGAAATTATCTTCTATGAGTGACCATGCAGCCAATTTTTGCGTGACGCTGTATATCATTTTATCTGTATTCTATAACCATTTCTTAGTAAACTGAAAGCTGTTCAACGTAAAAATGCTTTAACTTACTTAAAAACCACAATTAAGTTAATTACTCTCATATTTAGCTTTATGAGCTCTTTTGTATAACCCCGTATATCAACTATAACATTTAAATACACCATATAATTTGCAGAACATTTAGTAAAATTTAAAAGAGCATATCATAATTGAATATGCATTTCAACCTTCCATCAACTATCATCGATAATAAACAGTATTTCATATAAAAATATAAGATTTAAAATATTTTATGTGTCCCTGTAAATGCTATGCACTTCACATTATGCGTTAAATATTAAGTCTCAACGGCGTATATCAATTTTATGATACTTGAAATCGTTTAACATTATTAATGTATGTCACAAACAATTCCCCTCTTTATTATTGTGCAATCTAATTCGTTTGAGTGGCCCTGTAAATGAATAATAACTGTTATTTTGACTACATAATTTACAGAATGCATATTTTAGTGTACTTTGCGAATGCATGTAAATTTTAATAAGTTCTCTTCTTCCCCTTTTCCCGACCCCCCAGTCAAAACTCTCCGTTACTTTTTTTGTCCACTTAGAACTTATCTTTCTTATGTCATTAACAAATTGTTTTCTTATTGGTCGAGCCAAGTTTCATTTTTGCCGTGAAATATTTTTTGTCGGACCGTGGGATACTATCTGAGTCTCACCGAACCGGTGACTTCAAAAGGGCGACCTTCTGGCGCGTCTATTCCCCGCTTGTCTGAAAAACTGTCTATCACTAAGATGGATTGTGATGCATTTCTTCTTTCTACCTTTCCGACCATATATGGAACTTTTGTTAAATTTTGGACTGTCTCAGGGTTTTTTCTCGCAAAATCATCTAATTTCTTACAATACCCCCCCCCCTCCTTAAAATGATATTCTGGCTGCAAGACGAAATATCTGGAAATCAAAGGTTAGCTACATATTCTGAGTGGCTCAATGCATACACACACAAAAAAAAATTCATCTCTGAAATTAACTATTTCTATCCATAAAAATTTTGAGCATTTATACTATATATATTTTACACTTACAGTCAAATATTTTGTTAAATTTAATCAAATATTTATCAATATATCACAGTCAAAAAAACTTACTCACTGCTACTTAAATAGTCGACATGAGGTACGTCTTTGCCTGGCCTATATTTAATGGCATAGTGATAAGGTTGCAAAGTTAATGTCCAAGTGAGTAATATCGGATTGTTTCCAGCATTGTTTTTTAGAAACGTGAGAGGATTATGGTCGGTGTCTATCAAGAACTTTTGCCCGTCAATATAGTGTCTTAATTTTTTTATTGCAAAGATTATTGCGGCGCACTCCCTCTCTGAGGCGCTGAAGCTTTTTTCAGGCTCTGTGAATTTCCTGCTCAGATAAATAATGGGGTGCTCTTTCGAGTCTCGCCTCTGAGCTAACACAATCTCAATCCCTTTTTGAGATGCGTCAGTTTGTATTACAAATTCTGAACTACAGTCAGGACCATATAAAATAGGTTCCTCCTTGAGTTTACGTTTTAGGGTCTCGAACGCCTTTCCCATTTCGTCACTCCATGTTACTTTTTCTTTTTTGTTTTTCCCTTTCGGTGCCCGTGTGAGCGGTTATACAATTGATGCATAGTTTTTTATATATCTCGAGTAATATCCTGCCATTCCTAAACATCTTCTAATTTCCATTTTGGTTTTGGGTGGCGGTAATTCAATTATTGCTTTAATATTCGCCTCTGCAGGTTTTCTTTGACCCTCACCTACTATGTGTCCCAAGTATTTGATTGTTTTCTGAGCAAATTGGCATTTCGCTATTTTTACTGTTAGTTTCACCCCTCTGATTCTCATCAATACCTCTCTTAGATGCTCGATATGCTCTTCCCATGATTCCGAGAAAATAGCCATATAGTCTAGGTACGGTAGACAAAATTTTTCTAGGCCTCTTAGTAATTTTGCCATGAATTTTGAAAGTCTACACGACGAATTAATGAGTCCGAATGGCATCTTGTGGGGGTAAAAACTACCAGAACTAGTTACAAATGTGGCTAGTTTTTGCGCCTGGGGCGTCATCGGTATTTGCCAATAACCTTTGGTTAGATCCAATATTGTTACATATTTTGCCGCCTCCACTTTCTCTACGCGTTCTTCAATATTCGGAAGCTGTTAATACTCTACTTTTGTTATTGCATTTAATTTCCGGTAGTCTATGCAAGGACGAGGGAAAAAAAAAATAGGGCATAGACGATAGATATAGGGTTCCTTCCCAGGGTTTCAAGTAATATCATGGGGGAATTATAGTCCGATTCTTCTTTTTTTATTATATTCAGTTCTAACATCCGTTTTATTTCTTTGTTTAAAATTTCTTCTTGTCTAATTGACATTCTGTAGGGCCTTGGCCTAATCGGTTTATTTTCTATAATTTATATATCGTGCACAGTTAGATTTGTTGTTCCAGGGTTGTTAGAAAAAATTTCCTTGAATTCATCTAGTAACTTTTCTAATTCTTCCAATTGTTCTGGGCTGCAGTGTTCGCTTAATTTACTAATTTCTGCAATTTCTTTGAAGCTATAACAATTTTCATTTTCTACCGGAAATGCTATTTCTAAGTCTTGAGAATACTCTAAATCTTTACATTCAAGTGCCAAAATGTTTATTTTTTCTACACGCTGCACATACGGTTTTAAATCGTTAACGTGATAAATTTGAGATTTTTGACGCTTGCCCGGAACTTCTACAACATAGTTCGTATCTGATATTTTTTGATTATCTTACCCGGTCCCGTCCAACTAAATGACATCTTATGGGGTTTATTCGTCGCTAATATTAAGACCTGATCCCCTGGTACGAACTTTCTTTCTATGGCTTTTTTGTCATACCATAGTTTTCTTCTTTCTCTACTGTCTACCATGTTTTCCGCTGCCAATTCTTGACATCTATTTAACCGATTCATTAATCCGAATACATATTCCGTGACTAACTCTTGTTCCTGATTTTTTTCCTGTCCACTTTTCGTCCACTTTTTCGTGCTCCAAACATGTATCCTCACCTTTTTCTCTCTCGCCTCGAGAACAAGACTCTCTTCTCTTCATCATCGTTTCCCGACCCCCCGTCAAAACTTTCCGTTACTATTTTTGTCCACTTAGAACTTATCTTTCTTATGTGATTAACAAATTATTTTCTTATTGGTCGAGCCAAGTTTCATTTTTGCCGTGCAATATTTTTTGTCGGTCCATGGGATACTATCTGAATCTCACCGAACCGGTAACTTCAAAAGGGCGACCTTCTGGCGCGTATATTCTCCGCTTGTCTGAAAAACTGTCTATCGCTAAGATGATTGTGATGCATTTCTTCTTTCTACCTTTCCGACCATATCTGGAAATTTTGTTAAATTTTGGACTGTCTCAGGGTTTTTTTTCTCGCAAAATTATCTAATTTCTTACAACGAAATAATTTTGAATAAATGACAATGGTTGTAGAACAAAACAATTTATTCTAACATCTAAGTGGTAACCATGTCAAGTAAATAAACGCTATTTTGAACTTTTTTAAGAATAAATACTTTGAATCTAATTAACTTTTCAAAAAACAACATTTATTCAAAAGATTTTTTTTTCTTTTTTTTGTTAGCAGCAGAAAAATTCTTTTTCCAGAACAGAATAGAATGAAACTAAATGGGAGGAAGGGGAACCCATTACTGATGTGGACTACAACGGAAACCAAGTAAAAGAGAAATAGGGTACTGCAAGAAGTATCCAAAGAGAAAGCACTTTTAGCTAATGAAGGCTAAACTGGTGTTAATGGGAGTGATTTATCAAATAAAGAACAAAGATCAAAATTCTCTGTACAAAATAAACGAAACTAAAAAAATTGTTTTGTTGTATAAACTCGAAATATTACTTAAAATATATCTTAACTTAAAAAATAATTAAATTTACTAACATGATAGGATTACACGTGAAGAAAAAATAAAACAAATGAAAAGGAATAAAAGTTATTTATTGAATTTTACGGGTGACTATATCTGGTAAACCAGACATATCCAAACTGAACTTTGCACAAACACTTTCCTATTTTTATATACAAGAAGTAAATGGTAAATGAAAACCAATAATATTATTATATACTAGCGAGCTACGCCCGCTAGCTGGGCCACTTTTTCAAAACGAACCTCGATATTAAGCAGTATATAATAAGCAAAAAAATTCATTTAATAAGCAAGTCTTGGTGTTCGAATCCTCAAGCACAAAAAAAAGTAAATTAAAGAGCTATGGTTGTTATGCGCTCATTATCCCGTTAAAAATATGTGACTTCGCACAGTGGGCGCTACGCGCCATAGTCGAAATCGTCCCGTTAAAAATATTTGGTTTTGCACGGTTGGCGCTGCGCGCCCATAATGCATTTTCTCGTATTTTTTGGTTCATCAGAAGCAGACTTTCACGCAGATTCTGAATATGTAATCAGTTTTTTTCTACTTTAAAAACTGTCTGCATGATGGTTTAAGAAAAAACGCGCAAAAAAAAGTTTGGGTATTAAAAACTGCAAAAGACTGCTATAAAAAGAAAATAAGTAATTTCATTAATATCACAAACAACATAACTAATAAATAATTTTGGCAGCTCGTTTTCCGTTTGTACTAACATAAATTAGTATTAATCGCGTAAATCTTAGGTTACACAATATTCGTGTATGCTACCAAAAAGAAAAAGTATGAAAATGAGCTACAACGATTAATACTCACATACAGAATAAATATATGAATAGCCAGTTGCATCTGAGATCCTCAAAATATTAATTAGCAACACTATTACCTCTTAGTGAACATATCTTGCTGTGCTTCAATAGTTGTACTTATTATATTAATTAAACCGTTTTTAACATTTTTTACCAATCAGTTATTTTTCTCTTATACATTCTTTGACAAAATGACACGGGAGAAAAAGGGGTTTTCGGCTGCTTCTTCTTTTAGCCAAAGGGGAAAAGTTCTGGTCGATCACCGCAAGGTGGCGCAGTGTTCTGCCTGAGAGGTCCGTTTGAGCCCCGTTTGGGAAATGTGACGTTTTCCGTTCCGATTCCCGACCGGTTTTTAATCCATAACTTTTTTAATTTTGGTCCCACGGTCTCGAAAATGCCCGAAATGACTTTCCTGGAATTTTTCGAATCGAAAGACACCTCTCGCGACTTCCAACTCGCCCGCGTTGCGAACTGTAATCGACTTCAAGCAGACAGACAGACAGAGGCGCACGGATTTTATTAGTATAGACTAGCGAGCTACGCCCGCTAGCTGGGCCACTTTTTCCAAACGAACCTCGGTAGTAAGCAGTATATAATAAGCAAAAAAACTCATTTAATAAGCAAGTCTTGGTATTCGAATCCTCAAGCACAAAAAAAATAAATTAAAGAGCCATGGTCCCGTTAAAAATATGTGATTTCTCACTGTTGGCCACGTGCACTTGAAAAAAAAAGATTGTGGATCGGAGCTATGGTCGCTTTGCGCCTATAGTCCCGTTAAAAATATTTGGTTTTGCACGGTGGGCACTACGCGCCCATAAGACATTTTTTCGTATTTTTTAGTTCATCAGAAGCAGATTTTTACGCAGATTCTGAATATGTAATCAGTTTTTTTCTACTTTAAAAACTGTCTGCATGATGGTTTAAGAAAAAACGCGCAAAAAAAAGTTTCGATAGTCCTGTTTTATTTCTAAGTTCATTATTTTAGCGAAAACTACGATAAATATTCTACGGCAAGTCAAAAAAAAATTGATGCGGAAAAAAACGCAATTAGCGCCGGCAGAAAAAGCGGTTTTCGGCTGTTTCTTCTTTTAGCCAAAGGGGAAAAGTTCAGGTTCTTCACCGCAAGGTGGCGCAGTGTTCTGCTTCGGAGCCCCGTTTGGGAATTGAGATATTTTTCGTTCCGATTCCCAAGGGGTTTTTAATTCATAACCTTTTTAATTTTGGTCCCACGGACTCGAAAATGCCCGAAATGACTTCCCCGGAATTTTTCCAATCGAAAGACACCTCTCGCGACTTCCAACTCGCCCGCGTTGCGAACTGTAATCGGCTTCAAGCAGACAGACAGACAGAGGCGCACGGATTTTATTAGTATAGATAATTAAAATGTTTAAAGAAATGCCATATAAGCACTGGATTTGGCAAGATTTTTTATACCAATTTGGCGAAATCTTTTAAGATTAACCGTTACATATAGCATGTTATAATAGCACGTTATTTTTTTTTATTATTTCAAAATGAAGACAAAATAAAATGATAAATTAAACATTTTCTGTTATTTTAAAAAGAAATGATTTTGAATAAAGGACATTAATTGTAGAACAAAACAATTTTTTGTAATATTTGAATGGTAACAATATCAAGGCAATAAACGTTATTTTGGCGCTATTTGGAACTTATTTTATGAATAAATATTTTGAATCTAATTAACTTTTCAAAAAAAAATTTTATTCAAAAGAATATATATATATATATATATTGCATGTGTTACACTGAAGAAATCTTTACCATAAATTATACGAAAGTAAATGTACAAAAACAGTTTATTTGGAAAAAAAACTTTTTTTTTTTATGAATAAATACTTTGCATCTAATTAACTTTACAAAAATTTTTTTTTACTCCAAAGAATATATATATTTTTTTTGGTGGCAGCAGAAAATTCTTTTTCAGAATAGAATAGAATGGAACTAAATGAGAGGAAGGGGAACCCATTACTGATGTGGACTACAACGGAAACCAAGTAAAAGAGAAATAGGGTAATGCAAGAAGTATTCAAAAAGGAAGCACTTTTAGCTAATGAAGGCTAAACTGGTGTTAATGGGAGCGATTTATCAAAGAAAGAACAAAGTTGAAAATTGTCTGTACAAAACGAAACTAAAAGAAATGTTTTGGGATATAAACACGAAATATTACTTAAAATATATCTTATATTAAAAAAATATCTAAATTTACTAACATGACAGTATTAGATGTGAAGAAAATAAAACAAATGCAAAGGAATAAAAATTATTTATTAAACTTTACTATTTCTGGTAAACGATATCTATCGTCAAACATTTTGATTTAAAGCGAGTAATTCATATTTTCACATTCCTTACTGTTATTACATATAATGTGTGACACAATATCAAAGATGCCTATCAACAAGGGTTTCACTAAGAACAAATACCATTATTTTTTCATAAAATTATTTCTTTTTATATTTCTATTGCAAATTTTGAAGAAATTTACAATGAACGTTACTTTTTGCTGAAAACGTTGTAAACCAGAGCCAACACGGATGACATTTCACAAAAACAGTTTCCTAAAAAAATCTTTTTTTTTTAAACAAGTGACCAGTGTGAGTTCTGCTATAAAGTAATCTATAGCCGGATTTTCAATTTATATTTACACGTCTGCTAGTTTTATTTACTCGAGAGGGTCTATTTTTTGCAATAAAAAAAAATAAAAATTTGCTGATATGTCTTTATATCTATTGCATTTTGACTAACTCGTGATAATTTGCGGTATTTCGTCTAAGGAACACCATTTAGTGACGTATATTTCCCGGATTACGGCGTGATCAACAAAGTGTTCATTAATGGAATGATATATATTTTAAAATAAATATCGATAAATATTGGTAATGAATTTCAAAATATTGTGATACATTAATTTGGTGACCAGTAGAAAAAAATGAGATAATATCCATTAAAATTATGTGGGTATTCAACTCGATAAAAAAATAGAAATTAAAGCGACAGTTTTGATTAGCAGATATGCAGTGTGTGGAACGACGTCACTGATTTTCAAGAACGTTGTACGAACTCTTAATGTGTGAATCATGTACATCAGCTCCTATTAAAAATTTCTTAATTTTTTTTTTCAGATTTTAATACCACATTTTTTTCTTCAGTAGAATTTTTGACGTATAGAACAACGCCGCTGTTTTCAAGAACGTTCCATGAATTCTGATTTATTGAATCATAAAAATCAGCTCCTATTGAGAATTGTTAAAAAAATCCTTTAATACGTGTTATATCAAGAATATTGTCTGTTTTAAATTCCGGTCAGTTTATGTTTTGGTTCATTTTTGTTTATTAATTAAATGATAATTAGTTTATTGCAAATTTTTAACAAATGATACTGCATTTTCTCTTTACAAAAATGTGATTTAAAGAATATTTGTGTGATCCTTACTATACAACACTTTCTCTTTACAAAAATGTATTTTAAAGAATTTTCGTGTGACTTATTATCTAAGTTTTTACATAACTCGTATCAGAAATCTGAAAAAAAAAGATATTTTATAAATCCGTGTGTATTAACATTTTCATAATTAAAATTTATATACACAAGGTATAGAATTCGTCAAATTTAGACGAAAGAAAATGTTTAAAAAGAAACTGTTTCACTGATTTATAATAAACCTACAAAATGAGTTATAGTAAAAAATGCATTTTATATTGGTAAGTCTAACTCTTAAACAAGTGATATTTAATGTTAAATTAACAAAATACTATAAAACTCAGGGTTAGAAATTGTTAAAATTAAACTTCAATCGTACATGTAAGGAGTAAAAAATAATAAAGATCTGTTATTAAGGTAAAGTTATCAATTTAGGTTCTTATGCTAGTATTCCAAAATGAAAAAAGGCAAAATTTATTCCACTTTGATTCAATCGTAGAATTTTTTTCCGTGAAATCCAAACCCGGCATCATTTTCATCATTTCAAAATTTACAAATGTACATTTCGTATCTGTATTTGCCTTTTCAGAAAAAAATTGGTATTTTTGTTTCATCATTTTGATTCAAAACTTGAAGTCTCAATGCTATTAGCTGAAACAGATATTAAACTGTTGATATTCTTTTGCGGTAAATCAAATTTTGTAAATGAAATCAAAATCCACCGTGTTTTATAACAAAAGATATTTAAATTTCATTTTTTCTCTTTTAAGGAGAAAATGGCAACGTAAAGATACAGTAATCAATTTCTTCCTTTTTTTTCCTTTGCTTTTAACAGAAATGGAGTACTCTTGTTGCCACGATTAGAAAACTATATTAAGGTATTAAAAACTTCAAAAAAATTAATATTTCAAAAACAAATTAAGTTACAACTTTCAAAAAAATTTCATTTAAAAGTACATTTTTTCCCTACACGATGGCGATGGTGTAAAAAGGAAAAATGTGCGATATTTATAAGTTAAAAAATTTGCAGTAATAAAAATTGCAATACTGAAATCTCATTTAAAATTTGAAAGTGTTGCCATTCGCAAAATGACGTATGCGTTACGCACAGATACGTTTGGCCTTTATAACATAGATATATATATATAAATAATTATTTCTGACAAAACATGAAGCTACTGTAAAAAAACAGATGAGGATATATGAGTCATTAGATACACGATTTATTTTGCCAAACTTTATGAAAGACGTCATTTCTTTTTGCTGTATATGCGTATTATTCTATGATAATGATGTCATATATATATTTTTTCTACAAATGTTGTTTAAGATTGTATCTTAAAAGTGGAATGATTTAGTTGATGAAATGTCACCATTTTATTAAAAAAAAAGAGCGTATTTTAACTCTTAAACCTGAAACATGCTTCTTAGCACTGTGTCGTTTCACTCCTGCTACTTTCAAATTCCTTACAAGTGAAAATACTTCACTTTTGAAAATAACATACTCGAAATATCAGACTGATAAAATGAAATGTTATACAAAAATTTAGAGTGTCTTTATAGAAGAGTAGCGTCATACCGTGTGCGCGCATTCTCAGATAGGAAATCTTTGTCCAAAAAATTTCGACTTATACTACAGAACTTTAAATTTCTTAACTGGGCGAATTGAATTCATCGATTTTGACAAGCAAACAAAGAAGACCTTAGCAATAATTTGTAATTTAATATAATATCAGTTTCTGTAAATTTTTGGCCAGAATTCTTTCGGCTAATAAAATTTTATTGTTATTCTATAAGACATTCCATTAGAATTTTACCATAATAACATAATTTGTTTAGCTCATTTTAAATAAAATTTATGTATTTAAAGCACAAGGCTGTTATATAGTGTTCTGTCTTGAGGTTAATATTGATCCAATTTTGCTAATACATATTTTTTTATTGAAAGATTATTATTTATCGATGTGCGCGCTCTAGCTGTTATTATTCTTTTAAAATATACTTAATTTTACATTTTAATTGAAAAATAATGTATGAAAATTCTTTAAAATGTTGATAATTAGATTGCTTTCCCTTTTTTTGTAAAAAAGAGAAATAATGAGGTTTATATATTTTTATTCATGCTATTTTCTAATTTTTTTTAAAAAAAAGAAACAACATTTTAAAAAAATTTTATGATTTGTATTTTGTTATATAGGGCTCAGTGACACAAAATCTTTTTAGAGGAATGCTGCATCAAACATATCTTGAACGAAAATGACACACACTTCTTTTGAATGCACGCATTTTTCTTTATAAAGTTTCCATATTTTTCTTTCCTTGTGTGTGTTAGTTGTAACTTTGGAACACTAGGAGTAATACTTAATTAAATAAAAATAATGTTTAAAAAATATCTAAGATAAATCTTACTATTTTATCACAAACGCATCTAAAAATATTAATTATGGATATTTCCAAATTTTGGTTCTGAAAGTAGAGTTTGAAATAAAGAGCAGATCTGTTCACATGCAAAAATAATGGCTACAACCGTAACTTCAAGTTTGGAGTTAAAATCATTTTTAAATGACTAAATTACAATATCAATTTGTAAAAATGGTAAATACAGATATAAGAGGTGAATATGTATATTTTGAGACTGTGAAAATGATGCCATTGTTAGATCTCACTGGAAAATTTCTATGGCCATGTCAAAGTGGAAGAAAATTTACTATATTTATTCCGGAACACCTCGCACAAGAGCCTCGTTGATAACTGCATTATAATAACTTATCTTTAATATATTTTATTTATTATGTATAGTATTTAAATATAGGTGTAATAATTTCCATAGCTGAGTTCTATGGAAATATTTTTTTGTTCACTTCAAATTAAAAAAATTTTTTTTTGTTGTTTGACTGACCAATATGAGATGAATTTTTTTTATTGTAAATAATTTTATAGGATTATTATAGATCAATGAAACACAATTCTTTATAAACACAATCCTTTATAAACATTTCTCGTCAAAATTACACGGGTTCTAGCTCGTTTTAATAAAAGACTAGCAGGCTATGCCCGCTTCGCTAGTCCATATTTCCAACGAACCTTGACTCAAAGAAAATGGTGATTTAAAAATTATATTTTAAAGCAGTATAGACCACTCTAGAATGTTCTTCCGTATTGCTGAAAATCATGCCAACGCCATTGCAATATTGTACTATTGTAAGTCTTGGCGAAAATTTGGGCAATTAAGCACCATCTCTTTTATTTTATCATTTATAGTAGAGTTTCGTATGAACATGAGACCATTATGACAACAGGAATCGAAATGTTCTCGAGTCATCACACTATTACATTAGAGGGCATTGCAATGATTAGTGAGATTGATTATCAAACTCTATTAACTGTCGGATTGTACATTATCATTTCTTAGTTCTTAAAATTCCGACATCTGAACTTGCACTATGTGTAGTTCTGGTAGCCTACATACAAAGTCATTTCATGTTACATTTTTTAATAAACGTTCTCTTCTAGCAGGTCTACTGTAGTTTCCTATCTACCTTAATCTGTTCCAGCACTTTGAATGGACAGTGCTTTTGAGGCCTATAGCTACTACGGCTGTCGCCTCGATTGATCCAGAATACACAGAAACAAATACAGAACACTTTATTATTACAGAAAATCCATTACATACATTTATTACACATCAAAGGGACAACACAGACACCCATGCCGCTAGCTGGACTCGAACCGGGAACCAGCGGTGTGGGAGCAGCTGTCGCTACCAACCAAGCCACTGGGTCGGCCAGTTCCAGCAAGAATACATAGAGTTTTTGTTTGTTTGTATTTAGGACGGCCATTTATCTACACGTGGGATATAGGCCCTAAGGAAAGAGTGCCCTCAGTGGGGGTGGCAGACGAAGAAGGGTGTTTCACTTATATATTTATTAGAACAATGAAGCATAAAAAGTGTGTTTTAAAGCTGTATTATTTGAATAACATTAAAATTACATCAGTTTCACTGCCTCTTCCTTTTATAAAACAGTTGCTAACATGTAGCCGTTAAATCAGAATAATCTTGATGACTAAATTTTGTAGAAAAATAAGTCTTTAGTTTGCATCTAATAAAATCCTGTAATCGATTCCATTATGAATTTTAGTGTCAAACATTAGAAGTGCTAGAAACGATATTGTTACAAATGTACCAGACTTATTTCATGTTTGTCCTCAAATAAATGTGAAATTTTCGATAATCCATTATTGGCATTTAATCTTATAGCTTGACGATAGTTTTTTGTTCGACGGGGTAATGAAGAAGTGTCTAATAGTTTAATATTTCACAAAGTTCTGTTGATAGGGCTTATCGTTAATTAAAACTGCTACGTAATTATGAAAAACAAATTTTTCAGCTGTCAAGATTTCATGTATATTTTTTTCTTAACCAATTTTAAAGTATATTTATTTTCCTTACAATTTTTTTTTAATTGTAATGAATGATAAATTAATTGCAAATATTTTTTCATTATAATAATTTTTCCGACACATTGAAAATATTGCTTTTTTGGTGATAGTGAAATAACTGCAGATAAAAAAGATATAATAGTAAGACTAAAACACAGATTTAACGACTGCTTGGCGTATGACTTGACGGGGGCCCGATAAGTACTCTAATTCTAACAGTTTAAATATCCAGATAGACTGTAAACAAATAATGGGTACTACTTGATTATTCCGTCGATCAATTTCGCCAAATTATACAAATGGACATAATTTTTATTTTAAATAACCAAAGAATAAATAAATTACTAAAATGTTAGTAGAAATACAAATAAACATCGAATTAAAATTGGTTGATGAAGTAACAATTACGTATAACAAATTTAATGTCAAATGAATGTGACATTTGCGATCATCCATTGACATTTAACCTTATACTTTGGCGATAGTTTTTATAGGTCGATGAGATTATCAAGTATTACCAAATTATATAAAGAAATTATATAAACAATAACATTGCCAATAATATTTAGGTGCAGGTGTCACATATACGGATCCCGTTGGCGCGATTGCAGCAAATTGCGATTTTATGCCTCACGTGGTAATCCGGTAATAGTTGATTATTTTTGAGTAAACTATTTCCTTATTTTTCTTTTCTCTTTTAAAATTATATAAATTGTTTTGTTCCATAATTAATTATTGACTTAGTTTATTATTATTATTATTTCCTTTTTAAAATAATAGAAAATAAATAAAAGTAACATAAATGTGATTGGTATTTGATAACGCAGTGTTCTCCAAATTGGCATCATAAAAAAAATCACGCCAAGGTGATGCGTGTATAAAAGTGGAAAAATGTTTGCAATAATATAAAAAAAACGTAAAAAAATAATTAAAAATTCGCCATTTCGATAGTTTTTTAAAATAACATCAAGCATAAAATCAAATAACATCAAAGTTAATTCTCCAGTCGGGCAGAAATAGTAAATTTTCTTTTCTTCGTCTGTTTCATAATAAAAAAACATAAATTTAATAACTTCTAATTAAATAATCTGACTAATTTTCTGTAATCGGATTTATCATCTAAAAGTATCCTTAATACATAAATAAAACAGCGCAGTTTTCATGTACGCGCTGAGGTCGGCGCGATAATTTTTTACACTAATTTGGCGGAAACATCATTTTCGAATTCCAGTTTTATATATATATTTAAAATATTTTCTATTATTTAAAAAATAATAACAATTAGTATTTAAACAATAAGTATAGAACGAAACAGTTTACATAATTTTAAAGAAGAGAAAGGAAATAAAAAACATTTTATTAATAATTAAATAACAATAGTCGGGTTGCCATGCCAGGCAAAATAACATCAATTTAGTGTCCATTAGTTACCTCGGTGTGTATATGATATCTGTGCAAACAAAACTTCCAATCTATACATATAATAAAACAGTAGGACCCGGTGTGTCTGTACATTGAAGATAATTGACAAAAATGGAGTCAGGGCGATAAAAGAAAACCAATGAAACACAAAAAAAAATTTTTTGAATTTTTTGTCTGTCTGTCTGTCTGTCTGTCTGTCTGTTTGTTCGAGGTTATCTTCGTAACTACTGAATGGATTTTTATGCGGTTTTCACTAATGAAGAATGCACACTCCCGGGCAGTGTATAGGCTTTGTTTCATCAAAATCGGACAACAGACAAAAAAGTAACAAAAAGAAACAAAAGAAACTATTAGGTGCGCTGCTCACGTTTTTTAGTACATAACGTTTTTTAGTACATATAAAATCCAATAGATGTCACTGTGCGATTTTAAAACGCGCTATCGTTATGTTTTCGCCAGTCTACTTAAGTATGAGAAAGTTTCAAGCTGGCTGTCGTTCCATGTGGTTTAGTCGGTAGAACGTCAGTGCGCCATACTGATGGCCCGGGTTCGATTCCCAGCATGGAATTTTTTTTCACTATGTTGGCATTAACGCCTATAAGCAATTAAAAGAATTTGAAATATTGTATTCAAGGCGAATTTTCTCTCTGGGAAAATTTCCTTGCATTAATATGTCAGTGTAATTTTTTTTTTCGATTCAATTTTTTTTTTTCGAAACTTTGTTTTTCTTAAAAAATTACAGTAAATATTTGATATTTCCCAACGTTTTTTGAATGATCGACTTGCTTTTTTTTTTTTAATGTATGTCTGAACCTTATCTAACTACTTCTTCAAGATTTCTTTAGATAAACCGACCAGCGTAGCGGGCGAAGGCCGCTAGTAATATAATAAAAGACGTCATATTTATTTTCCTTTGAATTTTTTTATTTTAATTTTTCACGTGGATACTGTTCAACTAGAAATTAATTGCCGAGGATAATATATTGTTCCATATTTTGATTTTCTTGGCAACGGGAAAGAAAATGATTATTTTTTATCGGGAAAATTTTAATTGATTCTGTATGAAAAATAATGAAATTTTGAATTATTAAGGAAAATATTTGAATCAATCAATTAAAAATTAGCCTATGTTCACCGGAAATAGTGTAGCTTTCCAACGGTGAAAGAATTTTTCAAAACCGTCAAGTAGTTTTGGAGCCTATTCAATTCAAACAAACAAACAAACAAACAATCAAATCTTTCCTCTTTATAATATTAGTATAGATGAAAGGGGCGCGTTATGGCGTCTCCAACATTGCATTTTAAACAATAAGTTTTCTACAGTTGATCACAAATTGTAACACACACACAGAGAGAAAAAAAAACTTATGTTGCATTTAATATTTGTAATTTTTCATCTTTTGACTAATTAAAAATGCAATTTGTGGAAACAATGCAATGCAGTTCCTTCAAATTTCCAGCATTTTTTAAAAATTAAACAAAAGTCTGTTAAGACAAACATCGGAATTAACCTTTAAATTTGGCTTTAAAAAATAATCTGTTGTTGATAAAATGAAGTAGACATCTTTTAAGTATATTTGAACGTCCCGTTTTCTATTAACGGTGATAAGTAACACTGTCTTGCGATAGATTAAGTTTATGGAAAATGATTGGTGGAAAGTAAATAAATTTTAAAAAGAAAGCTTAACAAAATGTTTTATACTTGCGTCCATCTTATATATTTACACAAACTTTTCGACTTACATACGCAATTATATTCAACATATATTAATACAACGATTACAAAATTAAACTTTTTGCATGTTCCGCGAATTCTGTGGTTGATAATATTCATTTATGACTTGTTTTTGTCAAATCTAACAGGAAAATGTTTTGAGCAGCTCGAGTTAGTTTGTTTTTGATTTTTTATCATTTAAGCATATATCTTAAGCGATAGCAGGAGTATTTTACTGTGCTAAGATTAGTTTCTTAAGTTTTTGCATCATGAGTAATTCAAGGAGACATTGTTAAAACAATGCAGATCATTTTTGCTATATATGCGAAGGATATGTATTTAACAATTGTAGAATAGTTACATCAAAGTTGATGAAAAATACATATTTTGAGTATTTTGGGATGCTCTTGGATAAAAATGAGAAGTCTTGGGCTCCCAATTGTGTTTGTAAATCGTGTGTGGAATATTTACGATTATGGAAAAGTGGTAAAAGAAGTGTCTTTAAATTTGGAACACCAACTATTTGGCAAGAATCACGAAATCATCTCGAAGACTCTTATTTTT
The DNA here is from genome assembly GCA_964019185.1 of Maratus speculifer. NCBI lineage: Eukaryota > Metazoa > Arthropoda > Arachnida > Araneae > Salticidae > Maratus > Maratus speculifer. The sequence continues at coordinate 3,373,769 of OZ025294.1, read as the reverse complement.
GTAGCATGAACGTAATTTTAATTACGTTCATGCTACAAAAATCGCACTAAACTAAAAATCGACGCTATCACTAACACTAAAAATCGAGCTAAATGGTTGTATTAGTTGTGTTTAATGTCCAGTGCAGAGTAAACCTGACTCTTCAGAGCCTAAAAATATATCTAAACCATTAGAACAAGACATTGAAGGGCCAGGCTCATCACAAAATGATGCTGATTTTGAAGGTATGTCAAATCAGCGAAAATGATTTTTGCAAAATGAGTTAGATGATCTTGTAAGAGGTTTAAATGACTGAGATTCTATGATTGAGTTAGAATTAAAGGCTTGAACAGCTTTCGTCGCTTTGATGGAGAATTTTCTCGAAAATAAAAAATCTGTAAATTATATTGAACTTGTAGAAGACATTCTGCTACAATTAAAATATATGGGGTGCAATATGAGCATAAAACTCCAATTCCTTCATAGTCACCTAGACAGGTTTCCGAAAAATTTATGAGATATGAGCGACGAGCAGGGATAGAATATGCATCAAGACTTACGTTTCATGGAAGAGCTCTATCAGGGTTTCTGGGATACGAATATGATGTCTGATTATTGTTGGTCTTTGATACGTATTTTTCTAAAGTCTACACATCGGAGAAGAGCTTTAAAACAAAGTTTTTTAGAACTCAATGATTAATTATTTTTTTAGTAAAGTTTTTCTTGGTAAATACATGTTTTTTCTGCTTAATACCTACATAGCTGAAACTCAGAAACTAGAGCTGATTAAAATATTCTAATTATATTTTTGAAAATAGCATATCATATGTAGCCAGCAACAGCTAAAATTATTTCGGCAACAGATATACTGTAAACTAGTGTTAGCAATCTAAAAACTATTGTATCAAAGAATAAAAGCATAAATGACTAATAAAGAATCTTTCTTAATCTTTATTTATTAAAACTTAGTAAATCTATTAAATTACAGCGAAATTAGGTTGCGCGTAGCAAAATGTATAAAAATTAAAATATCTAATAAAAGATATAAACAAAAGATTCTTCGAAAATAACTATTTTACATTAATACTTAACTTGAATATAGTTAATACGTAATGAAAATAATTACTATTCAAAATAGGTTTTCATGACGGCAGAAATTTTCTCTTCTGACGAAAAAAAAAAAAAAAAAGAAAAAAAAGAAAAAATCTGAGTGGAAAGGCGACTTAAAATTAGTATGGACAACAATGGAAAGGAAATCAGAGAAAAATAGGGTAATGAAAGAAGTAATCAGAAAAAAGCTAATTCACTAATGAATGTAAAATTGGAATCAAAGAATAGTAACTGGAACAAAAGTAGAATATAAACAGTGGAGTGTTTGATCGTAAAGAAACAACATAAACGAGAAGAATTTTTATTAAGGACGAGAAACAAAAAAATTAATATGGAAAAAGTTATGTAACTTTTTGTTATACGCCATTATTCATATCGATTTTTAGAGGCCCTAGATGTACTTGCTTTTCGCAAAATAAGCAACTAACGGATCCCCATAATATTATATGCAGGAAATCTTATGTTAAATATGAGTAGTATTTTATTATTTTTTTGGATAAATAGTTTTTGTTCTCGGTAGAGAATTGGAAAATTTGAAGTATATCTAAATCTTTTTATTGGTTGGATTCCGCAATTTATTTTATTTTATTCGTTTTCTGATTGATCCTCGTTTAATGTCAAAAAACTGAATACTTCTGTTGCCACAATTACAAAAAGTATTAAAAACTACAAAAAAATTAATAATTAAAAAAAATATTAAAACAGGTTTCAAACACGTTATATTTAAAGGTTTTTTTTTAATACAATGGTGTAAAAATTGAATATGTACGATGTTTAGAAGTTTTAAAATTTGCAGTACCAAAAATTGTTTACTGAAATTTTATTTAATATTTGTTTGAGCTTGGTCCAGATATATTTACGTGCATATTGAAGTCCAGGTATAATAATGCGACTCCGTTATTACGTAAGCTACGTTTTGATCATCATAAAAATAATGCTATTAAGAATCCACAATACTGGCTGAAAAAGACCCGGATGATAATGTAAAGTCTATGGGGGTTTTCTTTTCAAATATTTCTCTTTAATTTTAATATTTCTACGTGATATTTTTGCTTAAGATAGGACAACGATCCACAGCCGGCTTTGCTTTTACTTTTTCAATTTTTTTTATATTCTTTTTTATATTCTTTTATATTAGGATAGTTTTAGTTTCATAATCGGTTCAAACTGAGTCTGAAAGTTAAAGTATTAAAAAAAAAAATCTGAAACCAAAATCGAAAAAGTAAAAATTAGGCCGGTTGTGGATCGTTCACAACTATCCTATGCAAGAAAAAAAAATCACGTCAAAATATTAAAATTTGAGCAAGATATTTGAAAAGAACGCCCCCATAAACTTAACATTATCATCCGGTATTTTTTTTTTCACTCAGTAGTGTGGTCTCTTAATATTTTTTAAGTATAGAAATTATTTATGAATTTAAAATTGTAGTCTTTTAAAATATTATTTTCCAAATACTCGTTGTAATTTGTTAAATTACAATTTTTTTAGTTTTTTTTATATTTTGTTGTTCGATCTATTATAGGGAAACATACGGAACTTCACTAAAATCGAAATATAAGACCTGTTGTCACATCATTTGATGTTTGTATTCAACTAACAATGAAATTTATATTCGATTTTGGAAAAAAAAGAGCACTCGCACTGTGCTTAATAGACCAGAAAAGTTTAATCTTGTTTTAAAAAAATAAAGGTTAAAAATATCTATGATAAACATTCAGATAAACTTCAAAAAGCTCCCGTGAAAAAATAATAATTTTGAATGTAAAGGCATTTTTACTAGGCAATTTAAAGTAATCAAGTTTAATGGCATTGCAGGTTGAGAAACCCGGGGCGTAAGTTCAATGCTTAAGGCTTCTTATTATTTAAAATTTGATAAAATTACAAATACAATTCAATTTTCGAGGTGGTAAAAGAAATATATATATATATATATATATATATATATATGCATTTAAGTACTGTCGTATCCAAAAAGTGTGTTCTCCTCATAAATAAGTAGAATGAATATTACTCTATTTTTTATCATCTTTATGCTGAATACTTAATATTTGTACCATAAATTACACATCTTCATACAAACACCGCTTAATAACGTAGTAAGGGGTGTCCACAACTTGACGATCGGGATTATATTGATAGTGGTGTCGTTGGAAATATCTTACCATGAGAATCAAGGAAATGTGTACAATTACCGTCTGAATGCAATTGGTGAGGAGCTATAGGCCGATGAATTTAAGTTATTTATTTATTTCTTCAGATCGCTATGCAGGAAAGACATTCTGTGTGATAGAAAAAGTGCGTTGGCACATTATAAAGATTGCATAAATGCTAGTTTAGGCTTGGTGAAAAAAATTAACTTCACAAATGTTAATACATTTTTTAATAAAAATGACTAAAATACAAGTGTTTCCAACACCGGATAAACAAAATGAAGGGGAGTGTTTCATAAGTATTATTAGTTAAGTTAAAGCATGTCTGTTTAACTGGTCGGAAGACGAGATCCGCGTTCCTAATTAAAGCCTTTTTAAAGGCATGCTGACATATGTCATCGAAGATGGGTGAGGAGTTAGTTCCCGATGTTCGGTATACGATACTCTAAGTCAGTAAATACTAATTAATTATAAATGTTTGTGAAAATGTGGTCATAATCATATGTGTTTTGTTAGAGAGAACATGGTACCTTCGACAACTTCACAATGACAACAACACTACACAAAACTGTACTATAAGCTGACTTTTATACCACGCAGAGTGTCTTTCCTGCATAGCTAGTGACTTGGGGAAATCAATAAATGATAGACATACATCGGCCTATATCTTTTAACCAGTTGCAGTCGGATGGATAATTGTATACATTTCATCAATCCTCGTAGTAAGAGCATTCCAACGACGCCACTCTTGGTAAAATCCCAATGCGGTCAGTAGAGGACCTTTGGTAGTTAGCAAATAAGAAAATTAAGAAATTTAGTGCAAACGTGGAAACATTAAACCATAGCTGCCACCTCTTCCGACTTTTTGGCCCGGAAAAATTTAATAGAAATCTTTTAGTTATTTAACTAGCTGATTACGGAGATTTGAATTGTAAAATTTTCTATAAAATTTTTCCGGATTAAAAAAGCGGAAGATGTTGGCAGCTATGATTAAACTATTTTTATAGGAAACACATGGCCAAAATTTATCTCTGTTCTGATCAGCTAGATCAAGTAATTTGGTGAACCATTACTTTTAAAAGCGGTTGAATTACTTGACACTTTCCAGAAATTTTTAATTGAGCTGTTCCATACTTTAAATTTTCAAAGTTATAAATATCTTTGAAGTCGGCCTTCGATTTACAATACTTTAATGCTTTATAAAAATGCAACAATTTTCAATACATTCAAAAGATTTAACGAAATTTTTTTTCTAGTGTTGAAAATTCCCAATAAACTGTCAATCATTCAACGTTAAGGCCCCTGTCCTCGCTCGATGAAACGCTAGAGAACTAATGCTATTCCTATGGAGAAGTATTTTTCTAATAACGCTTTCGCATTTTGACATTTTTGAATAATTGTTTTTGCATTGGATAGCTGAGGTGCATGCCGACAGCGCACCTTTTTTACTTTTTCAATTTTGGTTGCAGATATTTTTTACAAAGTTAGTTTCACTTTCAAAACCGGTTTCGAAACTGAAAGTGCTTTTCAAAAAATATATCTGAAACCAAAATCGAAAAAGTAAAAAAGGTGCGCTGTCGGCATGCACCTCAGCTATCCAATGCAAAAAAAATTATTCAAAAATGTGAAAATGCGAAAGAGTTATTAGAAAAATGTTTCCCCATAGGAATAGCATTAGCTCGCGAGCGTTTCCTCGAGCGAGGACAGGGGCCTTAACAAGTAAATAGATATGCTATATTAAAAAATATATAAATTCTATTGAAAGTGCATTTTTTCCTTATTTGACGATAAAAAATAAAATTATACAACTTTTAAACTATATATAAACAATAAAATTGAGAGGCATGTAGCCAAGCCAAATAAACAATTCTATGAAGCATCTTCAGTGTTGGAAAGCCAGTATCGTATACTGGCCATAAAGATGATTTGCCGGCGAATCGTCGCCCCACCAGTGGCCGAGAGGGTCAGACCTCTTAACTGGTAGACGGCAGGTGCTGGGTTCGAACCCAATCGCGGCTGTCGGCCTAACCGTTCGGAGTTTTTCGTGGTTTTCTTCGAACCTTGCGTAAATACGGGTTAGGTTCCCTTAGAAAGACCCCCACGAAGGGCACTCCCTCCCCTGGGCCTATATCCCTAGTGTAGATAATCGGCCGACAAAAATACACCACACCACCACCGGCGAATCGTCTTTACGTACATTCAGTGAGAAGATTTCGCTTGATTGGCACCCTAATCCCGTCTTTCTTGTAGCCTACTTCAGAAGAGTTAACCACTTCTATATGCAAATTTTTGAGATAATATTAAGCTCTATTAAGGAAAAAAAAGACAGAGGTCTAAAAGCAAATCAAAGCGAAAGGAATGAGTGATTGGAAGAGTTTTTCAGCTATACATAAAAAAGCCATAAAACCAATTGTTGCCATCATTTAGGCAAGCATCCTATTTCTTCACAGGTTTAACGCCCATCCGTTGATAAAATTTTCCTTTCTGCCAACTGAATAAGTCCAAAACTGCCTGGTGCATTTATCCATCCGAAAGGAATGATTTGACCGTTCGAGGACTTTAATCTTTTTATTATCGATATTTTTAAAACGCACAAATCGATATGCGATGTACCGCTGTAATTGCACCACCAACTTTCCGCTGATCATTATCGTTATTTAATGTCGATGCCCTCTCATATCGACTTGCATCTTGAGCTAAACCGTGACCGTCTTTGAACTTCGAGTAGTGTACCATTATCAAGCTCATTTGGATACACACAAACGTTCTTCATTCTCTAATGAATGTCTACCGGCTTTTGTCTTTCGACCTCCAATATATATATATATATACGTATATATATATAAATACTTTTATAGATACAACTAAAGTAATTCAGACTATATATATATATATATACAGACTTTTGGTCCTGTTTCGTATTAACGTCGTCATTGTTCACGTGTCAATATTTCCATGCACACTTCGGAAATAAACAAATGCCAAGCATATTCCTTTGCATCAATGTCAGGTTCATGTAACTCACTTTGGCAACGCACTAATTTGCATATACTAGGCTGCTACAGACGACTATTTTTCAATTCTATTTCGCACCACTTTTTTTTTACCTAAAGTCTTTTTCATAGGCTTTGACAACATTTGCAAGAGTAAATATAAAATAAAAAGTTTTATTTTTAAATACAAAGGAAAACTGAATATAAAAGTTCTCTCGTGTGGCACTCCTGCGTATATGCTGTAGCAGCGAAACAAGCGGAAACTTTTTGTTTGCCCAATGTAATACTACAGAATAATTTTATGTTAAGAAAAATGAAAATGAGAAAAGGATTATACAATAACACGTTTACTGAAAACTATAAAGAAGAATTTTTAAATTTCTTTTTGAAAGGTGTTTGCCACCACAAAATCAGAAAGGTAAACTTTGTCTTACTAATACAACGAAAATTTTGCCAATAAATATAGCAATTTTTAAAATTCGAAAGTCGTGGCAACAAAATAACTAATAAATTATAGCCACATTCATTAAAGTCATGTGTGTACTCTTGGTTGACAAAGAATGGCTTAAAGGTGTTTTTTTCTGGCCTACATCTATTTATTTATTACATATTTATGTGCATCATATGAGATACACAGAAGCTGAAACATAGCGACATTTAATTATAAAATCGATATAAAACATTTTTCTCGAAATAGAAAGGAATATTGTCTGAGAAATTTCTTTTTTAGTCTTGACTCAACAGAAACTTTACAAATGTTTCACAATGAAACAAACGTTTTGCAACAATTGTGTAAACATAAAAGCACAAAAACTATAAGCAAAGACTTTTCAAAAGGACACATTTATTTCATTATTAAAAACCTTGAATACAATCGACATATAAAAAATAAACACTTATTCATATGAATAAATGTATTTTCGATAGTTACAGGAATATTTTATTCTTACAATAGAAGAAAGCATAATGATCGGACCGAATGCCTATTATTCGATGAATTAGAACGAGAGAAAATCATAAAAGTGTATAACAATATATGAAGTAATCAGAAAGCAAACAATATCAGGTGGAAAAAACTAAATTGGTTTTAATGTATATAATATACTAACTTAAAAATTTAAAAAAATCTTAATTGGAATAAATTGATCCAAAAATGATATTGTATGTAGAAAATAGAAAATAAATAGCTCTTGTTTAGAAATTCCTCTTATAAAAAACAATTGCTAAATTTTAAAATACTGTGGACTCTTTCTATGAACACTTTCTTCTTTCTTGAACATTCAAGAGACATACCAAAAATGTTCAGATTATGGGGGTGTTCATAATAGAGGGAGATTGCAAAATACATTACTATTACTAATGTATAGGGTAACCGAGCCAATAGTTAATAAATAAGATCGATGCTACGTTTTTTTTACTAAGTAACCTAACATGATTGATACAAACATTAATGAATGTCCTATTATGGGCCAAAATGAAATTGAAGTTAAATAGCAATAAAATTATAAGCAAATAGGTTCTTTAATATCCATTTTCCCTGTAGTTGATCAATCAAAGAAATCAGTCGCAAATTCGAAAACCAATCTTTAAAATTTCATGCTTAAGCTGAAGTTAACAATAATTCATATAAAAATTATTATTTGAAATATGTAAGATGAAAGTGAATTATTATAACTTACCGTACTTGTCTCCAATTAATTAAAAAACTATTTCTTCTGTATTTTATTAAATATTTTTTTTTTTTTTTTTTTTTTTTTTTTTTTTTTTAGCAGGCAGTTTATAACACTGTAACAACCGGTGCTTCAATTTTTAATTAAAGATTTATCTGAAGTATTCAAACAAATTATATTTTTATGTAAATGCGTAAAATCTAGCAGTGATTTTCTCTGTTTGTTTATTTATTTATTTTGTTGTTGTTGTTTTAATTTAGTCCATTAAACTTTTTAATTTTTTGTAACAATTTACCGGAATATCCATGATAGGAATTCGAATTCAGATTTCAAACACATGTTTAGTTTACAGAGGAGTAAAGTAGAAATGGGGATCAAAGGTAGCGTTCATAATAGTGGGGTGTTCAGAATACAAAAAGTTCATATTTTATTAAGTCTATGGCGTTTCGCCGAGACCATCGAATTGTGTTCATAATACCGAGGTGTTCACATTAGAAAGTATTTAGATAGAGAGAGTCTACTGTATAATGATATATTGTGTAGAAAAAATTTTTTTTGATAAAAAAAAAACTTTCATACTTTTGCATATATTTAAACGCACTTTATTATAACATCTTATACACTTACACACATTTTATTTTTATACATATTCGTAGTTAAATTAAAATAAAATATCACACATGCTAAAAAAAAAGAATAAATAAATTCCTGTAAATTGGACTACATTCATATCCAAAATTAAGGTCACAAATGTAAAATCTGTGAAAACGGACGAACTATTAACTGTGTTGCTACCACATTTGGCACATGGGTATATTATAATGGGAGAAAAAATATGGCAACATAAGAATATAGAAAAGATGAGAAACATGATGAGATGAAAGATTGTGAGTTAAAAAACAGGGTATAATAGTAGGTACAGAGATAAAGTACTTATCTCAAGAAAAGTCTACCTGATATGCAATGTGACTACCGTGGACTGCTCTAGAAGCTTTACTACTGAATGATTATGAGAGAGTCAATAAATGATTGTGACAACAAAGTCCATTCTTCCAAAAGCATGTCTTTTACTTGCTGTCGGATCCCAGTAGAAAGTTACGCTGAGCAATGGTTCTTCTTAGACCATCTGAAACATGTTCAGTAACATTGAAGAGTTTCGGTGACCTCTAAGACAAATTTCTACAGAAAATATTTATTTATTCAAGAGAATCGTTAACAGTTTCAGCTCTGTGTGACTTCACATTATCGTCCATAACCATTAAATTCGGGTCTACAGCACTCCTGAATAATCTCACACAGGCTTCAAGAATCTCATCCCTATAGAGATGTGCATTGTTAATATACTCATCGAAGACATGCAGTGATCAGCGTTCGCACTGTTCCTAAAATTTTCGTACTTTCCTACCGCAATTTTTAAACGGTAACATTTATCGTATAGTTCTATGTTAAACGGACATCCCTGTTCTTGTTGTGTCCGAGACTGATTTTTTCGGCTCTTCTACAACTGGACTCTGCCGTTGAAAGCAGTGAAAAAGACACACACAACTGGACGCGGGGCGTTAGGTATGAGATCCTTCAAGGTATGTGATTTTTTGGGGGGGAGGGGGGGTGTTGTAGGCCTGGACATTATTATACGATAATGTGAAGCCATATAGAGGTCACATTGTTGAGGACTTTCTTGAAAAGAGGTGTTTCGATGTATGAATTAATCTTCGAGTTCTCTGGATCTCAATCCTATTGACAATCTTTCGAATTGTCTGGGAGGAGAAATTGCACATCTTAATAATCCTCTCAAGACCAGCGAGGAGTTAATAGCCATGGAAGAATGGATACTGACACCACAAACTATTATTAACAATTTCATAAAAAGTATGAGAACTCGCTGTGAGGCTTGTATAGCAGTGCACGACGGTAACACACCATATTATGTAGACTTTTCCCCAGATAAATGTTTTATCTCTGATACATGATTTAACACTTTTTGACGTACCCTGTTTTTAATTCACAATTAAAATCTTTTCCATATTGCCATGTTACTATATTCTTTTTTCCATTGTAATATATCTTTGTGTAAAATTTCGTGGAAACACAATGAATAGTTCACCTATTTTCATAGATTTTATATTTGTGACCTTAATTTTGGACATGAATGCAATAAAGAATCTCTTTTTGTATCCATTCAGTTGAAATATAATAAATGCATTACAATGAAGATTGTGATAATTAAATATTATGTAACGAATAATGTATTCTTAAACCGAAGAAATTATGAAAAGATTTACTTTTATCATTAATAAATATTTTGAATACAATTATAACACTAATAAATCAATTTTTATTCAGACTAATGAAGGAATTACTGTTAATGGTAGAAAATATCCTTTTTCAGAATAGCAGAAAACGAAATGAGCAGAAGAATATCTAGTTATTTGAGTGATATTCAATGGAAAGCAAAGCAAAGTAGAATAGTGTTATGTAAGAAATAATCACAAAAGTAAAACGGAATAATGAAGCGTACATTATCATAAAAGAATGTAGCATAGTGAATAAAGAAAAAAGTGTCTAGACATTCTAAATGAGAATAAGATATGAAAACAAAAGAACATTTTTAAGGATTTCTGTCAATAAGTATTCGTTATTTTTTTAATTCTACAAATTATAGAAGGATCATAAAAGAAGAACATATAATAAAATATCCTTTATTTCCAGTTTTTTATTTACCAGAGTGACTGAATAACTAGCAGAACTTTCAGGCTTCGCCCGTGTCAACTGTCAACTATGAGGAGCTTTCTGGGTAAAATAAAATAGAATAATATAGATGTAAAAAAATGAAAATTTGTGCATTACCGTATTCAAATCGTTTAATAAAAAATAATCCAAATACATGACATTATTGACTTTCTCCCGAACACAATAAACATTCCTGAGATTTAATGTCAGAATGCGCTTTTTTGCCGAGTGTAACAGAAAAATATATGATTTTTCTGACAATAAACGTATAAAATGGCGCAGCATTTAGCGAAATTTCATTTATATGACATATATAAACATTATAAAGTAAAAATATAACACACTGATAATGGCAAGACATAACCCACAAATTGTGTCTTTACTGCAATTTTACTGCGACTTCTGAACATCACACACTTTCACTTTTTACGTTGTCGATTAGAAAAAGAATTCTTTCAAATGAAATTTATTTAAAACTTGTATCATAATTTTCTTATGGATTTTAAAGTAATTTTCAAGAAATTATATATTTTTGAAATGTACGGTCAAAAGGTAAAGCATTGGCCTTGTAAGCCAAGTATCTAGGTAAGATTCCCGGCCTAGGCAATTTGTTGGCCGGTTGGAAATATTCAATTCGTATGATACATTTACCAATCAGTTCGATTGTATTAAAGTAAATGTATAATAAGGTTCTATTTGTGTTTTTGAAAAAATTGACTTACCGATACGCTTCTGTTTGTATCTATGAAGGTATTTTTCGATTAAAATAATGTCATATTATGATTATAAGGTAATATGTAAATTACGTATAAGTTCGTTTTGTTACAATAATGGCTTCATAGATACAAACAGAACCTATCTATATAGATATGTCTATTTTTTTCAAAAACGCAAATAGAACTTTATTATTTTCAGGCGACATGATGATGAGGCAATCTTCTTGTTCCTCAGTCATTTCATAAATCTAATTTGTTGTAAATGTTGCCCACTTTTTAATTTTCAAATATTTTTGTCTAAAACAAAAAAAATGTAATGTTTAAAAATGATATTTAAAGAGGAGAGGGGAATTTTAGCAACTTTTGTGAGGGTACTGTGGGAATATTTTGGTTGGAAGTTGGAAATTCGGATTCAGCTATCGAAAAAATATAGGGTTAGCCTTTTTCCTGAACTACCATGAATTTTACTTGATTGAGCCCCTATACGGTTTCTATTACCTGGACTAATAATATTTAAGGCAATTCTCCCTTTCCCTGTTCAACAACGCAAAATTTTCTGACACATTTTCTGACTCGTTATTCTATAAGACTTAAAATTTGCAGGCCAGAATATTGAAGCGATTTAAAACGGAAATAATTTTAGCATTTTTGGTAATAAAGTGCTTACCGAGTTATGAATAAAAATGGTCAGTGTAAGAATTTTTATAATAGTTATACCTGCTTTAACTTTCATTATGTTGTGACAGTGATAAATATTCTGGTGATAAATATTTTGATTAATATTCCAGTAAAAAAACATTCTTGAATTGGAAAAATCAGTTTTTAAATAATAAGTATAATTAATTAATATACTTATAACTTTTTTGATTAAAGAGACCTGTAATTAAGGAACTATCATAACTATTATTATATACAGCAACTGTCAATTAAGCTATAAATAAAATTAAGTATAAAAGATCGTTTTTGTGGAAATACAAAAGAAACCACGAGAAAGAAGTGTACTTCTCACAAAAGTAATTTTGTTATTGAGCCACAGTGCATTGCAAAATATTAGATCTATCACAAAATTTAATGTTTATACACTAAAACCTCTAAATAACGGACACCTCGGGAACTCAAAAATTGTACGCTATTCGGAGGCGTCCGCTATTGGGAAAACCTCAGAGATACTTAAATCGCTAAGAAATGCTTAATATTTCATTAATTGACATTTATATGTTCTAAAATCTCTATTATATGACTAATGAGAAATTAAAATTATTTTTTAAGCAATGAAACTTAAATAAAATTGTGCACACCTTAAATGCAATTTATTACATTGTTATTAAAAAAAAATCCGTTACAAAAATTTATTTTTGCTTGTGATTACGTGTAATTTGTTTTTCAATGTGATGTTATTGGTTATTATAGAGTTCCGAGCGGGGATAGGGATTACACTTTTTGATCATTAAAATCATAAAATCTTCCTGGGGGCATTCCTAGCATTTCAATGCTCTGGGAGATGTCCCTCTCAGGCAACTCCCGGAATTCAACAACGAACGCGAAGGAGAAATGTCCTCAGCCAACACCCCCTATATTCTATATACTACAACCCCTATAGACTATATCAGGCTGAGGCAACACCCCCTGTGTCCTCAGCCCACCCTCTACATTTATCTGTGATCACAAAATTTGTGACACATTGCCCTGATAAATTTAGATACATTTTTAATTTCTATTTTTTTTCTCGTTAAAGAACACTTTTTGATTCTTTTATCTCCGAAAATAGTGTCCGCTATTTGGAATGTCCGTCATTCAGAGGTTAAACATACAAAAATGTAGGTTTTGGAAGTGGGGATTGGAAAACAGGCAGTTAAATAGAGGTGTCCGCTATTCGGGAGTGTTCGTTACGGAGATTTTACTGTATTAAGTTATTATATTATAATATTAAAGAATATTCTGTGCAAGTTATACAATTGTACAGATGCAAATTGTCATGAACAAAAAATAGGACAAATATATTTATAAAAATTTAAACGTTTTATGGAAAATGGGCTTTGAAATATGATAAGTAAGTCAAATGAAATATATTTATATAGTTATTATAATACAATTTTCTTCCTTTTATTCATATCAGTACATAATTTTTCTTTTGCATTTAATTAATTGGTTTCTGAAAATGACGCATTCCTATAATATATTATAGAAACAAAATTGCTTGTTTTAGTTCATTTGTGGAATTCCATTATTTTCTATCACCATAATTAACTTTTGCCAGTATATTTCCCCCCATATATTTTTATCATATAGTGTATTTTCACCAAGATATAAATCAGGCAGACAAAAAGACATGCAAGTTTATTATTAAATAGTGCAATGCATAATTTCCAAAACTGAGCCAAAGTCTTTCCAAACTGTTATGGTATTACCCCTTCTTACCGTTTCTGAAAAATAACGCTTTATTTCAAATTTAAAACTAAAGCACGTAAGAAGATATAACTTAAATACTTAAAAATAAAACTTATCATATACATTTTAAAAGACTGTCTTAACACCTGAATTTTATTCAGACTGCATCACAAATATTAAAACATGCTTTAATTTATTGCCTGTCGGAGTTAAAAGGGTAATGTTAAAAACAAAATTATCCAAAATATGGCTAGTATTCATTAAATATCATGAAATATAGATTCAAAGAAAATCGGTTTTAATTTCGAGATATATTCTAAAATGCCACTATGCACTTATGAAATTCAATTTAATAAAATTTCCCTTTTCATTTTTTTATAAGTCTTCCTAAAACTATTACTGAATTAGAATTTTATTACTGCTGATAAAACAAGATTATTTCAATAAAACTGTATATCTGTGTATTAAAAAAGGAATAAATTACTTTTAATTTAAAGTTTGGTTTATTTTGTTTTGTTTTACGTATTTTTTATTACATCAAAATATTCGAAGTAATAATTTTGCACTAGGTGCCATTTGTTTATTTTTTTAAATATCCATGGCTATCTAAAAATTTCTTCTAGAAAATACAAAACTGAATAGATGTTTTTGTATTGAATTAGTAATTTATCGAGAATTTTAAATTATTTCACCTCTTTCACAATTAAACTAAATTCTACATAAAATAGTGCAATATAACCTGAATGCAGCATGGAACTATTTCAATATTTATGCAAAAAATGTATAATATGTTACCCATTTAAATTAAGAACTAAGACACATGCTTATAAAAAAATGCCATTTAAATTTTTTATCAAGAAAATGGAAAATATAAATGGAGTTTTAAATTTTATAAATTATTTTAAGTATAAATTTCAATTAAAATATTTAAAATCACGATTAAAATAACATTTGTTTATACTGGGAAACACGAAATACTGATTTTATTTTAGAAATTTGAATATATCCTATGACTATGCTAAAATGTGACCATGAATCACTGAGAAAAAAATATGAATCAATTATTTTTTAAAGAAAATAAAAACTTTATAGAACTATTTCCCAGCTCCGTGTTATTTTAGCCATTTTTTTTATTGCTATCCGCAAGATTCCTACGCGAGATTTACTTAATTCAAACTCCTTCTACAAATTCTGCTTCAACTGATCCTGAAATCTAGGTCAAAAATGACTAACTTACCCGTAGACACACTATAAAAAATTTGGAAAGTTAATAATCTTTTTGTATGATTCTTAGGATTTTCTGGGATTCCTTGAAATTTTTCATGTAACGCTAACAGCAAAAATTCCAGTAACTGAGATGGATCTTTAAGGGTGTTCTTAAATTGAAAAGGGCAATTTTGTGACATAAGTTTTAATTTATTTTCGTTCAGAAATTCATGAAATTAGCAGAAGTTGTTATTCAGAAACTATCAAATCGCACTCATATTTCTGTTTTTCTGCAAACACAACAGATATTTGAGAACAACTCGTCAAAAATGACATTTTGAATTGCATTTTCTGACGAAAGAAAGAAACTGGTGAACGAAAGGGAGAAAATTCCGTGATCACGTGATCAAAATAGTTTATAACTTGGTAGATAATTTAATTATCACAAAATGGATAACTGTGTTCGATTCGAAAGCGCTTCCATAACTAGACTTTCCAATTTTATATCTTTATGTTAAAAAATTAATATGCGAATGTGCCAAAACGTTTTGAGCTTGTTGAGCAAAGCAGTTGAGAACATCCTTAAAGTTTTATTATTTCAGCCACATGTATATTATTATTCAAAGACGCGATTCGTGTAAAATTGTTTAAAAGCTCGTTTATTCAGCCAAGGAAGTTATCTCTGTGCTGAATATGATATTCATCGTACCAATAGTTTGGAAAAACTAAAGACATAAAAAGTTTCTTTAGATGTAGTAACATTACTTTCACCGTGTGCCTTATTTAATACGCAGTAAAACAATGTTGATTTTTTTACGTACTTAACCGATAGATTTAACAATCTTATATAACATAGATATGCAAGTGCCACGATTTCGTGTCATCAATATATGTCCTACGGCAGCATAAAACGGTTAAAATAATTTAAGAAAATTGTAATTTAACAAATTACAACGACTATTTGGAAAATTACATTTACAAAGACAAAAATTTGAGATTCATAAATAAATTCTATGTTTAAAAAATACTACTAATAATAAACATAATTTTTATGATGATCAAAACATGATTTACGAAATAACAGACTCCTATATTACGTACCCCCTGGATTAAAAATTAATATTCCTGTACAAATCATATACAAATTTTAAATGAAATTTTAGTTTTACAATTTTCGGTACTGTAAATTTTTAAACTTCTAATCATCACACATTCTCAAATTTTACACCGTCGTATAGAGAAAAGAAATTACTTTTAAATGCAATTTGTTTGAAAGATGTATCTCATTTTGTCCTTAAATTATTAATTTTTTGTAGTTTTTTAATACTATTTTTGTCATTGTGGCAACAGAAGTATTTCATTTCTGGAGAAGAAACATGGACCAATCAGAAAAAGAATTAAAAAAAGGAAGTATTTCATTTTTGGACATTAAACATGGACCAATAAGAAAACGAATAAAATGAAATAAGTTGAGGAATTCAACCAATAACACGATTCAGATATACTTCAGATTTCCCAATTCTCTACCAAGGACAACAACTATTTTCCAAATAGTTAAAAAAATATCCACATGAACAAAGCGACTTGTATTCGTAAGTGTTATACTGTGGTGATGTTGGGAAAATGCAACCATTTTTCAGTCTTATCTTTTTTATTTAGCTTGTGTATAAATTTACTTATTTATCTATTTTTTTTTTTTTTTTTTTTTTTTTTTACAGACATTTCAAAATTTTATTTGGAAAAATAAAACCTGCATATCCATAGAATTGCACATTAAATAACGCTTTGGTCATCCCTCTAATTTCGAAAACATTTTTTTATAATGTGATGAATTAAGAAGAATCTTTTTTTAAATATTTTAATTATTTATTGAATCATTCAATTAAACACTTACAAGTTTGTATTTCAAATCAGTGCAATAAATATTTTGATTGTTTTCCAGTCTTATGTTTTTATTTCGCTGATGTATACATTTTTTTTTTTTTCCGACGATATTTTAATATTTTATTTGAAAATAAAACTGTAGAATTATATAATTACGCATTAAATTAGGCTTTGTTCGTGTCTCCAATTTCTAGAACGTATTTTTAATGGTGTTATAAATGAATAACACATTAACATTACTTTTTTTACTTTCTAAATATTTATTGCAATCATTCCATTAAACATTCAAAGGTTTGTTTTTCAAAACTTAACAGTAAATAAGTTGATATTCTCAGCCCTATCTTTTTTTTTTTTACTTGATGTATAAATTTATATATTTATCTATTTAATTTTTCTATAATATTTTAATATTTTATTTGAAAAATAAACTGTATAATTATACAATTGCGCATTAAATAACATTTTGGTTTTGTCTCTAATTTGGAAGATGTATTTTTTATAGCGTGACAATTAAATAAGATTTTTTTTAATTATTTTTTTTGCAATTATTCCATTATACATCCAAAGGTTTGTATTTCAAATCAGTACAGTAAATAATTTTTATATTTTCAGTATTTTTAGTTTTTTAATTAGTTTATGTGTAACTTTTTCATTTATCTATTTTATTGTCATAGTGACATTTTAATATTTTATTTGAAAAATAACTATTATTCTAAAAAAATAAATAACAATTTTATTTATCTGGAAATAAGATTTTAAAAAGTACATTTTAGATTATTTAAGAAAATACGAATGTTTAAAAAATTAAGATACATTAATAAAATGTGCTGAAGATTTTTATTTAAATTTCCCGTAAAAATTATGAGATAGAATTTTTCGCTGTATACCACTTCTAAATAATATCAAACTCTTTGATTTCATAGTTGAAAAAACATTTGAACGTCAAATGTCTGAAAATGATATCTTTTAATAAAGTAAATATGGTATTTTTGTTTAATTAAGTATGCAATACACATTAAAATAAAACAAAAAGGTTAAATATTTCTCTTTTTTAATTCCTGAGAAGGATTTCTTTCCGCTAAAAAATAACCTATATAAGAATTCGATAAGATAAAATTTATTTTATGGAATGAAATTAAGTTGAAATTTTTATAATGTTGTTAATATGTTTTATTTATAGATCGAAATAAAGATTTTTGTATTTAAGTGATTTGCTTTCTAAAGTTACCTTTTCAGAAAATCACAATTTATTCAATCGGAATAAAGAAATATAGAAAAAAAAAAAGATTTCTGAAATGTCTAACTATAGAAAAGGGAATATTTTACAGTTCACATATTTTTATGTTCATAAGAAATGCAATTTCAAATTTTATACTCATTAATAAAAATTATTGATCAACATTTCAAGAACACAATAATTGTGAAAATTTTCGACGAGTAATTAATACTAAATTATATATGTCAAAATGATCAAGTTTTACAATACATGAAGTATGTTAAATATATTATATGCATTTTCTGTTTTATGTACCAATCTTCAGCTAAATTTAAATTTTAGCAAAAACTCAAATGCCATTCATATTTTACCTCAAAAAACTTTATATTTTTACGTTCAAAGATTTTTGTTTAAAGGCTCTTTATTCCTTAATGCTTTTTGATGTCAGTTTAATTTCTATAGTTTTCATTTGTCTTACTTCATTTTAGTCTATAACTTACAGAACCCATTCTATAACAAAATGCATATAGATTCCTCATTTATTTCCCATGCAATGTGCATGTAATGTGGGCCATGTTTCTGTCAATATGATGTATGGCGAGTGATGACCGTTGACTTGCAACTTTGGAAGTTTAGTTAAATTACTAGACACCATATATTTCGCAGAAATTTTCTCAAAACTCCTTATGAAGCCGCTAACACATTGAAGGTAAATTGGATTACTCTGTAGAAACTAATGTGTCGCAAAAGCAATGAAACTGTAGTTTGAAGCAGAGTTGGGCAAATTCGTAATCTAATTACTTTGTAACTTAATTACAATGTAACGGCACGCAAGGGATTACAATTTTAGTTACATGTATTTATAATTTGAATTTGAAATTAAATTAAAATTGTAATTGTAACTATAAATGCTATGATTATCTTTATATAATTGTAATTATAATGGAAAAAAATCTAATTACGATTAAATACAATTATAATCTAAATTTGAAATTAAATTAGAATTGTAATCCTAACTAAAAAAAATTCTAATTACGATTAAATGCAATTATAATCTGAATTTGAAATTAAATTAGCATTGTAATCGTAACTATAAATGGTATGATTTTCTTTATATAATTGTAATTATGATGGGAAATAATTCTAATTACGATTAAATGCAATTATAATCTGACTTTGGAATTCAATTAACAATGTAATCGTAACTATAAAAGCTATAGTTACTAATATACAGTTGTAATTATAATTGAGAAAATTATAATTACGATTATGAGTAATTGTATTCTGAATTTCAAATTTAATTAACATTGTATTCACAATTATAATTACAATTACGGATAATTCCAATGGTTTTTTTTTTAATTAAGATATGGTTGTAACTGTAATGCAGGATTTTCATTGCGGTGCGGTAATGCTGTAACTGTGAAATTTTAATTACAAATACTTTTAATGCGAATGGTATTTTAGATTATATATTTGATTTTAGATGTATTTATGATTATTATTACCGTTACGGTGTTGTAATGGTAACTAGCAATTTTAATTACAATTAATGTGCAATGGAAACAGAAAATTTTCTAATCAGGTTTTATTCCGTTTGTACTTGAGAGTTATTTATGATTATATTCTTTTAGTGATAACTAAGAAATCTGGGTTACAATGGTATTATAATAAGGATGATATCTGGGGATAAATATTACAGTGACTATTTTAGTTTTATAACTGAGAATTTTAAACTGGATAACCCACTAATTTTTTACTGAAACTCTGCCCTCCCTGCCCTCCCCGCCCTCCCGAATATTTTAGTGTATCGTAATTATAAAGAGCTGGTAACTTAAAAACTTATAACTAAAACTTTAATTATCGTAAGACACTCATACTTTATATGATAAAGGCAAAATTTATGAAGAGGGGGGGGGGTTACCGAAGAACGGTAAATTTTATTATTGAGCAAATAAAAGGTTTTAATAACTCAAAAGTGAACTCGGATATAAATTTTCAAACTAGAAAAATTTCGTATAGTAAACGCAATCGTTTCAAGGGAGAGGGGGTATCTCGATTTTCTATAGAAGTTCATCATATTTTAGTCTATACCTATATTATAAAGAGAATAAGTTTGTTTGTTTGTTTATAAGGGATAATCTCCGGAACTACTGAATTGGTTTCAAAAGTAATGGTGCCAAAATTATGGTGTTCGTTCAGAATCAAACATAGGCTTTATTTTATGTCGATATCACAAATTCAAAGGGCGTGCAGGAGCAAAAAGCGTTCTAAAAATACGATTTTTGTGTAACTGAAGGGACTACAAGCATGAAATTTAGCATTCTAATTATAAAATGTCAATGAACTCTAGCCTTTCCTTAAAAATTCGAAAATTTTAAAGGGGGGGGGGAATGCCTGCGTGCTTGGTTTGATTGTTTGTTGGTTTGTTGATTGGTTGGTTGGTTTATTTGTTTGTTTATTTGATTGTTGGTTCGTTGGTTTGGTGTTGGTTGGTTGGCTGGTTTGTACGGATAATTCCAATGTTTGTAAGGGATAATCTCTGGAAATACCGAGCAGATTTCAAAAGTAATGGTACCAAAATCATTGTGTTTGCTCAGAAACAAGCATAGGCTGCATCTTATGTGATTGCCACAAATCAAAAGGGGGTGCAGGAGCAAATCGCGTTCTAAAAATGCGATTTTTGTGTTACTGAGGAGGCTAAAAACATGAAATTTAGCATGGAGGATTACATTTAACTTATCAAATGTAAATGATCTCTAGCATTTCCTTAAAAATTCGAAATTTAAAGGGGGGGAGAATGCGTTTGTTTGTTTATTTGTTGGTTAGTTGGTTGGTTTTTTTGTTGGCTTGTTGATTGGTTGGTTTGTTGATTGGTTTGTTGATCGGTTTATTTGTTTGTTGGTCCTGTTTTTTTAAGCAAAACAGCAAAAAGAAAGTACTTGCGTTCTTTTTACTTATTTTTCAATTAAAATTGCAAACAAATAATAAAATTGTAAATAAAAATTTGCTAGTACATGTTTATGGCCTGGTCAGGAAACTGTAATTGGTCTCCTTTTGTTATACATGTGTAAAATATCTCACAATTTAGAGTTTTAGGTTCGAAAAACAGTTTTTATCAAAAATAAGCAGAATTTAAAGTCAAAAAGTTTTAAAGATTAGTAACTTTAAAATTGTTGATCAACTTGTTTAGAATTTTAAAGAAATATTTTTAATACTTATTACTTTTAAGGGAAAGAATGTATTTCTTACAGTCGCAAAAAAAGGGAAATCCCGTGTAACATATTTTATTTTAATCAAAGGCAGACCTGGAGGGTCCTCAAGGGATATCAGAAATTTGGAGGTTCTAATCGGACCCGCGGCTCAGACGCGGAATTTTTTTTTTTCAATTTGGGCTGGGTCGAGGTTATTTTTTTCGTTATGGGTCAGGTTTGGGTCCAGTTCACTTCTACTCTGTTGCTGCGGGTCGGTTTGGGTTTTGTTGATTTCTACTTTTTTGTTTTGGGTCGAGTTGACTACTATTTTATTACTGCTGGTTGGTTTTGAGTTCGGTTGACTTCTATTTTTTTGCTACTGATCGGGATGATTTTTACAAATTTGTTACGAGTCGAGTGGAATTCTACTTTTTAGCTACTCGTTGGTTTCGGGTCAAATTTATTTAAAATATTTCGGGTTCTGATCGGTTTCAGATTAGGTTTTCAGTTTTGCAAGAAATTGATCCGATTTTTTAAATGAAAGTTTAAATATTTTGCTCCATAAAAACTATATACAGTAAAAGGGCCATGACAGACAGTTCCAAATAATTAATTATGAATATTTTTAAGCTTTTACATTGAAAAATGCTATTCGTAAGAGAAAGTATTTAGATTAAAATCTCCATGCGGATTCTCTCGAATCGTAGACACCTCTATTTAGCGAGCACTTTTCGACAATTTAGACACCACATTCAGCTGCTTCCGTTGATTAGAGAATCTACAATTACTTGAATATTAAAGAGTTTACATTAGACTTTTACTTTTTCTATATAAAAGATAAAATTGCTGTTAAAGATATAAATGTCGACTATATTTTATGTAGTTCCATTAAAATGTAGATTAATTTTTCTTCATTTCGGTTTCGACGAAGGTAACGAAAAATTTTTGAACGGGTTTTGGCTTAGCTTCCAATGAAATTTTAAGGTTCGGATTAGAACAATACTATACGCTTAGGGATCAAACCGAAATTTTTCGATGGATATTTGAAAAATGAAGTTTTTTTAAGTGTTGTTCTTAGAAACTGTAGTTAGACACTCTTAGCGGTTCTTTTCTCTGATACTATTTATATCAAGGGCTAATCTAGAGAAACCTCAAGGGAGATTGATGTAAAAATTTGGAGACTCGGATAGGAGGTATTGTTTTTCATTGCGGATTAGGTTTATTTCTACTTTTTTTACTGTGGTTCGTGTCGTGTTGACTTTTCTTTCTGCTAGGTTTCCCTGGTTTGAATCAGGCTCACTTACATTATTTCAAGTTCGGATTTGGTTTCACATCTGAGACATCAGAGACTTTACATTCGGGTTGAATCGAAATTTCGGATGGGGGGAGATTTCTTTTACTGCGAATCGGGTTTATTTGAACTTTTTCCCTGTAGATCGGATAGATTTATATTTTTTGCTGCGGGCTGGGTTTGGGACAGGTTGACTTACATTATTTCGAGTCCGGAATTGTTCCGGATTGGGTTTAACACTTGAAAGTTGGATTCGGGTTATTCAAGAACGTAATTACAGATATTTTTAGGGGGGGGGAGGAAGGAGGATTCAAAATTTTCCCAACTTGAAACAAATTATTCAATTTTCCAAGTGAAATGCTATATGTAGTGATATGTAGTGATTATAATGTAATCAGTAAAACAATAAAAATTTTATACTTTTTTACTATTTTTAAAGAGAAATTTTTTTACTGCGAATCGGGTTTATTTGAACATTTTTGTTGTGGGTCGGATAGATTTATACGTTATGCTGCGGGCTGGGTTTGGGCCGGGTTGACTTAGTGGGCCGGGTGAGTTCCGAGTTCGGATTTGTTTCGGATTGGATTTAACATTTGAGAGTCAGATTCGGGTTAATCAAGGACGTAACTACAAATATTTTTTCGGGGGGGGGAGGATTCCAAATTTTCCCAACTAGAAACAAATTACTCTATTTATCAAGTGAAATGATATGTATAACGTGTGATATGTAGTGATTATAATGTAGTTAGCAAAACAATAAAAAACATACTTTTTTACTATTTTAAATATATTTTTTCAAAAATCTATAATTTCTTAATTTCAGATAAATTGGGGGGGGGGGGAACTCCCCCGCTAATCCCCCATCGCGACACCTCTGGGGTTGATTCACTTTTTCAGAAAAAAGTCTAAATATTTTTCCCATAAAAACATTAGTAAAATATCTATGACGGACGTCTGCAAATAGCGAAAACTTTTATTTGTACAATGGAACTCTTGAATACCGAACATGTCAAAAGCATGGAATTCGTTCGCTATTCAAAAGTAATAACACGTACTATAAACTCTTTATGCGAATACTCCTGAATAATGGACACCTCTATTTAGTGATTTTTTTTCAATCTGCATTCTTTTTCCTTTGAAAACCGAACGTTTACAAAGAAGAGAAAAATTTAGATGCCCCGAATAGACTGTTATTTAGAGTTTTTGCACTAAGGAGTATATACTAGATATTTATTTTTCTATATAAAAGATAACATTGATTTAAAGATATATTTACAAATACACTTTATAATTCCATTGAAATATATGAATTAATTTTCTTTCATTTCAATTTCTGGTCGACAAAAAATGTTTGTGCCGAGATCGGTAAGGTCTCGTTTTGACCTCAAATGTAATTTTGGGGTTCGAGTTGATGTTATTGGTTATGGACCGGATTTACTTTAAACGTTTCGGATACGGGACTTTTTTATTTTTAGTTTTGACTCGTTCGGTTCAAATATAAACTGGTTGCTGACTAAATTTTTCAAAAGGTCAGACTATTTTTCATTTTTTTTATATGTTTGAACATTGCCGAGTACATATTATATATGTGTTTTCTGCTTAAACAAAAATGTAAAATATTTATATAATTACATGGGATACTTTTTGTAACTACCTTCAGATATGGACTGATTTTTTTTCTTTTTTTGGGGGGGGGGGAGGGGGAGGTTGTTGATCTGTTTTGGGTCAGATTATCGGTATTGGATCAGATGATTTTTTCTCTTTTAGCTACCTTGGTTAAGATAAAAATTGAATTGCAGAGCCTGGGCCTGGACATTTTGGTCCATGCAGACCTCTATAAGAACGTCAGGCTACGTCAGGCACGACCCATAATTTTTTTTTTTAAAGTGTGATTTGGTCTAGCTTTTCAGAAAAAAGTAAAACTCTGACCGGTTTCTGAAAGTTTGAAGTCCTGACTCAGAATAAGAGCGGGCGCGGCCTGGATCGGGCCATGCCAGCTTGGAGGATTCGGGTCTGGTCGCGCTGGTCTCCATCTTAAGTACGACCCGTTTTCCGTGTGGACATCTAATGTCGTTTTGCAATGACTTTCTTGGGCTCAAGGAGGAGGCTATCGCTCCATCGCCCCCTTACCCTTTGTTCAGCCACTGATTTTTATGTATCATAAAGATGCATTTGTAAAGATAGGGAATCGCGAAAATTTATCATTATTTATCATAATGTAAAAGTAAAAATAATGAAACTGTAAGGCAAAATATAGCATTTTTTAAAAATCTGTTATTCAGCAAATTTATTTTCTAATACGTTACTATAATGGAATCTTGTTTTAAGCGGAAATTTTTCTTAATTCCTCTAAAACTATTTTGCAGTTGCATCTGGAAAGAGAAAAAAACCCATCTAAAATTGTATTTTGCACCTATTGTATAGGTTTCTGTCTTACCAAGTTTTATTACAGAAATTAGTCAAATTTAAACTGCTACCAGAAGCCGCTGTCTTTTTTTCTTATAGCCTGTATATTTTCAATTTCTATCACAAACAAAACTTTTGGACGGGTGTTCCGATATTTAAGACTTTCCAACATAGTTGAAAAATGTTTACATCAATTGGGTTGACTGTCCATCTGTCCATGTTCTAACAAGCGTACTCGGAATGTTTTGTAACTGAAATATGTTGTTGAAACTTGTTATGACATGTTTGGCACTGAAGATGATGCATGTAATGATTTATACGTCACTCACATGGAAATTCAAAAGTATTTTTTTATGTTATTGCTTATATGGATAAAATCATCTGCAGTTTATTTTAATGATGTAAAACAATTTTAAACATAACAAAATTTATGCGCCTCATTAAGGTGCATTAGATGTTGATTTCTACAGAATGTTTTAAGTCTAGCACTTACAGTACATGTACAGATAAATTTTAAATATTCCGTTATATTAATAACAACGTAAAAAAATCTGTTGCAGCATATTTTTAATGATTTTTCTCTATTAAAAATATAGTGAAACTCCTGTGACTTTATGACATGCAATAAAACATTCTTTCTGAGGAGGGTGCAAAGAATTCATCATTCATTCACAGGATCATAGAAAGAAGCTCTATTTTATTATAATCTACGCGAAAAATTCCATGTACATTACATTTTAATTATGTCTCAATAATTCAAACAAGATGAAACTCATATACATTACTGAGATTTACTACAAGATGCTTAAATTAGAATATGATGTTCATTGTATTTTGTTTCATCCCAGGACACATAAAAGATATTGAATAAGCATCTATGAATGAAGTATTGTCAATTAGAGGTGATTGTTAAAATTAAATTGTCAGGCAAGGTATATGTTTATTAAATTTATCTATTTTATTTTTGGGTCCTACATTGAGTATAGAAATTCTATACACCATGTTCAAAGATCTCAAAAGAATTCAGACGAATAACTGAAAATGAGCGTGACTTGTTTATATTTTAATGCATTAAATTCTATATTTTTAAGTTCAAATATATTTAGGAAAACTTGTTCGTAAAACTTAAATATAAATATATAAAAGGATATTCATTTAATTAGGAAAATGCAGGCCTATAGATGATAATTTCTGCATGTACCGATGCAGTAGTTTTAAGAGTATTTTCCAGAAATTAATTTCATCTTAACATGTGGCATATATAAAAACTTATTCATTTTGTACAGGGCTGTACCACCCCCTCCCCCCAAAAAACGGAAAAAATTAAATATATTTGCATTCATTCTCAGAAATGAAGGTTAATTTTCAGCTGCATTATTTGTTTCCTGCTATATTAAATTTTAGCAGATTTTTC
The DNA here is from genome assembly GCA_964019185.1 of Maratus speculifer. NCBI lineage: Eukaryota > Metazoa > Arthropoda > Arachnida > Araneae > Salticidae > Maratus > Maratus speculifer. The sequence goes on along the minus strand of OZ025294.1, from coordinate 3,347,421 downwards.
ATGCCGTTAAAACAAGCATAAGAAAATCCATTGATTATTTCATCATTTTAATTTTTGATAAGTTTGAAGAATTTAATCTTACGGAAATCAGCTTCAGGTTAAACTAACATATTTGTTTTATGAACTAGACAAGCGAATGTAGTTTAAATTTTATATTTTATTTAATTTTTAAACTTAGTATGAATCAATGAAACATTTCCTTTGAAGACATTTTTTTTGTCGGAAATATACATGCTCCATTACGGAAATCAATAGTATTCTTAATGCAGTAAAGTGCAACGAGTTAAAATGGATCATTCGTACAACACAAACCTGTATAAAACGAAACCAGTCACTCTTTATTTTAAAACGGAAAATGGGTGTAATTGAGTATTTCATAAGGATACCCTGATCATCTTGTTAAAGAGTATAGGCATGCATAGATCATACTCGGATTGATGCTACCGAAGCAGTGTTTCTACCATAACTAAGGTTCCCGGCATAGTCATCGTTATAAATGAACAGCTCACGGAAAAGGATACGGGCAATGCCCGAATCGGAGCAAGTCTGATTTCAGTAGAGGCTAAAAAAGGTGGAAAACATGTAACCAGATGTCGTGAAATCTGTATTTTTTTAGCTGTAAAATAAAGTTTTACATCGATACGAGAATGTTTAAAAAGCTTCTCGGTCCATCAAAGATTATATAAATTTTATACAATATTTCATTTTATTTTTCAAATTAGCTTCTTACAACTGGTAAGATTTAAACCAAAGCGTTTTCAAATTTTTAGTTCCTTTAAGGCTTGAGGACTGCTTTAGCTTGACGGGTAGTTTATTTTATAATTATTTTTATTTTTTTTGGCAGATTTGAAAACAATTATCGATTTTTTAGTCAAAAACTTCGCTTATTATATGAGCGCTAATACATTCATGTTTGTGGAAATCGCAACATCATGAAAGAATCATCAGAAATAAATTTAACTTAATACATACAGTGGTGGTCAAAAGTTTCCGGCCAGTTAGTTTCTCAGATTTATTTACCAGAAGGTTTCTACGAAGAAGTTAGGAATAAGTGAATGACCTCTGACGACATGATCATTTTGACTGGATACTGGAAACGCTTCATGTAAAAGGGGTACAGTTAGAATTTCGCCTGTGCAAAAGTTTGCGGCCACTCATCATTTCTTTGTTTTTTTCTGTCGGTAAAGTGTTTTTTGGTTGTGTTTGTGAATGAATCAATGTGAACAGCATAGTTTGAATTCAAAATTGAAAAGTTCAACAATTATTGTTCGTAAATGAGTGATTAGTTTGTCGCTAAAAGGCCACACTTCTCGAGATATTGCGGCAAAGTTATCGATCGGTAGATCAACTGTGAATGATACTTAAAAATTGTATAAAGATGTCCATGGCCTTCAAGACTTTGTGAGGTCCGGGAGACCCCGGAAAAGGATTATTTTTGTAGACAGAATTATCAGGAGAAAATTAATTGATGACATGCGTAAAAATTCCGTTGCAATATCCCGCGATTTACGGAATGAAAATATTGCTGAAATAAATCGATCCACCGTGTCAAAATGCTGACGTGATGTAGAACATTATGGAAGAGTCAGTGTTCAAAAATTTATCATGGGTAAAAAAATCAAAGCAGCCGACTGGCGTTTTCCAAAAAACACAAAGCCTGGTCAAGTGAAAACTGGACTAAAGTACTATTTTTCCATCAATCGAATTTAAAACTTTTTTGGAAATGATGGAAGACACTCCTTCCGATAATTGAACAACAAAAGATATGGTTTGACTTATGTTATTCCTACCATGAAACTTGGCGGAGGACACGTTGTGCTGTGGGGAGTATTTTCTTCAAAAAGTGTAGGTCCATTATTTAAAATCTACGACAAGATGAATGATAGTCCATAAGGATATCTTGCAAGGTTTTTTACTGCTTTATTAGAGGAAAAATTCTGGTCACAACTATTTATTTCAACATGATAACGATTTAAAGATTGTTTGCAATCTCTGTCAAGCAATGACTTTCACCCAAACAATTTCGCTTTTGTAATGGCCAGCCCAATCGACCTACATGAATCCAATAGAAAATCATTGAAAAGAAGTTGGCAAACGTGTGTAGAGCTATAAAAATTTCAACTCAGCCGAAATTTCCTAAAAATTGCAAGAAAAATGGGAAAAACGTATTATAGGCGATCTTTAATTGCTGATTGTATGAATGTCACGCTGTCGTGACCCAGTACTTATTATTAAAATAATGCTGATAAAATATTAATTGTAAATGTTGTTGATCACTGTAATTTTCTATTACAATGCCATTTTCTCCAAACTTGCGAAAGTAGTCGGAAACTTTTAGAACATGCGATTTTCTCTGTGCTTAATTTTTTCAATTAAATTTATTGATATTTATATATTATTCCATAAATAAGTACCTAGCTATTTTGTCAATAAAATGTATAAGTATCACTTTGAAATTCCTCTTCATATGGATATACTTACAAATTAAGTAAAAAATTTTTGCTGGCCGGAAACTTTTGACCGCCACTGTATACGACTAGTATTGATACAAACAATTGATTATATTTTCAAAGTAAAACAAATGTTAAATGTCAGAAATCATTATTTAGTGTAGTCACCACATACTGTAATATATGCTGCTAATACGATGTGGTATGAACAAATGGATTTTCAGTATCTGGATGGGGAAGAACATTCCATAATGTTTGTATGCGTACCCAAAGTGCATCTGTAGAAGCTATAAGAGTAGAATAACGACTGAGACTCCGAACAACGAAATCCCCCGCATGTTAAATGGTTAACATATCCAGCGAATAAGCAGGACGCAGAAGAAGCTGTGTGTGTTCTGCTACTAAGAAGTTTTAAACATTCTTTCAACAAGTGGACAGGCAATATTCTACTGAAAGGTAGCTCAGGAATGCCTTGAAAGACAGGAGTGACATCGGACTCCAGCTTTTCACTTATGTATCTGTTGCTGTTCACATTACCTACGATTTGTAGCAGTTGGAGATCGTTCTTGATGGGAAATCGCAAGCCAGACCATAACTCCCGATGTTCGCTCACTATGATATTCGCTTAATGCACACCGGCGTAGCATTTAACACGAATTCCGCCATAGTGGTACCACAAAATATAGCGAGATTCGTCAGATAAAACAACTTGTTTCTAATCTGCTTGGGAGCTTCTATGATCAGCCGCAGATAGATAGTTTTTCGGGTGGGGTATCCCTGTAAAAAATGAATCTTGCACGCAGTGCACAGTACAGCAGGCGTCGAAGGATCGACAATAGAGACAGTGATATAGCTGTAGCAGTTGGTTAATGTCTAGTTCCAGCTGTACGATCCATCAGCGCCACGCGGACAATGTGTCTATCATCCCACTTTAAAGTCATCGTTCGGGGTCTATTCTCAGATTCCTGAGTTGTCTGAACTTTGTCGGTCCACAGCTTTCAAACTCTCATCATTCTGCATCTTTTACATTGCATATGAGGTACTATTGCGCATAGGAAAATCCTCCTTAATGAAGATCGAAGATTATCTCCCATTCAAACTTGATCAATTGTTGAAATGTCATCTTCCTATGTCAAAAAAGCATTGTTATGTTTCACTTAATATTTGTCATTAGCAGATAATCATAGACTATTCCCAATGTTGCATAACAGCCGTCTTTTTACACTCTAGTCTTTTTGCACCCCAGAATGCGAGAATTTTCAAGCGCTCCGTGTCTAAGAGATTTTTCACCGGAACTATAAAATTTTCGGGAGCGAAAGTTATATTTCCAGTTAGCTCATTCTCAGCACTTTAAGATTTTATAATTTTTATTGTCCTATATTGATGTGCTAATTAATAAATTGCAAATTAGTGAATTCAAGGGAGCCATATGCTACCCCTCAACGAAGAAAGCCACACCTATAGGGATTACAATCCCGAGACCAGTTTCTGATCCCGGGATTTCGGGATTGTTTAGATTCAATCCCGTGATCCCGGGATAATCCCGGGACTTCAAAATTTAGAATTTCTCCAATGTCACCAATTTTCACAATAGCTAAATTGTACAATATTGTAAAAAAATAACTAAAGCAAAAATACAGCCTAACGTTTGAAAATATACCAAGCTCAAAATTTATTACCTCAATAATAAAAAAGTATAGGATAAATTACAACATCGGGAAATTAAAACAAATATGCTGTTGATGTTTAACAATGTAAAAAAAAGTTTATGTTTTTTAAATGTCTATATTGTAAAAAAAGAAATGTCTTTATCAACTTCTTCTAAGGCTAAATTTTCTCTTCCGCAGCATGATTCAGCTACTGTTTTACTGGAGGAAGTTTCTGGTTCTGTATTTCGTTGATTATAATATAAAGCATCACAAACTGCTAAATGTATGCCATGAGCGAAAAAAGCTGCTGATCAGCTTCAATTTCTTTTCCAACTTTCAGCATTACATTTGGTCCATCAGTTACAATAGCAACAGCGTCTTTTTTATTGAAATGCCATACTTTTCTAGATGCAGTGTTATCATTTCAATACACTTTTTTGCAGCGAAAGATCCATATATGCGCATAAGTCCTAAATTCCAGAATTTGTTCAAATTTACATTTCTTGAATGGGCATTGATATTTATAAATCGCTTGTTTACAGTAGATGTCAATTCGTCAAAAATTAAACTATTTTTTCCCCGAAGATTTAAAAGTTTGTATTTCTCTTGTAATTAAATCCTTTACGATGAAACTCTAGTTCACTACAGGATTTCGAAGTGATACTACAGATTTTGGCAAATCATGATATCCTTTAGCTATCAGTAAATTTCTCAAATCAACTGAAGTGATGAAAACGTTAAATGAAAAAGCATCTTTAGCAGTCTTTCTCAATAAAATAAAATCCAGTGATTCCTTATCACTACTAAAATAGTCCTCTATTTTCCATTTTTTAGAAGGGAATCTATCTTCTGTGCAATCTTGACTTGTGGAAGGCAGAGAGGATATAATAAATAATAAATTCATTCTGAACTTGAATACCGTGTTTCGTAATTAAATGTGTATGCAATCCTTTAGTCGATCCACCTAATGTTTTAAGCACAGTGCTACACTTTTTACATTTAGCGCTTTTTCCATCTTTTGATGTTGAATAGTAGTACCATACTGAAGATCAGGGATGTAGTAGAGGGCATACGCCGTATACATTCTGGATTTTTTAAAGGAACCCCGTATACCCTCTGTTTCTAAAGAAAACTGTTGTATACATACTCTAGGGATACTGTCTGCCTTGAGCGTATATCCTCTGCATAGACCGTATATCCTCTGTTATTTTTACGACTACACCCCTTCTAAAGATGTATCATTATCTTTCCGAAGAGCTACGAAACCTTTCTCATTCGACATCTTTAAAGAAAAATAAGTATGAACGTACGAAATGCAAAGAAGTTAGCACATAATGACTAGCATACACAAATGCGACGCTTATCAGTAAAAGATCTAATTCAAAAAGGACCTACGAAGCGAAGATAATTTCTATACGCGCAGCGAAATCGAAATAAACAAACGATTTCATTTTTCCTGACTAATAGCCATGTGCGTTACATCTGTTAGCAAGTCAAAAGATTTCCACTGTAAAAGATTTAGTCGCTTAGAAATATATGTCAAAAATATTTGAGGTATATATTCTTTTTCAGTCATACATAAATTTCATGAAAATTGATTTTTTCTCCCCCACAAGCAAAAGTTTATAAATATCTTTCTTTTAATTTCAGCTGAGCATTATTTCACTAAAAAAAACCCCTAGGTAATCCCGAAAATCCCGGGATTGTTTCTCACTAATCCCGTGTATTTTCGGGATTAAAAATACACCGGGATCCCGGGATTGTAATCCCTAGCCACAACTGACCAGAAATTGACTGCATGGCGTCCAGAAAAAGCTGTTCAACCAGTTGCCTTGATCAAGAAGGTGACTCCCTCGAAGGAATCCCGTACCTCCTGTCTGCTCGTGAATCCGGCTTTTGTCGGTATATAGAGATGTTTGAGGATCCCCCCCCCTTTCCTCTACTATTGCGAATTCTAATATTGATGCTAATTCTAATAATGATAATTTTTTTCTCATCTTCCAAATTCTGACGATCACATGCAAATTGATAATTCAAACTCTGCTAAAAGATGTCATGATGATGACGACAGTAATAACTAATGTTTAATATAAGAAAGAAACCACCCAAAATTCTACCGACTGCAATAACGAAAATAAAACCAGAAAAATTAAAGTTCCACCTTTTTATATAGAGCTCATTAAAAATTAGGATAATTTACTTCTAACTCTTAAAATTTTTGCTCCTTCAATTTCTCCGTCTATGAAGACAAATTTAATAAAATTTGCACCGAGTTTCAGTAAATTCTGAAGAGTACTAAAAGAGTGTGCAGCGGATTTTAACGCTGGAAAAGGTGCACGATAGAAGTTTTCTTCTCGAAAACGAAAAAAAATTAAATTTGCCTTAAGAAGTCTTCTTGCAAATACCCCTCTTGACGTTGTTTAAAGATCTCTGGACCATGATGACCTCCATGATATCTTAGTTACTCAAATGTATCGGGGCAACACTTAAAACCGTGTTCCACTCCTGCTGTTTCTGCTGCAAATGTCCAGACAGCAAAATGAACCACAACTCATTTTTCAAATTTCTGAAATCTTCGGCTTCAAGTCCAGTTTTAAAAGTATCGTAGTCACAAGGGCCCTATACCGTGCCATAATAGATCTGGGGTGTGCGGGCCCACATAAGTCAAAAATCTGCACTAAGCAATATGATGAATCCTGTTGATGTATCCACTGTAATGGTACAGTTGCAGGGTGATCAAACTGAAAGAATCGCTAAAAACGTAGACAAAAAATCTAATGTTAAAAACGCGTTACCTTTTCCCACAAAGTAGGTGATTCCAGCATTCTCGTTTGCGAAAACTGCTGGCGAGGTGGTTGTAAATTCTCCCCCACCCCAATTGTGGGTAAGAAATTTTCATCGGCCTCCAAATTAGGTGCAGTTTCTGACGCCAATTTTCTAAAAGATCTTATTAATTTCAAGAAATTTTATGGTAAGCAGATAGTTTTATATGTTTTCCAAAACTGACTTTCTTAACTCCGTGAGGCACCCACGGATATAGACAGAATTTCTATTCTGTTTATATTCGTGGACAGAATAAAGATTCGCTTCGCTCATCCTCTACTAGGCTACAAAAAGTACATTTTGTCGTACACTTTACAAAAATCTATTTTGTATTTTTACTTGAAATTAAGCATAAAAGAAAATTGTGATATGTGGATTGACACAATATTATTTTTTTACAGAATAACCTTTAAAAAATTATTATTTTAATTAACGTATTTTACATATTTTTCCATTATGGAAGCATTTTTGCAAATGAAATATGAAACATGCATATTTTCAGAAGAAAAAATAAATCACGGGGTTAGTAGTTATAGGTAAAATCGTGATTATTTAAATAAATAAAATATATTTTCATTACTCTACAAGAGCATTTCAAAACTTTCGGTAACTAAAATTGAAATATTTCCACTTGAAAAATGAAACTTAAATATCTTAACGGGGGGAACTTATAAAACACTTAAGAAAAAACGAGAAAAAAATTGAATATTACGTCAGAAAGAACATAAAAAAATAAATATTACGTCGGAACTTTTCTATACAAGATTTCCATTAATAAAATAAATAATTTAAAAAAATAACAAAAAGCTTAGAGGATTTTTTTTATTCTTTTCAAACAAATATTACGTTATACTGTAAATATAATGAAAGAAAAGCAGGTGAATATGACGATTTTTTATATTTTAGACGATTGAAAATAACTGCAGAATTTATATTTCAAACCGTAAAAGAAAATTAACTTATTAAACATGTTATTTCAGAGGGAAATATACATTTTAATAGAATACTTTGTTAAGTTTGGATGAAAATGGCGCATACATTGGTGCTCATTTCTTTTAATCATATTATAATTTCAAGATTTTTTATGACATTTTTTAAGATACTTTTTTTATGAAAATTATAGTATATTTCTAATAAATTAAAATTTGCTAAAATTGAGTTATTTGCATTGAATTATAAAAGTATTTCTCACTGTTAAAAATTCAAACGCACAATTTATTTATTATGTGAAATCATTTACACAGACGATATTTACGCATTTACATTTCTAAAATTAAAATGTGCTGAAACATAAAATAACGTTTTTCCTTAACAAAGTTGCAAAATATAGTAATAATTTTAAAAATATATATTGTTGTTTTCAAATATTAATCTTATGAAATAATAATTTCTGAATCAATAAAACTATGGCTTTTGCTAGTTATATAAAATGAAACAGGAACTCAAACAGTTTTACCTACAAGATTACAAGTGTTCTATGTGTGTTTAAGTGTTCAATAAGTGTTCTTTCGTTACACGGCATATATCAAGTAGGTAGTTCAGTTCTTCATAAACGTTTATTAGCAAAGAAAAATCTGTTGAGACAATCACCCGATATGATGCCATAAAATTCTACCCACAAGGCACTAAAAGAGTGTGCGGATGTGCCTCCTCTGCCAGCTACCATTGCAGCTGTTGCAACAATGATCCTGCAAACACTAAACAAAAAATAAAATTTTTCCGATATCCCTGATGTGACATATCGTTGATGAGGTATGAGACTACTTATTCATATTATGCAACTCCGGTGACCCTCCCCACATTTAAAGCCCAATCGGGAGGGGATCTTAAATTTACTCGAAAACTCAAATGTGTATAGCAGGTATTCAGTCACTGAAAAATAGTTAACTGTAATCTAAATGTACATAATCGTAAGCTAACTGTTTGATAAACGTAACCTAAATATAACATATCCGCAACCTAGCCATAATCTAACTATTATCTAATTATAACTTAACGGTAACATAACCTTACATAATTGCAATGTAACTGAAGTCAAATTATCACAAAACCGTAGCCTAACTATAGTGTAATCGTAGTAAGCGTAGTTAGTGCGCGTTCGCAGTCTAAGAGTTGGTATTCCTGCGACTCAGTTGGCGCAGTTGTATTTGAGCTCTTGTTTGTCGTCTACTCGAAAACCAAAATAGCTGTTGTTATTTATGACGGTCGATTATCTGCACGAGGGATATAGACCCAAGGGCGATTAACTTCCTTGGGGGGGGGGGGGGGGGCAGGTTCTTTCTAAGGGTAATCTAACCCGTATTTACGCAAGATTACCCAAGGTTCGAAGAAAACCACAGAAAACTCCGGACGGTTAAGTCGACAATGGCGAATGGGACCAAACCTAGCAACTACCAATTTCAAGAGCAGAAACTCACAGCCGTTGGTGAGTCGAAAATAAACACAGAACAGAAGATAGATACAATATTAATCTGTCTTATTTTTTTTGGAACGAAATTTTTCATCAATCATTTTCGAACCGCAATTCATAAAATATGTATGATAATTGAAATTTACAAAAAGTATACTTAAATGCACATTTTTTCGCGTAAAACTTATTCTTTAAATACGAAATTTTGTATGTTTAAATATGTAGTGAAATGTAAATATATATATATATATATATAATAAAAATAAACGAATAAAAAAATAAAAAATACAAATATTTATGTCTATAGACCAGAAATTTTTTTGTTGTTATTTAAAATTTTTTATAGTTATTTCAATACCTAATCTACTCTCTTTAATAAAGAAATAAATTTTCTTTCCGAAAAAGAAGTGCGAGCAAGATTCGAACTCACGTAGAAAAATCTCAAACTTCGTGCATTACTGACCAGCTACATACTACATAACATTATAAACTGTAGCGCTATTTACATTCGATCTTGATTTTCTAGCATACGACATACCAGAACTTAAATACGTATGCGCCAACTTTTAACTCTTAGTTGCTGCAACGACCGTTTCCCTCGCAGTTTCTACTTAAGCTCTTGAGTTTCAGCTAGGTGGGGAAACCTACCAAATGGCTCGGCGAAACAGGAAATATTACTTGACATCCAGAAACTGTCACAGGCCACCCAAATCAATACCTTATTGAGGGGTCTGAGCAGGTCCAATCAAAAGCAGAAGAACTGTCGCATCATTGGCTCTTAATCGCAGAGACCTTATATGCACTGTCAGAAAAATTCGTCAATATACACTAAGTTATCGTTATTTTTTCACAAATAATTACCGTATTCCCAGAAAAGTATTTGATCTGTGAATTCATTCCGAGCGTCGAAAAATGAGGAAGAGATTCTGTTTATTTCTTGCACGCATGCGTATTGGGTCTGTTAGTAATAAATTCGAATTTATTTTTAAAATGAAAAGCAAAATATTCTATAGATTAAAATGTCTAATTTAGTTTAAAAAGACACAAATGTTTTCGAATTTAAAAATAAATAACAATTACTTTCTTCATTCATTCAAAAATTCTCACAATTTGTTATTCATATTCAAAGTTGGATAAGTTGAATAAAGCTGAATTTACTAGGTTATTTATATAATAAATATTCCCATTTAAAATGTAGTTTAAGTGAACACATTTAAAAGATATTTTAATTAAAAAATAAAATGTAAAAAGAAAAAAAAAATTGATATTATTCAAAAAAATCTTGTCGTAGAACATCCATATTTTTCTTCTAGCAATCTACGCAAATATAATTAAAATTCACATTTTTATACTATATTAATATAAACGTATAAAAACCCCAGCCACAGTTTCATTAAAGATGAAATCTTCCCGAAATTAACTTCAAAATTAAAAGCTCTTTAACGAAATAAACCAAATCACACTCATAAGAAATAAAGGGTTCTACTTCTAAGCACTTTTCTCCTGAGCAATCATGGCGCTGAGGATGAGCGTTGGCCTTGTAATGCTGGAGTCGTGAGTTCGACCCTCGCCGCCGGCGTATTTATCTTTTCTAGACTTTTTTCAAAAGACGGATATTTTTCCTTTTTTGACGGAGAAAAAAATAAACAGATAGTCGTCAATATACAGACAATTTCTGGCAGCAGTGCTGCCAGTACTTTTTCTGTGAAAAGACGGAAGTTTTTTTGAGAGTGTGGAGGAAACCGCGTGCTCGGATATTAGCGAGAATAATATCATCACAGGTTGCTTTACAGCCAGTCGGAACTGAGAATCCCCTATAATAAGGCTCTTCCAAGATTCCAGCCAGTCGATACCTAACCATAACCTAGCTGTAACATAACTGTAACCTAATCGTAACCTGATGTTATTTTAACCGTAATGTAACCATTGCTTAATGATAACTTAACCTTTTACTTAAAAGTACGTAACATCCATAATCTAACCGTAACTTAAATATAACCTAACTATAATGTAACAGTAATTTAATCGTAACCTAATTATAACCTAATCGGGGGTGCAGACCGTACTTCTCTTCTTAATATATATCGTGCTGTTATTCGTTCTAAAATTGACTATGGCTGCCAGATCTACGGTTCTGCTTGCAATTTTGTTCTTAAAAAACTAGACACTGTGCACCATAGCGCACTCCGTGTTTGCTATGGTGCTTTTCGTACATCACCAGTTCTAAGCATGTATGTTGACTGTTATGAACCTTCATTACACTATACTCGGGAAAAACTTTCTTTGGAGTTGTTTTACCGTATCCTTTCACACCCTGGTCATACACTTCATACATTTCTTTTAAATACTGACAATGATATTCTTTATCAGCATCGACCTTCTTGCACCCCAGCTTTTGGTGTCAGAATGAGGAACCTGACCAACAACAGCCCTATGAGTAATATTGAGGTTAGCCCTTGTCCATTACATATATATCCTCCTTGGAACCCACCTGCTATCAGCACCCTCAATCCTTTTAAAGGTTATGATAGGAAGAATTTAGCCCCTTCTACATGTAAACAATTATTTGCTGCACATCGCGCTGATTTTAGTAATCACATGGACATTTACGCAGATGGTTCTAAGAATGGGAGTTTTGTTGGTTGCGGTGTTTTTTGTGATGGTGTTTCTCTAAGTTATCGGCTTCATTCTTCAACTTCTATTTTTACAGCCGAATTGATGGCAATAGAGAGAGTGATGTTACACATATCTCATCATCATGACACTTCTTTTATCATCTATACTGACTCAAATAGTTCTATTGACGCACTTAAATCTTTTTAAAAGCATGCTTATGTCTCTATTATCCTAGATCTTTATATTAAATTGATTAGACGTGGCTATAATATTTTATTTTGCTGGGTACCTGGGCACATGGGCATTCCTGGTAATGAGAAAGCAGATGAGGCGGCAAAACTTGCTAGTAATGCTTTATGCCATAATATTCCATTCTCAGACATTAAATTAGATATTAAACATTTTATTCATAATAAATGGCAAGAAGACTGGAATTTAGAATACAATAATAAGCTGCACCGTATTAAACCTACAATTATGACCTGGCCTCCGACTTATCCAAGGAAAACTGACGTTCTTTTGACTCGTCTGAGAATTGGACACTCAAGTATCACACATAAACATCTCTTGCTTCGGGAGGATGCCCCCATGTGTCCTAATTGTCATTTTAATATAATGACCATACATCATATTTTAAGTGACTGTCCTGGCCTCCGGCACTTGTACAGATTGTATTTTAATTCATCATCACCAATCTTGACAAACCTCATTGGGGAGACACCTCATGGGGCACTTTTTACCTTTTTAAAACATGCCAGACTCTATTCTGAAATATGATCTCTTCATTTGTACATAATTTTTTATGACTTGAACTCTTAACACTTTAATGACATCTGGATGGGATAGTACTTATATTTTAAATTTTACATTTGCCTGACTGTATCTGGATGGGATACTCCATCCAGACAGTCTTTTTTTGTCTTATTACTCGTTGTTTTGGCGCAGCATGTCCCTCAGGGGATTTTGTGCCACTAAAATCCATACAACCAACCAACCAACTATAACCTAATCGGAACATAACCGTAACCTAACCGTGTATAGGTCATATCTAATTACAATATAGCCTAATGTAGGCCGTACACTAAGGCAACTGAGCAATGTGCTGTATTATTTAGGAGAATAGAAAAATCAAAACATAGGAAAAAACTGTTTCAATATGCTTTAAACCTGTTTTTTCTCCAAAGTTAAGCAACATATTCGATGACTGGCATGAATGTGGGACCTGCTTAATTTTAACTTGATCGTAAATTAACTTTGACAAAACCATAACCTTACCATGGCCTAACTGTAATCTAACTTTAATAAAATTACCATCTAATCGTTACCTAACTACAACATAACTAATCAAATTGTAAGCTAAGTATAACGCAACAGTCCCCTATCCATATTCTATCAATAACTTAACCGTGCTTTAATGGCATCTTATCGATAACTTAACCGTAACCATACTGTAATATAACTGTAGTCTATCCGTACCTAATTATAACCGAATTTCAATGCAACTGTAAGCTATCCGTAATTTCCTCGCGATCTATCCGTAACCTAAATATAACCTAACCGTATCGTAAGTGGAACCTAACAGCAAGCTATCCGTAACCTAACTGTGACGTAACCGTAATCTAACTGTTACCTTATACTAATCCAATTGTAATTAATGTTAACCTAATTGTAACGTAATCGCAAGCTAACTGTAACGTAACTGCAACTTTATCATGACCTAATTGCAGGGTTGGGTTTCTGACGCCAGAAACTGGTTTTTGACATGACAAGTGTCAAAAACTGGTTTAAACCGTCAAAAACTGGCTTAAACCGTCAAAAACGTGTAATGCGCTTTAAACATTTTACGAACAAGAGAGAAACATTGAGTAATTTTTTATTTAAAATGAATTGTACTGTAATTTAATAGTTACAAAAAAATAAATTACTTTATTGCAATAAAACATCGTTTTTTACAATGTTCAAACAGAAGAAAATGATTTTGTACAGTTAATAATCTGGATCAGTTTTACCCCACAGCATCCTATAGCACTTAACCAATTTAGCACATTTATTTACACCCAAATGGTTTATGAGTTTAGAGTGTATGAAGCCAAAGTTACAAAATACTCTCTCAATTGGTGCTGAGCTAGCAGGGCTTGATAGCAGTAACATTGCTAGTTGAGCAAGTTTGGAGGCAGGCCAAATTTTCAGATTTATGACAATTTTTTTTTCTTTTTTTTCCGGAAATGATAATATACAATACTGTAAAAGTGAATTTTTAATATTACATCTAATACTGTATATCTGTGACAGATGTTCAATGTGAAATTTTACAGATCAGTGTAGTATTTGAGGTTTCTGATGAGGTTTTTGACAAGAGGTTTCAGCCATGACGGTTTAAACCACGGTTTTAACCGGATAAAACCGTACACTGTCAAAAACTTGCCAACCCTGCCTAATTGCAACCTAACTGTAATTTAAGTGTCACCTAACCATAATCTAACTGTAACCTAACAATTACCTAATCGCAACATAAGATTAACTAACTGCAATTGTAATCTACCTTGATAACTGTAACCTAACCGCAACTTAATAGTAACCTAAAGTGAGGTGTTTAACACTTCACTGCACGATTTTTCTTTTCTTTATGAAAAAAAAAATATTTTGATTACTTTAAGTTTAAGTAGTCACAAATGCAAGAAAAATAATAAAAAAATTCTGACTTCACATACATTTTTTAAATATGGATTTTTGTGGTATGTGCCATATGTGTCCCAAAGCACACAATGAGATGTTTAAATTTTTGCACAGAATGTGGCATGAAGCTCACAATACTTGTGTATAATAAATACAAAAAGTGTGTAATATGTATTTAAGAAATGAGAAGTCTTTAACCCTTTGAGGGGCAAGTATTTGCGTCACAAATATGATGAATTCACACCGGAAGATCGCAAGCTATAAGCATTTTAAATTTTTCGACCCTCACCATGGGGGGGGGGTCTCCTTTGACCCAAAATTAACACTGTCTCATAATAAATTACCAAACAAAATTTGGCCGCGCCATGAAAATTAGATCGCGAGTTATAAGCATTTTAAATTTTTCGACCCTCACCGTGGGGGGGGTCTTCTGTCACCAAAAGTAACACTTTCTCATAATAAATTACCAAACAAAATTTGGCCGCGCTACGAAAATTAGATCGCGAGTTATAAGCATTTTAAATTTTTCGACCCTCATCGTGGGGGGTCGCCTGTCACCAAAAATTAACACTGCCTCATAATAGATTTCCAAACAAAATTTGGCCGCGCTACGAAAATTAGATCGCGAGTTATAAGCATTTTAAATTTTTTTACCCTCACCGTGGGGGGGGGGGTCTCCTGTCACCAAACACTAACACGGTCTCATAATAAATTACCAAACAAGATTTGGCCGCGCTACAAAAATTTGATCGCGAGTTATAAGCATTTTAAATTTTTCGATCCTCACCATGGGGCGGATCTCCAATCACCAAAAGCTACATTATCCATCCTTGTTTTATCTTAAGACGATTCTTTTCCATACAGATTCTACAAATTTGGAAAAAAAATTATTATTTATATATTTTTTATTTATTTTATTTGTTTTTTTGTCTTTAATATAAATTCAAGTTTTTTTCTTTTTCTTTGATATTAATTCAAGTTACACTTTTTGAGCGTGATGACCGATAAAAAAACAATTTTTTTTTCTTTTATGGAATAAATGAGAAGTTAATATCGTTTAAAATATTTTTATTATCTTACAATACATGTAGGTTGATCAGGAATTTGTATCATTGAAGCTATAGGTTTATGGTAACTGAAATAAGAAACGTAAGTTTGAGACTTGATATCCTTTAAATATCTGAAAAATACCGCGTCAATGTCTGCCGAAGTCTACCGAAGGATACCTTGCCGAAGTCTGCCGAACTGAAACGACGTTAGCCGGAGTGTTAGGTTTTTTTCTCGTTACGGAACTTCTAGATTCGGTTGCCGCGCTCAAAGCCTGCGATAAAAGCTATGCAATAGCTTAAAAATGGTTTTCAGAACATCCTCCCCCCTCGACTTTACTCTTATGTCAGCCTCAAAATTGAAAATTGTTAAAGTTCCTTGCTGTATTTCTAACATACTTATAAAAATAATCTAATATTCATTCCACCTGAAACTGAGAAAATATTTTACACCATTGTCCTAACACAACACAAAGTTTTCAAAATTTGCAACATATTTTTTACCGTCACATTTGTCACTACAAACAATAAGAAATTGTATATTATATCTATAAATTACTACGCTGAGATTTACTTCTATACCCTAACACATACATAATACCAAAATTTTCCCAAAATCCCCCCCCCTCCCCCAGACAGATAAATCGTAAATATGCAATTCCATTTTAAAAATTCCATTACGTTTTAATAACATTATAAATCAATTCTTGCTAAAATATAATTAGTAACTTATAAATTTAGTTACATTCTTAGACTTAATTCGGTTTAACTTGGAATGAATTACAAGTAACTTTTATATCAATTTACAAAAAGGAGTTATAATGAACTCGTAATTAATTGCAATTTAATTTAAATACATTTCATAGAATTTAATTTAGATTTACTTGTATTAAATTACGTGAGTAAAAATTGTATTCTGTACAAACGTAATTTACATTTATTTGTAATACATTAGAATTTAATCTAAATTATATTTTTAAAGCTGTAATTAGAATTTCTAATAATCAATTACACTTTAAGCGCACAATACAATTAAAAGTATAATCGGAATTGTCTTGTAATCAAATACAGGTTACTTGGATTATATAATTAAAAATATAATCTGAATCATCTCGTAATTCATTTAAGGTTAATTTAATTATATAATTAAGAATGTATTCAGAATCGTATTGTAATCTAAATACAATTTAATCTAAATACAAATTAATCTAATTACATTTTAAATGATAAAAAGAGAATTGAATTGTAATTCAATTACGCGATAATCAAATTACGTATTTCAAAAGCGTATTTGAAATTACTTTGTAATTCTTCCCTGTTAATTAATTACACTGCGAGGAGATTATAATGTATTTTAATCTGTAATTTCATTACTTTGTAATTAGATTCTGCCCAACACTGGTTTGAAGCATTAGTTAGAAGCGTTGAAACTAAAAATTCCTCAGAACTTTTTTTCTGATAAAAATGATGTTTAAATGATACTTCTATCAATTGGAACAGAAAATACCATTATTTTCGTTTTGGTTACCTTTGAAGATGTAGATTTCAACCAATGTTTATCATGACAACGATTTCTTCTGGAATGCATTTTTCTTCATGATGGGGTTTTTTACCATTTCTCGCATTTAAAATGTTATAATTCAAGAACCGTTAAAGATAAACTCTTCAAATTCGAAACATGCATATTTCAATTACTTTACTTTCATTTTAATTCAACAAATTAAAAAAAAAATTACTTTTGAAAATATGATTTTTTTAGTTACATATCACTTTTCTTTTAAAGTTTTTACTTTAAATATTTTTAATTTTTAATTTTTATTTAAATTAACATTTTTAATGCGGAATTAAAATTAAAGTTTATATATTTCTGTATATTAAATGAAAAAAAAAACGTGAAAATCTACGAATGATATTTTGAGTTACAACGATTTTAAACTATCTTACTTTTTTAATAAATTTTAAATTTAAATTTTTTCAAAAAAAAGTGAGTCGTTTTATCGTGTGATTCGGTTTACAAATAATATAGCTAGCCATAGTAAAAAATTTAAAAAATTTAACTCAATGGATAAAAATTATTTTTAAAAAATTCCCGGAACCTCTTAAACGAGCTGTTGCAAACTATATACACTCCTCTTTCAGTTAAGAAGGTTTTACAAGGACAAGCTTACACTAGAGCAATTGGAGCTCATTTGTTACTGCAAACAGCTTTAGTAAAAATAGTATACAGGAAACTGAACCCAGAAATAAAGAACGGTAAGCTTTTAATAATGTCATGGGAGCTTTTGTGTTTTATCCTCATATATTAGACTCAATAAATTAAAAAAAAAAACTTCAAACAGTTGATGTTTATTTGAGCAATAAAGCGTTCAAAAGTAAATATATATTTCAGCATTTTGGATACAATACTTCAACATAGTCGCGTTAAAGAAAAAATGCATCGCAGTTGAACAACTAAGGCAGTTGGAATAGCAATCTAAACTATTTTCAGCAAATGATATCCCTTTCCATGCTTGTTACAATTTCCATCATGTCAAATTTGTCACCTCTATCTGTAGGACGTATTGAAATAATTGAGTTTGGTGGCAGAGAAAAATTTCAAAACATTTACTGAAAACTGCACTCATGAATAAGGAGGACAAACTAATTGGACAGACATAGGTATTGAAAAACTATAAATGCACAGTTTGAAAAGCGTTGATGATCTACCCAGGGGAAGAAGCTTTAGAGACATTGGTTTGAGAAAGTTGCGAGTAACTGTGACTTATGAATATTTGCAAAGGTTTTAGGACGTTTCATTTCCCAGTAGTCAGTATATGTTAAATTTCAAAAGTACACTTAAGCTACAGATGTTGGGGAAGATGCATAGTTTAAAAAAATCCATCATTCCCACTGAAAACAGATATCATGCCTATTGCTAATGGTGTGGTACGGTAATCAATACAATTATTAACTACTATGACGCTATAAACATTGGAAAACAAAAATGCCGGAAGTTATTGAGAAATTTATTTCTAATATAATGTTGTCACGGTCTATCTTATTATAAGAGCCAAACGTATTTTGACGTACACATCATTTACCGAATGGCAACATTTTGAAATTTGTAATGAAATTTCGGTTTTGCAATTTTTGCTACAACAAACTTCTAACAATCTCATATTTTCAATTTTTACACCGTCAAATAGGAAAAAATGCAGTTTTAAATGCAATTTGCTTGAAAACTGTATCTTAATTAATTTTTTGGATTTTTTTTTTCTTTTTCGTAGCTTTTACTATTATTTTTGTAATCGTGGCAACAGAAGTAATCCATTTCTCATAAAATAAAAAGAAGGAATAGAGAATCACATGCACGTGATTTCTCAAAAAAGAAGTAAATATTTAGTATTGCAGTTCTCAATTCATAATATGATGAAATGTTACTTTAGAACCCAGGTCGAAATTCATGCTGGTATTTGTTTGCTAGACAAGCATTACTTGCTATATCCCAGCAAGTAAAGTAGCACAAACTACCATTACATATTTGCTGGTTCTAGCAGTATTACCAGCATGTCATGGTGTGTTTTGGCCCACTTTACTGCTTGACCAGCATACATAATCCAGCATGTGTTGCTTGAATATGTAGATGGCCTAGCAGCAATAAAGACCATCACTTGCTAGTATTTTCTGCTAGTCTAGCACTATTTTTCTACCATCATTTGCTTTAAATTTTTACTTTTCTAGCATCAGTTGCTAGTTAAAAAAATGCAGGTGCTGCCATCTATTGACAACACCGGAAGCGTCTACGGATATTGGTGGAAGAAACTGCATCGGACTTTTTCACCCCTGAGGGTTGAACTGACTACCTGTGGTTTACGAGACGCGCGCGCTACTTACCTTGCCAGCAGGGACCTGTCAATAGACGCCTGTAACTGCTAGTGACTGTTGACGAAGCTAATTCTACTATGCGCTATTATTTTTACAAGGTTAAGAGTGAATTTATCGATGCAACTATTTCCTCAAATTTTCAATGAATAAATTTAATTTATTTCTAGTTTTTTTTTAAACAATTAATGGGTAATTAGAATATTATTACATTAATATAAATCAAGAAATAAATACTTATGAAATGTATTTTTGATAGAATAAATGTCAGGTAAATACTGTTTAAGATGGGGGATTTAAAAACTATAATGCATATTGGAAAGAGAGGAGGAATCATTTATACATATTTTTAAATCGATTGTTATAAACATAATTCTTAAATGAAAAATTGCTCCATGATTATTGAATTTTATATGACTAAATTTTGTTTTTTACCGATTTTGAAAAACACATTTATTATTTTTTAATAACTTAAGTTAATTAACACTAGCAAAATTGAAAGCTAAGAATTTTCGGGTGTACGAAGGAAGTTTTGAATTTACGATGTATTAGCCCGAGGAGAAGATCTAAAGCATCTTGATTTTGAAATTTTAAAAACACATTCCCCTTATTTTAATAAACACATAAAATTTTACTTTTGAAGTAACTTATAGGAACTAAATACTATGAGAAAGTGACGGTGATTTTCTTCCATTTCATGAAGAGGGGGGGGGGGGTCTATAAAAATCAATTGTTACCCTTAGCAAAAAAAGGCATAGAATTACCATAAAAAAAAACACCATAAGTGCAATCATATGGATTTTTGCCTATGGTAAAAGTGATTCTATGGAAAACCATATAATCGTTAAGTGTATGGAAATTCTTATGAAAAACCATATAAACGTTAAGTGTATGGTAATTCTTTATGGTACTATATATTAAAAAATAACAACGATATCAACTTTGGTGGCGCCATCTTTTAGGAATACGGGGAACTAAGCTTACTAATGCACTTCGACCTTGGGAAGCAGTGGGATTTGATCCACGGACGGTAGGGGTGGGAGACGAGCGTCCTAACCATTCGGCCATGCGGGGTGATGAGCTGTGCTTATAAAACGTTATATGAATAAAGCGTTTCAGTAAATCATCATTATTTGTCGTTCTAAATTAATAGTTGACAGAAGAAGGTAGTTTTAAAGGGTTTTTTTTATAAATTGTTTTATAGACATGTATTTATAAGTTAATTTATTATTTTATTGAATGGAGTAAATATCTTAGCAAATATTATTTAGTTATAAAATCCAATTAATTAAATGAAACACTATTTTCTGTTTATTAAAATTAATTAAAAAAATAGAAAGTCGATAAGAAATAATATTTAATAAGAATAAGAAATCATTTGATAACTTAGTATATAATCTATTTTTAATGATTATATTAATGTATTATATTAATTCCTTACTTACGAGCATTTTTTAATTTTAAAGTAAAAAAATATATATATTACTATTTTTAAGATAATTTTTACGGAAATTTTGAATCTTTCTTTTAAATTTAAATGCCAAAAAGATTAATAGACATATTCAATATTTTTATACGTTGTAAAATGATTTTTAATCTTTTCAATAATTATTAACGTTTAAATAAAATAAAATAAAAACTTTGTTGTTGCATATAAAATGAATATAAATTATTATAAAAACCAAAACTAAAAAATAGTACTATTGGCTGACTATTGTCTCTTCGAATTATAAAAGAAAACATGATTTAAACATCGTTATATGCTTAAGAAAAAAAAAAAAAGAAATTTTTAATGCAGTTTTTTTTTTAAGAATGTGTTTGTATTTACAGAAGTTTGTAATTTTGAAGTTTGTAATTACAAACTTCTTTAATCGCTGTTAGAATTTTATAGAAAATATGTCATCAAATATATATTTTTGTTAAATCATTTTATTTCTCCCATAGGATTTTTTTTATTTATAACGCATAGACTCTGCTCACATATATGAAATACATAAGAACAAAATAATAACACTATTATTTCATATATTATCATAATTTGAGGTCGATAAAAATATCTGTAGATTTTTTTATATTTTTATAGATCGTAAAATAATTTTTAATATTTTTAATAATTTTTAACTTTTAAATAAAATAAAAATCCTTGTGGTTCCATATAAAATGACTTTAAAATTATCAAATAACGTGAATTAATTATAAACCGTTTTTTTTTTTTTTTTTTTTTTTGTATTATTAAGTTTATTAATATTTAATTAATATATTATAATATATTATATTATTATATATGTATTAATATTATATATTATAATATATATGTATTAATATTTTGTTGTTATTATTTTCAAAAGATATTTCAAAAATTCTTTTGGTGATTCAAATATTTGTAGGTCCTTTTTAAAATAAATTCAAAAAGATTTTCTTTAAATAATTATAGGCTATTTTTGACAATTTGTTTATTTTGAGGAGGTCCGGAACACATTAAAAAATCTTTTATTGAACTAAAATTTCGCAATTTTTTGTGATATTAAACATACCATTTTAAAACAAAATCCCATAATAAAACTTCTCTATATTTTTTTAATTTAAAATTTATTAAAAAAGTGGAGGGAAATTAAAAATTATTGCAACTCAATGTAATAATTGTAGAATTTTAGTTTTTTAGAAATTAAATAAACAGGAACCCCTAGATTTTAATTTTGATTCAGCTTTTTCAAAAATATTAATAAAAAATTTATTTAAAGTAAAAGTTTGAAAAAAAAAATACTTTCAAAAATAAATATTTTTTTCAAATTTGCTGAATCAAATTTAAAGTAAAGCAATTAAAAAAAAAGGCATGTTCTAATTTTAAAGCATTTATGTTTAACGGTAATTGAGTTATAACAATTTAAATGTGAGAAATTGTGAAAACCCATCATGAAGAAAAACGCATACAAGAAGTCTTATCCATGACAATCCATGCTTAAAAGCTAGATGCTGAAAACGAAAAAAACAAACAAACATAATATTTCCTTTTCTAAATGTGATTTAAAAAAATGTCGTTATAAGCATAAAAAATCAGATAAATTTTTAATGCAGTATTTTTTATGTGTGTCCCTGACTCCTTTAATCGCTGTTAGAATTTTATAGGAAATATGTCAATTATATATTTTTATTGAATAATTTATTTTTCTTAAGATTTTTTTTTATTTTTAACGCATTTACACACTCATATATATGAATTATATAAGAATAAAATAGTATGTTATTTTATGTTATATTAATTTGAGATCAAGGGATTTTCATTAGACTGGTTATAAGTTAACACAAGCTGTTCCTAAATAGATTTTGGTTTAAACTATCTAACCAGTGGCGTTGCTATGATTCTATTTTTTAGAAGTGCATAAGACATACATAAAGATAGTAGAAAGTTTTGAGATGACCACAACCGAGTAATTTTATATTATAGTTACACAAAATCTAATATATTATAAACTTTCAAAAGGCATTAAGATTTTACCATACACCATGCTTTGAAATACTATACAATTTATGGTGCAAACAATTATGTATTATTTTACTATACATCATGCTATGGAACACCATTGAATGTATGGTAAATTTCATTTCCCTATAGTTTTACCATACACCTAATTATGGAATACCATATCATGTATGGTGTATACCATTATCCTATAACTTTACCATACATATTTCTCTGGTTACCATAGAATGTATGGCATATATCATTATCCTATAACTTTACCATAGACATTGCTCTGCAATACCATAGAGCGATGAATGTTTACCATATGAATACAATATGTTTACATATAATGACATAATTTTTTTATAATTTTCCATATAAAACCATGTGTTTCCATAAAAAATCCTATGCCATTTTTTGCTAAGGGTATTATTTTTTGTTAAGTTTGTGTGTTAAAGCATTATCTCAACGAGTTCAAAAGGCAGTGTTTTATTCACATGGTGATGTATAGCTATTCTTCTCCTTACCCAGCATTTTAAATTTAGTAAAAAAAAAAAAAAAAAAAAAAAAAAAAAAAAAGAATTTTTTTCATCTTATTCTTAAAGAAATAATAAATTTATAATTTTCATGTAATTAAAATAATTCAACACTAAGAAAAATATAAGTTAAAAGATCAGTTAAAATGCCAGTTAATTTTCCGCTAGAAGAGGAGAAGACTTTCTATTATAAATCCGCTATGAAAATAAATTCTTTGTTCTGTTTTTCTTCTTCTTCTTCTTCTTCTTTTTTTTTTTTTTTTTTTTTGTTTATAAGTTAAAAATTAATCTCAAATCGGTGGTTAAAGGTAATCATGAATTTAAGTGGTGATAACAATCCTTCTCCAGTATTTTTAATTTTGATAAACGAATATGCACAAATATTATGCAAACAATGTGACCAGTTTCTGAAACATAAAACATGCTTTGATATGAAAGCTTAAAAAATTCAGATAGTTTTCAGAAAAAAATATGCTTTTGCAATATTATAAATTATTTACTCTTTATGAATTTATTGTATACAACCTCCCATTTTTGCAAAATTGTGCAGCTTATAAAGTTAGATTCTGTTATTCTAGCAGAAATTCATAACCAACAAATAATTTTTTGCTGCTATTCTTGTTTAGTGAATTAGAATATTTTATTGGCACATGGTGCGTCATGCTGTTTTCCTAGCATGTCATTGTAGCAAGAATCAAAAAGCATGTAATGCTAAAGCATATAATATTCCTACCTCTCCATGCTTTGGAAGAAGGTTAAAAAGAAAACAAGCATAAAAAGCTTATACATAGCGTGTCATGCTATTTCTCCCTAAACTGGCTACATAGCATATTATGCTGGTAAGATAAAAATCATATTATAGCATGTTAAAGTACCTAACTGTGCATGCTTGGAAATAGCTTAAATAACAAATAAACAAAAGATACTTGTACATAGCTTGTCATGCTATTTCTCCCAAAACTTGCTGGAAAGCATAAAATAGTATATTATAGCATATTAAGGTACCTAACTCTGCTTGCTTTGGAAATAGCTTAAATAGCACATAAGTAAAAGATGCTTGTACATAGCTTGTTATGCTATTTCTCCCTAAACTTGCTGCATAGCATATTATGCTGGAAAGCAT
This sequence comes from Maratus speculifer, assembly GCA_964019185.1. Lineage (NCBI taxonomy): Eukaryota > Metazoa > Arthropoda > Arachnida > Araneae > Salticidae > Maratus > Maratus speculifer. The sequence continues at coordinate 3,322,768 of OZ025294.1, read as the reverse complement.
AAAATAGCATAAAATAGCATGTTAAGGTACCTACCTCTGCATGCTTTGGAAAAAGCTTAATCAGCAAATAAGCATAAGATGCTTGTACATAGCTTGCCATGCTATTGCTGTGTAAGCTAGCCATATAGCATGTGATGCTGGCTAGCAATTTAAAGCAAATAATAGCAGAGATATCTAGCAGACAAAGCAAAATATAGCAATAACTAGCATATTTTTGTTGCTGGTACTAGCATGAATTTTGACCTGGGAATACTTAAATATAAGCAGATCATTTCCATTTAAATAAAAAATGAATGGTTGATGTCAAACAATTCGGTCCCTGTTCCATGTGATTACTTTGTTTGGGCTGAATGAGAGCATTTAAATTTGATCAATAACGGTTATCATATTACAAAATTATTTCACGGCCATTTATAGCAACTCCATCTATCCTTTTCCTCCATGTCTATTTCTATTAAAAATAAGTGGGACAAAAGAAGATTACTGCATCTTTTTGTTGCTATTTCCACATAAAAAGTGTAAAAAATTGAAAATAAAATACGTGCTACGTCATGAATATCGTTTGTTATACAACTTAGTGAATTTTTGTTGCAATTCCTATTTCCTTATCAATTAAATGACTTTTAATTTATTACAAACTTACTTTACATTCGATACAACACTTGCTCTTAACAAAAATGAATTTTAAAGATTAGTTGTGTGTCATTTTTCACCGCTTTTACGTATTCCTTATCGAATATCTGAAAGAATGCAAATTTATTAATGCATGTATCAAATCATTTTCCGAAATTTAAAGAAAAAAATGAATGATTTCAGACAAAACATTTAGTTATTATAAACAGTTAAATAAATGTATAAGAATCATTAGCTACCCGTTTGTCTCTTCAATGACATTATTACATTTTGCTGGGTTTGTGCATTATTACACAATAATAATGTCATACGTATAGTTTTCTAAATATGTTTAAAAACGGATCGTAAAACAGGAATGCTTGAACGGATGCAAATGACGTTATTTTATTAAGAAAAATCGTGTATTTTAATACTCAAAACTGAAATATGTTTTGTAGAATGACGTCATTTTGACCCTAGCTTCTTTGAAATACTTCATGGTTCATGTATAAAAATACTTTAGTTTCGAAAATAATGTAATCTAAATCACTCACGAATAAAAAGCGTGTGTATAGTGTCCTTATAGAGAAGCCTTGATATACTGTGTGCATGATGTGATCAGAAGTCTTTGTCCAAAAAATAGCAATTTATAGTACAGAACTTGATGATTGTCGATTGAATAAATTAACTGCTTGAGTTAGACAAGCAAAAAAATTAAAGATTTCGACAATAATTTGACTATACAAATGACTTGACTATACAAATCACCATTTTACCGTATGTGACGTCACAGGAATATTATCTATTAAATTTTTTGCATGTAGATTATTTCAGAAAGTTTCATTTACACTTAAAAGAGTATAAATATTTTAGTACTTGTTTACAGCTAATAACAATCGAGATTTCAAGGCTTAAATTAAAACGATATTAAAATGATCAAATTTAATATTATATTTTATTGTTTACATATACAATTAAAGTTAAATTTTAATAATTCCTACAACTCAGTTTTATAGAAAAACATTTTTTTTTAAATTCTAGGTTAAATATTTTTTGTCTAAGAGTTAGACTTGTCAATATAAGGTGTATTTTTTATTATAATTACGTTTCTAGGTTTATTATACATCAATTCTTAATCAATTCAGTTCATTCTTAAACATTTTGTTTAATCGAAATTAGACGGGTTCTACCTTATTCTATTAATTGTCAGAACGATATAATTCCATTTAACTCTCTGACAATCATTTAAGGTATTTTTATTTTAAAACAACATGATGAAGTTTTGAAAAAATATTTAAAACTAGCCGAACCGCTCGGCGTTACCCGGGTCCCTAATAATAATATTAAACGAACTTGAAATTTATATGATTTTATGTATCTCGCAATAAATGAAAATACATTGTGTGAAATACGTGGCCGCTGACTGCGTGAAAATAACAAACTAATATTTAGTTGTAAAAATAGTCAAAAAGAGTGCAATGGGAAACGCGGGAGAGAACATGTGTCAAACGATTACGCGATCTTTCGTTTTAAAGTAATGATATTTATCCGTAAAAATAGCTGTTAAGACACGTAACTAATTAATTTTTTCACATAGAAATCCCAAGTGAAATATTCTGAATTTCAAACTAATTGTATAACTTTTAAAACGACTATAGCTTGAATGAAATCGACACTCGATGATTAGCTAAAAGGTTTGTATATACTATTATAATTCCAGAGCTATTGTACAAAAAAGTGTAAATTTTTAATCAAAGCATGCGTAATATTCACTGTATGGACAAAATGCTAACCGTAACGTAATTGTACCGTAACCATAACCTGTTTATTATCTAACTGCAACTTAATCGTAACCTAACCATAACTTGGGTATAACATAAATGTAACCTAGCCGTCACCTTATCTTAACATATACGTAATCTAACCATAACATAACTGCAATTAGACCTTAACCTAACTGTAACTTAATCATTATCTAGCTGTAACGCTGTAACGTAACCAAAAAAATATAACTTAAGACTAACCGTAACGTAATTGCAACCTTATCTCAGTCTAACTGTTATCTAATCGTAACCAAATTCTAACTTAACACTAATTTTAAACTAAATATCCTATCGAGATGAAAGTATTTTAGTTTTACTTTACATCTCCACGGAGCGCATTATGTTTCGTTGAACATCCGACACGGATCACGACCACCTGCGGCCGGCTATAGAAGACATTCTATGCACGTTTTGCTGAATATTTCAGTTTATCTTTCCACATACTGAAGTATTGTCTGTTTTAATCCTTTTTTCTTTTTTTTTTCTTTTCGGGTTAGATTGGATTATGTGTTAATAAGTCTAAACATTATTGTTGTAACCAAATTTTCAATTATTCTTATAGTGACTATTTCTGATATTTAATTCATTTTGTTATTTCATAATTTATTATGGTGTATGTCGTCTGTCGATTCGAACAATTGTACGTCAAACAGTAATTTTATTTTCGTTTTAAAAACAAATTAAAGTCATAATAAAATTTTAAATTCAATAGAATATATTTAAATTTAATCAGTGATTAAAAAATACTCCTTGAAAAGCTTCGTATGTAAAATTACTGTAATACAGCTAACCACACATACATCCTAATATACAAAGTTCCAATAATTTGACGTACAACAGCTATGATTAAAAATCTTCATTTAAACTGACAGTTTGTCGGTCTATATATTTTAAGTTTTCGGAGAAGACAGTCATTTTTGAAATGTTAAAGACTACAATTGGTTTCATTAACTCTGTCCCAGCTTTTTTAGTGCGAATGTTTTAAACAACCAACGAACCGTAAGAAAGTGAAGGGAAAACAGAAAAAGGCAATTTTTTAATGAGAGTGAGTGCTAGATTCTAATTAATTACTCAGTTAATAATTAGAATTTTAAAATTTTGAATATCAGGTACATCAGGACAGGCTTTGGGCTACTCTAAAAAAATTTGAGCCTTGTACGTGCTGTAGATTTCGCTAGCCATTGCAGACACACACACATACAGACAGAGCGTTTTATTCTTTTATTAGTCTAGATTTAAGTTAGTTTTTTTTCCCACTAGTCTTATTTGAAGAAAGAAATATGCACAAAACAAAGGATGCACTTCTACAGAAAGTTTATGAAAACATTGCAACCGACTATTATTTTTAAAAACTATGATACTCTAATGGATGGTAATTTTCACCTTCTGGAAAATCCCATGCCAAGATATTCCATTTTTAATTTAATTTGTGGTGGTTGTGGAATCGTTGTGAAGTTTTTACACTTATGCACAGTTCAAAAAGAAAACTAAATAAACAAGGTGATGTATTAGAACAAGTTGTAAATACTGTAACTAACAAACGTCATGAAAAACGGATCATTAAGCATTAATTAACAGTTCGAATATACTAAAAACCTATTATGAAATAACATCTGGCATTTTGCGTAATTTACAGTGGGGTATTTTCCTTAGTACGCAGAGAATAAATATTTTAAAATTACCCTTAGGAAAACTTACAAATTTTCAGTGTCGACTGAAAAAAAAGAACAAATGACTACAAAAAGACAATAAAAAAAATCTCAAATACCATGAATAAAGTAATTATGTATTTTAACAAATACAATGTACACCTAACATAAAATAATCTCAGATTTACTGGATAAAGGTTTTGAATTATTAATTTGTCGCTATCTCAAACCATATGTACCCTACACATCTTTTTTTTTTTTATTAATCATGTAAAATGTATTGCTTTATACTTATCACGTATTTTTTAAATTCAGTTATTAATATAATAATGTTTTATATGAATTATGTGTAAAATACCAACACTTCATAATTTTAAATTTAACTTCTGTAATGTAACTATGATATATAATAATTAAAAAATAATTTTATGATGCATTTTGTAAAATGTCCTTTAAATTTATAGTTTTCTTCGAAAATAACAATTTATTATTTTATATTTTATTTGGCATAATTGAATAATTTAACAAGATTTAAAGCTAACTTTTTTATAAGAAATGAAAAAATTATATACATAAAAAAGAGGAACATAATTGAATTCTAGCAAAATATGGTTAAAAAACTTAATCATTAATTCTTAAGAATATCTATTTTTTATTAGTTAACAACAGGCGAATATTTTACACATAACAGTTAAAAGACAATATTGCTTTAATTTCATTTGCATATGAAAGATGCATTGTTTAAGTAATGAAATGCATCTTTAAAATAATTCTCTCATGAAATTAAGTCAAAAACATTTAACTATATAATTAAATTTTAGCATTTAGAAAAAAACGTAAATGAAATTTTTCTTCTGGAAAATTGTCTAATCCCACATGTTAAAAAATGGTCTGTAATCAAATAAAACTTCTTTATGATTCTATTTCATTGTTAAAATTGTAGTTATTTTGATTAAGTTAATTAGATTTTAACTTAAAGCGATACTGTAATTGATTTCATAATAAAGTTGCAATGATTAATACACACTATTGTTCCAATTATTAAAATTTAATAAGATTTAGCAATTCTATTACTTAAAATAAATTTATTGCTCTAACTGTTATATTACAGAAAAGAGATGTACTCATTAGTTTTAACGATTTCTTTACAGCAATCACTAAAGTCTCTATTAGAACAAAAGTAAGCTCGAAATCGACATGTTTTTGCAGCTTTATACAGTGTTCCGACTAAATTCCATTGTCACATTAATAACTTCTGAATATCTAAAGTAATAGTCATAAAAGTAGATATAGTAATGTAGAATGCGCTACTGAATGATACAGCTTATTGCGCCACATGGTGGAAAACTGCTACGTTAACATTATTATCAAAAACTAAAATGCAAAAAAAAATCCTTCAAAATGTTGTAGAGCTTCATCAATTTAGTATTAAAAGACACTTTGTGTACATTAGTGCAAAGAATAGAACGGTAAAAATGCGCAATTTTTTAAAACCACAAAAACCACAAAAAATGTGTGTTTTAACCGTTTTATTCTTTAAATTCATATCTTCAAGGTAACTTTTTGCATAAAATCGATGGTGCTCTACAGCCTTGTAAATCATTTTTTTGTCCCTCTCTCTTATCGTTTTCGAGACAAGAATGCTAACTCCACAATTCCTCAGCATGTGTCGCAGTAAGAGGTCTCATTCAGTAGCGCATGACTGCTTTAATTTTATACTCCACTTTTATAACTGTAGCTCTTGTCGTTCAGAAATTATTGGGGGATAAAAACCAGGGGCGCCATTTCATGGTTTTCTGGGGGGGGGGAAGTTTTATACTTAAGGCGGGGTCATAGATAAGAGTGGGGTTTGGCAGGGAAGAGGGGAGCCTATACTATATTCCATCAGAAAGAGAAAGAATGAAAATTTCCGTTTTAAGCAGGTTTTTGTCTTAGCAGGTATAATTTTAAGATAGTTACTAACATTTTTTCGTTTAAGGCAGGATTCCGTCGTAGACAGATTTCCTTTTTATGAGAATTTTCAAAGGCTATTAAAAACAACCATTCTATGGCAGGCATGATGAGGCTGGAGGGAAGGTTTTCTTTAAGAGGAATGGCATGAAATACTATGCACCTGTTAACTTTTCTCAGAAGCATGAGATTCTTCCAGAAATATTTTTAACAGCTTTCCAACGTGAAACGTGAACCCAATTCACATGAAAAGTGAATTGGGCTTGTCGACCTGTCTGGCCATGCTCTAACTCACATAGATATACTTGGATTAACGCGTAATTGTTATATGTTATTGATGCTCACAATGGAATATTCGGTATTTAAAAGGAAGTGTATAAGTTCATTTAAAGGGACACTCAAAAGTATCCCGTTACATTATGGTCTATGCGAAAAACTCATTTGCGGTCCATTTTAATATAGTTACTGTATTTTAAACATAATGAAATTTATATAAATTATTGAGGTGTACTAAAAATTCATTAGTATATGCAATTTTACGTTTAGCACTAACAGTTCGTGTCCAGGTGAACTCAAAAGTATCCTGTTATATTATAGTCCACATAGAAGGAATATTTATGATGTATTTTAATAATGTTACTCTATTACAAACATAATGAAATGGATAAAAAATTCTGAGGTGAGCTAATTAGAGATGATTTTGGGCTCATTTTTCAAAGCCTGGGCTAGCCCCAAACCGACTATTTTAAATCCGACCTTTTGTACCACCAGAACCCAAGCCCAATATCGAAAGTATAGACGGAAAAAATGTTTATAAAAATGCATAATATTTAAAAGTTGTTTTAAATGTAATATATCTCATTTTGTAACAACTATTATTCTCTAGCACAGTACATAATTAATTTTATGAAATTTACATTAACTGTTATCGAAAAAGACGTTTAGTATCAAATAATAATATACTTCCCCCCCCCCAAAAAAAAAATATATATATATATGTATATTATCTTTTCCCTAAATTTTATGAGTTAAATTTGCAGAAATTATGATTTATATTACGAAGAATCGAACAACGTTTTCTATTTTCTATAAAACGTGTGTGTACATCTTTCGTAATTCCGTGGCTTTGAAAATTATTTTAAATTAAAAATTTGACACCGTTACCGGAAACATCCGGTGTTTTTACAGAAAAAGAGGAAACGCTACTTGATTGCTTTCAATCGGGAATAGCAACGCAGGCGGCTTTTATGTACTTACGTATGAAAGTGAATGAGTGAATATGAAGTGCATAGCCACAGAATGGGCAGATTTCAAGAAGAAGCATGGATAAAATAGCTAACATTATTTTTATTTAAAGAGCGGTTACACTCGCAGGCAAAAGAAGACTAAAAATTTGCAAAACTTAAGCTAATGCTGGTAGACGTAAAAGAAATATTTGTTTTACATTAGATTTGTAAAAAAGTAATAATAAATTGACATTTCAATTAAACAAAGTCCTAATGGCACCATATTCTGATTGCCGCCAACGTCAACAGGTCGTTACTTGCGATCAACTACAAATCTCAAATTTTCTTTCAAAATAATGTTTGATTATATGTTTTATTGTAATGTTTGATATATCCTCTGTTATTTTTCTACTATATTACTGTCTCTGATGTACATTAGTATTCTTTAATGTTTGGAGTAAATCATCAAACGAGTGGTGCTGTTATGTGGCATTGTGCAAGATTTTCAAACTACCTTTATCTCAAAAACTACTTTACAAATTTTCAACAAATTTCAGATTCAGTTATTCCCTTATATAAATAAGTATTCTTTAATTTTTGGAGTAAATAGCTAAACAGATGGCGCTTCTATCTAGACTTTTTTTTTACTATTTCTGGAACAATTCTATCTCAGATACTAAAGCACGGATTTTCATTAAACTTCAGATTTCGTCAGTACTTGACATAAATTGTTACTTATTAAATTTTTCTGTAAATAACCTAAGCGGAAAGGCTACTATACTTGGTTTTTCTCAATATATTAACATGTAGATAGAAGAAAGTTTGGGTTCGCCACATCCTACTCCTTCCTAGTTTTTTAATGTTTTTTGCGTTTAATAAATTGTATTGTTATGTAAGAATTACACTTGATAGCGTCGAAGATCTATTTCTTTCAATGTAAATTTTTGCTGTCATCAAAAATATTTTATTCATTTAATATTAAAAAAGGTATCGCAAAAAATTCGTATGAAGACAACGTCGAGAAGATGATGGGTACGACATATGGTATCGTTTTTTTTTTTTTTTTTTTTTTTTTTTTTTTTTCTCGCTTACTCATATATCTAAATATCTTAAAGTTAAATTTTTTTTAATTCATCCGTTTAAAAAAAAAAAATGTATATTCAACTTTAATTTCTTTGAAAATTGCAAATTTTTTTTTCAAAATATATCTTACCAAATTAATTGTTCTTGGTAAATTAATAAAACGCAACGAATGAAGTAATAGTAGAATTATTACAAATGGAAATTGATTATCCATACTCTATTATCCTTTTTAATGGATTAATTTCCATCAACTACACACTTTCCAAACGTTGCTATCCTGGTTATAATGTCCTTTAAAATAAATGTAAATATCGTTAAAGATTATTTTAAACACTTTCGTTTAAATTAATGTATATCTATATTTATTATGCAATTTTTATGTGATGTTGATTGCGGTAGATTAACAAAAATATACCCCGCTGTGATGCTAAACTAAAATTTGAAACAAAAACAAACATTTGTTTAACTAGCACATAAATACGTCTGCTTTTCAAATCAAAAAAAGAAAAATTGAGAAAAAAGGAATAAAGGGACGAAAGCCATTTTTAAAAAAACGCATCGTTTTTGTATGTTCTATATTTATTGGTTTTTAAAGGCTTTTTTTGATTACTCTCAGGATAATTTTATCCTTCAGAACATAAAAAAGGAATAAAAAGAGCTTTATTCAATCGATTAAGGCTTTAAAGAAATATCCAATATGTCAACGAAGATTTCTATATATAAAGAAATAAAGAAAAAGTGCATAAAAATATTAACATATTTACTGGATTCTATATTACGAAAAAAGGGATTTTTAGACACTTTAACGTTATATTTGTACACGAGAATTATTCTGAAACTATGCCCAATTTCGTATAAAAAGTAAACCATATCATATATTTTTAAATACATATGTACATATACACTGGTGTGCAAAATTTAAGGACGAATCACAAAATGCTAATTTTCAAGGGATTTGTAAGCGATAATTTTCACGCGAATTTTCAAAAGGAAGTAATATAATTCGAATAATTATTATTCCTGCATAACAGCTAGTCCATACAACATCTCAATCAGGTCACACATGGCCACAAGTGTCACAGTCACTACGGCGAAACAAAAAATAGAATATTCCATACGTCTCTTTTATGAGTCTCAAATAACTACTACATTTCACTCCACTGACAGATCTTTGCTATGCTGCTTTGTGGCTAGTCACCAGGTGACTTTACAATGTCGTTTCATTGAGACTCTGGTATGACCTCTCATCTAAAGACTCAATTTCAAAGTCATTATGAACGTTGCATTATGATAAATTACCAAATAATGTCCGATTAAAGTCTCATGGTGACTTTTCATCACTTTTCACAGTGATTACTTCACAGTGGGGGTCTTTTACGCCATTCTATAAAGTTTTGTCACAGAAAGTCACCATGTGACTTTAATGTGATATTTTTTGGTGATTTATCATAATGCAACATTCACAATGACTTTGAAATTGAGTCTCCAAATGACAGTCACATGAAAGTCTCAATAATAAGACATTGTAAAGTCATCTATTGACTCGACAGAAAGCAGCAGTCGCAGTGACCTGTCAGTGGAGTCACATATATTAGTCATTTGAAACTCATAAAAGAGACGTATGGAATTTCCTATTTTTTGTTTCGCTTTAGTGACTGTGACTCTTGTGACCAGGTGTGACCTGAATGAGATGTTATATGGACTAGCTGTTATGCAGGGATAGTGATTATTCGAATTATATTACTTCCTTTTGAATATTCACGTGAAAATTATCGCTTGAAAATCCCCTGGAAATTGGTATTCTGGGACTCGTCCTTAAATTTTGCATCCCCCATCAGTGTATATATATATATATATATATATATATATGTGTGTATGTATATATAACCATTCCTTGTAAAATAATATCTATCAACAAAAAATGAAAAAATGAATTAAAAGAAATATTTGGAATTTGCAGAACCGTAGTAGATTCGTGAGACCCCAAACACTGTAGAACTACAAATAAAGTGTGTGGTTTCATCTTCACATGAGCTATGAAAAGCAAAATAATACAAATTTGGCGTTACCAGCACACATAATATTAAAATAAAGTGAATGAAAACATTATAACAAAATCGCATACACATATATATATATTTATATATATATATAGATAGATAGATATATGTAAAACGTCGGAGTGATCATAAAAAAAAAATCTAGTGAAACGATGGAAGGGAAGGTTTATTGCATAAAATAGCTGGCTTATTTAGATTTTTATTCTCAGTTAAAGAATAAATGAACTCCATTTATGTCATGGCTTGAAGTCTAAGGCCGATGGAAACGAAACACACTGGTTAATTTCTCCTATAGAGTGAAAGATATACGTGGCATCAATCTTTAACACTGTCCAATTTCACTCAGCTATTCCTCACATCATTCCAATCTCCATCATTACGCCTCTCACAAAACAGCAAACATCAACTTAATTAACTTACTGAGAATAAATACAAAAAGGTTCTTTATGTAACCACTTCTGTCAACAATACATGGAAATCGACAAAAAGCTGTCTTCCAACTCTGTGTTACATTAAATTTAAAAGGCAAATAAAGAATATTTCCTTGTCATAACGCATCTTAAAACACATCACGACTAAAAGAACATTCAATAAAAAAAACTGATACTTGGCGGGGACTAGTTTAGCAGTTAAACGGTCAGTCAATTCTGATCTTTTCCCGCTCGTTTTGGAGTTTTAATCGTACCTCCTAGAATACTTCCCGGGCTCAGGCTGATGCAAGCATGTAACTTAAGCATATTAAGTCCAATCAATGGACTCAGAAGGTCTGGATACGACATTTTCAACCACTTAATTGGTTAGTAGGAGGAGTTTCATGTTCGGATTCTTTCCCAAATGGCGGTAGCTTGCAAAATTAAACAGGGCTAAAAAGTCCTAACTACGCATTATGGAATTTCCCAAACGATATTTTAATAAAATAAAAATAAGTAAAGCTTTTGACAAATGTTTTTTATTCTAAAAAGGAGAAATGTACTAACAGAATAAATTGAATATTTCGACATAAGAGATTGACATTTAAGTAACGCAATTTTGTTGTATTTTGGGAAATAAACAATATATTACGCTGAATTAAGGGAAAAGGGGAACTTTAGCCGATAATTAAATATTAGTAGATTATTGAAATATAAATAAAAGTATATTCTTATAAGAATTTAGAGCGAAATTGAAAAGAGAAAATGGCGATTTTTTTTAATATTTGTTTATATACATATAATTCCTTAAATGTTTCTTTATTTTTCTACATAGTTTCAACATTGTTTGTTTAAACATTTGTCACAATATTCTACAAGATGCTGTATGCATAAGTCGAATTTGTCTGTCTTCTGTAATAATAAGTCTTTTTACTGATTTTTTCACCTCGTAATCTGTGTTTAAGCGCTTGCGGCTAAGAAATTCTTTCAGGCAGCGGAACAAATCTGGATTGTATAAAAAGTGCTCAATCTGTTCCCAACCAAAGATCTTATAAAGTTTCGATTGTTAATGGCAGAAAAGGTCTGGCATTTCATGCAGCAAAAAAACTACAGACTTCAGATGGCCACGTTTCTTATTCTGTGTTGAACGTATATGTTTAGTCAAGGTTACGTATTGTCCTTGCTGTTAAAAACCGTATCACTAACTGTATTACAGAGTCCAGGGACTGATTAATTGTTTTACACATTTTCAATTAACGCTGTTAACAGCACACTGTAATGATAATATCGATGAAAAAGACGTTATTTGACGAGCAATGTATGTCGGGAGATGTTTTGCAAGCATGTTTCAATGTTCACAAGACATTTGGTCAGCTACGGGGAATCGGAGATTAATTTCGGAATAATCCTCGTATTTAACTTCTCAACTAAGCAAAACTTTCCAATACATTGAAGTTCCACGAGTTATTTGTCAATGTAAAATGTTATATGTAGAAAGAATTGCTATAGTTCTTTAGAATCCGAACAGAATTTTTTGTTAAAATAACAAAAAAATCTGTTCGATTCTAAAGAACTATAGTAATTCTTTCAACATATAACATTTTACATTGACAAATGACTCGTGGAATTTCAAATTTAACGTTAAATAGTTTTTCAAGTTATAATTGTTTGTTTTTTTATGACATCCAATATCGAAATACGCGTCTGTTATTTCCGTTAGTAACAATAACTTTATTTAGCAGCAATTTGAGAAAAAACGTTAATTTTTTTTTCGAAAATGAATATTATTTCATGTAAGCAGTATCATTTAGGGGCCATTTTATGTATTTAATTTGTAGAATTCTACAATTAATTAATATGGAGGATTATTCTCACTTCAGAATACTGTATTCGAACTTGTCTTTTACATCAAATGGGCAAATTCGTAAACATTTTTTAATAAATACCATGTTATATTGCTTAATTATGCATTTTTGTGTATTTCTGAATTGTATTAAATAACTCTTATACTTAACATAAAGATGGAAATAGCAATGTAATTCTTTGTAAAATATTGCCCATGTGTTTGGTTAGATATCTGAAGTCCGTCAGTGGTTGAAACTAGTAGAGTTTTAAAACTTGGGTAACTTTACTGCTATTTGAATTTGTTTATTTAGACATCATAATATATTCTGAAAGCGCTGAAAGGATTTCATAACCCAAAAAATTTCTTCCTTTATTTGGTATGAATTTTTTTGGTATAGTTTGTAGATATCTTAGTATTTTCACTTTAAATTCAATATTGGAATAATTTGCTATAATATCTATTAGTACTACGCGCCAATCTCTAGTGTAAATGTTTCTAATCTTCAAAGAGCCGAATACAGCTGCTATTCAAAATATTAGAATAGTTTTATTGTTTTATAAATTGAAAATAAAGTTTGGTAATTTAATGTATTTTAATGCAAATAAGAAAATGATATTTTTACTAAGAATTTAATGTTGATTAAGCTTATTTATTATCTTAAAATTAATATCATTTTTGAAAAAAATAATTGATTAATTGAAAAAAAGCAATATTTTGAAAAGTCAAAATATTAAAATATTTTACATTAATTCTCCTTTAATTATCAACAATTCATAACTAATGACATCATTGATTAAATTCGACGAATTTTATTTAGAATCTGTATTCTTTTTGCAGTTTGTTTGCTTTTTCGACATAAACTGGGTCGGAATGCATCGTATGACAGATTTGTATCAGCACGGTAACGATCTATGTTATCTGACGAATTATTTACATTTTTCATAATCAATCGTTAGTAAAATGCTAACACAATATTCAAAAAAGGAAAATTTTCAAAATAATCGCCCAAAATGACGGCCGAAAATCAAAAACATCTGCTAGAAATGACAAGAAAGTGAAGCGTATAGTTAAGAAAAACCGTTTTAAAAATATGTCAATATTTGCAAAGAAAATGGAAAAAAAGTAATTGAAGTCTCTACTTTGACAACAATAAGAAGTCTCAAAAAATTTACATCTGAATCTTGTGTAACGAAAATAAATCATCTCAGGACTGCAAATCAAAAGCGTATAAGATTGAAATGGTGTAAATCAAGACGTTTACGGAGCAATGAAGAATGGAATAATATATTATTTAGTGATGAAAATTTGCTTTATGTTTCCTATAGTAATCAATCTGTTAGAGTTTGGAGAATGGAGCAACAAGCATTCAATAAAGAATACCCGTAAACTTTTATCTACCGCATTATGAATTCATGAAAATGTTACATTCTAAAGCATTTTACGTAAATTGTTTAAGCAAAATTAAAAGATTTACATAATTATTTAATAAACTTTTGAAGGATTTTAGAAGGATTGAAAAATTTAGAAGGAATAATTACTTTTGAATCTACACGGATTTTGTGCAATATTTATAGCCTCCATTCAAATCTTTATTTTAAATCGTTTTCTTAGTATTTTGAAAAATTGTAAAATGTACGAATATAATGTAGGGGGAACTGGGGGACATTGATACAGCTTTTTTCAAAAAAAATTTTTGGTGTCTAGAAAGCAAAAATTTCAAGTTATTTTTCTATGGGATGTCAGCAAAACCTGTGTTTTGTTTTGCAAAAATGTACAATCGTTGTTTTATATATTATCTTTGCATGTAAGTTTAAAAAAATCAAAAAAAGTAATTTGTATCAAAGTGCCCCATCCCCGGGGCAGATTGATACACTTTGAAACGTCTGGGGAAAATGGAGACAAAATAACACCAATGCATATTTTTCACAGAAAAATAGTTAGAAAACCATTTTATATATATTTATATTATATTAAAATCGCACATAATTTATTTGTAAGCTATATTAAAGCAATCAAAATGAAATGTATAATGACCTGATGTTCTGGCTGTTCCTTGTCTGTTTATTGGTTGTGGTAACTTTGTCATATCCGGCACTTTAACCCCAGAATTCTCTTCTTCCTTAGGAAAGGTGAAAGAATTACTAGGTTTTATGTTTATAAATCGGGTTAGAAGCTGAAAATAAAGAATAATTATATTAAAATATATATTTATAATATAATTATCATTTACTGTTCTGCAGCTTGTTTCTCTTACTTAACATTTCTTATGTCGATAATACTTTTTTCTCTGGAGAATCGATATAAATTTGAGATTCGCCAGGCTGCCGTCCATTTCTTTTCTTAATTCTACTGGCACTAGATATTGTGTGAGTTTCTACGTCTTCTGTTTGCAAAAATACTATAAAATGTTCTAATATAAAGAAATTAGAGCTATTTCACTTCAATAAAAACTAATAGTAGAAATTTTTGACGAAAAATGGTTGAATTAAGGAGTGTATGGTAAAAATAAAAATAAAAGATAATGAAAAAATGAACTAGAAAAGGTTTTAGGTTGTATCAATGTGCCCCGACAAAGACTATCATTGTGCCCCATCCAGCCATTTTAAATAAAATGAGTCGCAAATCCAACACATCATAATTTATCTAACAATAAAGAATGAGGAACTGATAACGATTAGCATTACTTGTCAGGGAGGATATTCTTTTCGGTTGAAAATACTGGAACAGTTGTATAATACCATTTCAATTGTACAACTCAAATTTACTTTTGACCAACAAAAACAATTAATCACCCATCCCATTTCATCAAACTATTGAATCATTCCAAAACTTTCTGTATGTTGTTAATTTCTCTAGTATCACCTTCTGGAGCTGTTGTGAAACTTCCTGTAATGACCCTGTATGCTGTACAAGGGGTGTATCAATGTGCCCTAAGTATCAATGTACCCCAGTTCCCCCTACTTACAATATAAATATAGAAATATTTCCGCATTGAAAAATCCCCATCCCCCTCCTTCAGTGCCAAGAAAGCTGAAAAGATACAAAATTCAAAAGAAATCATCCTTTTAAAAATATTTTCGTTTTGTGTAACCAATAATGCTTTTAGAACGAAGTAAAGTAATGTATATGTAACTCATTCTAAACAGTATTACAACTAATTGACGTAATAAACAATTTTTATAAGTAATTTTTATGGTACTTATAAGTACCTCAGTAAATAAAGGTTTAATGTTTCGCAAAATTTGTTGCTGGTGTCTTCGTTTGGGGTGGCATGGCTTCAGAAGGACCTTGAATGTTATGCATCGTCTACGAAAATCTTAACTCTTAGTTACATCAAAAAATTTTGGAATATTACATAATTCCATCATCAGAGAATTTTTTTCAAGATCTTTCAACACGATTTGGTATCACTGCATACCTCGGTGTCGATTAGGAATTGGTTCCGCCAACGCAACATTAAGGATTTTCCTTCGCCACCAAATTTACTAGACCCTAATCCCATCGAAAATTGATGGTGTATAATAAACAAAAATCTTCGAGAAATCCTTCTTCAAGTAAAATCCGCCTCCTTATTCATCTCCTCCCCATGAATTAGTGTCATGTATACAATCTATTTGGGCTAATATTGGTAGAAAACTTTGTAAACACCTTGTATATAGTATGCAAGATTGCTTGTACGCTGTTTTTAAGGCTAAAGGGGATGCTACAAAATATTAACTACTATTTCCTTCATATTCATAAGATAATATTGTTGCGTAAAATAATACACCCTAATAATTTGATCAAATTTAAATTTTATTCTAATATTTTCACGTGTTTCAGAAAGCTGTGTATCTAATTTATTGTATTCTATTTTATATTTTGTAAAACTTAAAATCTTATCTAAAAAATTCCATATTTAATTTATAAGAAATTTAAGTGGATTTACTTCGTCTCAAAAATAAAAATATCGAAAATCATTTTTCTTATTATTTTTTCTTTAATTATTCTAATAATTCGAATATAAGCTGATTGCATATAAATTTGATTTTAAGTATTCCATAATTATTATTTATTATTAAGTATTCCAAAAGTTTTTTTTATCAAAAATAACCCAAAACGTATTTATAAACAAAGATTATTTTGACACTCTAAATTAATTTGTTTATATTTTACTGATTTTTAATATTATTTTAGTGCCTATAAATTTTTTATCTATCAACACGCTAAATAACATAAACATATCACAAGAATTGAAAGTGATATTTTAAGTATCATAAAATAAATATGCGAAACAGGAAAAAAATTCATAGGTTAACACAATTTACAGTATCAAGCTGATACTTGGATTGAGCAATTATTCTTGCTATTATAATATTTTTTCTGCGTATGCCGTCACATTAATTCTTACTTTAAGGAAACTCTCGTCTCCTAATCAGATCAGGACTTAATTAAAACATCATCGAAAGCGAAAAATCGTTCTTAATTTCATTCTTTTCTAATGTTTAAAAGCTACTACAAAAAGAAATTGGATTTCGTTCCTTTTTAAATAATCTTTCAGGAGAACAATATTTTACTTGAAAACTGTCTATATTTCTTCATTTTTCCTTCTATTTCTTTGATTTCTTTGAATTTTAAAAATAGTATTTAAATAAATGTCGTGGATGTTCATTTTACAAAAATATCAATGTAATGATTTGGATATGTGTAGTATTTGGATGCCATTTAAGCCAATCCAAAAAAAAAAAAAAAAAGATTATATTTTTGTCAGTTATTATATATAATACAGTAGGTATCAATAAGTTTAGTCAATGGTCGATTACTCTGTAGGGTATTGTTGTAACTCAACAGTCATACATTTTTTTGTTAATTATTCTTTATTCGCAAACTAGAAATTTTAATTATCAGACATCACATGATATAAAATGAGAAAAAAACGTAGCATTGTGACAAAAATAATGAAAATCTCTATGCTTACAGAAAAATAACCACACATTAGAATCGAATTGCGCTACTATTTTTTGTAATTGTGTGGGAAATGTGATTTTAAATCGGATAAAACAAATCCTGCATTACTTGAGGCCTATTTATTACTAATTATGTTCAACGGAAGCTCGAAGGTCTTTAACAGTCGAATGTTGTCAAAAATTTGCGAAAACAACAGAAGCTCAAAAATTTTCAACTAGGCTCAGATCAGAGATACATATAAACTGATCGAGAACAGTAATATGTTGAAAATAAAACCAAATTTTTGTTTCGTGCGCAACATAAATGGATGAATTAACTTTCTGAAACACATATTTTAGACCAGCTAAAATTTTCACAAATGGTTGTAATTACTCTCTAATATATGTATATAGTGTTTCGATGTTTGGTAACCATTGAGGAAATCTAGAGCTACTTCATTATTAAAGCAAAATGAGATTAAAATTATTGAAGAGCCACTTGATGTCGACTAAAAAAAGTCCTACGCTCTTTGTGCAATATCTCCATTATCCATTCATCCAAACTCCTTTTTTTTTATATCACTGAATATCACACTAAGGAACGTGATTGCGTCATTATGACGTATGATTGCGAGTTCACTGCGCATTCTCATCAATTTGAAGTAAGATTTCAACAATGCTTGCTGTCTTTGTCTTTTATCTATAAACTAATTTAACTAATAATTAATTCACTTACTAAACGTGCATATATGACACCTATTTTCCTGACTCACTTTTAATCTGACTAGGTCTCATCATCATTTGTAAAGATGACAATTTCTGGAACATTCTAACACCTCATTTTTTCTGGTCACACTAGTAACTTTAGATCAATATTTTGCTTTGTAAGATTCTCTGTCTGACAATACTCGATAGCAAGACTTCGTTGAATGATTCAAAGCCTTTGTTTTCGATTTGAGCTTCCATATATCAATCACTCTATCGATATCGCTTGCGGTATCGTCTCTATCCAATGCAATGAAAAAGAGTACTTAAATAGTTCATGAAAATTACGTCATAAATTTGAAATTTTGATTTTTTTTCTGAACAGTTGTTATAAAGCAAGCGTCCATACTTTTGCATGATAAAAATGCAATTATTTTTCTGTTAAATTAGACATTATCCTATTTTAAATAAGATTAGTTATCTTATTTTCGTTCTAAAAAAGTTTTTAATATATATATATATATAAATGAGCATAGCTGTTTCTTTAATTCAAGAGTTCGTATTTTTTTAAAATCTGCAATATTATTAGTGTTTAAATTTTTTTTGAATTCCGTACATCATACTGTCATACTTTAAAGTTTTCTTATACACCTTCTATTTATATTATTTTATTCTACTGTATATGAATACTAATTAAAGCACACTAAACACACTTTTAAATAATAAAACTTTTGGACTGTATCTTCAAATATATCTTTAATAACACTCTAAAATTAGCGAACACTCTGGTCGCCATTCTATTCACAAACTATAAGTAGCGAGCACTTTGGTCGCCATTCTTTTCACACACTTTCTTAAACAACAACATTTTTCTCTACTTAGTTCACTTCACATTTCAACCAAAGGGAGTTCACGACGCCCTCTTACGGGACTTATAAATTACTAATTTCCAACAATAAACATTCTCTCCCAGATTGAAATGCAAATTTCAATATTTTACAATCAAATAAATTTATAAAATACAGTTACAGAAAATGTCACAGCAAACAAATATATACAAAATATAACACAAAAAATACAAAATTTACAATATTTTAATAACAATTTTTTTTGTTATCAATAGGGCGAACAGCTATTTTTGTAATTGGGCGCTTTAAATCGCCAGATTTAGTGCGAACCTTGACTACCCGAATCTTGCCATTCGATCCTGTATAAATCTCACTAATGCGGCCTAACGCCCATTTACATACAGGCAAAAAAATCTTTTACCAATACCTTTATTCCTACCCTTAAATTTTCTTTTTTTTTAATCTTCATACTACTATATAATTTCAACTCTCTATCTCACATTGTTTTTCATAATTTAGCCCCCCCCCCAAAAAAAAAAAATACTTAATTCACCAATCCAAATCGTAGCCTAAATTATCAGTAGTTAGTAATAGCATTTTAAAATTTTACTTCAGATTCAAAATATTAATTTAATATCATAATACCCACAATTCTTATCATAACATAATATGGCATCACAATGTCTAAACATAAATACCTTAAAGCACCTTATTAACACACAATATTATATATTAAATCATTAATGCATTAATTAATTATTACCAACTGAAAAAAAATCTATAAAAATTTTATTTACAAGGAAAATATTTTTTCATAAGATCCCCTTGAAAGACTGTTAAGGTAATCACAAGATTAAAACAATAACTCCAAGAGTCTCCCAATAAACAAAATTGAAATTTCCAAAATAAAATTAATTTAAAATTTTACTATTGCATGATTTTGATATTCTATGATCTAACAGTGCTAATCTCCATGGTAATCCTTGCGGACCTGTTAAGTTAATATCTAATTAACAATAGCCCCCACAATCACCAATTTGAAAAACATCAATTACCATCATCAACATCAAAACATCAAGTCAAAAATAAATTTATAACGTAAGCCAAGTAAATTAAATGTTATGTAAATAGAATAAATTTAAAGTTATTATTCAAAATTTCTCAAAAATAATACTGAAGCTGCCCTCCAAAACTTTCTTGCTGGCCAGTTCAAGAAAAATGGTTAACAACTCCAATACAATTTAAAAAAATTATAATTATGTATAAATTAATTTGTTAATTATAAAAATACCAGCTATTTTTTAGTGCCAAACATAGTAAGGTAGACATTTTAATAAATACATGCTTTACAATTTTTTTTCTTTGGTTCCTCTCAAAGAAAGACAATAAAAGACAAACTTTGACTAGAATCAGTCCACAATCTTAAAACATCGAGCTCATGTGGAGCAGTCTCAATAATACTGGG
Source organism: Maratus speculifer (assembly GCA_964019185.1). Classification (NCBI taxonomy): domain Eukaryota; kingdom Metazoa; phylum Arthropoda; class Arachnida; order Araneae; family Salticidae; genus Maratus; species Maratus speculifer. The sequence continues at coordinate 3,302,166 of OZ025294.1, read as the reverse complement.
TTACAATTATTATTTATAAACCATTTTTTTTTCAAAAATGATATAACTCTACACAGGAAAAAAAAGGAGAGACAATTCTCAATACTTTCCTTAAAATTACCTCTGGTACCAAAAAACATCTTGGTCGGATTTAGCAGTGAGTAGTCAATCCTAATTTGTTTTTTCTTAATATACTTTGCATGATTTAGAAGCTGTACAACTGGACGAGAGTATGAATACAAACTGTTTCTCACGTAAAATAAAAACAATGATATAATGTGTGCTAAATTAAATATCTTTATATGTACCAATAATGCCCAAGCAAAAATAAAAATGCTTCAAACAAAGATACACCAAACTCTGGTGATCCTAAAATCAACAGTACCAATTAGACTGCATAAAAGATAAAATAATACTGCACAAAAATTAACAAAGCAACCAAACTTACCATACAACATATATTTACTAACTTAATTAGTTCAAAAATTTACATAACTATAAAAACCGAACATAATAAAATAAGTAGGGACCTGTAAAGCTTTGAAATTCAATTTTATAGATATAAAAATCTACAGTAAAAAAATATATATATATACATATAAATCAATATGAAAACTATGGATAGATAAAATTTCAACTGGACACTTTTGTACCCTTAAACAAAGGAGGAAAAATTAAACATTTTGAAACTTTTAACAATATAAACCTTAACTAAGACCACCATCAGGAGAAAACTTTCACAGTTAATAAATATTGCACACAATTTTACGAGACCTTTCATGATTATTTTTAAAAACTTTTTAAACAATTAACAAACAAATTACAGCAAGTTATATATGAATCGTACAACATTTCGATATTTATCAACAGCATATAATTTGTACACAGCTCACAAGCATTTATAAAATAAAATATATCTAATTTAGGTTGTTTATACAATTACAGGTCACTAGTAATATAAACTTAGTCCTTGAAGTATCCATGATCAGGGGTCAAAAATTGCAGCCTAATAAGCACAATCAACAGTTTTTTTTTTACAAAATCCTAACAAATATGATACAACAATCCCCTTTTGATTTTAAAAACATTATACAAGTCAGTAACTCAGTTTAAAAGCAATGTTCCCCACCGTGAGCAAAATATTTTATATGTACAAAATCTATGGACACAACACTTATGAAAACATAGATTAGTTTTTAAAAACAAAACTTTTCCGAATCATGGATGTTTCAGGACAGCAATAATAATAATAATAATATAATCTTTTTTTTTTTTTTAACAGAAATATATATTTCAACACATTTGTAAACATAGAATAATGACAGGATAAACTCTTTCAAATACACACACTTTCTTAGTAGGAAAACTGAGTGCAAGCTCAGTTGTATGCATTTAGTATGGCTTGCAAGCATCCCTAGAACGCTTCAGCTGAACTTTTAGTCTTTTCATTCCAATCTGAAAACCATTCATTTGCTGAATTGCAGCCTGTGCATTGTTAGGGTTATCATAGCTAAGAAAACCAAAACATTTGCTGAGGTTTGTCTGTTTATCGATAAACACTTTTGCAGAGATAACATTTCCAAATAGCGCGAATGTCTTAGCTAAATCAGAATCTGTAAACTCTTGAGGCAAATTATAAATGAAGAGATTAGCTCCTTCAGGTCCTTCAAGTTGTATACCAGGTGAACTTTGAGACTGTTGGATACCAACAGGGGGAAATGTACCTGCAAATGACTGAATGCCTGTGTATGTTCGAGTAAGAGCATCTAAATTTGATCCATTTGTAGCTAAATTTGTCATATTACCAGTATTCGAATTAGAAATACAACCTCCCACTACATAACCAAATACGGTATTCTGTAAAATGACATTAGAATTTCTTAAGCGGACTTGACCATTTTGTAATAATTCGTAGAAGCACTCAGTTCCTAGCAAAACATCTATTTTATTAGGTTCATTAAATTTTGGATCTGCCAATTTCACATCTTGAGGCAGCTCGTAAAATGGAAATTTAAAATAATGCCCTGGTATAAGGTTTGTTATCTTTGGAACAATCAAAAAATCTATTGTTCTCTTATAATCAGCCTTATTCGAAATAGCGGCTCTAATTTTCCATTTGATATTAATCTGAGAATCATTCAAACATGAAACAGAAACATTATTTTTTTTCTTTTCTAAATCCTAATAATTTTGCAAAATTATCACAAATATATGAGTTATTTGAGCCGACATCTATTAATGCACGCGCTGGTATAAATTCACCTGAAACATTTTCAATATAAATTAAAGCAGTAGATAAAATCGTTGTTTTTCTCTTTTTACATAAATTATTTACAGAAGTTCCTGCGAAATTATTATTCCTACTTTCAAAGTTCAAAGCTTCGGGGTTTAAGCTGTATGTCTTATCCTGGTTGGCAACAGATGAATTCGCAATTTCGTTTAACCCTCCTGATGATTGTTGATTGAGTTTCACTGACGTAGAACTATCTATTTTATCCCTTTGCATATGAAGAAGAGACGAATGATGTCTGCCGCAAAACGTACATGAATAATTAGATGTACAATTTCTCGCAGAATGGTTTGAACTTGATAAACAATTTAAACATATTTTGTTTCGTTTAACACGATCAATGTGGTCACTAACAGGCATTTTCTGAAATACATTACATTTAAATAATGAATGTGAACCATTTTTGCAACAAATACACTTAGAATTTTTCGCACTTGTATAAAATGATGCCGTTATTTCTTTAGCTTGTCTTTTTTGACTAAATGTGTTACTAGTTGTTTTAGAAGCTTGTAAAGTTCGAGCATGATTTTTTAAAAAGGAAATCAACTCTGATATTTTTGGTATTTCATCCTTTTTGGATTCTCTTTCCCACCAAAGCTTACACGAAGAATCTAACTTTTGTATTACCATATTTACAAATATAGTGTCTGAAAATCCCTCTATTTTTTGTTCGAGAACTTCTAATGATCTAATACATTCAGTTACATTATCCACTAATTTTAATATAGAGGACGGATTTTCAGTTTGTATGGAAGGAAGGGATATAAAACGCTTCAAATGCGCAAATACTTGATCTCGTTTAATCGAATATCGATCTTCTAAAAGATTCCATGCTATTTCATAATTAGCATCAGTAATTGGAATAGACTGAATGATCCTTAAAGGATCAGCTTGCAACGATAATTTTAAATAGGACAGTTTTTGTGACGCTGATAAACACGAATTATTATGAATACTAGAAATAAAATATCTCTAAAAGATAGTCACTCATGCAATTGTCCACTAAATGTTGGAAGATTTAATTTAGGTAAGCGAATTGATTCGCTAACATTTACTTCACTTTTCGTATTTACATCACACTTCGTTAAAACTGGAGCTAATTCACTTAACTTTCTTTTTACAATTAAATACATTTTATCTATATTTTCTTGAATTGATTGTTGTTCAACAATATATTTATCTACATCTTTATCGTCACAAAATTGAAAAATTTTCTTAAATATCTCTATAAATTCTTTTTCAAAAGCAAACGATTTTTTCTCGTAAAGATCTAATTCAAACTTATCTAAACTATCTTTATTTGCGATTTCGTTCGTTGCCTTGGTTACATTAGATTTTAATATCTTTTTCTCTTTTAAAACAGATTCCATCTTAATAAATATTTTCAAAATAAATACAATTTATATTCAAGTAATAAATATGTAAAACTTACCCTCCTCATCTTATCCAAGGGTAATTGCAGTATATTATCCGAAATTAAAATCGTATTGAAATTAAATTAGTAAGTTTCATTTTGTCCATAGGTCGCTCACTTCTTCGGTCGCTAGGACCATAATATATATATATGAATACTAATTAAAGCACACTAAACACACTTTTAAATAATAAAACTTTTGGACTGTATCTTCAAATATATCTTTAATAACACTCTAAAATTAGCGAACACTCTGGTCGCCATTCTATTCACAAACTATAAGTAGCGAGCACTTTGGTCGCCATTCTTTTCACACACTTTCTTAAACAACAACATTTTTCTCTACTCAGTTCACTTCACATTTCAACCAAAGGGAGTTCACGACGCCCTCTTACGGGACTTATAAATTACTAATTTCCAACAATAAACATCTACTATATGCCAGAAACAAACTACTGATTACTTGTAAAAACAATAATATATTTCTAAAGCAATCCTACCACCACAGGACTGTGGTACGCTAGTTTTTAAAGATTTTTCTGTTTTTGCATTATTATGCAACTTTGAATTCTCTTTCTGTCAAGACTGATTATCATTTTTCCATATTTCGCGGTCTGAAGACACTCACCGTTACAGCAGGAGACAGACATTGAAATAACTTTGACAAAATACGTACTTGGACTTAAACTGTATATCTATGTAGAATCCTGTGTGTGATAATAAGCTCGAATTGTTATTATTTATCGATAGCTTTCGGCACAAAGATGGACAAAAAAGTCCTTTTCTAAAAAGAAAATTCAAATGGAATTAAGAAAAAAAAATTATTGTTAGTAATAAAAACCCATTTCCTTCACTACCGACTATTCTGTTGACGTCCAAATATGTAAAAAAGTATTTTCCTCGAATAAAAACTATTCATTGTTTTAATTTTTTATACAAAAAGTTTATACATCGCAGAACTTATATTTTTGATCAACAAATATGGAAGAGCTGTACTTTTAAAATAAAATGTATTTTGAAATCGTTGTTCAAATTAATGAGTTTTTATGACTTTTAAAACCAATTATCAAGTATTTATTTTTTAAATCAATCTGAAAAAATAGCCTTTATTTTCATTAAAATTAACATTTTATAGATATATTGAGGTAGCATTTGGTTGAACAGTTCAAGTTATAATTGAAAAAAATTCCTCTACTTGTTTTCAACTATTTAAACCATTCCAATAGTTTTCTTTAATTTAGTTCATTTTCATTCTATACCATTATATATATATATAACTATATATATATATATATATATATATATACAACAGTACTTAAAATAACTAGGGGTAACAAAAAAATTTAAAGCAACTTTTACTTCAAATGAGGCGTTTGGCTACATTATAGAACATGCCAGATAACTCAAAAAATGCCCCAATTTCACTATAAAATAAAAGTATATTACCAAAAAAAACCCTTTATTTTTCTTAAGATAATTTCCAGTAATGTTAGATTTAAGATTTTTTTTGGTTCATTTCTTCCTCATTGACACATCAATAGATTAAAGCATAAAAACTCATAGAAAGCTTCCAAGTCAGAAATAACATTGGATTAAATTCTTATAAAACTGAAATTACTATTAAGAGACATCAAAACATATCCATTCTTTGAAGAAAAAATATTGCTAGCAATAAAATGAAAAAAAAAAACTTCTTTATGACAATTTTTTGGGTCTACTTACTCTCGTAAAGAATGGTCGAAATGCAATTTCTTTGGAATTCGTAGTCGAAAAGATTTACCTGCTTTTCTAAATCATATATAAAACAAATAATTTATTTCTTCTATTGTAACAACTTCAATATAATCACTTTATTTATAAACTTTAATGCACATTTTAAATATCTACTAGGTAAAAATCTGAAGATGAAGAAAGCAATATTAAAAGCAATACATTTTTGATTAAAAAACATTTATATATATTCGATAGAAAAAAAATAAAAGCATTTGAAAAAGGTTATGTTTCAATTGAAAACGTTCAAAGAACTGAATTTTACAAATAGAAATTATTATAACGTTGTAGCTCAATTTAATGAATTTTTATGATTTTTAACAGTAATTTTCAAGCGTTATTTTAAAAAAATCAATCTGAATACGTAACATTTGTTTTCAGACACAAATGTTACTCAAATGTCCGGTACAATTTTTTACAGATTTATAGAATTAGCATTAGATTCAACTTTCAAAGTTACAAAGAAAAAACAAACACTTCCTTTTTTTCCCTCGTTTTAGTTCAAATCATTCCACTCTTCAATTGGATTTATATTCAAGCCATCACATTATACGTCTACAATAGTGCTAAAAGTAAATATGAATACAATTTAGGGTTAAAATAAAAACTTTTACCTCAAATGATTGGATTTATGATTTTTATTTTTTTTTTGTGTCATTTCTTTATCATTGATACATCAATAGATTAAAGCAGATAAACACATAAAAAATTTACAAGCCAGAAGTAAATTGGGATTAAATACTTATAAAACCGATCACTTCGACTTGAAATTACTTGGAAGAGACATCAAAAATTTTCCACTCTTCCAAGAATAAATATTGCTAGCAATAAAATGAAAAAAAAATCTTCTTTTATGCCAATTCTTTGGGTCTACTTACTCCCGTAAAGAATGATCGAGATGCACTTTCTTTGAAATTCGTAGTCGGAAAGATTTACCTGCTTTTCTAAATCATTTATTAAATACATAATTTTATTCCTTCTATTGTAACAACTTGAATATTATCACTTTATTTGTACACTTTAATGCAAATTTTAAATATCTACCAGGTATAAATCTGAAGATAGAGAAAAAAATATTAGAACTATTAATTAAAAATTATATATTTTGGATTAAAAAAAACATTTTTATAAATGTCATAAAAAAGCATTTGAAAAAGATGATTTTTTAAAAACTTTTAAATGTAATTTTCAAGTATTTATTGTTTTTTTTTAAAGCTATCTCAACAAACAACATTGGTTTTCATGTACAAATGTTACATAAGTGTTCAGTACAATTTGGTTACAGATTTATAGAATTAGCATTTGATTGCACTCTCCAAGTTGTAAAGGAAAAAATAACACTTACTTTTATTTCCTCTTTTTTGTTCAAAGCTTTCAATTTAATATCTTCAATTAGGTTTACTTTCAAGCTGTGCCACTATATGTCCATAAAAACACTTAAAGTAAATATGAATACACATAAGAGTTAAAAAAAAAAAACCTTTTACCTCAAATAAATTATTTCGATAGAGAAAAAAATATGAAAGATATCTCATAATATGACGCAATTTCACTGAAAACAGAAGTATATTAACTGAAAAAGCATTTATTTTTCTTAAGATAATTTCCAATAATGTTGCATTTGTGATTGTTTTTGTTTCATTTCTTTCTTATTGACACATCATTAGATAAAGCCGATAAACACATAGAAAATTTCCTTTCAGAAATAAAATAGGATTAAATTCTTACAAAACCTAAATTACTACCAAGAAAAAAAAATGATAGCAATAAAATGAAAGAACTTTTTTTACGACAATTCTTTGGGTTTACTTTACTATCGTAAAAAATGATCGAGGTACCTACTTTTCTAAATCATATATTAAGCGCACAATTTTATTCCTTCTGTTATAACAACTTCAATCTTATCACTTTATTTATACACTTTAATGCATATTTTAAACATCGATTCAGCATAAATCTGAAGATGAATAAAGTAATAAAATAATCATTAAAAAAATAGATTTTAGATCACAATACATTTATATAAAATTGTTCAAAAAATAAAAGTATTTGAAAAAGGTGACTTTTGAATTGCCAACTTCGGAAGAACTAAACTCTATAAATAGAAATTATTTGAGCGTTGAAACTCAGTTTAATGACCATTTTTTTACATTTAAAAGTAATTTTTAAGCGTTATTTTTTTTTCAAAATCAATCTGAACAAGTAACATTTGTTTTAATTTAAAAATAACGTGTGATTGATTTATAGAATTAGAATTTGACTGTATTGTCCAAGTTATAAAGGAAAAACAAATATTTCCCTTTATTTTTTCCTTTTTTGTAGAAATCATTCCATTCAGTCTCTTCAATTGGTTTTAATTTTAAGAAGTATCATTATACGTCTACAACAATACAAAAAATATATAAAAATACAATTAAGGATGAAAATAAAAACCTTTTACCTTAAATAAATTATTTCGATGCAGAAAAAAAAAATAAAAATGGAAAATAATTTACAATGTTTATAAATTCCTTACAAACAGAAAAAGTAAATCAAATAATATTTAATATTACTTTTAACACAATCAAACTGATCGGTAAAGTTATCATACGAATTGAATATATCAAGTGAGCGAAAAAAATGTCTAGGGAGAGGGGGTATCAAGCACAAATCCTTGGCTTACAGCGCCAATGCTTTACCAGTTAAGAAAACTATGCCGACAACCGGCAAGCATTTTTCGCTCAGAAAAACTTATTGGTTAAATCATGTGGCCTGTTATTTAGACAACTCAACAGAATAAATCGTAGATAAAGGATCGGCATATAAACGTACATACATATACTATTGCGTTTAACAATATTAAACTGATTGATAAAGTAATCATAAAAGTTGAATTCTCCCAACTGAGCGGAAAAAATTGCCCTTGCCAGGAATCAAAACCAGCATAGGCTTACAGGCCTATGTTTTATTGTATAAGCTAACTGGGCTGAAAACCGGCGAGTATTTTTCGCTCAGATAACATTATTGGCTATAACAGCTGGTCAATCATTTAACTGCTCAACAGAATAAACCGCATGTTAATAATACGGTTGCAGCGCAATAAGTTATCCGAGCGAAAAATGCCGCTGGTTGTTGGCACAGTTAGCTGCAACGGTAAAGCTTTGACCCTGTAATCCAAGAATCTGGGTTCGATTCGCAGCCCCGGTAATAGTTTTTATTAAGTTGGTCACATTCAATTTGTACAAAGCATATTTACTTTTCGTTAAATACTATCCAATGATATTGTATTTCTTACTTTTCTGTCTCATTTTTTCTCCTTGACACACCAATAGACTGAAGGAGATAAAAACATAGAAAACTTTCAAGCCAGAAATAAAACAGAATTAATTTCTTATAAAACCGAAATTACTTCTGACAGACATAAAAACTTATCCATTCTTCCAAGGACAAAAATATTGCTAGCAATAAATTGAAAAAAAAATAAAATAAAATAAAAAAAAACTTTTTTATCGCAATTCTTTGGGTCTACTTACTCTCGTAAAAATGATCGAGATGCAATTTCTTTGGAATTCGTAACCGGAAAGATTTACCTGCTTTTCTAAATCATATATAAAACACATAATTTTATTCCCTTGTATTATAACAACTTCAGCCCTATCATTTTATTTATACACTTTAACCCTTTATTTACTGGATTATAAATTCATGAAAATTTTACACTCTAAAGCATTTTATGTAAATTGTTGAAACTAAATTAAAATGTTTACTTAATCATTTAATAAATTTTTGAAGGATTTTAGAAGGATTGAGTAGGCTTAATTAAATTTGAATTTATAGGGATTCTATGCAATATTAATATTCCCACTCAAATCTTTTATTTTAAATTGTTTTCTTAGTATTTTGTAGAATTAGAAAATATCAAATATGATGTTCTTACAATATAAATATAGAAATATTTACGAATCGTAAAATCTGCATCCCCTTCCCTCAGCGAAAAGGAAGCTGAAAACATAAAAATGCAAAAGAAATTATCCCTTTAAAAATATTTTTGTTTTGTGTAACCAATAATGTGTTTGGAACAAATTTAAGTATTGTACCTGTAACGCATTCTAAACAGCATTTCAAATAATTGGCGTATTAAAAGATTTTTATAATAAGTAATTTTAATGGTACTTATAAGTACCGTTGGTAGATATAGGGTTAATGCATCTTTTAAATATCTATTCACCATAAATCAATCAATATATCTATAGCCTATATCTATTTAGCTGAAAATGAATAAAGTAATAAAATAATCATTTTAAAAATTTAGATTTTAGATTAAAATGCATTTGCATAAAATAGATCAATTTAATTTGATCAATCATCTTCGGCAGAGCTAAACACACACACACACACACACACACACACACACAAAAAAAAAAAAAAAAAAAAAAAAAAAATGATTTTACGGGTCCCGATACCCAATACCCCAAAGACACGATTACATTACAATCGGGACACCAATACATTTTTTTTTTTTTTTTTTAACGGGAAAATATTTTTTAATTCTAAGAAAAACGGAAAACTTTCTGGAATTTACGGGATTTTCTCTGTTACAGACTGTGAGTTATACATGCGTCGCGATTATCAGTAATAATCTCAGTAAAATCTTCCAATTTTTATACAGTGAACTTTTCAAATAGAAATTATTTGAACACTCTCTGTAGCTCAATTTAATGATTTTTTTAGGACTCTTAAAAGTAATTTTCAAGCGTTACTTTAAAAAAAAAATCAATCTGAACAAGTAATATTTGTTTTTGTTAAAAAGTAACGTGATAGATTTATAGAATTAGCATTTCATTGCACTGCCCAAGTTATGAAGGAAAAACAAACACTTCCATTTATTTGCCCCTTTTTGTTAAAATCTTTCCATTAATTTTCTTCAAGTGGGTTCACTTTCAAGCCCACGTTCCATTGTATGCCAATAATAGCATTTAAATTAAATATGAATAAAATTGAGGGCCAAATTAAAAAAAATTACCTCAAATGAATCATTTCGACACACACACAAAAAGAAAAAAACTAGTTATATGTTCCAACCCCAAAACTTTCTTCTATCTCATACGTGCATTTTATTATTTCAAAAATTAGTTACGCATGTTAATACTTTAATATTATTAATTCAATACTATAACAACTTTGATTTTCATCTTAAATTTCTGCTTCAGTCAATTAATTGGAGTAAAAACGAGTTAATGTGCATCATAATATTAATTAAAATCGATAGTTTTCCCTTAATGTGTTATCTTCAGTTGCTTACAAATAGCCGGCGTAGCAAGACACGAGTTCCCGTCTCTGCACAAGCCGATGTACAATATTCTATAGAATGATTGGTAGATTTTTTTCAAATTCAAAGAGGACTTGCTTGTAATAGTCAAAAATAATTACATAAAAAAATTAGCTAAGTTCTATGCATAATTTTATGCACTTTTTTATAATAAAATAATGAAAATGGTACAGATATCGCGATTATAGCGCCACCGTCCGATGGATTTTTGTTAAATTCAGGGAGTACCAACAAGCCATAGCTAAACACTCGCACAAGAACTTTCGTTCAGTTATATGCAAAAGTTCATAAAATTTTAGGTAGTAAAATATTGAAAATGGCACAAAAATTGCTATTGCAGAACCCCCTTTCGGCGGATTTTTTTCAAATTCAGGGAGGACCAAAAAGTTATAGCCAAACACTTACACAAAAAATTTGATTAAATTCGATGCATAACTTCATACACTCTTAATCGATACAATATTGAAAATGGCACAAAAATAGATATTGCAGCGCCTCCTGTCGGCGGAATATTTCAAAAAATGAATGAGGACCTTCTTGACACTATCAAAAACATTATCAAAAAAAGGTTCAATTCTATGCATATTTTCAAACCCTTTTTGATGGTAAAATGGCGAAGCACGGATACACAGACGCACGGACAGACAGACATTTTCTAAAAACATGTTTTTTGGAATCTCTGACCTCTAAAACGTGTAAATCCGTCAAAAAATTTCGATTACAATACTTTCTTCCATTGAAGATAGAAGAAAGTAAAAACATGGCAGATAATTCATAATGTGCCGCAATTTCACTGTAAACCGAAATATGTTAACCAAATAATATTTAACATTACGTATAAAACAATCAAACTGATCAGTAAAGTTACTACACAAATTGGATATTTCCAACAAAGGGCCCGAATTACCCGGTAGGGAATCGGCTCGATATTTTTAGCTTACAGGGACAATGATTTACTGTATAAGTTGACTGGCCGAGAACTGGCGAGCATTTTTCGCTTAGAAATCTTTATTGGTCTATTATAACATCTGGTCTGTCATTTAGACAGATCATCAGTATAGATCGCTGGTGAAGGAACAGCATATAAACAAAGGGTAAATATGTATGCTATTACGTTTAACACAATCAAACTGATTCCTAGAGTTATCATACTAAAAGAATATTCCCAACTTGCGAAATAATTGCACAGCCAGGAATCGAACTCGGATCTTTGACTTACAAGGCCTATGATGTACTGTGTAAGCTAACTGGGCCGACAACCGACAAGCATTTTTCGCTAAGATAATCTTATTGGTTATACCATTTTGTCTGTAATTAAGACAGCTCAACAAAATAAATCGCAGTTTAATAATATGGTTGCAGCACAATAGGGTATCTGAGCAAAAAAATACTCGCCAGCTGTTGCCACAGTTAGCTTAAATGGTAAAGCATTGACCCTGTAAGGCAAAAATCTGGGTTCAATGCCCGAACTGGATATTGTTTTGCCTCAGTTGGGAATATTCTGTTATTACAAATATTTAGTTTTCGTTAAGATACTATCCAATAACACTGGATTTCTGATTTTTTTTTTGTTTCACTTCTTTTTGCACTGACACATCAATCGATTAAAGCAGATAAGCACATAGAAAATTTCCAAGCCAGAAATAAACAAGTTGGAAATTCCACGCGAAGCGTAGCAAATGAGGTGCGTTCGTAGGATAACGAAATATTAAAAATATTCACATCTTTCTTTTATAGTATACAGTACTTCGGATACAGTATAGAGACAGAAATCTTTTTTGTGTTCCTGTAAATATACAGGAAGCAACTTTTATTACACCTTAGCAACGCATATTATATTCATAAAATGTGAAATAGTTTAATATAATTATAACACATCCCAAACAATGTTTCCCCGTACAGCATTATGTAATGGAATGCTTTTGTGTGGTCCTGTAATTTAATAATAAATGTTCTTTGCATCACTGATTGTACAGAATGTATATTTTAATATATGTAATATACTTCATAGGTTTATGTTAATTTTGTTATATTTGAAAGAGTTTAACATTATTAAAATGTACTTGAAACTATTTTTTCCTGTTAACCGTAATGTTACGGAATACTTTTGATTGTCCCTGTATCAATGCATACATTTTTCATAAAATTTGAAATGACTCAACAAAATTATGTAATAATTATATATTTTAAATTTCAAACGGTTTAAATGCATTTGATGCTTTTTTCCCCATTGACCGTAATGTAACGAAATACTTTTGTTTGTCCCTGAAATTGATATATGCATCCGATTTTCAAAAAATTCCAAATAACTCGACAAAATTATACAATAATTATGTATTTTAAATTTCAAACGATTAAAATGCATTTGAAACTTTTTCCCCCATTGACCGTAATGTAATGGAATACTTTTGATTGTCCCTGTAATTGATCTATGTACCCGATTTTCATAAAATCTGAAACGACTCGAGAAAATTATGCAATAAATATATATTTTGAATTTCAAAAGATTCGGTTAGGTAGTTTTTGCGTTGTTGTATGCGGACAGACAGACGGACAGACAGACGGACGGACTGAACGACAACTATAGGTGCTACGTATTAACATAATTACGAACGCTCCTAAAAAAAGATTAAATTCTTATAAAACCGAAAAAAATTCAGGGAGACAGCAAAACTTATCCATTCTTTAAAAAAAATTACTAGCAATAAAATGAAAAAAAAAACTTCCTTTATGACTTTCTTTGAGTCTAATTTCTCTCGTAAAGAAATGATCGAGATGCAATTTCTCTGGAATTTGTAGTCGAAAAGATTTACCTGCTTTACTAAATCATTTATAAAACACATAATTTTATTTCTTCTATTATAACAACTTCAATCTTATCACTTTATTTATACACTTTAATGCAAATTTTAAATATCTGTTCGGCATAAATTTGAAGATGAATAAAGTAACATTAAAATAATCCCTATAAAAAAAATATATTCGATAAAAATACATTTATACGAAGCTGATAAAGAAATGATAGAGAAGTGATAGAGAAAGATAAGAATTCTTAAGATAATTTCCAATAATATATAATTTGGGATTTTTTTTTATTTCTTTCTCATTGACACATCAATAGATTAAAGCATAGAAACACATAGAAAACTTCCAAATCAGAAATAATATAGGGTTACATTTTTATAAAACTGATATTACTACTAAGAGACAGCAAAACATATCCATTCTCCCAAGAAAAAATATTGCTAGCAATAAAATGAAAAAAAACTTCTTTTATGACATTTCTTTGGGTCTACTTAAACTCGTAAAGAATGATCGAGATGCAATATCTTTGGAATTCGTAGTCGAAAAGGTTTACCTGCTTTTCTAAATCTTACATGAAACACATAATTTATTCCTTCTATTGTAACAACTTCAATGTTATCACTTTATGTATAAACTTTAATGCACATTTTAAATATGTACTAGGTAAAAAACCGAAGATGAAGAAAGCAATATTAAAAGTGTTACATTTTTGATTAAAAAACATTTATATAAATTTGATTAAAAAAATAATAGCATTTGAAAAAGGTGATGTTTGAATTGCAATCTTCCAAAGAACTGAATTTTACAAATAGAAATTATTTGAACGTTATAGATCAATTTAAAGATTTTTAATGACTTTTAATTATGTAAAATACGCATTACTGTGTATAATTGAAGTGATACGATTGATGTTGTTATAATAGAAGGAATAAAATTATGTGTTTAATGTATGATTTAGAAAAGTGATGAATCTTTTCGGCTACGTATTCTAGAGAAACTGCATGTCAATCTTTTTTACGAGAATAAGTAGACCCAAAAAATTGTCATAAAGAAGATTTTTTTTTTATTTTATTGCTAGCAATTTTTTGTTTTAACAGAAAGGATAAAATTTTGTTGCCTCTTCGAAGTAATTTCTGTTTTATGAGCATTTAATCCTATTTTACTTCTGGCTTGTAAGAATTTTATGTGTTCATCTGCTTTAATCTGTTGATGTGCCGATGAAAAAGAAATGAAACAAAAAAATTATAAATGCAATCATTTGAGGTAAAAGGTTTTATTTTAACCCTTAATTGTATTCATATTTACTTTCAGTGATAATGTAGACGCTATAATGGCACGGCTTGATTATAAACCCAATTTAAGAAGCTGAGTGGTCTGATTTAAACAAAAAGGGGGAAATAAAAAGAAATGTTTGTTTTTCCTTTATAACTTCGAAAGTTGAATCAAATGCTAATTCTATAAATCTGTAAAAAAAATTGTACCGGATATTTGTGTAACATTTGCACCTGAAAACAAATGTTACGTATTCAGATTGATTTTTTTAATAACGCTTGAAAATTAAGTCATTATTAAAAGTCATATATATGCCTACAATAGCATTTAATGTAAATATGAATACAGTTAAGGGCTAAATTAGAAAAATTACATCGAATGAATCATTTCGACACACACATACACACACACAGAAAAATGGAAGATAACTTATAATGTGCCGAAATTTCAATGTAAACCGCAATATGTTAACCAAATAATATTTAATATTACGTTTAATCAATCAATCTACGTAAAAATAATCAAACTGATTAGTACAGTGACCCCGCAAATTGGATATTTCCATCAGAGGGGAAAAATTTATCCAGGCAGGGAATCGGACCCTATTTGTAGCTTATAGGGACAATGATTTACTATATAAGCTAACTGGCGAGCATTTTTCGCTCAGAAAACCTTATTGGTTATAACATCTGATCTGTCATTTCGGCAGATTATCAGAATAGATCGCAGGTAAAGGAACTGCATATAAACGCTGTGTACACGTATGTATGCTATTACGTTTAACACAATCAGATTCGTAGAGTTTCATACTAAAGCTGTTATCAGATTCACGGACGTTAAGCGAGACAAACATTTCAGCCGATTTTAACCCCAACATTTTCCCGTTCAAAGAGAGAAAAAGGTTACAATTCTCTTTGAAAAAGTTGGAGGAAAAGCCAGAAAACCAGTTTCTACTAGTTCCAGGCGTTAATATATATCACCTACTCGTATCAATCGTTTATCTCTGATTCGTTGAAATGTTCGATGTTGGATGAAAAGTCTTGACTAGGAAAGACTTTTTTGGAACAGCGGTAAAATGTGGGGGAACATTTCTGTTTGCTATCACACTGGGTTTTGGGACGACATTTCGCGAAAAGTTGGAGAAAATCAAGTGTTGGTTCAAAAGTCTTGCGAAATGTTGGTGAATTTGATAGCAGCTTTACGGGATATTCTCAACTTTGCGAAAAACATTGCCCAGGCCTGAAATCGAACCCAGATCATTGGCTTACAGGGCCAATGATTTACTGTGTAAGCTAAGGGGGCCAACAACAAGCGAGCAATTTTCGATAAGATAACCTTGTTGGTTATAACATTTCGTCTGTAATTTAGACAGCTCAACAGAATAAAACTCAGGTTAGCGATATGGTTGCAGCAAAATAGGTTATGTGAGTAAAAAACGCTCTCCAGTTGTTGGCACAGTAGCTTAAGCGGTAAAGCACTAACCCTGTAAGCCAAAGATCTGTAAGCCGGCCTGGGCAATTTTTCTGCCCCAGTTGAGGATATTCAATTAGTACAAATAATATTTAGTTTTCTTTAAGATACTACCCAATAACACTGGATTTCTGACTTTTTTTGTTTGTTTGTTTCACTTCTTTTTCATTGACACACCAATAGATTAAAGCAGATAAGTACGTAGAAAACTTCCCAACCAGAAATAAAGGTGGATTAAATACTTATGGAACAGAAATAATTTCTGAGAAACATCAAAACTTATCCATTCTTCCAAATAAATAAATAAATAAATAAATAAATATTGCTAGCAATAAAATAATAAAAAACTTCTTTTAAGACGATTCTTTGAGTCTAATTTCTTTCGTAAAGAAATGATCGAGATGCAATTTCTTTGGAATTCGTAGTCGAAAAGATTTATCCGCTTTTCTAAATCAGAAATTAAACACATAATTTTTTTACTTCTATTATAACAACTTCAGTTTTATCACTTTATTTCAGATTTTAAATATCTGTTTGGCATAAATCTAAAGATGAATAAAGTAATATTAAAATAATCACTATAAAAATATATTTTCGATTAAAATACATTTATATGAAATTGATCAAGAAATAAAAACAATTGAAAAAGGTGATTTTTGGATTGCCAACTTCGGAAGAGCTGCATTTTCAATTAAAAATCATTTGAACGTTGTAATTCAATTTAATTACTTTTTTTAATCAATCTGAACAAGTAAGATTTGTTTTCATTAAAAAGTAACACGAGATAGATTTATTGTAGCATTTGTTTGCGCTTTCCATGTTATAAAGAGAAAACAAATATTTCTCTTTATTTCTTCCTCTTTTTTAAAATTGAATTTAGTTTCTTCAATTGGGTTCACTTTCAAACCGTGCCATTAAATGTCTACAATATCACTTAAAGTAAGTATGAATACAATAAAGGGCTAAAAAAAACTTTTTACTCAAATAAATAATTTTAATTTAAAAAAAAGTGGAATATAATTTATAATGCGCCGCAATTTTACTACAAACATAAATATGTTAACCAGATAGTATGCAGTATTACTTTTAACATAATCAAACTGATTGGTAAAGTTTTCATGCCAATGGGATATTCCCAACTCTGCAAAAAGAGGAAGTCCGGAAATCGAACGACGATCTTTAACTTACAGGTCAAATGCTGAACCGTTTAAACTAATTAGACCGTCAACCAGCGAGCAATTTTCGCTCAGATAATCTTATTGGTTATAACATCTGCGTTGTCATTTAGACGCAGCTCAACAGAATAAACCTCATGTTAATAATACGGTTGCAGCACAGTAGGCTGTATGAGCGAAAATATCTCGCCCATTGTCGGCGAAGTTAGTTTAAACGGTAAAACATTGGCCCTGTAATCCTAGGATATGGGTCTGATTTCTTCATGGGCAATCTTTTTGGTCAGTTTGGAATATTCCATTCATGCAAATAATTTTTTTTTCACTTTGTGTGACTTTATGTGATTTTTTTTCCCTTCTTTGTCATTGACACATCAATAGATTAAAGCAGATAAATACATATGAACCTTTGAAACCAGAAATAAAATAGGACTGAATTCCTATAAAATCGAAATTACTTCTGAAAGGCATCAAAACTTATCCATTCTTCCAAGAAAAAATATTGCTAGCAATAAAATGTATAAAAACCTTCTTTTATGACAGTTCTTTGGATCTACTTACTCTCGTAAAAAATGATTTGTTTGGAATTTGTAGTCGAAAAGATTTACCTTCTTTTCAAAATCATATATTAAACACATAATTCTTTTCCTTCTATTGTAACAATTTCAGTCTTATCACTTTATTATTCTACCGCTTATTTCTTCCTTTTTTTAAAATCACTCCCTTCATTTTCTTTAATTAGATTCACTTTCAGTCTATGACATTAAATATCTACAATAGCACTTAACTTCCACATTCCTGAGACAAATGTTACGAGAGGTTAACCCTTTCGGGTCCGAATTTTTTTTTTCAGTTTTTAGAAAAAAATATTTTTACGTTAATAACATTAACAGTAGCAATCCAAATAGATTAATTAGTGTTTAATGAATGTTTCATTGTCTGAAAGATAATGAATGTTTTTGTTTTACGTACTATTCAATTAATATTCATATGACAATAGACTAAGGAAGAATTTTTGGATATATTTAGAAAATATTCTATTACAATAAGATTAAGCTTATATTGCAACTTTCTAATATTTTTTTGCGATTTGCTACCCATTATTCTTTCAGGGAGGTAACTTTTAAATTAAATTTAAAGAGTGAAATGTATGTTTACTACTTTGAGTAGGTGGATAAGATCTTAACAATTTACTGTTTATAGAGGGGAAAGGTATAAATTATTTATATTTTTATTTGGAGTGAAAAAAGAATAAACTTCTTAAAGGAAAAAAATATCCTGGAATTTTGAAGTTTTAATGTCCAATTTTACCTTTTGAACGGTTTTGTAGAACGCAGGAAATTCATTCTTTTCGCAATAAACCGTACCAAAATGCAAAATACAAATAAATAAATAAGAATAGTGATAAAAATCCCCAAAACTTTAACTAAAAAAATAACTGATGCAAAAGAATAATTACCCATAATTCAGTATTTTCTGTAAAGCGCTAAAAGTGCTGTTTTAAAGTAAATTATTAGAAGACTAACATAAGCCTAAAATCGAAAGATTTAAGGAGGACAATAGCAGGTCATTCTAAAAACAGCTACCTCAACAGTTTCCTTAAAATTAATTGCGCAAGTCTGGCCATGATTAAGGAAACGCTTTAGCCAAGTATTTGAGAGTTCACGTTTTGTTAAAATTCACGTGATTGTGATACGAAATGATCGTCAAAAACAACGAAATAAGGTTAAAGGATTTCTAAATCGTCAAAAGTGAGAGTTATATTTATGAGAGTGCAGCGAGCATTTTCCGCTCACATGATCTTATTTGTTATAACATCTGGTTTGTTACTTAGACAACAGGTTAATAAACTACTGGTTAATAATACGGCTGTGGCACAATACTGTTGCAATACAATCGTTTATCTGAGCAAAAAATGCTCACCGGTTGTCGGTAGAATTAGCTTAAACGGTAAAGCATTGACCCTGTAAGGCAAAGATGTTGAATCCATTCCCGATCTGCGCGATTTTTTCGCTCAATTAGAAATATTCAATTCATATGATAACTTTACTAATCAGTTCGGTTGTATTAAAAAGAATAGTATTTCTTTGTATCCATCGTTTATATGAAGTTCCTTTACCTGCGGTTTATTTTGCTGAGCTGTATAGATATCAGACCAGTTATAATCAATAAGGTTATCTGAGCGAAAAACGCTCACCAGTTGCCGGGCCAGTTAACTTTAACTGTGAAGCACTAGCGCTGGAAGCCAGAGATCTGGGTTTGTTTGCCAGTCTGGGCATTTTTTTTTTTTTTTTTTTTTTTTTTTTTTTGTTCAATTGGGAATATTCAATTCGTAAAAAAATATTTATTTTTCATAAGATACTATCCAATAATATTGGATTGCTGACTTTTTTGTTTCTTTCCTTTCTCATTGACACCTCTATAGATAAAAGCAGATAAATACATAGAAAACTTCTTTCCAGAAATAAAATAAGATTTAATTCTTACAAAATCAAAATTACGTCTGAGAGACATCAAAACTTACCCATTTTTCAAAAAAAAAAAAAAAAAAAAAAAAAACTGTCAGCAATACAAAGAAAGAATTTCTTTTATAACACTTCTTTTGGCTTATTTTCTCTTGTAAAAAATTTCTTTGGAATTCCCAGTCGAAAAGATTTACCTGTTTTTCTAAATAATATATTAAATATATAGGGTAAGTTGGTGAAAATGTCGTGGTGTTTCAGTTAATTATTTTAAAAATCGTCTATTGTTTTTATTTGTTATTCAATGCTTTCTGGTTAAATGTTGTATCTTTAAGTATGATTAAAAAACTTCTTTCATTTAACAGATGTTATAGAAAGCTTTTTTTTTTTTTTTTTTTTTGTAAACGCTTTTTTTTCGGTATCTTACCAGATTTTCGGGTAAAATGACCAACTATCTAAGATTAAATGCCTTCTGAAATTCCAATGTCAACAATAATTTTTATGAAGCTTTTATAAATTTTTATGAAAAAAAATAATGGGATGAATAAAGTTACTTTAATATTTCAGAAAATCGGTAACTTACTTAAGATTAGGATAATACATATATATGAATATAGCAAACGTTGCCGATTTAATGAAAAACAAACTAATATTTGAAAAAAAGGTAATGCCCTGCCTAAGAATCAAACGATTTGTGGCTTTTAATTATTTCTATTTTTAAGAATTATAACAAGTTTAAATACTATAAAATCAATGCAATAAAGTGCTTTAGAGTCCACCCTTTATGTTGATGTTTTTTGATATATTTGTTGTTTTCAACAGTATCTCAGATCTATTACAAACAATATATTTGTTTAGAAACTTTGAGGTAGTCAGTAGTTTCACTGAATGCTCTTGATCTTATCATATCTTTTCAAGGATTTATTACCCTCTCTGCTAGAAAATCTGAACACTCATTCTCTTTCACTTTGATAAAATTCTGAACTTCCTCAGTTAATTCCTTTTTAAAAAAAAATCATTTGATTAAAATTACGATTCAATCACTGATTTAAAAAATGTGATTGAATTTTTTTATGACTAAATTAATACACAAGAGTAAATTAAAAACAATGAAGAAAAATCAGGTATTTGACCCCAACAGAAAAAATCCCGTATCCTGTCCCAAAAACCAGACCAAATTATTGGACAAGATGCCTGCACCCCCAATGATGTGAAGAAGTGGGAATCGATCATCATTCATGCTTTGCAGAAAGGCCAGGTACAAGAATCTTTAAAAACAACAGATTTATTTTTCTGCTGTTAAAAGTATGGCTTATATAGATAAATAAAAAAGTCACATAAAACATTTAAGACGTTTACCAGAAATTTTAAGACAAAAAAAAGTACCACTTAAAACAAGTTGGAAATTGCACGTGAAGCGTAGTAAATGAAGTGCGTCCGTACTTCAACGAAATTTAAAAAATATTCAGATCTTGTTGCTATAGTATATAATACTTTGGATACAGTATACGGGTCGAAATCTTTTGTGTGTCCCTGTAAATACTATCTGCTTTTTATTATACAGGAAGTAACTTGTATTAAACAGCAGCATCATATATAAATTTCATAAAATATGAAATAGTTTAATATAATTAAAACATGCCCAACCAATATTTCCCCGTGTACCATAATGCAGTGTTATACTTTTGAGTAGTCCTGTAAAATAATAATAAATATTCTTTGTATTATAAATTGTAAAGAATGTATAATTTAGTATCTACTTCATAGATTCATCTCGATTCTAGTATACTCGAAAGAGTGCAACACCATTAAAATTTACTTGAGACTATTTTTCCTATTGACCGTAATGTGATGGAATATTTTTGGTTGTCCCTATAGTCAAACTATACATCCGATTTTCACAAAATTTTAATTGACTCAACAAAATTATGCAACAATTATATATTTCAAATCTCAAACTATTTGGCTGGGTAGTTTTTGATCTATTATATGTGGCCAGACAGACGGACGTCATATACATCGTTCAGACAGACAGACTGAACAATGACTATAACTATATGCAATCCAGTGCAATGTATATCAATTTCATAAAATATTAAATAGTTTAATACAATTAAAATGATTATTAAACAATGTTTCAACATATAACTATGCAATGGAATACTTTTGTGTGGCCCTGTAAATCAATAAGAAATATTCTTTGCACCACAGATTGTACAGAATGCATATTATAGTATATATTTCACAGATGCATATAAACTTTATTACATTCGAAAGAGTGTAAGATCATTAAAATGCACTTGAATTTTTTTTCCTATTGACCGTAAAGTATCGACATCCTTTTGATTGTCCCTGTAATTGAACTACGCTTCCGATTTTCATAAATTTTGAAATGACTTGACAAAATTATCAAATACTTATATACTTTAAATCGCAAACGATTTGTCTGGGTAGCTGTTGAGTTGTTATATGCGGACAGATAGACAGACGGACAGACGGATGGACTGAACGACAACTATAGGTGCTACGCTTTTACATATTTACGAACACACCTGATAAAAAGAGAACATAAATTGAAATTAAAGTAACATTAGGGAACATTCTTCTTTACAACTGAGTAGCGCATGCGTATATGAAAACTACGTAATCCGGCATCTTATATAACACGGCATCCCATCCTCAAGTTACCCTAATTTTGTTCCTTGCATTGTAACAAATTCAATAATATCACTTTATTTATATACTTTAATGAATATTTCAAATATGTGCTCGCTTAATTCTGAAAATGAATAAATAACATTAAAGATAATTACTTTAAAAATATATAATTTCGAATAAAATATGATAATTTATTCAGATATTTATTATTTTTTAACACAATTCTGCCATGTTATTTTATTATTAACAATTTTTTTTCATAAAATATTCTTGATTCTATGAAATGGTTTTTCCAGAAGAATACAAATCTCATTCCGCACACAGTGCGTGAACGGTTAGTGGACTTTATCTGATCAAAATGTTCGTTGATCGATCATAGGTTTTTTATCAATTTGCATGGGGATTCTATTAATTGTGTGTTAAAAGCTAAATAATGTATAAAAAACAACCCAGTAAAACATCCCGAATGCGATTACATTCCTTTCCAATAAAAAAATGGTCGTTCCTACATAGGTCTCTTAATGAAGATCATGTTAAAATAAAGATTTTAAATGTTGAAAAAAAAGGTAATAATTAATGTTTCTATAATTTATTTTTCACACCATTAAAAAAATAAAAATTTAAGTATCCAAACAAAAACTTTTTACTAAAGTTAATTGCTGGAGAGTTCAAAAAGGTTAATACATTGGCGTTTACTTTGGATTTACGGTTTTAGCTTTTATTTCTTTAGTTAAATCCTTTCAACGTTCAGTCAATAAATGCTTTATTATTATTATTATTATTATTATTATTATTATTATTATTATTATTATTATTATTATTATTATTTGGAAAATAGTTGTTGTTCTTATTAAAGAACTGGAAAATTTGAAGTATATCTGAATCTTTTTATTGTTGAATTCCGCAACTTATTTTATTTTATTCGTTTTCTGATTGGTCCATGTTTAATGTCCAAAAATGAAAAACTTTTGTTTTTTATTTTATTTGTTTTCTGACTGTTTCATGCTTAATGCCCTAAAATGGAATACTTCTGTTGCCAAGATGACAAAAAAATAACAATAATTTGAAAAAAAAAATGTGACAATTTCAAACAATTTTTTTTCTCTACGCAACGGTGTAAAAATTTAAAATGTGTGAGATTTAGAAGTTAAAAAATTTGCAATTCCGAAAATTGTAAAACTAAAATTTCATTTAAAATTTGTTTATGATGGGTCATGGAATATTAACGTTTAATCTATGTCGTACGAAATATGAGGCGTTCAGAAGTCCGTCTGATTAACTCCAACCAATAAAAATCTACATTTTAAACAATTAAAGTTGTATATCTATAAACTACTTTTTTTTTAATCTTTGATCTAGAAATATTAATGTTTAATGCATGGCGTATGTAATATATGGCGTACTCTTTATGATCATCTTAAAAATGATGTTTATTATTATTATTAATTTAAGTATAGAATTTATTTGCTAGTCTTTAAAATTTTAGTCATCGAAAATATCATTTTCCAAATAGTCGTTGTAATTTGTTAAATCACAATTTTTTTTATGCAATTGGTTCAATTTCACTTCAAGCTGTCTAACAAAAAGAGTCAGAGTCAGAGTCATATTATTATTATTATTTAATGTTACAAGAAGAAGGTATGCTCGATATTACTTGACTCTTTAATAATGATAGCAGATGCACTTGAAAAAATGTATGGCATTAAGAATTTAGTTTTAAGTTTAACCAATAAAGAACTTGGCATTTATATCATAGGGAACGTTTTTCCTATAAATTGTACTTTATTATTAAACTACTTTACGATGTATGTGAAAAAAGTAGTAGAAAGCTTAAGTAACATCATATGTTAATAAACAGTTGAACTTAATATATATATATATATATATATATATACATTCTAAATGAGAAAAAAGATAATACCAACAAAAAACTTGCTTAATTATGTGTTTAAAATTTATTTTATTTTATTTATTTATTTATTTATTTTTAACGGGAACAAATAATGACGATTTCATTACATTATAATATTTCTTTGAAAGTTTCCTAACAGAGAAGCAGAGAAGAGCATTTTTACCGTCATTCTTAATACGCCTTCAGTGTTAAATTACTGCCTAAAAAGGCAGAAAATTGTTTAAATACTTAAAACTTACAAAAAAAAAAAAAAAAAAAAAAAAAAAAAAAAAAAAAAACTTAGCTAATAAGGTTAAAGGATAATAGGCTCACCAAAATTATTTTTCTAATAAAACCCTCTTCAAACAATCAGGAATTAATGGAATTTGTTTCATTTTCTTCAAACAAATTGGTCGCTCATGGAGGAAATTGAACTGGGAGAGTCTCTGAATGGAGGTAAAATTAGTATTGAGCTTATGGGAATAAATTTCGTTCAATGAAAGATGGTCGTTCAGGGAGGGAATCCCTTAATAGTACAGGTGGTTGCACAGGGAGACTTGACTGTATAAATCATACTTTAAAATAAGATTCATATACTCGTTTATTTAATATACACAGATCGTGTTTTTAGGACGTTGCCCGTGCCATGGCGTATTAAAAAAATAAACATACAATTTGTAAAAACTTTTAGGATTACACTCATTGATTACAGTATTAAATTATACCAATTTGTCTATTCGACTATTTCAAAAATTCCGTGGTTAGCTAAAATATCGCGGTTACTAGCATGGCTCGATAAAACTCAAGTGAATCCTAGAATCTGTTAATAATTTGTAAAGTAAAATAATTTGCAATGAAAAAAATTTCCTTAAAAAGGGGCACAAATGTAAAAATTAATGTTTCTATTCTATTCATTCTAACTTGAAGTCCCTAGAATGTATTGCTCGAATTACCGGTTGGCTATGAATTAATTCTGTTATAATTATAGAACTATTAAAATATTCTCTCGACAATGTCATTGTTTCTTTAAATCACTTGTGATATTTATTTTTATTTTTATTATTTTTTTTTATTTTATTTATTTATTTATTTATTTATTTATTTATTTTTGCTGCAAAATAAAAGACTTTGAAAGATACCACTTCCATACCTGTTCAGAAAAGCAATAATAAATCACAGATTTTCAATGCATTTTTGAATGATAAAAACGATAACTTGAGTTTTTTTTTTTTTTTTTTTTTTTTTTTTTTTTTTTTTTTTACATTTGAAAATATAAAATGTTGGACCGTAAAGTAATTTGCATTTAACTCTTAAAATTTGCATCTTTATAAAATTATTATTAATAATATCTTTAAAAAATCTATTAGGTTATTAAAAATGTTCTAGAACACTTGGAATCCTAGAATTAAACAAAAAAGTAACAAAAATGAATAATGCAACAGATTCAAATTTACGCTGTAAAAAAAACGAAATCTGTAAGGTTACTAAGAATTTCCCAGGGCACTGTGATGACTAAAACTTTTTATGTAACTGCAAAGAAAAAAGTTCATTTAATTATTTCAAGTTATCGGCAAAATTTTACTAAACATTTCTATAGCTTTTTCAAAAATTAGTATCGTAGACTTATATGATTTTTTTTACATTGTAGATTGACAATTTAAAACAACAGTCAGAATTTTACAATGTAGTATTTATAAAAATAAATATGTATGATGTTTTAATTTTTTATTCATAATTTTTTGCTTAAAATATTTAATCTTGTTCCGTACGACTTTTCTAGTAGAATAAAACGTCCATTCAGATAATCACTTTCTTTTATTTGCTTACACTAAGAAGAAAATGTCAACCACAATTGACATGTGAGAATGTCAAAAGTTTTTTCGTTGATTCATGTCTCTGGATGACATACAAGCATTCGATCTCACAGATTCGTGACTTTGTGATTGATTTCTCCTTGATGCATTGTCAAAAAAGCCATAATGATTTGTACTATTCAATTTTTTTTTATTATTATACGCAACAGAAATTTCTTTTCTATGTATAACGAAAAAAAACATCCACTCAACTTTTTAGAAATATATTTGAATTAACTTAAAAAATATATATAGATATAGTGATTTGTAATATAATATAGGAATTAAAAACTCTATATTTAATCTAGACATTTATAAACAAGTTCTGTAAAATTCTGACATCATTCGTTATTCTACTCTCAAATTTAATAGTAAATAAAAAAAATAAGGCTTATATTTAGAATTAAAATGAACTTTGCTTAAATTTATTATTTTAAGCCCTTTTTTGTACTAAAAGAAATTTTATTTTTTACATTTAGAAAAACATTTTATGTTAATTTACAGATTCCTTATAATTTAAACACAGCTTGTACACTTGTCAATATGTATATTTATTTTCTGTACATTAAATCTTTTCTGAAAAAAAAAAAAGATGTATGTCTGTAAGCAATTACCCCATTGGCAAACATAAGTTGGTACCATTGCTTGTGTCTTTAAAAGTTAATTAGAAACCTATGTGGGAAAATGCTTCACGGACAAAAGCGGCTCTGTAATTTGCAAGCTCCTTTCGACTCAAGCTTCTTTAACACAATGCCAAGTTTAAACTTGGAACAAGGTTTTGTTTTGGCTACACTGAAAAAAATTTCTGCGTTTAGTTTTATGAAATGCCAATTGAAGTTTAAGTATCCACTACCATTTATTCTGAGTACCGAAGTAAGTTCCTTATAAATAGATATGGATAAGATAAAATAAATAATTACAGAATAGCAATATTTTATTATTATTTTTGCTTATTATTATAGCTCTTTGAACTTTTATAGTATACCCATTCATTACTTTTCTAGTACATAGAGCTATAACCATTCCTATGTTGTATAGTTATTTCTTTACAATGTTTTATTATTATTTCAGTAACAATTTTTTTTTTCATTCTTTCGCGACGAGAGTACTTTATTTAATTTTTAATTTTTAACCTCCAGTTTTTCAAAATAGAAAATTTTTTGTTTTTAAATCACGAAAATGCTCCAATTAAATAAGGTAAATTTTTCAATAAAAAATAACTGTTGGGATTAATTATCATAACTTTAAGTGGCACATATACAATACACTCGCCCACAAAGGGTTAATTATTCATATGTTTACTGTACGGAACCCTTTTATCGCAAGTACTATTCGCACTTGACCGTTTATTTTGATTTACCATAGACTGTCTTTCATTTATAGAATTGCTATATGTTTTCTCTTTTAATTTTTATTTCTAAAGTTACATCAAACTAATCGGATGTGGCAATCTCACAAATTCTATCTATTTCATACATGTTGATACTTTAAAATTCACTACCATAGTGCCAAAATTAAATAGCAATCTATGGCCTCGATGAGGATTTTATAAATATTAAATTCAATAAATTAGTTCTTGAGATAGGACTAGCCCTAACATAATGTAAATCCTGAAAAAATGCAGCATAACTAGGGGTGTAGTCGTATAAATAACAGAGCATATACGGTCTACGCAGAGGATATACGCTCAAGGTAGAGGGTGTAATCCTAGATTATGTATACTATAATTTTCTTGAAAAACAGAGGGTATACGGTGTCTCTTTAAAACATCCAAAAGGTATACTTCATACCTCAGTATACCCTCCACTACATCTCTGAGCATAACAGTGTCTGTTATTAGCGATTAATAACAAAACCTAGCAACAACTGGTGTCAACGTCTAACTGAATCCTAAAATAGATAAATATTCCTCCATTAGTTTTTAGAGTTACTGCGAAAATCGTGAAAAATGAAGTGCGAATGCATCACCTCCTACGGCGATTTACACCTGAACATAAACAGCACCTATAAACAGATAATGTGCATGTGACGTCAGGCACCCGAAATGATGTACTTCTCAACTTGCGGTTGGCAAAAATAATAATTCTTCGAGAGTTAGTAATTTATAACGTATTATTTCATGCGTGTAATACAATAAAATGAAATTTATTATATCGACGTGAAAATTACATTTAGTTTAGAATTTTTTAATGCAGTTTAATTCGAATTTTTGCAAACCGCAAGTTGAGCTGTTGCGAAAAAGCAAGTTTGTTTACAAACGTGCAAATTATCTATAGCAAGGAATATGAATCCATGCATTAATACATGCGATAGATAATGTGGAAATCATGAAAAATGCTGCATAGCAGCCCCACCTGTTGAATGATTTACACCAAAAATAAATAAATAAATAAACATTGCCAATTTATATCACGAATTAACTGGATATAAAGTTTTATTTAATTCCATGCATTAGTTCCTGAAAACGAGGGATCACAAATTTTGTGTCACTTAGAGACCGAAATACGTATTCACAGACATATAAACGCACAAGTGTTGTAAATTCGTCAAAAGCCGAAATTTGAAAAAATGATCCAATAACAGGAATCCAATACTTTTTTTGTAAAGATAGATTATAATAAAAATGAATTATGAGAATTAATTTGATTTTTCAGATTAATGATTTTCAATCTTGTTTTATTATTTGTATATTTCATTGTTGTTACGCAAAGCCTATTGACAACTACATATGTCAATTTTTTTTAATAATAATGAATAGGAAAATTTAATTAAAAACATACGATTGTATATAAATTAAAATAAACAACTGTATTTTGTATTTTATGTAAATTTTACATATCATTTTATTTATGTAACAGTGGCAGTTGTCTACCCTTCAATACATATGGAATATTTGGTCTTCGTTTTCTAGAGTACAGTAGTTCATTTACTTCAACCTTGTTTTATTATTTGTATATTTCATTATTGTAACGCAAAGCCTATTGATAACTGCATATGCCAACCTTTTTTTTAATAATATTGAATGGGAAAATTGAATTAAAAACATACGATTGTATATAAATTAAAATAAACAACTGTATTTTGTATTTTATGTAAACTTTACATATGATTTTATTTATGTAACGGTGGCACTTGTCTACACTTCAATGTATATGGAATATTTTGTGTTCTTTTTCTAGAGTACAGTTGTTCATTTACTTTAATTTCTAGTGTTTTGTTATACAGGGTGTTATCTGTATTATATCCAGATAAAAATAAGAAAACGCGTTAAAAAGTTTGCAAAAAAAAACCCGCATAGCTCACCAAAACAATATAATTATTACATGGGAGATAATGGAATACAAAAATAAGCAACGTTGAAAAGCACCAAATATATTATAGAAACAGCAGACAGGTTTCGGTAGCATTTAGCGTACCATCGTCAGTGCTAGAGGAGGGAGAAATCTGCTCATATATATAGTAGAAACTGGGATTGAAGGCAACTAATAGGGTGGCAGAGGACTATTAATAACTATTATTATTAAACGTATTAATGAACATAAAAATTATATTAACAAGAAATCAATAAATCCTCTATTGAAAAAGGATGAACCATATTTTCAATTTCAGTTCAGCGAATTTCCAAACCTGCTTCCATTCATGAACTTAACTTCCTTAAAGCATTTCACATTTATAAAAATTTTGTCAAAATTGTCAATTGTGAGTTCGCTATCCTCCTCTTTCGAATAGCTGGAAATATTACATTAAAACCCCTCTTTCGAATAGCTGGAAATATTACATTAAAACCCCTATTTCGTAATTATTATTATTATTATTATTATTATTATTATTATTTTCGCTCCATTTGACCTTTTTTCTCTACTTCGGTCCCTTTCCACGTGCGTTCTCCTATGGCCTGGCCATTTCTTGCAGGCAATCCAATCCTCTGCCATCCTATTGTTTGTCTTCAACCCCCCCGTTTTTACTGTATATATGAGCAAATTTCTACCTATTTTAGCACTGACGACTGTACGCTAAATGCTACCGAAACAGGTCTGCTGCTTTTATAATATATTTGGTGATTTTTAACGTTGCTTATATTTGTATTCCACTGCATTGCACCAAGCTCTATCTGAATATTAATTAATGGGAGATAATTTAGCAATTTTGTCTGTCTTCATTTTCTGAAAACTATGAGTTTCCCCTCGTCTCAGCGTGAGAGCTTTATTTAATTTTTATGTTTTTGTTCATCAGACGAAACCATATTTTTCATTGTCCTCTATCTGTCACAGATTCCGTACACAAAAACAGTATAAGTCAGAGACTTCAAATTTTGTGTACTTTCAGTTGAACACCTCGTGTCACATCACAAACATTGAAATTTTGAAAAAAAAGGCTTATTTCTTTAATTAAGTTAATCTTTTCAATGTCATCTGCTTACTTTTGTGACTTAAAAAGCAAGACTTAATTTGAACATTTTGCGTGTGTAAATCATGACTTAGGAGAAAAGCATGTCGTAAGAAAACAGAAGGGGTTTGGTTCGATCCCCAAAGGGGAAATTTGAAACTTTCATCCTAAAATGGGTTTAATAAAAAATTTCGTATTTTGGCCAATTTAAGTGTATACATTATTGTGTTTCGCTCATCTGGGACATTCATAATATTTTTATTAAATTCTCTTTCTATCAAAAGAAATTTACTAATGATTCGGTATTTTAAATCCAATTTTAAACATTTTTTTCGCTTTTAGAAATTAAAAAATTTATTTAAATCTCCAATAAATATTTTGAATTTCAGATTTTCAAAAGAATTAGAATTTCGAATTTTATTTAAATGATTTGATTCAAACATTTTTAATTTGATTAAAATAAATAAATTCCTTTTAATTTTTTTATTAAAATTTATTGATAGTACCATTTATATAATAATTTATTAATTATAAATTATCTATTCAGATTTATTAATTGAGGGATAACTTCTTTTGAAAGAAATGTTAAACAAACCCTCTGAGCAATCTGCGATCGCCCTTACCCACTTTTAGTAGTAATTTGCCATTGGTTTTTAAAAACTGAAAATTTTCGGCAACTGAATCGCGTTTTTTTTTTTTCTCATTAAATAACTTAAACGTTACAGTTAAAACAAGTGGGAATAATAAATGATTCTGAGCATCATAAGTGACAGATATACCGGTAGTTCGTCTGCAAGACGTCAATGGTGATATGTATGATGGCAAATAATAATCTGTTTATTGGAAAAGCTTGAAATGTTGTCTTTATGTATATGATTCAGTTAAATCGCAATGAATTATTATTTCAAGTAAAGTAAAATCTTTATTTTTTATAATTAATTAGGTATAATTTTAATATATTAACCTCCTGGGGACGAGCGATATATATACATGCCGCAAAAAGGCTTAAGACTCCTTGTTTATCCCCACCAGTAAAATTTTACTGTAAAATTTGCCTTCTTTAATAGGAGTATTTTCTCTATTTAATAAAGTACAAATTTCGGTTTTTAAAAACCGGTGACAAACCATTAAGAATATCGTAAAAGGCTTCCGTCACGAAGGGGTTAATGAGTTTTTCAAAATTGCATAGTTACTAAAGCACTCTTTCTTTCAAATATTTCTGTACCATTCATTAATTCTATAAAAGGAATTTTTAGAATTTTTTTCTATAAGTTCTTCGCCATTATTTATATTTTTAATTAAGTTACTTGGTTGATTGTGATGAATATCCTTTGTGTAATTTTTTAAATTGTTCTTGCTTAAATTATCCCTTGTATATATGTAGAGCGAGAAAAAAATATATACGTGTATAAATAATATAAATTAATGAGAGTGCTTCTTTTATAATTTTTCTTAATTAAGAACAGCTTTAAATATTATACAAATTCTCATTTAATTTCCTTTTCTTTCATTGAAAACAACTTTAACTATTATAAAAATTGCAGTTTAATTTCATTTTTTTAATATATTATCATTCGACGAAGACACGCTAAACGTAAAAATGTGCAGACTCTGTAAGAATGAGACCGCTTCTTTTGTGATTTTTATTTACGGAACATCTTTGAGTATTGTACATATTTCTATTTAATTTTTTTGTTTAAAAACTTATAATCATTCTAAGCAGACACATTCTTCGAAAGTTTGAGGTAACATTACAAAAACTGCCCAAAACTCTTTCAGAATTAGGGTGATTCTGTAATTTTCATTAGTTGAAAAAAAATTAAATATCACAGAAATCCTTGTTTAATTTCATTGGTTGAATATGTATAACTTGAAGAAGATAAATTTTTCGAAAGTTCTTGATAACAGAACAAGATGCAAGGCTCTTTAAGAAACATGTAGTATGTGGATGTATCATAATGTGTTCTGAGATCTGTAGTAGGTCTTTGAGCGAAAAGCGGACGCCATTTTGAGTAAAATATGCTCTGTTAAGCATACTGCTAATAATATTTAAAGAAAACAAATAACAAAAAGTCTCCAACAGATAAAAGTTTTCTCTGCAAAAGTACTATTTCTACTAAATAAATACATAATTGTCATACAACCGCAAAGTAAAATTTCTTTACAAAAAATGATGGTATCACTTACCGTGAATGTAGTCAATATGAATCATCTTTCAAAATGATGCTAAAGTGATCACTGGTTGTCAAAGTTTTTACTGGGGGTCACTTTTATATTTCTTTAAAATCGAACTAAAAAAATGTACCTCACTGAAAATGCATAGCTTATTCGCTAGACTCAGAACACCCTCATATATTTCATTATCAGTATTTTTGATTGCTCTATAAAAATAACAATCCCTAAAAGTATTTTAATGCACAGTATAAAAACTACAATAAATTAGAGGTGCAAAACATTTCTTAATCGCAATTTTTTATAGATACAGGGCCAGATTTACGGCAGGGTATTTGGGGCAAGGGCCCAAGTCGCCTTAATTTACAGGGGCTTTAAAATATTGCTAAAGGTTTTTCAATTATTGACCAAAATTAGAGGCAGTTTTAATATCCATTTAAATTTTACATTTCATTCAACATTGTATTATGTTCAAATTGTATTTTTACACAATGTATATTTTGTCTCAAACATCCATTGATTATTTCATTATATTGAATATTTTCTTTTATCTTTATCACTTTAAAAATATATAATACTTTTAGTTCTTGTTTAATACTTTTTTGTTACCGTAAAATTATTTGAGTATTGATGAGTGTAGATTTAAAGTTTTAGAGCCCCCTAATATTTTAAATAATTGCAGCTTGGTGTTGTGGAAAATTTATTATTAGTTGTTGCATATTTTATCATTTCAAACATACAGACTTGCATAGGAAACGATAATTAGCACCACATAGTTTGTTATAAAACGTCTACTCATTAAAATTTCATAATTATAAAATAATTATTTAAAAGTAAGTTATTGATTATCGTAATAATTTTTAAAGGATATTTTAAAGTTGACAACGGTTACTTTAGAAATCATCTTTTTCTTTTATTTTAGTCAATACCCCTGTAAATATTTTTTTATGTCAATACGCGTGTACCGCTGCAATGAGGTCAACCTTAAGCAATCTTTGCCCAGAGCCCATAAATTTGTAAATCGGTCCTTTTATACACAACTTAAAAATACAATATATTTATATATATATGTGAATCTGGCATTAAAGCCCACATTACCTCAAAACAACCTGATTGGAAAGGAAATAAAAGCAAATGAACAGCATCTTCTCGTGAGAGCTAACCTGAAGTTAGCAAATACTCAACACAAAGAAGTTGATGACTTGGTAGGTTCAAACTCCAAGCCTGGGAACTGATTCAGATCAGATTCCTTCTGACACGGATTGCGGATGGACATCACGGTTTGCTCCCGAAAGACGACGAAACTTCGGCAATAGGCCGTGTCAGCTCTGAATGAAGGCCCCTTTACCCCTTTATTTCTCCCTGTAAATAGTTTTATGTTCCAATACTCAAGATTAAATTTACATTGTTTATACAAAAAGAGTCTTCATTTCAACTCCTAAACACCAATAATTACGCAAGTAATTACACACACACACATATATATATATGCATGTATATAGATATATATATATATACAGGGTGTTTCTAAATTCATGGTACAAACTTTAAGCGGTGATAGTAAACATCAAGACAAACAATATTAATTGGGACATTAAGGGTCCCAAACGTTCTCCAAAGGAGATAGGCGCCATTAAAGTTTAGGGTCCAAAAATTCAAATGATTATAAAAAACAGAAAAAATGGTCGATTCGTTTGCGGTTTTCACTAAAACTATTATTTATGTCAGTATTGTCAAGAAAATAAGTTATAAAGATAAATTTAAAAAAAATGCCAATAAAGGGCGCTTTAGACTTTGGAGTAACGAACAACTATTTTTTACCATTATTTTTTTGCATCTTATTAATTTTTTAGAAGCTTAGACATAAACTTAAATTTGGAGCTCAAAATTTAAATTGTTGGGAGTTGTTAAGTAGCGCAAACTGAACCGTGGGGGAGGTTCAAATTTCAAATGATTTTAAAAAACGGAAAAATTGGCCAATTGATTTGCGATTTTCACTAAAATTATTCTTTATGTCTGTATTATCTTGAAAATAAATTATAAAGATAAAATTTTAAAAATGCCGAAAGAGAGTGCTTTAGATTTTGGAGTAACGTACAACTATTTTTTTACCGTTATTATATGCATCTCATAAAATTTTTTAGAAGCTTAGACATAAACTTAAATTTTGAGCTGAAAATCTAAATCGTTGCGAGTGGTTAAATAGCGCAAACTGAGCTGTGTTCAATGGGGGTGGGGAGGTTCAAATTTCAAATGATTGTAAAAAACGGAAAAATTTATCGATTCGTTTGCGGTTTTCGCTAAAACTATTCTTTATGTCAATATTTCCTTCAAAATAAATTTTAAAGATAAATTTAAAAAAATTCCGTTAGAGGGCGCCTTAAATTTTAGTGTAACCAAAAACTATTTTTAATCGTTATTTTTTGCATCTAATTAAATGCTTGTTAAAGCTTAGACTTAAATTTTGAGCTCATATTCAAAATCGATGGAGGGGTTAAGAAGCGCTAACTAACTGTGTTCAGTAGTTGAAATGTTACCCTCCCCACCCCTCGAACACAGTTCAATTTTCCGCTACTTAAATACTCACAGCGATGCAGATTTTGAGCTCAAAATATAAGTTTGAACTTTTACAAGCATTTAATTAGATACAAAAAATAACGGTTAAAAATAATTGTTGGTTACTGTAAAGTTTAAAGCGCCCTATGACGGATGATTTT
This sequence comes from Maratus speculifer, assembly GCA_964019185.1. Lineage (NCBI taxonomy): Eukaryota > Metazoa > Arthropoda > Arachnida > Araneae > Salticidae > Maratus > Maratus speculifer. Next base: position 3,266,547 of record OZ025294.1, on the reverse strand, counting down.
GAAACATATCTTTAAAATTTATTTTCAAGGAAATATTGACATAAAGAATAGTTTTAGCGAAAACCGCAATCGAATCGCCTATTTTTTCCGTTTTTTATGTTCATTTGAAATTTGAACCTTCCCACCCCCATTGAACACTGTTCAGTTTGCGCTACTTAACCACTCCCAACGATTAAGAATTTTATTTCAAAATTTATGTTTATGTCGAAGCTTCTAAAAAAATTTATGAGATGTAAAAAATAACGATAAAAAATATTTGTACGTTACTCCAAAGTCTAAAGCGCCCTCTACCGACATTTTTTGAAATTTATCTTTATAATTTATTTTCAAGATAATACTGACATAAAGAATAATTTTAGTGAAAACCGCAAACGAATCGACCAATTTTTTCGTTTTTTATAATCATTTGAAATTTGAACCTCCCTCCACAGTTCAGTTTCCGCTCTTAACCACTCCCAACGATTTAGATTTTGAGCTCAAAATTTAAGTTTTTGTCTGAGCTTCTACAAAAATTAATGAGATGCAAAAAATAACGGTAAAAAATAGTTGTTCGTAACTCCAAAGTCTAAAGCGCCCTCTACCGACATTTTTTGAAATTTATCTTTACAATTTATTTTCAAGACAATACTGACATAAAGAATAGTTTTAGTGAAAACCGCAAATCAATTGACCAATTATTCTGCTTTTTATTATCATTTGAAATTTGAACCTACCCACTCCCATTGAACACACACTCTAAAAAATAAATGTGTAAATTAGCTAATTTTACTTAAGTATATGTGTAAATTTCCAAAATTACACACCTGTCTTAAAGTTTACACATTTTTTTCTGAAATTTACCTGTTTTTATGTGTATTTAGCTTACGAAAGTAAGTGTGTAATTTTTTATCACTTGAAAAACTCAAACAAGTGTGTAAATGTCGAGAAAGGCTTGAATTTACACGAATTTATGAGTTATTCTAATTTGAACTTAGTTATATGTACGCACATAAGTGTGTAAATTTTTAAAAATACATACTTGTCATAAAATTTACACATTTTGAACAAAAATTACCTTTTTTTATGTGTACCTAGCTTGTGAAATCAAATGTGCAATTTGTTATCGTTTGATTAACTCATACAAGTGTGTAAATGTAGATAAGTAACTGCATTTAAACGATTTTGAGCTCAAAATTTAAGTTTTTGTCTGAGCTTCTACAAAAATTAATGAAATGCAAGAAATAACGGTAAAAAATAGTTGTTCGTAACTCCAAAGTCTAAAGCGCCCTCTATCGACATTTTTTGAAATTTATCTTTATAATTTATTTTCAAGACAATACTGACATAAAGAATAGTTTTAGTGAAAACCGCAAACGAATCGACCAATTTTTCCGTTTTTTATAATCATTTGAATTTTTGGACCCTAAACTTTAATGGCGCCTATCTCCTTCGGAAGACGTTTGGTACCCTTAATTTCCTATTTAATATTCTTTGTCTTTATGTGTACTATCACCCCTTAAAGTTTGTACCATGAATTTAGAAACACCCTGTATATAATGCTATTAATGCATTCACTTGATTATGATACACCCTCTTATATTTCCCATTAAAAAATTCAAAATTCTGTATAATATTTTCGAAGAAGAATAACAATCCCGTTCTATAAAAGAACTTTTTTATTTAGTTACCTAAAAAAAGGAAAATGTGTCAACACCAATTGACAAGGGACACTGTCAGAAGTTTTCTTTATTGATTCATATCACTGAATGCCGTACAAGTATCCAATCTCACTGACTTTTGATTGATTCTTTAAGACTTATGCGGTGGTATTTTTCCCTTTTCTTCATGGAAAATTGTCTAGAAAAGTATTATATATTTATGTACTGTTGAAAAAATCCATAATAAATTCGACAGCTGCGATTTTTTTTTTTAATCGAGAGATATTTTTTAGATTAATGCATTATGAATGATAAATTTCGATATATTTATATATATACTGGGTGTCCCAAAAATGACTGATGGATTTTAAAATTCAATAACTTGCAAACGGTAACAGCTATTTAAAAAATTTTTGCAGGAGTGTTACGTATAATGTCAGGAATTTTTTTACCGTAATTGTTTATTTTAGTTCGAATTTCAAACAATAGGTGGCGCTGACGGCAACTGAAGGCCAAGTAGACGCTTCACTCAGCACTGATCACCTGGTCTTTAATCGCCTTCAGCGCCACCTATTGTTTGAAATTCGAACTAAAATAAAAAATTACGGTAAAAAACTCCTTTCTTATCATTTTACGTTTCTAAGTTGCTTTCTAATGCAAAACATCAGTTTTTATTGAATTGAAAGTGCTTTAGTTTCAGTAATCTTTCTTTGCTTATTTCGTACCTATATATAGATGCAAATTTTAGCACTGACGCATGGATTGTAAGCGGACTCATATAGTTATACATAATCACTTTAAGTAATTAGACATGTTCATAATTGCATATGTCGGAGATTCGAAGGTAATAGGGATTGATAGTGTTTTGGGCATACCCCTTATTATGATATAAGCCAACCCACATTCAAATTTCTCAGGCTCTGTAAGCATAGTAATATGCCTTGTTAAAAAATATTATCAGATTACCGAAGGTCGAATAATATTATTATTTTAAAGGAGGCAATGTATTGCAATAACCTCGTTCAAGTATAATTAATGTAATATTTAATGCATGTGTTTTTTTATTTAAGTATTTGTAATTTTAACATTATGGCTAAATTAAAAAATGACAAATCCATTTAAGATCATTCATTTAAATCAAATACCGTTCCATCTGATATTGTACTTTTCTAGCTTCATTGCAAGGATAAATAATTAAATATAATAAAATACTAATTAAATGTACAATCGAGACAAATGAAGAAAAAGTTCTGTTTACTTCATTATTATTTTTTTTATCAAAGAAGTTAACAAACCTAAAAAAAAATGTTGTTTTAAGTTGTCAGGATTTTCTGTATAAGGAAAGACTAAATAAAAAGTATAAAAACCATAGAAGTAATTCAATATTAAATAGCTTCAAACATCGGTTGCCTTTTCTCGCAGGCGCTTTTGTGAGGCTGCGATTGGCTGTGAAGTCATTCATATTATGCTAATATGAGGCAAAATAGATATTCAATGCGCAAAATATTTGTATATGAAAGATTATCAAAAATAAATTATTCACCATTACAGCTCACCTCTTGTATTCGTTAACAACGATTTCTAACATGGTGTAACGAAACAAAAATATTTTTTTTCTAATTTTGAATATTTTATAGAAAACATATGTCAAAAAGACATGATTTAAGACATCGTAAATGATACATTGGATTTCCATAAAGTTGTAGGAAGCCTAAAATCAATACAGATCAATGAGGCAATCCAACCGGAATTATGAGGGACACTTAGAAACTTTGATATCATATATATTATAAAGCAGAAATTCTGAAACTTCCAAACGAGTGTTTTCAAAAACTACCCGATGGATCTTTTTGCAGATTATATTATTCGATAGGAAATATTTTTGCGGAGGTTTATGATTCAAATTTACAGGGATAACTCTGATTTTTCGTACTAAATTTCGTATTTTTCGGTTATTTTTGACGGAAGGGTTGCACTAACTAATTTTTTGGCGATAATTATATTTCAAAAAAGAAATGAAATGCTTTCTCTGATGGAAAATAATATAAACATTTCGAAAAAAAACTCTGTTAATTCATTGGTTTAAAATAAATAATGATAAAAAGAAAAAAAATCCGTTTAATGCAAAATAATATTATGAAAGGAAAATATTTATTTTTAACAAAAAAAAAAAAAAAAAAAAGAATATTTATAATAACTAAGTGTAAGTAACTCAATGTGAAAGAAAGTTTTGAAGTGACACAATGTTTGGCTATTTATTTCTTTCGAGCCAGATTAAAAGAAAACAACACATCAAAAATTTCATTAGGTAAAACATAAGTATTTTTTTTTTCCTTTTTTTATAAAATATTTTTAAACCTAATTTTCCCGTTATGTGTTTTACAGAAGAAACTAACAGAATTCATTTTAAAAAAAAAGGCTCTAATTGTTATTTGTAGTTGTTTGTTCCAATCTACTTTTGTCGCCAAATCAATGCGATTCTAAACCAAAAAAGCACAAGACGGAGAAAAAACTATTCTCTCTCTCTCTTTTAATGAGTGAGAGCATTTTTAGGAAAACATTTTACATTTAACTTAAATACATATATAGCAGTAAATACCACAAAAATGAATAGTATTTAAATTTTAGGGTAAATGTTTTTCCACATACACAGATATTGTAAAATAATTTAACTGCAACTTTATTTTTTTTTTCGGCACAGATATTTCATACGCACTATGTTGGTGCGATTTGTCTCTTACGCCAATACCATATATACATCCGGGTAATTAACTGACGCCAAAGTGTCATTATTTTGCTTGATATGGCAACCCGGATGTTATTGTCTATTTGTTAATAAATTGTCTATTTACAATTTTTTTTCTTTTTTTTTCCAATTATATAAACTATTATAATCTGGGCACATTTGTCATACATGCACCACATTTGCGCGACTGCAATAAAATGGCGATTTTATGCCTCACTTGGTAATCTGGCTGTTGTTTATTTATTAATAAATTTTTATTTTATCTATATATATAAAAGAAAGTCTGGATTTCGTATTAATCACAGCACAAAGAAATCTGCCGAACCTCAAATCTTGAAAATTGGGGTAAAAATATTTCTGATAACATCGAGTGCCCATAAGAAGGGATTTTCGAAACTTCCACCCCTCAGGGGGTTAAAAAAAGGAACGAACTTTTAAAAAATTCTTTAAAAATCGGCTTTTATCATTATTTTTCAACTGATGACATATTTTAGTGTATATTTTCATGCTTAATCGAATGGTACCAAGCAAATTCTTTTAAGTTCAGTAGTTCGCGAGATACTTAACATTTTCCTGATTTGGCGGTGTCTTCGGCGCAAAAACCTGAAATTTTCAATTCTTATCTATATATATAAAGGAAAGTCTGGATTTCGTATTAAGCACAGCACAAAAAAATCTACCGAACCAAAAATCTTGAAAATTGGGGTAAAAATATTTCTTATAACATCGAGTGCCGCTAAGAAGGGATTTTCGAAAATTCCACCCCTAAGGTTGGTAAAAAAATGAACGAACTTTAAAAAAATTCCTTAAAAATCGGCTTATGTAATTGTTCTTCAACTGATGACATACTTTCGTGTATTTTTTCATGCTTAATAGAATGGTACCAAGCAAATTCTTTTAAGTTCAGTAGTTCGCGAGATACTTAACATTTTCCTGATTTGGCGGTGTCTTCGACGCAAAAACCTGAAATTTTCAATCCTTATCTATATATGCAAAAGAAAGTCTGGATTTCGTATTAATCACAGCACAAAAAAATCTACCGAACCAAAAATCTTGAAAATTGGGGTAAAAATATTTCTTATAACATCGAGAGCCGCCAAGAAGGGATTTTCAAAAATTCCACCCCTAAGGTTGGTAAAAAAATGAACGAACTTTAAAAAAATTCCTTAAAAATCGGCTTTTGTAGTTGTTCTTCAACTGATAACATATTTTAGTGTATTTTTTTATGCTGAATCGAATGATGCCAAGCAAATTCTTTAAAGTTCAGTAGTTCGCGAGATACTTAACATTTTCCTGATTTGGCGACGTCTTCGGCCCAAAAACCTAAAATTTTCAATCCTTATCTCTCTATATAAAAGAAAATCTGGATTTAGTATTAATCACAGCACAAAAAAATTTGCCGAACCTAAAATCTTGAAAATTGGGGTAAAAATACTTCTGATAACATCGAGTGCCGCTAAGAAGATTTTCGAAAATTCCACCCCTAAGGGAGTTAAAAAAAAAAGGAACAAACTTTTAAAAAATTCCTTAAAAATCGGCTTTCGTAATTATTTTTCAACTGATGACATACTTTTGTGTATTTTTTCATGCTTAATCGAATGGTACCAAGCAAATTCTTTTAAGTTCAATAGTTCGCGAGATACTTCACATTTTCCTGATTTGGCGGTGTCTTCGGCGCAAAAACCTAAAATTTTCAATCCTTATCTATATATATATAAGAAAGTCTGGATTTCGTATTAATCACAGCACAAAAAAATCTACCGAACCAAAAATCTTGAAAATTGGGGTAAAAATATTTCTTATAACATCGAGAGCCGCCAAGAAGGGATTTTCAAAAATTCCACCCCTAAGGTTGGTAAAAAAATGAACGAACTTAAAAAAAAATTCCTTAAAAATCGGCTTATGTAATTATTTTTCAACTGATGACATACTTATGTGTATTTTTTCATGCTTAATCGAATGGTACCAAGCAAATTCTTTTAAGTTCAGTAGTTCGCGAGATACTTAACATTTTCCTGATTTGGCAGTGTCTTCGGCGCAAAAACCTGAAATTTTCAATCTTTATCTATATATACAAAAGAAAGCCTGGATTTCGTATTAATCACAGCACAAAAAAATCTGCCGAAGCTAAAATCTTGAAAATTGGGGTAAAAATACTTCTGATAACATCGAGTTCCGCTAAGAAGGGATTTTCGAAAATTCCACCCCTAAGGTTGGTAAAAAAAAATGAATGAACTTTAAAAAAATTCCTTAAAAATCGGCTTTTGTAGTTGTTCTTCAACTGATAACATATTTTAGTGTATTTTTTTATGCTGAATCGAATGATGCCAAGCAAATTCTTTAAAGTTCAGTAGTTCGCGAGATACTTAACATTTTCCTGATTTGGCGACGTCTTCGGCCCAAAAACCTAAAATTTTCAATCCTTATCTCTCTATATAAAAGAAAATCTGGATTTAGTATTAATCACAGCACAAAAAAATTTGCCGAACCTAAAATCTTGAAAATTGGGGTAAAAATACTTCTGATAACATCGAGTGCCGCTAAGAAGATTTTCGAAAATTCCACCCCTAAGGGAGTTAAAAAAAAAAGGAACAAACTTTTAAAAAATTCCTTAAAAATCGGCTTTTGTAATTATTTTTCAACTGATGACATACTTTTGTGTATTTTTTCATGCTTAATCGAATGGTACCAAGCAAATTCTTTTAAGTTCAATAGTTCGCGAGATACTTCACATTTTCCTGATTTGGCGGTGTCTTCGGCGCAAAAACCTAAAATTTTCAATCCTTATCTATATATATATAAGAAAGTCTGGATTTCGTATTAATCACAGCACAAAAAAATCTACCGAACCAAAAATCTTGAAAATTGGGGTAAAAATATTTCTTATAACATCGAGTGCCGCTAAGAAGGGATTTTCGAAAATTCCACCCCTAAGGTTGGTAAAAAAATGAACGAACTTTAAAAAAATTCCTTAAAAATCGGCTTATGTAATTGTTCTTCAACTGATAACATATTTTAGTGTATTTTTTCATGCTGAATCGAATGGTACCAAGCAAATTCTTTTAAGTTCAATAGTTCGCGAGATACTTCACATTTTCCTGATTTGGCGGTGTCTTCGGCGCAAAAACCTAAAATTTTCAATCCTTATCTATATATATAAAAGAAAGTCTGGATTTCGTATTAATCACAGCACAAAAAAATCTATTGAAACTATAATTTTGAAAGAGAGTTCTATAATCAGGTTAACATGATTATGTAAGCTATATTTAATTATCTCAATATATATAAAACGCAAAGTGAAATTTCATTGCGGCCGCTAATAACTTAAGTTCTACGAGATAGATTTTAATGGATTTTACATTGTTAGTTGGATAATTTTTCAGAAATTTTGTAACAAGTGAAATATAGTATTCTACGTTGTTTAATTGAATACTTAGGAAATGTTTTTAATCAGATGAACCCAATTACAAAAGTTTGGCTTTATTTTAAAAGTTGCGCTGAATGAATTTTTACGTGATTAAAATTGTTTACGTGTTGAGCGCTACGTCATTCATTGGTGACAAACATTGAACTTTCCGTTTAGATGACTGATTTTTCGCCGATGACAGACAGTCTGAAGTACGATGTAAAATTAAAAATTACTATGATATAAAAGTTTCATTTAATTCAAAGTTTCGAAAAAAAAAAACTGACCAGCGTAGCGGGCGAAGGCTGCTAGTAAATCATAAAATCAAAAGAAATAGAGAAAAGATAGATAGATAATTATTTGCATTTTCAGTACAAATATTTAGGCGAATGTAATAATTCCGTTTTTATTATAATCTGTTTGTTTGTTTCAAATATCACCTCGCAATTTTAGTGCGTCAACGAATTTTCGGTTTATTTTCTTGTTTAAAGTTATTAATTAGTCTTGTGAGGGAGTGTCCTTTGCATAAAGGCACTCTAGCATTTTTGTGAGATCATGAAATCAATGATTTAACATGTGTAGCGTGGAAGCGACATCTATCCTCTCTTTTGCTTTAACTTTCTAGAGCGTGTGTGTCTTCCTCGGTTCTACAAATTATGTCGCGGTTAGAAGCAATATGCAAATTTATAGTACCTCAGTTTGCAGCATATAAAAGCTTGGTGATTGAATGTGTTAGGATGTGTAGCGGCGCAAGCCAGCTAGAGGGTGAGACGCAGCGTAAGTCAGCTAGTAGTGTGTGGAGTTTTCCAGTGAGCCGCCAGCAGCATTTGCCGACTTAGTTTATTTAGAGCAGAGCTATTCAAGGAGATTGCCGTTGGTAAGAGATAGTATTAATTACGTTGAGTATTTCAAAGTTAATAAAGAGTGTTTCACAGCCACGGGCTTACTAATAAAGGTTTCATGTAGCAGTTTAGTCGAAGTCTAAGTGAGAAGTTTTTTTGAAGTGCCCCGACTGAGTCTAGTACCGGAGCTGTGAGTATATTTATGAGTGTAATCTTTTAGTATTGTGACTAGTTGTTGGAATTAACGAACTGAAAGCTCCACTTTCTCCTGAAGCCCTAACAGTTTAAATAAACTGTGGTTTTAGTTATATATCTCGAGTTATGTATTCATTCACCCAACAGACCCCTCATTCCGTTACAGTCTTATCTTTTTAGAATTTTTGCAATATGTATTTTTGTAATCTGTCAATAATGATTGAAAAGACATTTAATAATTTCTATCTAAGTCTGAACTGAGAGGAAGATGAAATTCTTATGAGAAGTGTCTGTGATGAAACAAGCCATATAAATGATATTATGATAAGTGATCAATAGTTTTACAACACGAAAATTTAGCTTTAAATCGAACTGTGTCTATTGTAACTTTTATTAAGCTCTAAATTTGCCAAGTTTGTAGAACATCAGAAAAAAATCTTTCTGAGACTTTTTTTATTCAGCGTAAGCTCAAAATAAACTTAAATATTTTAACGCAAACATTCTGTAATGCATCTTGAAATTACTTGGATATGGAAATTCCGATTCTATCTCATGCATGTTAATGCTCCAAAATTTGCTACAGTGTCTAACATCTAATGGCAGTCTGTACCTACCATGGAGATTCTAATTATATGAAATTCCGCTCATTAGTTCTTGAGATATGACTATGGCTAAAATCACGTGAAATGCAAAATGCAACATACCAACGTCACTTGTTGGGACATTTACACCGAAACTTAATTTACATCAATTTGAGTCACTTTCTGACTGAATCTACACGTTGATGAAAATCTGTGCAGTTTTTGAGATCGAGCTACTGCGGAATCATGAAAAATTCTGCATAGCATCGCCATTTATTGAGCAATTTACAACAAATAGTAGCAAACGTCAATTCGTGTCAAGGACTAACTGTATCTGAAGTTTGATGAAAACTCGTAGATTAATCCTAGATATTCAGCTATTGTGGAAATCGTAAAAAATTCTGCAAAACAGATCCACCTATTGTGCGATTTGCACTCAAAACTATTCAGCACTAATTTTTATCACAAAATATCTGAATATAATTTTTTATTAAATTAAGTGACTAAGTACTTGAGATAGATTGACCACAAAATTTGTGTGAGATATATAGAGGTAGACAAACCGAGTATCAGATTCACAGAGAGACATTTTGTAAAAACATCTATTTTGGCATCCTTTATACATGGGAATCCGTCAAAAACCGGAAGTCGAGATAAGTCGAGAATTTTTGTGAAACCAGTATTTTTTTTCTTGTAACGGTACAAGAAAATAAAAACATATGTATATTATTGCGATTTAAACTGTTTGTCGTCATTTAAATCATTACCATATGATTGCTACTCAAAGGCAATGACATAGGGTGTTTCAAAAATGACTGGTATATTTGAAAAATTAATAATAACTAAACGGGCACCGATACAAATACACCGTTTGTGGCAGTATGCTTGGGACAATGTAAATTTTCAGGCAGACAAACTTTCGAAATTAGTTACAATTTTCAACAACAGATGGCGCTGCAGTCTGGAAAAATCTAAAGTACGATATTTACATACGGAAATAAAAAAAATTTCACAGCAAACTTGCTATCTGTGAACAGCACACGGTGACGGCAGAAAGAAGACTTAATGGCGAACTCATAGACTTATTTTCTTCTATATTTTTCAGATTGCCTGCAGCGCTATCTGTTGTTGAAAATTGTAATTAATTTGGTAAGTTTGTTTGCCTGAAAATTTACTGTTGTCCCAAGCATATTGCAACAAACGGTGTATTTCTATCGCTGCCCGTTTAGTTTTTATTGATTTTTCAAATATACCGATCATTTTTGAAACACCCTGTATATCTGAACTTTTAGACCGATTATATAAAAGAAATATAAATGAAGACCACAAAGATTTTATTAAGAAGCAGCTTTTGATTGTTATAACTATATTTTTTACATTTAGAGATTCTTTGCTCTTCAATGAAGCAGTTAGTGACATCAAAAATTTAAATAATATCTGTTACTATCATTGAGAAAAAGCTATTTCTTACATTAAGCAAAATTTAAAGTATGTAAAAATTATTAGTATCTTTTACAAATAGCTTATAAAACATTTACTGAAAAGCGTTGTTAAGTTTTTAAAGCTAGATACATTCTTGTTTCCCTATTTTTGAATAATTTGCTCTTATGCGTATTAGAACGACTGTGCATTTTTATGCTGTAAATAATAATATTTGAAAAATGTTCGAGTTTTTAAATGCAGAAGATTTAAATTGTTATTTTAAAGGATCAGTATGTATAAAGTATAAAGTAGCAGTACAAGTACGTTACGAAAAACATTAGAGAAAATGTTTCTGTTTTTGAAAACTATTAATGATATTTAAAAAACGTAAGTATATTATTTAGAATTTTTGCAACAAAAACATAAATTATCGGTACATTTAAGCTTTAAAATTTGTAAGGGTTTTAAAAATAGCAAGAAGAAATGCTTTATGCAAATTTTATAGTTAGTGAAAAAAAAATCGTTTTGTAAATAACAAGTTTTGTTACAAGGAAATAAAATTACGGTACATAAAATTCACAAAGTATAAAATTTCTCATTCAAGTGATATATATATATACCGGGTATCCTAAAAATGACTGTTGGATTTTAAAATTCAATAACTTGCAAGCGGTGACAGCTATTTAAAAAAATTTTGCAGGAGGGTTATGTATAATGTCAGGAGTTTTTTTACCGTAATTTTTTATTTTAGTTCGCATTTCAAACAATAGGTGGAGCTGACGGCGGTTGAAGTCCAGATGATCACTGCTGAGTGAAGCCTCGGCCTGGCCTTAAATCGCCGTCAGCGCCACCTATTGGTTGAGATGCGAACTAAAATAAAAACTTTATACCCCTTTTTAATAACAGATACACTGGTATGCAAATTTTAATGAAGAGTCCCAAAATGCCAATTTTCAAGGGATTTTCAAGCGATAGTTTTCACGTGAATATTCAAAAGGAAGTACTATTTTTCGAACAATTACTATCCCTGCATAACAGCTAGTCCATATAACTTCTCATTCAGGTCACACATTGTCACAAGAATCATAATCACTACGGCGAAACAGAAAATTGGCAATTCTACACGGCTGTTTGATGAGTCTCAAAGTACTATATGTGACTCTACTGACAGGTCATTGTGACTGTTGCTTTGTGGCAAGTCACCAGATGACTTTACAACTTTGTTTCATTGAGACTCTCGTGTGACTTCTCATCTGGAGACTCAATTTGAAAGTCATTGAAAGCGTTGCATTATGATAAATTATCAAATAATGTCCCGTTGAAATCACATTGTGTCTCTTCACCACTTTTCATAGTGGTTACTTCACAGTAGGGTATCTGTCACCATTCGACAAAGTCTTGTGACAGAAAGTCACTATGTGACTTTAATGTGACATTATTTGCTGATTTATCATAATGCAACTTTCGCCATGACTTTAAAATTGAGTCTCCAAATGACAGTCACATGAGAGTCTCAATAAAACAATATTGTGAAGTCACCTGGTGACTCGACACAAAGCAGCAGTCGCAGTGACCTGTCAGTGAAGGCACATGTAGTAGTCATTTGAGACTCATAAAAAAAAAGTATGAAATTCCCTATTTTTTTTACCGTAGTGACTGTGACTCTTGTGACCATGTGTTACCTGAATGAGATGTTATATGGATATCTGTTATGCGGAGATAGTAATTATTCGAATTCTATTACTGCCTTTGGAATATTCACGTGAAAAATATCGTTTGGAAATTGACATTTTGATTCGTCTTTAAATTTTGCACACCAGTGTATATAGTTTTCATATTGTCGAACACTTCCTTATTTTTAAATAGCTAATAAAAATCTTGACTGGTTAAATAAAAAATCTGAACTCCATAGGGTAAGTGGAGTTATTGGATCTTCAAGATAACTGTGCCACAAGATATTTTATAAAAAAAAAAAAAAAAACGTAGATGACTTTTAAGTTTTAGCTATTGAGAACATTTCAACCCCCATGTCTACTTCCTAAAACAATGAATTTAAACTATTACTTTTCAGAATACCGGCATGTTCCTTCAGGGGAATTTCAAACGATCCACCTGTTTCTCCAATGTAGACACTCTCACAGTCTCCACTGCGAAGGACATAGACAACACCAAAAATTTATACTTTTCGTATTGTAATGCTCATTAAAGCTTTATGCTCATTAAAGAAGGAACAAACTTCATTAATTACTTTAAAAGAAAAGCCAACACTGAACAATGCCTTGTGGGTAGTTTGGCGAAACGTTTACTTTTTATATTTTTAAATGTTTTTTAGTATTTTCATTTTTTGTACATAAATATTTTAATTTTTCAAATATATTCGCTTTTTTATTATATCTTTTAATTGAAAGATAAATTTAGAAATTCTTATACTATAATTCTTTTTTTTTTTTTTTAATGAAGAATAAAATTATATTTTCCCACTGCTGGGACCTAAAAAAAGGAAAGGCTATTATGAAAAAGATTTTAATCACTGAGCGATCAAAAAATGTCATTAAGAAAAGACCCATAAGTTTAAGTAAAAAACAAAATTATAACTGATCTTTAAAGAAAAAAGAAAAAGTAAAATTAATAAAAAAAAAGTAAAAGATGTACAAAATTATACAATATTGCAGGGTTTCACAAGTATTAGAAATCTCTGCATCGATCAAATTTTGTTTATTTATAAATAACTCACGTGGATTCACATTAATTTTAAAAACCTAAAATATATAATCACACTAATTTGTTAGATATGCTTAATAAAAGAAATTTTCTATCATTTGAACTTACTTTTTGTTCCAGTATTTTATAACATCTTCAAAACGCATTATCACACGCTTTTATGAGGGAAAATAACTTAATTTTCAAAAAAGTGTAATTCTCTAGGTAAAAGTGAAATTTAAGCAAATTTAAAAACTGTTTCTTTAATTTTAATTGCATCTTTTCTTAAAGTGATTTATGCAAGGGATTTGATGATACTAGTGGGTATTATACTTAAAAGTTATTGCTTAACTTTTTTTTAATTACTTCATTTTTGCATTTTTAAACTTATGTATATTAGAATTGGATGAGCGTAAAATGTAAATAAAACAATATACAGGGCTATTCAAAGACCTGGAAACATGGACGATTTTGAATAAAAATTTATGAAGGTGCGATTTCAGTAGTATTAAACAAGTTTTTGCACCAAGTAAATTCCTTTTACTTACCCATCATACATAGTACAGGATAAATCCCTTAATCGGTTTGAAAAATCGATTTTTTTGACGGATTTACTCCGGTTGAAACATTGAAGATTCCGATAAAGTATTTTTAGAAAAAAAATTGCGATCTGTTTGTCCTTTGTCAGTCTGTGTGTCTGTAAGCGCTCTATCTCCCGAAAAAATTTAAAATTTAGACTTGATATTTGATATGTACTTAATATGTAAGAATGGAAACAAGCCAATTTAATATCACTAACCTCGATTATCCGAGATATTTGTATTCATATTTTCTACATTCTTCGAATTTTCATAGTTCTGTATTTAATTGAAATTTCAATTCAAGCATATATTATAACTGCAAATGAGACGCTGAATCCAATGTAGTAAATTATTAGTTGATGTAGTTCTCATTTTTGGAGTTAAAAGAATGTTTTTTTTTTAACGCAATTAGCTACTTCTTGATTATCCCGGCAATCAAAATACTATCGCCAAACTGTAAAATTAATTTTCAATAACGGCTCTTTTAAATGTCCCATTCACTTGTTATTTAACACGTTATGTGTGATTGTTACGCCATCAAAGGATTTTCAATTCGACATTTTATTTGTAGTTTTATTAAGGGTTCTAGTACCTTTTAAAGGCTTCAAAAATATGATTTTTCAATTTTCATTAATAATTATAAAATAATTCGTTAGAAGTATTTTAAAACAAACCGTGTGCAAAAATTCCCATTAGAACTGAAGTTATAGCAAAAATAAGATGCTGATTTTGCTTGGTAATTAACTAAAGTTACAACTGGGTCATTCCATGTCAATTCAACCAGACCTTGTAACCCGACCCACAGGGATTTTGATGAAACTTTGTGTACACACTAATTCTATCATGAAATGATTCCATCAGAAATATTTCCTTCCTAGACCTCATAGTTTGTGAGATATGGGGGGTCCAATTCTTGGGGTTTTCTCAAATCGCACATTTCTGAGTCTGTATTTTGAGATTGCAGTTCCATCTTCAAAAAATTGTCTCTCTGGATCTAAAACATGAAACATCTCAAAAATTTCACTGTAAGAATATAAATAGATGCAGATTTTAATAAAAAAATATTTAAAAAATTTACTTGTAATTTTTAGGATAAAAAAAATTAGCCAAAGTTGACAGTTATGGTTATTTTTCCAAATTTTTGTGACTTCACAAAAAAGGCTGTACACAAAAAGGCAAATTAAATTTCCAATTTCTATTTGTTTTAAATAAAAGTTTACACTTTGGGCTTTATATGTATGAAATAAAAATGATGTGTTTCGCATGGCTTATGCAAAAATTTTGGGTACTTTCCAATTAGCCGGATGAGTGCTTTATTTTTATATATTACATATGCACACAAAAAAGCAAATGAAATTTCCCATTTCTTTTTGTTTTAAATAAAAGTTTACACTTTGGGCTTTCAATCTATGAAATAAAAATGATGTCTTTCGCATGGCTTATGCAAAAATTTTGGGTACTTTCCAATTAGCCGGATGCGTGTTTTATTTTTACATATGTACATATGTATAGATCTATATAAATACAGATGTATGATACATGTACATATGTATGTATATATACAGTATATTGATATATATATGTATAACACTGGTGCCCGTCTAACCGAAAAGTACCAAATTTTGCCTCGTTTTGAAAATCTGCACCAATTAAGGGGGGGGGGAATCTGACTAAGTTTAGCTGTGGTACTTAAATAATTACTGGAGTTTCTATGAGTTACTGAATTTAATGTTATTGGATACAAAAACAAACTGGAAATTTCATTTGCCTTTTTGTGTAGAGACTTTTTCATAAACTCACAAAATTTCGTAAAAATATTCATAACTTTCAATTTTGGTTTACTTTTTCGGCCCTATATAAATCTCTATTAATTTCCCTAATTGCTTTTTTTCACTTGCTTTTAATGCCGCTTAAATGGTTCTCCACATTTATATAATTCATACTTCATTAAGAGCGAAATTCTGTGATGCTCACATATATTAATCAAACTGTTTTCACTTAATTTTTGTTTTATAAATGCAATAGTCCTAACTAATAAAAGTTCTTTTTCTGAATCACAGAGATTATCAATGTAGTCTATTTCTCTGTTATTTGTGTAGCTAGTTTTGTGACATTCTAAACCATTTAATATTACAATACTGCAAGCCTGAAGACTAGTAAAAGGTTTAATATCAGGCTCCATATTACAACAATAAAACAAAAAAGTATTTATACATATCACAAACTATAAAATATGTAACAATCAGAACATATTTTTAGTAGCACAGTAAAAGTTAAATCATTCTTCTATGATAAGAAACAACAGAATGACAATAATTTGATTAACTTGATTTCAAAACATCTGCTTTCATACTAACGAACATTACCCTGCCTTTATCAGAAGGTGTTTATACAAGGCAGGTGCAATTAAATCTTTCAGACTATAGAAACAAATTTAAGTTCTGTTAAATATTTGTGTATTTAAACTTGCCAATATAAATATTTAAACTGATTAAAATTAACCAAGGAAAGGAAATACAAGGTTTTGAACATTTTTTAAACAGAAATAATTAATATATAAGCATTCGAAAGAAAGAATGGAAATGCGAGGAGAAAAAATTTTCTATTTTATACTGTACAAAAAAAAAAAAAAAAAAAAAAAAAAAAAAAAAAAAAAAATCCGTTTTGAGTTTAATTATTGAAAATAAAAGTAAGAGATTCTTTAGATTATCAAAAAATGCCCATTATTAAATACCGAAATGAAATATATATGGACCATTCACTAAATTTAATGGGGAAACATATTACAGTCAGATTTTTTTTTAATCAGAAAAAACAAAGCCTAAACTTTACTTTGAGAATTAAAAAAAAAAACATGCATCAAATAACATTAAATTCAATAACTCATAGTAATTCCAGTAATTATTTAAGTACCACAGCTAAACTTAGTCAGATTTTTTTTCCTCTTAATTGGTGCAGATTCTCAAAACAAGGCAAAATTTGGTACTTTTCGGTTAGACGGGCACCAGTGTTATACATATATATATATCAATATACTGTATATATACATACATATGTACATGTATAATATATCTGCATTTATATAGATCTATACATATGTACATATGTAAAAATAAAACACGCATCCGGCTAATTGGAAAGTACTCAAAATTTTTTCATAAGCCATGCGAAATACATCATTTTTATTTCATAGATAGAAAGCCCAAAATGTAAACTTTTATTTAAAACAAAAAGGAATTGGAAATTTCATTTGCTTTTTTGTGTGCATATGTAATATGTAAAAATAAATTACTTATCCGGCTAATTGGAAAGTACCCAAAATTTTTGCATAAGCCATGCGAAACACATCATTTTTATTTCATAGGTAGAAAGCCCAAAGTGTAAACTTTTATTTAAAACAAAAAGAAATGGTAAATTTCATTTGCTTTTTTGTGTGCATATGTAATATACAGGGTGATTCAGCTCGTCGGTGACAAACTTTAAGGATCGATAGAGCACACCTAGACGAACATTTTTGAATAGGGAATGTAGGGTCCCTGACGCGATGGTAAGGCGCTAGGCGCTTTCGAAAATTTGGGTGCCGAAATTCGAAACGTCATAAAAACTAGGGAAATGGTTAGATTTTCTTGCTTGTTGCGTCGAAATGATTCTGTTTGTTTAGACTTTCTTCAGTACCAATTTGATAAGCGTATCTCTTAAAACATGGATAGGGGGCGCTGCAGACTTTGGAGAGCTAGACAACAACTTTAAGCCCGTTATTTTGATAATTTAACACATGCTCGCCAAAGTTTATACTCTAACTTAAAGTTTGAACCCAAAAGTAGAGCCCTGCAAAAAGCATAATAGCCGGAATAAAATGTCAAAGTACAGGGTGGTCGAAACTCGAAGGCTCCTAAGAGATAAACAAACAGATTTCTTGACTTATGGCATGCATTTTCATGATTCTGTTTGCTGGGGCTCTCTGAAACTCAGTTGAACGGTACAAAAAGAAACATCGATAGGGGGCGCTTTGGGCAAAAAACATAATTCGTTGACATTTCGGACGCTAACTGGAAACGGGGCGCTACGATCAGTTAGAAACAAAACAAGAGAGTAATTTACTTATCATAAGAAGCTATTAAAACTGCAGTTTTTTTTTTTTTTTTTTTTTTTTTTAAACAAACATAGCTGGTTTCAATCATGCACAATGCGCGCAATAAAATTTTCATAAGGTGCTTTTTGCTGATTTATGCAAAAGATATCGTACCATATCGATATGCAAAAGATACGTAATGCGTAGACGACAACGCGAGATGACGTAGTTGTATGCGCAGACACGTCTTTTGAACGTGCGGTACCTACTTAAGCTTCGGGTTACTTGTCTGCAGATCGGTAGTAGGATGGAACGGTACACAAACTCTGAATTGGCTGACATGCATTTGGCGTATGGCGCTGCTGGTTGTAATGGACGAGCCGCTCAGCGGTTGTACGCCGAGCGTTACCCCAACAGGCAAATCCCCTGCCATGCCTTCTTCGCTCGAGTACACCAGAGGTTGTCCACAACGGGATCTTTCGACGGAGGCAGGCCTGAACGGGAGCGATCAGTGAGCACCCCCGACAACGAAGAGGCTGTGCTTAACCTGGTTGAGGACAACACAGGTCTTAGCACGAGAGATATCGCCAGACATGTTGGCATTTCGCAAGCAACTGCGTGGCGCATCTTACGTTCCCGGAATCTTCACCCCTACCACATCCAGCGGGTGCAGTTGCTCAGAGAGCAGGATTTTGGCCCTCGAGTGGAATTCTCAAGATGGTACTTGGCGATGAGATCCAGAGATCCCCGTTTTGTAAACAGCATTTTGTTTACGGACGAGTCCACCTTCAGCCGGGAGGGAATGTGGAACGCCCACAACAGTCATGTGTGGTGTGATGAAAATCCACATGAAACCAGAAGCCGAGCAGCCCAGGAGCGTTTCTCAGTAAATGTGTGGGCCGGCATTCTGGGGGATTGCCTCATTGGCCCTTATTTGTTACCTGAACGGCTGACAGGTGGAAATTACCTGATTTTCCTGGATCAAGTGCAGCCGCAGCTTCTGGAGGAGGCGCACGTACCCGAAGGTTCGCGTCGCCAGATGTGGTTCCAGCACGATGGAGCTCCGGCCCATTACACGAACGACGTGCGTCTCCATCTAAACGCAAGGTATGGCCAGCGGTGGATCGGGCGTGGGGGTCCAGTTCACTGGCCTGCCCGATCACCAGACCTCACCTGCTTGGATTTCTTCCTTTGGGGTTACCTGAAGGCCGAGGTATACCATACACCTGTCAGCAGTGCTGAAGAACTTGTGGCGCGCATTGTGGCAGCTGCAGGGCAGATCAGAGATACTCCTGGCATTGTTGGAAACACACACTCCTCAATGCGACGGAGGTGCGAAGCCTGCATCACGGCCCAAGGGTCGAAATTTCGAGCATCTTCTATAGTGTTATTTTTTGTAAATAAATTTCCAGTATCATTGATGTTTTTGGTCTAAATTTATTCAGAAGTGTTGAGCAGAGGTAGAAAATGTGTTTTCATTATTACTAACTGATCGTAGCGCCCAGTTTCCAGTTAGCGTCCGAAATGTCAACGAATTATGTTTTTTGCCCAAAGCGCCCCCTATCGATGTTTCTTTTTGTACCGTTCAACTGAGTTTCAGAGAGCCCCAGCAAACAGAATCATGAAAATGCATGCCATAAGTCGAGAAATCTGTTTGTTTATCTCTTAGGAGCCTTCGAGTTTCGACCACCCTGTACTTTGACATTTTATTCCGGCTCTTACGCTTTTTGCAGGGCTCTACTTTTGGGTTCAAACTTTAAGTTAGAGTATAAACTTTGGCGAGCATGTGTTAAATTATCAAAATAACGGGCTTAAAGTTGTTGTCTAGCTCTCCAAAGTCTGCAGCGCCCCCTATCCATGTTTTAAGAGATACGCTTATCAAATTGGTACTGAAGAAAGTCTAAACAAACAGAATCATTTCGACGCAACAAGCAAGAAAATCTAACCATTTCCCTAGTTTTTATGACGTTTCGAATTTCGGCACCCAAATTTTCGAAAGCGCCTAGCGCCTTACCATCGCGTCAGGGACCCTACATTCCCTATTCAAAAATGTTCGTCTAGGTGTGCTCTATCGATCCTTAAAGTTTGTCACCGACGAGCTGAATCACCCTGTATAAAAAAAAAGCACTCATCCGGCTAATTGGAAAGTACCCAAAATTTTTGCATAAGCCATGCGAAACACATCATTTTTATTTCATAGATAGAAAGCCCAAAGTGTAAACTTTTATTTAAAACAAAAAGAAATGGGAAATTTAATTTGCCTTTTTGTGTACAGCCTTTTTCGTGAAGTCACAAAAATTTGGAAAAATAACCATAACTCCCAACTTTGGCTGACTTTTTTTATCCTAAATATTACAAATAATTTTTTTAAATATTTTTTATTAAAATCTGCATCTTTTTATCTTCTTACAGTGATATTTTTAGGATGATTCATGTTTTAGATCGATAGAAACAATTTTTTGAAGATGGAACTGCAATCTCAGAATACAGACTCAGAAATGTGCGATTTGAGAAAAACCTAAGAATTGGACCCCCCATATCTCACAAACTATGAGGTCTGGGAAGGAAAATTTTCTGATGGAATCATTTCATGATAGAATTAATGTGCACACAAAGTTTCATCCAAATCCCTGTGGGTCGGGTTACAAATGGGGGAAAAATTGGTTGAATTGACATGGAATGACCCAACTTTGAAACAGGTTTTTGAAAAACTGCGTTTTTAGACATTGCGCGCATGATACCTTGAGAACATATGTATGAATTGTTATGCAATTCTTTTTAGTTAACAATCACATACATATGCTTAAAATGAACTACTTTTATGTATTTACAGCGATAAAGTTTTTAGTTATGAATAATTTTATTTATTAAACAATGTAAAATTTTGATTTTTTTATTTAGAAATTTTTTTACAAGGTTAATGAAATAATTTTGATTTAAGAGTAGTTCATTTTAAAAATACATTATTCTTCTTTACAGAAAAAAAAAATATATGTGCAAAAATATTGATTTATAGGGTCGTTAGGATGCGCGCAAGGCACGACGGAGTAAAAAATAGAGGTTTTTAAATTTCAGTAATGCATATATTATATAAAAGACTATTAAATGTTTAATGACAGTTTATTAAAAAGCATAATCTTTTCTATTGAACGGTGAAATTTTCATGTTAATATGTATAAAAGTTTTAAAGATACACTGAATCGAACTTTGGATGTTTTTGTTGATTTTCATCCCGTTTAAAAGGTGCAAGACCCCTTAATCGTTTACTAATTTATTTGTTATTTGGTTATCTATACTAATAAAATAACAAATCGCTCTGTCTGTCTGCGTGTGTGTGTGTCTGCGATGGCTAGCAAAATATATGGGACGTACGAAGCTCAACCTTTTTATGAGAGTAGCCCAATATCTCTCCTGATGCACCTGAGCTTCAGAATTTCGAAATTCTATTTATTAACTGAGTAATTAATTAAATTCCAAAGATCACTCTCATAAAAAATCGCCTTTTTTCTTCTTTTTTTCCCCTTCATTTAGTTATGGTTGGTTGGTTGCATAAAATTTTCGCATAAATAATTAAAAAAGCTGGAACAGACCTTTAAAATTCATAGATTGGCAAACTGTCAGTTTAAATGATGATTTTTTTTCACAGCGGTTGTAAACCACGGAGGAAAAAGATAGGTGGTGGTGAAGTAAACCGAAAAAAGGGTTGCAATATTAAACCATTTATCGCTCAAATTTTAATGTCCCAAACAAAAGCATGTGGAAGGGATTTTGCATTAATAAGACGAATTGAAAGAAATGAATTACAGCTGAAGAGTATTTTACGAAGAAATAGTAATTTTTTAAAATGGTCTTTTTTCTATTATATTATTTATTTTTAAAAAATGTTTGCTTTTAAAATAATTGAAATTGATAAATTCGAAATAATTAAATGTCAAAATAAAATTAAATAAAATATTGAAAACATTTGATTTGAACTAAAAATTGTATTATTAAAAGTTTTCTTTTTTTTTCCAGAACTTTTTAATACTTTATAACGTAGATGAAAAAATGTTTTTAATTTAACAACATATTAATAACTCTATGTCAATATATAAAATATATTTATGAAAACATTCCTTTAAAATCATGCGCGAAAACTTGAATAACAAATATTAGTCTAAAATCTAGATTTCAGAGGGCAGACGATTTTAAGACATTAACGAAAGAATGTTAACTTTTCAAGCAAAAGCTTAAATGATGCTTCTATATTGATACTTCAAAGTGACGGCTAGGTTACATTTATGTTATATTTAAGTTACGGTAGGGTAATGTTAAGTCGCAGTTAGGTTACAGACAGATTATGGTTATGGTACAAAAGTTTACGATTAGGGATTTGTCCACAGAGTCAACATTACGCATGCTTTGATTAAAAATATACACTTTTGTTAAATGGCTCTGAAATTATAATACTATATACCAATCTTTTATCATCGCGTATCGTTTTCATTCACGGTATAGTCGGATTTAAGAGTGATATAATTAGTTTGAAATTCAAAATATTTCACTTGGGATTTCTATGCGAAAAAAATAATTAGTTACGTGATTTAACAGTGATTTTTACGGGTAAATATCAACATTTTAACACGAAACTAACGCAATCGTTGGATACATGTTCCCTCCCGTGTTTCTCATTGCTCATTTTAAGTATTTTTAGAGCTTAATATTAGTTGTTGTTTTTAAAACCTATTTTTCACAAAGTCAGCTGCGACATATTTCAGACAATGCATTTCTGCATGCTTCCAGTTAATGATAAAATCATACAAATTTCAAGTTTAATATTGTTATTACGGACCCGGGCAACGCCGGGTGGGTCAGCTAGTTTAAAATAAAGATTATACCAGTTTGTATACTTTACAAATAGTTGAGCGATTTATATTATTCCTTAATAAAACATTACAATGTATTAAAAATATTTAAATACACTTTTAAATTTTACTTTAGAATTGCGATACACTTTTTACAAATAGTTTTCACATTTTTTTTCATACTTTATAGTATGCATATCCATTATGGGTAAGTATTACGGTGGCTACTAATGAATAGTTTAAAATGTGGAGTACATAATTACTGCTGCTAATACACAGAACTCTGTAAAATAATTCGAACACACCTCCATTAATTGGTAGAAATTGCTCATGGTGAATTTTCAACCGTATTTTTCGTTTTCTTATTGTACTAAATTTCAGCATATTATTTCAAACATATGAAATTCTACGCATTATATACACAGCTGTACAAAAAATTGAAGTATCTTTTCTTTTCTGTGCGGAAATTGTTGAAATCTGTATTTGAAAACTGTTACACTGAGAAAAAAAAATTACCACCTTCAACTAGAATGAATAGTTAGTCACTTTCTGAATACCTAAACTAGAACTGTAGACGGCCGAACTATGCGATTAGGTTGAACAACTAAGCTGAATAGACTAACTGACATAGCATTTCTAGTCTCTTGTTTTCTAAGTAACGAAACGATATTGAATTGTTTCAGTTTCGAGAAATTATAGCTTGATTTTGGGAATGGTTTCATAAACTAGAATTATCGTTACTAAATTAAACCTCTTGTGTTCGCATCTATTTGGAGAAAATTTGAAATACGTTTGACAACGGGAATATGGGAAAACGCTCTTAAATTCTAGAAGGAAACTCTAGAACTCTCTAACAAAGGGCGCTAGAATTTATAAGGATGACATGGAACTATTTTTTCTAGAGCTACAATTTAGATTCTATATGCTTGAACTGTATTTTTTCTCAGTGTATGAATTATATAAAATGTTTATATATATATATATACATACATATATATATATATATATATATATATGGGAGGGGGGAATAAAGGATGAAGCATCCAACAATAAAAGATAATAAACTCAAGGATTTAACTCAGTGTGATATATCCCAAGCGAGACGCATGTGATGATGCGTGGAGAGAACGAGGTGTTCTATAGATTTTTAGCGATGGCGAGTTTGGTGGATTTTTAATGCAAAGCTCGGGGAAGCTCGTTTATGCTGAATATTATTCAGTCCTACTGTTATATTTGAATGTTATGTATATATTTTATGTGTATTAAACCTTTTTATATTTTCAAGAATATTAGTTTTGCTTAAATCATAAGTTAATCACTTAAAGTATATATATATATATGCAATAATAAATTTTTTTCGCCTTAATCTTAAGTTAATTACTTACAAATTCTTTTTGCATTGAGCTTTTTCCTTTGTTTTTAATTGATCTTAACATATTATTTTTAATTTAATACCTTTAAACAACCCTTTTTTTATTTTATTTTATTCTAAAAATCATTAATCTTTCAAAACAATTCTTTTCTTTAAAAAATTCCATTACTTAAATTCCTTATACATCTGCTATGTTATATCTATTTATGTTTTCTCTCAATTGTTCACGTCCTCAGCTATCCTATGCAAAAAAATCATGTAAAAATATTAAAATTTGATCGAGATATTTGAAAAGAACGCGCCCATAGACTTTACATTATCATCCGGGTCTTTTTCTGTGACTAGTGTTGCGCCTTAATTTATGTAATTGATAAAACTATGAACGACATTCACACAAATTAGAAGTACAGAGGATTTTTAGCTGTGCGGAATATTATACTCTTCAGATAAAAATTGCATTGACTCTTAAAGCACTAAAGCGATTTCAATAAAAACTTTTTTTTGTCGTGGAGTAAAAATATAAGATAGGTTAAATATAAAACAGGTTTTGAAAATTTTAATTTGTTTCAGCAAAAAGTTCTTTGCCAAAAATCCGAATCTAATCCAGCAAATGTAGATTCCAAATTTTATCAAAATTAGTTAGATAGATTTCGAGGAAATGGGATTTAAACTCGCATATTTCCCATAGGATTGCACCCAGTCTTATCTTCTTTTAACACAATTATCACCAGTTAAAATATAATTTTGGTTTTATTTACGTGTACACAAATAATAATTTGTGTAACGCAACAGTCCCTCCTGCAAAGCTTCAAGCTTTGCTAGTACACTCATGTCCAAAGTTAAGGTTACAAACATAAAATCTGTGAAAACCGATCAACTAATCATTGTGTTGCCAAGACATTTGGTGCTGAGATCATATAAAGTGGGTGAAAAAATTCAGCTACGTAACAGTGTTGTAAAGATTTTCAGTTCGAATAAAGAAACAGGATGTATCAAAAAGTTTTAAATCATAAATCAGACGTACACCATTTATCTGCAGAAAAATCTGTTTAATATGGAGCGTTACCAGCTTGCATTGCTATACAACTTTCATAAAGAGCTCTAATATTTTTTATGAAGGAGTCAATAAATAATTATGGCAACAAAGTTCTTTATCCCAAAAGTGTGGATTTTACCTCTTGGCGGGTTCTGGGAGAGCGGTTTATGCCGTGCCATAGCTCTTCTTAAACAGTCCAAACATATTCAATAGCATTAGGATACGGAGGCTTCGAGGGCCAAATCATAAGCCAAATATTCTCTCCTTTAAGAAAATTATAAACAATGAGCTCTGTGTGGTTTCGCATTATTATCCATAAACATGAAATTCGGGACTACAGGAAACACGAATAACATGACACATGCTTTAAAGACTTTATCCCTAACGCCTGCAATCGAGTCCTGCGTGTTTTTTTTCATTGCATCTGACTTTTATCAGAAGTAGTGTTGTATAGCCGAAGATAACAGTCTTGGCCACAACTAGAGTAAGACGGTTTTCTTTTCAGTGATGAGTCGAGATTCAACACGCAGAGTAATTTTCGCCAAATCTTCATCTGGAGGAAGCATGGAGCTTGCTATTCTTCCTCCCAAGCAAAAGAAATTCACAGATTTGGTGGCAAAAGAATCCTTGTCTGCGGTGGGATAACGTAGGGTAGTCGTACACCACGGCACGTCTTCGATGCGGGTATTTTCAATGTATATGCTGTACGAATGGGTTTCTTGATGCCTATGTGAGGTTGTTCCGGTCTCTGTAGTCCTGGTTTCATCTTTATGGCCGAAACTGCAAGTTCAAATTTCAATGATTTTCTTAAAGAAGAGAATATTCTCCGTATGATTTAGCCACGAGATCTCAGCTCCTCAATGTAATTGAACTTGCTTGAGATGGTCTAAGTAGAGCCAATGCACAGCGTAAACTGCGTGCCAGGACCTGCCAACATTTAAAAGCCGCGCTTTTGGACGCATGGACTTTGTTGCCACAAATATCTATTGAAACCCTCATATGCATTATGAGAACTCCTTCTGAGGCTTGTAGAGCAGTGGTCACATTCATATTAGATTACTTTTACCAAAGATAAATGTTTTATCTCTAACTCAGGATTTTTAGCATTTTTTGTATTACCCTGTTCCTTAATTCACACTTAAGATCTTTTTATTATTGTTACGTTTATTATGCTTTCTCCCATTGTATTATACATCTGTGCAAATTTCGTGACAATACAGTCAGTAGGTCATCAGTTTTCATAGACTTTATGTTTGCGACTTAAATTTTGGGAATCTGTGTAATTTTCGAAGTATGAAAAAAAAATTCGAATATATTATAGTCTTGTAAAATAATTCATTAGAGTGCATTTCAAACAGGTTATACACTTTTAAAAATTGCCTTGTAATGAAAAATTACACTATTTTTAATATTATAAAAAATGAAATCTTGGACTTACGCTGTAAACATTATAAGTTAAAAGCAAAAGTTATTACTTATCAGCGTAAGAAAAAAAAAAAATTAAAGATTAAAAATTCCTAACGTTTCTTTGTTATTTTAATCTTTAATAAATTGTTTTTTTTTACGCTGATAAGTAATAATTTTTGCTTTTAACTTATTTTTAATATTATCTTTTAATAATCATAAAATTAACACATTAATTTTAATATAATGTTTCAATAATCTTAAAATGAATACATTAATTTTAATATAATCTTTCAACAATCATAAAAAAACACATTATTTTTAATTTAATTTTAATATCGTAAACATAATAAATGGTATTTAATATTTGTGCGAAGATTTAAACACAGTTGATATAGAAGTGTTATTGTCAACAACAAAAAAATATATCTTGAACAACTTTAATTGCTTAGAATGAAATTACTCATGCTAATTTCTGCAAACAATTATACTTGATAACATAATACATTTTAGAATTCTTAACAAACATAGAATTAAGATACCGAATACAAAATAAGTTATTAAAGATTACTTTCGTTATCTAAAATTAATAGACATGCGGAAACATTTGCTTCAATAAATTTTAAACATTAATGCTGTTAATGCCTTTGAGTAGTTTCTGACAAAAGATATTTTGATGTGCAATTATTGAGCATTATCGCATGAATTAAAGATTTTGCTAAAAGGCATTATGTAGACTTTTAGGATTAAGTACAGTCCAATTGTAAATGCATATTTCTATTAGATAAGTTCAATTGGCTACTTACAATCGCAATGATAATATGTTCATTTTAAATAATTTAACGATTCATTTCCTGTTTTATCTCGTTGTTTTATGCTTTAAATCTACGAAAAATAGCTCATTGATGCAAATTTAACGATTGTGGAAAATTGAATGCATTTTATTAGTTAAATTACCTTTTAATAAAGAACAATGCATTCAAAAATATGTAATTGATGATTCCAGTGATAAATATTTATATCAGTATGGTTGTATGGACTGTGGCTATGGCATTTGGAAGACTCTAATGAATTAAATAAAAACGCATACAGTGAATCGTTGAACCCCTAGATATGAATAAAATTTGTGGTAAATTTAACACGTTAGATAATTTGGAGCAATCTATAAGAATAATACCATGTCGCCAAAATGCGGAATGTTTCACTTAAAGTATCAACCACTTTCTCCTACATGCAACAACTTTTTTATTTTATCATAGATAATCTGACATTAAATAAAGCAAAAATTACTCAAAAACTGCTAAATTGCAATTATGCTTTTATTTTAAATATATCTTTTTAAATATGGTTTTTTTATCTATAATGTCAAATAACAATATATATATATATATATATATATATATATATATATATATATATATATATATATATATATTAAGATCTTTTCGTCAGGTTCAAACAAGTGATAGAAATATTACATTTTACCTTGAACATTTTTTGCTGTTTTTTCTGATTAAAAAATAAAAAGGGAAGAATGAAAGTTTTGATATTTAAAATATATAATTTTAGCTATAACGTCAAGTAATTTTTAAATTGTCTGCGTTTTTTTCTTTTTCTTTTCATATTCAAATGAGCATCAGAAGTATTGCATTTTTCTTTCAAAATATTTCAAAAATATATTTTTCTCATTAAGTAATAAAAATACAATTACTAATTTAAGCCAACCTTTTTCTTACTATCCATTCTTAATTATAAGTAAATTTTAATATAGTCTTTTTATTTTTAAGGCTAATAATCAAAATTGAATTTTCAATCATGTAGAAAATAACTTGATTTTACATTAATTTTAAATATACAATTTAAAGCGTAAACTAACAATCCTGAAATTTATTATTTTACATTTACTCATAAATAGATATGATCTACTAATAAAATTACTTTCATTAAAATCTGTGACATGTCAGACACAGTTGATTTGTACATTTTCTATGGAATGATCCGTATTTCAATACTAACTTTTTAGAATAGAAATTCAATTTACATTATTTTTTAGATTACATTCATTTTTTAGATTTCTTCGTGTGTTACTTTTACACTGTGTTATTGTGCTCATTTATTTTGCATTCCCTATATATATATATATGTGTGTGTGTATGTATATGAAATTGCCAAATTGCAACAAAGTGTTTTGTACTCGTGACATGTTTTAAAAATGCCTCTTTTCGTGCACCAAAACTGTCCGCAAAAGAAAAGGAAAGTCATTCAATTTTCCTATTCGATTTACTTGTTCAACTCAGACCAGACAATGTATGTAAATTGATTTTCAAAACACGTAATAGTGCATTTGAACAGCTGATTTGATTTAGCTACAATGAGAAAGACAACTGAATACTTTTTCAGCTTATTTCATGTTATTACTGTGTATGAATTATTCAAAGACAAAGTTTAAAAAGTTTCTAGCTTAAAAAATTTTTTCGGTATATATTATAAATATTTCTTTTTCAATTAAGTATGTTCAAAAAATTTTAAAATAGAATTATGAAAGAAAAATAACAGTTTATATGAAGTTTTAGAAAGTAGAGTTCGTTTTCACGACGTATATGCAATACTAAAAAAATTTTTTGTCCTTAATTATTTCTAAATTCTTATAATATTTAAAGTTTCCTTGTCTTTCAAAAGTATCTTAACATATTTATTATACTTTAACTCCATACCTTTAATTTACTTTATTTTTATCTTATATTATTCTAAAAAACATTAATCTGTTAAAGCAACACTTTTCATAAACCCCATTACTTAATTTTATTCTTTGATCTGTTTCATAATACCCTTTATATTTACATTTTAAAATCGTTCGATTACCCATATTTCCTGCTATAGATAAACTAGAGTGGGATTGTGTCACTATTATTCTGAATGACCGATAGAACTTGCTTTTCTTTTTCCCTCTATTTTACTATTGCATTGGTTAAAAGACGTATTTTCTAGTAAATTAATTGGCAACATAGAACGTTGCCTTAAAATTATGTATTCACGAGCACTTTAGGTTGAAACATGGTTACTCTGGCTCGAGAGGTAGATTCTTACATTTTTTCATTTGTTAAACGGAACCTTGTCACTTGGTGGTTTAATGTCTTTTAACAGGCGAGCTTCTATTGTGATAACATTGTTTTGTTTATTATGACGGAACCTTACGGTAGCACAACATTTAAACTGGAGCGTTAATGGAAGTGGTTGCAATGCACGAATAAATGTGTTTTTTAACTCTTTATCTACCACATTATGAATCCATGAAAATTTTACATTCAAAAGCATTTTATATAAATTGTTTAAACTAAATTAAAAGATTTACATAATCATTTAATAAATTATTGAAGGAATTTAGAATTGAAGGATTTAAAAGGATTAATTAAATTTGAATTTACAGGAATTTTGTGCAATATTTATAACCCTACTCAAAACATTTGTTTTAAATTGCTTTCATAGTATTTTGTAAAATTATAAATTGTACAAATATGATGTTCTTACAATTTAAATATAGAAATATTTCTGAATTAAAAATCCCCTCCCTCCTCCCTCATCGCCAAGAAAGCTGAAAAGATACAAAGGCAAAAGAAATCATCCTTTAAAAAATATAATTGTTTTGTGTAACCAATAATGCTTTTCGAAAAAAATAAGGTAATGTATCTGTAACTCATTCTAAACAGTATTACAACTAATCGAGGTATTAAAAAATTAATAATAAGTAATTTTAATGCTACTTATAAGTACCATCGGTACATAAAGGATTAAACATGAATAAATTAGTTTTTTTTTAAGGATTTCAACTAGTGTCTACGTTTTATTTATTATTTCTTCGCCTGTGCCTGTAATAAGTGGGAAATATCCAATGAATTTCATTTCCTGCCTTGCCACGGTATGCCACACGATTGCAAATACGGCGATTCAGTGTTCCTGATAAATGATTTAGAGCAGCATTTTCCGTTTTGAGTATTCCTGATAAGTGATTTAAGACAGTATTTTACATGTAGATATGTGTATAAAATACAGTTAAATATTTATTTAATGAAAAAAAAATTCCAGTTAAAAAAGTCATTAAATAATAAAAAAATATTTTATAGAGAATAACGTAAATAATCGAATTTAATTTATGGTTAAATTTTATAAAACATCCTTTTGAGGCGTTTGTTTAACATTTTGAAAAATGTAATTAAAAATATTAATGTGATATTCTAGTTTATTTTAATTATTTAACCAGTTTCAAAACAGAAAATAAACATTTATTTGACTGCATATTGAAAAAAAAACTTTAAAAAGAACTTTTTTTTTTCTGTCGAAGTAATCTGATGTTTTTTCGAAATTTTCGCACTTTAATAAGGAATACAGAATTGAATTGGAAACATTTTTCAATATCACGTCTTCTAGTTATAACATGAAATGAACTTATCATTTCACTTCGTGATGTCTTATGATCTTGTTGTAAGTTTTCACTTTCATGCACATTGGCGCTCCCAACACTCCATTATTTAAAATGTCACTATGAGTAGGGTACAGTGCCGCAATGATATTGTCATTCACCATTCATTGGAAAAATTTTCGGGAAAAAAAACTGCAAAAAATTCCAGTACATGGAAATTGATATTTCACTATATGGAGATAATTTTTAATTCAATAATGAAAAAAGTGACCGTTCCGTCTGAAAATTGGTTATGTAAAAAAATTCGCTATAAAAAGACTGGACTGTATATTTATCTATTGGAGAGTAGACGGATGTATTATCATTTGCGCTTTTTAAAAATTAGCAACATTAGCTTAACAAGTGTGTGATCAAAGATAGCAAGAATTATTTCAATAATTTTTTTAAAACAACTTACCTTTTAAATAATAAATCCAAATTATTAATTTATAATTATTAAATTTTTACGCAGATGGTTGCATCAATTAATTTAATTTTTAAATAATTATAAAAGGAAGTTATTTATTTTAATCAAATTAAAAATGTTCATGTCAAATTATTTCAATAAAATCCAAAATTCCAATCTTTTCGAAAATCGGAAATTTAAAAAAATAGCGAAGATATGAATAAAATTTTTGATTTCAAACGTTAAAAAAAAGTGATTAAGCACAATTTATAATGCTGAATAATTAATAAATCGCAATAGGTTTTTAAATAGAAAGAATGTTGAATTCCAAAATATACTACTTATTTCAGTGATTATTTATCACAGCATAAGAATAATAATAAAAATAATATAAACCCTTAAATTTGCAACAAATACGAAATTTCTTTTATTGAAATTCATCGTAAAATGAAAAATTCAACTTCCAGCACCGGAGTTTGAATTAAGAACCTTCTATTTAATATCGAGAAGATTTCCCCCAAGCTGTGATGTCCGCCCGTAAAACTTAAGGTTATGTTTTAAAATTTAAATCGAAAAAATGACGGTAAAACTGAGAAAAAATTAATTTCATAAGAATAATAGACTTTTTGAAAAATTCACGTTTTGTTGTTTAAACGAGGTATTCAATACACGAAATTTGAAGTCTCAGAAGCAAACACGGAAGTGAGACGAATAGGGTTTTGTCAGATGAACGAAACCTATAAATGATTTTTTGAAATATGAAAAAAAATCTACAAGGTGTCCCATAAGTAATGAAGCAAACTTTAAGGGGAGGTAGGCGACATAACCAGGATTCAGAATTGCATAGCAACCCATGGTCGGAAACGTCATGAGAAGGTAGTATGACAGTTACAAGGGACGAAGAGATACAAAACTGAGATCATCTGAAATAATTTATTGGTCAACGATATTACATTTACTGTGGTAGAGAGTATGTGAAAATGTTACAAAAGATTAAAATAGCAAATAAAGCCTTTGTGCACAAATGTTTAAGGATAGAGAGCCAACGAATATAAATGCACAAATAAAGTATGAGAAGGTAGCAAATAGCTATTTCGAATCTACTAACGAGATTCTTCATCAGTGCAAAACTCAGCGAGCTAAAAGTAGCAAAACTGAGCGAAGACACAGAGAGACGCAGGCTTATATACCCGCTAAGGGAATAATCCCGCCTAAAGGAAAGCAACCAATGAGAAGAAAGCAGCCAAAACCAACAGAGTGGACAAGTAGCGACATCTATCGGAGAACAAGCAAAACAAAAACTAAAAAACGAGTGAAAAAAAGTATTAAATTAACGATTTCCAAATACTTGGAAAATAAGGAGTACTAGCTAAGTCACTGACTAAGGAGTGAGAATTTTTTATGATGTGGTAAGCTTCCCAAAAATCAAGATCAAGAATAGAAGGAACAAAAGATGTTCAAAGTTTCCACCATTGCTAGCGATTCATGCATTACACCGTCGAACCATGGATTGGCGGACTCGCTCAAATACACCTCAGTGTTTGTAAAGCGTTACATACTCCAGTGATGGAGATGAAAGATCCAATTACTGCAGGTCTTTTTTCTCCAGCGTTTCGAGTTAAAATCTAGATGTAACTTTAATTTAAGTAAGCAAAAATGCTATGGACAATTTCTGGTATGGATTATGAATTTAAAAATTCCCGAATCTGAGAAAGCTGTTTTTCTCCAATGCTCTTGTGAACAACACAACCTACCGACGAACGAAGACGTTTCCGACCACGGTTTGCTATGAAATTCTGAATCCTTGTGATGTCCCCTAGCTCCCCTTTAAGTTTGTCCCATTACTTCTGAGACATCCTATATACTGAGATAATGAAATTTTTAATATAAACATAAAAAAATAATATGAAATAGATTATACTAAAAATATACATACAGAGTGTTCGGATACCACTGCTCAAACTGTGCGTAAAGAGAATCATCAATGATAGTACATAGATATTGTCCTAAGAACCATACCTTGGAGGTGCATAGTTTCCGAGAAAAAAAGCAAAAGAACAAATCTCACGTCAGAGCCTCTTTAGTTTTGTAATGCATTGTTTTGCATTAAAGAAATTTAAATTACTATAGCAAAACCCTCGAACGGAATACATTATTACTTGCCAAAGATTAACGATTTATTTAGCGATTAACGATTAATTTTTTTTTATGTGTTAGACCTTGATACAAAGATTCCAGAGCATTTTTTGTTTCGTCTATATCTTAAAAAATGACTGAGTTATAGCACTTTGAATTTTTAGTATAGCTGACATTTTGAAATCTTATTTTTAAATTGCATATATTTCATGATATCGTGTAATTTGGCGACCCTACAAATCGCTTAAATTAAAGATCGCTTGAATTAAAGATGACTAATTTCTAAAAATTCCTATTAATATTAGGTATTGAAAAAAACTAATATTCAATCTTATATAATCGGGTTCCATTAATTTGAAATTCGTATATTTGAATAATATAAATTAAAATAAGTAAATAAGGTATATGAAAGCTACCTCTTCCTCCCGGTACTGCCGGTAGAACTTTTTTTCTTTGTTGAGGTACAGTAGAGAAACAACTTTAGTGAGTATTATAACAAAGTCATAGTCACTCAAAAATTAGGGAATATGGATACTAATTTTGCAAGATGAAACTTTCCATAGAATAGCAAAAATGTTTTCATTATTTTTTTTCAAATTAACAAAGTCTTATTAATTATAAAATCATAAATAAAACAATACCTAAAAATATAATAGGGAAATTTTATTTACCAGTTTTCTACTGCGCGATTAAACTCCGGTCACTTTTCGAATTTTTAATTTTTTTTTGGTTCTCAAATATTTTAATCAACACCGTATAGTGCAATGTGAAACACATGCACATTAATAATGCTAAATCCCCTCGCTTCTTAAGGCTGGACTATTCTGTTGTAGAGTGTTGTTTTTTCCAGAATAAATAGAATAAGAAATTTTATGCAGCATGCAAAACTTTCGAGGTTAATCGAAGTTAAACATTTTAAACACTGGTTTAAAGCCCAGAAATTGAGAACAACTAGCTTTAAGATCTCGCGTTGGCACGATTCAAACTAATATCGCTATAATACGAGATTCAATCAGATGCAAGGAATTCGAGAAAAAAATGTTATTACATGATATGTTTTTAGATGCGTTCGTAATTATGAAAATATGTAGAACCTATAGTTGTCATTCAGACCGTCCGTCTCTCTATCCACATATAACAATTAAAAAACTATCCAACCGAATCGTTTGAAATTTAAAATTCTAGTTATTACCTAATTTTGTCGAGTCATTTCAAATTTTATGAAAATCGAAGGCATAGATCAATCACAGGGACAATCAAAAGTATTCCGTTACATTGCGCTCAATGGGGGGAAAAAAGCTTCAAATGCATTTTAATGGTGCTACACTCATTCGAACATAATAAAATTGATATGCATCTATAAAGTAGATATTATAATATACATTTTGCCTAATCTGTGGTGTAAAGAATATTTGTTATTGATTTACAAGGCCACACAAAAGTATTCCATTACATAATAGTATAGGGAGAGCATTGTTTGGTGCGCGTTTTAATTATATTAAACTATTTCACATTTTATGAATATGATATACGTTGCTGAGGTGTAATAAGAGTTACTATTCCTCTATATTTACAGAGACACAAAAAAGGATTTTGACCACTACACTGCATCCGCAGAACTGTCTATTATAACAGCAATATCTGAATATTTTTAAAACCGTCGTTACCGTACGATCGCACCTCATTTTCTACGCTTTACACGCAAGTTCTAACTTATTAAAATTTTTACCATTTGCAAATCATGTTTGTGTTTACTGTCTGAAGATACCTGTACTAGGATTCTACGTATGATCAAATTATTAATAATAACAATTATTTTTATGAACTTACAATAAATAAAATATGATTTTTACAAATAATACATGTTTATATTTTTTTATATTTGTATAAGACATTTACATAATATTTATACATTTATTTCTAAATTTTTAAATTTCTTATCTCCCAAATAAAAGGGAAGAGTCACAGAAAAAGAAGATATCTTCAGTGCTCGTGACATACATCATTAATGCATATCTTTGTAACTCAAAAGTAGACTAGATAAAAAATAAAATGATTGAACTCTCATATTCGATTTATTTATGAAAGCCAAACGACATTATACAAATAGCACTGCAGTCCAACATTTTGTTTCAATTTTTATAACTTTTGGGAATGATAACAGAACTTATTTTCCGAAGTAATATCATGTTGTTAATATTTAGCAATTTATGCATTTATAAGTGGGTCATTTTCACCATTATCTTACATTTCAGAATTTAATTTTTATTCTTCAAACTTAATAATTTCCTTTAAAAAGGGGAGACAGGTGTTAAAGTAAATGCTTAAGGTAAATGAAAAAAAAATGATTGTGGACATTGTTCTATAATATAATATATAAATGCTGTTTAAAATTGGCTTGTAAGGCTAATTGTCAAGTCTGTTACCAAACAAAATTACAGAAAATGCTCAGCTTTAAATTTATTGCATTTCCTAAAATCAACTTATTTTGAAGTGACTTATGTCCCTAAATTTCAAAACATGATATTTATCAATAATACTTAAATTAAATTTAAATCAGAGACAATTTTCGCCACAAGATTTTGATCACATAGAAATTGTACAAGACCTTTTTCTAATAATTACAGCATATATTAATGTAAATTATTAAATTTTAAGGAAATTGCGTATGTGTTTCTTATTTGAAAAAAAAAAAAAAAGATAAAAGTAGAATGGTGAAAAAATGATAATCATTAAAAAACTGAGCAGTAACAGGCTTGACATTTGGTAACGGACTTGTCACTATGTTGAAAATGGCCGAAGTAATAACAAAATTCATATGATTTTTAGGTGCGTTCGTAATTATGTAAATACGTAGCACCTATTGTTGTCGTTCAGTCCGTCCGTCTGTCCGTCCGTCCGTCTGTCTGTCCGTCCGCATATAGCAACGCAAAAACTAGCCAATCGAATCGTTTGAAATTTAAAATATATTATTATTACATAATTTTGTTGAGTAATTTAAAATTTTATGAAAATCGGATGTATAGAACAATTACAGGGATAATCAAAAGGATTCCGTTACATTCGGTCAATGAGGGAAAAAGTTTCAAATGCATTTTAATCGTTTGAAATTTTAAATACATAATTATTACATAAGTTTGCCGAGTTATTTCAAATTTTATCAAAATCAGATGCATAGTTCAATTACAGGGACAATCAAAAGTATTCCGTTACATTACGGTTAATGGGGAAAAATGATTCAAATGTATTTTAAGGGTGTTACACTCATTCGAACGTAATAAAATTGATATGCATCTATAAAGTAGATATTATAATATACATTTTGCATAATGTGTGGTGTAAAGAATATTTGTTATTGATTTACAAGGCCACACAAAAGCCACCCATTACCAATACCATTATCCATTCCATTGGATAATGGTATAGGAAGAACATTGTTTGGTGCGCGTTTTAATAGTAATTATTTACAGTTTTATGAAATTGATATATGAGAGTGATATTTTTAAAACTTCGTTATCGTACGAACGCACCTCATTTGCTACGCTTCACGTGCAATTTCCAACTTGTTTTAATATGTATAACAAATGTTTAAGATTGTGCTAAGTACTAAAACAATACCGACTAATTGCTGTTTGCATTTATGTGTGAACAGTTGCGAATACCTGTATGTGTGAATATATTCAGCTTATTACAAAGAAGAAAAAAAATTCTTCAGGAATTTAAATAAATATAAATTATTTTCACGAAATACTGGGTGATCCAAAAGTCATGACGAACTTTATAAATGAATAATTCGAAAACGAATCAAGTTAAAAAGGTACGATTTTAACCAAACGGATGGAATAGAATCGGGTTTTGTGTGGCAACGAAAAAATATAGTTCTGTTGGTGACCAACGACATCACTAGCAGGACTGAAAGATGCCATGATCTAAAATGTGTCTGCCATAACGCAAGAAATGCTACTATATGCTGTGAATGGTGTGGTGCCTAGTCTCACAGCTGCACTCATGAATGATGAACAGCACATTGAACATTTACTGTAGTATTCATTAACTGTTATTAAGCTGACTTGTAAATTGTCAATTTAATTGTAATTTAATTGTAATTGTAATTTAATTGTAATTTAATTTAATTGTAATTTTTTTCATTTGTAAATCATTTTTTGGTGCAATAAAACACTATAGCGTCATTTGTTGGTTGCTAACAAAACTATTTTTTTTCGTTGTTACACAAAACCCGGTTTCTTCTGCATCTGTTCGGTGCAAACCAT
This sequence comes from Maratus speculifer, assembly GCA_964019185.1. Classification (NCBI taxonomy): domain Eukaryota; kingdom Metazoa; phylum Arthropoda; class Arachnida; order Araneae; family Salticidae; genus Maratus; species Maratus speculifer. The sequence continues at coordinate 3,228,440 of OZ025294.1, read as the reverse complement.
ATCTTTGTATCTTGATTCGTTTTCGAATTATTCATTATTAACGTTCGTCCTTAATTTTAGATACCCGGTATAATCGTAGTAATTTGTTTTAAATTTTTATTAATTGGGCAGTCATTCAATTTCTGAATTAATTTAAATAAAATAATAAAAATTATGTTTTCATATATTAAAGTGAATAATCACAACGAGCAGCAGAATGATATTATATGCAGCGTACCTACTATCGAAATGCGGTACTAAGCGAATGGGTTTAAAAACTACTGTAGATTTAGAAAAATGTCAATTAGAAAGTTGTTCGATACCACTGATTTAGTAGCAATGAAAATTTCTAATTTATGAATAACCAAATCCTATACCGGTTGTGAATATTTGTTGGTAAGATTTGCCTTATTGTTCAGACAAAATAAAAATATTTATGACTTGATACAATTTGAGTTTTTTATGTAAGGTTTATTTTAAAACTTTCAACTCAACTGAAATGCAACTTGCTAAATGGCACATATAACATGTCAGTGATATTATAAAAACAATAAAGATTTAGGTTTCGAATCGCTTTCGCAAGTGACATCAGGACAGAATTAAGTTATTCAAGTTAAAGAGTTATTCAAGTTATTCAAGTTATTGATGTAATTGTAATTAATGGTTTTTTTTAAGTGCGTTTGTAATTATATAAATACGTAGTATCTATAGTTGTCGTTCAGTCCGTCCATCTGTCGCATATAACAACGGAAAAACTACCCAACCAAATCGTTTTAAATTTAAAATATATAATTACTAGCAGCCTTCGTCCGCTACGCTGGTCAGTTTTTTTTAAAGAAACTTTAATTCAAAAGAAATTTTTATATCATAGTAATTTTTATTTTACATCATATTTTAGTCTGTTTGTCATCGATGAAAAGTCAGTCATCTAAACGGAAAGTTCAATGTTAGTCTCCAATGAATGACGTAGCGGTCAACATGTTAACAGTTTTAATCAAATAAAAATTCATTCAGCGGAACCTTTCAAATAAAGCCAACGTTTTGTAATTGGGTTCTTCTTATTTAAAACATCTCCCTAAGTAGTCAATTAAACAACGTAGAATGCTATATTTTATTTATTACAAAATTTCTGAAAAATTATACAACACAATGTAAGTTCCATTAAAATCTATCTAGTAGAACTTAAGTTATAAGCGGCCGGAAGGAAATTTCACTATGCGTGTTATATACAGGGTGAGTCATAAATATCGAAACAATAGGCTATCTTCTTAAATATTGCTCCTAGACCCACACTTCCAATTGCAAAAATTCATAAAAAAAGATGAAGTTTCAGATAAGATAAGTTGCAACTCCATGGGGAGTCTATTTGAAAAAATACGAAAATTAAATTTTTATACGGCCCCCGTAGGACAAAATTCCCAATTAGGAAATTATTCCTTATCCACTCCTAAAATGAACAAAAAAAATTTCATCCTGATATCTAAAAATCTGACAGAGATATTAAAATCTGAATTTCTCCAAAATTCGTGACTTACACCACTTGACCATGCCTAGAAACAAAGAATTTCTCGCTAATTCTCAAAGCAAGTAAGGGGGTTCATCCCTATATTGTCTATTTTTAAATATCGATTTAAGACAGTGCCTCTCATTTGGACATAACAAAGCAGTGTATTGAATTAAATCTAAACTTTTTTCAAAATATGTTGGTAGTCTGCACTTGAGGTCAGCATGGGTCGAAATATCTTGATACGGTTCCAAACCGACCCATAGGGGAAAAAGTTCGGCCCGGCCTGAAAAAATGTTAAAATATAACCCGGACCGGTCTGGAAAACAGTTCAAATCATAGCCCGGTTCAGCCGCAAATTTCTAAATACTTTTTTACTTCGGGGAAAAAATTGTTTTGTATGGAAGATTTCTGACCAAAAATTTCTTTTATAGCTTTTAGTTTTTTATATTTATACTTTTTATTATTAAAGAAGTGCAAAAGGCTATAATATTTATATTTTATCAATGAATCTCTATTTATGTATAAATATATCACTTATGTCTGAACATCGTTAATCTCCAACGCATCCCATGCGTTGGAGACTTAGAAATATGTTATACAGTAAAAACTTTTAAGACGGAATCATATAGAGAAGAAAAAATACGTTATAGAAGGATGCCCTCGCAAGAAGATGTAATTAGAGTTTAATCTTTTCCTCGGGTATCATTGCATTTATTTTGCATGGATGAACATATTTTCCGTTTAAGACAAAATTCCGTCATAGGCAGACTTTTTTTCACTGGTTTTATTGTTTTTAATTTTTCAGCCTTTGAATATACTATTCTTTAAAAAAATGAATTTTATTTATTTATTTATTTATTTATTTATTTTGTAAAAAAAAAAAAACAAAAAAAAAAAAAAGGATTTTAAAATCTATGTGTTTTTTGAAAAAATTTCGATTGAGACGAATTTTATTTATTTTAAGCACGTATTAAGTTTAATACGGGTTTTGTCGAGACCGGAATTGAAAATTTCGTCCAATGTACACCTAGAAAGAAAATAACAGTCTCCTCCTTTATGAAAAGTACTTTAGGTCCGGCCTGGCATGTCTTTAGAAAAAAAGAACCTCTCGGTCCTGGCCCGGCCTGGGCCCAGAATGCAGATTTTTAACAGCCTCTCCAGGACGATAAAAAGCCTGAAGTTGTGAGAGCTAAATTTATAAAAATGACTTAATCTGCATCTTAGAAAAAGCATTTTTTTAAATAAATGACAGACATTTAAACAGTACACTTCGTTTTTCTGCATAATGAATTCCCCCCCCCCCCATTAATTCTTGTCTTTAAATAATTAAATGGTATGAATTCTTAAAGAAAAAAGAACTTGAAACGCGTCATTTTTAATTTTTTTTTACATTAATTTTCTTTCGGCAAATTTGAAAAAATATTTACTTTTGAAAATATGATTTTTTTTAAAGTTATATTACTTTTTCAATAAATATTTTTAATATTTTTAAAATTAATATTAAAAAACAAAACTCTGGAACAAAACTAAAATCAGATTTTCATCTTTAATTAAAAACTGAATTAGACAAGAATTAAAACAGATTAAACAATTAAAACAGAATTTAATTAGAAACTGAAATCCGATATTACGATCCGTTATTACGATATTTAATTATCCCATTTTTAATTACACCAGTACTAACCACATGAAATTTTTATAAATTATATGAGAAATGTTAGAATGTGATTTTCTTAGCAACCTATAAGACTAACCATCACAAAAAAATAAAAATAATAAAAATTCGAACTCAAAAAATAGATTTTTGCGCGTTTCCTAGAACTGTTAATGTAACTTTGTTTTTTGAATTGCGCACATTTCAATTTGTGTCTAATCCCTTAAAACCTGATGAATTTTTTAAACGGCTATAACTTAGCAAGTTTTAAAGATAAGAAGATGCAACTTTTTGTGTCTTATTCAGGACTGAATAAGGAAAGTTTTTCTAATTGGAAATATTATCCTACGGGGGCCGTAAAAAAATTTAATTTTCGTATTTTTTCTACTAGACCCTCCATGAAGTCGCAATTTATCTTATCAAAAAATTCACCTTTTTTTATGAATTTTTGCAATTGGAAGTATGGGTCTATGGGCAATATTTAAGGAGATAGCCTATTGTTTCGATATTTATGACTCACCCTGTATATTGAGATAATTAAATACAGCGTATATAATCACGTTAACCTGATTATAGATCTCTTTTTCAAGATTGTAGGTTCAATAGATTTTTTTCTACGATAATTAATATAAAATTCAGACTTTTTTTTATATATATAGATTGAAATTTTCAGGTTTTAGCGACGAAGACATCGCCAATTTTGGAAAATGTGAAGTATCTCACGGGTTTAAAAGAACTAATGGGTTTAAAAGAATTTGCTTGGCACCATTCGATTCAGCATGAAAAAATACACTTAAATATTATATCAGTTGAACAACAACTACAAAAGCCGATTTTTAAGGAATTTTTTAAAAGTTCGTTCTTTTTTTTACTCCCCTTAGGGGTGGAATTTTCGAAAATCCCTTCTTAGCGGCACTCGATGTTATAAGTAGTATTTTTACCCCAATTTAAAAAAAATTTGGTTCGGTAGATTTTTTGTGTCGTGATTAATACGAAATCCAGACTTTCTTTTATATATATAGATTACATAATTTTGCCGAGTCATTTCAAATTTTATAAAAATCGGATGCACAGTTAAATTACAGGGACAATCAAAGTTTTCAATTACATCTCGGTCAATGGGAAAAAAATTCAGAAGCCTTTTAATGGTATTACACTCTTTCGAACATAATAAAATGGGTAGGCATCTATGAAGTACATATTATAATATACATTCTATACAATCTGTGGCTCAAATAATTATAATTTAAAGAATTATTATTTAAAGTATTTTATTAAATTACAGGGCCACACAATAGTATTCCAGTACATAATAGCATACGCGAAAACATTGTTTGGGGCGTTTTTTAGTTATATTAAACTATTTCACATTTTACGAAATTTATATGCGTTGCTAATGTTTAATACAAGTTATTTCTTGTATATTTACAGGAACAAGCAAAAGATTTCGACCACTATAATGTATCCGAAGTACTGCATACTATAACAGTAAGATAAGAATATTTTTAAATGCGTTCGTTATAAGACGAACGCATCTCATTTGCTATGCTTCAAATGCAATTTCCAACTTGCTTTCTTCTGTATTCAGAACAGTCGTCAGTTTTAAAACTTATAATAAATATTAAACCGAGGTCAATTTAAAATAAAAAATTTTTACTTCAAGAAAACTTCTAACTCATATTTAAAATTTTTTCCTGATTTCTCAGAACTCTGTTATTGCTCTTTCACTCATTGAGCAGTAATTCGTTTAGTGGCAGATCCTTTCTTTTTTACTATTACAAAGATATCGTACCCGGGATTGCCGGGCTACAGAATGTAGGTGAAAACTATTCTATTAAATAAAAAATCATTTTTGTGTATTGTGTTTTAACTATTTTTTTCAAATTTGTGATTCTTTTTATACGAGTAAAAACCTTAATTTCTCTACGAGTATACATCTTATCCTCATGAAAATGATAACAGTTTGTTACAGAAAGTCACTTAATCATAATGTGCGGTTTGAAAGCTTTTGGTACAATAGTTTTGACAGAGTTTTCCAAAAGATATTCAGCCTTTTTTAATTTTTCACGATCCCTTATGGATTTTAGAAAAAAAATCTTCGCGGAAATATAAGGCCTGTAATATCCTGTTTACGCGCCTAGATTTTCAGAATAATTCCTCATGTATTTTTCTAAGACCCGATATATACGTTCACTATGCTGCAGGTTTCATTGCAATTGAAGCTTCATTTAAATTAATATAACTCTACAAATATAATCCAGTTTTAAGAAATTAAGTTATGATTTATAATTTCTAGACTTATAAGCATATACTAATAAAAATATTATACGATAATAGAAAATCACTCTTTTATTAATAAAATTAAGAGAAAAAAAACTTTACAATTTTGCCCTTTTGCTTTCTGTCAGAGGGTTCAAAATGTCTAGAATCGCAATTGGCCTGTCACCTTTGGCGGTATATTGTATATTTCTATGTTATATTAATTGTTCAAACAAATCCTTTTGGTAGCAAAAGAAAAGGCGAATAAAAATATCAAATTGCGGCACTTCGTCACCTGATTTAGAGAAAATCTTAATTAATTTTAGCTATGCATTTTTCGAATAAATGAAGTAGACACTGATATGTTGTTTTATTATAATTTTCACTAATAGGTTAATGCTGTTACTATAAAAATATTTTTTAGATCAACGGACAAAATATTTAGTTTAATTAATTTATTAGTTAACAATTTGTTTAAAAGTACAGAAAATAATATTTTATAAAAGACACTATTATCAGATAAATAGGTATTAATTCATATTTTTGCAGCATTTTTCTTAATGTGTTCCACAGTAAAGAAAAAGTACAAATACAGTTTTAAAAATGCATGAATGTATACTTAATTATATGAAAAAGGAGCTACTTACTTATCTGAAAATCGATACTATATAATAATGTAGGCGGTAGGCTTTGCTCTTTAACATCATTTTTAGTAAATTGCGCAAGTGAGGATTTCAAGAAGGCTGAAAATACTTCATTGATTTTTGAGCCCTAGATATACCTAATGACAGAATTTCATTGTTTTTCATTGTTTTTCATTAATTCATTATTCATTAATGGTTATCTGAAACAATCTTATTATGAATATACCTGGAAAAAGCTTTCGGATTTCGATTTTAAATTCAATTTTATGTCAGGATTATAAATATCTTTTTATTTTTTATTAAATATATTTGAATATGAAAATATTTCATTTAGATAATCTTTAGAAATGAAACATTTTATTTAAGATTCTTCTAGCAAAATCAAGATATCTCATTAAAAAATCAAACATCACTGATAAAAAGTTAGTTTTTTTTTTTTTTTTTTTTTTTTTTTTTTTTAACTTGGATATATTAATTTATAATAATTTTAAACAAAAAATTCATTCAAACCATTAAGCTAGGCCTTTAGAGTAAATAATATAGTAATCGTCATGTACAGTTTATGGCTAAACGTACAGATTGATTATGTGTTCTTAAATCAAAAAGAGCGACTTTGTGACACATGGTTTAATTTATTTTTGTTCGAAAATAGCAGGTGTTGTTGTTCAGAAACTGTCTAATTGCACTCATTTTTTTTAAACACCATAAATCTTTCATAACAAGCCTTCAAATTTGACGTTTTTGAGCACATTTCCCGACGAAAGCAGAAAAACTGGTCGAAAAGCAGGAGAAAAACGGATGATCGCGTGATCGAAATAGCTTAGAACTGGATAGGCAATTTAAGTATCATAAAATAGAAAGTTCAGTTCGATTCGAAATCGCTTCTATAGTCTCGCATTCCAATTTTATAATTTTCTATTAAAAAAAGAATTTGTAAATGTGTGAAAACGTTTTGCGCTTGTTGAGCGAAGCAGTTGAGAACACCCTTAAGAATGTTTTACATCGTGTAATGGCTCTATTTTGAACTTAATCTCGCTCGATATAATTAAAATAAGAATAATTTGCTAAATAATAAGGTAACGACTAACCATAAGGTAAAACTTTTCTCTTAAAGAGAGTGGTGTCCAATTTCCAATATTGGTTCGTATAAATACTGAGATTAAACTAAAAATAAAAAGACTCAACTACAGCAAAATTGGTTTCATTTATGGCGACCTATTTTTACCTTTAAATTTGAAAATATTCCGCCAAGTGTCCTGCAGTTTGGCGAGAATTTGACTCTGAAAAATACAATTATATAGTTTCAAGCCCATGAGTAGGATAACAATGGTTACAGCAATTAAAAACACTTAAATTGAATATGCCAAAAACCATTTTCTTTAAAGCTCAAAGGTGAAACCTTATTATGGAAATTTCAACCACCATAGAACTGCAAACTGCAATATCTCAGAAATTTTTTTTAAATTATGGACAAAAAAAGAAATAATGCTCCGCTGAATTTCTCCTTATTACATTTCGCAAATTTAATCAAGAATTCTATTTTTTAATATTTTAAAAATCTTTTTGTATTTAAAATTTGAAAATTTTAAATGACAGCTATTTGAAACAAAATGGCGGATTAAGTTTTCGAAGGTCTCTGTTGAAACTTTTGTATATTGTATACATATTCTCAATCACTTCAAAATTGCTTGGTAGATACTAGTGATATTGCCTGTGAAAAACAGTCTCTCTCCCCTCTCTCTTAACAGTACTTTCCTTTTACGTTAATCACAAATACACGGGAGGTATGAGTGCTTGTAACGTAATGTGAGGGATTTGAAAGAGGACACTTGTCCTTAAGTTCTGCAGACTGTTTTTAAATTTTCTACTTGTATTGCAGACTGCAGAAAAAAAAAATTGGTGCTGTGAGTGAGCATGTGTACAAGACTTACTAAGATCTCGATTAAGGTCATTTATTAATTTCATACATCTTGTTGCTTTAAAATGGGAGGCATTTCATTACATCACCGATCAAATATAGCGATCAAATATGGCGATCAAATATAGATCACTTTCAGTAAAAACACCTTGGATAAAGTTAATTAATTTCTAGAAATTCTCATTCATATTCACTATTGATGAAAATAATGTATTGAATCTTCTATAATCGTTGTACACTAAATTGAGCTTCGTATGTTTAAACAACGTAACTTGATTTTTTTTCTTTTTTTCTTTTTTTAAAGTAAGAAATATGAAAGCTACCTCATCCTGCCGGTACTAGCCGTAAGGACATTTCATGTTTAATTCAGGATTGGAAAAAAAATATAATTGGAATTTGTACTGTATGAGGTTTATATAAAAATTTAATTTTTGTATTTTTTCAAATACATTCCCATGGTGTTGCAACTTATGTCATCTTTTTTATACATTTTTTCTATAAAACTTTGCAGTTGGAAGTACGGTCTAGAGGCAATATTTAAGAAAGTAGCCCATTGTTTCGATATTTATGAATCTGCCTGTATATATCAGCAAAAAGTGTATATGATGATATTAAATTTCTCTCGTTTGCTTAAATTATTTTTTATTAAACTTTCGCTTTAACTCCTGGATTTGTTAAGTTATCAGTGAAAAAGCAAGCCTGAATCTGAGTACGTGATACATGCGCATTTCAGAAAATTTTTGGATGATGATACAAGTTACAAAGCAATAAAATTTTTAAATTCAAATTTTTTTTTCTTTTTTTTTTGAGAAAAACAAAATATGATCGCAGTAAAAGATATGTTTATAATTATATTGCTTTTCTGTAAGAAATTCAAATTACATCAGCGACAAATTGCGCTTTATTTCCTAATAGGGAAGTATTTGCACATTTAATTGTAATATATATTTCATTTCGAAACAAGCCATACCTAAAATCGTCGACATTTCAAAATGTGACTAGGGTAATATCCCCAGTAATTGGCACTTTAAGAATTTGTCTTTAAACTTACTTCAATTTTCATTACAAAGAAATAAAATATTTACTTGGAAATATTTTTAAATCAAAGCACATCTGTGCATTTATTTGGACCACTAAAAGCAAAGAAATTTTAAAAAGTATTTTTATAAAAATATATTTATAAAAAGTTGCTGAAATCACCAGTAATTGACGCCTAGAGCAACAATGTATGACATCTTGTGATCCAGTAATTGGCACATGTTTATAATTAAAAAAAAATTTACATTTTGCATTGGGTTCAATCACTTTAAATGAATTTACTGTAGATGAAGATGCCATATTTCAGTTTTTTGAGAGTAAGAAATCAGCATATTAGTCTGAAATATGAACACTTTAAAACAATACAATATACTTATATTAATACCCAGTAATTGTCATGCTGTCCCCAGTAATTGTCATATGAAGCTTTAATGGATTCCAATTATTGATAATATTTCATATTTTCAAATAAAAACAAATGATAAACAAAATTAGTCTATAACTTTAAAAGTACTTCCAAAATAAGTGGTTTAATCTCAAATTACTTGCGAATTCCTTGTAATTGAAATAGGTGCCAATTACTTGGAACTAGCAAAATTGAAGCACCATTAAGTGGCATCTATCATTAATACAGAAATCCAAATATTTGTGTCGAAAATACTTTTACACAATTAAAGTAACCCTTTTTAACTGAACAAAACTGTTGTCAATTAAGATTTAAAATATATTATAAATCAGATAATAATGAGTTGAAAAGTTTGCCTTCCTAAAACCAAAGAAGAAGCATTTGCAACAAAAATGGCTAATTTGATATAAGCCATAATTGTTTCTTTTTCCTAGGCACTATTGTCATCTAGTAGCATAAATCAAAATTATAATCTTTAACGTAAATGAGCATATAACTGGTATATGGTCTTGCATTTTTAAAAGACTGGATATAAATCTTATTTTAGGACATGTTGTAGGATGTGCCAATCATTGGTGCATGCCAATTACTGGGGATGTTACCCTATGTCGTGAACATATAAATGGATAAGCACTTGTCACGCAATAGTGTTAATATCTTGTCGCGACTTTTGACTTAAGGACGTTCTTAAATCAAAAAGGGCAACTTTGTGACACATGCTTCAATTTATTTTTGTTCCGAAATACATGGAAATAGTAGGTGTTGTTATTCAGAAACTGTCTAATTGCACTCAATTTTCTGTTTTTTTTTCTTTTTTTTAACACAATAGATCTTTTATAACAAGCCTTCAAAGTTGACGTTTTTGAGCACATTTGAGCAGAAAGACCTGTCAAAAAACAGGGGAAAAATGGATGATCACGTGAATGAAATAGCTTAGAACTCGATAGATAATTTAATGATTATAAAATGGAGAAATAAGTGCGATTGGAAATCGCTTCCATAGTCAAGCATTCCAATTTTATATCTTTCAGTTAAAAAATGAATTTTTAAATGCGTCAAAACGTTTTGCGCTGGTTGAGCGAAGCAGTGGAAAACAACCTTAAAAAAGGGAATGGCTACGTTATAAAATAGAACCGTACGCATATCAGCGCCTATGGTGGACAACGTTCATTGACTGACAATCAGTGATCAAAGATATTATTGGTAGAACATACTGAAGCAAATGAACGGAGTAGAACCGTTCTACACAGTGCCAAATGTTTTATATATTTTTCTATGAATGGTTTTCTTCTTCGAAAACATTTTTTGCGCGAAGTCTTTCTCTACACTATTTTCATGGGCTATATTGTGCTCAATATATCAATATCCTGCGCTGTCTATACGACTATGTATTGTTAGGTATGCCGCTACGTTATGCTCAGATTACGTTATTATTACGCCACCTCAAACTCACAAATCAGCATTGGTGCATCTAGTAGCAACCTGATGTAGGTGGATGTATAAATTCCAGGTGTAGCCATTTCTAATAGAGCATGACTATGCGGTTTTTAGAATCGACTCATCACTATTTTGAAATAAATGTATTTGTCTAAATTTCAACAGAAAATATACTGTCAAATGACCGTAAAACATACGGAGACATGCATTTAGAATAAACTGTTACAATTTCCTGATCATAAACTCGACTTTAAAACATGATGAATTCGACTTTAAAAGAGGATCCTTAAATTATCAATTGTTTAAAATAAATAATTATTTGCAAGTGGTATGTAGAAAATAATACACATATGTGCAAGAAACAGATTTTATTTATGACATTTTGCGATTTTACATTGTTTTATGAATCTCAATATATTATACAGTACCACACAAATTATTTAAACATATTTTAATGCAATTCTTTTGTATTTTGTATTAAAATGTCCATTAATATAACATTAGTTTTAAATGACTCCGATAATAATGCATAATAGCAAATGTAAACTCATCATCAATTACATGAAATTGATTCAAATATACGTACAATTAAAAATTTTAGAGACAAGTTAAAAGTATTTAATTGATAAATTTTCATGTATCTTAAAATTAATTACCTTTAAACAGGGAGGCGGTTGGACAAACAATCCCTTTCACGAGTTGGAAACTGAAATTCCAGGATTAGACAGAACTCTATTGGTGCAATAAGTTTAAACTGGTCTGCCAAGTCGTATCATGGTGGAAACAGCTTGCAGAGCACATTTCAATTATTGACAGATAAATTCAATTTTTTTTCATTCACCCAGCGTATAAAAACATGAAGGACTGGGAGAAAGAAAACACAATGGTAAACCTACGAGTAAAATTCTGAAATCGCAGTGTTAAATGTTTAATACCTGATTTATCACGTGCTAACAAAGAATAGAATCAACAGCGTGAAAATGCCTAAACCGGAAATCGAACCCGAAACTCTTAGAAAAAACATTCCAAGTGCTATACTAGTCAAACTTCGAGTTTGATATCCAGCTTAGAATTTCTCACTCTCATATATTGATAAGGCTGCAACTGCAGCACACAATGGAATCGTTTTCAATGAGAATACAACCCTGCGGCGTAATATGAGACGTATATGAAGTAAGTATCGGTAAACAAATATATATAATTTGAATTAATATTTCAATTAATTTTGTTTTAAATTTTTAGCAGTGAAATTACGCTTGAAAATGTTGAATATTTAATACGTGATTTATCATATGGTAACTAAGTGTAAAACCAGCAGTGTGAAAAATGTCCACGCAGAAAATCGAATTCAAAATATCTGGAATAACGCTTCATGTATTCTACCATTTAAGCTACGAGGACGATGCGCATTCTTAGCATCTCTCATTCCCAAATGTTGGTAAAGCTGCAACTACAGCACAATGGAATCGTTCTCATGATCTCACAATCCTGTGGCGTAAAATGAAACATGTATAAACCCGGCATCGGTGAACGCACATATATAATTTTATTTAATGCACCAGAAATCAATTTTATTTGTTTTACACGAGATGTCGCTTGGCAGCTTAAGAGCGCACACTATTCATTCAAAAAGACGCGGATGATGATGTAAAGTCTATGGGGTGTTCTTTTCAAATATCTCGCTCAAATTTTAATATTTTGGCGTGATTTTTTTGCATAGAATAGCTGAGGACGATCCATAATAGGCCTAGTTTTTACTTTTTCGATTTTGGTGTCAAATTAAAAAAAAAAAAATACTTTATCTTTCAGAACCGGTTTGAACCGGTTATGAAACTGAAACTATCCTAATATAAAAAGAATACAGCCAAAATCAAAAAAGTAAAATTTAGGCCGGTTGTGAATCGTCCTCAGCTATCCTATGTAAAAAATAAAAAATCACGTCACAATATTAAAATTTGAGCGAGATATTTGAAAAAAACGCGTCTATAGACTTAACATTAATATCCAAGACTTTTTCAATCCGTAGTGTGGGTTCTTAATTGAGTTTTAATTAATCTGGAATTATAGTGTCTATCTCGATGATGTGATTTTCTATGTTATTACCTCCCAGTCTACTTGGTAGTACCCCATTTTTCTTTAGCTTGAGTCATATAATTAGAGTATTTAGGCATGTTGTATAAAAATGAATTATATTTAAGTTACGTCAAAATATATCTAATGTAATTATATCATGTATATATTTGATTTTTTTATTTGTTGACAATTTGTTTTCATTTTATTTACTTCATTTGATGAAAATGCAATACATAATTTAGAATTTAATTTTTCCAGTCTATTCATTTTAAAGTAATACTCTGCTTTATAACAAAGCTTAGATAGTATTTCATTATCTTCTTTCATTGAATTAAATTTCCTTTCTAGGAATATAATTCATTTGTATTTAAATAATTTAAACAGATTTTTTTATTTTATAAATTTGATCTCACTTATGACTTTCTGGAATATATTAATTAAAAAGGCAGAATTGCAAAAAATGAATAATTTAGATGCACTATGATAATGGGGAGTAAAATATCTTAATTGGGCTTACATAATATTAATACTTTATTAAGGTTCTTAAGCTGGTTTTAAAAAATATTTACAGTAATAAAGATTTATTTAAAAAACGTGAATTAAATTCAATGGGATTTCATTTAGTTTCAGCTGTTTATTAACTAAATTTGTTAAATATAATTTAAGTATAATGAATGTGTAATTCTAAAATACTTCATAAAGATTTTAATTGGTTAAATTGAAATAAAAATATTTTTCTGAAATGTTAACAATAGAACGCATAATAAATTATAAATTAGTACTGAATAATTTTAATATACGTGTATGATTTTATTGTGTAAAATGCTGAAAATAGAAATTTATTTTAAACACAGTTGTTTCGGTTATGAGAAATATCGTTACTGGTTGCGTTTGTGATTATCGGTTTTGTTTTCCTCACTCACAAGGAATGTCTCCTTACTAGGCATACCCAGAATACGTTAAAAAATGATAGTAGTACTGCTTACTTATGTAATAAAGGATCAGCTAAATTTATCGCCGGGATTCCACTACTAACTCTATTAAAAAATAAAATATTTCCGAATATTTGGCGCGAAAGTATGAATGCGACGCGCGATTTGGCGAACAGGATTCATCCTCGCCAAAAAGAAACGATTTTAATGCATCTGAAAATTGCTTGTTAATTGTAACCCAGAATCCTTCATTATTCCCACCAGTTATGTTTTATTGCAAAGTTTACCTTATTTAATCAGATTACTTTCGTGATTCAATCACAAACAATTTTTGTTGTGAATAACCCGGTGATAAAAGATTAAAAATTAAGCAAAAAACTCCGGTCGTGAAGAGGTTAAAGAGTATTCGATATAAAAATGTATTTTTTGAAATTTTGTTTCATCGCCAACCAGTGATAAACCGCCAAATAAATGAAATTTTTACGAACGCTCTATCGAGTTTGGGCCAAAATTTCTTTTATAAAAAATATATCCACATGAGCAGAACATTCTACATTTTTTTTTTCTGAGTATGCCCGTATGGAGACCTTCCTTGTGAGAAGAGCACAACAAGGATTAATTTATTCTTCACTCATTCAAAGAAGTTCAATGTGTTTGATCTTGAACAACTTGATTGGCATCACATTGGAGACTCTTTGTCGTAAATGACAGAGCGCATTTTCTGGAGATTAATCACGTTCACTGGGATGAGCACAAATTTTGCTACATAGTTGGAAAATATCCCACTATTCGTAGCTCAGTGTAGTTGCAAAGTTGGGAAATAATTTACTAGTTCACTTGTTATTAAGTGAATAGGTTACATATACTGATACATCGAGATGTGTTTTTGGAATAATTTATATCAGTTTTTCGTGGATTAGCTCTGTTTCTTTTTAGATTCTTAGCTATAATAATGAGGTATTGTTATTTGCGAAATAACTTTTGATATCCTCTTTTTGAATTACTGATACTTCTAAGTCTATTCTACTAAAAGAAAGATCCACACTGTGTGTGTGTAAGCGTGTATGTCTATCAGAGATGACTAGCAATGCCTACGGCACATATAATTTTGACAGTTTTTGACAGATCGGAACAAGGCATTCCTACCTGAGATTACTACCTGATGCTCAAAATTTTCATTTTCTAAAAATTAGCTGTGTTATTAATTAAAAATTACAAAGAACTCTCCTTAAAAACGCATCTCCGTTCTTCCGAGAAGGGAAAAGTGTTGTTATGTGCTCAGATGACTTTTTACCTATTGCAATGAAATAAAGATTGAATTTTTTTCTTTTTTTTTATTTAATGGTGGGGGAGCTAATAATGACAATAAATAATTGTCATTATTTATTAACTTCCAACTGCCAAACCGCTTAATAAAGTAAACATTAAAGACATATTCTATAAGAACTTTCTTTTATATCTGAAATGAAACAAATATTTCAAAAAACAACATCGCATTTAACGCATTTCTTTTATTTTTAAGAATCGTTTTCTCGCTTCTGCCAACTCTAGTCCAGAGTATAATTTTATAAGTACCGAGAAACTAAATAAATGGTCTTAAAACTGAACTGTACTGATTTCTCTGGCATTACAACCCATGAAGTCAGTGCCGACAATGCCCATCTCTCTTTCCTAGACCCTGGGCTCCGAGGTGCTATGCACTATACGTCCCAGCCAGATGGCCAGCCTAACACAAGACCCTCGGTGGCTAGTTCCCATGCATGCTTGGTACTCATTTTGTCGACCCCGAAGGGATGAAAGATTGGGTGGAGCGTGCCCGGCCATGAGTCGAACTCTCGCATTGTGACCTCAGTCAGATGCTCTGACCACTGTGGCACTGGGCTTCAACCTTTAATAGAAAAGGTTGAAATTGTATGAGAGATAGTCCAATTGGGTTTTAAAATATGGATTTAAACCCTTACAAATGTACCGTTGAAGAAATTCCCCTTTTTAGCGCTTTCCCACAAAGTTGAAAAGTGCATTCGGTTTGTCTGACCGTCTGTCCGCGTTCTAACTCACGTAAATATACTCGAATTGCCCTGAAATTTTAGGACGTTATTGACGTTTACCCTATCACGAACCCTATTGAAAATGAAGTTTCTACCATGATTAGTGAATCTACAGGGAAAATCAAAAGTTTCCTATTACATTACAGCCTATGGGGAAAAATCGTTTCAAAGGAATTTTAAAGATGTTATACCCTGTCAAACATATTAAAATTTATATGCTTTTACGAGGTGCATTAAAATATGCTTTCTATAAAATATAAGATGAAAATGTAGCTATTATTCATTTCCAGAGCCACACAAAAGAATTCCATTAGATAATGGTAAAAGGGGGAATTGTACCCTATCACAAACCCTATTGAAAATGAAGTTTCTACCATGATTAGGGAATCTATAGGGAGAATCAAAAGTTTCCCATTACATTACGGCCTATGGGGAAAAATCGTTTCAAAGGAATTTTAAAGATGTTATACCCTGTCAAACATATTAAAATTTATATGCTTTTACGAGGTGCACTAAAACATGCTTTCTATAAAATATAAGGTGAAAATGTAGCTATTATTCATTTACATAGCCACACAAAAGAATTCCATTAGATAATGGTAAAAGGGGAAATTGTGTGTAACATATTTTAAATATATTAAACTGTTTCATGTATAATAAAATAGATGTATGTCAATGAGGCTTAGTATAAATTATAGGATACTGTCTTCCCTAATATAAAGTACATAGTATTTATAGGGACACACAAAAGATATCAAATGGTACATTCTTTCCGAAGTACTGTATATGTATCCAATGACAGCTGATGGATGGACGAAATGCATTTAATTATGATATGCGCGTATAATTTTCACTAAATTTATGCATATTATATAGTGTGTATAAATGCTATAGTTAATATACAGGGCTACCCAAAAGAGCTCGCCAACGTTACTCAATATGAGAATAAATTACTGAAAGGTGATTCTTAAATAAATTATGCATTTTTACGCTGAACTGCATTAACCCTCTTACAGTCTTGCAAAAGAGCAAAATTGTAATGTTGTTTTCTCAGCATTTTGTTTTAATTGCTAAAACAATATGATTCTTTCAAAATTATAGAAAAATTTTATTTACGAATATGAACGTTATCCTTGAGTATGTTAATCATTGCACAATGTATTAAAAATCCATTAAATCAACTGAGTTATATCACTTTAAATATTGCTTGTATTGCAGTGATATCTGGAGCTTAGGGAACGTCTGTAGACGGGCTTGTCAGTGAGAGGGGTTTACTAAGAAATGTTTTCAGAATATATATAAAATGATATACAAGGTCACGCAAAGAATTGGGTACATGGAGCCTATGAATGATAATTTATGAGAAAGTGATTTCAGTGGTTTTAAGAGTGTTTTAGTTTAAAATAAATTTTATCTTAACACTGATGTGTAATAAAGGTACCAGGCAAACTACAAGGCTGAACAAAGTATTCAAGTATGTTTCCACCAATTAGTATAAATTGCTGAAAGAAAAATTTAAAGCTACTCGGCATTTTTTGTAAAACTAAATTTTCCCATTATATAATATGTATATTAGCTGACAGATCAAATACAGGGCTGTTCAATACTACTGGAATACATATTTGGCTATATTTAGCTTTATATCCTTATTTACCTAAATAATGAAGTTTTGTTAAAGATTGCATGAAGCGTTGGAATGTGCTTCACAATATATGCTTAACGCCTAATTTTTCTTACTTTTTGACAAATAGAGACGATATTTGCTCTACTTTAAAAAAGGCTAAATATTCGAAGTTTAACGTAGTATTTCAGTAGACGAGATTTATTTCCCATACAAAAATGCTGAAATATTCGGATGTGTAATTCTTTTTTTATACAAAATAAAATGCGTGAAATTTTTGACAAATTCAGTAAAAACCTGAGTGTTCTGTCACTGTTTCTCTCGCTTTTACCACACATAGATTTGAAAAGTAAAATTATGCAGAAAATAAAGTACCAAGTATCATATGCTTTCTATCAAATAATTTTTCGTGACTTCTTTAGTTTAAAAATATAAATTCAAACAAAATGGAATTAAAGGTATAAAATCATGCAACTTTGAGTTTTATTTAAAGTTATTAGTCTTGCATGGATAACATCAGTTGGGTCAGTTAGTTATTCATAAAAAATAAAAAATACAGTGGAAAGACTAAAAAACAGTTTTCTACAGCTTATCAATCACAAGAACCGGAACTGCATAACAATCATTGTGCATGAGTAAGACCTCTGCAATAATTTAAAGTTACGAAAAAAATTCTTAAAAAAACATAATAAACATTTTTTGAATTCCACTGAAAGTATATATATAAAAGAAAGTTTTTAACTATCAAAACACACATGTACTGTACATTATAAAAAAATTTCTTCACTTTTGAATAAGTTACCTGTACTCAATATGGACACCCTAAGAAAAATGTATTTTTTTCACACCCATGTACAAGTCATAGGACTCCAAAATTATGTGTCCACTATCCCTGGACTATTGACTATCATTATTAAAATTAGCAACCTTGTAATTATCCTGGTTTAATTTAAATGATAAAAACAAAAGAATGTTTACTAGTGTCCATATAAGGAACTGTCTGTCCCAATTATGGACAAGTGTTTTCTTATTGACTCTCTACACATTGTGTATGGAAGAACACATTTCCAAGGGATTTTAGAGTAGAGGGAATAAAAATATGTATATTAAAGTATTCGGAGGAGAAGGGGGACAGTAAATATCTTCAGAACATGCATTTTAGAAAGGGGGGGGGGGTGTCATTCTCGGTTTTTACCCTTCGAAGACCCATGCAAAGCCCCTTAGTTACTAGTAAATATTATGAAATAATATTGTTGGTTTTGCTTAGCTTTATAGCATCTGTCTGCGAATCTACATCTGTTATTATTCAGTCCTCACAGCATGGACAAATAGAAACTTCTTGACCATGGGTAGTAAGTCCCACATAATCCTCATGAACATATCTGCCACAAGTGTTGCATGGCCGCATGTTTGAAAAAGCATCAATACTGCAAAAGAAGCAATACCAGCTCTCCTTTGTTGAGGAAGTCATACCATTGTTACCTACGATTTCGCCAACAGATATCCTACTGGCGGGGGGGGGGGCTTCTTTTTATTTTTCTGCAAGGGTTTTTTGGAGGAAGGTTTTGGGGGGATTGTTCAAATGGCATCTTGTTGCACAAAGATTTTACCACTTTGATGCCTTTTCAATTTATTGCTTGGCAAAGTTGAAATTTCTTCTTTCTTACAGTTGTAGTCGATGGGGACATAAGCTGCCCATATTGGGAACCGGGCGTAGTTTTACTAAATCTTGTAACAAATGAATAAGGAAAATATTTTAAAGCAAAATATGCAATAGCAATCGAAAATATGTTTTATTAGCTTTCTAAAATATTCCACTTTTCAACATTTAATGTAATTTTACCATACCTAATTAAGCTTACAAGTAATTAAGATCAGCACATCTCGAAACAAGTTTCCTCCTAAATGGCGAACAGCGCGCTTTTTTACCCTTTCCAGCCTTAATTATCTTTTCAACTGCTTTTCTTCGCGAAAATGTTGAGCCATCTCTCGATTAAAATTATTGCCTTTAAAAGTATTAGGGGAGTCCATATTGAGAGCCCTGTCCATATAAGGTACAAATACCTTATTTATAAATCAAAGTATAAAACTTTTCTTAATTTATGTTTATAGTAGGCCTAATTTTCATTATCATCTAATCGGGCAACACATGCCACATTCGTTTCGAAAATCGATACCACACATCTTTGTAAAATGCGCGGGTCATAGTGGCGGTCTGATGTCATCAACAGTTGCACATGCTAAACACTTTTGTCATTTCGACTTGAATATGGAAGATCCTAATCTCTCATCTTCTTCGGGGAATTTTTTTCCAGCTCGAAAACAACTCAAATGTTTGCGAACGACTCAGAGCATTATCACAATATAATGATGAATTGTTTTGTACAATTATGTGGCCATTTTCCCAATTTAAAACAAGATTTAATATTGATTTATTGTTTCATTTGTTTTCGATGACAATGCCACCCTCCCACACCCAAACACGCACATACACATTACGGAAATCAGCGGTAAAATCTCAGAAATGACTTCTCGCACTTGATACGAATGGATTAAGATCTCTGACAAATCATCCTACCGGTGACGCAAAAAATTCGCCATCTATGTTTTTGTTTTACGCCCGGAATCCCTGGAATTTTTTAAATGCAACTATGTTCTTCATTTATTTTTATTTTTATTTTTATTTTTATTTATTTTTAACATGAATTGGAATCCATGAAAATTTTAACAGAAATTGATTTTAAGAATCTTGAAAAATATGAATTCAAAATCAAAAATCATTCTATCAAGTAATGTTTGGGTCAAGCTGAAAAAAAAAATGTCACATTCCAATATGCGTTACAACAATTACCAATGAAATTAACATTGGACATCACAAACTTCAAGCCTTCATAAATCCAAAACTTTTTGACATAATGACTTATTATTTGGCATCCTAAGGTAAAATGTACCACTAAAGTCAAATATAATGTCAAAATTAAATATTCGTATGTGTGCACATTGGAAAGTTTGGTCCAATTTCAGTATGAAGACAATTCGCTCTCTCTCTTTTGTAAATATAAATGGGCAAAATATATATTTTCGATAATGGCTATTTCTGTTTTCTCAATGACAATTTTCAGACTAAAATATTTGAGACGCTTTCCACTTTTGGGTGACTGAACAACTATATATTTTGGAACATATTATGTTTGCTTCCACATTCTTCGAGCTGCTCTTTAGATATGCAAATAGGGATGTTTTTCAGATTGAACGAAAGCCATAAGTATACGTCGTACATTTGGCAAAAAATCGCTGTAAATTGTTTTAATCCATATTGTAAAAGTCCTGAAAATTAACTATTTCAGACCAATCTGACTGATGGAATTTAGGCTGATATTTATTGAATGACATACAATCATAAGTTCGTCACAGATGAAGTTCAGAAGATTAAACGGTTTGTTTTTGACCATGTTATCTTAAAAATATTGTCTAAGATAGAATCTACTTATAATAAAATGCGTTTGGAGAAAAGTGTGTAGAACGTTTCCAGTTCGTACCATTCTGCTCTACGAATCCACAGTTGCTAAACGCCATGTTAGGCCTAATGGAAAACATATGTTAACATACGACAGCTAAATGATAATTTCTTCTGTTTGAAATCATGTTTGTTGAGCAAATTTCCTTATAAAACATGTATATCATATCCAATTACAATACATTAAGTTCAATTTAAAACAACGCTATTATAAACAAAATAAACGATCGATGGTTTCACAGAAAAGAAATGAATGACTCTTAGTGATTCATTAAAATAATAATAACAGTAAAAATATCTAATTATGATTTTAAAGTATTTGTAAAATCATATTAAAACATTAAAATACATTTTAAATTATATTTTTCACTTTCTTTCACAGTTATTATAGGCAATAAGTTTACAACATTTAAAAAAAATTAATGGTTTTTCAAGTCAATGGTTTTTTTTATGCATCTATGCACTATGGACTGACTTCAGCTTTTACTGTGCTGCCATCTATCAGCATCAATGCAAATGAATAATTTTTTACATTGGATTTATTGTAAAATAATAATACTAATAGTAATAAATAAAAATTGCAAGATGTAATAATGTGTAAGAGATTTCTCTTTAACGTTTCCGCTATGTAATTTTAAAACACCAAGGTATAAATAAATAGAATAATTTTAGTATGATTTCTTAGACATAATTTAAATTTCGTTTTATTATTAATATTTTTTTAAGATGTCAACATTTATCAACTTAATTTTTCAAATTTTGTTTATTATAAAGAAAATATTTTTTTTCCTCAAGGTGTAATGGATATATGAGGTATCATAAGTACATTAATGAGATTCAAAATTATTTTTCCACATTCTATTATTAAAGTATAATTTTTCTTACTTTTCAAAGTTATTATATTCAAAAATTACTATGCTAAAAATAAAAAATACCTGCTTTGTTGTAATTAGTATAAGTTATACATGACTGTATATTACTTACATTTTAATGACATTTCATAAGAAATGTAAATTTCGTTTACAATGTAAGAACATTTCAAGTGGATATAAGTTAAGCTTTTAAAAATTGGCGTAATAAAATTAAAATTTTACGAAGGAAATAATAATAACGATTTTGGTTTTCATTAATAAGCAATTAATTTTCAAGGTCACATAGTTAGAGTTTTTAAAAATTGATTTTGATCTAAATCAATGCATCCTGGTTCGATATTTTCTATAAATAACTACAAATTTTCCAAAAAGTTTTTTTTTTATGTTGTTTCCAAAAAAAAAAAAAAAAAAAAAATTATGTTGTTGTTTGTTTATGTTAACTGCTTCTTAAAGGTGCTAAACCGACATTTAAAAAGAAAGTATAAAGCTTTATTAATCGATTATCTAGGAATCTATTTCATATCCTTCCTATATATATGACTAAAATCGCAACGGAACCATTGCTTTTTATAAAATAATGCATTTAAAATTAAAAAAATCAAATAAATTTTAATGTTTAGTGAAATTTTCAGAAAATGTGTTTTACTTTGCTAATTATTTTCATTGTTGTGATAAATACTGCTGTATGTTTTGCCCAATTGTTGAACTATTTCAGAAATTTAATATCAAGTAAAAAAAATCATTTATTAAAATATGCAAATTAAATACGCTTTTCTACAATACAAACTCTTTAATAATAAAATATTCATTCTGTTTGTTTGTATAAAGTCTTACGAAAATAAAATGCAGGTCAAAATTCCGTCATTTTTGACGGGGGTTATAACTAGTAGTGATATTGTATGTGATAGACTGTAACATGTGTTTACAGCTTTAAATAATGAATTAGCCCTGAAACATTGACATTGCTATGTCCTTACTTATTACTTCAATACTCACTACTTACTTATGAAATAGTAAGAATAATTTGTAGCTAGTTCAGTCATGCATGCGTAGAATAATCGCACGAAGGCAAATTTTATGTTTGCGAAAATCTCCAGATTCGACCACAACACTTTTTTTTGTTAGGGGAATCATTAAATTCGTTATCTATATATTTAAAACACCTGGCTGTTTTTTTGGTCATCAGCCCTGAGCCTTCTACTGGCCCGATTTTTATAATTATTTTTTTAAATGAAAGCTGTTTATGTGTAGATGTGCCCATTCTGGCTAATTTTTAATTTATTTCAATATATTTATATATTTATATTTTTATATTTTATTTTTAATTTTAAAAGCTTTTTCATGACATTTCTTCAAAACAGTGGCAACAGGCAGGGCCTGATTATCAACGGGGCACTCTCCCACCAGAAAAAATAAATAGAAATTTTTTCCTTATTCATGATAGTAATTTTGACTGAAAAGGGCGTTTAAACAAGGCGAAAATTTCTATGTAATTTTACTGGGGAGAGAGTGCCCCGTTAGTAATCAGGCTCTGGCAACAGGTTAAGCTGTTCTCAAAATTTATTTTGTTTCATTATTTTCCACCAATCAGGCGCTTGATCTCATCGGTGAATGTATAATCGAATTTCAAACAAACAAACAAACAAAAAAGAATAAATAAAGGTTTTCGTTAAATTTAATCATAATAAAATGATTGCACATAGTTATCCCCTGCAATACACAGATTATTGACTGAGTAATATTATTAAGTATTATGTAAGTAAAATAACAGAAGATAAACTTTAATAAAATATAATATCTAAAGTGAAATTTTGTCGATGGAGAAAATGTCGTCATACAGAAACCAGATAAATTTATTCCATGAATATAATATACATTGTTATCGCTGTGTCAGTGATGATGTCATATTCACTGACTTTAATTCCTGCATCTAAATAAAGTGAACTTCTATTAATTTAAAGGTCCGTGGTGTGCACAAATGAAAATATTTCTATAAACTGCGCCATTTCTGTTTAATTATATTGAATATTTTATGAAACTAAAGAATTCTTAAATAACTGCATAAATAACGCTTTTATTTAAGAAAAGATAAGTATTTCTGAAGGTGTAAATGATGTCATATTAGAGAAAAAAAAAGAATAAAACCTGTGATATGGCGGTATTACTATATTTCTATCTTACATAATATCAAAAAATAATTAAAATCATTTCATTGTATTAAATTATTGTTTAAAATAGAAAAAAATCTGCATTTCAGCAACAAGTGCAAAAATTTTATTCTTTTTAATAACAGAGACATCTTTTTTTCCTTTGCCATAGCAATAAAATTAATTTTTACAAGTTCATGGAGGTTACAAACAGATAAATAAATTAAATTTATTGCAAGTGGTGTAAATGTGTACTGGGTTGGTTAGGCAGTTTAGTAAGTCCCTGTTTCTATTATAATTAAAATGTTTCATTGATATTATAATTATTGTACAGTTATCAAGCGATCTTTAAATGGAGAAAAAAAAAACTATGCAGATATTTTTTAATTCGTCTTCCGGGGTATAATATTAACTTCCTAAATAGTTTGGCATTTAAATAATATTTAAGGTTTAGAAACCGCATTGAAAAAATTGTAGCTAAAGTCCAACATAATAATTTATGAGTTGTTTTAATGTTGTTTGTTATGTGTTATGAGTTGTGCATTTGTTTATTTCGCTCAGTATTTTACTGTCTATACAGGGTGAGTCATAAATATCGAAACAATAGACTATCTCCTTAAATATTGCCCCTAGACCCATACTTCCAATTGCAAAAATTCATAAAAAAAAGTGAACTTTTTGATAAGATAAGTTGCAACTCCATGGGGGTCTATTTGAAAAAGTACAAAAATTAACTTCTTATACGGCCCCCGTACGATAAAAATTCCAATTAGGGAAACTTTCCTTATCCAGTCCTGAATAATACACAAAAAGTTGCATCGTCATATCTTAAAAATTCGCGGAGTTATAACCGTTTGAATAATTCATCAGGTTTTAAGGGATTAGACACAAATTGAAATGCGCGCAATTCAAAAGACAATGCTACTTTAACAGTTGTAGGTAACGCGTAAAAAAACTATCTTTCGAGTTAGAATTTTGATTTTTTCCCCTTTTTTCTGATGGTTAGCCATATAATTTGCTAAGAAAATCACATGCTAAAATTTATCATAAAATTAAAAAATTTTCATATTGTTAGTACTGGTTTCAATGTGATAGTTAAAAATCGTTATAACTCAAAATATTATTTATCGGATTTCAATTTCTTTCTATTTAACTAAAAATAAAAATCTGATTTTAGTTTTGTTTCGAGGTTTTTCTTTTTCAATATTTATTTTAGAGCTATTAAAAATATTTATTTAAAAAAAAAAAAAAAAAAAAAAAAAAAACTTTTAAAAAATCATATTTTCAAAAGTCAATAATTTTTCATATTTTTTAAACAAAAGTAAGGCAAAATAATTAAAAATGCCATGTTTCAAGTTTGTACTTTTTTTCTTTAACAATTCTTAACTTTTAATAATTTAAAGACAAGAAGTAGTCGAAAAAAAACTCATTATACAGAAAAACGAAATGTACTGTTTTACTGCCCATTAGTTATTTAAAAGAATGCTTTTCTGAGATGCAGATTAAGCCCTTTTTAAAAAATTAGCTCTCTCAACATCAAGCTTTTTATCGTCCGGTAGAGGCTGTTAAAAAATCTGTATTCTGGGCTCAGGTCAGATCAGGACCGAGACGTTACTTTTTTCTGAAGACTCGCGTATCCGGATCTAACGTATTTTTAATACCGTAGGGGACTGCTTCCTTTTTCGTAGACTTGCACTGGGCGAAATTTTTAATCACGGTCTCGAACAATCCATAATCAAATCACAGAACTAATACGTACATAAAATAAGGAAAATTTGGTTTAATCAATATTTTTACGAAAACCACATAAATTTTAAAACCGCTTTTATTTTACAAAACAATAAAAAAAAAAAACTTTATTTATTTTTTTTAAGAATAATATATTTAAATGCTAAAAAATTAAACAAAATAAAACCAGAGAAAAAAAATCTGCCTATGACGGAATTCTGTCTTAAACAGAAAATGTGTTTATCCATGCAAAATAAGTACAATAATACCTGAGAATAAAATAAACTCCATTTAACCTTCATAGGAAATGCATTTGTCTATTACGTATTTTTTCTTTCCTATGTGATTCCGTCTTAAAAGGTTTTACTGTATAACGTTTTTCAAATTCTTCAACGCACGGGATATGGATTAGCGATAATAAAATATAAGTGAAACATTTACATATAAACATAGATTCATTGATAAAATAAATATATCACAGGCTTTGGCGCCTCTTTTATAATAAAAAGTATAAATATAAAAAACGAAATTCTATATTAAGTATTTTTGGTCAGAACTCCTCCACGCAAAACAATTTTTAACTATACTGAAGTAAAAAACTATGTAGAAATTCACGGCTGAGCCGGCTATGGTTTCAGCTTTTTTCCTGGCTGGTCCGGATTATGATTTTAACATTATTTCATGCCGGGCTGAACTTCTTTCCCTATGGGTCGGTCTAGGACCAGACCTAAATACTACGATTTATTCAGACTTCCAGTGCTAACGATCAACATGTTTTAGAAACAAGTTTCAATTTTAAATCAATACGCTGCTTTATTATGGCCAAATAACAGGCACGGTCTTAAACCGATATATAACAACGTTACAATTTGTGGACGATCCATTATTTGCTTTGAAAATTGATGAAAAACGTTTCGTTTACAGGCATGGTAAAGTGGTGTAAGTCACGAATTTTTGAGAATTTTAGATTTTGATATCTCTGTCAGGTTTTCAGATAGGGAGATAAAAATTTTTTTGTTCAATTTAGGAATGGATAAGGAATAATTTCCTAATTGAGAATTTTGCTCTACGGGGGCCGTATAAAAATTTAATTTTCGTATTTTTTCAACTAGACAACTTTTGAAAATATAGGATTAAGTTTTAACCGTTTGTTGTGTTGCGAAATGTGCGCACATCGAAGTCTGTTGACATTAAAACCTAGTAAGATGTTTCTTATATTTAAATATACATTTTTTAATTCTAATGGATATTTTCGAATAAAAAAATTATAACTGTCGGGTACTTTAAAACGAAAACTCTAAATTCGCTAAAAGTCGCTAAATACGTGTTCCAAACTGTAAAAAGAGATAAAGAATACATAGAAAAACTATTTTAGCACAGCAATATAAGGTTGTAAATGAAAAGTTTTAGCACAAAACAAGAAATTAAAAGAAGAGCTTTATTGACGTAAAGATTATAGTATGTGCTGAAATGTGCCATATGTAACATCATTACAGAAAGGAAAGCTTTTTTTGTGGCTGCGGTATCCTTTCGGAGATTCCTGTTGTCTCATCCATGAGAGAAAAATTAAGTCTGATAAAAACAAATTCTTATACTTTTAGTCACTTAAAAATCTTTTCACGAATAATCAATTGGTATATTAGAAAAATTAAGACAGACGCCTGCTAGACACAGCAAGGCCAGTATCTATGTTGGTAGTGGCAATTCGAGCACGCACTGTAATTTTTATGCCAACACTATATTTCTTTTCATTTTCGCGATATTTTTTCTTCTTCACCAGCACTTTTAATTTTACAACCCCACATTTGCTGTACTAAAAGTGATTATTTACATGTATTCTATCTTCCCTCACGGTTTGGCTTATAAATTCAGAGGATGAAAATAGTTAAATACATTGGTGCTAATAAGGAGTATATTATTTAAATGGGAATGTAGTGCTTTCAGCTGCAATTTTTAACTCAAGCAACCGATTTATCAAGGGATTGTTGATACTTTAAAATGCTTCGCCCACTTCATTATTTATAGTAAACTTTCTACGATATGATGTGCCTTATAGATTTAAACATGTGCTATTGCTTCATTTTGTTTGGAAATGCTAATTCGCGCTGCAAGCAGATTCTCAAGACTGAATAGAATCGGCTAATGTCAGCAATACTCGGAACATTTGGTAAATATCGATGCTAGAAACATTAGAAAATGAACGTAAAGATAGAGAATTGAGAAAAACTATGTTTAGGGAGCTGTGATTGGTAAAAGCCGTACTGGTATGTATGAGTAAGAGGTAAAAACTATCCTACACTGTAAAAAAAAAGGTATCATTTTACTAAGGAATGCTAAGTACAGTTACTGAATTTTCAGCAATTACTAAAATATCCTCTGTAATTATAGAATAACTAATCACTGCTAGTAATGCCACTAACGAAATGCATGTAATTAAACGACATCATACTCCTACTCTAAAAGCCTTCAGGCTAAATGTCTCCCTCAATACCCTTGAAATGCCCGGTCCAAGTGACATCTGGTTAGCAAAACTGGTTATGTTATCATTCCCCCAGACCCAGAGAAGGCTATTTTTGAGCTTCATAAGGAAAGAAATGACCGTTGCTTTTACATGTGTGTGTTAAAATGCGTGTTTTTACATTTACATCACACTACAGAATATTTAAAGTAGGATAATACATTTAAAATAAGGTAAGTGTTTTATATTGATATATATGTGTATGAATTTACGTATTTACATCACATACTTCTATACTTTTGCTCGCTTTTGATAAGCTATTGTATGACTTAACACGTGTTTGAATGTTTAAAAATCAAGTGTTTTGTATTGTATAATTTTCAATTAATACATTAAAAAAAAATCGATGCTTAAGATTTAGAATGATTTTTTGCTTTTTAAAATGACATACCTTTTGGTAATTTTAGCTATGTTATAAAATACATTAAAAAAAAAAAAGATTTTTAGTTATTAGAGTCATAAATTTAATGGAGATTATACTTTTTTTAACAATCAAATTACACTTTCTATTATATTAAAGTTGTTTAATTTTAGCATTGTAATTTTTTATATTACTACATAAAATTTTATAGTAAAAATGTAACAAAATTTAAAATTATAAATAATAATAATAGTAAAATGGAAAAAAAAAATACACACATATATATTATATATAGACGAAAACTTAGTTTCTTTGTGAAATAATTTATTATATTTTTAACAATGGCTTGAAAATTAAGTGAATAATATTTCATTTAGCATATTATTTTTATTGTTTTAAATAAGTTTTAGAATAAATATGCTAATAATAATCAAATAAATAAAACTATTTCTTTAACCAAATTAAACTACATTAAATAAGATATTTTAGTATTGCAATTTATTAATTTTATTCTTTAAGTTTTGCAAATGCTTCGTTTTTAATTTATTGCTGTTTTAATTTATAAATTTTAGGTCTGGACATATTTTAAAACTTTTTAATGTGCATAAAAATTTATATGCTTAAATCGCTATAGCTTTGAAGTTTTTGAATTATAGAATAAATACTGAAAATAGTTTTTAGGTCAGTTAAGTCAATCAATGCTGCACTTTTTTTTTTCTTCAAACTTAATTTTAAATAGCTTTAAAGAATGCATAATATTATTAAAATGTTAACTATTTATTAGTACTTAATTAACTATTAGTGTTTAATTTACATTTTCTAATAGTATAATGATATTAAATCTCATCAAGTTTAATCAAAATTTAACATTTTAAGTTCGGTTCATAAGAAATTATGTTTTTTGAATTAAAAGTAATAACCGTAACAATATTATTATTATTATATTCACTTAGATATTTTTAGACAATTTATGTTTAATGCCATCAAATGCAAGTAAAAATATTTGAAGAAAGTGATGTAAATAGATTACACAAACAATTTTTAAGAAATATCAATATAAAACACTTATATTAAAAATTAACAAAATAAATTATAACAAATTGAAATTTTCAATAATAGATTTAAATATTACTCTTCAGAAATGACTGAAAATAATTTTGAAACCGGGAGAGAAATAGAAAAAGAGAGAGAGAGAGAGAGAGAGAAGTTATTTTTATAAATTATTATTTTTGAATAAGTTTTTTTTTTCTTTTGTGAGGGAGGAAAAAGGGTGAGATACATTTTTTTTTTTTTGGGGGGGGGATTTTTATAAATAAATTCACCAACTGGCCTTAACTAATCTTTAAAATTATTTTTTTCTCTTTAAACAATTTTAATGGGATTTAACTCCTGTGAATAAATATCTGTTGTATAATATTTACATTTTATTTTCTAATATTTACGAAAGAAATTGAATTTATTAGATTTGAAAAATAATGGTTAAAGATTGGCATTTACGCCTGTTAAGCAATTAAAAATTTGAAATTTGATTTTCATTTGAAATATCTGTAATTTCTGCTTATAATTGTTAGTGAATATACCAGAGAAATACATGTAATAGCATTAAGCATTTCTTAGTAAACATACTAAAAATACACCGGTAACAGATACTAGCAATTTCTTAGTGAAGGTACAAGAGAATTATCTGTAAATCTACTAATTATTTATTTGATAAACATACTAAAAAAGCATCTGTAACAATTACTAATGATTTCTTAGTAAGTTCACTAAGGAAGTCTGTGTGCTGTTTACTAAATTTAAACCAGTAATGTTACTTAAGAAGAAGCTGTATTGGTTACTAGAAAAGTTTATGGAATCCCAGTTGCCTAGAGATTTTCTAGTAGTACTACAGTTTATTTTTTACAGTGTACATTATTGACTAAGTTCCGAGAGGTAAAATAAATTAAGGTTTGTTATGAACCATTTCTGTCTTGTCAATCCTGTTCAGGAGGACTTATTTGTCACTGCCAATGATAATAGTACGTAGTAGCAAGATAGTGTGCGTGATTGCAGCTTGATTTCCGATTATTAAATCACATTTATGAAGCATTATTCATTAGTTTTCTATTCATAAGGATAGATGGAGTATCACATCATGTTATCAGATACAAAGCCTTCTTATGTATGATGAAGCAGCTAATTTTAATGTACGACAAAATTAACACGAAAATTCTGTTGAATTGTAATCAAAAAAGACTCCGGAATAAGTGGATATACCTTTTGTTTCCCGAAATTTGACATGAAAGTGCTTAAGAAAAACTATGTTTAGTGAGCTCTGATTGGTAGAAGTTGAACTAGTGGCTATAAATAAAAGGTAGAAACATCCCTACATCCTTTTGACTGTGTTCCGAATTTTAAAATATATTATAGTTGGTTTTGAATCGTTTCCAACTAGTAAGATCTTCTTATGAAGACACATTCGATACTGCCTATCACAGGAAAGTGCATGTGATTGCAGCTTAACTGCAAATTATTAAATTACTTTTATAAAGAAGGATTTTACATTTTTTATCGTAACACTGGATGGCGTATTACTTCACGTTTTCAAATGTACAAAATCCCTCTTATGTATAACAAAGTAGTTAATTTTA
Source organism: Maratus speculifer (assembly GCA_964019185.1). Taxonomy (NCBI): domain Eukaryota; kingdom Metazoa; phylum Arthropoda; class Arachnida; order Araneae; family Salticidae; genus Maratus; species Maratus speculifer. The sequence goes on along the minus strand of OZ025294.1, from coordinate 3,197,151 downwards.
ATATACCACCCATATATTTTAATATACCGTTTTGATATAAGAGCGTAAGTCATACACTTTTACAAAGAATTTAAACCCTCATTACAAAACCTTTGTGATACAAGAAAGTAAACATTAAAATTTGTTCATTGGAACTTGAAATCAAATATATCATGGATAATATTTCTTTTTTTCTCGTATTTTGACTTGAAAGTGTTTATGTAATTTAAAATTTGCAGAGAAAAGGGAAAAACATGATGGTTTGAAATTAAAAAGTATTTTTCGAAGGTAAATAAATCTATTTTGTAAGTGCATAGTTTAAAACGGAAAGGTACCATGAATAGGTAGGTCTTTTTGTTTATTTTCAATTTCGATTAAGAAAATGGGTGCAGATTTTTATATGCAGAAAAAATTAAAATTTTTAATTGGCAGTAAAGAAATACTTTTTAAAATTCTAATATTTATAATTTTAAAAATATACATAGTTAGAGCGACAAAAACACTTTTATAATTTTTTTTAATATTTAGGTCGATTGGTGAGATAGGTGCTGATTTATACGTACACAAAAAAAAAACCACAATCGAAAAATAATTTTTGAAATGGTAAATATTATTGCTATTCTCGATAAGGTATTATGTTCAACCAAAAAAAAAAAAAAAAAAAAAAAAAATGCCAAGAATAAGTTTTTAAGAATAAGTGCCAAGATCCAGGTTTTCCAAGGGCACAATGAAGGTACCTTGGCCCTGGTGTCTTCATTATGCATTGGTCAGGTACCTTTGGTACCTGAAGGTAGTTTTGGCCCTGTATTTCTATTGTAATAAAAGTTTGTTGTGTTTAAATAAGTTAGACAAAAAAAATTAAATAAGTAAATAAATAAATAAACTATTTATAATCTCGAAACAAAACATGGGGAATATTCTTAATAAAAGGTACACACTTTAAAGTAAATTAAAATTAAATTTAGATTCACGCAATTAATAAACAAGAATATTTCTCGTTGCAAGTTAGCATACAAAATTTCAATAGTTAGTTAAGCTCTTTGAGTAGTTTGTTAAGTGGATTTGGAAAACTTTTTTCCGAGTAATTAAAGTTTATTTAGGAGAAATAAAATAGTTCCGTTGTGAAGTTGTTAATTAATTGACAATGCTAATATAAACTGACTTTCAACAATTTGTAAAGAGTTGAATAATATAGAAAAATGTTATTCTAAAATTTAAAATATCTTTTTTGGAAAAGTAAACTATCACTCTATTAAAATTTTAATAAAAAATTTAACTTTTTTCAATATTTTTGCTGATGCTTACTTTTAAAAATATGAAATTAACAAACGTAACTGTTGCCGTTTAACTTAAAAGAATTTGTGATTACAGCGAAATGTGCTTTAACTAAATAGTGGTATTCAAAACTAAGCATCCAAGTTCCGGTATAAGACAGTCTTTTGATTCTGTATCGATGCCATACGAGAAAGATATATGCAAATGATAATTTGAAAAATGATTATGCTTTAAGCTTGATTTTTGTTTGAAGCATTAAAATGTATCTACTACAATTTTTTATCGCTTAATAATTTTCTTGTGTTCGGAGAAACTTTAAAAGTAGTCGTCGAAAATATTTTTCTCTTTTAAGGTTGTAAATATATTTTTGAGGCAAATACATGCATATAATTTTTACTCACCATTTACACCTGTTAAATTAAACTATATATAGGGCAAAAGCATGATTTCTTTCATCTTTACTCTTTCGAATGAATTTTTTTCCAATTACAAATTGTTTGGCTGTTTCAATAAAAGAAAATTTGTCGAAACTTTCGGCGGAAAATTTAATGCTTCTACAAAGTGTCCTTTTCAATAACAAATATTAATGTCGATAATTTTTTTCCCTTTAAATAAAAATAAGAATGCTGTGTAAAATTTTTATTCCCATCCATTTAAAAATTAGATTGATACTCGTATATATATCTACAAAAAAAAAAAAAAGGTTTATTTTTCATTGATACCAAAAAAGATATTTTGTCATCAATTCGTCCTAAAAAGAGTAAATGATACGTAGAAAAAGTAAATGTATAAGATTCTTTTAAAATACAAGTCTTTTATATCCAATATAAAAATCGTAGGAGACACTTTAAAACACCTTTAAAAATTTGTCATTTTCTAATGCGTTCGAAATTATTCATTTACGGTCTCTTCTATGTTTACAGCATTCAAAGACAAAATTGTGTAGCAAAAACAAGTAAGATAAATAACAAATATAAGTGATATATTATAATGTACGGAAAAATACAAGAGCGTAAATAAAAAGGATATATTTCAAAAATTGCAGCATTTAATCATAAAAGTAAGTGATATTATTTTTAAGTTAATCTGCTAGTGTTAGGTCGTTTCTTTAATACTTTGTAAGAAATGTTTTCTAAGATATTGTTTGATATTTTACTTTTATTTGAATGATTTTTATTTTCAAATAATATTTGAAACTTCTTCAGTAGTAAATTTTAATGATACGTAAATTAGATATTTAGATGTTGAATTTTCAAACTTTTTCGCTATCCGGGTGCATAAATCTGGACCTCTATTCCTTTCCTCTCAAAAACTGAACTGTTTGATACATATATATTTAATAACATTAGAACTTCAATTCTTGGTATATATATATATATATATATATATATATGTTTGATTTAAAGAAAAACGAATGAATGGCAGAATCTATGCTGATTTCTTATAAATGTTATTTTCACCTGAGTTCCAAAAACTCCTTCAATACAGAGCTGTCCTGTAATTGAGAAATTTTCATAATTGTTTAACAAGTTCCCTATTTCTGTTCTCAATTTGTTGCTAACACTGTATTGAAAACATATTGCAAAGGGCTTCAAGAGAAATCCTTTACCATAAAATGTTTTAATGATTTATGTGTCCATCATCACTTGTTTAAAATCCGTAAATAAGTGATGTGTGATGCTAGCTTATTGATAATTAAATTGTTGTTTTAAAGGTATGTCTAATTTTAGACCCTTCTTTATAAACGTATATGTATTCTGAATTTTTTGACCAATCTTCCTTGAAGCTATTTTTCAAATGTCTTCAAAGAAGTTTGGCTAAGTAATGGAGAAATTTTCATACTTATTTAACCTAAATCTTTTTTAATAATATGTGTTGATGATTTGTATATCATTTACTTGTTTATAGGTCTTAAAAATTTGATTATGGGAATTTATCTTAATGACCATTAAATTGATGTCTTAAGGGGCTCAGGGGTTGAAAACTTTGCAAAAAATCGATTTTTTATGATCTAGTTTGATTATTCAATTAATTCTTAACTCAATGCAAAAAACCGCATAAACATATTTGCATTTTTAACGGAGTTATAAGCATGTATGTATCAACACTTTCATAGCCGCACCATATAATTTCAACTTTAAGTCGTGTTTTCTCAAAACTTGATTTTTGACAACTAACACCAAGATTTAAAAAAAAAACTATTTGATGGAATGGTTTAATTTTTTTTGCATGCATATAACATCATTATCAATAGAATGAATTAAGGATATAACAATCACTTAAATAAAACATTATTAAAAAATCTCTCAAATTTGAAAATTAAAAAAACCCCCTAAAAAACAACTTTTTTTTCATTAAAAATACTCAAAATAATAAACTATCTAAAATATATTAATCCTTTCTATAGATAATGATGTTATACGCATGCAAAAACAATTAAGCCATTTCATCAAATAGTTTTTTTTTTTTAAATCTTGGTGTTAGTCGTCAAAAATCAAGTTTTGAGAAAACGCGGCTTAAAGTTGAAATTGTATGGATGCAGCTATGAAAGTGTTAATACATAAATGCTTATAACTCCGTTAAAAATGCAAATATTTTTATGCGGTTTTTTGCATTGAGTTAAGAATTAATTGAATAATCAAGTTAGATCGTAAAAAAAATTATTTTTTGAAAAGTTTTCAACCCTTGAGCCCCCTTAAACGGGTTTGTAACTTTAGATCCTTATTTGTAAATTTATATGTGTTTTCAGTTTCTTGGCTACGCTGTCTTGAATGAAATTCCAAATGCCTTCAAGACAGTTTGGTCAAAAAATTGAGAAATTGTCATAGTTGTTTAACTTAAATCCTTTACAATAAAATGATTTGATGTTTTGTAAATGATTTACTCGTTTACAAGCCTTAAATTTGTGATTGTTAGAACTTAGGTTAGTGATAATTAATTGATGATTTAAAGGGGTTTGTAATTTTCGATCCCTATTTCTGAATCTAAATTACTGGTCACCTAAAAAATCAATTTCCAAAAGATTCTTTTTTTCTATCATCTATGATGTCATTTGTTTATTTAAAAAATAAACGAATTCTTCTAATATTATTTTAGCTTTCGGCACGAAGAAGTTAAAAAAAACATACGTTTTTATTAATTGTATTTTGAAATGAACGTAAATAAAGTAAAATTGAATATATATATTTTTTAATTTTACTGAAGCCTTGTATTAATTCATGAAAGAACAACTGGAAGAACCGACCATACCGAATTAAGATAATGTTAACCAAAGGATTATTGGCACTTTTCGTGTGGTATGGAAGAAAAAGCGGCAACTTCAGATAATTTTTTCTGGCACGTAAAATGGTGTGCTTTTGACGTAAAGATGTGATGTAAGGAATTTACGTGCGAGAAAGTTCAAATGATAAAAGATTATTATAACTCGAAAATTATGCAATTGCTAAACAAAGCTTGTGGTTTTTATATTATTTATTTTGCAAATTTTTTTTCTATTCGAAGTCATTGAAATTGACGCGCTATATCCAGCAATTGTTTTATTCTTAGTCGCATAAACTTAGCATATCAAGTAAATATATTTTATTTTCTTATTCATTGTACTAAAATTGTGATTTTGCGCAAAATTTCTGCTTTCGACTTTAATATCAAATATTCAAGTCAGCTTTAAAATGTCAATCTTTTTTTCCGTTTTGTGTTAAAAATAACAAACTAAAGGTCTTCGTTGTTTATGTGAAGTTATAATTCATTCAAATGCGTACAGAAGGCTACTATGTTGTGATTAAAGAAAAAATATTGTTATTTAGCATGAAAAATTGTTCAGCGTTTCTCATCTGTGGTGGAAATAAATAAATAATATTTTTATCTTGCTTTGTTATATGTCTCTGTCTGTTATTGAATGTGTATACCTTTTTGGATATTTTTTGTTTGAAAAATAAGAAATATTTATCAAACGCACGTGTTTGTAATTAAAACTGGGAATAAAACTATGAATTCATATATATTTTTATGTAATTTTAATTATTTTTTCAAATTAAGACAATATTTAGCCAAATTTTAGTAAAGAATTGCGTTAATGCCAAACCTTTTTTAACGAAATCTATTCAATATACAGGGTGGTCATAAAAAAACTTTGCCGGTATATGGATCTCTAGCAGCCAGTCCGTTCAACCGATCAAGGTTAAATTTCACATATAGCTATTCAGAGGTATGAGCTTAAGATTCTCTGAACGGCGTCACAAGCTTTTAACCCGTTCAGGGTTTTTTGTATTGATAGCTATTCAGAGGTATGGGTTCGAGATTCTGTGAACGACAACAAAATGGCGCTCACGGTTACGGTTATAGATACAGAAACTCGAAATTTTCCAATGGCAACACCCATTTTTTTTCAGCGCATGCAAAAACTCTAAAAAACGTTGGAACCTTACGTGTATAGCAAGAAACGGGCAAGTTATGCACGCACAAAAAACTGTTCTGCGAATCTCCCCTCCCCTCATAAAAAACACGTCTGGGACGCAAGGAGTAAATTTGCATATGACCCAGTGTCAGCACACTAATCTCTGATTACAAAACAGATCGGATAAAACTTTTATTTTGATTACACATTTTCCACATGTGTGCCATCACAGGCAATTACACATTGCATGGCGGCGAATGTGTACAATACAGCCAAACGCTACATCGCATGAAGGGTGTTTGCAATCTCACGTTTGATAGATCTTTCATATCGGACAATGTTTGCGGATTGCACATGTACACTCTAGATTTTAGATATCCCCAGAGCTTGAAATCCATAGGAGGGAGGTCGGGTGATCGCGGAGGCCATTGTCGTTACCAGTTAAGGTGAAATGTGCCTCGTCCGTTCATTATATGCGAAGAGGTCGATCGTAATCTCCTTCAACTTAGATAGGAAATTCATTAACAAAGTCTATATGTTGTTGATGGTCTCTCACATCCAACATCAGGGCGCGCTGGTACCGGTAAAGAAACATGCGGATTACAGAGCGCAGTAACTTTAAGACCATTGATTGTGGTATATCAAATACACAACATGCACCTCTTGTAGTTTGTAGTTTGCATACGTCTTCTGGTCACAATGTGATGCACTTCTATAACAGTATCCTCAGGAACAGTTGGTCGTCCGGATCGCAGACTATCACATGTGCAGCCAATTACTTCGAATTTCATTATTAAATCACAAAGAGCTTGTGAAATGCATAGGCAACGTATTTGGCGATGTTTTCGAAGGTAAACGCTCCAGGTTTTCGCAACATTCCTCTCATTTTAAAAATAGTTTTACCAACTCACTCAGTCATTTTGTTGGCATCTGCGAAATCCGACTAAAGAACTAACATTACCACCCTACTTTTATCCGCTTTCTACGCTGACTATCTGGCAAACGATGTTCCGTAATTGGTATTTTGTCTCTGTCATATTTAAATTTTCTTCGCGCGCCTTATCGTGTTTTTCTTTTTTTTGGGGGGGGGGGGAGGGGGGCGTTCGTAGAGCCGATTTTGTGCGAGAATAACGCATCTGTTTATTGCAATAACCATATCGTTCCAACGCTCTTTAGGGTTTACGCATGCGCTGAGCATTTTGCGGTGAAAAGAAATGGATGTTGTTATTGGGAAATTTCGAGTTTTTGTAACTATAACCGTAAACGTAAGCGCCATTTTGTTGCAGTTCACAGAATCTCGATCTCATACCTCTGAATAGCTATTTCTGAAATTTCACCTCGATTGGTTGAACTGACTGGACGCTAGAACTCCATATATCGGCAAAGTTTTTTTATCCCTGTACTTAACTTTTTTTTCAACACTATATTGCCAAACAACTTACCTATACTGTAAAGGAAAATATTTAAAATACCTCTAAAATTTAATAACAAATAAAAACTTCTCATACAAAACATGATTTGTTTGCTCTTAAATTAAAATGTGTAGCTTAAATTAACATATACAAACTTACGGTTAATTGAGCTGGCATTGTGAACATGCAAAGTTTGCATTACTTTTCTGTGGAAAACCCCATGTGCGTGTTACAATAGCTAAAGATGCTGACGCGTGTATCCACATGTTTCACATATTTTCGAAGTCCTCAGTAATGGATTTGACAGTGTTCAAAATTTGCAACATACATTCGAAGCGCGCTTAGCACATAGTCAGGTTTAAACTTTTAAGAGCAAGGGTTTTATTTTAGCTACAATGTAAAAACAAAAGATTATTATTGCGTCGAATTTATTTTTATAAAATGCCAATTAAGTTAAAATGTGCACTATTTTTGTTGCCAGTATCAAATTAAGTTAATAAAAAAATAACATAAGAGTAAAAAAATGTTATTCACAATAGCAGTATATGACATCGTTTAGACTTCATATCTCTTAGAATTTTATTAAATAGACATTCATATTTTTCTAGTATATACTGCTATACCCATAGATACCTACATCTCTTAAATATCCCGGAATTTGAACGCATACAAACGTGTTTCTAACCTGAAATTTTATTTAATAAAAGGTTTTAAAATGAAGTCTAGTCAGAACCATATTGAAAGAGGTGGCATTTTCTTATAAACATTTTCCGATTTAAACTTGTTTGTGATAGAATGTGAAAAATAACACTAGTAAGTCTTGATTACGTCCACTAATAACTATATCGTCTATACTAATAAAAACCGTGCACCTCTGTCTGCTTGAAGCCGATTACAGTTCGCAACGCGGGCGAGTTGGAAGTCGCGAGAGGTGTCTTTCGATTGGAAAAATTCCGGGGAAGTCATTTCGGGCATTTTCGAGACCGTGAGACCAAAATTAAAAAAGCTATGAATTAAAAACCCCTTGGGAATCGGAACAAAAAATGTCTCAAATCCCAAACGGCGCTCAAACGGAGCCCTGAGGCAGAACACTGCGCCACCTTGCGGTGAAGAACCTGAACTTTTCCCCTTTGGCTAAAAGAAGAAGCAGTCGAAAACCTCTTTTTCTCCCTTTTTTGCGCGTTTTTTCTTAAACCATAATGCAGACAGTTTTTAAAGTAGAAAAAAACTGATTACATATTCAGAATCTGCGTAAAAGTCTGCTTCTGATGAACCAAAAAATACGAGAAAATGTCTTATGGGCGCGCAAAGCCAACCGTACAAAACCAAATATTTTTAATGGGACGATGGCGACCATGGAGCGTAGAGCCCACTGTGGGAAATCACATATTTTTAACGGGATAATGGGCGCATAACAACCATAGCTCTTTAATTTACTTTTTTTGTGCTTGAGGATTCGAACACCAAGACTTGCTTATTAAATGAATTTTTTTGTTTATTATATATTGCTTAATATCGAGGTTCGTTTGGAAATAGTGGCCCAGCTAGCGGGCGTAGCTCGCTAGTCTATACTAATAAAATCCGTGCGCCTCTGTCTGTCTGTCTGCTTGAAGCCGATTACAGTTCGCAACGCGGGCGAGTTGGAAGTCGCGAGAGGTGTCTTTCGATTCGAAAAATTCCGGGAAAGTCATTTCGGGCATTTTCGAGACCGTAAGACCAAAATTAAAAAAAATATGAATTAAAAACCGGTCGGGAATCGGAACGGAAAACGTCTAATTTCCCAAACGGAGCTCTGAGGCAGAACACTGCGCCACCTTGCGGTGAACGACCTGAACTTTTCCCCTTTGGCTAAAAGAAGAAGCAGCCGAAAACCTCTTTTTTCTCCCGGGAAAACGACTTTTTCTTTCGTTTCGGTTCTTTGAAAAAGAGCTAATTGGTAAAAAATGTTAAACACGGTTTATTTTCATACTTTTTTTTGGTAGCATACACGAATATTGTGTAACCTAAGATTTACGCGATTAATACTAATTTTTGTTAGTACAAACGGAAAACGAGCTGCCAAAATTATTTGTTAGTTATGTTGTTTGTGATATTAATGAAATTACTTATTTTTTTTTAATAGCAGTCTTTTGCAGTTTTTAATACCGAAACTTTTTTGCGCGTTTTTTCTTAAACCATCATACAGACAGTTTTTAAAGTAGATAAAACTGATTACATATTCAGAATCTGCGTAAAAGTCTGCTTCTGATGAACCAAAAAATACGAGAAAATGTCATATGGACGCGCAGCGCCAACCGTGCAAAACCAAATATTTTTAACGGGACGATGGCGACCATGGCGCTTAGCGCCGGTGGGTGGTAGGCCGGTGGGCAGCCTTTGCACGGTGGGCGCGTAGCGCCCACTGTGCGAAATCACATATTATTAACGGGAAAATTGGCGCATAACAACCATAGCTCTTTAATTTGCTTTTTTTGTGCTTGAGGATTCGAACTCCAAGACTTGCTTATTAAATGAATTTTTTTGCTTATTATATACTGCTTAATATCGAGGTTCGTTTGGAAAAAGTGGCCCAGCTAGCGGGCGTAGCTCGTTAGTAATAATAATAATATTCTACATAAAAAAAATAAGAATTTATATTATAAAAATGTTTTGCTTCTAAGACTTTGTATATTAATAAATTATTAATTGTTTAATTTAACGTTAATTATTAATTTAACGTTGTATATTAAAATGGATTGAATGGTTAGACAATTTACACGATAATTATTTAATTAGACCGCAAACAATTTCCAAATAAAAAAGAGCGTGATACATTTAATTTATTTTCAATAATTATTTATTCCAGTTTCCACGTTCATTGCATTTGTAATTTTATTTTCTATTTACATTCCGAAGATGACTCTATTAATAGGAGTTGAAACATGTAAATAGAATTTTTTTAATATATTTAAATTGCTTTTATTAATACACAACGTCTTAGAAGCAAAATATTTTTATAATAGAAATTCTTATTTTTTATGTAGAATGTATATTATTAGTATTACGATATTGTTTGTGATTTATGAGACTCTAGAATAATTAAGATATGTTGGCATCTGTACAATACCCAACTCAATGTTGCATAGTTTTTTACAAAGTCTTATTATTTTTTCAAGAAAGATTTCTTTCAAACACATAATAGAATTAATAATTCTTATATTTATTGCACAGAACTCTCTCAGCATAAGTAATACTCGTACTTAACCGATTTTTAGTTTCTTCTATCTTTACAAGAAGAAAGTATTGGGTTCATGATAGTTTTCGACTTCCGGTTTTTGACGGATTTATACGTTTTAGAAGGTCCTGAACACGTTTTGATTATTTTTAGAAAATGTCTGTCTGTGAGTCTGTCTGTATGTGACAAAAACTTTGTGGGCGCTCTATCTCAAGAACTAATGCTCGAAATTTAATAAAGTCATAAATTTCGAGCAATTTTTTAATAATTATTCAGTTAGACCTTAATATGTTTTAATGCCTATTGGTTTTTGGCGAAAATTGGCCTGCAGGTGGCGCTGCTATACTACGTTTTTCATGATTTTCAAGGTTGCTATATCTCAAGAACTAATGCACAGAATATCACCAAACTTCAGATTCTGTGACCCCTTGATATACATAGACGCTGATTAAGTTTTGGTGTAAATTGGCCCGCAGGTGGCGCTGCTATGCCACGTTTTTCATGATTTTGATGATAGCTATATCTCAAGAACTAATGCACAGAATTTCACCAAACTTCATATTCCGAAATACCTTGAGATACATAGCCGCTGATAAGGTTTTGGTGTGAACTGCCCTATAGGTGGCACTACTATGCTACATTTTGCACGATTTTTGCGATAGCTATATCTCAAGAACTAATGCAGAGAATTTCATCAAATTTTAGATTCTGTTACACTAGACTATATAACATAATTAGACGCTGATTACATTTTGGTATTAACCTTGCAACAGGTGGTGCAGCTATGCTGCATTTTGCAAGGTTTTTCCGATAGCTATATCTCAACAACCAATGCACAGAATTTCATTAAACTTTAGATTTTGTTACAAAATGACATATAACATAATTACACGATGATTACGTTTTGTTATAAATCCTTCAACTGATGGTGCTGCTGTGCTATATTTTACACTTTTTTTAACTAGCTATATCTCAAGAACTAATGCACAGAATTTCATAAAACTTCAGATTCTTTTACACCATAACATAATTAGATTCTTTTTTTACGTTTTGGCATAAATTGTCCAAGATATGATGTTGCCGTGCTACGTTTTGCAATTTTTTTTTTATAACTGTATCTCAAGAACCAAGGATGAAATTCCATCAAATTTCAGATTCTGTTAGGTCTTGACATAAATAGATGCTTGTTAGGTTTTAGTATAAATTACCCAACATGAGGCACTACTAAGCTCATTTTCTCAGAATATTAATTAAATTTTGCGTTTCAGGCTTTTCGGATACCAGAATCTCATTAGGCTAGGTCAAATGTTCGAGGAAATTCTATAGTGGGTAACTTTGAGGTCACCACGTTTTTTTTTTTTTTTTTTTTTTTTTTTTTTTAAATATTAAAGTGTATTTATGAGATAGAAGAAAGTTTTGGGATTGACACATCACACTAGTTTTTCTTTAATAGCAATATTTGTTTGATTTTGTCGCACATTTTAAGTCATCAAATAAAGGTAATGTTTTCGTACAAAAATATTTGTACTCAAACAAAAAAATGGTTGAAATGTTTCCAGTATCATATGGTACCGATTATGTTAATTACTTAAGAAGCTGGTGCAATCAATTAGTCAAAAAGGCCCTCTAGTAAAGACTATTGGACATTTCTTATCTTCCTGAAAATTAAAATATTGTTATATTATGGAAATTTCTTTTTAAAGTTTTCCAGTTCTAATTATGATTATCGGTGTGAAATAAGTTGTAACCTTTCCTCTCATTTCTCGCAAAGATATTTTTAATTAAATGGGCAATATACCTGCATCCCCTTCCTCAATAATAAAATCCTTTTAAGTTATTGAATTAGTGTTATTCCAAGCAACTTCAAGTGTATTAATGAATTAAATTTCTTTTATTTTGCTTAATTAAAATTCTTTAGTTAATGTTTTCAGTTTTGGAAGACTATGTTCATATCGTTTTGTGGTTCAAAATTAATAAGTTGTTTTAAAACTCAGACTCATCATAGAATTGAATTTTATTTCAAAAACTAGCGTCAGAACATCGTTAACGAAAGGAAAGATATTTTGGGATAATAGTTTGCGAAGTGATATGCATAGAAGAAACAAATGTACATAAAGAAAGAAGCATCATACATCTAGCTTTAAGCTAACATTATATTTTTAGAGAACTATTCTTTATTTAACAATTATTTTTAGTAATAAGTTATCTTATTTTATCTACTTGATAATATTTTTTTCATTATTATTTTCGTTTTAAACTTTTAATCATTTTTGGTTGGATATTGGTGTTTCTTACCTTTTGGCCGAATGTCCAGTTTATAACTCTCATACGTGGATTATAATGTAATTAATACATTTTTTGTTATAATGTAGTTAATATATTTACCTTAAGAATTCATCTTTGAAAATGAATTGTGTAACATTTATGGGTTTCAAATGGGTTTTCCCTTGCGCATGCAATTTCCAAATAGTGTGCTTTGACATCATCTTTTACTTTGTTATATGAAATTATCCTTATTGAATTCTTAATATGTTGGAAAGTGTTTATAATCTATGCATGACGCATACATTTTCATTCTTGTTTTTAAAGTAAAAGTTAAAAAAAAATTGAACCTCTTATAGAAGTATGATTTACATAATTCATGTTTTTAAAAACTTTTGTCATACCAGAGATCAAATAATTGTTTTTTCTAAAATACTCATTATATATATTTTCAACAGTGTTAACTTACGTAGCCGAGTTTTTTTATTTCCTTTTAGCCGTCTTCGTAAGTTAACAAAAATCCTTTGTATTCTATCAAACAAAAGAAAAAATATACGTAATTTAAATTTACCTCTATCAATTGAAACCTCTATAAATATGCTGAATCCACTCTAGTGAAACTATTGCATAACATGTGCTTTTATTTAACATTATATATAAAGTATTTAAAAAATTCAAATTACTTTAAATGTTTGCTATAGAACAAAAGACACCTCGTAAAATTAACAAATGTTTTTCTAGATACGTTCGAGAAATTCACTTTCCGTCAAAATATTATTCCGAAATAATTTAAATTTAAGTAATAAATTGTTAATAAATTCATTTTAAAAGGTTTTAAAATGAAGTCTAGTCAGTACCATATTGAAAGAGGTGGCATTTTCTTATAAACATTTTCCGATTTAAACTTGTTTGTGATATGAATGTGAAAAATAACACTAGTAAGTCTTGATTACGTCCACTAATAACTATATCGTAATAATAATAATATTCTACATAAAAAAAATAAGAATTTATATTATAAAAATGTTTTGCTTCTAAGACTTTGTATATTAATAAATTATTAATTGTTTAATTTAATGTTAATTATTAATTTAACGTTGTATATTAATATGGATTGAATAGTTAGACAATTTACACGATAATTATTTAACTAGACCACAAATAATTTGCAAATAAAAAAGAGCGTGATACATTTAATTTATTTTCAATAATTATTTATTCCAGTTTCCACGTTCATTGTATTTGTAATTTTATTTTCTATTTACATTCCGAAGATGACTCTATTGATAGGAGTTGAAACATGTAAATAGAATTTTTTTTAATATATTTTAATTGCTTTTATTAATATACAACGTCTTAGAAGCAAAATATTTTTATAATAGAAATTCTTATTTTTTATGTAGAATGTATATTATTAGTATTACGATATTGTTTGTGATTTATGAGACTCTAGAATAATTAAGATATGTTGGCATCTGTACAATACCCAACTCAATGTTGTTTAGTTTTTTACAAAGTCTTATTATTTTTTCAAGAAAGATTTCTTTCAATCACATAATAGAATTAATAATTCTTATATTTATTGCACAGAACTCTCTCAGCATAAGTAATACTCGTACTTAACAGTTTTTTACTTTCTTCTATCTTTACGAGATGAAAGTATTGGATTCATGAAAATTTTCTACTTCCGGTTTTCGACGGATTTATACCTTTCAGAAGGTCCTGAACATGTTTTGATTATTTTTAGAAAATGTCTGTCTGTGAGTCTGTATGTATGTGACAAAAACTTTGTGGCGCTCTATCTCAAGAACTAATGCTCAAAATTTAATAAAATTTTATATTCAGTTAGACCTTAATATGAATTAGTGCCAATTGGTTTTTGGTGAAAGTTGGCCTGCAGGTGGCGCTGCTATACTACGTTTTTCATGATTTTCAAGGTTGCTATATCTCAAGAACTAATGCACAGAATATCACCAAACTTCAGATTCTGTGACCCCTTGATATACATAGACGCTGATTAAGGTTTGGTGTAAATTGGCCCGCAGGGGCGCTGCTATGCCACGTTTTTCATGATTTTCATGATAGCTATATCTCAAGAACTATTACACAGAATTTCACCAAACTTCAGATTCCGAAATACCTTGAGATACATAGCCGCTGATAAGGTTTTGGTGTGAACTGCCCTATAGGTGGCACTACTATGCTACATTTTGCACGATTTTTGCGATAGCTATATCTCAAGAACTAATGCAGAGAACTTCATCAAATTTTAGATTCTGTTACACTGGACTATATAACATAATTAGACGCTGATTACATTTTGGTATTAACCTTGCAACAGGTGTAGCAGCTATGCTGCATTTTGCAAGGTTTTTCCGATAGCTATATCTCAACAACCAATGCACAGAATTTCATTAAACTTCAGATTTTGTTACAAAATGACATATAACATAATTACACGATGATTACGTTTCGTTATAAATCCTTCAACTGATGGTGCTGCTGTGCTATATTTTACACTTTTTTTAACTAGCTATATCTCAAGAACTAATGCGCAGAATTTCATAAAACTTCAGATTCTTTTACACCATAACATAATTAGATGCTTTTTTTTACGTTTTGGCATAAATTATCCAAGATATGATGTTGCTGTGCTATGTTTTGCAAATTTTTGGTTATATCTATATCTCAAGAACCAAGGACGAAATTCCATCAAATTTCAGATTCTGTTAGGTCTTGACATAAATAGATGCTTATTAGGTTTTAGTATAAATTACCCAACATGAGGCACTACTAAGCACATTTTCTCAGAATATTAATTAAATTTTGCGTTTTAGGCATTTCGGATACCAGAATCTCATTAGGCTAGGTCAAATGTTTGATGAAATTCTATAATGGGTAACTTTGGGGGTCACCAGGTTTTTTTTTTTTCTTTTTTTTTTTTTTAATATTAAAGTGTATTTATGAGATAGAAGAAAGTTTTGGGATTGACACATCACACTAGTTTTTCTTTAATAGCAATATTTGTTTCATTTTGTCGCACAATTTAAGTCATCAAATAAAGGTAATGTTTTCGTACAAAAATATTTGTACTCAAACAAAAAAATGGTTGAAATGTTTCCAGTATCATATGGTACCGATTATGTTAATTACTTAAGAAGCTGGTGCAATCAATTAGTCAAAAAGGCCCTCTAGTAAAGACTATTGGACATTTCTTATCTTCCTGAAAATTAAAATATTGTTATATTATGGAAATTTCTTTTTAATGTTTTCCAGTTCTAATTATGATTATCGGTGTGAAATAAGTTGCGACCTTTCCTCTCATTTCTCGCAAAGATATTTTTAATTAAATGGGCAGTATACCTGCATCCCCTTCCTCAATAATAAAATCCTTTTAGTTATTGAATTAGTGTTATTCCAAGCAACTTCAAGTGTATTAATGAATTAAATTTCTTTTATTTTGCATAATTAAAATTCTTTAGTTAATATTTTCAGTTTTGGAAGACTATGTTCATATCGTTTTGTGGTTCAAAATTAATAAGTTGTTTTAAAACTCAAACTCATCATAGAATTGAATTTTATTTCAAAAACTAGCGTCAGAACATCATTAACGAAAGGAAAGATATTTTGGGATAATAGTTTGCGAAGTGATATGCATAGAAGAAACAAATGTACATAAAGAAAGAAGCATTATACATCTAGCTTTAAGCTAACATTATATTTTTAGGGAACTATTCTTTATTAATTATTATTTTTGTAATAAATTATCTTATTTTATCTACTTGATAATATTTTTTTCATTATTATTTTCGTTTTAAACTTTTAATCATTTTTGGTTGGATATTGGTGTTTCTTACCTTTTGGCCGAATGTCCAGTTTATAACTCTCATACGTGGATTATAATGTAATTAATACATTTTTTTGTTATAATGTACTTAATATATTTACCCTAAGAATTCATCATTGAAAATGAATTGTGTAACATTTATGGGTTTCAAATGGGTTTTCTATTGCGCATGCATTTTCTAAATAGTGTGCTTTGACATCATCTTTTACTTTGTTATATGAAATTATCCTTATTGAATTCTTAATATGTTAGAAAGTGTTTATAATCTATGCATGACGCATACATTTTCCTTCTTGTTTTTAAGGTAAAAGTTCCAAAAAAAAATTGAACCTCTTATAGAAGTATGATTTACATAATTCATGTTTTTAAAAACTTTTCTCATACCAGAGATCAAATAATTGTTTTGTCTAAAATACTCATTATATATATTTTCAACAATTCAGTGTTAACTTACGTAGCCGGGTTTTTTTACTTCCTTTTAACCGTCTTCGTAAGTTAACAAAAATCCTTTGTATTTTATCAAACAAAAGAAAAAATATACGTAATTTAAATTTACCTCTATCAATTGAAACCTCTATAAATATGCTGAATCCACTCTAGAGAAACTATTGCATAACATGTGCTTTTATTTAACATTATATATAAAGTATTTAAAAAATTCAAATTACTTTAAATGTTTGCTATAGAACAAAAGACACCTCGTAAAATTAACAAATATTTTTCTAGATACGTTCGAGAAATTCACTTTCCGTCAAAATATTATTCCGAAATAATTTATATTTAAGTAATAAATTGTTTGATTCTACATTTTGTTTTTCAATGCATAGTTTTCACTCTACTTTAAGAAACTTAATCAGATTTATGTAAAATAGTCAGACTTAGCAATCCCAAAAATTTCTTAGATGGTTTAAACCAAAATCTAGTCAGCAACAACTTATATAAGCTTATAACTGAATCTGAAGTTTGATGGAAATCAGTGGATGAGTTTTTGAGATAGAGCTGTTGCATTATCTTTTAAAAAAATCTTCATATCAGTTGCTGCCAACATGTTGGAAGATGTACACGAAAAAATAATCAGAATCAGTATTTTATCAGGTACTAACTGATTTTGAAGTTTGATGAAAATCCATGCTTTAGTTCTTGAGATATGGCTATTGTGGAAATCGAGAATAATGTAATAAAGAAACGCCAACTGTCGAACGATATACACCAAAACCTAATCAGATCTAGTTTATATCAAGGTCTAAGTCTCAATCTAAAGTTTTGTGAAATTCCGTACTTTAGTTCTTGAGATAGAGCTCTCAAAAAGTGTATGTCATATACAGATACATAAATAGACAGACAGACTGACTGACAGACAGTCATTTTGTAAAAAAACATGTTTTTCAAGTTCTGTGATCTCTAAAACATGTAAATCCGCATAAAACAGGGTTGCGAAAATTTACATGAATCCTATATGTTGTTTTTGTAAAGATAGAAAAAGTAAATAATAATAATAATAATAATAATAAGTAAAATAATTTTTCATTCATTTCAAAATTTCCTACAGTTATAAAAACATATTTAAACGATGAGTTTTTGAAGATAATGCAACATTTTGTTATTTTTAGAACTTCTTGATGATAAATTCATAAATTAATTTGAAGGCATTTTAAATTGCAAAATATATTTTTTATATATACAACAATATACAAGCTACATAAACAGTGGAGTCAATTACTCGCCAAAACATTTTCGTTAAAATATGCAAAGTAGGAGGGAATCTGCATGAATGAAAAATTTCTAAAGCTCAAGAATTTTAAATAAGACCTAATTAAGGGCGCAAGAAACATTTTTTGTGTTATTAATTATTGGCCTAAACAATAGAGCTAAAGGATTATAATACGTAATTATTATAGACCTAAAAGATTATGGTACTAGAAGGTTTTTAAGTGATTATTTTAAGCACTGTCGGAGTGCATATATATTTTTTTTCCTAGCATTGATAGAATGCAAGTTAATTTACTGTTTTAGTGACACCTGACAGACAATAGACTATCTACATTTAAATGTATACACATTTAGTTCTTTTTTTTTTCTTAAAAAAAGTAACTAACGATGTCACCGCCTTTGACAATGAACTTTTTGTGAACAGGTGTCTTTTTTTGTTAATATTAAACAAACTATTCCATCCAACAATGTGAACATATGTGATATTTTAGTAAAATGCTTAATAAATACTACGATGTAGGCAATTTTTAAATCTAATAATTATTTTAAGAGATACTTAATGTTAAAGTTGGACAAAATCGTTTCATTAAAAAAGTTTTATATAGGAGTAAAAACTATACATAGGAATTAAATTATTTATAGATCATTACGTTGTAATCATACATTAGAAGTTCCCGGTGTGCTAACCGCAATTTTTTTGACTAATTGCTAGATTTTTTGGTTCCATTTTAAATTCAAATTTTCGGCATTTCGAGAGTGATTTTTACGCATTTTAGAAGAGATTATAATTTTAAGTTGTTTCCAATTTGTAAAAACAGAGCAAAGTTATTAAATTTCAAACTTTGAGTGAGAATCATGATTTTCTTTTTTATTGCGGGAACAGTTAAATTTTATGAATTAAAGTAATTGAAGACTGAAATTAGGATATAATGTCCTTTTTACGACGAAAACACTTTTAGCCGGAATCGCCAAATCGGAGTATTACTTAAAAGGATTAGGTCATTTAAAAAAAAAAAACCGACTTTTAGCGGTCATAAACAAATTGAAGAATGAAATATTGAAATTAAACAGAAAGAAAAATATAAATTTATTATCATATCACAAAAAGGTCTACCATAAAAAATAAAAACATCAAATGCCAGATTCTACTAAAGATATTTTTAGGGACCGAACAGCATCGAAAAGTTAAGGTTGGTAGTATCGGTACACGGAAAATAAGACATACTGGCTAAGTACTAGATAAATAGTAA
This sequence comes from Maratus speculifer, assembly GCA_964019185.1. Classification (NCBI taxonomy): domain Eukaryota; kingdom Metazoa; phylum Arthropoda; class Arachnida; order Araneae; family Salticidae; genus Maratus; species Maratus speculifer. Next base: position 3,177,809 of record OZ025294.1, on the reverse strand, counting down.
CGAAAAGCACACAACCAGTCGAGCTATAACGATAAAAAAATCCGGTTTATGAAAATTTTAGTACCGCACACAATACGTATACGTGCATAATGTCAAAATGATAAATATGTTGTATATCAAAGTACTGCTAAGGCGGCTGCGAGGATTTATTCAGAACATTTTTCTAGAAATCGACACCCAAAACACATTCAACATCTTTGAGATAATGGCTCTTTTGTACAACGACCAAGTAGACGGGAAAGATGTAATGTTCAAGTGCCAGCGGAGATCGTGCTGTCATGCTAAAATGACTAATTACACCAAAACATGCATCTACCAATTGTCTCAAAATATTTTTTTGTATTTTTGAGCTTCAGCATGCATAAACAATAACTTCGGTATTGATTGACCTTTTTAGTAATGAGAACTTATACAAAGCTAGAAATGTTCATACCAATTAATTTAAGAATGTGATGTTAATGTGTGGTTTTCAAGCTTTATTCAATGTCTAATTTTAAGTGTAATTTAATTTCTATTCAGACATAATATGTTTAGATATTTAAAACTATGTCTCATTTTTGACAAGACAAAAAAAATGACTTACTGATAGTAGATATTTTAAAATTAGAATTCTCCTTCAATATCTACTTTTGAAATATTTACACATTTTTTTAATATATATAGAGCATGTTTTCCTTTTATTTTATACAATAATTTTAACTATATATACTTCCAGTTAAATAAATGTTGAATAGTTTAGAAAACGATACAAAAATCTAATTAACAGAGAGGTAAATATTTTAGACGCCTGTAGGTGATTATCTTCACGAAAAATGGATTCTGTTTGCTACAAAATAAATTCAAGTAAACATTTATGAGTTTACTTTGGGCGTAAATATATATTTGATAAGACCTTTGTGCGTTTTAATGAACATAATGTGCTAACGCAATAACTGTCTTCTTGCCTAATAAATTAACCCTTTATGATTTGCCATTTATATTAACTTATATGTTGCATACAAGCGTTCAGTGATTAAACTGACTTCGTTAAAAGAATTATTGAATCCCTTCTAGTAAGTTGTTTTAAATTATTATGTATTACGTGATTTTTTTTTTCATTGTAGATGTAATTAAGCTTTTTATATTTTTTAAGTAAACTAATATTTGGATTAATCAATTGCGCTTTTTTAAATAAATAAACTAAGTAATTTCAATCATTTATTTCAAGTAAAAAAAAAGAGCCCAGTAATTAATTAATAATCAACAAAATTGGACAAAAGTTTTTTAAATATTAAAAACAATATACTGAGAAACCCATTTTACAAAGGTACTTCAGCTTGCAAAATGTAATGCCGAGTGCCGCTAGCTAGTTTAAGTGATCCAAGCGAGATAAAGAATAAAAAAACTAGTCAGATGTGGAGATCACAAACATCCTAATATTTCCTTTAAAAATGCGTGTAGCAGCACCCCCGGCTAGGTGATTTGCACCACAAATCTAATGAGTAAATATTTATGTCAACTTCTAACTTAACCTGAAGTTTTCACAAAAATCCTAAATATATGTATAAAATTGAAGCTGGTGTTATTCACAATTGAAGTGAAAAAACTTCTTTAAACATCATAAAATAAGTTAAAAGGCCTTTCGAAAGAACTTAGTCTTTCTTCGTCAGGCGCAAAAAAGACGTGCGTCTACTATGAATGTAGCGGCACGACTGAAGGGGAATGCGGGAGGGAGAGGGAGCAAGCAGAAGGAACAGCCAATAGGAAAGTAGAAGGCAACAGCCAAACACGGAAGAGCATAAACAAAACTCGATAAACAATGAAGGAGAAGAAAGGAAGAAGGGGGGAAGGGAAATGGGACAAAAGCGGGGTAAATTAAAAAAATAACTAAAAGGAGAGATTAAAATGAAAAAAAATGTACGCAAAAAAATATATAAATTAGTAATAATAATAAATAAGGAAAAAATTAAAAATAAAAATAAAAATACATAAAAATTAAAAATTAAAAATTAAAAATTAAAAAACAAACAAACAATTCCACTCTTTCTAATATTGATAAAAGTAAACCTGATAATTTGGTCGTCCTCCCTTTTTATCCTCCTTTATGTTTTAAATTAGCTGAAGTTTTAAAACGTTTCAATTTTAATGTTATCTTTAAACCAGTCAATAGATTAAAATTTCCTTCCATGTAATGTCCTGTCCCTGACCTCCAAAAATGGGGTATTTATAATGTTCCTTGTAATGGCTGTGATTTATCGTATATTGGTCAAACTAAAAGAAATCTCGAAAAACGCCTAAAAGAACACTCTCGGTATGTCATTAATCAAGAAATTTCTAAATCTTCTGTTGCTAAACACTCTTGGGATTCCGGCCAAAGTTTCAATTTTCAAACTGCTAAAATTATCTTTAATGCCAATAGTTCCTCTGGGTTAGATTTTCTTGAAAATTTAGCTATTTATATTAATCGTGATATTATTGTTAATGATAAATCTGATTCTAAAACGCTCTCCGTTGCCTGGAAGAATCTTTTCAGCACTGCTTCATAAATAAGTTTATTATTTAATTATTATTATTACTATTATTTTTTTTATATATTATGTTTACAATTTTCAGGTTTATACATGTGTGTTTTTAATTGTAAACAATTTTTTATTTTTATGTATTTTTATTTTTATTTTTAATTTTGACGTGACAACGTCTTGTAAATTGGTTTGCCGGGAGACACTTCAAGAAACTGCGTTACGTTACGTTACGCTCCGCTCACGATACGCGCTCACTTTTCTCTTAACTTTTTCCGGTCACTTGTGGGACCATTTTCTGAACGTGAATGTGAATTCGCTGCAAGGAAGGGGCGGTGCTTAATAGGAATTTTAGATAGTATCAAACTAAGACGAAATACGTTATGTATTAGTTATTAGTATAAAGTACAAAGAAAATAAGTGTAGTTTATTTCGTAATTCGGTGGTATATTATGGAAAACTAATGATATGTGATTAGTGAAAGCCATTTTACTTTAGTTATATTCTGCTCATTGAAAAATTCTTTAATATGCTGTTTACAAAATTCAACATTTGACATCAATAAACATGAAGTAAAATGTGTTTAACAAACACAGTGTATTGCAAGTTATTGTATGTATATTTGTATATAAATACGTATGTATGTGTAAAGGTAAAAATAAAATTTTGTTAATATGAAATTCAGTGCGAGATTCTTTGTATAAATTAATGTTTTAAATATAATTCTTTGTATAAATAAATGTTTTAAATTGTTACTATTGTTTCATCTTCTTCCTACTATACGAATGAATATTCACATTAAAATTATTTTACAACTCAAAGTCGTTGTCACGTAAAACTTTCGCCCGTATACCGACTTTACAGGCAACCAATTTTTTTGGGTCGATACGATAAATATTTTGGACGCAATCGAGGTCACAAAAGTGTAATTTTTTATCCTTATTTATTATTATTACTAATTTATATATTTTTTGCGTACATTTTTTTTCATTTTAATCTCTCCTTTTAGTTAATTTTTTTAATTTACCCCGCTTTTGTCCCATTTAACTTCCCCCCTTCTTCCTTTCCTCTCCTTCATTGTTTATCTAGTTTTGTTTATGGTCTTCCGTGATTGGCTGTTGCTTTCTACTTTCCTATTGGCTGTTCCTTCTGCTTGCTTCATCTCCCTCCCGCATTCCCCTTCAGTCGTGCCGCTACATTCATAGTAAACGCACGTCTTTTTTGCGCCTGACGAAGAAAGACTAAGTTCTTTCGAAAGGCCTTTTAACTTATTTTATGGTGTTTAAAGAAGTTTTTTCACTTCAATCCTAAATATAGTTTCTGAGATACAACTATTGCGGAAATCTTAAAAAATTCGCCATAACATTGCCACATGTTGGTTGATGCACTCCAAAAACTAATCAGATACAATATTTATCAGGAACAAACTGAATCTGAAGTTTGATCAAAATTGGTGCATTAGTTCTTAAGATAGAGCTGCTGCGATAATTATGAATGATGCAGCACAGCAGTGCCACCTGTAAAGTGATTTACACCCAAAAGTAATTCGCAACAAAATTCTATTCAAGACTAACTGAATGAGAAGTTTTAAAAAAAATCTTGCATTATTTCTTGAAATGGAGCTATTGAGAAAATCCTGAATAGTGCATCATAGCGATACTGCCAGTTGGGCAATTTACACCAAAAACTAATCAGTCCCAGTTTATATAAAGGTTTAATTGAAGCTAACGTTATGAGAAATTTTGTGAACAAATTCTTGAGATAGAGTGCCCAAAGTAATTTTGTCACATATAGACTTACCGAATGACAGATATAAGGACAGACTATGTCAGTAAGTAACTATGTTTACAGACAGGCATTTTTTTAAAACTATCAAATCATGTTCAGGAACTTCTAAAAAAATCGAAAACTAGAAGTCGAAATTTTCCACAAATTCAATATTTTCTTCTTGTAAAGACAGAAGTAAATAAAAATAGGTAAAAATAGCTAGTCCGTAATCTAGAAATTAATAATAATAATAAAAGCTATAATAAGTAAAAAAATATGAAGCAATTAAATGAGGTGACAGATTAAGTGTGTATTACTCTAGATTGGAATAAACTCCTATCAAAATTAATGGAAGATAATAACACTATAAAATAAAACTTAATGAAGGAAAGTAAATATTTATTATATTAAAAATGATATAGAATAATGTAAGTAGATGCCTGATAAACACTAATTAAAATAAGAAATGAATAAAATAATAAATAAAATAATTGTCAAGATGTATACGCGGATGTTAGATTAATATTAAAAAAGCTACTGCCGCCTATTATTTTAAAACAAATGTAGGCTGTGTACTGGGTTATTGCTTAAATATTTTGTTTTTAATATAAAATGCTTCAAGCACTTTTTTTTATACCAGTTTCAACTTTAACCCTCCGCAGTGACATTTTGATTTTAAGTCAGTCCCAAAAGTCAGATAAGTAAGTCCCAAAACCTTCGTCTATATTATGCATTTTAATATTTCCGGGAAAATGCAGAACAGCAGCGCCACTGGTTAGGTAGTATAAACCAAAATCTAGTCAGCAACATCCTACGTCAACTTATTACTGAATCTGAAATCTTATAAAAATCGTTGCATTAGTTTTTGAGATAGAGCTATTGCAAAATCTTTATAAAAAATCTGCATAACAGTGCCACATGTTTGGTGATGTACACCAAAAACTAATCAGGATCAATTTTTCATCAAGTATTAACAGATTTTGAAGTTTGATGAAAATCCATGCATTAGTTCGTGAGATACATTTATTGCGAAATCGTGAAAAATGCAGCCATCGATATAGTGATTTAAAATAAAAAATAAACAATACTAATCTATATCAGGGACTAAATGAATCTGAAGTTTTAGAAGATTATTTGCATTAGTTCTTGAGACAGAGCTATTGCGATAATCAGGAATAATGACAGCGCCACCTTTTGAAAGATTTGCACCAAAACGTAATCAGCATCATGTTATATCAAGTACTAACCAAATATCAAGTTTTATGAAAATCCATGCAATAGTTCTTGAGATATGGCTATTGTGAAAATTGTAAATAATGCAGCATAGCAGTGCCATCTGTTGAGCGATAAACACCAAAAACTAATCAGATCTATTTTATATCATGCTCTCACAGAAACTAAAGTTTTGTGAAATTCTGTAAATTAGTTCTTGAGATAGAGCTATTACTATAATCACGAATAATTCACCATGATAGCACCACCTGTTGAGCAATCTGCATCAAAACGAAATTAGAGTCATATTATATCAAGTACTAAAGAAATCTAAACCTTTATAGTATTCCAAGTACTTGTTCTTAAGATATGGCTATTGAGGAAATTTTGAATAATGCAGCATAGCAGCGCAACCTGTTGAATGATATACACCAAAAACCAATCAGAACTATTTTATGTCAAGATCTCACAGAATCTAAAGATTTGTGAAATTCCTTGCATTAGTTCTTGAGATAGAGCCATTACAAAAATCACGAATAATGCATCTTAATAGCGCCACCTGTTGAGCGATTTGCATCAAAGCGAAATCAGCACCATAAAATATCAAGTACTAAGGAAATCTAAAGTTTTATAAAAATCCAAGTACTAGTTCTTGAGATATGGCTATTGAGGAAATTTTGAATAATGCACCATAGCAGAGCAACCTGTTGAGTGATATACACCAAAAACCAATCAGATTTTTTTATATCAAGATCTAACAGAATCTAAAGGTCTGTGAGATTCCGTGCATTAGTTCTTGAGATAGAGCTTCCACAAAATATATGGCCCATATAGATAAATAGACAGATTAACTGACAGACAGACAGTCATTTTATAAAAAACATGTTTTTCAAATTCTCTGACCCCTGAAATATGTAAATCCGTATTAGTTCTTGAGATAGAGCATCCACAAAATTTTTGTCTCATACAGACTCAAAGCCTCACGACAGACATTTTGTAAAAATATGTTTTTTGTGTTCTCGAACCCCATAAACGTGTAAATCTGTCAAAAACCGGATTTAGAAAACTTTCATAAATCCAATACTTTTTTCTTAATAAAAGATAGAAGAAAGTACAAAAATTCATCTTTAATAATAACCACCCAACATACAAAAATAACGTTTATTTTTTAGGCTTTCGGTTCAATTTAAGCATGAAGCCACTAATATTCTAACTAAAAACTAAGGTAGACTACAAATATACAATCTTGGAAAAGAAAACACATCGAATATTCTCCTCAGCCATCTTTAATGTAAGAAAGTTTTTGATACCAAACGATTAGAAATAAAGTTTAGCTTTAAATACTATCTAACATTTGCTAAGAGGGCTATCTACAAATAAAAAATTAGTCATTTTAGTGAAAACAATAAATGATTTTGTCATGTTTTTAGATAAAAACTGGAAGAGGGGACCTACTCTAGTTTAATTTAATTCTATCAATTCATTGGAAAATGATTTATTAATATGCTTCGATTTCAACAAAATTGTACTTTACTTGAAGCTATTAAGTTTATCCCACCGTCGCTGGTATTAATATTGGTATTTATTTAAAGACATCTTGTATTTTTTAATATACTTTGTTCGATTTTAAAGTCCAGGAAAACTCTTTTAAACAATGGTTATTAAAATTGACTAGAAAAAAAGCACCTTGTTCTTTTTAAAAAAGAAGAAAAATCAAACTTTGCTTTTAATTTTCATTTTTAAAAGTCAAATCATTTAAAAGCCATCTCAGCTTAAAATTTAAAACATCTGTTTTCTCTTCATAAGATATTATTGTATTATTTCAATTAATGTAATGCCAATTGCTTATTTAAATTAAAAAAAATAATGAACAATCGGTTAAAATTTGCACACTTGAAAATAATATTTTTCTGTCACTCACAGTTTACTTTCGTCTAACTATAGTAAAAGTAATTGAATAGAATAAAAATTGTTATCAAACTTCTCTTTCGACTGCCGGTTTACAAAAGATTTATACATTTAGGAGTTAGAGATCCAGACAATATGTTTATAATAAAAATCTATCCGTCAGTTCGTGTACTCGTGTATCGATGTATAGACATTGTAACTTTAAAAATTGTGCGAAATTATACATATGGAGCTAAATTCGTGTATATATATTTGTTTATGTCAAGTAGTCTTTGCTTTAATTCCGAAAAAAAAAAATCCATGTGAAGAGGGCGCTATAATATTGCTTTTTATGCTATTTTAATTATTTTGCACCATTCAAAAGTGTATGAAATTATGCAAACAATTGAATCAAATCTCATGTATATGTTTTGAGCGATAGCAAATATGTCCTCCTTGAATTTGGAAATATTCCTCTGAATATGAAAACCATATCAGCGATTTCCATGCAATTTTTTTAAAAAATTATATTGCTGTTTTAGTGACTTCGTATAGTGACGGACACTATACATCCTACCAAGTATGCTTCTCGAAAACAGCTGACGTTCAACCGACTAACGAAAAATACTGATGTTAATAAATATTATGATAGATATTTAATCCTTTTTACGGGACCACCTTGGCTGAGTGGTCAGAGCACCACGTCGCTAATTTCCTTCGAGCGTAGGAGGTTGGGGGTTCGAATCCCACTAGCTCCATTGCACGCAATTTTTGTGTGCAGCTCTCGGTTGTATATCTCTTGTATTGTAGAATTACCTTTGTGCTGTCTTGTCCCTGTAATATTGACGATGGTTTATAAGCAAGCTTCATGCCGAGCACACAAATCAGGTGTATGTTGTTCACTAAATAAAAAAACAAATCACTTTTGCTCCGAATGATTGTCTGAAGGAGAAATTTAATATGTATGTAAATTTTAGTATACTATTGAACTAATAAGGTTGGAGTATTAACATTCCTAGCTACTTTTTTAAATCATACACTATTAAAAAATTTCTGTGAAATTACAGAGAATCCGCGGGTTATCCATTCTCTTAATTCTTATGTAAAAATATAGTGATTGAAAAAAGAGAGATTTTCTTAAGTAATTGAGAAATTATTTGGTAAATTTATTATAGACTCTGTGAATTAATATCTTTAAATATACACAAGATTCGGTTAATTAATTTATTTTGATAATACTTTAACTTAGTTTTCGATATTTGTAAATCGCTCAATATTCAGTGAGCCTGAAAGAATTTGTATTTTTCGATTGATTTTAAACTGCTGTATCATTTTTTTTTTCACGATTTATTTCTAGCTGTCCTGGGAATTAAATCCGAGACCCTATTGTCTGAGCTGTAGGAGATGTTATTTTGTTCATAATATGTCTTTAATGCACTTTCGAAAGAAGATTGATAAAAATCCCTATTAACAACGAGGAGATGACTTTTCCCTGTCTAAATTTTTTTCACTTAAATAAAAACTATTTAATATTTCAAATAAATAGCAAATTAATTATACACTATATTGCCATTGATTATGGGACACTTGCGATTTTAGACATTTTACTAAATATCTAGAAAAATACATGAGGAATCATCTCGAAACTCTTAGTGTATAAATATAATAGTATACGTCATACATCTCCGTGAAGATTTTTTACCGAAACGCCATAGGGGAGCGTCAACAAATTAAAAAAGAATGAATATCTTTTGAATAACCCTGTCAAAACTAATGTAGCAAAAGCGCTCAAACTCTAGATTATGATTGAATGCCTTATTGTAATACACTTTGTTCATTTTGTTGCAAATAGCATGCACACTCGCAGAGTAATTAAGGTTTTTATAAAAATGGTCCCAAATTTTTCCAAGTTTTTCCATTATAATTTTCAGAGTTCTTAATATAAAATAATATTTTTTTCAGAAAATATGACAAACAACATTGCACACAGTACCCTGTAATCAGAATTAAAAAATAATAAAAATTGTATGAAAAATGAGTAGGTTTACTATATAATATTTTACTGCGCATGCGTCAAAGATATAAAAATTTCATTTGCATATTATGTTAGCTAAATGTATAGAGCAACTTTTGTAAAAGTCTCAAAATCATAGCTTGAAAATTCTGAAAGTAATCGTCTATAGAAAAAGGACAAAATCCGTTGTTTCCAAAATGAAGCAAAAAAATGAGGGATTTTATCCAAATGCAGTAGTACATCCCATATTGTGTATTCTATATTGACACTAATCAATGAATATATGGATACAACCCCTCTTGTTTTTGCTTCATTTTGAGAATAACGGATTTTCGACTTATTCAATTGACGATTATTGTCAGAATTTTCAAGTTATGATTTTGTGACTTTCACAAAAGTTGCTCTATACATTTAGCTAACATAATATGCAAATGAAATTTTGATATCGTTGACGCATGCGCAGTAAAAAATTATTTAGTAAACCAACTCATTTTTTATACAATTTTCATTATTTTTTAATTCTGATTACAGGGTACTGTGTGCAATGTTGTTTGTCATATTTTCTGAAAAAAATAATATTTTATATTAAGAACTCTGAAAATTATAAGGAAAAAACTTGGAAAAATTTGGGATCATTTTTATAAAAGCCTTAATTACTCTGCGAGTATGCATGCTATTTGCATAAAAATTAACAAGGCTTATTACAATAAGGCATTCAATCACAATCTAGAGTTTGAGCGCTTTTGCTACATTAGTTTTGACAGGGTTATTCAAAATATATTCATTCTTTTTTAATTTGTTGACGGTCCCCTTTGGAGTTTCGGGAAAAAATCTTCACGGAGATGTATGACTTATACTATTATATTTATACACTAAGAGTTTCGAGATGATTCCTCATGTATTTTTCTAGATATTTAGTAAAATGTCTAAAATCGCAAGTGTCCCATAATCAATGGCAATATAGTGTATAAGTAAGTATTTTGAATTATAAATTTAAACAAAGGTAAAATATCTTTGGGCAAAGGTAAAATTCCCACAGGAAATTAGATATAATATGAGGGAAATTGCGGTAAAATAATGACCAAGAAAGTCGATCGAATGCATTTAACTAAGATCTAGTGTAAATTTAAAGAGAGTGTCGCTTTTTTTCTGTGCTTTTACAGATTTTTTTTTTTTTTCAATAGTGTAAGATGTAAGAGAAAGAAGAAAGTTTTGAGATTTTCACATCCAATTAGTTTCATTTGAAATGGAGACAGCCCCCCCCCCCCCCGAGTTGAAGTTTTTTTTTATAACCAAGATATCGGCCTCAAGATAGCATGCCAAATTGCGACAAACGAGGTCATTGGATAAGATCTTACTGATTTTCTCCTTAAAATTTAAAATTCCATAATCAGTGCCATATTCAAACATTTTGAACTATAACTGTGTTTGCATTGACCAGAAAAAAAGATATCCAGAAAAAAAGAAACTCGTTTAAATATGATAATAAGCCGAGTTTATTGTAAGTACTTTATTTCTCTAGTTTAGACATTTTTATTATATTCGTTATAGAAAATTCTTTACGGTGCATTTTAACAAAATTAAGATACATAAGATCTCAGGAAATTCATGTATCTAATTGAGGAGGATTTCCGCAAGCTTTGTAATTTAGCTATAGTGTTTGATACACTATATGGCCAAAGATGACCGTTGACTTGCGATTTTAGACATTTTGTTAAATATCTGGAAAAAAAAAACTTGAGGAATTATCCTGAAACTCTAAGTATGTAAATATAATAGTACAGGTCATACATTTCCGTAAAGATTTTTTTCTAAAACTGTATAGGGGACCGTCAACAAATTGAAAAAGAACGCATAACTCTTTGATAACCTTGTCTATACTAATTCAGCAAAAGAGCTAAAACTGTAGATTATGATTGAGTGGCTTATTGTAATATACTATGTTCATTTTTACGTGGATAGCATGTATACTCGTAGAGAAATTAAGGTTTTTATAAAAACAGTCCCAACATTTTTAAAGTTTTTTGCTTATAATTTGCAGAATTCTTAATATAAAATAATGTTCTTTTCTGAAAATATGACAAACAACATTGCATATAATACTCTGTCATCAGAATGAAAAAATAATAAAAGTTGTATAAAAAAAGAGTAGGTTTAGTAAATAACTTTTTATTACGCATGCGTCAATGATATCAAAATTTCATTTGCATATTGTGTTAGGTAAATGTGTAGAGCAACTTCTATAAATATTTCAAAAACATAGCTTGAAAATTCTGAAAATGATCGCCTGCAGAATTAACTCAAAATCCGCTATCCCCAAAGTGAGGCAAAAATATGAGGGGTTGTATCCATATATCCATTGATTAATGGCAATGTACAATACACAATACGGTACACAATACAATGTATTACTATATGGGTCATTCCACACCAAATGAGCAAATCAGGTGTGGCTGACATGTCACAGATTTTATTGAAAATCATCATATAAGTAGATCACAATCATTTACGAGGAAACGCAAAGTAGTAGAGTTCAGACTAGTTTATTTCAGTAAAAAAATTTACATTAAAGTTGAGACGAAATCGAGGTCTTGTAAACATGCTTGAAATTTTAAGTTTGATTATTTGCCGTAGGAATGGAAAGATTGTAATAAAAATTATTTACACTTAAGAATGAACTACAAGTAACAGATTACCATAATTTAGTAATTGTATTTTTATTTTATAATTTAAAAATAAATAAATAATAAAAAAATCGTGGAAAAAATAAAATATTTCAGTTATATGTTCTAAAATGAAGGACACTTTTTCCAAATTCAATTTTTTTTTCCATTATAGCTAATTGAATATATTTAATACATCTATAATTTAATTCTTGCATTTTTCATTCCTTTATGAGGAAAAAAAAAATAAATAGTGAAAACTGCTGATTAAAAAGTCAACATTTTTTTCATTTTTTTGGAGACGAATAAAAGCTTTTAAAAGTTTTAAACTCTTTGATATTACAGATAAAAGTGTATATTTTAAGTATACGGAGTTTTATTCTTGCTTTCAGTTTATTTTTGCCCCAAGAATATTTTAAATTTGTATAGAAGAAAAACGATTTTCTTCTTAAAATAACTGTATTAATAATAATCTTAAATTCAAGTAGCAAACATAGATGGCAGCACCATCTTTTTTAATAAGAAATTTGCAAAAAAGCGCGTATTTTCAAAGAAATATTGTCTTTAGAATGTCTCAAATATTACTTTTTTGAACCCATTTTTGTTATGTTAGAAATTAAAAAGGCAGTATTGAAACTTTTTTAGTGTGTCATGGACTTATTGATTCTTATGTACGTGTAACCTCGTTGATGTAGGAGCTGTCCTTTAATTATTTTTTTGAGGTAACATAAGAGGAATAATTATGATTTTGTCATTTTTTTTAAAGTTTCTAAGTTTTTTTGAAGATGAAGGAAATAAATAACAACTTTGAAACTTTAAGTATTCGATCTTCATACATAGTACTACATCTTGCATCAATTTCACAGATGTTTTTTAAATCCTTTAATTTTTATAACATTTCAAAATTTTTAAAAAATTACAAAATTTCGATATTTACAACCAATTTATGATTAATTATGATATTACCAAATTATTGTTACTCAATAAATATAAAGATTGATATCCAGAGATTTCACTATTATATAAAAAACACTTCATTTTTGTTAAATAGTTTTCAAAATATAGAACTTGAAACTTGCAACTTTCGACGATTATCCGCAAGCCATTCTATATCACAAGTTTTTAAATGTCCAAAATTGATAAAATAATTTATTTTTCGTCAAAATATTGTGCACACATACATTTGAATATGAAATGAACACGTATCTCAAATTTTATTAAAATCAGATTCTATGCAGCCACGGCTTTTTTTACATTTTTGCTCATTTGACATGGAATGACCCATATTTGGATAAAACCTCTGGATTTTTTTTTCTTGCTTTATTTCAGGAATAATGGATTTTGAGTTGATTCTATAGACGATCACTTTCAGAATTTTCAATAATATCCAATTGAAATATAAATTACCAGACCCAAAATGGGTTAAAATGTTTTATAACGTATGTTTGAAACATGGATTTGTCATTCTTCTTTTGCTATACTTTTTAGGTTAGGTTAAGAAATAAGATAACATATCCCATTATTAGATGCTACTTGGCGCAGTATGATATAAATTTAAAAACAACGTTAAAAGCGGCAGTCTACGTAACTGAGGACAGTATGCTAAATGCTACCGAAACTAAGCTACTCAAAATTTACATATTCTGAATTCTTTAATGTAGTTTTAAATTAATATTGTGTAACACCGTTATTTCAAATTTATATTTCATATTATTCATTTATTGTTAATCCATATATTAAATAATATAGCATACACTCAATTTGTTTTAATTACACTAATATATTTTACATGCATTTTTAACTTCAAATGCAAAGCAAAAAGAGTACTATAGGTTGTGTAATATTTAGAAAAGACATAGTAAAATTTCAAATCCTTTTGTAAAAGAAAAAAAAATACCTCTTCAAAAAGATTCAAAACATTGTGTTAAAAGAATGCCTATTTGTAATGTAAATTCGTTTCTTTTTGAGTCTGTTATTGAAAAATTATCCGAAGTCGAATTACACATTATTTTACATCCCATTTTTTAGTTAATAAGGCTTTAAAATGAGTGTTGATTGCCCTTTCAATAATTACACAGCATTATTTAAATTATATGAAACGCAAAATATATAAAAACCCACATTAAAAAAATATGGTAAATTGATTGCACAAACTAACAAACGAGTATCACCGAATATTAATAAGAAATTATTGTAAACAGATAGCAGAACAACTTTTTCCAAACTGTTACGATTTATTTCTGAAATATTTTGATAGCTCAAGCTTAGAAATGTAGCACGAATATAATCAGAAGTTCCTTCTAAAAGTTTGATATTTTTTACGAAACGTAATTTAAAGTAAAGTAAAAATTGAGTATAATAAAGTATGAAATATCATATCGCACATCAAGCTTAAAGCGCGTCTTATCTTAAAAAACACTTTCCAACGAAATGCTTAATTTTAGAAATTTGCGAAACTCATTAGTATATCATGTAAAAATATAAAACTTTGATTTAATTTTTCTATCGAAATTTTAATATTGTACAAAATTATACTTCAGCGAAGTTTTGAAACTTTAAAAGTTCCCTATTGTAAGATAATAAATACAATGATTTTTAAAATGTATCTTCTCGAAAACTTTAAAGTTTTATTAAGAGGAGTATCCATCAAATTCATTGCGAAATTATTTGTTTGTAAAAGTAAAGAAATAACAATATGCATTAAATTTTCTTGACGTAAAGTGATTTGAAAAGTTAAAGTTTAAACTTCAAAAATGCAAAAGTAACTTCAAGATACATTTCATTATAAAATAAATAAGTCATACATAATGAAACGAAACATATTTTTAGTTGAAAACAATAGTTTTATGAAATAAATTTATTTTAATAAAAGGATGTGAATAGTTTTTACACATAATTGTGATAGTACATTTTAAAACTTTTCATATTTGATAAGAGTATCGAATTTTAAATTGAATAAACATATTCTTTTTAATAAAATATCATTGTTTAGACACCACTTAAAGTTATTGTTTATTTCAGATTCATAGCTGGAATTTATAGAATTTCTGGATATTTCACCTTTTTAACTTACACCTTCACAATCCTGCCTTTTCAAGACTTTTCAACTTATAAAACGTATTTCATTTCAATAAATTCAGTATTTTTGATTATATGTCTTTATAAATAAGCTAAAATACTTTGTTAAATCACCATAAAATCAAAAAATTAAACAGGACGCGTTTCGAGCTACAAAAATAACAGCTCGGCATCAGCTAAAGCAAAACACGTGTCCGTAAGGCACAGACTCGAGATAAAATTTATCGAGATAATATTTATCTCGAGATAATATATCTCGATCTCGATATATTACTCGAGATAATATTTATCTAGAGTCTGTGCCTTACGGACACGTGTTTTGCTTTAGCTGATGACGAGATGTTATTGTTGTAGCTCGAAACGCGTCCTGTTTAATTTTTTCATTTTATGGTGATTTAACAAAGTATTTTAGCTTATTTATCAATTTTATCGCCAGTTATTAAGGTGTTTTATTACTACATGTCTTTATTTTTTATATTATTTGATTACTTTAGTTATTTAGAAATGATCATTTCTCCTATTTAAATTAGTATAACTCAAGAACAATTAACATATATTTTTTGAACTTGGAACATGCACTTTTCAATTATTTTATTTAAATTTTGATTCAACAAATTTGAAAAAATATATTTACTTTTCAATAATTTGATTTTTGTTTTTTAAAATTACTTCATTTTTTCAAATGTTACTTTCATTATTTTTAACAAATTTAAGTTAATATTTTTAAAATACGGAATCAAAGTTAAAGCTTTTCATTTTTGTTTATTTATATGGAAAAAAATTAAAAATTCTACACATAATATTTCAAGTTATAATGATTTAAATTTTCCTCACTTTTTAAATAAATTTAAAATTTATATTTTTAAAATTCTGATAAGTTTTATCATTTAATTTTTTAACTAATAATCTGGTTAACCATCACAAAAATTTTTTAATTTTTAACTAAATGAATAAAAATTATTTTAAAATGTGTCCTGCCACCTCCCCCTACTCCCCGCCATCCTCCTTAAATTATGAACGGACATCCCTGTTAGACCTCGAGCGATATACTTCATATCTATATATTTAAAACACCTGGCTGTTTTTTTGGTCATCAGCCCTAAGCTTTCTACTGGTCCGATTTTGATAATTATTTTTTTTAAATGAAAGCTGTTTATGTGTAGATGTGCCCATTCTGGCTAATTTTTAATTTATTTCAATTTTTCTATTTTATTTTTAATTTTAAAAGCTTTTTCGTGACATTTCTTCAAAACAGTGGCAACATGTTAAGCTTTTCTCAAAATTTATTTTGTTTCATTATTTTCCACCAATCAGGATCTTGATCTCATCGGTGAATGTATAATCGCATTTCAAACAAAAAAAAAATTATAATAAAGATTTTCGTTAAATTTAATCATAATAAAATGATTCCACATAGTTATTCCCTGCAATACACAGATTATTTACTGAGTAATATTATTAAGTATTTTTTAATTAAAATAATAGAAGATAAACTTTAATAAAATATAATATCTAAAATGAAATTTTTTCGATGGAGAAAATGTCGTCATACAGAAACCAGATAAATTTATTCCATGAATATAATATACATTGTTATAGCTGTGTCAGTGATGATGTCATATTCACTGACTTTTATTACTGCATCTAAATAAAGTGAACTTCTATTAATTTAAAGGTCCGTGGTGTGCACAAATGAAAATATTTCTATAAACTGTGCCATTTATGTTTAATTATAATGAATATTTTATGAAACTAAAGAATTCTTAAATAATTGCATAAATCACGCTTTTATTTAAGAAAAAATGAGTATTTCTGAAGGTGTAAATGATGTTATATTAGAAAAAAAAAAGAAAAGAATAAAACCTGTGATATGCCGGTATTACTATATTTCTATCTTAAATAATATCAAAAAATAATTAAAATCATTTCACTGTATTAAGTTATTGTTTAAAAAAAATTTGCATTTCAGCAACAAATACAAAAATTTTATTCTTTTTAATAACAGACATATCGGTTTTTTTCGTTGACATAACAACAAAATTAATTTTTACAAGTTCATGGAGGATACAAACCAATAAATAAATTAAATGTATTGCAAGTGCTCTGTAAATGTGTAGTGGGTTAGTTAGGCAGTTTAGTAAGTCCCTGTTTCTATTATAATTAAAATGTTTCATTGATATTATAATTATTGTACAGTTATCAAGCGATATTTAAACGGAGAAAAAATAAAATATGCAGATATTTTTGAATTCGTCTTTCGGGGTATAATATTAACTTCCTAAATAATTTGGCATTTAAATAATATTTAAGGTTTAGAAACCGCATTAAAAATAGATTTGTAGCTAAAGTTAAATCCAACATAATAATTTATGAGTTTTTTTCCTTATTTTTTATTATTTTCTGAAGTTTGTGTATCGTCATCATGAAAAGCTATGTTATCCCTATTTTAAGAGGTGGCAATTGTTTATTTCGCTCAGTATTTTACTGTCTATATAAGATTGATATATATCATACCTAATATGTATTCTTTTCCGTCGATTTTCGACAGGTGCAACTAGTTTATGACTGAATAAGGGTTTGCAATTCAGTTTTCCTGTAAGCTGTTTGTTGCAGTCTTAAAATTTATTTCTGAGGAATCTACAGAAGTAACGTGAAGAAACTCTAACGTTAATGTTAAATAAAGGCAGAAACCTTTAAAGATTTTTCGCTTGAATTTTAAAATTTTAAAACTTTTTTTCGCGTAAGATATCTGAGATTATCTAACGTTTTGAATTTATAGTTTTCGATTTTTGTAACAGTTGTTTGATATCCTAGACTTTCCCTTCCGAACGGGTTGGAACCGGTTCTGGAAGTTAAACTATCTTCATATTAAAAAACTGTAATTAAAATCGAAAATTACAAATAATTACAACATTAAATGTCAACCTCATATATATTTTGCATTAGAAAAAAATGGAAAAATATTGAAATAAAAGTAAGAAATTTCAAAAGATTTCTCCGAACTGATTTAAAATTAGCATTATCGTTTGTTTGTGGTTAAAGGAAAACTTTAAAGCAAAGAATTACCTCTTAAACTTTTTCGCACTGGTAGTAATTGACACCGTATAAGATCTTTAGAATTTCTACTGTCTAAATTCTATTTTAATTTCTTTTTATTATTCTTTATTATAAAATTCACGTTTTAACGAAAGCATAAATCAAATTATAATATTCTGAAAACAATGTATTTTTAATTTTACAATAATTTTAATGTTATATACGCTTTTCTGGTGGTATATATATGCTTTTTCTGAAAAACAATACAGACTTTCTCAATAAATTTTAAGGAGAGTTGAAAGAAAGGAGGTATTAAAAAAATTCAGAACATAATAAATAGTTTATTAACTGTTAGGAATTGATAAATTAAGTTATTTCAGTTTATTCACAGAAAATCGTTTGCAAATTTTCAATTGTGATATTTAATTTATTTATAAGACGCGACTCGTTGCTATGGAAGCGAAGCTGTTTTTTCGTCTGCTTTGCTTTTATATTTTTTATCTTACGAGATGAGTTAAAAGTTTAGATAAAAAAGTTGGCATCAATTTTTGATTTAATGAAAAAGAATTTTTTTGGAGAGAATGTTTATATTTTTTGTTTGTCGTGCGTGTCTTGAGTTTTATTGAAGAATTATGTTATTTTTATGAAAAGGCACGCAGAAATGCATATAGATCATCTTTCCAGTTTTTAGTACGATGATCAGAAATTATCAAGGTAAAAAGCATTTATATTTTGTACATATTATGTAAATAATTTGAATTCAATATTTCTTCATGCTATTATTCTACGTATGCAATAAAATTTATTAAAAGATAATTCAAGAATAATTTGAGCATATTTTACCCAATAATTAAAGTTTTGATTGTTAACAAAACATCTGGCGCCCGAACAGGGACATTTGAATAATACTGTTGAGATATTGAATTGTTTTTATAGCGTATAGTGTTTTCATAAGCTGTGCATTACTACTTAATTTTTCTAAGATGAATAAGTTAAAGAAAAAGCGTACACCGCTACGTGCGTCATTTACCAGAACTTTAAATGTTTTGAATGAAGAAATTAACAGCGAGTCATTAGATAAGGGTAAAATTTTAGACGATTTTAGTAAATTAGAAAATTTGATTCATGAAATTAAATCTATTGATGAAGCTATAATTGAACTCATGTTAGATGATGATAAATGCGATGAAGAAGCTATTGAAAATGAAGTAGTGGAAAATGAAAGTTATTCAGATCAATTTATTACCATTAAGCGTAAAGTTAGTGAAGTATTGGGTACAAATAAACGTAATCAAGATGATAGTGTAAAAAGCACAGATTACGGTTATTCCAAATCAAAGCATTATAAATTACCTAAACTGAATATTAAGCCATTCGATTCGCAGTTAATAAATTATCTTTCATTTTGGTCCCAGTTTCAGAAAATTCATGAAGACATAGATTTGGATAATAGTGACAAATTTCAGTATCTTATACAATCGGTAGAACCTGGAACCAGTGCCAGGCGTTTGTTAGAGAGCTATCCAATGACCGCAGTTAATTACCCCAAAGCTGTCGAGGCATTTCAAGAGCGTTTTGGAAATAAAGATTTACTAATAGAAGTGTACGTTACTCTCTTAAAACGAAAGAGTGGATTTGGCTGCTCAAGAAAGAGTTCTAATTTATTGGATCGTAAATGAGTTGATTTTTAACCGATTCAGTCATCTTGGTTTGATTTTTTCTCTTTCTAATCCACTCATACAGCTTTAAAACTAAACAACTCAACTCAATAATGAAACAGCTCTTTTCCGGCGCTGATTTTCGCCGCTGACTCGTCACGTGACCTTGCAAGATAAGATGGAGACTTCCGGCGTTCGCTAAACAATTTGCTGAAAATGCCTTTTTTACGAAATAAGTAAGTTTTATATAAGCATTTTATTTTAATTATGCTTTCTTTTAATAACTTTTCCTTCTCTTTTTAACAGACTAAAATTCATAACAGTATCATACCTTGAAATTAAAATGTCGTGTCACACGGTAATATTGAGGATGTGTTTAATGCATTTCTATATTAATAATTGGTGTTACAGTGCTGCTACAAAACTTTCGTGCTTTAATAAAATAAATTACTATATTTAATCAGAGTAAAAATTGTTAATGGAATGTAAATATCTCGTTATTTAATTGCTTTGTATTAAAGTTTTGTAATTATTATATCTTTATTCATAGAAATTTATCAAAACATTGTATTTACGTCTTGTTTGCAGTGTCTTAGTAAAAACGTGCTCCGGATTACATTATACACATTTCTAAGATTTTTTTTTTTTCCATTCTTAATGTTGAACTTGTGTTACTGTTTTCATTTGGCAATGTTTCATACTGTTATTGGGCAAAATTATTGCATGCATGGTCTGTATTATAATAATCTGCTTAATATTTATAAGTTGTTACATAATGCATGCAGAAATAATAGTTTTCTTGTGCCTGCCTCCCAGGTAGCTTTAAATCTAAATGCGAATTTATAAATAAAACGAAAACAGTGGACAAAAATTTGCCTTTCTATACTGGTAAATGCAAGTATTATTTCCTAAATATTATGCAACGATACCAAAAAGCAAATACCTTGTAATATCATCCCTTTCTCTTAACATTTTTTATGCATAGCCCAGTGGTAGAATTGATTTTAAAGAAAGTTACTGGTCCCAAAGACCAGTACGCATGAGAGTTTACAGGTCAGAAAGAGTCATCAGTAACCCGCTACATAAAATTCTATAAAATACTTTTAACCGTCCCCCCCCCTCTTCACACACACACTCCTACTAGAATGTAAAATAAACCAAACTTCCTTTGCAGTTATACAAAATTTGTGGCATAATAGAATGGAAAATTACTTATTTTATAAAAAAGTATGTAGTATGTAAACTAAAACTATAAAACTGTGTATTTTATTTCCGATCATTTATTTAACAGATAGTAAGGATTAATGCATTATTTTCTTATAATTATTTTTTCAAGTAATATTTTATGGTTTGTGTTTGGTACGGTTTTCTCAGGCAGGAAAATTTATTTACTTGTCAGAGATGAAGTGGGTGTGCAGTGGTGTAGCTAGGATGGGTGACATCCCGGGACAGATGTAAAAGGTGTCAAGCCCCCCCCCCTCCTCCTCCTCCTTTCCAATCTGTCATATTTTTTCAATCTCAATTCTACATTCTTATAAAAAATAACCTTACCATTCCTTATTTACCTTTTGTCCTTCTGCATAAAAAAACCGCAGAAGTGAATCATCACTCAACCCATAGTCTGCACAAGTCAATGCCGTGTCTATACGTAGAAGAAAATTCTTTCTTTTAAAGTTTGCTTTTGTTACCCACTCGTTGACTAGGTTGGTTTTTGTTCCCTGGTGCATATCTTATTTAGACACACCATTCTGTATAAAACTTCACTTTAGCAAAGAAAAGAAAACTAGCTGTATTGCATCATGAGCTAAAAATCTCATTTTATTTCCTAATTAGTCTCCAAAATTTTATAAAATTGTATTTTTTATTTGCAAATAAAGATTTGGTGTCACCCTTTAGAGGATGACACCCGGGTAATTTCCCTAATCAAGAAGAATTTCTTTTACCGCTTTACTAAAATCTTAAAGATCAATGAGTTATGTGTCTCTATATTCAAAATCACCATGCATCTTATGACAGATTACTTAAATAATTTGCTTTTTAAAAAAATATTTTATACTAAATATTATCAAATGTTTTTAATCTATTTTAAGTTTGATAAATTCACATGTTTAAGCTTTTTCTTTAGAACAATAGGTATGTTCATCAGCACAATTTTAAACCTATCAATACAAACGCAGGAATAGTGTTAAAAATAGAAATTATTTATATCCAATAATTTGAAACATTTAAATTAAATATAAAAAGAGAGAATGTCATTATGTTTTTATTAAAAAAGAACAATTTTCGAAGGAAAAAAACAGTTGGTTTAAACTAGGGGTGCACAATCTTTTCAAGAAAAGGGCCACTTACAAATATGCCTCGGTGGTCGAGGACAATACAGAGATAATTCAGTTTCGAGGAAGTGATCTATGGCCTATAATCCGATAAAAAATATAGTTTCAGAGGGGAGTAAGAAGGACTTAATTTTGCTTACCCAATCAAAACTTCCAATTCAGTTATTAAGGATATATCAAGAGTTTTTACATTTGTATATATATAGCACATGCAGCAAGGAATATTTTCAAGATGTAATAATTTTCCTTAACTTTATTGAGGAAAGTACATTATTTTGTTAATTAAAAATGCTAAAAAACAAATATAAGTGACTGGTGCCAATAAAAAAAAAAAAGTAAACTTAATGAAAGTGGAAGAGATAAGAAAACAATCAACAAGATTTTTTCTGTGCCTGATCAATGAAATTCCAGATTTTTTTTGTGCTTTATCAACAAAAATTTAAATTTTTTTCCAGTTGTAAATTGATGAAACTCGCGGGCCACAGGTTGTGCATCCTTATTTTAGTTTATTACTTATTTTAATATTTTATTATATTGTAAGCCCTTACAATAGTTTAGATTTCCTTGTTAGTTACATTCAAATTACTGTTTAAAAAATGTAAAGGAAATAATGACCAGAAATCCGCAAAATTCTAAAATCTGCAAAACCTCTGGTCCCAAGCTGTGCGGATTTGAGGAAGTCTACTGTAATAGCAGTATTACTAGCAAAGTGCCAAATTTTGACCTACTTGTGATATCCTTAAATTTGGCAGCAAAAATAATTTGCCATATATAAAAACAATTTAGTGAAATTTTCTATCTTTTAATGCATTTTTTAAAAATGTACAGTATTGTGCATGTTATATTAATAAAACATGCCTTATTTTTTTTTCATTTATATTTAATAATAATAATCTGGTTTATGTAAGTCTGTAATGTTTCAAACGATTTTTAACCGGCTTCCTGGTATGTTAGAATCATAAAAGTTGTACATAATGTTTTTGATGACAATATAACATTAATACAGTTGCAATTATTAAATTTAATTCATTTTCATTCAGTTAACTCAATATTAGGTGTCACCCCCACAATTCATTGTGGTGTGTCATCGCTTTATTCTTGTGGCCTATAATCTGATAAAATATATGAATTAGAGGACCCTTGGGGGGAGGAGATTAACCCTTTAAATTTACTTACCCAGTCAAAATATCAAATTCAGTTGGTAAAGATATATCAGCAATTTTTACATTTGTATATATAACATATAAAGCTAAGATTATTTTCAAGATGTAATAATATGCCTTGATTTTATTCACGAGAACAAATTTTGTTTTATTAGCAATGCCAAAAACAAGCTTCTTTGAAGGTTTAAAGGGGGGGGGGTGAGATCTCTAGCAACCAGGCTGTAGTTTCAATTTATCCACAAAAGGTCGTCATGACTAGAACTCACAACCAACTACATCTTGTCGATACTCTACTGAAAGCAAAGAGTAGCTGAACAAAATCCATCAGATGTACAGAACTTACGACTAAAATGAACAAAGGAACGAAAAACTGACCAACCATCAATTTGATCTTCTGCTTATAGGCTGGATCAAGTCTTCCGGAGAGGTCTAATCGATCAGGATGTCGGACTCAGTCAGGGGTGCCCAGAGAGGGGTTTGATGACGCAAGATGCGTCCTATAACTTAGTTTGGGGGGGGGGGGGGTAATTTGAGAAAAAGTACATTTTTGGGGGGAGGGGATTTTAAATTCTTAATATTTCTTGTTTTTACTGTTAAAAAAATATCTTGAATTTTAATATCACTTTTAATTTTTTTCAACATTTAATTTCCAGAAAAGTCCCTGTATTTTCTTTCTTTAAATTCTAGATAAGGGCAATAAGAACTCATTTTGCTATACTCAACTCGCTATCTTTGTAAATCTTGATTCTTAAATTTCACTTTTAAATTTTTTCAACATTGAATTTGCAGAAATGTTTCTGTATTTTTTTTCTTTAAATTCTAGATAAGGGCAATAAGAACTCATTTCATTATGCTTAACTCACTATCTTTAGATGGTGCAGTAAGTTATAAATAAAATATATTTTACAATTGATATTCTGTTTAGGAGGGGGGGGGTTCAATGTTAATGTATGAAGATTTTTTTTTTTTTTTTTGGGGGGGGGGTGGTCACCACTGGAGTCAGTAACCCTCTTAGTGAGATCATCAGCTTGTTCATTTAAGGGGATCCCCCGGTGTCCCAGAACCCAGCACAGATGAATTTTAGGGGAGAGACCCGCAATGCCCCGATCTTATGCAACCAAATTTTAAAAAAAATTCTTCCGATTGTGGAGATTACTGCACCTTTTAGTTCACTAAAGTGGAAGGTTCATTGTGGGGTTAGATCTAGCAGTGCTGAACATAGCCTTCGAGTTTTGGACCAGAGTGAGGAAAGAGTTAAAGTTTATCTCCATCAATGAGTGCAGCTTGTTGTTATATCACGGCAGATCAACGGCCAACTATAAAGGGGACGACAAGGGGGAGAGGGGTGGGATTAATAGTGACAGAAATGTCAGTCGGGAAGTGACCGTTGTCAAATAAACCTTCATCCACACGCAGCGTGGATCTTTATAACTAATCTTTTAATTAATAATAATAAATATTTGAAAGTAGTCTGATAAATAAAATATTCTTCTCCTTAGCTATCTAAATAATAAATTTCAAATACTTCTTGAGATTTTGTTTCTTTAATGACAATTTGAAGTCAACATTTTTGGTCATAGATTCAGCAGATAACTAACAGGGGGGGGGGGAATCACTTATTAAAATGCTATAAGTAGCATCCAATCTTTGAAAACTCTCTTATTCGACTTCATATTTTGATTTTAATGCTTAAGATAACCTCCCCAATTAAGATTGGGGATTTCTTTTACAGCTTGAAATCTTATGGATTGTGTTATGTTATTGCGTTAAATAATCTGCAATTTTCAAAAAATTAAGATATTTTCTATTAAATATTGAATATTTTTAATCTATTTTATATTAGATCAATTCACATGTTTGAAGCTTTTTTTAAAGAGAAATAAATATATTCACCAATGCAGACTGATTTTAATCCTATACCCAAAAAATGATCTAAACCTGCTACATCCAATGCTTATTGCTGATATAAAGTGTTAAAAATAGAAGTTATTTATATTCAATAATCTGACATACATAAATTATTAAGAAAAAGAGAAAATGTCATTAGATTTCTTCTAAATTTTTTTTTTTTTTTTTTTTTTTTTTTTTTTTTTTTTTTTTTTTTAAAGAAAAATACCAGTTGGTTTAAACAAAACCGTTGTTTAAACCAAAAGGAGTAAACAGTTGTTTAAACCATAGTTAAAACCAATTGGTTTAAACCGTGCCAACCCTGTTCTAATTGTTGTAGGTTCTATCTTGTATTATATAAATATGCAAATATATAGAAAACAACTAAAAATCCACAAAAACCTGTATTGGTTGGGTATTTGCCAGCGCTGATACATTTTGAAAGTAGCAACAAAGGTGAATTTTCAACAATATTTTATAATGTTGCTTTAAGAACTTTCATTTTAAATTTGCTTTTAAAATGGTGATTTATTGTATCAGATGTAACACCATGATTTAAACAAGCAGATAAGTGTAATCGCACAGGATTTATTTATTCTATTTCCATTTTATTCATGATTGGCTGAATTTTCAGTAGTGTAATATTTATAAAGCTAAAATTTTTAGTGTATGGTTCATTTTATGTTTAGACTATGGATGGGAAATTTTGTAAAACATTTAATCTGAAAGCTGCAAAATATTTTAATATGTTCATAATCATTCCTTAACATTATATTTATTGCTATTTAACTTAATTTCAATATTTTCTTTTAACACAGGAAGATGGTGATTTCATGGAGGAGTAAAATTCTACTGTGAGTGAGGAGTCAAATTCAACAATCTTATTTAATCTCAACGATTTTCAAGAAAGTGTCTATTTTGCCTAAGATTTTAAAAGTTGGACAAACCAGTGGACAGATTAAATTTGCTCTTTATGTATTTAATGTTTAATGCAAATGGACTGTTATATTTATAAAGGTCCTGTTAAAGATGTTATTGAAACTTGTTTATCTGATGTTGGAAAGAATTGTTATCAATTAATGTTAGGTTTATTTTGTCCTTGCTAAATAAAATGTTTTTGTTGTTAAATAAAATTAGTTTTTTTTCTTTCTTGCAACATTCTAAATTGCACATTTGGCTCTACTTTTGACATAAACTTCTGCAGTCTTATACTTTTATATTTAATTAAAAATTAGTTGATTTAAGAAACATTGAACAAAATCAAAAATTAAATCAAAAATTCTTTATTAAGAAGAAATAAGTTATTCTTGAATATAAATTCAAGTTTTAACAAATGTTTTAAATGATATAAAAAATAATTGCACATGGTCAATAAATCCATTTCTCAGTTATTTCTGCATTTAACTTCATAGAATAAAATAATTGTCCATAATCAAAATTTTAGCTATACAAGTTTTTTAATGGCATTCCTCCACATTTCCCAATTGCAATGTGCTTATATAAATGCTATGGGTAACAATTATTTTATCTAAGATTTCAAAACCATTTCAGATTTCAAACTAAACAATTAAAATATTTTTTTAAAATTTAGTCAGTTTAAGAAATATGATTTTGATTGAGATTTAAATCGAGGAATAATTACAACAAGATATCATGGGTTGATGTTTATCCATTTAAAATATTTTCAATTTCAATTATTTAAACCCTGCACTGGCCATGTGTGTGTGTGGGGGGGGGGGGAATACTTTTTTAAAATTAGGTTTTATGTTTTTTAATACTTTCTTTTTCAAAACTGGGTCTGAAACTCCTATTAATATTTAAAAAAAAATAATTAACCAAAATTGCAAAAGTAAAAACTAACCCACTTACAGATCATCCTCAAATATTCTATGCCCCCCCCCAAAAAAAAAGGTAAACATTTTAAAATCCAAACAAGATATTTGAAAATAACTTCTGCATAGGATTATCTAAACTCTTAAGGGGAACAATCAGCTTCTGCCATTGTGGTGCTGAAGTTGAGTCGTTGGGCTGATATCAAGTTTATTTTTTCAATATTTTTTTAGTAAGATGCCTAAGATTGGTTTATTTGATTGAAATCGTAAATTTTTAATAAAAAAATAATTGTTATTTACAATTAAATCAGAAGCTAATGAAAAAATTAAAATTGTATATAAGCATATCTGAAGCTATAAATATCATTGGAAAATATGTAAACTTGAAATTGCCCAAGAAAAGAAAGAAAAAATCCCATTAGCACCACAGCATCAGAAGCTGATATTCTGTTTAATGTTGTTCGGGTGCTGTTGTACAGTTATGCAAATTTAGGCAGTTTGCATGAATAAGTGTTTTCAAATTTGCAATTTTGAGATCACCAGTATTTTTTATTTAATGAATATATGTACTTTTAAATTTAACAAAAGAAAATTCTGATGTTAAAAATTTCTGATTTGACAGAATAATAAAAAATTCATGTAAGCTATATTTAATTTTGTATAACGATT
Organism: Maratus speculifer; assembly: GCA_964019185.1. Lineage (NCBI taxonomy): Eukaryota > Metazoa > Arthropoda > Arachnida > Araneae > Salticidae > Maratus > Maratus speculifer. Next base: position 3,150,112 of record OZ025294.1, on the reverse strand, counting down.
CAATTGCCTTTTCCCCTAAATTGACATAGGAAACAGTTTCGTTGAATTAGAAAGAAAAAAAAATGTTTTTATGATTCATTAGAGAACTTTCAGTCATGTAAATTAGAATGTTTTAAGTCTTGTTAATTAAAGCCTTGAAGAAATATTGGAGAATCTATGTTACAGTTTTCCAATCTCTCTCTCTCTCTCTCTCTATATATATATATATATATATATATACCCTTGTAATGTCAATAAACAGAAATTTAAATCCGAAATGAGAATTTAATTGCAACACTTGAAAATGTGGCAATAATTCCATGTTATATTGAATTTCATTGATAAAAATTAATCGAGGATTACTGAATTTAGTTTTAAATGATGTGATTTTATTTAGACGATTTAGAAATCGCTTGAAGATTTTTGTAATTTTAAGCAATTTTGCTTTTCTTAAGAGTGAATTTATTCAATTCTACAAATTCAAGGAGTTTTGGATTAACTCTTAAATGAGTTGATTTTATTCATGTATGAATTGGTTACAAATCGCCTAAGTGCTACTGGATTAAATCAAAAATGACAACATTTCACTCCAACTTGAATTGATAACAAATCGCTCAAGTGCTACTGGATTTGCCTTAAATTATTTCACTTCACTCAAATACGAGTTGGCTGCAGCTAACTCAAGTGCTACTCGATTTAATCCTAAAGACTTCATTTCACTCAAGTATGATTTGGTTACAAATTGCTCAAGTGCTACGAGATTCAGTCTTAAATGACTTCATTTCACTCAAGTATGACTTTATTACAAATCACTCAAGTACTACTGGATTTAACCTTTATTGATTTGATTTCACTCAAGTATGAGTAAAATAGAGATCACTCAATCATGAGTTGATTAAAAACAACTCATTCACTTGAGTTGTTTCAGCTCTTCTTGAGAAGGTTCCTTTCAACATGGGAAAAGAGTGGATTTCAGCTCAACTTGAGTTATTTCAGCTTTTTCGTTTTAAGAGAGTAGAGAATTCCTAAAATTGGTTGTAGCTAATGTACAAGCGCACGGAAAAGATAAACTTCCTTTATCAGATTTATTTACAAAAGTCGAGGCATATTTAAGATCGTTAGAATCAATGGGTTTAAGTTTAGAAAGCAATTCGGCGTGGCTCTATCCCATGATAGAATCTAGCTTATCGGAAGATGTATTAAAAGCATGGCAGCGATATAATATTTCAATTACATCAAACGTTGTTAGTAATAATAATGCATTGTCAACAAAAGCAAATATAGAAAGTTTGATGGAATTTCTGAAACAAGAAGTTGCAAATGAGGAAAGATTCAAATTAGCCAAATCGAGTTTTATAGAGCTGAGCTCTAAAGACAAACCTAAAGAAAAGTTAAGAAAAGCAGAAAGTAAAATACCTACTGCGGCAGGGCTATTTAGCGCAAAAGAACGCCTTTGTTTATTTTGCAGTAAATCTCATGAAAGCAAGGACTGTGTTAGGGCTAGATCTCTTTCCTTTAATGAACGGAAGGCCAAAATTAAGAATAAAAATTGCTGTTTAAAATGTCTTCGTTTTGGTCACCACGCTAAAGTTTGCAAAGTTTTTATTCGTTGCCACGTTTGTTCTAAACCCCATACCGAGTTATTATGCCCTGAAATTTCAATGTGTATAGAACCAGAAAATACAGCTAAGACCCCAGAAGTAATTCAAAGCACCATAGCAAATAAGCAGTGTTCTGCTGAAGTAGCCCTTATGACTTTAGAAATAGTTATTAAAGGTCGAATAACAAAGAAAGTACGAGCGTTACTTGATTGTGGGTCGCAAAAGAGCTATATTTTAAAAGGTACAGCTGAAGAGTTAGGTTTACATCCCATTTCTTCTGAAGCTATTGTGCATACATTGTTTGGTGGTACGCAAACAGAAGCTAAATCTCACAATAAATTCCAAGTTGAGTTAAGTTCTTCTGATAGACAGAAACAAACGAAAGAAGTCTTAGAACTTTTGGATCAAGATATAATTTGTAATAATATTCCTCGGATACCGAAAGAATCAATAATTAAAGAGCTTAAACAAAATAAACTATGGATTTCAGATTTAGGAGCAGGAAGTCCAAAAATTGAAATTTTGATTGGAAGCGATTACTACGGACAACTTCTTACAGGTCGAGTAAAACAGTTAAAGAGCGGTCTTACAGCAATAGAGACAAAGTTTGGATGGACACTTTGTGGTCGTTTAGAAAGTACATCACAGTCTTGCCTAAATTATGGAAATATGTTTATCACGAACCTAGCGTTAAAAGATATGAAGATTCCAGAATTATGGAAGTTAGAGACAATCGGTATAACAGATCTCTGTCAAACTTTGTCTAAAGCAGAAGAAGACGAACTCGCTCATGATAATTTTATAAAGGAAGTTGATAGAAATATAGAAGGTCGCTATATTGTAGGTCTTCCTTGGATTAACGGCAAACGTGAGATTCCCTCAAATAGACACATAGCTGAACGAAGATTGATAAATTCAACAAAGAAATTAAAATCAATGAAAATGTTTGAAGAATATGCTAAAGTTTTCTATGAATGGGAAGAAGAAGGCGTTATAAGTAAAGTACCAGATGAAACACTGAATATTCCAGGACATTTTTTACCTCATCATCCCGTCATCAAACCAGATAGTCTTACTACAAGTGTTCGACCAGTTTTTGATGCATCGTGTAAAGTAGGTAGGTCTCCTTCTTTAAATGATTGTCTCTTTAAAGGACCAAACCTCATTGAACAAATTCCTGCAGTGTTAATAAGATTTCGTGAGAAAGCTATTGGGGTAGTAGCCGATATAAGAAGAGCATTTCTTCAAATTGAAGTCAAAGAATCAGATCGGCATTTCCTACGATTTTTGTGGTGGAAGAGTCCTGACGAATTTCAAGTTTATCAATACAATAGAGTAATTTTTGGAGCAACTTGTAGCCCATTTTTCCTAGGAGCTAAGTTTCGTCTTGCACCAAAGAAAAATATAACCATACCACGTTTAGAGCTTCTTGCTTGTATTTTAGGAATAAGGTTGACTAAATTTGTTTTGAAAGCCTTTAATTGTATTTCCATACCAGTAAAGTATTGGACCGACTCTTCGACTGTTCTCGCTTGGATTCGAAGAGATGATCAATGGGGAACGTTTGTAGGCAATAGAGTTAGAGAAATTTGTAAATTTTCCGAATCTCAACAATGGAACTTCGTACCTGGTCATCTCAACCCTGCTGATCTACCTTCTCGCGGATGTACTCCTAAAAAACTGCTGAAGATGAGATGGTGGGAGGGACCAGAATGGTTGAAGTTATCAGAAGAAAATTGGCCACATTCAGAAGCAAGCCCCAACGAAGAATTACTAATGATGGAAAAGAAGAAAACTGCAGTACCTACTCTTTTATATTCTCAATTCACATGAATTTATGATATATAGTAGAATTTTAAAATTTGGTAGATTTATTAATGTCGTATGTTGGGTGAAGAGATTTATAATGAAGTGCAGAAATCGAAATATATGTTTTCCATCAGAATTGTCGATTGAAGAAAAGATAGATGTGGAAAGGTCGCTCTGGTTAATAATACAATCTGAAAGTTTTGGTAATACTACTGATGCAATAAAAGGGTTAAAGGTTATGAAAGATCAAGAAGGATTGTTGAGAGTAAAAACAAAGATATTAGAGCGGGATGACGAGTTTTCTTTCAGATATCCAATTTTATTACCATCGAAACATCATGTAGTGAATTGTCTGATTCAAGAATGTCATTTAAAGAATTGTCATGCTAGACTTCAAACAGTTGGATCCATTTTAAGAGAAAAATATTGGATAATTTCTTCTAGACGCAGCATTAGAATTCAATTGTCTAAGTGTTACAGATGCAAAAGATACTCTGCAAAACCATGTACTACACCTCCAATCCACCTACCTCTAGATCGAGTCAGAGATTCCAAAGTTTTTGAAGTTGTTGGAGCTGATCTTTTTGGCCCTCTTTTCGTAAAGCAAAGATCCAAAGTTGGGGTTGTACTTTTTACATGTGCAGTATATAGGGCAATACATTTGGAACTTGTATCCAGTCTCTCAACAGAAGGATTCATTCAATCACTTCGAAGATTTATATGCAGGAGAGGAAGGCCGACTACTATATACTCGGATAATGGCTCAAATTTTAGAGGAACCAATAACCTTTTAAAATTATTGTATTGGAAGGCAATAGTTTCTTCGAAAGAACTGTTTCCTATTAATTGAAAGAACTGTGTCCTATTAGTCATCCACCCAGCAGCAGCTTGGTGGGGTGGATGGTGAGAAACAGCACATCTAGAAGTGGCAGAGTAGTAAAGAGACTTTTGAAATGACTTTTTCTAGAGCTCTGAACTGACTTTTTCTAGAACTCTGAAATGACTTTTCTAGAACTCTAAATGTTTCATTATTATTTTATTATTGTTTAGTTATTATCTTTATTTATTTACATATTTTTTATTTTGAATTAGGGTTTAGTTTGATCAAAAGTGATCTTAAGTTTAATTTGGCTTCCGCCTAAATTAAAGGTGGGAGTATGTTAGGAATTGATAAATTAAGTTATTTCAGTTTATTCACAGAAAATCGTTTGCAAATTTTCAATTGTGATATTTAATTTATTTATAAGACGCGACTCGTTGCTATGGAAGCGAAGCTGTTTTTTCGTCTGCTTTGCTTTTATATTTTTTATCTTACGAGATGAGTTAAAAGTTTAGATAAAAAAGTTGGCATCAATTTTTGATTTAATGAAAAAGAATTTTTTTGGAGAGAATGTTTATATTTTTTGTTTGTCGTGCGTGTCTTGAGTTTTATTGAAGAATTATGTTATTTTTATGAAAAGGCACGCAGAAATGCATATAGATCATCTTTCCAGTTTTTAGTACGATGATCAGAAATTATCAAGGTAAAAAGCATTTATATTTTGTACATATTATGTAAATAATTTGAATTCAATATTTCTTCATGCTATTATTCTACGTATGCAATAAAATTTATTAAAAGATAATTCAAGAATAATTTGAGCATATTTTACCCAATAATTAAAGTTTTGATTGTTAACAAAACAATTAACAATAGTGAAATTATGCAATCAAAAAATCATGTGTCTTGAAATACTCTCATTATTTAAAATTATCACCTTCTACACGGAAAAAAGAGTTTAGTTGATATAGCCAAATTTATTTGGTTACATCATTTGGTAAATTGCACTAGTTGCCTGGACTAATATTTGTTTGAGTCAAGTACAACCAGAGCCGTTCCTAGCAAAGGCGAGGCCGGGTGCGAGAACTTTTGCGAGGCCTTTTTCTTCTAGAGTCTCATATCGAATTAGGGCCGTAACTAGGGGAGTGCCAGGGGGTGGGGGGTCACAGCTCCCCATCCTAAAACATTTTGAGCCTCCTCTGGAAAAGATTTTAAAGTCATTAAAGGAATTTCTGTTCCAAAAATCTAAATGAAATTCTGTTAAAAAAATCGAATTTAGTTTTGAGGCTCATGTTTTGCAGAAGTACTAAATTGTAGCATTTGTACAAAAAGTACAAATTAGTGTCTCACTTGCACATCCTTTTTGCACATATGAAGCTAAGAGGATGTATAATTTTACACTAATGTAAGCTTGAATTTTTCATTCTGCATTTTATTTTTTTCTTAGCATAAAATGAAGTTATTACAAACCGTTTAATAAGAAACACAGTGCTTAAAATGTGTTTGTGTGTGCATTTGTCAGAGAGAGAAATGAGCCTCTCTTCTTACATTTTCTTGGACTCCCAGGAATATGTGGAACAAAACTGGAAAATTTTATTCCAAATATTCTGTAACAATGCCGCAGCATGTTCACAAAACTAAACTATGAAAACTAAAAGACTGAAAGGAATATTTTTTAGTTTCGAAAATCCGCGACTAACTTTGGACCTGATAAATGTTTTACATTTTATAAATGACCATTTTTAAATATCTAAATTTAATCATGAAATTAAAAACTTGCAGAAATTAAAAAAAAAATGTTTAGATATTTTAAAAATTCATTTTTTCCTTTTTATTTTATCCCAGCCCGAGGCCTTTCTAGGCGCGAGGCCCTGTGCGGCCGCACCTTTCGCACACCCCTAAGGACGGCTCTGAGTACAACTGTTTGTTTGATTGATCCAAATAATTTAGTTAGTTTTTATTTGGTTGAATAAAGAGTGATCCGTGATTACTTGCTGCGGTACAAGGTTCACGCATGCGTAACAACCAAGTTACCGTCATGCCTTGCAATATTTACTTGCTTCTCGTTCGTTATGATGGCGACCGCTTTCAAACGACGATGTTCTATTATGGAAAGTTTGCAATATGTAAGTAGCTTTGTTTTTATATTTTTTCTTTAATTGTAATACATAAAAGTTAGTAAACAGAAATAAATGTTTTATATTTCAAATATTATGAGGGGAGAATGAGGTACTCGCAGGCCTTTATTACCAAATAGGCACGAGAAGCAGGTGCTTCCCTTAAAAAATTTTGAAGTGGTTCAAAATTTACAATGAGTTAATTCTACTCTAAAATGCAAGTTTGTTTTTCAAATTATCAATCTTATAATATATATTAAAAAATATTTCATAAAAATAGCTTTCATAACAAATAAATATTTCATGTAATAGATTAAATTCAATGACCTGATTACAATTCTTCAGTTTGTTTCTTATTTTAGATGTATGTTTATTTTGTACACTAAGTAATATTGAATTTGGCTTGTATGAGCAACATAAAATATTGATACTTTATTGTCCAATCAAGATTTCAAAATATTGATATTTTATATTGTGCATACATTTTGAATTCAAGCTTTTAATCCAAATTACACATTTACGATCATAACATGCTGAATCCTTTTTGCATATTTTTCTCGATTGTATCCAATTTTTGTGTAAGGGGAACATAAAAAAAAGTTGTTTGCTGAAATATGTGGGAATTCTGAATCACTCTTTTGAATACTATTCGTAAGCATTGCTAAATTTCCGGATATGTTGAATTTGGAAAAAACTTCTCGAATGAAGGGGGGGGGGGGCTGTCATGACACGGAGCTTCCCATAGCTTCAGAGGTTAATCAGGCCCTAACAATTTATGGAAGATTCTGAAATCTTATTACCATAAAATCCAGATTGCATCCCCCCCCCCTTTTTTTCGAAATTAAAAGCAGTTAAATTGCAGAGGGAATTTATAATCAAGATTAAAAATACCCTTTTTATCATTAATTTAGAAGTGAATAAAATAATTACAGGAGTGACAGTCTTTTATCTTTCAACAGTTTTCTGATTTGTAAAAAATAAAAATAAATTCTCCCCCTCCCCCCCGCCACCTTCTTTTCTCTGAAATAAATTTCACCATCCAAAATTCTTTAAGAAAAATACAAAAACTTAACATTTTTTTTTTAGATGTATTCTTTTATTTGTAATTCTACTGCAGCAATATTTATTCTATCATCTAATACTCCCCCCCCCCTCAAATCCTGCTCACTCCTCCCTCCCACTCTCTGATACCAAACATGCATAACTTAACCTATAAAACTCTTTCATTTTAAATATCTTAATTCACAATATGCTATACAAATATACTATAATTACAATAATAAATTTATCAGCTAAAATGTTAATTATTTATTTACATTATTTTTTGCATTTGTCAGGCAACTAATCCCCCTCGCCTTTCTCACAAGCGGCATTAAAAATGTAAAGTTCTCTGTATTCAGTAGGTCAACCAACCATCAGAATTTCTGCTCCATCTATAGAAAAGAGAAGAATTTTTTAAGAATGAGAGGGTGTGTGGGGGGGGGGGAATCTGTTTTCTTGTAGTTTGACTCTTTTTATTCCTTTTTCATACATTAAAATTCTTTAAATATCTTAATTTATTCTGCCATGTTTGTAAATCTCTAACCAGTCATTTAATAAGTAAATTAATCGATAATTAAAATATTAAATTAAAAAGTAATTTAATAAGTAATCAGTCAATTAATTGTTCTCTTCTCCAAATTTTTGCTTAATATCTCTTTACTTTTCCAACTTACAAACTTTAAAGGTTTAGTACTCTTACATTACTGGTACGCTACTTTTACATTGAACGTGAATAATTATTTTTGATTTTGTAAACTTTTATCATTTACCATATTTTATTTTATGTTCAGGGATATTTTAAGGATCATCAAATTTATACATTTCCTCATAACCTAATAGGGGGCTGTGCAAGTATAATGTTATCAACTTTTTGGTAATTTTGAACCCCCTCCCCCTCTTTTGATATCGTATATTATCAACATTCAACCCCCTTCTCCTCCCTTCAATTTTTTTTTTTTTTTTTTTTTTTTTTTTTTTTGTTTAGAATAATATACGATACTTGTTAAATTTATTTTTAGCATACTCTATTGATTCAAATGAAGAGAAGGCAATAAAATATTGGGTATTTACGTATTAACTCCACTGCAGTTATCTTTCGGATTCCTTGTTGCTTTGTTTTTTGCTGATTTTTGATGCCATTTTTTTTAATGTTTTAGTGCTTTTTTAATGCTTTTAAGCGCCTTTTAGTGCATTTTCTTTTTTTTTCTTATTTTTTGATGTAATTTTTTTGTGTATGTGCAAAGAATAAGATTGTTCTTTACTTTCGTGCATTAATGCGAGTTCTGCTGCAGTGGCATTAATACGTAAGTACCAAATATTGTTTTATTCAAATAACACTTAAAAAAAAAAATAATTACTATTTAAAGGTATTTCATAGTAGCTTTTTCTTACATAATAGATTCAACAATAATAGTCTTGTTGCACTTGTCCCAAAGGGTGGAGGATAGTCTTGGGGGACAGATAGAAATTCCTATCAACAAAACCAGTGGACAACATTCTTTTTCTTTAATTTATTAGTTAGCGCAAGCTTCATTTCAAATATACTTTACATAAAGTTCCTCGAACCATGATAAGAATGTATGCATACACAGATGAAGATGAATAAGAATATCAAACGTTAGAGTATTCCACATTTTAGAATTAACTTTATAATAAATTAATGGTTTTAATAGTAACTTTTGTATTTTCATAAAAATGGGCTATAGGCTAGAAAAAGATAATATACTATTTTGAACTAAAGACCATATTACAAATAAAAAGAGATAATTTTGATTGGATCAAAAATGATAATCAATATCAAAAGGCAATCCTCCTCGCCCTTGAGATATTTTAAGGTATCATGTGCCACACTTCCCATTTCCCCTAAAATGATAATGTTATATATGTACAGCTCCTAGCAGAAAGTTTGAAACAGTCATGACAGATTTTCTTTTCTGTTTTGCAGATTCTTTTTCATTGAACCTTTATTTTGCTTCATATCATGTTTAACTTCATACTATGTTATTATTTAAAACAAAAAGTTAAGATTTATTATTAGGGGAGAGTGTTGTACCTTTGGACAGTTTTCACATTTTAATTTTTTATTTCAATGATTCTAAACCGAATTAAAATTTAAAGGCAGCATTTCAACGCACCAACATTTATCTCTATAATATACTTTTAGAAATTCAGACAGTTTGTAAATAAAAAATTGCCAGCCACTCATTTAAAATAAAGAAGGCAAACTGTCCCAAGGTACTATTGGGTGTTGTACCTTGGGACATACTGCATAATTTAGGCAATAACTTCTATATTATAAAAGCCTAAGTCAGAGTTTCCCCCCAGGTTTAAGAAAAGGGAGGGCGCTACTGTTATGAAAAGGTCACTTTTTACATTTTTCAGGGCACTTTTTCATTTTTAAGGGCACTTTTATAGAGTTGAATCTAGAATCTAACGGTTCAAAAAAGTCGTAAAAAAACAAAGTTCATCAAAAAACTAAAAAAAAGTAAATTTTGTTAAAAATCACGAAAAAAACGGCAAATTTTATTAAAAGGTCGCATAAACAGCAGTTTTTTCTAAAGGCCGAATCCATGTCGATTCAGGCAGGGGGGTTACCTTCATAGTCTCAGAAGCTCTTTGATTGAACATATGTTAAAATTCAGGAAAAAATAAAATTCCCGTAATTTTTGGTTTTCCCCAAAAAAATTTCTGGACCGAGATACAGGGTGCCAAAGATGGCATCCCGAGCACCTTTTCCCGTTTGCGATTTTCGAAAAAAAGTTTAAAGTGCTCTATCTCTGAAACGATGCAAGATATTTCATTGCAGTTTATTTTATTTTAAAGATCATATTTTTCTGCTTAAAAAGATATACTCCATTTTGAAATATGTATTTAATTATTTTTACAGCAGCCTTCTAAAAAAAATTTTTTTTATCAAAAATAATTTTTTTCTCAAAAATGCCAATCTAAAAAATTTTGATTTTTTTACTGGTAGTCAATACCATTGAGTACTACCTTCACTGTAAAGGAGAACTTCCACTTTTGAGTTTAACAAGTTTTAGAATCATTTCAAGAATTTAGAGAATTTTACAGGAACTGCATGTCAAAAGTTGCACTAAAAGTCTCTCAATTTTTGTTTATTTGTATCATATGTAGCCTATTACATATCCTAAACAAGTTAGAAATCACACGTCAAACATGGTAAATGAGGTGCATTCATACTATGACTAGTTTTATAAATATTTAGATCTTGGTGCAATAAGTATTACACTCTTGTGAAAACTAGCATGAATACAAAATCTATTATGTTTCTGTATATTAAATTCAGTAATACGGAAGTAGTATGAATCCATCTTAAAAAGAACATAATCACCAGGGCAACCGAGAATCATTACCTATCATGGGATATGTTTGAATTAATTATGCATGATAGGATTTAACAGGATGAATAAAATATTTATGAGTATCTTTTTTTCAAAGTTTTAATTTGACTTTCATAACATTTGACAACCTTTTTCACAACATTTGTTGCTTTTTTTTTTTTTTTTTTTTTTTTTTTTTTTTTTTTTCTTGAAGGTAACATTTTTATGTTCGAAATGATATATTCAATTTTGAAAAAATACATTCATATTTTCTAATGCAGCCTTTTGATTTTTTTTTATTAAAAGAAATCAAAAATACCAATCCTAAATTTATTTTATTTTATTTTATTTTTTATTTTATTCTTATTTTTTTATTTATTTTTTATTATTATTATTATTATTTTTTTTTTTTTTTTTGCTTATGATTAATACCATTGAGTACTTACTGCCTTCCTTATTTCGAAAAATTTCCACTTTTGATTTTGACAAGTTATTGAAACACATGTAAAACTTTGCCATATATTTTACCAGTTGTCGTATGACAATCACATACTGGTCTCAGGAAATCAAAATCTTAGTCTTGTTTGACATAAGATTTTATTTCTTAATAAGTATAAGAAACTGGCAGCTTTAAAAATAGCTTACAAAAGAAAAAAAACATACACTAAAGTTTACAAAATATATGTATAAGTTTCAAAACATATTACTTCCAGTGTACTCTGCTTAGAACTGAAATTAGAAATTCATAGACTTTATAATTTGTTGAACAGTATCTATCTTCCTTTGATATTTAGTGATGCCTTTCTGTTTAACTAATAGGGTCAGGGCTTTCATAATCCTTAAAACATTGTGGATAGGAAGTGAACACTGGTGGTGGTGTTACTGTCTTGCAGGTGGAAATCTATATCCAACAGCCGATCCATGTGGGAGCATAAAGTTAACAACAATTTCATAAAGAACTGATACCATTTACCTTTGCAATCCACCACTCACAGTTATATACACAGGCAACAAAAATTCCTTTTTATAAATTGTGAATCTGAATATTTTGCAATTTTTCAGAGATCTTGATTTTACAAATGAAATTTCTTCTTGCTCGCTGTTCAAAGTTTGTGCAATATAGGTACTATGACATTAATAGATGAATATACCCATCACTATGATATTAATAGATGATTGTTCATTCTATTAAATTCTATCGTACATAATTAAATATCCCATGATAGGTAATGATTCTAGGTTGCCCTGGTGATTACGTTCTTTTTAAAATGGATTCATATTACTTCTGTATTACTGAATTTAATATATAGAAGCATAATAAATTTTGTATTCATGCCAGTTTTCACAAGAGTGTAATACTTATTGCGCCAAGATCTAAATATTTATAAAACTAGTCATAGTATGAATGCACCTCATTTACCTTGTTTGACATGTGATTTCTAACTTGTTTAGGATATGTAATAGGCTACATATGATACAAATAAACAAAAATTGAGAGACTTTTAATGGAACTTTTGACATGCAGTTCCTGTAAAATTCTCTAAATTCTTGAAATGGTTCTAAAATTTGTTAAACTCAAAAGTGGAAGTTCTCCTTTACAGTGAAGGTAGTACTCAATAGTATTAACTACCAGTTAAAAAATCAAAATTTTTGAGATTGGCAATTTTGAGAAAAAAATTATTTTTGATTAAAAAAAATTTTTTTTTAGAAGGCTGCTGTAAAAATAATTAAATACATATTTCAAAATAGAGTATATCTTTTTAAGCAGAAAAATATTATCTTTAAAATAAAATAAACTGCAAGGAGATATCTTGCATCGTTTCAGAGATAGAGCACTTTAAACTTTTTTTCGAAAATCGCAAACGGGAAAAGGTGCTCGGGATGCCATCTTTGGCACCCTGTATCTCGGTCCAGAAATTTTTTTGGGAAAAACCAAAAATTACGGGAATTTTGTTTTTTCCTGAATTTTAACATATGTTCATTCAAAGAATTTCTGAGACTATGAAGGTAAGATTTTTTCTTTGGCTGCCTGAATTGACATGGGCTATGCCTAAAAAATCAGCATATTTTGCTAAAAAATCTCGAAAAAACGACAAATATCGCGAAAAAACAGAATATTTGGTTTATTGTGATTTTTGGATGAAATTTGCATTTTATTTGCAAATCTTTTGATGAAATCTGCCGTTTTATCGCTTTTTTTTTTTAAATTGCTGTTTTTTGCGACTCATTTTTTTATAAAATTTTCCGTTTTATTGCGAGTTTTGGAAGAAATTTGCCGTTTTTTCCACGATCTTTTGAGAAAATTTGCCGTTTTGTGAAATTTTGTGGCGAAATTAGGCATTTTTTTGTGAATCTTGCCGGAAATTAATCATTATTTCGCGATTTTTAACAAAACTTGTCTTTTTTTACAGATTTTTTTTTATGAAATTACCCATCTCACTGGGCGTGTATGAAGCTACTGTTTGCCTTCTGTCGTCGATCTTTTGTGTAATTTATGCGCTATAGCATGTTTGGATCATCGCTGGACGGCTGCGTTTTTTCAAATGTGGGCAAGAAGGGCACTAGTTTTTGGATGAGGGCCAAGAGGGACGCTATTTTTTAAACTAAAGGGCAGGATGGGCGGAGCCGATCTTTTGTGTAATTTATGCGCTATAGCGTGTTTGGATCATCGCTGGACGGCTGCGTTTTTTCAAATGTGGGCAAGAAGGGCACTAATTTTTGGATGAGGGCCAAGAGGGACGCTATTTTTAACACGCTTTTATTAACTTCACCTGTATGTGAGTTTGTGGGTTTGTAACTCTCCTTATTATCTAAAGATTTTCCTTATTATCTAAAGATTTTCTCAAGCAATTTTGACTAAAAATTGCATTCTATGGTTTTCGAGCACGAGAAAATCATTGGGCTAGGTTACATGTTCGAGAAAAAATTTCAATGGGTCATATTGTGTGATTAAGGGTCTGGGTCAAGCTATTTATATTTAAAGAACGGCGTGATCGATTATAACGAAATTTTGTATGTAACAGTTTTTTAGCACGAAAAAACTATCGGGCTGGGTCCCATGTTCGAAAAATTTCGATTAGTGGGTCATTTTTGGGTCATTATGGGTCAAGCCATTTTTATCTAAAAAACGGCTCTAACGATTTTGACCAAATTTTATACTTTATCGTTTTGGATTACAAGAAGACCATTGGTTTAAGTAACATATTCAAGAAAATTCAGTTAGTGGGTCATTTTTGGGGTCATTGTGGGTCATGCTATTTTTATCTAAAGATTTTCTCACGCAGTTTTGACTAAAAATTGCATTCTATGGTTTTCGGGCACGAAAAAAATATTGGGCTAGGTTACATGTTCGAGAAAAAACTTTAATGGGTCATATTGGGTCATTAAGGGTCTGGGTCAAGCTATTTATATTTAAAGAACGGCGTGATCGATTATAACGAAATTTTGTATGAACAGTTTTTTGACACGAGGAAACTAATGGGCGAAATCACATGTTTGACCGCTTCACTTTTTATAAGCAAGGCGACTATTTTGCTACTTTTGTTTTACTTGGGCGCAAATGGTTCATTCGCCAAATAGGTTTCCATTGGCTTTTAAAATATGAAGTTATCGCTGACTTCTTTAAAAATACATACATACATGATTTTCAAAGTACATAACTTTAAAATACATATATTAGATACATTTAAATTACATGTCTTTCCTTTATCTGGTTTAAAATACAATAAGTATATACAAAAATATGCTTTCTCAGTATATGTACTTGAAGAAAAGGTGCTTGGCGGGAAAAGAAATTTGGCAAAGTATTTTCTGGCAAACTATTTACTATTTCATATACGCAAGCCTTTTTCTCCATTGTAAATACAATTTCTTTAATATAAAGAAGCCATTTTATCTATTTTTATCCAAAAACAGAAGTAATTTGTACAGTAAAAAGATGGTATATGCGTGTTGGTAAAGATGCGTGAGTGTGTGTATAAATAAAATACTATACTTTATAACATACTGTATGTACACATGTGTGCATACTTTATAACATATATAAACAAAAATGAGTGTTTATCAGGTTTGTTTTCAGAGCTGTTTATATATTTTAGCAACATATTTCCCTTTAAGAAGCCAGAATTGCATAAAGTTTTTTTTTTCTTTTTAAAAAAAGCCAGAGTCTATATGATGGGAAAATATCTAAATAAATAATAGTAATGAAAATAACTAATACAAAAACATCTTATTTCAATATTAAAATGCTATTTCTAATTTACACATCCGAAATTCAAAAGCTAGCAAGGTGAAAAATGTTGTTGGCGATACTTTAATCCGCCTAACGTAAAAGTTCAGGGATTTCTACTGAAAAGTTTTAACAAAAAATAAAGCAGCTTAAAATTGAATTTTTTAGAAAAATCCTTAAATTTTTTTTGAGAAATGAGTTGTATTTCAAAATATGTATTTGTTTCAAGATAATTTCAGTTAAATTAGATTGACAAGTCAGATCTCTTTCCATCCATATAAACAAAGAAGTATTCATTCTTCAGTGAGCGAAAAAAAAATTAATTTATGGAGGCAGTCATTCACATAGTTAGAATGAATGATCTTGACGTCATATTAACTTGATTTCAAATTCGTTGCACATGTTTGATATTTCATGAAGAGATATTTAGTTCGAAGTTTTCTGTATTCACAAAGATGTATTTGTTTATCTGTTAATTTAAATAAGAGCTACATCATTAAAAAGGGACGGCGTACTTTTAAAGATAAATAAGCACTGGAAATAAGAAAGGTAATAGATTTGTAGAATAGATCAGCTTCAGTTGACATCCATTATTTATTAGTTTGGTTAAATAATTTGACGAAAGTTTTTTTTTCTTTCTTTTTTAATAAGAAATAGTTGACAGGCATCTCAGATGTACCCAAAACAGATATTAGCAGCAATATTTTGGTTTAATGTAAGTGTAGACATCATCAAAGGTTTTTTTCAGAAAAAGTCAATGACCAAATCCTGAGACCTGGAGACCAAACTGGTTGCCAGGGCAGCTAGTATGTATATAACTAATTAATATTTTTGTACAATAACTAGTACAATATTTTGTAGAATAACAATAACAATTTTATACCAACAAAACTTTCTTTTTAAGGAATTGGGAAATAAAACTCAAGTTTTCACCATTGGCAAGGACATCAACTAAACTTAGATAAATAGAACCATAGAAGGGAACAAAAATTTCCCAGATACTATTGCAAGAAAATAATTTATTTGGTCTAGGAATTAATTTGCGTGGTTTTACAAGGGATGACATAACTAGCTTATTGTTCCATAGTTTCGTTTGTACAAGCATGCAGTTAAAACTACTGTTATTGAGCGTTCAGTTTAGTGTATGCCATTTGGTTTAAGTGTAAACAACAACTTTAATCCAACTGAAAATGTCAAATTTTGTGCCTGATAAAGTGTTTTTGCAGGGGCTTCGTCTTCATTACTTTAACATGAAGAAAAGTGCTACGAAAGTCATCGTATTTTGGTGGATTTTTTATGGTGACCATACTCTAGCTGAACGAACATGTCACAAGTGGTTTGCACGGTTTAAAAATCGTGATTACGGTTTGGAAGACCAAGGACAACCTGGACAATTAAAAAAAATTTGAAGATGAAGAATTGACAGCATTGCCTAGATTTGTTAAACCTCTGCGTATTTTAATGCATACGGTATGTTTTTTTGTATTAATGCTTTGAAGTATTCTATATAAAATGCCATACTTCGCTGCTAGACCATGAAATTTTGCTTTTAGAAATTTAAATATGATTTATCAAATATTGTAATATGTGCAGAAGCAGGCTTGGTATGTATTAATATAAATAAAAAAAAAGTTTTTTTAATGTAATTATTGGATGTAATTCTGCATTTAACACTTTATTTCAGCATTAAGTATTACATATAATGGGTCTACTAGGTCATGTTTATGTATATAGAATGAAAATCAGTGTGTGTTGATGAACATATTTATTGCTCTAAAGAAAAAGCTTTAAAAATGTGAATTTATGAAAGATAAAATAATTTAAAATATTCAGTAACTAAGATCAAAATATAAAATTGAATAAAAGTATTCTAAATTTAGATGCTATTTTGGCATTTTAATATTTTTATTTTCAAACTTTTTTAAAAATTAAATTCTTGATAATTTTATTCAGTTACTTTTTTGTTCTTAAATTTAATTGCACAAAAAAATTAATGGCTCCTTTCCACTCACAAATTTATTAATTCACCATTTATTTTTTATTTTATCACTATTCAATACCCAAATTATCCAATGAAAGTATTTCAGACTATTGTTAAGCATAAGGATTGTCAGAAGAACTTACTTTTGGTTTTTCTAAAAAGACATTTATATTTTATAAGTAACTGCCATTCCATATTTAAAGTTTCTTGACACTTTTGCACAATGCTATGGTGAAAAAATATAAATCGCCATTTTGAATGTTTTTTGCTCCTGCAACCCTCTATTGATTCTATCACCCTAATAAAATTTGGTTTGTGTTATATTTTAACAGGTTCTATCACCAGTAGTGTAGTCCTAAAAATGACAGATAATTTATACTCTCAGCAGAGGGTATATGCTCAAGGGAGAGGGTATACACTTAAAGTGTGTATAGGTTTTTTAGAAATACAGGGCATATGGTGTTTCTTAAAAAAATCCTGAAGGTATACTGCGTATACCCCGGCATACCCTCCCGTACATCCATGTCTATTACCATCAATTGACTTTTGAAGTAGATTTGATACTTACTGACAGGGTTGGAAAAAAAATCATGATTTTTTTTTTTTTTTTAAATAAAAAAAAAAATTGGATTTATTTGATTTAAAATAGTTTTTTTTTATTTAAATCTGATTTGTTTTTTTCAGTATCCTATTTTTAATTATTGTGTTTTTATGTTTTTACAATACATGGATCAGTTTTTTTATTATAAATAACTAAAAAAGAATAAATATATTTATAATTTATAAAAATAACATAAGAAATAAGTATATAGTTAAAAAAGCACTTATATACTAGTTATTAATTGGTACTAAAAATTAAACATCCATGCTTTAATCTAAAGCCATTCTATTATTTTGTAATTGAATTGTGCACACTAAAATACGAAATAAATTTAAATATGTTATAAATGAATAGAAAATGATAAAATTTAAAAAACAAATTAAATACAGTAGATTCTCTCAAAACCCACAGCTTGGGACCAGAGGTTGTGCGGATTTTAGAATTTCGCAGATTTCTGGTGATTGCTTTGTTTATATATTTTTTAAAAGTAATTTGAATGTAATTAATAATGAAATTAAAAGTATAATGAATGCTTTCAATATACTAAACTATTAAAATAAGTAATAAACTAAAATAATAATTTAGATCATTTTTAAAATGATTAAAATACTAAAAGCAAAGATCAAGTTAATAATAAAAAATGTACAATTAAATATTCATTATAAAGATTAAATGTGTTTTTCCTAAATTATTCAGTGAAACTTGCCTCATAAAGGTACTGCTCTATACTTTCAACTAAATCAGCATAATTGCGAGTGGAAGTCTTTAAAAAGTGTAATGTGGAAGACTTGAGTGAAGACAAAGCAGATTCAGCAAACTTTTAGTTTATTCCATAACAATCAAGATGATTATATACAGATGAGAAAAAATAAGCATAGCTTATGCTTAAAAATAAAATAAACTTAAAACATTTCAATTACTTCTTTAAGCCATTAATAAACAAAACTGCAGCAGCTGCTAAACCAGCAATAATGGCTAGCAAGATGAAGGTAAAAAAACATCGAACACAGCTGTCTTTATATACAAACAGAACTCTACTTCACAGATGTTGCCATTCACAATTCAAAGAGAAAAACCAACGTAGAATCGCCATTGGTTGATCCGAACGAAAACCCCTTTCCGAATGCACCGCCGATCGAGTTTCATGAACGGACGTGACAGTTCAATCACCGGTGATTCAATAAATCACGGCACTGGAACACTCAAAAATCACGTATTTTTATCTCGGCATGCCGGCAGTTCGGCTGAAATGCAATGGCGATTCAACGAAGTTTTTATTACACCGGAGAGGATAAAAACTAAAGTATGTCATGTTTTGTTTATTTTGACTTAACTTTAAACTTATTTTTAACCAACATGACAGCAGGTACATTACTAATTCACATCAGGATCATAAAATAATGAGGCTTTATTTCAGGTTTAGCCAGACATAATCACTAAAAGAGCTTGATAAATACATAAATATATTTGGTAAAATTGTGATTATCAATGATATCAGCAATATCTTGATTTTTTTCAGAAATGAATTATTCATTATTCATGAAAAAAACATGAATTCAATAACATTAACAAAAATTACAAATTAAAAAATATATGGAATTGATATAAAGCTAAAAAAGTCAAATTTTGTATCTACATCTGAACTGAATTTTTCCATGTTTACATCCATAAAGTGTGTGCGGATTTTAGAGAGTTGCATATTTTAGGAGTGCGGATTTAAAGGAGTCTATTGTATTCATTTAATGCAAGCTATTTATTAAGGGATAAAAATCGCAATTAATTCACTACTTTTTAAGCAAATAAGGATAAATGAGGGATTTAATTGTTTGAACAAAAACGCTAATTTAGAAGCTTTGTCTATTTCTAATTTATTACGAAATTTTGAATAAACTAGTCCAAATGAAGAAAATTGTCTTTCTACTCCAGCAGATGAAGCCACGACTGTTGTGATAAATAAATTCAATTTCAATATCGCTGGTTCTCTTTTTACCTCCCATTACATAAAAGGACTACCACCAATCATAATATCAGGAACTTTTTTCTCAAGCAATGGTAATTTTTGGAATGGACTTTTTTTGCTTGAAAATGTTCTACAGTGGTGAGAAGATTTGGACAATTTTCTTTAATGAATGCCAAACCTTCATTATTTTCCTCTACACTAAGGAAAATTTCATTTTTATTTAAAACAGAGGGATTTAATAAAACCTCAGCAAAATAACAGCCATTAATAGCTTGTTCATATCTTGCTTTAAAGTTTGTAATTCTATCTTTATCTAATACATTTTCTAAATTTTACCCAAAATTTTCCTTTTATATGTGCATTCATGTGATATTGCAAAAAAAAATATTTAAATCTAGTGATTTTTTTAAAAGAATCAGTTGATTTAAATCTTGATTTAAATCATGCCGCCAACCCTGCTTGCTGAGATTGCTTACAAGTCATCATTTAGAATGTTTTTTATTTGGTTTTTGGCATTGTAACACCTTTTTAAATTTTGAATTTTTGAGGAAATGTTCGAGATCATTTATCTCTGTTAAGAACTACAATGCTAAATTTTATGTTTCTAAGTCCTTCAGTAATACAAAAATTGTCTTCTTAGAGCGTTTTATGTTCCTACTCCCTTTTTGGAGTAGTGACACCGAATTAAGATATAAGCCTATGTTGGAGCAAGGACTGTCACCATTTTTTAAAAAATCGGTTCATTACTTGATGAGATTGCTTAAAAATTATAATTTGGAACGCTTTTTGATCATTTTCATTCTTTTTAAATTTTATGTAATTTGTGAAATGCTCTTAGAAATCGTTTATGTCTTATAAATATTATCATGCTAAATTTTGTGTTTCTAGTCTTTCAGTAACATAGAAGTTGTATTTTGAAAATGTTTTTTGTCCCTGCACCACCCTTTAGGATAGTTAAATCTGCATAAGTGATAACAAGGACTGTCACCATCCTTTTAAAAAGATTATTTTAAAAATAGTTTTGTTACTTTCTGAGATTGTTTAAAAACTGCTTTTTAGAATGCTTTTTGAGCAATTTTACAATTTGACAGTTTCACATTCTTTAAGAAATGCTCTTAGAGATCATTAATATCTTAGAAATATTAACATGCCAAATTTTATGTTTCTAAATCTTTTATAAATACAAAAATTGTATTTTTAGAACTTTTTTTGCTCCTGCACCCCCTAAAAGTGCTGTTGCATAGAGCTGTTGCAAACCGCACATATTCGTTAACATATAACGGGTATTCTCTAAAATAAGAAATACCGAATCGTTTCTTTGAAATATCACTCGTTTGTAGTTACTGCCAATATGCCACTGAAAAAAACAAAACTAACTTCAAACTCTGTTTACGTATGTTTGTACAATTCATGAATGAAACCAGGCAGTCGACGGATAAGAGAAGCAAATTAGATGCCAATTTGAGTCCTTTCAGCATGCATATCGATCAGTTTGAATGTATCAGTTATTCTCAAATGATTTGTATTTCATAGGTCTTATTGATTTATTTATTATGGAAAGAAAAAGCAGTAAATTGTGCACATATTTTTCCGCAGTATCAAGTGATAAAGCAAAACAACGATTTATGCCAAATGAAGTATTCAATTAAAGGAAGTTCAACGACGATTTAAAAAAAAAAAAGAAAAAAAAAACCGTTTAATAGTAAAGCATCGTCTATCACATGATAATTTGGTTGCATCAAAATCATTGTTACTGCCATCATTGAACCAGCAGCTTAGTAATAATGATGAAAATGTTGCAGTGAGCAATGTAAATTTTCTGAACATTTTCAAGAAATTAAGTTTTAAAAGTTACAGGTTTGCTTTAAGTATATTATTTTCCTATAAAAATATCTTTGCATACGTATTTATATTTTATATTTGAAAACATTTCCATGATAAAGACAAATTTTTAGATTGCTTTTAAAAATGTTTTTATGATAAAGTTTTTTTCTCTTTTTTCGTTGATTTTAAAATTATATTTGCTGTTTGTTTTGAAATTTCATATCTGAAGAAAAAAAGGTATTTTAAAATATATAAATAAAAATTTTCAGCGATAATAATGGATTGAAGTACAAATGTAGGTGTGTGTTTGATAGGACGATCACATAAGAAATAAAACAGTTTTTAAATTATTCCAGAAATTCAATTTTCATTACACATAAATACACATATTTTGTTATTGTAAAATTAATGAGAGAATTTGCTTGTAAAAACATTTTGTTTGTGTAATTACATCTCATAATTTTATTGTATAAATTTTGTAAGCTTTTACTCTTGCTAAATTGATTTCTCCGATTATTCTTTATTTTCATAAGTAATAAATTCTACAATTTAGATATGTTGTACTCAATTATGTATCGTTTTTAATTTTGTTTGCCAAAAAAAATTAGAAACTTGATTAAATCTGTGTTTTATGAACAGATAAATGGCAGCATATAAAAATATGTGACAAGCAAAAAAGGCTAATTTTTCCAAATACTCATGTTCTATATGTAGCTCCATATCCATGTTGCAGTTATGTAGTACATACGATGATTTTTAATAATCGGTTTCTGAGCAGTAACGAGTAACGATAATTTTTAAACGGGTAGTCAGTTTTAAAATAATGCCATCACACGGGTATTTATTTAGTCGTTAGTTTTACAATACTACTGTTGCGTGTAAAAATTTGATAGCGACAAAAATAGCCTGGAATTGTCAGTTTTCCTATTTTTTTCTATTTTTATGCGTTTCATTTGCAGTTTGAGAAAAGTCTGTTCACCATCAGATTTCCAATCCTACTGGCTGTTACTTACGACTCACTTCATCAGAATCCCTACAATACAAAATAGTTACTTGCTTTCCAAGCAACTTTCTTTGAGCCATAGGATAACATGGAGACACCTGGAATTTGAAGCGAATTTGATCCGTTATGTAATAGCACATTAAAGAGTAGTGACACCTACATAAGATTGAGCCTATATTGGAGTAAGAACCATCGCCATGATTTAGGCATCATTATATTTTAAATCTGTTTGTTACTTTCCGGGATTGTTTAAAAATCTCTTTTTAAAATGCGATTTTTGTACATTTTCGCCCCTTTTTAAGTTATATATTTTTTAGCAAATGTTTTTAGTGATAATTTATACCTTATAAGTAAATAATATGCCAAATTTCATGTTTCTAGGTCCTTCAGTAACACAAAAATCACATTTTTAGAACTTTTTTGCTCCTTCACCCCTTTTGGGTGGTGGCATCGAAGTGAGATAGCTTATGTTTGAATCGGGACAAGCACCGTCATTTTGGTACTATTACTTTTGAAATTGGTTTGGTAGGTCCAGAGATTAACATCATCAAATAAACAAACTTTACCTTTTTATAATATAGGTATAAATACAGACGTTGCATTATACAGGAAAATTTTATTATTTCTACCAAAATTCTTAATCAGGAATGTTCATTATGATTTTATTTAACATTTTTTATAGAAAGGTATGATGAAGCTATTATTTTCAAAATAGTGGTAGGACCAATAAAATTTCTATATGTGATTCAACCTTTTGAATATATTATGTACAGCTGTATTTTTTGCATCATTTAAGTATATAGAATGTATTTCATGCTTTTAAATTAAATTAATAATACTTTAACTAAGATTTTTTTTTAAGTTATAGGTCTAATCTATTGTCAACAACTAGCAGACTACAGTCCACACCAGGAATCCTTGAAAAGACTTTTCGCATTAGCTGTTCATGCTATGAAGCAAACTACAAAAAACTGGCTCAATTCTGCACATATAATTTTTTGCATTATTATTTAAACATATAACTGCCTTTTCTATTTTAGTATGTATATTAGGGTGGTGCGAAAAAATTTTTTTTTTGAAAATCAAAAAGGGGTAGGTGCCAAAAGTTGCCTTTATACTAGTACATCAAATGTGTGAAATTTTACCGCTGAAAAAAAATGGCTTGAGTCTGCGCTTTTGCTCCAAAAATCGAAATTTTGGGTAAAATTTGTCATTTTTTGACATTTTTTCAAAAAAATTAAAAAAATCCTACAGAGCTGGTTAGTATTTAAAAGTGTTGCTTAGACCTTTATATTTATCTGCTTAACATATTGAAACTATAAAACAATATGTTTATTCCCTATAGCTGGAGCAAAACAGACAACTTTTAGTAATAAAACAGTATTACCACTCTATTGGGTCATACAACGAATTGTTGTTTTTAATACAGCTGTTGTTTTCAAAACTACCTTGGATATGCGTCGTGGAGGTGGCTATATTTCCTATACCACCCGGCCCAACTATTCGATCATCTTAGTACAGTGTTTTATTTATACATTGATTTGTGATTTTCTTTATAAAAATCTGGCATGTTTTCGATGCTTCCACCTTGTTTATCTGTTTTTTGCATCCACATGCTGCTGTAACTATCTTCATGTATATTTTTACAATTTATACAAAAAAAATGACAAGCAGAGTAATGTACGGGAATATTATTAAAGGGATCTATTCGGCCATCTATTATATTTATCAAACTTACATTCAGTTGATGAATAGTGATTGGAAGTTCTGTTACCACAGCATTTTTTCAGTCAATTGTATTTTTTTACGTAATGATTTGCTTCAAAGATGATTCAGATATTTCAACTATAAGTATGCCATCATTTATTCTACTTTTGCATTTTTTATATGTTGAGAAGTGAGCTGTTTAATGTGATGGTGATCGTCAGAGAGAATTGCAATGAAAATTTGTTCTCCATGTGTAAAGCAACCGCTGTTGTAAATAACCTTTTTTTTTGCATTTGTTTTATGCCGTTTTGTAAGTGTTTTCGCATCCAGGTAATTTCCTATTAACTTTTAGATCCTCTTTTTATGAATGGACAACATTTGATGGTGAAATAACCTGGGCATAAACTTATAATGCATAGTACTTTATGAGGGAATGTACGGATTCTAATCGACTATAAGTGCTCATTTAAAATTAGGAGAATTTTATTTGTCACTGTGAACCATTTTGCATGGGGTAAGCTTAAAATTGTGTAGCTTCGTTGTAGTTTGAATCATTCGCTACTTCAACTCCAGTGAATTTCCTCTGCGTCAATTATTAGAGAAGTCGATATAAAACGTTCTAAGCTACATGGATTCACTGGATCAATAAGGAAAATCTTTGTCTACGTACTAATCACTTCCTATTGCAATTTTTTTTTATAAAATAGAGAATAATTTTGAAATATTATTTTCTCAAATTGAGAAAAAGATACTCAGAACAGACTAGAAATTTATGTCGGAGATTGCAAAGCTAATTCATAAGCAAAGCTATTTCTCAGAAAGAATGGGGAATAGGAATTTAGAAAACATCTCACACAAAAGACAGCTCATAAAGTTAATAAAATTTTCCACTTTATATAAGCACAGATTGGCAATCAGCGTCTATATATTCACTCACAAATTGTATAATCCAAGTTTATACCGCGGGATGTTTTATACCAAATGTACAACACACCTGAATAATAGATCTAAAATCTTATTAGAAATTACTAGACTACGGAACAACGCAGGAAACGACATAAAGCATGCTAAAACTTCTTTAGAAATATTGTTGTTTTACACGTAAATTTTGTTTGTAATCCTCTGAGATGAGCGTCATAATATTAAACAGCTAGCTTCTCAGCATATATTCAATGTAATAGGTTCAATAAATGATGATATACTAGAAGTTGAATTCATACAATCAATTATTAGGCAAATCATTGCATATAAAATGTAATTGATTTAAAGAATGTTGTGATAACAGAACTTCCAATCATAATGTCCTAATTGCATGAAATTTTAATGAAGATAATAGACTGTTGAATAGGTTCAATTAAGAACATACCCAATACATTACTCAGCTTCTCTTCTGTTATACATGGTATAAAAATATACGTGGAGCAGGTCACACCAGCATGATCCAAATCATCCAAAGTCAGTGAATACAAAGAAGAGATAAATTACTTTGATATATAAAAAACTTATACTCGTCTTCGGGAAAAAAATAACAATTCAATACATAAATAAAACACTAGGCCTAGATGATTGGGTGGTTGAGACGTGTGGGATAATGCAATACCTCTATGAGTTATATACACAGTAGTTTTGAAAGCAGCTAGGTAAGAAATGCATTCAAAAGAACATTTCGTTGTATGCTCCAATAGAGATGTTAACGCTGATTTTTCACAAAAAGTTGTCAGATTTGCTCCAATTATACAGACTACAGATATCGTTTTATAGATTAAATATGTTAAGCAGATAAATATAAAGGTCTAAGCAACACTTTTAAATACTAACCAGCTCTGTAGGAAGTTTTAATTTTTTTGAAAAAATGTCAAAATGACAAATTTTACCCGAAATTTCGATCAAAATTCGATTCAAATCGAATCAAAATCGAATCAAAATTTTCGATCAAAATCGAATTTTCGAGCAAAAGCGCAGACTCAAGCCATTTTTTTTCAGCGGTAAAATTTCACGCACTTGATGTACTAGTATAAAGGCAACTTTTGGCACGTACCCGTTTTTGATTTAAAAAAAAAATTTTTTTTTCGCTCCACCCTAATGTATATGTAAAAATTTTCGGAAAAAATACCTGACTTTTCTGTTTTATGTTATATGCTTGTATGTAAAAATTACAAATTAAAAGTAATAAGTCATTGCTTTACTTATGTTTTTCTTTTTCACTGGGCCTTAATAAATTTTTTCAAAAGTATTCTGGCAATTAAAATTAGTTGTGAGAAGAGAAATATATTTTTTCTTTTTAATTATGTATCATTATTAGTAATTAAATAAACAATCAAGTAATTAAAGTTATTTCACTCATGCATTTTTTTTCATATATTTTACTTCAATATTTTCTTTACCTCTTCCTAAAGAATATTAAATTTTTAAATCAAATTGCATACCTCTAGAATTTTAACAATTAGTTGGTGTTGACTCTAGGGAAAAAGTGCCAATGGGCTGTACTTTTAAAAAAGGAGCACATTTAAATTTATCTTGTAAACATGGCCAAATTCTTCTAAAACATATCAAAATACATTAACACAGCTTAATACAACAGTCCTTGTTAATTTGCGTATTGCGTTTTATAAATTTTTTACAGTATTGATCGTTCTACACATTGTTATGTCTGATCCAAATCGTCATTATATTGCTCATTTAAAACTTATTTACTGTAATAATAGCAATTTTTTCATTAAATTAGGAAATACAGATAGTATACAGTTAATAGTTCTTAAATTAGGAAATAAAGTTCTAGGGAATTGCAATGTTTTTCAATGTGGGAATGCAGGTTCTTCTTAAATGCAAAATTCATTGTTTACACCTAAGAAGTTGTGCTTTAAATAAGAGAATTGCATTATAAAGATATTTTAATGTGATAACTAAAGTATACTCAATTTTTTTCTGGTGATTGATTGGCAAATCTCACAATTTTTTCCAGCCAAAAAATGACAATTTTTGGGGGTTTTATCCTGCTACCAACGTATGAATCTCATAATATTTTATTTTTACCAGTTGATGAATTTTGTGTTTTTGAAATTTGAAAAATTTTTAGTATAATTTGTTTGCATATATAATATGAAAAGGGCAAAACCATATTTAGTAAATTTGCAATTTTTAAAATGAACCTTTTTACTTTGCATAATGAATCTGATAGTATCAGCATGCTTGGTGCTGATATTTTAAGCTTCGTTCATCATAAGTATAATTCCATGAATTGAATGCTTGAAATAAGTTAACATTCAAACCATGGGGTTCAAACGCTCATATTATGAAACCTAACATTAATTAATTAAAAGTAAATGTTCAAATACCTTCAGGATCTTCAAATATGATATATGTATACAAATCAATATCCATAGTGAATACAATCCACAATTGTGCATCATGAATGTGGCAAAAGATTAATTCTTAATATATATTTATTTTACATGAATTTCATATTTCATATGTATAATGTATTGTGAAATATATATATTTCACAATTAACCAAATGAGAAAAAAATGCATATCATCATAAATTTATTTATATTTTGAATAAGTACTATGACACAAAACTTTTATTAGGTTTTCGAAAATGCAAAATATAAATGAATTGAAATAAATATTTATGAAATAAAATGTCAAAGTTAATGCTGGATTTATGCAAAATAATAAAAAGAATTCTCTAATTTTTATGTAAACAATTTTTTGCAAGGTGGTGGTGGTGGTGGGGGGGGGGGGCTTGTTTGTAGAATGGGGTCATGTTAACCTTAAAGTTCAAAACTAATGCTTGTAAACTGTATTATGAATGTTATGTTTTCATTTTTTCATTGGTTTTAATTAGGTGCTATGTATTGCATCTGTTTCAGAAAAAGCAATTCCAGCAAAAAATTGGCATATTTTCATGATCAGGACAATTATACACCAAACACTACCCTCAGTTTAAATGTTGATATATATAGCTTTCAAATTCATAAACAGATTTAGCTATAATAAATATACAGGACTTAGCAAGGTCTCAACAGAATTCGTTGGCTATCTTACGTAAAAATGATGGCCAGTAAATATTTCAAATAGAAAAAGATGTACAAAAATTATGTAATTTTTTACATTAAATGTAATTTTCATTAGCCTGTTGAAGAGCAGTGTGATATATAATTTTAATAAAGACCTGTATCAGAAATTTTCAAACCAATTGGTACATTTTTAACTGGTAGTAAAAAGGTCGAAAAATCCTAGATTTCAAATAATTTTTTCCCTAACATTCTGGTGTTATTCAGCAGTACAGAAACACAATTATGTGCCTCTGAAAGATTTAAAATTCAGTATCCATGAAAATTCGAGATTGTTTACATGTTAAGTGCCATGTCAGTCACCAGTGACTGACACTAAACTTTCCATCTAGCCAGCTGTAACTGACACTGTGTTGATGGTCTAACGGGAATCTTATTTCGAGGTCACCAGAAGGAACGACAAAATATACTTGGCAGTCAACATGTTAGTCAAGTTCATGCAGTTTATCTTCATGTGAATAAAAAGAAGTGACATCTGTTTCCTGTAATAACTTGGAAATCATGCTCTTCCAAATAGTTTTAGACTAGGCACTGTATCTATTTTTTTGAGTAATAAAAAATGAGCAATCTCATTAAAACAAAATTCCTATCCTAATTTCTGTTATTACTACTAAATGAAATTAATAATTACAATACACTTAGCCACTGAACGAAGGTTTAATTTTACAGAATTTCGAATATAAAGATAATAATTCTGGAATTGTCTGACAAAAAAGTCAAATTGTTTTCCCCTAAATTTCAAATATTCTTTTTTACTAAAATTCTTATGTTAATTAAGCATTGCAAAAACACAATTGCTTGCCCCAGAAAGTTCTTTTTTAAAAATGTCTGACGTTTGTTTATATTTTTTAATGATATTGCTGATGTACAAAAACTAACAAGCATAAAAAAGTATTTTAAAGTTGTGCCAACCTAATTTTTTTAGTTGATATAGCCCCAACCAAATTTTGGGTTGGACTGGCCAAATCATTTTGTTAACTTAATGTTGTTCCAACCAAATCCATTTGGTAATAACAAACAAATCCATTTGGTTGTTATAACCAAAATAAAATGTATTTGGTTATGACAACCAAATAAATTTGGTTCTAACAACCAAAAAAAATTTTGTTACAACAACCAAACATTTGGTTATAACAACCAAATAGATTTAGTTGTTATTACCTAAATTATTTGGTTGGAACAACAATATTAAGTTAACAAAATGATTTGGTCAGTCCAACCCAAAATTTGGTTGGGGCTATATCAACTAAAAAATTAGGTTGGTACAACTTTATTTTAGTAGTTTCAACAAAACAGTTTTTTCTGTGATAGTAATCATTAACAAACAAAGGATTGTGATTAAGTAAAGTTCATGAAGAACATAATTTTATAAAGGGTTACGCGCAAAGTATAAATAATAATTAAAATATTTTTTTTTTATTTACTTTCAGAACTTTCTGCTTAAAACCATTTTTACTCAAACTAACAACCACGTTTTAGAAATTGTGCTAAACGCTTTTAACCAAAATAACAGTGAATGTAGATATGATAATAAGAGCAACACTCATTAAGTTGAAATTCATTATCTCAGCACATTTCCTTTTCACTTACATAAATGCATTGTAGTTACTTATTGTTGATATTCTAGTATGAACACAATGTCCTTATTAAAATTTTGAAAATGCTTGTGTTGATTGCACGTGATAATTCAGGGTTAATGTCTTTTAAGAAAAGCCTCATTGAAGGGAAAAGCTAACATTATTTATTTAGTGAGAGATCGGTATCTTTTGACAGTGACAAATGAAGGAAATTCACAGAATAAAGGTCTTTATAGTATTATTGGATGAAATTGTAGAACATTGTTTATCTCTAAAATTGCATAATTCTGCTCTGGAAACTTAAAAGAATTCTACTTATCAGGTTATATTGATCTTCTTAATATTGTTCAATACATTTCTTCATCATATTTTACCATTTTAAGGTTTTTTAGTGTTTTAACCATTTTAAGGTAAATATATAAAGATTTTTTAATGTTTCTTTCATACCATATTAAATTTTGTAATATTTGTGTTGATTTCACGTGACCATTCAGGGTTGGTGTTTTTTTCAAGAAAGCCTCATTGAAGAAAAAGTTGACATAATTCATTTAGTGAGAGATCTGTATCTTTTGACAGTGATATATGAAGGAATTTCACAGAACAAAAGTCTTTATAGTTTTAATAACGATTATTAATTTAAGCATTAAAAAAAGTCATGTGGCTTTAAACAGTCTCATTATAAAAAGAAATATCACCAGTTAGTAATCATTAACAAACAAATTATTATGATTAACTTAAGTTCATAAAAGACATAATTTCATCACATAATTTTATAAAAGGTTACGCTCAAAGTATAAATAATAATTAAAAGAATTTTCTTTTATTTCCTTTCAGAACTTTCTGCTTAAAACTATTCTTACTCAAATTAACAACCACGTTTTAAGAATTGTGATAAACGCTTTTAACCAAAACAATAATGAACGTAGATATCTTAATAAGAGCAACACTCATTAAGTTGAAATTCATTATCTCAGCATATTTCCTTTTCATTTACATAAATTCAGTGCAGTTACTTATTGTTGGTATTCTAGTATGAACACAACATCCTTATTAATTTTTTTTATTTCTTATATTGACTTCCCATTATATAATTCAAGGTTAATGCTTCTTTTGAAAAGCCTCATTCATCAGGAAAGCTGACATCATTCATTTAGTGTGAGATCGGTATCTTTGGACAGTGATATATGAAGGAAATTCACAAAACAAGCGTCTTTATATTTCTCTTGGATCAGATTGTAAAACAATGTTTCTATAAAATATATTAAGGATCTATTTTAAAAATTAAATCGCGTAAGTGAACGGATTACACTGAAAATAGGGTAACATCCCCAGTAATTGGCACATTAAGAATTTGTCTTTAAATTTATTTCAATTTTCATTACAAAGAAATAAGATATTTACTAGGAAATATTTTTTAAATCAAAGAATGCATATCTGTACATGTATTTTGCCCACTAAAAGCAAAAAATTTGAAAAATTATTTTTATAAAAATATATTTATAAAAAGTTGTTAAAATCACCAGTAATTGGCACTTAGAGCACCAATGTATGACACCTTGTGATCCAGTAATTGGCACATATTTATATTAAAAATATATTTTACATTTTGCATTGGGTTTAATCGCTTTAAATGAGTTTACTGTAGATGAAAATGCCATATTTCACGTTTTTGAGGGTAAGAAATCAGTATATTAGTCTGAAATGTGAACATTTTAAAACAATATAATATACTTATATTAATACCCTGTAATTGTCATGCTTTCCCCAGTAATTGTCATATGAAGCTTTAATGGATTTCAATTACTGATAATATTTCATATTTTCAAATAAAAACAAATGATAAACAAAATTAGTCTATAACTTTAAAAGTACTTCCAAAATAAGTGGTTTAATCTCAAATTCCTTGCGAATTCCTTGTAATTGGAATAGGTGCCAATTACTTGGAACTACCAAAATTGAAGCACCATTAATTGGCATCTACCATTAATTCAGAAATCCAAGTATTTGTGTTAAAAATACTTTTACACAATTAAATTAACCCTTTTTAACTAATCAAAACGGTTGTCAATTAAAATTTATAATATATTATAAATCAGATAATAATGAATTGAAAAGCATGCCTTCCTTAAGCGAAAGATGAAGCATTTGCAACAAAAATGGCTAATTTGATACAAGTCATAATTGCTTCTCTTTCCTAGGCCCTATTGTCATCTAGTAGCATAAATCGAAGTTATAATCTTTAACGTAAATGAGTATATAACTGGTATATGGTCTTGCATTTTTAAAAGACTTGATATAAATCTTATTTTAGGACATGTTTGTAGAATGTGCCAATCATTGGTGCATGCCATTACTGGGGATTTTACCCTATTAATTGAAATAAAATAATGCTTTTTCCAAATTTTATGATTTCTTGTGATACTTTAAGTTCACAAAATTTGAAATCTCTGACTTAACCAGATATTTTGTACAGATTCTGTGACGGACAGACATACAAAGGACTAAGACAAAGGGTTTCGTCCAGTGAACGAAACCCTAATTTGTACCTGGTAGTAATCATTAACAAACAAAGAAATTTGTCTAGTTAAAGCTCATAAAGAACATTATTTTATCACATAATCTTATAAAACATTACGCTCAAAATATAAATAATAATTAAAGGGATTTTGTTTTATTTCCTTTCAGAACTTTCTGATTAAAACCATTCTTACGCAATTTAACAACCACGTTTTAGAAATTGTGATAAACGCTTTAAACCAAAGCAACAGTGTACGAAGATATATTAATAAGAGCAACACTGATTAAGTTTAAATTCATTATCTCAGCACATTTCCTTTTCATTTACATAAATGCATTGTGGTTACTTATTGTTGATATTCTAGTATGAACACGGCGTTCTTAATAAATTTTTGCAAATGCTTGTGTTGATTGCACGTTATAATTTAGGGTTAATGCCTTTATAGAAAAGCCTCATTGAAGGAGAAAGCTGGCATAATTTATTTAGTGAGAGATCGGTATCTTTTGACAGTGATATATGAAGGAAATTCACTGAACAAAAGTCTTTATAATACTATTGGATGAAATTTTAGAACTTTTTTATCTCTAATAATGCATAATTCTGCTTTGGAAACTTAAAAGAATTCCACTTATCACGTAATCTTGTCGTTCTTAACCCTGTTAAACACATTTTTTCATTATATTTTAGTCGTTCTTATTTAGTGTATTTTAACTATTTTAAGGTAAAGCTATTAAGATTTTTTAATGTTTCTTTCATGACCTTATTAATATTTTGTAATACCTATGTTGATTTCAAGTGATACTTCAGGGTTGATGCCTTGTCAGGAAAGCTTCTAATTGTAAAAAAAAATGACATAATTTATTCAGTGAGAGATCTGTATCTTTTGACAGTGATATATGAAGGAAATTCACAAAACAAAAGTCTTTATAGTTTTAATAACGATAGTTAATTTAAGCATTAATAGTTAATTTAAGTCATCATTATAACAAGCAAGAAAAATCATGCGTTAAGCATAGATTATGAAGCAGTTTCCAACGCTTCATGAAATCTTCAACAAAACTTCGTTATTTAGGTAAATAAGGATATAAAGCGAAATATAGCCAAATATGTATTCCAGTACTGTTGAACAGCCCTGTATTTAATCTTTCAGCTAATATACATACCATATAATGGGAAAATTTAGTTTAGCAAAAATTGCCTAGTAGCTTGAAGTTTCTCTTTCAGCAATTTATACCAATAGA
The DNA here is from genome assembly GCA_964019185.1 of Maratus speculifer. Lineage (NCBI taxonomy): Eukaryota > Metazoa > Arthropoda > Arachnida > Araneae > Salticidae > Maratus > Maratus speculifer. Next base: position 3,116,688 of record OZ025294.1, on the reverse strand, counting down.
TGGAAACATACTTGAATACTTTGTTTATCCTTGTAGTTTGCCTGGTACCTTTATTACACATCAGTGTTAAGATAAAATTTATTTTAAACTAAAACACTCTTAAAACAACGGAAATCCCTTTCTCATAAATTATCATTCATAGGCTCCATGTAGCCAAATCTTTGCGTGGCCCAGTATATCATTTTATCCATATTCTGCAAACATGTCTTAGTAAATTTAATGCAGTTCAGCGTAAAAATGCATAATTCATTTAAGAATCACCTTTTAGTAATTTATGCTTATATTCAGTAACGTTGGCGAGCTCTTTTGGGCAGCCCTGTATATTAACTATAGCATTTATACATACCATATAATGTGCATAAATTTAGTGAAACTTATACGCGCATATCATAATTAAAATGCATTTCATCAATCCATCAAGTATCATCGGACATATATATCATACAGTACTTCGGAAAGAATGTACTATTTGAAATCTTTTGTGTGTTTCTGTAAATACTGTGTACTTTATATTAGGGAAAGTAGTATCGTATAATTTATACTAAGCCTCGTTGACATACATCAATTTTACTATACATGAAACAGTTTAATATATTTAGGATATGTCACACACAATTTCCCCTTTTACCATTATTTAATGGAATACTTTTTTGTGCCCTGTAAATGAATAATAGCTAGATTTTCATTCCAAATGAAAAATAGCTACAAATGAATAATAGCTACATCCTTATATTTTATAGGATGCATATTTTAATGCACCTCGTAAAAGCACATAAATTTTAAAATGTTTGACAGGGTATAACATCGTTAAAATTTCTTTGAAACGATTTTTCCCCTCAGGCCATAATGTAACGGAAATTTTTTTATTCTCCCTGTAGATAAACTGATAATGGTAGAAACTTCATTTTCAATAAGGCTCGTGCTAGGGTAAACGTATATAACGTCTTAAAATTTCATGGGAATCCGAGTATATTTACATGAGTCACAGCGCGGACAGACAAACCGAATGCATAAGCACTTTGCGTTCTTTGTTGGAAAGTGCTAAAAAATTATCACTAGTTAGTAATAATTAATAAACTAATTGTTATGATTAACTTAATTTCATAAAAAACATCATCATACAATTTCATCATACAATTTTATAAAGGCTTATGGATAATAATTAAAAGATTTTTTTCCTTTATTTCCTTTCAGAACTTCCTGCTTAAAACTATTCTTACTCAAACTAACAGCCACGTTTTAGAGATTGTGATAAACGCTTTGAACCAAAACAACAGTGAACGTAAATATCATAATAAGAGCAACACTCATTAAGTTTAAATTCATTATCTCAGCACATTTCCTTTTCATTTATATAAATGCATTGTAGTTACTTATTGATGATATTCTAGTATGAACACAGCGTCCTTATTAAAATTTTGCAAATGTTTGTGTTGATTGCACGTGATAATTCAGGGTTAAAACCTTCTTCAGTAAAGCCTCATTGAAGGGAAAAGCTGACATTATTTATTTAGTGAGAGATGGGTATCTTTTGACAGCGATATATGAAGGAAATTCATAGTTGAAACGTCTTTATAGTTTTCTTGAATGAAATTGTACAAAAATGTTTATCTATAAAAAAAATTAAGGATCTGTTTTAAAATTTAAATTGCATAAATTGCATAAATGGACGGAAGACATTGAAAAAAATAATTAAATTAAAATATTATACTTTTTCAAAACAAGATTTCTTAAGTAAGGTGAAATTCTGCGCGTTAATCCTATATATATATATATATATATAATATATATATATATATATATATATATATATATATATATATTTCTATACTGTAAAATAAAATCTGTAAAGTTACTAAAAGTTTTCTAGGAAACTGGGATTACTAGAACTTTTTATGTAACACATACAGATTTACAATGAAAATAAAAAAAAATCTATAAGGTTACCAAGAATATTTCATGAAACGTTGATTCCAAGAATTTTTCATGTAATTGCGACGCAGGTTACAGATAAATCTTTAGTTAGACAACTGTCATTTTAGTAGACTTGTGAGAGAGTGTCTCTTTGTAATAAACGCACTCTAGTATTTTGAGTGAGATCGTGACGTCAATGTTCTAACATGTGTGGCGCAAAAGCGACATCTATCCTTTATGCAACTTTAATTTTTCGGAGTGTGTGTTTCGCCCTCGGTTATGAGTTTTATACAAATTTCTAGCTCCGTCTTCAGTTTGCAATGTATAAAAGCTGTGAGTTGGTGTAGATGTGCGTTGTGAGGCAAGAGGAGCCAGCAAAGCACTGTGTGGCGGAGATGATACAGCAAAGTGTTGCGTGGCGTGGTGATCCGGGATAGCCTAAGAGTCTTTAAGCTAAGAGTTGCCTAAGAGTTGAAGGTAGAAGAGTCTCAGCAATCAAGTCGGGTAAGAGTTAGTTAGCAATGTGTTTGCGAATAAAAGATTTTTGTGCAGCCACGGGCTGTTTTCTTACAGGTTAAAGTAAGATTAGACCGCCACCTAAAAAGAAGAGCCGTGGTTATTGCTCTGAGCCTAACTTAGTCGTAAATGTGAGTATGAGTTACAGTTTAATCTCATAGTATTTTGTTTAGTTGTTAGAAATATTGAACTTTGGCTGCACTCCCTATTTCCCAAATACAGTAAATAAAAGTGTTGGATTTTAACTTTATTTAGGCTACGTTATCATTTGACCGACACGTCACCGGTGACACACCAAGCAACGTCACAGACTCGTTTGTAAAGTTACAGATTTCTGTAAATTTAAAAAAATTAGTCTTGTAGATTTACATTTTTTCTTGTACAGTGTACAGATAATATGCTAGTAATCATACTGATTTCGGCAACTTTACATCTGTGAAATTACAGTCTTTTTTTTTATTTTTTTTATAGTGTATTAAAAAAAAATATTGATATTTCGCCTGAAAAATTCCTCGGAGTGTAGGACCCATGTTTATAAGAAATTATAAGTGATTTAAGCATTAGTAAAAGTTTTTTAGTGATTTTAGAACATTACTTTGTTTGAATAGCTTTAATATTAGTTAAATAGCCAACAAATTAAACAGGTTTTTCGCGACCTATATGTACAATAATTAAACATCTAAATTATTAGTCTTCGAAGTCAATATTTTTTTTTCATCGAGTGGCAGAAAATCAGTTCAATCATTTTAAAAATAAATAAATTTCTTTCTGAGAAAAAAAATCGGAAAGAAATTTCGAAATAAGAGGCAGTAAATCTGCGTAAAAATACAAATAGATTAAAAAAACAGGAATCCAGCTTTTTCTTTTTATAATTCCGTGCTGACCCAAATGATGGAAAATATATTATTACGATGTAGATGCCATCAAATATTGACGAATAAAAATGTTTTACAAGGAACTGTTCCATTAAATTAAAAGAAACTTAAATAATTATTACAATAAAAACTGCGTCACATATTAGTTAGTCTAACTCTCAAACAAATGTTATTTTAACCTAAAGGTCACTGCTCTTCTATAGAGACACTTCGAATGTTTGTAAAATTTTGCTTCGTTTCAATTTGTCATTTTAATTGCTATATTCTAAAAAATGAAGCACTTTCTACCTGTAAAGCAGTTCATATAAATAATTCACTTCTAAACGGATAATAATAATAATAATAATAATAATAATAATAATAATGTTTTCCTAGGAAAGTGGGATTTCTAGTTTTTATGTAACGGTAACTGTAAAAATTCACGTAACAGAATAGGTTACATGAATTTTTGTCCTTAACGTTGCACAAAAATTTCTCGGAAATATTTATTATTATTATTTATATTATTATTATTATTACAATGTGCAATTTTTTGCACCAAATACACATTTTTTAACTCTTAATTGGCTATTTCTTTGAAACAACAATGTCATTTAAAATAATAATAATAATAAATAAATAAATAAAGACATATCCTGTTATAAAGCACCCGTTAACAGAACCAGATGTATAATTGTACGGTTAAACGTTAATAATATCTAATGCATTTTTTGAACTTCTAATCAAAGACATTTTATTTTTTTATAACGTCGTTCAGAGAAAAAAAAGTTTAATTGAAAACTACATATCAGTTTATTATTTATGCATTTGTTTATTTTTAAATTTTTTAGTGCTATTTCCGTAATGGTGACAATTAAAGCAACATATTTCTGTAGAAAGTAAATGGAAAACAGTTAGTATATAATAGATTACTAAATCTTTTTTTGCAATTTTCACATCACAACTGAAAAAAATGCGTGCTACTTTATAAAAAAGTATAAATGAATGATTTCAGGTTAAGCAATTGGGCTAGTTGTATACTTAATTAGAAGTGTCCGTATTAATGTTAACAAAAAATGAAAGTATGTGAAACATTAGATAGGCTACTATTTTTTGTCGAATTTACGACATCGCTTTTTGCTGGGTTTGTGTATCATCCCGTGGTAGTGACGTTATATGCATACTTTTTTATAAATGTTGTTGAACACTGGATTGTAAATGCGAAATTCTACCCAATTCTAATTATGTAATGTGACTAGATAAAAATTAATAAAAGTCTAAAATGATAAACTGAGTATTTAGAAAAATTTTGTGTATTGATAATTTATTGTGTATTGATTTTAGATGTTTTTACATTTTTTTGCAAGAATTTCCAAAATATTTCAAAGTTTTCGATGCAATAATAATTAGTAAAAAAAGTGTATTGCGAAATACAAAACTTTTAAATGTTCTAAATGATTTTATACGCAAATAAATATTCATAAAAGTTAATATCGTTCACATTAAAAAACAAATAAAATTTTTAAATAGTGTGAGTAAATTTGTTTATAAAACAAAGTTTCCATAAAACATGGAAATATTTCTCAATAACTAACTCAAGCGTTTTTATTCGATGAGCATTATTAATGATGTTTTTGAGAACATTTACTAAGTGGTTTTCAATTAGCTTAATTTGTAAAATACAAAATATCTTTCTTTATTAATAAGGATATGGAAAAATGTAAATGCTGATAACAAACATGAAATCAGGCCTTTTCAAAGCTTTTGTTTAAATTAATCATATTAATTATCATTTTAACGCTTTGTCGAAAGCATTTATAATAATTAATTATCAGGAGTAACAGAAGACAGCCTAATGTGAAAATACTTTTAAACATCTAGCAAGAAGATGAAAACCTTGTTTATTTTTCATTAAGAAATTGTAATTTATTAATGTATTTGAAAGTATAAACGTATGATTTGTTTTACTCACGTTCATCATTTATCGAAATATTATAAATGTAGTAAAAATGAGCCATTTAAAGAGATATTCAGTCTATAATTCATGCAAAATACTTTAATTTTAAAGTTCTAAATGTATCAGATTGTTTGCATTGTATTCTTTTTTCTTATGTTAATAAGTTCTAACTATACGCTCCGTAAAATAACGATAATAATAATAATAATAATAATAATAATAATAATAATAATAATAATAATAATAATAATAATAATAATAATGATAATAATAATAATAATAATGATACTAATAATAATAATAATAATAATAATGATAATAATAATACTAATAATAATTGTAAAGTTATAAAACTTTTTTCAGGAAACTGGGATTCCTAGAATATTTCATGTAATGGTAATAGCAAAAATTCATTTAACAAAATAAGTTACATGAGCTTTTGTTGTTACCGTTAAATAAAAAGTTCTAGGAATCCCAGTTTCTTAAAAAAAGTTTAGTAATTTTACAGAATTTTTTATAGTGCATAACACACATTTTTCATTAATTGATGAGCTGGTAAATAAAAAACTGCAATTTGTATAAGTAAAAAATTAATGAGATAAGCAATGTTTATTGTTCAATGCTTACGAGAAAACCTTATGTCTTTTCTTATGTTGCTGCACTTATTGGTCTGTTGATCAGAACACAATGTAATCCACAGTAATTACAGCGTGTTATTATATTTTACAAAACATTTAAATGAAACAACTTGGATAAACACAAAGGAATGCCTCTTAAATCCGGAGCGCATATCAATTTCGAAACAAATCATATATTTGATTACTGAGCGCATTTTAAAAACAAATTCAATATTTCAATGTTATGTATACATTTGAAAGTTATTTATATGATGGTGTGATGAAGAAAACTCTAGTTAAATTATTTTTAATTTTTCAAGTTTAAGGAATATTTACGGCACGAAAAAATTGTACCTTACTATTCTTCTTCTTCGTAGCTTTGTAAACTAAAATAAATTTAAACAGAAGAAGAATTTTTTTATTTTCTTTGGCAGAAATATTTGCATAAAAACAACAGAAGAAAACTGCCTTCTATATATTTTCAAAACATAATGATCAAAATTTGCCTAATGTATGACAAATGTACCTGCTTTTTGAGATACCTCCTGCCCCACCAGTGCCCGAGAGTTTCTGACCTCTCAACTGGTAGACGGCAGGTGCTGGGTTCAAACCCCATCGCGGCTGTCGGCCTAATCGTTCAGAGTTTTCCGTGGTTTTCTTCGAACCCTGGATTCCGGGAATACGGATTAGGTTCAATTAGAAAGACCCCCACGGAAGGCACTCCACCCTCTTAAAAGCCGATATCCCTTGTGAAGCTAATCGGCCGTCATAAACAAACCAAACCAACCTTAAATAACTACAATTTCAATATTTTATATTTTCAGCATTTTGTTATGTATTTTTTTTTAAATAACTCCATACATAAAGAGAAATGTAAAATATCACAAATCTACGTATCCACGAAAATAAAATGCCTTGCACACAGCCTTTCAGGAGATCGAACAGTCATTTATATTCATTTCAAAAATAGAATTTCTCAATAGAGAGATATTGTATAATTTGTGACGTCAGTGAGAATGCAGTCTAAAATGAATGTGACTTATGAAAAGGATAAAGTAAAGAAAAAAAGTTTAAAAAATAAAAAGGAACCTACAAATAAATTAATAAAAATTTAAATCAAGCACAACAATAACGGTCTCTTTCTTTAAGTGCGTATGTTTATATGTTTAAAAACTATATTTTGAACTACAGCCAAAAGAGGTTTGTTCGAAAGAAAAAAATAATGGAATTCTTTTAATTCAAACAACAATTTTTTCACAAAATCCTTTTTTAACTATGCATTCATAAATTTTATATTCCCTGATAATATTTCATGTTCATTAGAGACGTAGAAATTTAATTTCCAATGCGCCAAAATACTTATTTTTTAAACTTTTTCAGAGAGAGCTATTTTGAATTGCGATTTATTTTACAAAAGAGCAAGAATAATATTTCTAGAGTTTCTTTTGTAGTATGTAATTTCCTTTGTGCGAAGATAATCCTTTTGTATTTACAGAATTAAAGCAAAAAAGATTAAATGGCCTTCTGCATAAAAGAGTTTGTAGGATTACACTTTGAAAGGAGAATAAATTGAAAACAAATTAACACGATAAAGTACACGAAAAGTGATAATAAAGTGAAAATGCCAGTCTTTTTTTATAAATTTTAAATTATTTTAAATGTTCTTTATTTTTTAATTGGTTTGATGAACGCCGTGCAAATTTATGATTTGTTACATATTTATATATATATAAAGATTAGAAGGAGACTTTGTTTTATAGTCAGAATATTTTCGTTCAGGAAATTCCGCCTTTTTTCCCTAATAAAATGAAATGATTTTTTTTTTCGAAAGTATGTATATATATATTTTTTATAAAGCTACGAATTAAATAAATAAATATATATATATATGTCGCATTTTCATGAAACGACAGACTTCAAGGGGATGAGTTTTAATTACGATTTATTTAAAACATAACAAAATCTTTTCGCAAGTCTTTACATCATGAGTTCTGGAGATCAAGTGCGTAGATGTATAGAAATTTCTCATCTCCCGAGGGGGGTTACCAGTTAAAAAGGCCATGTGTTTTACTTAAATTAATACGATAAACTTAGGTTTCTTGTTGCCCTGTAAAACCCGTGATTATTAGTCATGGGGCCCGTATCCACATTGAGGGGCGATTTATTAAAAAAGTAATAAATAGGTCTGATTTTTTGTATTTTCCTACAACTTCCCCCCCTTCCAGACAAGTCTCCGGGGATGGGCCGGCTTCCATCCATGACACTCACCTGAAAAGGGTAAACAATTTTTACATTAAGTGAGCTAATGGGAGATGAGTTATTTCTTTCGTATACTTAACAAATAATAGAATAACAATAATAAAAAATGTACAAATATCATATCTAAAAACAACACTGTTATAAAATGTACCACTATACGTTATTGAACATGATAAAAACAATTGTATTAATAAATGCAAAACACTCAGTAAATAATATACATAGAATAAGATAATCAAAATAAGAAATATGTTGCAGATGGATTCTGAAAAAGTCCAATGTTATTTACATTTTCAAATTTGTATGGAACTGTCCTTACATAGTTCAAGAAATAGTACTTTTTCACATAACACTATGTTCACAATAATGCAAAAAAAAATTTAAAATTCAAATATTCATAATAAATCAAAATGGTAATAAAATTCCAAGTATTCATTATAATTCAAAACGAGATCAGATATAATATAATATCAGTTCATATGATACCAACTATTTCAGTTTGTTGGTGTAAGTAGTTTAAATTGATTACTAGGAAAAAAGTATCTTAGTTTGGAAGCGTGTATTACTTCATAATCCTTTTTTGTAAGCCAGTTAGGCTTATTTATTTTGAAACTTACATTGGATAATTTTTCCATAATTTGATATGGACCAGAAAAAGGCGGACTTAACTTCCTAGTATTCGGATAGTGAAATTCTTCCACTATGACAAGGTCACCAGGTTTCAAAGGCGCTTCCACAAACTTTAAATCATACCTGACTTTATTTTTCAAGTGATGTTCACTTGTTCTCTGGAAAGCCTCTTTTCTGGCTTCCTCTACAGGGGGGTAATAATTTTCATTGCCGAATACAGATGGATAAAGTAATTGGCCGAACATTAAGTATGCAGGAGGGTACTTGGTTACCGAATGAGGTGTGTTATTGTACTCATTAATTACTTCCTGCAGAATTTTGGGCCATGGGACGTTTGAAGGAGTAGAATTTACTTTGTCTTAGTCGGGTGCAAATTGACTGATTCACACGCTCATTTTTCCCATTACACTGTGGTCTATGAGAAGAAGTAAGTAATTTTTTTACATTCTGTTTATGCACCCATTTACGAAGTTTAGACGCTGTAAACGCAGGATTTCTATCCGTTAAAATTTTCTTGGGAAGTTGAATATTAAAAATCTGTTTAAGAATATTAATGTAGACTTCAGTTGTAACATTTTTAGATGCAAAACCCCAAACATAACGAGTAGCGTGATCAATAGCTATGTGCATATACCTTTTAGATGAATTATAATAGTTAAAACCTCCTACTGAATCTGATGAAATTATATCGAAAGGTAGTTCTGCAGGTGGTAATGCCTCCAGAAGACCAAATTTTGGTTGGTGTGATTTTTTGTTCAGTTGGCAGACCTCACAATGCTTGACAAATTGTGTGATATCGTGCGTCATGCTGCTCCAGTAGTATTGTGGGGAAATTAAATTTAACATTTTTTGGATTCCGGGATGGCCAAATTCTGTATGGGTATTTATTAGTAATTTCTCTCTCAAGGAGAATGGTACTACAATTTTTTGAAAACCCTTTTTGCGAATTATTACAATGTCATTAACTTTTTGAAATTTAGGCCCTGTTATATTATCTAATTGTTGGTGTTCTTTAATTTCATCTGACGTTAATAAATGAATATGGGGATTTACAGAAAAAGTGGGATTTCTTGAAAGCATGTCTGCTTCAAAATTGGTGGATCCTTTGTTATATTTTACAGTATAATCATACATACTTAATTTTAATGACCATCTGAATAACCTACCTGTTAAATGCTTCACCTTCTTAAGCCATACTAAGGAGGCATGGTCAGTATGTATTGTAAAAGGTTTTCCGTGAAGGTAATAATGGAATTTGTCAAGGGCATCGATTATTGCTAGACATTCCAGTTCTGTGATTGCGTAATTTTGCTCGTAGGGCCTTAATTGTCTCGAGTGGAACGCAATGGGATGCAAGTTCCCTTTTTCATCCATTTGTTTTAAGACAGCACCTACGGCTTCCTTTGAGGCATCAGTATAGACATGGCATGGAAGGTTAGGGTTGAATAATTTTAAAATAGGCCTAGAAATTAATGCGTTTTTAAGCAATTCAAATGATTGTTGACAGGCATCTGACCATTCCCAAGGAGCATCTTTCTTTAACAATTTATTTAGAGGGTCTCTAATTTTAGCATACTTGTCTATGAATTTGTGGTATACCTTTATTTAACCAAGGAACCTTTGCAATTCTTTAACGTTTTTTGGAGGGATTAATTTTTTAATAGTTTCCGTGTTAGCATTGTCTGGTTTTATTTAGCCGTTACTAATTTCATAACCGAGGAAGTCAATTTGAGATTTAGCAAAGTTACATTTGGAAAATTTTAATTTTAGATTTTCTTGACGGCAAATGTTAAATATAGTTTAAAGGTGATCCATATGCTCGGCATAGGAATCGGAATAAACTATAAAATCATCAAAATAATTGGTAGCAAAATTATAACTTTATGTTTATCTAGGATTCTTCGAAGAGCTCTTGCAAATTGAGCTGGGGCATTTTTATAGCCAAAAGGAAGAACCAACCACTCATAAAGACCTTGATTGGTTGCAAAGGCCAACTTCTCTGTGTCTGAAGGATGAAGTGGGATATGCCAGTAGCCAGAGGCTAAATCTAGCGTGGAAAAATATTTGGCATTGACAAGTCTGTCCAAAAGCCAATCTATACGGGGCAATGGTTCCGAGTCAGTCTTACAAATGGCATTGATTTTTCTGTAATCAATACAGAGACGCGTTTTACCTTCTCCTTTTTTATATGCCAGAGTGACGGGAGAGGAATAAGGACTGCAGGACTCTTTAATAAGTTTAGCTTCCAGTAATTCTTGTATTTGTTTTTGAATTTCTTCATTGTCCCTAGGAGATGCACGGTAAGGTCGAAGCGAGATAGGAAGTTGCGAGGTGAGAGTTACCCGCTGAGGTTCCCATCTGACTCTACCTACGTCATATCTATTGCGCGCAAAAATATCCTTGAAGTCGCTTAGAAGCCCTTCCAACTGTGAGTTCTCTTCGGTATTACAATGACTAAAACTTTTGTCATCATAATCCGAGAGAATTTGAGTATCAAGATAACATTGTCCTTGTTGCGACAAAATTTCTTGATTTGATTTGGAAGGAGAACGAAGCGGCTTCTTGCAATTCATATCACTCGTTAAAGTTAATGTATGATTGAATGAGTTTCCCTGAGAAATTTTATTGGAAATGTTTTGATCATACTTAAGAATGACTCCATCCTGAGTCAGAATATTCGAGTAAAAGTCCATCGATATATGGAATTTTTGTAATTCTGGAGTTCCCAGTATCGCATATGGCAAGAATGACCTAACTAGGTATAAGGTGCTATTTTGCCTGATATTTCCTATTTTGAGGGGTACGTGAAGTTTTTCAGAAATCTGAACTTGTCCTTGGGTTTGATTAACATTAAGAGGATGACAGCTTTGAATAGACGTCATATCCAAAGCTGCTACTAAGTTTTCTGGAATAAGGGAAAGGGTACTTCCGCTATCCAATAAAAATGGTATTTGAACCTCATGACAAGTTTTTGGATACGTATGATTATCGTAATTCTTATATGTGATGTACCCCAGGACTATAAACCGTCATAAAGCATTATGGGGTATTCCTTGATCAGGGGAATCCCCATGGGCATTTTGTGATTGAAATTGATTGCTGTGGGTTGTCAAATTGGGGTTCATTGTTGTCCCTGTATTGCCCTGAACATCATATTTATGGAGTAAAGTATGATGTCTTCGATGGCAATTTTTACAATTCATCTTGGAGGGACATTTATTTGAAAAGTGGCCACCACGCAAACAATTGATACATAGTTTGTTTAGTTGGACAGTTCTCCAACGGTTATCTAAGGGCATATTTGTTAATTTTCTGCAGGTATGGGTGGCATGCGATTCAAGGCAAACACCGCATTTAGCATTTTCTTGATTTTTGGGGAATTTATATCTATCGGAAGAATCTCGGGAATAATTTGCATTTCTTACATCTGTTTTAGTTGGATTCTCCAACGCTAGCATACTTTTGGCATGAGTCTCTAAAAATTTTAAAAATTCCGTGAGACTAGGCATATCATTATGAGTAAGAGAGAGCTCCCATCGTTCTTTTAGATTATCACTTAGTTTTTGAATTATAGTATAAATTATCATGTTATCCACCAAAGCATTTTGAGTCAAATTCAAAGACTCTAGAATTCGAAGTGACTCATTACAAGTGTCTATTATGTCAAAAATAGCTTTAGAGGAAGAGGGGCAATTTTTCATGTTTTTTAAATTGTATAACTTACTTATTTGTGCTATGGCTAAATCCCTAGTTTTATCATAGCGAGCGCAGAGAGTGTCCCATGCATTTTTATAATTGGCTTCCGAGAGAGGAAATCCAGAAATTAATTTATGAGCAGGACCCTTTACACTAGCCAGTAGGTATTGCAATTTTGAGACGCCCCCCAACTCCAAATTTTGATCTATAGTTGTAAGAAAAATCTCTTTAAAAGAAAGCCATTGATCAGCTTCTCCGTGAAAAGGTTTCAATTCAAATTTTGGAAGATTAACAGTTTTTACACAAACATTACCTGTAGTTTTATTTAGACTTTCTGAACCACCCTCGTGAATGTTTAAACTTTTAGTTAACTTATTACGTGATGCATTTATTGCTATGGTTAAATTATCCAATTTAAGTGCAATTTCATTATATTCATCAATTATAGGATCAGTTTCCGATTCATCGCTCTGAAGAATGGCATTTTCATGGAGTTTATTTAATTCGGTTTCAATATCCTGAACCTGTTTACCATATAAATCTAACTCTTCAAGAGTTACAGTTTCATTATCAATTTTGGGATTTATAATATTTTTTATGCGAGTGATTTTTCCCTTAAGAACAGTTTTTTGTTTTTTAATAGCTTCCATTTTTAATTAATTTTATGACAACTTCTTAAAAATCTAAATATAAGCAAATTCTAAATGATCTTCAAAAAAAAAAAAATAATAATATCAACATAATACCAGCATCTGCATAGAATTGTGAAATGAAATAAATAAAAAGAATTATTTATATAAAATAATTAGACGTAAATATGGATATCCATTTTTTCTTTCAATTTAAAATATAATTACACCTTAAAACCATGGTTTGTAGAAGTAATAAAAACAATAACACTAGAGATATATTACTTACCTTAATCAATTAGTTTTATAATCAAGGAATTAGGGAAAAAAACATGTGCACTAATATAAACAAATAAATAAATAAATAAATAAATAAAATAGTGTACACTTGTGAGCTCACATATTATAAATTAAACATTCTTTTAATCATAAATCACTGTACCGCCCTTTGAGTATAAATCATGTAGTAGATGTCGAATATATTCACGCAATCTCTCCTGAGATCATAATCACAGACCAAAAACTGCTGTCACATATATTGTTGTCGTATATTCTCTTTTTGAAACGCAAGAGAAGCGGAAAGAAAAAAAAAACATAGATCACAAACATCTTGAGTATCAGTTTCACCCGGTCATCGGAGCGCTTTGACTGATTTATGGCACTACGGAGGATGAACGATCAACACACAACTGCATGCCCCGTTCAGGCAGAAAAATCGCTCTGGTAAGGTGTGAAGAATGGCAGAAAAATAGCATCCTAGTATTCCACGATACAACCCACTTTTTGGATGAAAATTCACGATTCCCGTGTTTCAAATCCGGCAAGGCCCGACGAATGGTAGAAAAATATCTCAGTACCCCAACATGGAATACGCTTGCTGGATAACTCATGACGAGACGTTAACCCCTTTTCAGGGCCTCTTTCGATGTTTCGTGCCAGAATGACCGCTCTCTTTGCTATCCTTTGTGGGTCCGGTATTTTTAATAATGTCCATATTTCGTAGAATATTTTCCCGCACTAGGTATCATCTTGCCGACTATGAAGAACTGTCGCATTTTCATGAAACGACAGACTTCAAGGGGATGAGTTTTAATTACGATTTATTTAAAACATAACAAAATCTTTTCGCAAGTCTTTACATCATGAGTTCTGGAGATCAAGTGCGTAGATATATAGAAATTTCTCATCTCCCGAGGGGGGTTACCAGTTAAAAAGGCCATGTGTTTTACTTAAATTAATACGATAAACTTAGGTTTCTTGTTGCCCTGTAAAACCCGTGATTATTAGTCATGGGGCCCGTATCGACATTGAGGGGCGATTTATTAAAAAAGTAATAAATAGGTCTGATTTTTTGTATTTTCTTACATATATGTGTGTGTGTAATAAATAAAAAAAAAATTGTGCCATTTTCCCCACCCTGAATTTTAATTCTAACCTTTATGGAACATACTTTTATTCCCAGTTTATGTAATGTATTATTATTTTAACAGCTAAAGTTCTTTTATCTTATTTTATTTAACTTAGTAATAATCTATTGATTATTTTCTTAAAAAGAGCGGGGGTGTTTTTGCGAAATCTTTCTTTCAGTACAAAGGTTCATTTTCCTTTTTGGAATATTTATGGAGACTTTAATTTTGTTTTATTAGTTAATTAATCGTCTCTTGGAGGATGTTCAAGCGCCTTTGCGTGTGAGCAGGTTGTGATATTACGCGGTTAGGTAGTGAGTTTTACAAGGAATCACGCCAAGCTACCAATAGGAGATGGTGAGTTGGGTTTTCTTTGCGTTGAAAATAATCCTAATGGGTCTTTAAATTTCTTACGTGGAAAAGGGGAGGGGTTAGTTTTGGCTTGGAATTTGGGAGACTCATTTTGCGAAACAAGAGCGTCAGAATGCAACTAATCTTTTAAATGTTAGAAGGCCCGTCTCATCTTGGCATAATTTCGAACGTCGAGAAGATGCAGTCTTAAGAGCGAGTTGTCTAGTTAATTTGTGTGGAATGGTGACCTGTGGAGTAATTTATGTTAGTGCTCTAAATAATAAAGGATTAGAAATTGATTGTCTTGCCTTTCATTGGAGAAAACCTCAAAGCAACACAAATCCATGGTTTACAACGACGACTGCTGAGCTTGTTTATTATTTTCAAAGGAAAAGACTTATTCTTATAGCAAAGATGGTATTCCACGAGAACTGACACATTATTACAGAAAATCGACTTATTATTTCATATATATATATATTATGTACAGGGTCTTTACAAAAAGAAATGCAACTGATTTTATAAAATTCCCTTTTTTATGCAGATTTTATTAACACACACGCACACTTACCGACACATATTATAAAAATTGTTATCTTTTAAAAAAGGAAAAGAAATCTTTTTTTTCTTAATCTCTTATCATAAATCCACAATTGTTGTCTTATTCTTATAATCTTACATTATCTAGTTTAAAGTCGATGTTAGCAACATTATACAACAAATAGCTCTAAAATCCCTGAAGTACACTGTGGTATTTTATACTTTTACTTTTCAGGTTAAACGGTAGATGGCGCCCCTTGTCTATTCCATGGAATTATGTAAGGAACATAATGTATCTACGTTCCAGATAGTTGTTCTGTGTTTACAATATGTGTATATGTCGTCTGTAGTGCCGTCAGTTTTATTAAATATGTTTGTGTGTAAAAAGTCGCCCACCTCGATTATTTTAGTACTGTTCATTGCCTTACATTTAAATGCTTAAAGATAGTATAATGGTGACGAGATGTTAAAAGTTTCTACCGTAAAAATTTTAAAGGAATAACGGCGCGCCCAAGAGAAATGGCTTCTTCTTTCGTTTTTGCGTTCGACAAACATACAAGGTAACAGCAGCTTTCCAGAATATATCAGCAGCTTTAAAACAAGGGGGTGGTAAGTACATTGAATTTTAAAGTACTTTTTTTTTCCTGTGTTATTGCATAAAGAATACGATGTTTTCATTCAAGGAATATGATGATAAAGTAGAAACATTTCAGGCTTATATTAAACGCCTGGAACAGAATTTTATTCTGAATGAATTAAAAGAGGAAAAAAAAGTTGCAGCCCTTTTATCTTGCATGGGCCCTAAGCTGTATAATTTACTGAGTAATTTATGTTTCCCTAAAGAATGTGAAACATTAAAATATTCGGAGATTGTTGATATATTGATAAAGCATCTAAGCCCCGCCCCCAACAAATTTATTGAAAGAATCAAATTTCGTAAGTGTTACCAAAATGAGTCGGAATCAGTTCAAGATTTCGCTGCTAGATTAAAGAAAAATACAACTTTTTGTTGTTTTACGGGTGATACATTAAATGAAAATTTACTTGAACAATTTTTACGCGGTTTGAAAAGCGAAAGCATTCAAAATAAATTGATTACGCAAGTAGAGGATTTAACTTTTGAGAAAGCAGTGGAGAAAGCTTTATCCTTACACAATGTAGATATTGAAATTTCTGAAATTAAAAATAAAAATTTCAGTATTAATAAAATTTCCAGTTCAAAAAATGTACACCCAAAGAAATTTTCTAACGACTGTCAGAAGTCAAATGTCAACAATCATATAAATAATACAATTCCTGAAGCAAATAAAAGTAAATTAAAATGTTATAGATGCGGAAATACTTCCCATCTAGCCAATTCATGTAGATTTATTAATGCTACTTGTAAAATATGTAAGAAAAAAGGCCATATTGGAAAGGTTTGTAGAAGTAAAACTTTCCAAAAACACGTAAATTCGGTAGATACAGTAAATGTATTAACTATAAAAAAATACAGGTGCAAATCCTATTAAATTATCTGTGTTAATTGAAAATAAAGCCAGAGCGGATATGGAATTGGACACCGGTTCGGGAATTTCTGCTGTTCCTTTAAAAAGATTTCGCAGAATTTTTCCTGATTATAAAATATTTCCTCCAGATGTTCAGTTAAAAACTGCAACTGGTGAAATTTTTAAACCTGTAGGTTATGTTGAAGTAAATGTTACTTATGAAAATAAAACAGAAAAGTTAAAATTATATTTGATAAAAGAAGATACTTTTCCATTATTATTTGGCCGCGATTGGGCCTCTGCATTCGATATTTTTCCACATAATTTAAGATCTGTTTATGTTAATGAGACTGTAAATTATTCTGATAAATTACAAGAATTGTTAAATGATTTTTCTGATTTATTTTCTGATAAAGTAGGGGAAATTAAAGGGTTAAAGGCAGAGCTTTACCTTGAAAAGGATGCTACACCAATATTTTGTAAAGCTAGGACTGTTACTTATGCACTACGTGCTGCAGTCAATGAGGAATTACAAAGATTAGAAGAAGCAGGTATAATTAAACCAGTTACAAATAGCAAGTGGGCAACCCCGATTGTTCCAGTGGTAAAATCTAATGGTAAAATACGCTTATGTGGAGACTTTAAAGTCACATTAAATAAATATCTGAAAGTAGAAAAATATCCCTTGCCTAAAATAGAGGATATGTTAGCTACTTTAAGTGGTGGTGTTCATTTTACAAAAATTGACTTAAATCAAGCATACCTCCAATTGCCCGTTGATGTGGAATCCCAGGAATTATTAACCATTAATACACCTAAAGGATTATTTCAGTTTCTTAAATTACCAATGGGTCTTAATAGTTCTCCTGCTATATGGCAAAGAAAAATCGAACAAATTTTAAGTGGAATTGAGGGAATTACAATTTTTATTGATGATATAGGAATAACTGGGGAAACGGACGAAATTCATTTGCAAAGGTTAAAGCAAGTATTAGAAAGGTTGAGAAATTATAATATTCGGATAAATAAGGAAAAATCATTCTTCATGGCAGATGAAATTACTTATTGTGGGTATAAAGTGGATAAACATGGTATTCATAAAACACCAGATAAAATAGAAGCAATTGTAAATGCCCCTAAGCCAGAAAATGTTTCCCAGGTAAAAGCATTTCTTGGTCTTGTAACTTATTATGCAAAATTTGTACCGAATTTATCGACAATTGCACATCCTTTGAATAATTTGCTTAAAAAGAATGTAAAGTTCAACTGGTCTTACAAATGTGATCAAGCGTTTAAAAAAATAAAAAGAGAAATTACTTCGGACAGAGTGCTGATGCATTTCAATCCTAAATTACCTTTAATCTTAGCTACGGATGCTTCTCCATATGGTATCTCTGCAGTTCTTTCGCATGTGATGCCAGACAAGACTGAAAAGCCTATTGGATTTGTATCCAGAACCTTGAATAATGCCGAAAAACGGTATAGTCAAGTAGATAAGGAGGCATTAGCAATAATATTTGGTGTTAAGAAATTTTTTCAATATTTGTACGGTAACAGATTCACTTTGTTTACTGATAGTAAACCATTAGTTTCAATTTTTTCACCTTCTAAAAGTATTCCGGTTTTATCAGCTGCTAGAATGCAAAGATATGCCATATATTTACAAGCGTTCCAGTATGACATCCGCTATAAGAAAACTACTGAACACGGTAATGTCGATGCACTCTCACGTCTTCCATTACGTAGTGAAGATTTGCCCCACGAATATAATTCAAATAAAGGACTTGATGAATCGGAAATCATTCAAATAAATCAACTTTCTGTTTTACCTTTAAATGCTAAATCTATTGCTTCAGCTACAAAAACCGATCCTCTTTTGCGACAAATTTTTCATCACCTCATTTCTGGTTCAGAAATTCCTAAGAATTTACTTTTTGGTGGTAAACAAGAAGAATTTACTCTTCAGCATGGTTGTATTTTAAAAGGTTGTAGGGTAGTTATCCCAGAAATCCATCGACAACAAATATTAAAGGAATTACATTTTGGTCATTTTGGTATAGTGAAAATGAAATCTTTAGCCCGTAGTTTTGTATGGTGGCCAGGAATAGACCATGATATAGAAGATATTGCAAGAAATTGCTCTATTTGTGTAAATTTGAAAAATAATCCTCCTAAAGTTGATACACATCATTGGGAATGGCCTACTGCTCCATGGCAGAGAATTCATATTGATTATTTTGGTCCTGTTAACGGAAAAATGCTTTTGTTAGTGGTTGATGCTTATAGTAAATGGCCAGAAGTATTTATAGTTCCTAGTACAACTTCAGAAAATACAATTATTTGTCTTTCTTCTCTCTTTGCACTATACGGTTTTCCTATTTCTTTGGTATCAGATAATGCTAGGCAGTTTACATCTGAAGAATTTGAAATGTTCTTAAAAAGTCATGGTGTAAAACATAAGTTTAGTGCACCGTACCATCCATCTACAAATGGACAGGCTGAGAGATATGTGCAAACGGTCAAACGTGGATTAAAAGCCTTAGCGTCTGAACCAGGTACTTTACAAATGAAGCTGAATAACTTTCTTATGCAGTACAGGAAGATGCCACATGTTACAACGGGGGAAAGTCCTGCATCTTTATTTCTAAAGCGTCACATAAGAACAAACATAGATTTGATCGTGCCAAATGTTGCAAATTTTGTTCATGAAAAGCAAACTGCAAGGAAATCTAAAGTTAAAGTAAAAGAATTTGAAGTCAACCAGAAGTAGTTGTAAGAAATTATACTCCAGAAGCCAAATGGAAAATTGGTCGAATTGTAGCAAGAGAAGGAAAATTACATTACAGAGTTCAAGTTGGTTCGAATATTTGGAAAAGGCATGTGGATCAAATAACTAATGTAGGAGAAGATATTTCTTTAACCAATGATCCAAATTCAGAAGAAAATGTTACAGAAAATTTTAGAAGTGAAAATACAAGTGTGAAGCAAGATGATTTTCCACCCTTACAGTCAAGTTTCACAGATCCGCAACCAGTTGACTCTCATGTTCCAGTTGTTCCAGATCCTACTCCAACTGACTTTCATAATCCTGATTCTTCGAGTTCTAATTCAGCTAACTCTGATAATATTCACCAAAAACCGTCGGTTCCTACTAGTGCTACAGTTGATGCCCCTGAACATGTAAAAACTAATTCTTCTTCTTCTCCACAGGTACTTAGAAGGTCCAGAAGACATCGAAGAGCTCCTGACCGACTTCATTACTAAGTGGGGAAGAGCTGTGGTATTTTATACTTTTACTTTTCAGGTTAAACGGTAGATGGCGCCCCTTGTCTATTCCATGGAATTATGTAAGGAACATAATGTATCTACGTTCCAGATAGTTGTTCTGTGTTTACAATATGTGTATATGTCGTCTGTAGTGCCGTCAGTTTTATTAAATATGTTTGTGTGTAAAAAGTCGCCCACCTCGATTATTTTAGTACTGTTCATTGCCTTACATTTAAATGCTTAAAGATAGTATAACCATAAAATAATCTGTAATTCTACGGGGAGACTGCGTTCTGCACGGGTTAATTGGTAGGGACAATGAAAGCCCCATTCTAAATTTTCTCTCAGCTCGGAACTGATTTGGGGTTACTCTTCTGTGAGTGATTGATTTAGGCTTTTTATCGCTCGATTGGCTAAATGAATTTATTATTTATAAAGAAAATAAGGACCGTATTTCTACGCATTTTTCCGGTGAAGAAAATAAGCAATACGCGTTTCATCTTTAATAACGGAGAAATTTAATGAGCCAGAATAAATCTATAAAAAATATTTAAGACAATTTTTAATTAAATTTTTTTTTGTTTAAATCTTGGAATTGCATGATAACAAATATATGCAGCAAGTAAAATATTTATTGATTATCATGTTATTAAAATTAAATATTAGTTTTTTATTTTGGAAATTTAACTCTCCTGAAATTTACAATACATATGTTTATTTGCGATTGATAAGAGTGTAAAAATGAGACAAATAATTTTTAAAAAAAATTAAAAATTATTTACGCTTTTGAGAAAAATATGTCAACATCTGATTTACATAACGCATATTTATTTCGCTATACTGCAAGAGGCTCGCTATAATGAATTTTACCAGTTTAAATTACATGTGAGGCAAGATTAAGGAGAGATAGTTTGTATTGTGCTTGTTACCATTTTGATGCCTAATTACATTATTTTCTTAAAAAATCAAAGTGCTCCGATAAAAAACACTTAAAATGTGGAAAACAAATAAAAGTTTATCTTATAATGACATATTCTTTATTAGTGTAAGAATTTAATAAGAAATGAATAGAAATCCTGATTTCCTAAATAAAAATTGGACACACCCTTTAATAAAGTTAGATTCTGCTTTACAAATATTATTAAACTTTGATTGAATCGTGCTTTAAAATAAAGACGAAAATTTAGTCAATTTCAATCAGATATTAAAGAAGTAATATTAAATAAGTAAACTATCTTTCCACCAAAATTTATTCAGTTTTGTGCAAAAAATAAATACTTCTCAAATACAATTTTTCCAAGAAAGGAAGAAATAGTCTTTTTTTTGTGTGTGTGTGTGTGTGTGTGTTAATGGCCTAGATTATTGTCATGGGCTCACGTAGAGATCTGCTTGACCCGAGGCCCGTTCCCGGACCGGTACGACTACATGAGGTAAACCTTTTAAACTGGTCAGGACAACCCGATTGACAAAACAAATGGGACGGGCCTTCAAAAAAATTAAGCGGATCGTTTGGAACTGTTATAAAAATTTATACAAAGCCGATGAAATACAAACTATTTTAAAGGGATATGGCTTTCTGGAAAATAAATTTAAATATTTTGCACAACCCGATGCGTGTTTGACATACATCAATTAAAAAATATAAAAAGTACAACCGTTATAAAAATGTAAACAAAGCCGATGAAATACGAACATTTTAAGGCTACAATGAACTCTCAAAACTAATTTTTTTTAATTTTCAATGATTTTTTTTTAATTTCTGGAAATAATCATAATATATATATATATATATGTCTCTTATTTCACATTTTTTTTAAATATATTCAATAGCTTTTGAGATACAGATTTTTCTTTTTTAAATTAACAAAAAATGGCAATATTTCAAAATGCTCCATACGAAATTTCTTATGCCCAATTTTTTTTATTTTTTGATTAAAATGCTCGCTATGTATGTGTTAACAAATGTTACTAAGCATTTTTAGCATATTACTTCTAAAACAATTAAAAAAATGATTTTAACCTAATTCTTTTGTATTTTCCGTTAAAAAATCATTAAAAGTTTCATATAACTGAAATTTAAAAAATTTACATGCATCTAAAAATTATTTCTAGTAACATTTGTTAACACATACATAAAGAGCATTTTAAACAAAAAATCAGAAAAATTGGGCATAAAGAATTTCGCATGGAACATTTTGAAATCATGAAAACGACAAAAATATTTATTCTGAGAAAAACAGGTTTTAGTAACTATACAGTGGTTATAATTGCTTAATATTTTCTTACTGATTTTCAGCTATTAAGGGGCATAATATCATTTCTAGCTTATATGTAAGTGTTTTATGTTTTTATGGTAAATTCACATAAAATATGTGGCTTTGACAGTAATTCCTGCAAAGGTCGTGAAGTACCTGAATTTTAAAAAAATCTTCTCAAAAGTAACATTTTGTATTTTCTAATGAAATTTTTTCAAATTTTACTAGAAATATTCATGGTATAAATACTTCTTATTCTACAAATTTTTGTTAAATATACTAAATATTTCTAATATTTTAAATATATTAATATTTTTTAATTTACGCTAAAAAGATTAGGGACAAAAAGCAATTCCTCTAAATACTTTATAAAAAAAACGATTAAAGAAACAGTTAAAAGTTACAGTTAAAGTATTTATTTGCGAAATCACAAAATTAATAATTTCAGTGCAAAATAACATTTTGTTTATAAAACTAAAAACTAGGCTAAATTTTACGGATGTGAATCGGCGAAAAAGTAAACAAAGGGGCGTGGCACAATCAGCTGATTGGACAAAAATGCTTCTAACTAGTAAAAATAGTCAAAATTGAAAAATTCTTTTTGTTTTCAATAACAGAGAGTTCATAGTATTCCATTTTTCAGTTGTTATTATTATTTTTTTTTTTTAACAAATAAACTATTTGTCAAGATATAAGCGATTCTTGTCACATGACAACAGGTTTTTCTCTTTTCCCTTACTAAACTGTCCGGAAACATTAGAAAGTAACGTTTTCAAAAGTCTGCTTTTATTATACAGCTTCAAAAGTTTTGATGTTTTTAACCTTTTGTTTTCTTTTATTCTAAACTGCATTAACTACATTAATTATTTTAATAAGTGTTAATTTGAATGCTTAAAAATCTAAGTATTTAAGTGATTATTAATGTTGCTATTGTGCATGTTCTATTTTTCGAACGCACGGTAATATAAAATATACTGTCATATTTTAAACAAAAATGCAGTATCGTTCTATATTTAAAAAAATAACTAAACGCTGTCATCGCTTATAACATTTTTTTTCTAAACTGTTGATCTTTTTTGTTAATATTAGGAAAACTGTCGTGTACAATAATATGAAAATTGATCGTATTATAGAGAAATGATTGAAAAACATGCTGATGTAGACATTTTTTAAATCGAATAATTATTTTAAGATATATTTAATGCTAAAGTTCAAATTATTAAACGAGTTTTTATACATCTAAAACATTTTTAGATCATCTTATACATTAGAGCTGCATTTATTTCTATATTTTGACTCATTTTTTGAGGATTTATTTCTTTTTTAAACATAAATTTTCAGCATTTCGAAAGATATTTTTTAGATATTTTAGAAAAGGGTATTATTTTAACTTGTTACTAACTTCATAAACAGCGCAAGGAATAAGATTTCTTTCAAATAAAAAATTTATTTAAACATGGCTATTATAAAAGGAAAAAACTTTCATTTTAAAATTAAATTATTACATATTAAAAGGTGGAAAACACTGAAAATTAAAATATAAAAAACTACATTGAAAAGAGTTTTTTTTTAAGTAAAAGAAGGAATTGAGCAATATTCATTAAAAGTCGCAAATAAATGAGAGCTACGTCAAATTTAAAGTTTCAAATTAATTATATTGCCAAACAGTTAAAATTAATAAAATATATATATTTACACGCACACGAGAGGTTTATTTCAAAGTTTGAAAAAATCAATTTAACTATTATTGTTAATTCTAAGACAGCGCAAATAATATTTTCTTTCTAACGATAAACATAATTTTGCGTGAATATTATGAAAAGAAAGAAAAATTTCCTGAAAATTACATCAGATTTAAAACTTAGCATTCAAAATCACTTATTTAAAATAATTTCCTTATAGCATTGTTTAAAAACACAGAGAAGGAAGATTGTGTTAATTAAACACATTTTATATTCGCTGATTTTGAAAATCTTTAACAATCTTACTTAATCAAACAGAAAATAGCAATTAATAGCAGCTGATTCGTCTTTGTACCTCTCCTCAAAAATAAATAAATAAATAAATAAACACTCGTTTACATTGTAATCGCATTTTTTTATTATTATTATAATTACATTTTCCACAAACTTTACAAATCCGATCAAATTAACTCATTTTTAGAATCGGTACAGGGTTGACGAACGTAGCTCGTAGGGGGTATTGAAATATTCTTAATTATATGTCGAGGAAAATCTTAATTTTTTATAGAAATTGAGTCAGGTCCTGGTCTTGAAATTCTGTCCCTAGCTGACCTCTAGTTTCGGTTTTAGTTTTCAAAATAAGGAATCTGATAGGGTAGGAAAGGAGCATTGTCAATTAAGTTAAAGAAAACTTTAAGAGCAGTCTTAATACTACGCTACGCTTCAATTTTCATGCAAGCTGCAAACCTGACAATCAAGATTTAATTTTTCATTTAAACAATAGGTATGAGATACCAGAAATTTTGAGGGGAAAAAGACATTTTTGAATGTTACTTTAAACTTTCTGTTTGGCGATTTTCATGTATAACGAAATAAAAAGTGTGTTTGGTACTTTAAAAAACAATAAAAATATGCTGCATTATTTTTGTGTACAGAATTTTTTTTTAATTTACTCTTATAACAATGGTTTAAATTTAAAATAGCTGTCTAGAGGCACAACCATAAATAGGCTCTTTGTCATGTCCTGTATATATACTATATGATGCTAATAAAGATTTTTTTGAACCCTCTTCAGTTTATGACCTATTACAACTCCATCCCATAACTTTTCTCTGTGATTATCCATGTAATTCGCATAATAAAAAAAATAGCCAAAACAATATTGAGGTATTTCATATATTCATTAGTGGAGTAAACAAAGAGATTTCAGCTTTAAAATACATTCCAGAAAATTTAAAAACTGATAAGATGTACAGAAAACCTTTGTGTTTAAATAAAAGTATGATGTGTGAAAATCAAAGCAGTGGAAAGCATAAGTATGTTTCAATGAACGAAATTGTTCATTTTATGAGTAAATATGATTCAAAGCATCTCTGAGATAATGGTACTGGCAGCGCCACTGATTGATTCAAGATGTAATATAAATGAAAATGAAAAACGATTAAATGTATAAATGTAAAACGATTCCGTAAGATATACTGAATACAAAGGTTCTAAGAATGTGTGGTTGTATACTTCGTGCACTGAATTTTCCAAATCAAGTTTTGGTACATATTGGTGCAGTATTTCATAGATTAGACTTTAATTTACTAAAGGGAATAATTATTTTGTATATCCATAAATACTTATTTTTACTTATTTTTTAGATAATTTTTAATCTTCTGGAAAATGTTTTTTTTTTTTTTTTTTATTGCTTGTTTTATTTTCTCTCAGGGTTGTTCTCAAGTTCCCTCCTCAACAAACGAGAAAGTTTCTGACATATTGTCTAATTTATTTTTAAACATAAAGTCGCAAAATTGATATTCATGACTAGAGCCCTGCAACGAGTAAACCTGGACTAAAACACAATGTAATCGACCGATGCCAATATCCACTTTTTTTTTTTTTTTTTTTTTTTTTTTTTTTTGTATTGGTGTCAAATTAGCTTATTCTTTTGAGGCACATTTATACTTAAATCGGTTTTCAAGTATACTGCATAATAAGCGCAAAATTTCCGACACATTTATTAACTCAGTTTTGAATGTAAAGGAAAAAAATTGTAAAAGCAGGCTATGGAAGCGATATCTGATCGAAACGAGTCTTTTATTTTTTATTAAATAAATCGACTTATATATATACTAGCAAAAGCCATGCTTTGTTTGGATTCGCGAAGCATTATTTTATAAAACAGATATTTGAAAGTAACAATATTTTTTTTTATTATTATTATTTTTGCATCTTTATTAAACAAAAACGTTATTTTATGTTTTGGCGCATTTTAATTTTTTACTTATGATGTAAAACTGGCATAAGATATTTTCGAAGCAAACTTTTACAATTTTTTTTTTAATTTTCAACTAAAAGCTCTTTTAAAGATGTTTTTACAATTTCAAGTAGCCACTGGTGTTTTTTAATTGTTTGAAATATGCATGTTTCCAATCTTTGTAATCAACATCCGATAATCTTTGATAGCTATTTTAGAATAATATATTTCAAGAAAGCTTGAAGAAAGTTACTTCTTCAAAATCCTATTTTCTGGAAAAAACATTTGAAATCTGCTTTCGTTGATACTATGAATTTTCAACTGTAAAACATTTTATTTTAATTTCTTCATTTTTATACATGTTAGCGTATGAGAATTGCTGTAATTCTCTCCGCGTGGGAGAACTGTTTACTTTCTGCGAATGGCAACTCAATTAATGGAATTACCTTTTAACGAAGCGCTCTCTCATTCTCGCAGTGACGTTTTCACGAATAATTATTGTTGTGTTTGCGAACTTATTAAAGTCTTATTTTTCTATAAAATCCTTCTGATTAATGAGTTGATATTATTTAGCCACAATACGACCTTCGCAAAAATATTTATAAAGAGCTTGAACCAACAACTTCACGCAGATCTTTTAATTTTTCATTTATATAACAAATTTAAGAATTAATTTTATTTGTTTACAATTATTTTGTTGCCCGTTTACAAAAAAAAAAAAAAAAAAAAAAAAAAAAAAATCCATAATACAATTCTTTTAAAATGTTTAAGTGTCATCTGTGCAAACGATTTTGCGGGATAATGAAAACATGTTTTATTTAATAAATTAATCATGATTCCATCTATAATTATTTACTCCATGATTTAAACTTTTTTTTTCTGAAAATATACGCGTTTCATTTTTTATTTATTTGCTAAAATGCTTCCGTATTGGAAATGCATGTAAAATAAATTAATTAAAATAATAATTTTTTTAACGTTTTACTGTAAAAAAATTATATTCTGCAAATCTACAGATCATAATTTATTTTTGTGTTTAATTTGAAGTTAAAATATTGAATAGTTTTTTTGTAAAGCGTACGACAAATTGTAATTTGAGTGGACTAGTAGAGGATTCGCTTTGCTCATCCTAATTATTGACTTATAAACACTTTTGATCGTGTAGCAACAAATTTTTCTTCTCTCTCTGGGTAGTTTTTTTTCCTTACGTTCAGAAATTCGGTTCAAAATGGCAACTTTGAATGTATTTTCTGAAAGATCATTTATGTTTGCCAAAAAAGGGAAAACGTCTGTCAATTAACCCTTTATCTACCGATGGTACTTATAAGTACCATTAAAATAAGTTATTATAAAATTCTTTTAATACGTAAGTTAGTTGTAATTACTATTTAGAATGAGTTACATATACATTACTTTATCTTGTTCCAAAAGCATTATTGATTACGCAAAACAAAAATATTTTTAAATAATGATTTATTTTGTCTTTGCATCTTTTCAACTTTCTTGGCGCTGAGGGAGTGGATGGGGATTTTTCAATGCGGAAAATTTCTATATCATATATATTATAAAGCAGAAGTTCTGAAACTTCCAAACGAGTGTTTTCAAAAACTACCCGATGGATTTTTTTGCCGATTGTATCATTCGACAGGAAATATTTTTCCGAAGGTTTGTGATTCAAATTTACAGGGATAACTCTGATTTTTCGTACTAAATTTCGTATTTTTCGATTATTTTTGACGGAAGGGTTGCAACAACTAATTTTTTGGCGATAATTATATTTCAAAAAAAGAATTGAAATGCTTTCTCTAATGGAAAATAATATAAACATTTCGAAAAAAAAAACTGTTAATTCATTGATTTAAAATAAATAATGATAAAAAGAAGAAAATCCGTTTAATGCAAAATAATATTATGAAAGGAAAATATTTATCTTTAACAAAAAAAAAAAGCATATTTATAATATTTAAAAAGTAACTCAATGTGAAAGAAAGTTTTTTAAGTGATACAATATTTGGCTATTTATTTCTCTCGAGCCAGATTAAAAGAAAACAACATCTCAAAAATTTCATTAGGTAAAACATAAGTATTTTTTTTCTTTCTTTTTTTAAAAATATTTTTAAATCTAATTTTCCCGGCCCCACCAGTGGCCGAGAGGTTCGGACCTCTCAACTGGTAGACGGCAGGTGCTGGGTTCGAACCCAATCGCGGCTGTCGGCCTAACCGTTCGGAGTTTTCCGTGGGTTTCTTTGAACCTTGCGTAAATACGGGTTAGGTTCCCTTAGAAAGACCCCCACGGAGGGCACACCCCCTGGTCCTATATCCCATTAGCGTAGATAATCGGACGACAAAAATCAACCAACCAATCAACTAATTTTCCCGTTATGTGTTTTACAGAAGAAACTCGCAGAATTAATTAAAAAAACAAAAAGGCTTTAATTGTTATTTGTATGTTGTTTGTTCAATTGGGTGTTTCACTCTACTTTTGTCGCCAAACAATGCGATTCTAAACACACACACACACACACACACAAAAAAAAAAAGACGGAGCGATGTTTGCAAGAACTATTTTCTCTCTCTCTCTCTCTCTCTCTCTTTTAATGAGTGAGAGCATTTTTAGGAAAAATTTTTACATTTAACTTGAATACATATATAGCAGTTAATACCACAAAAATGAATAATATTTAAATTTTAGGGTAAATGTCTTTCCACATACATAGATATTGTAAAATAATTTAACTGCAACTTTTAAAAAAAATTTTGGCACAGATATCTCTTAGGCACTACATTGGTGAGATTTGTCTCTTACGTCAATACCGTATATACATCTGGGTAATTAACTGACGCCAAAGTGTCATTATTTTGCTTGATATGACAACCCGGATGTTATTGTCTATTTATTAATAAATTGTCTATTTACATTTTTTTTCTTTTTTTCCCAATTACATAAACTATTTTAATCTAGGCACTTTGTCATACATGCGCCACATTTGCGCGATTGCAATAAAGTGGCGATTTTATGCCTCACTTGGTAACCTGGCTGTTGTTTATTTATTGATAAATATTTCTTTTCTTTTC
Organism: Maratus speculifer; assembly: GCA_964019185.1. Taxonomy (NCBI): domain Eukaryota; kingdom Metazoa; phylum Arthropoda; class Arachnida; order Araneae; family Salticidae; genus Maratus; species Maratus speculifer. The sequence continues at coordinate 3,087,311 of OZ025294.1, read as the reverse complement.
TTTTATTTTTTAAAGGATATAAATAGTTTTTTTTTATAATTATTAACTAAACTTTTTAAAATTTATTGTTATTTTCTATTTAAAATGACAGAAAATAATTGTAAACTATATATGTAACTGATATTTGAAAACAAAATTTTCTCCGAATCGGCATCAGAAGAAAAAAAACAACAAAAAAAAAAAAAACGCGCCAATGTGGTGCGTATATGTCATGTATACATTTTTTTCACTATACTAGAGTATTTAAATCTGCTGTATAAATACCGATTATTGTTTTTTCCAAGCATGTTTGGCACCGATATTATATACACACTGAGGTATCTGACTATCGCCAAAACGGTGTTATTTTGCCTGATATTGTAACCCAGCAATAGTTGTTTCTGTATTAATAATTGTTTATTTACTTTCAATTTCATTTTAGAAATTCTATAAATTGTTTTGTGCTATAGTAACTTTTTTATGGTACTTCTAGGTTATCCCGTCGACCAATTTCGCCAAATTATACAAATCGCCAAACTAATAGCCAAATTATACATGTTGACATAATTTTTATTTAAAATAACGAAAAAATAAATAATTAGTAGAATATTAATAAAAATATTAATAAAAAGGCGAAATAAAAATCACTTAATTAGATTTTAAACACGTGAATCGCATTTACTGTCATTGAATGTGCCATTCATGATCATCCATTATTGGCATTTAATCTTATAGTTTGGCGATAATTTTTTTGGTCGACGGGATAACCTAGAAGTGCCTTTTTTATTTATTAATATTTTCGTTTTAAAATAACGAAAATAATGTTTTTAAATGCACATTTCTTCGCTATTCTAAAACGAGGATTTTGCCGCATTGGTATTGGAAGGAAATCTTGCAAATCCAGGTTTGTGCCGGAGTGTTTTGTGAAATATGATATTTTCAAATGTATATTGAGTGCTACTTGATTAACACGTCGGCCAGTTTCGCCAAACTATTCAAATATACATAAATTCATTTTAAAGAACGAATGAACAATAAACATAAATAAAAAATACAAATTAAAAGCCTAATTAAAAAGCACTTATGAAGTAAAAAAATACGTGTATCACGTGTAATATCAATTGCTATCATACTTACGATCAGCGGTTATTGACATTTATTCCTATAATCTGCTATTAATTTTTTTCTCGACAGAATAATCAAGTAGTACCGTACATTGTACAAACTCCATTTATTATTACAAAAATAGAGCTAAATAACTAAATTTAGGTGCAAATGAACACACCCATGTTGTAAGAAAGAGGCACAAATGTCATATATGCACCATGTTGGAGTGATACATTTCTGGCGCCACTTTAACGGAAACTTCGTTTTCAAATGACAGATACATTTCTATTTTCTATTTTACTTTTCTATGTATTAATTAATAATTAAGAGCATAACATTTTGTATCATTTTAAAATGCAAATGAAAATAAATAAATAGTTCATTAATAAATTAAAAACAAAGCTGGATTGTTTGGGGTGATACATTTCTGGCGCCACTTTAACGGAAACTTCGTTTTCAAATGACAGATACATTTCTATTTTCTATTTTACTTTTCTATGTATTAGTTAATAATTAAGAGCATAGCATTTTGTATCATTTTAAAATGCAAATGAAAATAAATAAATAGTTCATTAATAAATTAAAAACAAAGCTGGATTACCATAAGAGGCATAAAATGTCCATTTTGTTTCAATCACCCCAACGTGATGCGTATATGACATCTGTATCAAAAAATGAATTTCAAACATTCAAAAAATATTCACATTATTTTTCCAAGGAAAACTTTATTTAACTTTATTTATTCTGCTGCATTCCAAAAACGGAACACTGTAATAGATTTGTCAAGAGCAGATGTACGTTGCGAAATATAATATAATATTCATAGAGGATGTATTAAGGTTTCCACAGATACCCATATCCTCAAGTTGAGAGGTTTAGAGTTCAAAAACTATCAAATGAAAATGAATCACTTGAAAATTGTTTAAATTCAATGGTCAATCTCTGCGATCATAATGTTCGCTATTTTAGAAGTATGGTGAATAGACAATATTTAAATTGCTCTTTTCATAATTGACTCATTTATCTATCAAACTCTACAATAAATGGTCAACTGAAATATTTTTTTCTTAAAAGCCCAAATTTTATCGAATGCATAAGCTGATACAACAACATGATATTTTATTATTATTTTAATATATTTTGGCGTCAACGGGCCTTGATTCCATTGTTGTTTTTTTTATTTTCGGCTCTGTTTTGTTTTTTCTAGCTCGCTGAGTTTTGGCACTGATGAAGAATCTCGACAGTAGATTCGAAACAGCTGTTTGCTAACTTTTTATGCATTTTTGGTGCATTTATAATCGTTGGAATTCTATCTTTAAATACAATGGCGTTTTGTATGATTTTCAGAAATGTGAAAGAGCATTCGAGGTGAAGTTACTTTAAAAAACACAATCATATTCAATATTTTGTTTGATTCATGTTTTGTTTTGAAAAACAGACCAGCGCAGTGGGCTTAGCCTGCTAATATATATTATAAAGCAGAAGTTCTCAAACTTCCAAACGAGTGTTTTCAAAAACTACCCGATGGATTTTTTTGCCGATTGTATCATTCGATAGGAAATATTTTTCCGAAGGTTTATGATTCAAATTTACAGGGATAACTCTGATTTTTCGTAGTAAATTTCGTATTTTTCGATTATTTTTGACAAAAGGGTTGCCAGTAGCTGTTTTTGGCGAAAATTATAATTGCTAAAAGAATTAAAATGACTATATCTATTAAAAATATTACAAATATCTTGCAAATAATAGCAGAAAATAACTACTGATAATATTAATAATTATAATAAAAGGCCGCTTAAATGAGGCGTAATATTATAAAAATATATTTATCTTGAAAATGAAAAAAATATTTGTAATGCTTAAAAAATAAATTAACGCGAAATATAACAATTGGTTCAACTTTTGGCGACTTATCCCTGGTGTTAGAATAAAAACATGAATTTCAGAAATTGATTAAATGAATTTTGAATGATAGTTATTTCCTTTTTTATTATTTTCTTTTTCTTTTTTATCGAATTTCCGTATAATATAACTTACATCAGGAAAAAGCAGATCTGATTGTAAAAGACACTGAAAGTTGTGAGTTACTATTCGTTTCTATGCCATTTTCATCTTGCTTTTGTCGCCAAAGAATGTGTTTTTAAGCCGAAAATACACTACTGACTTAATGCCTGACTTAGGCTCTTAATGGTCGCAATAATGTTTTTTTTTTTTTTTTTTTTTTTTTTTTTTCAAGTGAAGATAATTTTTAGAGTATATTTTAATATTCAATCGTAAATTATATAGATATGAGTATAACTCTTATTTCTTTTTGCAAATGTTTTCATTGTTAATTTAATTTTTCTTGCACCATTTCGTCAATTTCACTTGCAGGAAAAATTTCAGTTTTAAAATTTAAAAACTGAAGAAGGAAAGATTACCCCATCGATTAAAAATCTACCCCCAAATTCTAAGATTAAATGTCAATAATGGATGATCGTAAATGTCACATTCACTTGACATTAAGTATAATATAAATACTAATTATGTCATCAAGTTATTTTTAATTCGACATTTTATTTCTACTTTTATATATGTTCTGCTAATTTTTTTTTTCGTTATTTAAATGAAAATTTATGCTAATCTATATAATCTGGCTAATAGTTTGGAGATTTATATAATTTGGCGAAATTGGTCGGCGGTATAACCAAGTAGTACTGAAGGAAAAATTTTGCAATTCAAAGTAAATTTATGCAATTATGCGTTATTACTATAGATAAATTCAACATTTTGAAATGAAAATTTCCCGCTGAATAAAATTTACAAGTCTTTTTTAATTGACCATTTCCTCTTCAATATTTCTTCAATCAAACTTTCGCTATTCTCTTTCGCGCAAGCTAACAAAAATGTATTTTAAATATTTTATTAGATAAAACGCAAATAACATTTTCCTATTTAAAAAAAAATATTTTTAAAATCTAATTCTACCATTATGTGTCTTACAGGACAAAATAGCAGAATTACTTTTAAAAATGGTTTTATCTGTTAATTGTATGTTATTTGTTTATTTGGGTGTTTGAATTTACTTTTGTCATCAAACAATGCGATTTTATACCAAGAAGGCATAAGTCGGAGCGATGTTCACAATTACTAAATTCTCTCACTCTCTTTTAAATGTGTGAGAGCATTTTTAGGATATTTTTTTTATGTTTAATTGTAAATATATAAATAGCAGTTATAGCAAAAAAAAAATACGTATAATGTTTAAATTTTAGTATAAATGTCTTCCTCATCCAAAATGTAAAATAATTTAATTGCAACTTTTAAAGTTTTGGCGCAGATGTCATATACGCACCCTATTCGCATGATTGCAACAAAATGGCGATTTTATGCCACACATGGTAAACCGACTATGGTTATTTATTTATTAACAAACTATTTATTAACTTTCATTTTGTTTTTAAAAATAATATAAATCATTTTGTTCTATAGCTATTAATTAAACTTTTTTATTTATTATTTTTTTTTCAAATAATACAAAAAACTAAAAAAAATATTTATGAAATTGGTAATTAAAAACCAAGTTCTCCAAATTGGCGCCAAAAAAAAATTGCGCCAATGTGGTGCATACATGACATCTGTGCCAAAGTTTTTTCTTATACATAAGTAGAGAAAATGCAGTATAAAAAGTAAAGTTTTTTCCAAATGGAGATTTTGTCACGGATTTGGTCATATACTCATCGAGGTATCTCAATGGCGCCAAAATGGCATTATTTGCCTCATATGGTAACCCAGCTATTTTATGGTAACCCAGCTATGTTTATCTGATGATAAGTTGTTTATTTACTTTCATTTTTTCCTTTTTGAAATGATATTTGTTGTTTTATTCTACAGTTACTTTTTATTTATTGTTAATTGCTGTTTAAAATGATAGAAAAATAATAAAATATACATAAATTTCTTTGGTATTCTAAAACGAGGATTTTGCCACATTGTAGTTGCAAGATAATCGTGCTAAACCTATTGTGTATATGATGTCTGTGTAAGAATCCTTTGTGAAATATGAAAAGTGTAAATTGGCTACTACTTAATTATCACGTCAACCAATTTCCCCAAATCGTTAGCCAAATTATACAAATTTACATAATTTTATCTTAAATAACTAAAGAGAAAATGCTTAAATACGAAAGAGCAAATAATTTTGTTTTCATTTTTCAGGAGGAAATTTTGCAATAATAAAGTAATTGTTGTAGTGAGAATTTTAATGTGTGTGTGTGTTTTTTTTTTATCGTTGGCAAGTTGCTGAAACGAAAAATGTTTATTTTTTTTCTGCTATTGTTTTGTAAGAGCTGGTTTTGTGAAAGCCATTTTAAGATGGTATTCAAATTTTTGAACCTATCCCAATTACCACCCTCTTGGGCCGATTTTGCTCATTTGCAATTCCCACTGAGACATTAACCATCTCAATGTACTTGACGAGTTTGAAGATGATTCTTGCATAATTGTGCCTTTTATCACGCATACGAATTTTAATATATATATAAACTTTTTAGGTGGGAGTAGTTTTGGGTTCCTGGCTTCACATAATGAAAAGTTGTGAAGAAATTTTCCAGAAGTTGTACCATGGTAACGACTGAAATAATTAATATTTCTTCAGATAAGAGAAAATTTTAAATCCTGTTGCCATAATGGTCTCATTTCGCTTCCAAATGTGCACTGTTAGTAATAAACTAAAATAGTTACTTCTAAATAGCTGCTTTTTGCGCAACGTTTAAGATAATTTATTATCACAATGGTGTCTAAATCGTTTTCAGCAATGAGCAAGGTGCTGCTGGAGGTCCAAATTATTTAAAATACAAATTTAAATTCACCAGTTCGTTTCATCTACGGTTGATTTTGAAATATTGACCAGCGCAGCGGGCATAGCCTGCTAGTTTATATTATAAGAACATAATATTTGTGCATTTTATAATTTTACAAAATACTAAGAAAATAATTATAAAGATTTGAGTGGGGTTATAAAAAATTGCACAAAATCCCTGTAAATTCCAATTTAATTAATCCTTCTAAATCCTAAAAGCCTTCAAATATTTATTAAATGATTATATAAATCTCTTAATTTAGTTTAAACAATTTGCATAATATGCTTTAGAATGTAAACTTTTCTTGAATTTCTTGCATAATGCGTAGATAAAGGGTTAAATATTTTTGAATAACATCTGCTTATTTTCATATGTTTCCGAACAAAAATGAAATTAAACTTGTGTTGTAATGTTAGTTTCCCTTTTGGACTTTAGAGGAGTCTTATATTTCGCTTATGGTAAAATCGTATCCATAGAAAATTATTCATAGGTTATCAGCTTCGTTTAAATTTTTATATCGGATCAGTATTTAAAACTCTGTTCTGCGGTTTTGCTGCGAAAGTTGGCGAAAATTGTCCACCCCCTCGCCAAAAAATGTGGTTTTAAGTCAGGCGAAAACGCATATTTTCCCATATTTCTCGATCTCCTCCGCTATTGACCTTTGGGAGGATACGGTAAATTATAGCGAGCTACACGCAGGTTCACCAATTCTACATATGTAAAGCTAGAAATATCTGTATGCTTACAAAAATCTGTCTGTATACTTTACGAAAAAATATGTAAATGTACAGAACTAATTTTTGTAAACCTATAGAATTCTGTAACTTTTGAGAAGAATCTGCTAAAATTACAGTAATCTTACAAAACTCTTATATGTAACAAAGGTTGCAGTTACATACTAAAATTCTTGGTACCCCAGTTTCCTAAAAAAAAGTTAGTAACCTTACATATTTTTTTATTTTCAGTGCAAATCTGTATCTGTTGCATGAATGTTTGCTGTTGCCTTTAGATGTAATATTTTAAGAATCCTAGTTTTCTAGAAAACTTTTAATAAGAATCCAGAAAATCTAAAAATTTTAATAGGTTTTTTTTCAGCGTACCTGTGTTTAATTAATCTTTATTTGGTTTGTTATCTGAAAGATCCCGCTATCAGATAAAACCACTGCTGAACGAAATGTCCTAAAATTTCTCAGCACTTTTATCCACCTTGGGGTGTGTGTGTATGGTGAGGGGGGGGGGGTTAAATCGCTGAAGTATCTGTTCAATTATTTTTTAGTAGATACGCTATCCCTTACGTGCTTCTGTTTAAAACTGCTGCTGAAATAAGGTCAAATTTTCTGAAATTTTTGACAGTCTTTTAGCACTTTTAGGAGGGATTTCTATAACTGCTAAAATCTGTTTTAAATTATTTTATGATATATATATATATATATTAGAAATTTCAGGCCCCTATCTAAAACAGCTGCTGAGATATGATTAAATGTTTTCAATTTTTTGAACTCATTTTTACCAATTTATGGAATTTTTACCAATTTCTAAAATTGCTCAAATTCGTTTTTAGTTATTATATCAGCAGGTTTATTTTAAGTAATTTGTCGCTCCTACCTAAAATTGCTGCTCATATATGGTGAAATGTGTCATAATTTTCTAACCACTTCTTTGACCCATTTTGAATTCTTTTAGCGCAGGCCCATTTCTAACCTTCTTTTAATGAGGGGATTTACAAAATTTCTAAAAAAAAAAGAACATGCTTTTTTATTTCTTTAATAAATTTATTTTTTAAAGTGTCACGCTCCTACCAGTGTCCGTCGTTGAGATAGTCCAAATGTTCTAAATAAATTTACCCTACTTTTAACTCCTTTTTCGAAGAAATTTGTAAAATCGCTTACATATGTGTTTAACTGATTTTTCAATATTTTTTTTCTGGGATGCCACGTTACTATATAAAACGACAGCTGAGATTACTATATTATGCAATTATTATATTATACTATTTACGAAAACCCCCTTTAACCACCTTTAGGGGTGAGGGGACAGTTTTCAATACTTTTTAGTGCGCACTTATGTCAAAAGAAATTCCACCTTTTAGGTTCCAATTTTGATGTTTCTAAGTTGAGCAATTTAAGTTGTGCGATAATTGCCCTCTAAAAAGAAAAAAAATCTGCAAAATTACAAAACTTTTCTAAAAAACTGGGTTTTTTTAAAACTTTTTATGTAATTGTAATTGCAAAAAATTCTGTAACAGAACCGATTGCAGGAAATTTTAACGTTGCATTAAATTTTCAAGGAATTCCTGATTCCTAGAAAAAATTCAGTAATTTAAGGGAGACCCGTAAGAAAAAACCCAAAATTTTTATTATTAATTTTAAAGTAATGAATTTTGGCGTACTATTTAAGAATCTTTTTGTAAAGAATAATTAGCAAAAAAATTCACTTTTTATTAAAAAGTATATTTTTTATGTCGATTTTTATGATTTTTTTGTGGAAAAATACACTTTTTAAAATTACTACTCCTCATACAATTTTCAATATTTTGGTATTACTAAAATTTCTTAAATAGTGCTATAGTATATGGAAACGAACTAGTGAGAGATATTTTTAATTTTGTATTTTAATCAGCTAAAAAAAAAGAAAGAAATTACGCATGGTAAATTTCCTTAAATTCGTTATAAATTTCATGTTTACCAATTTATGTAAAATTATCAGAAATAGTTTAAAAAAATATCTCTCCTTACTTTTGTTAAAATTTTTTTAAGATTCGAAAAACATAAACACTTTGTTTCTAAACCATTTTACCACTGAGCCTTAGTACTTTGAACTTAGGCAAAATATGGAAAAAGTCATTTTCAGGAAAACACATTTTAAATGGCCGCTAGTCCTTTAAACTCTAGTGACTACAATTAAAAAAAGCTCATTTGCTACCTGTTCCAAGTGTCCCCGAGTTCTGAAATTTTGCATGGATATTCGCAAATATGTATCTTATCGTTTTCTGAGATAAAAAAATTTTTGAACTTTTGATGATTTTTGGCCGAAAATGGGGTTCGAATCTCCCTTAAGATGATTTACTAATTAAAAGATCAGTAAGATTAAACACTACTAATAATACACAATTTTCAATAAATTACAATTATATTTCTTTCAACATTATTACTTAAATTATTACTTAATATAAGTTTACCAAAATGCGAAATAGATAAGTTATAATCGAAACAATAATTACACTTGAATATTATGCAAAATAATTATTAAATTAACCCTCAATAAATGTAACAAGTTAATAATAGTTTATCAAGAATATATAGAGACGAAGACACGTAATTTTACACTTTATGTTATGAAGCAAAGCTACACAACTTATGAAGCTAAGAATTAAAAAAAAATTTAAAACCCAAAATGAAATTGTTATACATAATAAACAGTTCAAATACAAATATACAATAATAATAACTATAATATAATTATTTAAATCTTTGAAAATAACAGAATTCAGCAATCCTCTAATGGAAGGGGACAAACTTTTGAAACACACCTCGTAACTATATCTGATGCTGTTTTAATCTCTAAAACTTTTTTATGAAATCCATATATTACCTTAAGGACATGACCTAATGCCCATTTGCCGGGAGGTATATTATCCTCCTTTAAGATAACCATACATCCTTCCTTTAGGTTGTCCTCCTCAATATACCACCTATTCCGTTGCTGTAAATTAACTAAATATTTCGTGTTCCATTTTTTCTATAAAATATGGGTTATTTTTGTTAATTTTTGCCAACGGGATAGTCTATTATCATTAATTTTGGTCAAATTCGGTTCAGGAATTGAAGTTATGTGTCAACCTACCAAAAAATGGGCAGGGGTCAAGACTTCAATTTCATTTGGATCTGATGACAAAGGTACTAAGGAACGAGAATTTTGATTGCGATTCATTTGACGATGCATTTGATATCCATTTTCTTAGAGCCCCGTCTGTCCATCAGTGAAGTTTTAAATTTTTCTTCCATCGTGCTTGTTTCTAATCTTTTAATTAGTTTATGTATTTATACATTCTAATTTAATATTAAGTCATATTCTAATGATAACAGAAGAAATAATTTTTAAAAACACTATAACATTAATTCATTTGTAATAGTATTCCATTAAGCATGTTTTCCATAATTCGACCTTCGGATAATTCGAACATTTTTTGCGGTCCCGATGAGTTCGAATTAACGAGAGTCGACTGTATGTTCATAATTCATCTCCTTTGCAAGGAAATTGATTTACATACAATAACATATCTCTAAATCACAACATTTCTTTTTTATATAAAAGGTAGTTTCATTTGACTATAGTTTATTTTGACTAGATTAGGTAGTAGATTTTAGAGTTTAATTATACTTCAAAGCAGAAAATTTAATTCAGACTATCTTTATTTATTTAACTAGCTGACCTGCCCTGCGTTGCCCGGACCCCTTATGTTATTCTGTTTTTAAATGTGCTATTTGCTTTCTAAATGACCCTTAAATTAAACTCAAATTTCTATAATTTTATATCTTTAGGTCCATTTTGTGAAAATTTATATTTTTAAACGGAAAAATAGCGAAAAGCTATTGAATTGAAAACACATGCTGTTTGGTATTTTATTTTCTATGTAATTTGATTTTTTGGAAACTATGCGAATCGAAAGCGAACGAAACCGCGATGAAACACTCAAGTTTTTACTGAATTCTAAAAATTTTCACACATTTTATTTTGTAACAAAAAGAATTATATCCATACGAAAGTTCGAAAGTTTTTGAAAGTAATGTAAATCACGTTTATTGAAAGGCTCTAAAAAGATTGTGCTAAAATACGGACATCTAGTTACTTTTACCGTAGCAAAAATGTATTTTCAATGAGCCGGGATGCAATTTATGTTTGTCGGTGTATTTGAACGGGTTAAATCTCATTTTTTTTTAAAACAAATTTCAGCATAGAATATGAGAATGTTTTAGCTTTAAGGAAATATTTTCGGTTTGTCAGGACGTATATAGAATCGCGCCCTGCAAAGGCAAAACCGCAATGAAACGATCTGGTTTTTATTGATTTCGTCAAATTTTTCACATTTTTTATTTTGTAAAAATTATTTCTACTCATCCGAACGTTTCAAAATTTTTTAAGAAGTTGTAAATTTGGTCTATTGAGATGATTTTAAAAGATTGTGCTTAAATATGTACGCTTAGATACTTTTAGCGTAGAAAAAAGTATTCTATACGTGAGTCGCAAAGTGATCCTTTTTGACGGTATATTTGAAAGGGTTAAATCTTATATTTTAAAAACCGATTGCATCATAGATTATAAGAATGTTTTTAAGCTTAAAGAATATGTATTTTGTTTACCGGTACCTAGAGGATTGCGTTTTGCTAAGTCAAAACCGTAATGAAAACGATCTGTTTTTTATCGATTTCATCAAAATTTTCCACATTTTATTTTGTAAAAAATATTTCTATCCGTCCGAATGTGTCGAATTTTTTGTAGGGAGTATAATTTTGGTCTATTGAGAAGATTTTAAAAGATTGAGTTGAAATATGCACGTTAAGATAATTTTAGCATGGATAAAATATCCTCTCTGCGAGTCGGAAAATTACCTTCTTTTACCAGTGTATTTGAAAGGGTTAAAATCCAAATATTTTAAGACCAATTACACCATCGGTTGGAAGAATGTTTCAACTTTAAGATCTTCTATTTTGTTTGTTTACATCTTAAAAAATATGCCCTGTAAGAGCATGGACAAAAGGGAGAAAAATGGTTTTGGGAAAAACGACTCTTTTTGAATATTTCTTTTTAAAGAGTTAACTGCAACATTATTTCGAACTAATAATAGCATTTGAGACCTAAAAGTACGATCTTTCGAAATATGTCTTTTAAGTTTAACTGCGTCGAGCAGTTTGGTTGATTTGGATTTAAACAAAATGATCCATAAACAGAAATAAACTCCGAGAAATGCTTCTTCTTTCGCTGTGCGTAAAAGAGTTTGTACGCATGTGCAAACGATTTCTCTCCCCGAACATTAAAAAAATGACTTTTCGATGAAAGTCAGTTCCACTTCGTAATTAATATATCTGAAATTAATCAAAATATTAAAATTCTGAGCATCAGGTGCATCAGGAGAGGTATTGTGCTACTCCCATAAAAATTTTGAGCCTCGTACGTCCCGTAGATTTTGCTAGCCATTGCAGACACACGCACACTCAGAGAAAACGATTTGCTATTTTTGTTAGATTACTGTGAATGTCCTAATTAATAACTTTATTGTTGATTCATTAATTTTATGGTTTTTGACTTTTTAAAATGAATTAAAAAATAGATATGACCATGATGCATACTAATATCCATAATATTGAAAATATGAGAAAGGAATTGATGTTAAACGACCAAAAAATCGAAAAATCGTTAAAAATCACATCGAAAATCGCACTGAAAATCGCAGTAAGAGTCGCCGAAATTGAAAAATCATATCAGACAAAATTTAGTAAATTAGGCTAAAAGATATAATAACCGCAAATAATTAACCACAAAATGTGAAAAAATACTTAAAATCGGAATAAAAAATTCGTTAAAAATTCAAAAATCGCTGTACGAATTCCGAGTAAACTTTATTGAAAAGAGTACAAAATTTACTACATTGGGTTAAAAGAATGAAACCGTATTCCTTTCACCGATGTGGAAAAATCACTTGGAAACATTAAAAAAACGCTAAAAATCGCCTAAAACATTAAATACAAAACATCTAAACAAAAAATAGGAAATCGGGCTTCGATGTGCAAAACTTCATGCATAGAGGTACCTGCCCCCCCCCCCCCCCAAATTTTGTTACTCTACGTTCAGCAGTCACTTCAGAACAGCGCTGACACAAACACATACTTGTCTGTTCATTATTATAGAAGATAAAAAAGTAACAGCCAATGCCTGTTGGCACAGATGTCAAATATGCATCGGATTTGGTGCTATTTTTTATGACGTCAATTTGACAAAAACCTCGTTTTCGAATATCAATATTAATAACATTTATGTTTTTGTATTAGTTTCGGTACATTTCGGTTAGCTCTGTGGCAGTTTTATGCATACATTAATATATATATATATGCATACATGTATGTATACATATATTGTATATATAAATATATACCCACAGGTAGGTGTAGGTATACACATGTACATATAATAAGTATCATCATCATCAACTGTTTTCGATCCACTGCTGGAAGAAGGTCTCCACCAAATTTTTCCAATGTTTTTTGTCTACTGCTTTCGTCATCCAATTTACACCCGCCGCTTTTCTAATTTCGTCACTCCATCTTACTTGTGGTCGTCTTCTTGGTCGTTTTACATCTCTGGGATACCATCGTAGTATATTTGGGCTCCATATATAATATATATATAATCATATATGTGCACATATAGCACTGGCTCCTGGGTAACCGAAAAAATTCTTATTTTCTTTTATTTTAAAAAGGAAATAATCATAAATTAAAAAAAAGTTTCATTAACAACTATGGAATAAAACAGTTTAACATTTTATTATTAACAGAATAAACACGACAAACATACTCGTAAAAAAAAAAAAAAAAAAAAAAACAGCCAATGGCAGTTGGGGCACAGATGTCCGAAAGAGTTTCATATCCTGTTTCGGTTGGCACGATTGATGAAAGAATTGAATATGGCGACAAAAAGCCATTTTAGCAACATATCAGATTTCTAAAGAAGGCGGAAAAACATGATTTTTCAATAGTTTATAAACATATATTTATTTAATAAACAATATGCACTAAAGCATATGATATTTATAATATATGATATTTATATAAATATTTCTGACATAGATCTCATATACGCACCATATTGGCGTGATTTTATCTGACGCCAATTTGTGGAAAACCTCGTATCTGAATACCAGTTATATATTTTTTACATATAGTGTCTCACAAAAGTGATGGGACACTTGTGCTTTATAAAAAGAAACTGCAATAAAATAAATAAACAAACATGTGCAAAATTTTTTTGGGTGTTTTTCATATTTAAAATTAGTAACAATTATTACATAACATGCATTTTGTCAAAATATTAAAATATTAATTTAGTAAAAATACAATTGCTCAGAACGGAGCAAAAAATGGCTCACATAAGTGATGGGACACTTACTTTTCCATCAAATATTTATCCAAAAATTTTACTTTTTAAAAGGTTTTAATATTTTGTTGGATTTCCTTTTACTTTTAAAACATGATTTAATCTTTTTGGGATGGATTCGACTAATTTTTTTGTGATTTCTGGAGTGATTTTACCCCATTCTTCTTGAAGCACCGATTTTAGTTGTTGTTTTGGAGAAATGGTGTGTTTGCGAATTCTTGATTCCAATTCTTGCCAAATATTCTCTATGGGATTTAAGTCTGGAGATTGTGGTGGTGTTTTTATTATTTCAGGACAGTTATATAGCAGCCAGAGTCTAACGTTCAAAGCAGTGTGCTTGGGGTCATTGTCCTGGTATAATTTAAAATCGTTATGAAGGTTCAATTTTCGTGCTGAAGATTTCAAATTTTGCTTTAAAATATCAATATATTTGTACTGATCCATTATACTGTCAATAAAAACAAGATTACCAGCTCCAGCGGACGACATACACCCCCATACCATAACTCCTCCTACACCATGTTTTACTGTTGGTACCAAGTTCTGTTTGTGAAATTCTTCCCTGGGTTTTCTCCACACCAAGATTCTACCGTCAGAACCAAATATATTAAATTTACTCTCATCAGCAAATATAACTTTATTCCAGTAATCAGAATTCTTATTTATGTTGGATTTTGCGAAAGCTAGTCTGAGTTTTCTATTCTTTTCACTTACGAAGAATTTTTTCCTGGCTACTCTACCATGATATCCAGCAGATCGAATTACCCTTCTAATAGTCTCAGGATTAACAATTATTCCATATAATGCTTGTAAATCAGCAGCAACTTTTGAAGCACTATTTCTTGTTTTTTTTTTTAATATTTCGAACGATAATTCGCTTTATTTCATTGGATAGATTTGATGGTCGGCCAGGTCTTCTTTTATCCTGAATCATATGATTCTTTTTATATCGTTTAATGATATTGAAAACAGTTGAACGACTCAACTTAACTGTTTCAGCAGTTTTTCTAATAGATTTTCCACGTTCAATATGCAAATTAATAACTAATTTTCGAATTTCAGGCGAAGTTTCTTTTCGTTTAGCATTCATGGCTACACAGAGCTAAAAAACACATAAATTCCAAAACAAACTGGAGAGAAATACTGCAGACGATTTTATAAATTATTGCCAATTGCTTTTAAGTAAAAATAAAACCCCAAAAAATATTTTTATTGCTTATTTCAGACGATTTTTGTTGCATATATAATGGTGTCCCATCACTTATGTCAGCTATTTTTTGCTCCGTTCTAAACATTTGTATTTTTATTAAATTAATATTTTAATATTTTGACAAAATGTATGTTATGTAATAATTTTTACTAAATTTAAGTATGAAACACACCCACAAAAAAATGTGTACATGTTTTTTTTAATTTATTTGATTAGTTTCCTTTTGTAAAGCACAAGTGTCCCATCACTTATGTGAGACACTGTATATATTTAAAAAAAAAATCTATTATTTTAAAAAGGAAAGGCACAAATGTCATATACGCACCACATTGTCGTGATTTTTTTTCTGACGCCAGTTTGGCGAAAATTAATTTTCAACTACCAGTTACATACGTATACTTTAGTAATTTTCTAATATTTTAAAAATGAAATAATAATAAGTAAAAAAGGTACTACTTGTTTACCCGTCGACCAAAAAACTATCGCGAAAGAATAAGATTAAATGACAATAATGGATGATATGTGAATATCACATTCCATGACATTAAATATGATACGCGTGTTTAAAACATCATTAAGTTATTTTTATTTAGACTTTGTATTTCTCGACTGTAAACAAATAATCAGTATTATTGTACTGTTTATTTGTTTTGTTTTTTTTTGTTGTTTAAAATAAAAATTATGTCAATAGGTATAATTTGGTTATTAGTTTGTCGATTTGCATAATCTGGCGATATTGTTCTACTTGATAACCAAGTAGTACCTACTAAAATATACATTATGTACAATCTAGAGTGCAAAGAATATTTTTTATTAATGTACAGAGCCACACAAAAGATTCCATTAGACCCAAAGGTCCAAAGATTCCAAAGAATTGGGAGAAACATTGTTTGTTGCATGTTTGAATTATATTAAGCAATTTCACATTTTATGAAATTGATATGCGTTGTTGAGATTTACTAAAGATTACTTCCTTTATAATAGAAAGCAGAAAGTTCTTACAGGGACACACAAAAAATATCCATAACTTACGCAGTGTCCGAAGTACTGTATACTGTTACACTAAGATCTGAATATTTTGAAAACTCCGTATTACTGCGAACGCACTACATTTGCTACGTTTGACTTTCAATTAATGAGTTGTTTACTACTCGAATACACTTTATCCATTTGCTTTTTGCTTTTTTTTTTTTTTTTTTTTTTTTTTTGCATTTAGCATATTTTTTTCGGTAAAATTTATAGCTTTTGTTTTATTTTGACATACATAATCTATATATTAAAACGGTAAAGGAAAAAAATCAGCATACTTAAAACTGGTCTCTACGCATAGACGCTTGCGCACCTTTCCGGAAACGCAATCCGACCAGATCACGGTAAATGGGCTTGCACAGTAAATAGAACCAATGAGAGAAGACTGTAGTTACTGCCTTTAAACATTAGCGTGGTATGCTCGCGTTCGCTGTTTGTAGCGGTTTGTAGTGCAGTTTAGAAAATTTAAGTTATTTTATTCATTAAGTACAGCCATTGATACATTATTTTACTTATTTTAATTTCTAAAGATGACAGTATGTTTATTAAGTTGGGTAATCTTATGATGGGAATACTGCAGTTCAGTGCACCCAATTGAACTGTGTGCTGAGTGACATGTTTATTTCCTCATGGTCTGTATGCAATTAAATATATGATGGAATTTTTTATCGCAACGTAATAAGCATATTTTTAACATAGGATCAGAGTAATCTATTACATCTTAAATTAGTCTTTTCAACAATATAACCTGGTAAGTGAGAACTAACTTTTTTATTGAAAGGCAATGTAACATCGGGTCGATCGAGTTTATTTATTTTGATTTTGCCCGTTTTTATTGAAGGACATAATTTAATCGTTTTTTCTATTGCATAACACTTCTTATTTTGTTTTCAATCTTTTTTTTAAGTAATTCCTTATTGTGATCTTCATTTCTGTCATACGAAAAATTCATTTCTATTTTGCCAAGTTTTGCCATGGGTACACTGAAGTAAAATATCCCCCTTACGATGTTCGCGAAAACTTTTCTCGGATAGTATTTTTTCGATCGATGCTTAATTTTATTTTTCATAATATTATTTATTTTGATTTTGCCCGTTTTTATTGAAGGACATAATTTAACCGTTTTTTCTATTGCATAACACTTATTTCGTTTTCAATCTTTTTAGCCTCCTATGCTATTTCTTTCAGACAAGCTAAAAAATGTCGTGTAAGCAGCCCTGAATTTTCTACGGAACCGATTTTCATAATTATTTTTTTAAATGAAAGCTATTTATTTGTAGTTGTGCCCATTTTAGTTATTTTTCAAATTATTTCCTTTTCTATATTTTATTTTTAATTTTAAATGCCTTTTACGATATTTGTTCAAAATGGTGGCAACTCAGTTTAGCTTTTCTCTCGATAATAAAAATTTATTTTCCAAAATGATTGCGTATAATTATGCACTAATTAAGGTAAAAACATATATTTACTGAAAAATAATATTAATAATGTAAATAAAATAACAGAAAATAATTTATGATAAAAATTAATGTCAAAAGCAAAATAAGAAAAATTTCAAATGAGGAAAATGATGTCATTCAGCAACCAGATAAATGGGAAATACAATATTATTACGGAAGTGTTTTTCATGTTACTAATAACAGTAAATTTTAAAAAACATTTGAAGAGAAAATGACGTTACTATTTAAAACATCGCATTTTTACTCATAACGATATTAGTACTACTCTGTTATCCCGTCGACCAATTTCGCCAAATTATACAAATCGCCAAGCTAATAGCCAAATTATACTAATTGACATAATTTGTATTTTAAATAACAAAAAAAAAGCAAATAATTAGTAGAATATTAATAAAAATACTAATAAAAAGTCGAAATAAAAATCACTTAATGACATTTTAAACACATGAATCGTATTTAATGTCATTGAATGTGACGTTGACGATCATCCATTATTGGCATTTAATCTTATAGTTTGGCGATAATTTTTTGGTCGACGGGATAGCCTGGTTGTACCAGATATTACATTTCAACATTTCTTTTCATTATGGACACTGAGATTAAGATTTTACTTTCAGATGACTTCAGTTAGTGAAAATAATGTCACAGTAAAAATGATTTTTTTTTTTTTTTGGGGGGGGGGGGTATTTCTAGGTTATCCCGTCGACAAAAAAATTATCGCCAAACTATGAGATTAAATGCCAATAATGGATGATCGTGAATGTCACATTCAATGACATTAAATGCGATTTACGTGTTTAAAATGTCATTAAGTGATTTTTATTTCAACTTTTTATTAATATTTTTATTAATATTCTACTAATTATTTGTTTTTTCGTTATTTAAAATAAAAATTATGCCATCATGTATAATTTGGCTATTAGATTGGCGATTTGTATAATTTGGCGAAATTGGTCGACGGGATAACCTAAAAGTGCCCCCTTTTTTCTTTTTTTTCTTTTTTTTTTTTTTTTTTTTTTTTTTTTTTTTTTTAATAAAACTATTTTTTGTGAGTGCATATAAAATAACATTCCTTGATTTCTCCGGAACTCAGATTACAATTTTAACTGAAGATGTGCGAATATTTGCATGCAAGATTGTAACTGGCAAATTTAACATTCAGTTTGTAAATATATTTATTGTATATTGATTCAATAATGTAATTTTGCTTTTTTTTAAACCAAATCGATCGGGTCTTTTAAACATTTCACTCGTCGAATTCGATGGGATTCCACTCGTTTTATTGTTAAATTGCATTTCTTTTTACTCAGAGACTATAAAAAAGGCGTTTAAATTAAAGAAGAAATCCGTTTTTGATGAATCTAGTCAATGAAGAAGTAGCACGTCAAATGGTATCGCTTTATTATTCCGCAATTCCAATGTCTCAGAGAGAAATTGCTATTCAGTTGGGTATTTCACGCCGTTCTGTTTGCTATTATATTGATAAACACAAGAAAAAGAAGTTAGTTCATTGCAATTTAAACGGGGTCGCCCTTCTAAAAAAACTTCTATCGATTTTTTTTTCTAATCGGAGGCAAAACTCAATTCTGCAATGGCAAAATCTACATTCAACTTTTTTTTTTTTTTTTTTTTTTTTTTAAAGTAATTTCTTATTGTGATCTTCATTTCTGTCATATGAAAAATTCATTTCTATTTTGCCTATAGCATTTACATTTGTTGCATTATCATTTTGAAAATTGATAAAAAATAACAAAAGACAAAACACTGCAAATTCTAAATTCGTATTACTCAACTAAATAAACGTAGGTCATGCAAAAAATAAACAAAATAATAAGAGATCAAAATGGATGCCTTATAAATAACTTACTTTTTTAAATCTGCAGCTACAAAATATTACTTTTTTTTTTTTTTTTTTTTTTTTTTTTTAATTTGGACATGCATAAAACATTCTGAAATGTCTCAATCAATCACAAGATTTTTGTAGGGACTTCTACTGATTGGTAATTTTTGTGGGCTTTTTTACATAACTGAATGACTTTTTTTCCATGATTGAATAATGAATTTTATATATTTTCCCCGACATGACCAACTGTCGATTTTTGTATTTTTTATTCAATTGATTGACAAATTTTCTATTTTTCATGTGATGGATCGAGAAATTTTGTGATTTTTTTCTCTGATAAAGAAAGAAATGTTGCATCTTTTCCTCCAGCAATTAATGAATGTTGTTTTTTGAAATTTGTTATTTTTTTCTCGCAATCTTTTGATGTAATTTGTCGTTTTATCAAATTTATCCTTTTTTGTGAAATTTGTCATGTTTTCGTTATTTTCAAACAATTGTCATATTTTCGCTTTTTTTTTTTTTTTTTTTTTTTTTTTTTTTTGCAAAAATGACCTTTTTTGAGATTTTTTGATGAAATGCGCCTCTTTTTTTCATCTTTTGACAAAATGTGTTGTTTTCTCACAATCTGTTTACCAATATTTGCGTTTTTTGAAGTACCTAGACAAATTTTATGTATTTTCGCGATCTGTTGGTAAAATTCACGTCTTTTATGATACCAGAACAAAATTATTTGTTTTCTCGGGGATTTTTGGTGAAATTTGTCATTTTTTCTCGCGATCTTTCGATATAATTTGCTGTTTTATAGAACTTATCCTTTTTTCGTGATTTTTTTTTATTTTGTCGTTTTTTTCCGTTATTTTCAGAAATTTGTCATATTTTCGCTTTTTTTTTTTTTTCAAAAATTACCTTTTTTGCTATCTTTTGATGAAATGCGCCTCTTTTTTTCATATTTTGACAGAGTGTGTTGTTTTCTCACAATCTGTTTACCAACATTTGCATTTTTTGAAGTACCTAGACAAATTTTATGTATTTTCGCGATCTGTTGATGAAATTCACGTCTTTTATGATACTAGAACAAAATTATTTGTTTTCTCAGGAATTTTCGGTGAAATTTGTTGTTTTTTCTCGCGATCTTTCCATGTAATTTGCCGTTTTATTGAATTTATCCTTTTTTCATGATTTTTTTTGTGAAATTTGTCTTTTTTTTCATTATTTTCCGAAATTTGTCATTTTTTTTTTCAAAAATTACTTTTTTGCGATCTTTTGATGAAATGTGCCTCTTGTTTTCATCTTTTGACAAAATGTGTTGTTTTCTCACAATCTGTTTACAAATATTTGCGTTTTTTTGAAGTACGACCTAGACAAATTTAAAGTATTTTCATGATCATTCGACGAAATTCATGTCTTTTATGATACTAGGACAAAATTATTTGCTTTCGCAGGGATTTTCGGTGAAATTTTTCGTTTTTTCTCACTATCATTCGATGTAATTTGCCATTTTATGGAATTTATCCTTTTTTCGTGATTATTTTTGTGAAATTTTTCGTTTCTTTGTTATTTTCAGAAATTTGTCATTTTTTCACTTTTTTTTTGCAAAATTTACCTTTTTTGTGATCTTTTGATGAAATGTGCCTCTTTTTTTCATTTTTTGACAAAATATGTTGTTTTCTCACAATCTGTTTACCAATATTTGCGTTTTTTGAAGTACTTAGGCAAATTTTATGTGTTTTCGCAATCTGTTGATGAAATTCACGTCCTTTATGATACCAGAACAAAATTATTTGTTTTCTCTGGGATTTTCGGTGAAATTTGTCATTTTTTCTTGCAATCTTTTGATGTAATTTGCTGTTTTATCGAATTTATCCTTTTTTCATGATTTATTTTTTTTGAGAAATTGTTGTTTTTTGTTACCTTTTTGAGAAATTCGTAGGTTTTTTTCGCTATTTTTTGCGAAATTTACCTTCTTTTGCGATTACCTAGACAAATTTTATGTGCTTTTGGGATCTTTGGACGAAATTTGCGTCTTTTATGATACCTGCACAAAATTCGTCATCTTGAGGTCTTTCGGAAAAATTTATCATTTTTCCCGAGTTCTTTCGAAGAAATTGTCGTTTTGTCACGATCTTTCGATGTAATTTGCCGTTTTATTGAAGATCTTTTTGCAAAATTTGTTGTTTTTTGTGACATTTACCTTTTTGTGATTATTTGATGAAATTTGCTTTTTTTTTCAATCTTTTAATGTAATTTGTTGTTTACTCACAATCATTTGTCAAAATTTGTTGTTTTCTCACAATATTTTGAATTTTTTTTTTCACAATATGTTTTAAAATTTGCCATTTTTTAGGGATTTTTTTGTCTTTTTTTTCGAAATTTTTTCATAAAAATTGCTCTTTTTTTAGACGTTTTGGCAAAATTTTGATTTTTTGCAATACTTTCACGAAATTTGTTTTATTTGGGATACCTGGACATTTTTTTCAGTTTTTTGACAAATTTTTTAGAGATCTTTTTTAGAAATATGTTGTTTCTTCCAATCTGTTGACGAAATTTGCTGTTTTTTTCCACATCTATTTACAAAATTTCCGGGTGTTGTTTTTTTGGGGAGGAGGGGGGGTATTTTGACTAAATTTGCTATGTTTGAGATTATTTGCTAAAATTCAGGTTTTTTATGATACTTGGACAAAATTTGTCATTTTCTGGAAGTAGTTTGATGAAATTTGTCATTTTCTCTCGATCTTTCAATGAAATTTGCTGTTTTATCAAAATGTTTTTGGCCAATTTTTGACATAATCTGCGTTTTTCCGTTGTATCGGAACAAACATTGCATTTTCCTGCAACCTTTTCTCAAAATAAGTTATTTTCTGACGGTTGTTTTTTGTGATTTTTTGTTGAAATGTGCCCTTTTTGCGATTCTTTATCAAAAATGGTGATTTTTCTCCGCACAATTGACAAAATTGATTTTATTCGCAATCTTTTGATGTAATTTGCCGTTTTATCGAATTTATCCTTTTTTCATGTTTTTTTTTTTTTTTTTTTTTTTTTTTTTTTTTTTTTTTTTTTTTTTTTAAATGAGAAATTGTTGTTTTTTTTTTGTTACCTTTTTGAGAAATTCGTCGTGGTTTTTTTTTGCTATTTTTTGCAAAATTTACCTTCTTTTGCGATTAACTAGACAAATTTTATGTGCTTTTGAGATCTTTGGACGAAAATTGCGTCTTTTATACCTGGACAAAATTCGTCATCTTGAGGTCTTTCGGTGAAATTTATCATTTTTCTCGAGTTCTTTCGAAGAAATTGTCGTTTTGTCACAATCTTTCGATGTAATTTCCCGTTTTATTGAAGATCTTTTTGCAAAATTTGTTGTTTTTTGTGACATTTACCTTTTTTGTGATTATATGATGAAATTTGCTTTTTTTCAATCCTTTAATGTAATTTGTTGTTTACTCACAATCATTTGTCAAAATTTGTTGTTTTCTCACAATATTTTGATTTTTTTTTCTCAATATGTTTCAAAATTTGCCATTTTTTAGGGATATTTTTGTCAAAAATTGCCTTTTTTTCGAAATTGTTTCATAAAAATTGCTCTTTTTTTAGACGTTTTGGCAAAATTTTGATTTTTTGCAATACTTTCACGAAATTTGTTTTATTTGGGATACCTGGACAATTTTTTTTTCAGTTTTTTGACAAATTTTTTAGAGATCTTTTGTAGAAGTATGTTATTTTTTCCAATCTGTTGACAAAATTTGCTGTTTTTTCCACATCTATGTACAAAATTTCCGGGTGTTGTTTTTTTTTGGGGGGGGGGTATTTTGACGAAATTTGCTATTGTTTGTGATTATTTGCCAAAATTTATGTTTTTTATGATACTTGGACAAAATTTGTCATTTTCTCGAAGTATTTTGATGAAATTTGTCATTTTCTCTCGATCTTTCAATGTAATTTGCTATTTTATCAAAATGTTTTTGGCCAATTTTTGACATATTCTGCGTTTTTCCGTGGTATCGAAACAAACTTTGCATTTTCCTGCAACCTTTTCTCAAAATAAGTTATTTTCTGACTATTTTTTGATGTTTTTTTGCGATTTTTTGTTGAAATGTGCCCTTTTTGCGATTCTTTATCAAAGTTGGTGATTTTTCTCCGCACAATTGACAAAATGGATTTTATTCGCAATCTTTTGATGCAATTTGCCGTTTTATCGAATTTATCCTTTTTTCATGTTTTTTTTTTTTTTTTAAATGAGAAATTGTTGTTTTTTTTGTTACCTTTTTGAGAAATTCGTCGTGTTTTTTTTTGCTATTTTTTGCAAAATTTACCTTCTTTTGCGATTAACTAGACAAATTTTATGTGCTTTTGAGATCTTTGGACGAAAATTGCGTCTTTTATACCTGGACAAAATTCGTCATCTTGAGGTCTTTCGGTGAAATTTATCATTTTTCTCGAGTTCTTTCGAAGAAATTGTCGTTTTGTCACAATCTTTCGATGTAATTTCCCGTTTTATTGAAGATCTTTTTGCAAAATTTGTTGTTTTTTGTGACATTTACCTTTTTTGTGATTATATGTTGAAATTTGCTTTTTTTCAATCCTTTAATGTAATTTGTTGTTTACTCACAATCATTTGTCAAAATTTGTTGTTTTCTCACAATATTTTGAATTTTTTTCACAATATGTTTACAAATTTGCCATTTTTTAGGGAATTTTTTTTGTCAAAATTTGCTTTTTTTTCGAAATTTTTTCATAAAAATTGCTCTTTTATTAGACGTTTTGGCAAAATTTTGATTTTTTGCCATACTTTCACGAAATTTGTTTTATTTGGGATACCTGGACAATTTTTTTTTTCAGTTTTTTGACAAATTTTTTAGAGATCTTTTGTAGAAGTATGTTGTTTTTTCCAATCTGTTGACAAAATTTGCTGTTTTTTCCACATCTATGTACAAAATTTCCGGGTGTTGTTTTTTTTTTGGGGGGGGGGTATTTTGACGAAATTTGCTATTGTTTGTGATTATTTGCCAAAAATTATGTTTTTTATGATACTTGGACAAAATTTGTCATTTTCTCGAAGTATTTTGATGAAATTTGTCATTTTCTCTCGATCTTTCAATGTAATTTGCTATTTTATCAAAATGTTTTTGGCCAATTTTTGACATATTCTGCGTTTTTCCGTGGTATCGAAACAAACTTTGCATTTTCCTGCAACCTTTTCTCAAAATAAGTTATTTTCTGACTATTTTTTGATGTTTTTTTGCGATTTTTTGTTGAAATGTGCCCTTTTTGCGATTCTTTATTAAAGTTGGTGATTTTTCTCCGCACAATTGACAAAATGGATTTTATTCGCAATCTTTTGATGCAATTTGCCGTTTTATCGAATTTATCCTTTTTTCATGTTTTTTTTTTCTTTTTTTAAATGAGAAATTGTTGTTTTTTTTGTTACCTTTTTGAGAAATTCGTCGTGTTTTTTTTTGCTATTTTTTGCAAAATTTACCTTCTTTTGCGATTAAATAGACAAATTTTATGTGCTTTTGAGATCTTTGGACGAAAATTGCGTCTTTTATACCTGGACAAAATTCGTCATCTTGAGGTCTTTCGGTGAAATTTATCATTTTTCTCGAGTTCTTTCGAAGAAATTGTCGTTTTGTCACAATCTTTCGATGTAATTTCCCGTTTTATTGAAGATCTTTTTGCAAAATTTGTTGTTTTTTGTGACATTTACCTTTTTTGTGATTATATGATGAAATTTGCTTTTTTTCAATCCTTTAATGTAATTTGTTGTTTACTCACAATCATTTGTCAAAATTTGTTGTTTTCTCACAATATTTTGAATTTTTTTCACAATATGTTTACAAATTTGCCATTTTTTAGGGAATTTTTTTTGTCAAAATTTGCCTTTTTCGAAATTTTTTCATAAAAATTGCTCTTTTATTAGACGTTTTGGCAAAATTTTGATTTTTTGCAATACTTTCACGAAATTTGTTTTATTTGGGATACCTGGACAATTTTTTTTTTCAGTTTTTTGACAAATTTTTTAGAGATCTTTTGTAGAAGTATGTTGTTTTTTCCAATCTGTTGACAAAATTTGCTGTTTTTTCCACATCTATGTACAAAATTTCCGGGTGTTGTTTTTTTTTGGGGGGGGGTATTTTGACGAAATTTGCTATTGTTTGTGATTACTTGCCAAAAATTATGTTTTTTATGATACTTGGAGAAAATTTGTCATTTTCTCGAAGTATTTTGATGAAATTTGTCATTTTCTCTCGATCTTTCAATGTAATTTGCTATTTTATCAAAATGTTTTTGGCCAATTTTTGACATATTCTGCGTTTTTCCGTGGTATCGAAACAAACTTTGCATTTTCCTGCAACCTTTTCTCAAAATAAGTTATTTTCTGACTATTTTTTGATGTTTTTTTGCGATTTTTTGTTGAAATGTGCCCTTTTTGCGATTCTTTATCAAAGTTGGTGATTTTTCTCCGCACAATTGACAAAATGGATTTTATTCGCAATCTTTTGATGCAATTTGCCGTTTTATCGAATTTATCCTTTTTTCATGTTTTTTTTTCTTTTTTTGAGAAATTGTTGTTTTTTTGTTACCTTTTTGAGAAATTCGTCGTGTTTTTTTTCGCTATTTTTTGCGAAATTTACCTTCTTTTGCGATGACCTAGACAAATTTTATGTGCTTTTGAGATCTTTGGACGAAATTTGCGTCTTTTATGATACCTGCACAAAATTCGTCATCTTGAGGTCTTTCGGGAAAATTTATCATTTTTCCCGAGTTCTTTCGAAGAAATTGTCGTTTTGTCACGATCTTTCGATGTAATTTGCCGTTTTATTGAAGATCTTTTTGCAAAATTTGTTGTTTTTTGTGACATTTACCTTTTTGTGATTATTTGATGAAATTTGCTTTTTTTTCAATCCTTTTATGTAATTTGTTGTTTACTCACAATCATTTGTTAAAATTTGTTGTTTTCTCACAATATTTTGAATTTTTTTTTCACAATATGTTTACAAATTTGCCATTTTTTAGGGATTTTTTTGTCAAAAATTGCCTTTTTTTCGAAATTGTTTCATAAAAATTGCTCTTTTTTTAGACGTTTTGGCAAAATTTTGATTTTTTGCAATACTTTCACGAAATTTGTTTTATTTGGGATATCTGGACAATTTTTTTTTCAGTTTTTTGACAAATTTGTTAGAGATCTTTTGTAGAAATATGTTGTTTTTTCCAATCTGTTGACAAAATTTGCTGTTTTTTCCACATCTATATACAAAATTTCCGGGTGTTGTTTTTTTTGGGGGGGGGGTATTTTGACGAAATTTGCTATTGTTTGTGATTATTTGCCAAAATTTATGTTTTTTATGATACTTGGACAAAATTTGTCATTTTCTCCAAGTATTTTGATGAAATTTGTCATTTTCTCACGATCTTCTAATGTAATTTGCCGTTTTATCAAAATGTTTTTGGCCAATTTTTGGCATAATCTGCGTTTTTCCGTGATATCTGGAGAAACTTTGCATTTTCCTGCAACCTTTTCTTAAAATAAGTTATTTTCTGACGATTTTTTGTGATTTTTTGTTGAAATGTGCCTTTTGCGATTCTTTGGCAAAATTGGGGATTTTTCTCCGCACAATTGACAAAACTGATTTTATTTTTTTAATTTATTTTTTTAGACCATTTGTCAAAATTAACGATTATTGCAAAATTTTCAGATTTAAGACGGAATTTTTTTTTTAAGTTTAGAAATGATTGCCTAAATTTTTTGGAAAATTCAAAACCGAATCGTCCTTGATTTATAGTTTAATGTGAATCAGAGCTTCGTCAATTGTATGTGGTGCAGATAATATTACAACGGAACATAGCAAATGATTTCTAGCATTAAAAAAAAAAAAAAAAAAAAAAAAAAAAAAAAAAAAAAAAAAAAAACTTTAACAGTTGAAAAATAATCTTCAAACATTTTCTAGAGTCTGTGACGTCTGTAGCAGCGTTGCACCGATTCTGCGCCCGGGATCATGTCATGTTGGTGTTATGTTGGTAAATGGAAAAGCATCAGATGACAAAAATTCTGCGAGTGCATCTGTGAATATAATTTACCTGGATATAAAATGCAAGGTTTTTTTTTTTTTTTTTTTTTTTTTTTTTGATTTAATGAAATTTTTAATAAATATTAATCTTAAAAAATTTTTATAGCGGTAAAATACTTTTTTTTCTTTGGTTCTTTCATATTGTTGCCGTCAAATTTTGACGGGTTTCACCTAGCCAGAATAAATATTATCATTAATTTTTTTAATATGTGAAATTTACATGTATTATTGATTTATGAAAAGGTAATAGAAAAGTTAGTTGAAAATGCAAATGCTTATTTGTTGAATGGGGTGGGTAATGTAACAACAAATTAACCACTGAGAGGATCATTGTTATAGTTGTTGCTAAAGGGAAAACTATAAATTCAAACTTATTTTGCTGCGAAGTAAGTGAAGTATGTATATTTTGTATGAAATGAGTAATGACAGTAATTTATGATTTATTCATATCATGTACAATTTACTGGTGTTGTATTTGTAAATGGAAAATTATTAAATTCTAATTCTATGACAGCATGTTTGAATGTAACTCTGCCAACTGCGGGTCATTTGCCTGGATGTAAAATGCAGGTTTTTCTTAGCTGAAAAATACCCTTTTCTTTCTTTTGTGCCGTCAAGTTTTGACGGGTTCCATCTAGTAAATATATTAAATGCATAAAATTATAAAAAGTTATGTGTTTGCATAAAATTTAATTATGGGTGTATATATTATGCATTTATATATGTATATCTCTTCATATAAATACACATATATTTATTAATAAGCTGTTTATTTACTTTTTTCTTTTTTTTTAATGATATAAATTGTTCTTTTTTAGAATTAGATATTATTTTTCACGGTATTACTTGGTTATCCCGTCGACCAATTTCGCCAGATTATATAAATCGCCAAACTAATAGCCAAATTATACTTACACATGTACACATACTTAAACATGTTTATGTTTACAAATTATACTTATTGATATAATTTTTATTTTAAACAACGAAAAAACAAACACTATGAATACTCTGAAATACAAATAAAAAGTCGAAATAAAAATAATTTAATGGCATTTTAAACACGCGCGTCGGAAATGTCATATGAATGTCATGGAATTTGACATTCACATATCATTCATTGGTATTTAATCTTATTCTTTGGCGATAATTTTTTTGGTCGACGGGATAATTAAGTAGTACCTTTTAGTATATACTTGATACATGTAATATCAATTCTATTATGTTCGAAAAAATGTAACATTAGTAAAATCACTTGAAACTATTTTCCCCATTGGCCATAGTTTAACGGAATACTTGTGTCTGCCCTTGTAATTGAACTATGCATCCAATTTTCATAAAAATTGAAAAGACGCGGCAAAATTATGTAACAATTATATATTTTAAAAATCAAAAACGATACCTTTGGGTAGTTTTTGAGTTATTATATGCGGATGAACAGACTGATTGAACGACAACAGCAACTGGTACGTATTTATATAATTAAAAACGCTGCTATAAAGCAACCACGAATGCTGGTGATCGCAACCACATCGATTAATTTAACGTGAAAAAAATTCGCCAACAAATCAGAACAGAATACGACATTCTTCCTCAGATGTCTTATATGCATCGGGTTTCGCGCTTTTTTTTCGTCAACTTGGCGAAAACTTCGTTTATGTATATCAGTAACATAGTATATTTAAATTATTTTCGATACTTTTCAATTAGCCGGACACAAATGTTATATGTACACACATATTTATGTATCTATACTATGCATGTGCACATAATTGCATGCATATTTATATATATCTACATGTACGTATATGTACATATATGTATATATGCATGCATACACACATATATATATAAATATAACACTGGTGTCCGGCTGACTGAAAGGTATTTTATTTTTAATAATATTTTAAAAAGAAAAAGTCCATAATTTAAAAAAAAACTTTAATTGATAACTATTGAATAAAACTATTTATATAATTAAAAAAAAGTAAATGAAAAATTTATTTACTTAATAAAACAACTACAGCCGAGTATTTACCATATTTGGGAAAATAATGTCCAAAGAATAAATTAACTAACCCTAAAAATTGTATACATACTTTTAAAAGTTTATGATAAACAACTTCTTTACCCTCTTTCAAAAAATATGACGTTTCTGTTAAATATACAACTAAATTATCAAATTAAAACAACTCTAAACTAAAAAAAAAATTTAAAAAACAATATAACTTTATATTTTCATCAAGTAGAAGTGCCGTTACAGCATTAGAATTTAAAAAAATAAATGCAATAATCTATCATTGCCAATTTTGGAGCTCAAAGGATTAGTCTAAAAATTTGAAACAAAATATCCTTTTCTAGAGTTAAAAAAAAAAAAAAAAAAATCCGTAAAACTCGAGATAACGCTCAAAATCGCATTAAAATGCATTAAAAATCACTAACTATTAAAAAATCGCAGGGGTCAAATTTTCTCTAATCGGAAAAACATTGTAATTGGGAATATTCCATGAATAATAATAAAAAAAATAGATGCTAAACCCAAAAGTCTCGAAAAATCGCATTGAAAATCGCATTAAAAGTCATTCAAATTCAAAAATTGTACCAGACAAAATTTCGTGCATTAGGGTAAACGTTTGAAACAATTTTCTTTTTATCAACACTAAAAAATAGCCGCAAAATGTGAAAAAACACTAAAAATCGCATAAAAAATTCATTAAAAATTTAAAAATCGATGTCGGAATTCCAAATAAACTTTGTTGAAAAGAGAAAAAAAATGCTATATTGGGTTAAAAGAATGAAACCGGATTTCTTTCACTAATGGGATAAAACCTCAAAAAGAAAGCTAAAAATCGCCTAAAAATATATAAAAGAAAATCTAATCAAAAAATCGAAAATCGGGCTTCGAGGTGCAAAACTACATGTATAAAAGTACCTTCCCTCCAAATTTTGCAACTCTACATACAGCAATCTGTTCAAAACAGCGCTGGCACACAAACATACTTGTCTCTTTATTATTATAGATTTACTGTTAATGAAAGTTATACATATGCAATTTTATTTATATATACTACCTTTGACAATAAAGTTCGGTGAATGAATTCTGAACGACCGATTTGGCAACACTGGGAAAACAAAACGCTGCACCTGCATAGAGACAAGTGTTGACCATCTTCCCCTACCGTTGTTGAGTTGAGATCGTTTATGTTCTGTGTAAGACGTGCTTTACTAAGTGCTTGTTCAGTGTATTAGTTCTGAATTAAGAACAGGAAAATGGACGAACAAAAGATCAGTTTAAAATTTAGTTTTAAGTTTTGCAAGACACCGAAAGAAATTCATGATGGTTTGTGCAAATTGAATATCCACCATACTCGCCAGATCTCAATCCTCCAGACTTATTCCTATTTTCACAACTCAAACTCTTTTCGAAAGAGTTTGACCATATTGCTGACATCCAACGGAATGTGACGAAGCTTTTGAACTCCATCACAAACAGAAGACTTCTTGCGAATTTCCCAGGACATGTATAGTAGATGTTAGTGGTGCAAAGTTATGGGAGATGACTATTTCGAAGGATGGTATGGTAACTATCATTAGTATTTCATCTACATTAATGTTACAGGACTATTCACCGAACTTGTTGTCAGAGGTAGTAAAAAAAAACTTCTGTTTCAAATTGTGTTTTATCATGAATAATTCAACCAATATTTCATAGAAGAACACTTGTAGTAAGTACTCTATAATGTAAGTCATTTAACCAATAATGCAAATCAAATGCACTTTTCGCTTTTCGAAGCCACTTCTTCTTCTTTCACATTAAGATAAAAATGATTTCGTAAACCTTTCATAAAGTTTCGGCTTTAAATTATAGATTTACTTCAACATTATGTGTTAGTTTTCTATTTATCTCTATAACCCTTAACCAATTTAAAATTAACCTTTCAAAATAAAGGAGAATCATATTATCTAAGTTTTTAAAACGGCGATTGAAAATATCCGAAAAAATACGACAAACTTGAAGACAGAAAAGAATTAATTGAGAGAAAATCCTTTATAAGTCGAACAGAATTTTTCAAGGGCACGGAAGGAGAAGACAAAAAATGAAATTAAACATTAATATTCCTGGAAAAATCATAAAAAATTTTATTCAACAAAAGTATAACTGCCAGTTGGAAAGTGATTTTTTTCAAAGACTAAAATTTAAGACTTTTAAATAAATTCTGTATTTAAAAAATAATAATGAAAAATATGGACTTTTTCAATCAACTAATTTAATATTTCATTGTTTCAGTTTTCGTGATTGTCGCACATTTCTTATTCAGCAAACTTGATAATCAGATCTCGATTTTGGATTTAAAAGACAATCTTTCATACGACGCCTTTTTTTGGATTCAGTTTTTTCCATACCTGATAATTTGCGTCTACCCTTACTAAAGATAAGGAGGATTTTGCAAAGAGTTTCATACATTATCAGCTTTAAATTATAGATCTACTTGAATATTATATGCTATTTTTATATGTATCTTGAAACCTAGTAACTGTTTAAAAAAAATAACGTTTCAAAATAAAGAAATACATATTATTTAAGTTTCCAAATAGGCGATAGACAATATTTGTAAAAATAAGAAGTGCTTGAAGTGGGAAAAGAGATATACAAACATGTATAATACATATATATATATATATATATTTTTTTTTTTACAAAATTTTTAATAAAGAGTGATTGCTATTTCAGAGACTGTCTCTTAACGTAACTTGAAACATCTATTGTTTTAAAAGGACAAACTGTCAAATATAAAAAAAATAACATACACAGCACATAGAATGTATTGTAGAATTTTAAATATAAATTTCGTTTATTCGAAAAAACGTCTTCTCTGAAGAATTTTATGTAACTTTGCCTCAGTGCGTTCTTCATAAAGTCTCGTATGCCATTTTGTTCAGGTAAGGTTTCAGCACTTCAAAAGAAAAGTCTAATTGTTTCGATCAAAAAGGTATAATTTCCCCTTTTATTTTTTACTTGAAAAAGAGAAAGTCATTTTATATTAAAAAACTCCCAAAAGTTTGTCATTCTTAATTGAGAGGAAATCCTTTAAAAGTCGAACAGAATTTTCCAAGCGCAGGGAAGAAGAAGAGGACAAATAATGAAATTAAACAATATTCATCGAACAATCATAAAAAAATTTATTCAACAAAATTATAACAACCATTTGGAAAGTGATTTTTTTTTCAAAATCTATAATTAAATACTTTTAAATAAATTCTATATTTAAAATGATAATAATAATAATAATAAATATGGTCTTTTACAATCAATCGATTCAACATTAAATAGGATTCTTTTTTGTGATTGT
Source organism: Maratus speculifer (assembly GCA_964019185.1). Lineage (NCBI taxonomy): Eukaryota > Metazoa > Arthropoda > Arachnida > Araneae > Salticidae > Maratus > Maratus speculifer. The sequence goes on along the minus strand of OZ025294.1, from coordinate 3,054,277 downwards.
CGCACATTTCTTAATCCTTGGACTTGATAATCAGATCTCGAATTTGGATTTAAAAGACGATCTTTCATACGGCGATTTTCTTTGAATTTGGTCTTTTTCATATTTAATATTCTTCGTCTACCCTTACTAAATATAAGAAGGATTTTTAAAAGAGTTTCATAAATTTTCAGCTTTAAATTATAGATCTACTTAAATGTTTCATGTTATTTTTATACTTGTCATCAAAACTAGTAACTGTTTAAAAAATAACGTTTCAAAATAAAGGAATACATATTATCTGAGTTTCCAAATAGACGTTTGACAATATTTGTAAAAATACGAATGCCTTCAAGTGAGAAAAGAGGTATACAAACATGTATAATCCTTTCTTTTTTTCAACTAATTTTTTACTAATTTTTTACTAAAGAGCGATTAGTATTTCAGAGACAGTCTCTTAACGTATCAAATTTACAAAATACATCGGTTGTTTTCAAATGACAAATTGTCAAATAAAAAAATAACTTACGCAGAGCATGGAATGTTTTTTAGAATTTTAAATATGAATTTCGTTTATTATAAAAGAACGTCTTCTCTGAAGTATTTTATGTAGCTTCGCCTCAGTGCGTGCTTCATAAAGTCATTTTGTTCAGGTAACGTTTCAGCACTTCAAAAGAGAAGTCTAATTATTTCGTTGAAAAAGGTATATTTTTCCCTTTTATTTTTGACTTGAAAAAGAGAAAGTCATTATACATTAAAAACTTCCAGAAGTTTGTCATTCTTAATTGAGAGAAAATCCTTTTAAAAGTCGAACAGAATTTTCCAAGCGCATGGAAGTAGGAGAAAAAAAATTAAATTAAACATTAATATTCCTGGAACAATCATAAAACATTTCACTCAACAAAACTATAACAACCATTTAGAAAAGGATTTTTTCAAAGACTAAAATGCAAGGTATTTAAATAAATTCTGATTTTTTTTAAATAATAATAAAAAATATGGACTTTTTCAATCAACCAGTTCAACATTTGATTGTTTCATTTTCCGTGACCGTCACACATTTCTTAATCAGCAAAATTGAATAGCAGATCTGGATTTTGGATTTAAAAGACGATCCTTCATTCGACGACTTTTTTTTGGATTTAGGTTTTTCCATACCTGTAATTTGCATCTACCCTTACTCAAGATAAGTAGGATTTCGCAAAGAGTTTCATAAATTTAAAGCTTTAAATTATAGATTTCTATTAATATTCTATGTTATTTTTATATTTTTCTTTAAAACTAGTAACTGTTTAAAAAATAACGTTTCAAAATAAAGAAATACATATTATCTAAGTTTTCAAATAGGCGATTGACAATATTTGTAAAAATACGCATAGCTTGAAATGAGAAAGAATTGTACTAGTATATATAATCCTTTTATGAGAAATTTCTTACTAAAGAGTGATTAGTATTTCAGAGACAGTCTGTTAATGGAACAATTTTTCAAATTACTTGAATACATCTGTTGTTTTAAAATGACAAATTGTGAAATAAAAAATGTCTTACACAAAGCATGGAATGTTTTTAGAAATTTCAAATATGAATTTTGTTTATTCTTAAAGAAGGCCTTTTCTAAAGAATTTTATGTAACGTTGCCTCAGTGCGTTCTTCAAAAAGTCACGTATGTCATATTGTTCAGGTAAGGTTTCAGCACTTCAAAAGAGAAGTCTAATTACTTCGTTGACAAAGGTATATTTTTCCCTTTTATTTTTGACTTGAAAAAGGAAAGTCATTATACATTAAAAAACTTCCAGAAGTTAGTCATTCTTAATTGAGAGAAAATTCTTTAAAAGTCGAACATAATTTTCCAAGGGCACGGAAGAAGAAGAAGAAGAAGAAAATGACATTAAACATTAATATTCCAAAATTAATATTCCTAGAACAATCATAAAAAAATTATTCAACAAAATTATAACAGCCATTTGGAAAGTGATTTTTTTTTTCAAAGACTAAAATTTAAGACTTTTAAATAAATTCTATATTTTAAATTATAATAAATATGTTCTATTACAAATTAATCGGTTCAACATTTGATTGTTTCATTTTTCGTAATCGTCGCACATTTCTTAATCAGCGGACTTGGTAATCAGATCTGGACTTTGGATTTAAAAGACGATCTTTCACACGACGATTTTTATTGGATTCGGTTTTCTCTATATCTGATAATTTGCGTCAAACCTTACTAAAGATAAGTGGGATTTCGCAAAGAGTTTCATAAATTTTTAGCCTTAAATGACAGATCTACTTGAATATTATATGTTATTTTTATGTTTATTTTGAAAGCTTTTAATTGTTAAAAGAATTAACATTTCAAAATAAAGGAATACATATTATCTAAGTTTCCAAATAGGCTATTGATAATAATTGTAAAAATACGAATAGCTTGAAGTGAAAAAAAAGATGTAAAGCATGTATAATCTTTTTTCTTTTTTTTTTCTTTTTTTACTAAAGAGCGATTAGTGTTTGAGAGACAGTCTCTTAACGAAACAATTTTGCAAATTACTTGAATACATCTCTTGTTTTAAAATGACTAATTGTCAAATAAATTAATAACTTACGCGGAGCGTGGAATGTTTTTTTATAATTTTAATTATGAATTTCATTTATTCTAAAAGAACGTCTTCTCTGAAGAATTTTATGTATCTTTGTCTCAGTGCGTTCTTCAAAAAGTCACGTATGTCATTTTGTTCAGGTAAGGTTTCAGCACTTCAAAAGAGAAGTCTAATTATTTCGGAGACAAAGGTATAGTTTTCCCTTTTACTTTTGACTTGAAAAAGGAAAAGTCATTACACATTAAAAATCTTCCAGAAGTTTGTCATTCTTAATTGAGAGAAAATCTCTTTAAAAGTCGAACAGAATTTTTCAAGCGCAGGGAAGAAGAAGAAAAAAGACGTGTGGCACTCGGGGACTGCCGCGGTAAAGCTATTGCATAGCACTTTTTATCAACTTATGCAATCATAATTATTTATTTACTTTTTATTTATGCAGTTTTTTTGTCTTTGATATTAATTCAAGTTATACATTTTGAGCGTGATGACCGATAACAAAACATTTTTTTCTTTTATTGAATAAATGAGAAATTAATATCGTTTAAAATATTTTAATTATCTTACAATACATATAGGTTAATCAGGAATTTTTATCATTGAAAATATACGTTTATGGTAGCTGAAATAAAAAACATAAGTTTGAGACTTGATATTCTCAAAATATCTGAAAAATGCGGCTTTAATGTCTGCCGAAGTCAACCGATGGATACCGTGCCGAAGTCTGCCAAACTCAAGCGACGATAGCCGGAGTATTAGATTTTTTTCTCGTTGCGGAATTTCTAGATTCTTTCACCGCGCTCAAAGCCCGCGATAAAAGATAGGCAATACCTAAATAAATTACCAAACAAAATTTGGCCGCAATACGAAAATTAGATCACGAGTTATAAGCATTATAATTTTTCCGATCCTCACCGTAGGGGTCTCCTGTCACCAAAAATTAACATTGTCTCATTAAAAATTACCAAACGAAATTTGGCCGCGCTACGAAAATTAGATCTCGAGTTATAAGCATTTTAAATTTTGCAAACTTCACCGTGGGGGGGGGGAAGTCACCTGTCACCAAAAGTAACACAGTCTCATAATAAATTACCAAACAAAATTTGGCCGCCCTACGAAAATTAGATCGCGTGTTATAAGCATTTTAAATTTTTCGACCCTCACCGTGGGGGGGGGGGGTCTCCTGTCACCAAAAGTAACACTGTCTCATAATAAATTACCAAACAAATTTTGGCCGCACTTCGAAAAATAGACCGCGAGTTATAAGCATTTTAAAATTTTCAACCCTCACCATGGGGGGGTCTCCTGTCACCAAAAATTAACAGTGTCTCATAATAAATTACCAAACAAAATTTGGTAGTGCTACGAAAATTGATCGCGAGTTATAAGCATTTTAAATTTTACGACCCTCACCGTGGGGGGTCTCCTGTCACCAAAAATTAACACTCTCGCATAAAAAATTACCAAACAAAATTTTGCCGCGATTCGAAAATTAGATCGCGAGTTATAAGCATTTTAAATTTTTCGACACTCACCGTGGGGGGTCTCCTGTCACCAAAAGTAACACTGTCTCATAATAAATTACCAAACAAAATTTGGCCGCGCTACGAAAATTAGATCGCGAGTTATAAGCATTTTAAATTTTTCGACCCTCACCGTGGGGGGTCTCCTGTCACCAAAATTTAACACTGTTTCATAATTAATCATTAAACAAAATTTGGCCGCGCTGCGAAAATTGATCACGAGTTATAAGCATTTTAAATTTTTCGACCCTCACCGTGGGGGGTCTCCTGTCACCAAAAATTAACACTCTCTCATAATAAATTACCAAACAAAATTTGGCCGCGATACGAAAATTAGATCGCGAGTTATAAGCATTTTAAATTTTTTGACCCTCACGGTGGGGGGGTTTCCTGTCACCAAAAGTAACACTCTCTCATAATAAATTACCAAACAAAATTTGGCCGCGCTACGAAAATTAGATCACGAGTTATAAGCATTTTAACTTTTTCGACCCTGACCGTGGGGGATCTCCTGTCACCAAAATTTAGCACTGTTTCATAAAAAATCATTAAACAAAATTTGGGCGCGCTACGAAAATTGATCGCGAGTTATAAGCATTTTAAATTTTTCGACCCTCACTGTGGGGGGTCTCCTGTCACGAAAAATTAACACTCTCTCATAATAAATTACCAAACAAAATTTGGCCGCGATACGAAAATTAGATCGCGAGTTATAAGCATTTTAAATTTTCCGACCCTCACCGTGGGGGGTGTCCTATCACCAACAGTAACACTGTCTCATAATAAATTACCAAACAAAATTTTGCCGCTCTACGAAAATTGATCGCGATTTATAAACATTTTAAATTTTTCGACCCTCACCGTGTGGGGGGGGGGTCTCCTGTCACCAAAAATTAAAACTGTCTCATAATAAATTGCCAAACAAAATATGGCCGCGCCACGAAAATTAGATCGTGAGTTATAAGCATTTTAAATTCTTCGATTCCCACCGTTGGGCGGGTCTCCAATCACCAAAAGCTACATTATCCTACCTTGTTTTATCTTAAGACGATTTTTTTCTATACATATTCTATCAGGAATTTTTATCATTGAAACTGTAGATTTATAGTAACTGAAATAAGAAACATAAGTTTGAGATTTGATATCCTCTAAATATCTGAAAAATACCTCGTCAATGTCTGCCGAAGTCTACCGAAGGATACCATGCCGAAGTCTGCCGAGCTGAAACGACGTTAGCCGAGTGTTAGGTTTTTTCGTTACCGATGTGTTAGGATTTTTCGCGTTACGGAATTTTTGGATTCGGTCGCCGCGCTCAAAGCCCGTGATAAAAGCTATGCAATAGCTTGAAATGAAATTAAACATTAATATTCTTGGAACAATCATAAAAAAATTTATTCATCAAAACTATAGTAACCATTTGTAAAGTTAGTTTTTCAAAGACTAAAATTTAAGATTTTTAAATGAATTCTATATTTAAAAAATAATAATTGTCTGAGCGAAGCAAAGGCTAATAAACATAGTACGTAACGATATTAAAAGTCAAGCATAATTCGTTTGTCAAGCAAATTTGAAAAAAAAAAAATACATGTCGGATTTTGTTTCTGATTGTACCAGAAGGTACATATAAGGGTAACCTATTGAATTCCTTTCTAAAAAATTAGTTCCAAATAGTTTTAAAATTATGTTTAAAAAACTATTAAAAAAGGTAGTTTAAAAGGAATACTCGCGGTAAGTATTCTATAACGTAAGCCATTTAACCAATCATGCCAATCTAATCCACTTATCGCTTTTCGAAGCCACTTTACTTCGTAGCAAGCAATTTCAAAATAATGAAAATTTTAAATAGACGATTAAAAATATCCGAAAAAAAATACGACGAGCTTGAAGTGAGAAAAAAAATATACGAGTATGTGTAATCCTTTTTTGAGAAACTTCTTACTAAAGAGTGATTAGTATTTCAGAGACAGTCTCTTAACGTAACGATTTTTCAAATTACTTGAATACATCTGTTGTTTTAAAATGACAAATTATCAAAAAAAAATTAAATAAATAAGTTACGCAGAACATAGAATATTTTTTAGAATTTTAAATATGAGTTTCATTTATTTTTAAAGAACGTCTTCTCTGAAGAATTTTATGTAACTTTGCCTCAGTGCATTCTTTAGAAAGTCACGTATGTCATTTTGTTCAGGTAAGGTTTCAGCACTTCAAAAGAGAAGTCAAACTATTTCGTTGACAAAGGTATAGTTTTCCCTTTTATTTTTCACTTGAAAAAGCGAAAGTCATTATACATTAAAAAAACTTCCAGAAGTTTGTCATTATTATTTGACAGAAAATCCTTTAAAAGTCAAATAGAATTTTCCAAGCGCAGGGAAGAAGAAGAGGAAAAAAATGAAATTAAACATTAATAGTCCTGGAACAATCATAAAAAAATTTATTCAGCAAAATTATAACAACCATTTGGAAAGGAGCATTTTTAAAAGACTAAAATTTAAGACTTTTAAATAAATTCTATATTTTAAATTATAATAATAATAATAAATATGGTCTTTTAAAATCAATCTGCTCAACATTAGATTGTTTTCTTTTTCGTGATTGTCGCACATTTCTTATTCAGCAAACTTGATAATCAGATTTCTATTGTGGATTTAAAAAACGATCTTTCATACGACGACTTTCTTTGGATTCAATTTTTTCCATATCTGGTAATTTGTGTCTACCCTTACTAAAGGTATTAAGATTTCGCAAAGAGTTTCATAAATTTTCAGCTTTAAATTATAAATTTACTTGAATATTATATTTTATTTTTATATTTATCTTGAAAACTTGTAACTGTTTAACCCTGGGTACTCCGTTGTCTCTGCTGCAGATACATCATCTTTCCTTCCAAAATTTGTTTTTGGCACCACTAATAAAGGAAAATAAAATTGTCATTATTTAAAAATCAGAGAATTTTTGAAATTGTCTACTTCAAGGAAAGTTCTTTTAAAAAAGTGGTGCTAATCGAACAAAATGTATGTAAGAGGCACCAGAGTTTGAAGGGTTAAACAAATAACGTTTCAAAATAAAGTTTTACATATTATCTAAGTTTCCAATTAGGCGATTTACAATAGTTATAAGAAAACGAATAGCTTGAGGTGAGACAAGAAACATACAAACAATGTATAATCTTTTCTTTTTCTTTTTCTTTTTTTTTTTTTTAGAAAATTTTTTCTAAAGAGCGATTAGTATTTCAGAGACAGTCTCTTAACTTAACATTACTTGACTTACCTTAACTTAAATTACCTGAATACATCTGTTGTTTTAAAACGACAAATTGTCAAATAAAAAATATCTTACGCAGAGCATAGAATGTTTTTTGGAACTTTAAATATGAATTTCGTTTATTCTAAAAGAACGTCTTCTCTGAAGAATTGTATGTAAATTTGCATTTCTTCAAAAAGTCATGTATGTCATTTTGTTCAGGTAGGGTTTCAGCACTTCAAAAGAAAAGTCAAATTATTTCGTTGACAAAGGTATATTTTTCCCTTTTATTTTTCACTTGAAAAAGGGAAAGTCATCATACATTAAAAAACTTCCACAGTTTGTCATTCTTAATTGATAGAAAATCCTTTAAATGTAGAACAGAATTTTCCAAGCACACGGAGGAAGAAGAAGAAAAAAAAATGAAATTAAACATTAATATTCCTGGAACAATGATAAAACGTTTTATTCAATAAAATTATAACAACCATTTGGAAAGTGATTTTTTTCCAAGACTAAAATTTAAGACTTTTAAATAAGTTATATTTAATAATAATAATAATAATAGTAACAAATATGACATTTTACAATCAATCGGTTCAACATTAGATTGTTTCCTTTTTCGTGATTGTCACACATTTCTTAATTAGTGGAGTCGATTATCATATCTCAGTTTTTGACTTAAAAAACGGTCTTTCCTGCGACAACTTTCTTTAAATCCGTTTTTTTTTTTTTTTTTTCTCATATCGGATAATTTACGTCTACCCATTTTGTAGCTTTTTAGGGTTTCGTTCATCTGACGAAACCCTATTCGTCTCTGTCCTCTGTCTATCTGTCTGTCACAGCGTCCGTACACAAAAACTATATAAGTCAGAAAGTTCAAATTTTGTGTACTTACAGCTGAATATATCTTGCCACACAAAAAATCATAAAATTTTGATAAACACTATTATTTTAATTAAAATATTATTTTTAATATCATATCAGTTCATTTTTTTGTTGCTTTTTCTCTTCTAATTATTCCATTTCTTTTACTTTTAAAAGAAAGGGAGTATTTCTTTTACCATAGTTACAACATTGGTATTAAAAACTAAAAAAAGTGATAACTCAAAAAGAAATTGATATAGAGTTTATGGAGATATACGAGCAATTTCTTTTAGTGGTATTATGAGTCACAATTACTAGGAAAACTATTCCAATTCTCACTAATTATCCTTATAAACCAAAATTTAGTGACATGCATTTGTAAATACTCAAATTCCGTTTTCGACATATATTTCTGCGAAATAAATACGATATAATGCACTCAAAGTATCCAAGGAATATGTTATGTAGACTTTTTTTTTAGTATTTTAATTGCAACATTGCTTCAGATCGATAATCTCAAACATTCACGCATTATTACTGGAATGTAAAGTATTTTTGGAAAAATATTTATGCAAAACGTTTCACATTTTTTACAGCTAAACAATGTCGTGTAGAAAATAGGCGAGCATTATTACTTACCCACCATACGTAGTATAGGGTAAGTCTTGCAGTCGTTTTGAAAATCGAAAAAAAAATTTTTGACGGATTTACACGTTTCGGACACTGGAGATTCCGAAAAACGTTTTTTTTTTTAGAAAAAAAAATTGCCGTCCGTCCGTCAGTGTGTCTGTCTGTCTGTCTGTAACCGCTCTATCTCCCGAACAAATTGAGATAGAGATTTGAAATTTTGTATGTGCTTAGTATGTAAGAATGGGACGAAGACTATTTAATATCAGTAACCTCGATTATCCGGAACTATTTTTTTCGGACTCTCGAAAAATTCGTTCTGAGGAAAGGTACATAAAAATGTTTGAACTCTTTTATTTTAAAGAGTGGAAGTAAAAGGCAATAAAATAACACAAATTTTGCATAAAAAACGAAGTTAATCGGATTATTAATTGTTGAGATATTTCTAATCCTATTTTCCACATTCTTTGACTTTTTATGACCCTGTATTTCATTCAAATTTCAATTCAAAGATATCTTTTAATTTGAAATGAGATACGTAATTCGATGCAAGAAACCGTTAGTGAATATGATTATTATTTTTGGAGTTATAAGGATGTTTCTTTCACGCAATTCAGTGCTACTTGAATAGTTTGGCGTTTCATTTGGCATTTATCGAAATTGGTTCATCAGAAATTCATTAATAGAGCATAATTATGTGCTAAAAAGACTTAAATATACGTTTATATTTTATTTTGGAATTGTAATGCATTTTATAAATTGTTTACATATGTTATGTTTTCATATATTGTACTATGCATATCCATGATGGGTAAGTATTACGGTGGCCTCCAACGACTAGTTTTTTACTGTTATTATGTGTCACAATTACTACGAAGACTATTTCTATTCTCATTTATTCTCCCAATAAATTACAATTTACTAACATGCATTTGTGAAAAATGAAATTTCGTTTTAGATATATATTTCAACGAAATAAATACGATATAATGTATTCAAAATATCACAGGAACATGTTATGTAACAAACCTTTTTTTTCCTTTTAACTTTTAAAATGCAGCATTATTTCTGATGCATAATCTCAAATAATCGCTCGTAATTACTGAACTGTAAAGTAGTTTTGAAAAGTTATCCAACAATTTAATCAACAGAGAGTTAATTTATTTACATGCCTACGGCTCATTTCCCCACGGAAATAGCAACCTCTTTTGTTTCAAAATTAATTTAAATAAACATAAATTCATTTCGCTCTGAATATAAGCAATAACTTCATTAAAGTTACCTGCTTTTTCAATTAAATAGAGCGCTAACGTCGTAACACCCATCATGTTCAATAAATTATCTCCTCACGAGCTGTCTTTTTATTAAATTATCTGATTTACACATGTTTGCTGGGATTAAACGCACCTTCATTTATCGTAAAATTATTTTAAACATTTATAGTACGTTATTTTGTAAAGTGCTTGATTATCTTAGAGAGACTTTTTTGATTTTAATACCTAAATGTAGATTTTTAAAAATGGCATTTTTTAGTGCTATAATTAAAAAAAAAAAAACAGAGAAATGTTTTTGTGCTATTATTTTAACACAATCAAACTATCTGGTAAATTTATCATACAAAATGAATATTTCCCAACTGAGCGAAAAATTACCCAGGCCGAAATCGAACCCAGATACTTGGCCTACAAGGCCAATGCTTTACCTGTTAAGCTAGCTGGGCGATAGCCGGCTGCAATTTTTTTTAGATCAGATAACTTTATTGCTTATTACAACTGGTCTGTCATTTAGACAGTTCGGCAGATTAAACCGCAGTTAAGGGAGCTCCATATAACAATGGATACGTAGATACACTATTATTTTAACACAACTAAACTGATTGGTAAATTTATCATATGAATCGAATATTTCCAAGTGAGCGAAATATTGAACGGGGAATCGAACCCAGATACTTGGCTTACAAGGCCAATACTTTACCTGTTAAACTAACTAGGTGATAGCTGGCTGGTATTTTTTAGGCTCAGATAACCTATCCACCAAACCTATGCTAACGAACCCATCGTTATGTGGAGTTCCATTACCTGCGGTTTATTCTTCCGAGCTGTGTAAATGACAGACCAGATGTAATTACAAATAAGGTTATCTGAACAAAAAAAAAAAAAAAAAAAAAAAAAAAAAAATCCCAGCCGACTATCGCCCAGTTAGCTTAACAGGTAAACAATTGACTTTGTAAGCCAAATATCTGGGTTACATTTCCGGCCTGGGATATTTTTTCTCTTAGTTGGAAACATTTAATTCATATAAGAAATGTTTTCAATCTAAGAAAAAGTGTAAATCTACAGAGAGTCCCGCCTTTTTCAGTATATTTAAAGAAATATTTAACAGTGTATATGAGATCATAAAATTAGTTTTTATGATTATACCGCCAGATTTTTCAGAGAAGATAGTTTGTGCAGAGCTTTTCTTTTTTTAATATATTCCTCAAAATTCTTCTGACAATTTGCCATTATGGCGTAATTATCTTCCCATTTTGAATGTGCTTCTGTAAAGCTAATCTGAAAATATATAAAATCTTAAGATTTATTTTTTTATAATATAAGCATGAGATTTTTCAATGAAGATAGTTTGCGCAACATTTTTCTTTTTTATAAATATCGCAAAATATTTCTAAGCGATTTTTTATGAGACAACTATTGTCAAAATATATTTTTTTATTCGTTTTTTATAAAGATCATACAGAAGAACATAACATCTAAAGTTTGTTTTTATAGTTTGAACATTAGACTTTTCACTGAAGCTTGTTTGCACAGCATTTTCTTTATAATAAATTCTTCAAAAGTCAATGTAACTTGCAATAATGTCATTGTAATGATTTCTTTTAATGTGATTTTTGTAAAAGCCATTTTAAAATATATTAAATATATGAAATTTTATTAATAGTTTAGGATTCACCCATAAATGGTGTCACCCATTTTTCCACATTTTTGACTTCTCTACCCCGCCTTTTGTCACAAAGTGTCGCACTTCACTTTACCCCCTCCCCCCGCCTTTTGTTACATGTCACACCATAATACGTTAACATATACTTGCAGTTCAGAAATAAAGCACTACGTTTTAGACCATATTTCAAACTTTATTTTTTAACTTTAACTATGTATTTCAATAACATTTGTGAGACGAACAATAAAAATGATTCGTGTACTTATTTTGTATGAAGTAATATTTACAACAAAAGATTTACATCAACAACAAAAAAAATTATGGAATAGTTATAAAATATTAATATGAAGGAACTATTTAAAACAGTAGTATTTTGGAATTTGAAGTAGAGTTTAACCTTTTTGGCATTAAATCTTATCTTTATTAACACAAAATATTTCAATTTTAAAATAATTTTGTACATCATAATTTAATCCAAAGAATTTTAATTTTTTCCAAAATGTGTGATGTCACATTTCTTTTTACCCCCTCCCATCCTTGTTTTATAAATGTCACAATTTCATGAACCTCTCTTCCCCCTTCAAGCGTGACACCATTTATGGACAGCCCCTTATCAGTTTTTAACACTTAAAATAATGCATTCAACATAGATTTTAGAAGTATTTTAATAATTAATAAAAAGAAAGACATCCTTTAAGAAGTGTACAGAGAAGTTAAAAAGGATAATTTATCAAATAGAGATTTTTAAATATACGAATACATCAAATGTGCTTAAACGTAACATAAGGGAGAAGCTGAAATACCAGCCCTCTTTAACGAGTTTCACTAAGAATTTGAAAATCAGATTTTTTTCTGAATAGAGTTTGTGCAGCAATTTTGAAAAATAAATTCCACATAAGAACTCTGACATATTCCGCATTATGAAGCAGTTATTGTTATAATGTCTTTTGAATGCTTTTTTCCTAAAGTTACATGAAAATTTATGAAATTTTAAATTTGTTTTTATAAGCTGATTATAAATTTTTTCAAAGAAGATAGTTTGGGCAGCATTTTTTAAAATAAACTCAAAAAGTGTTCTGACTTGTTTTTCTTTATGGAGCAGTTATTTTCATAAGCTCTTTTGATGTATTTTTTGCAAAGTTTTATTCTGGAATTTTAAAACTTAGCCGTAAAAAAAGTTTAGTCTTGTTTGTTTGTCACATTAAAACATGTTTTGTCTTAAATATAACATGGAACATGGCTCATTAAGAGATGCTTCAAAAAAGGATATAATATGGGTCAAAAGAAATCTAACATCTAAAATCTAACATCGAAACATCTAATTACAAAATTTAATTGCTGATCGCAAATGTGGACCTCAGAAAACCAAGGGATACAAGATATAAAAATCTCATTTAGAGTAAATTGAGGACAAAGATAACTGATGTTAAATTTATGTGGCTTCCGGTAATAACCAGGTAAGGCGCATTTTTAATATTTTGAGTAATTAAAGTTTAAAGTTTTCAAATGTCTTTTTAACATTACTTTTCTAAGTAATAAATTCTGATTAGAACTTAATAATTTTCATTACATTCAGTTAGGATATAAGAGCCCCTTTTTTGCCAAAATAGTTATATAAAATGGTTTTTATTGATTGAGGCCAATTATTACTGTTTTTTTTCAATTTTTAAATGAAATTTTATAATCGTCCTATGACGGGAAGTATTCGATTTTTTCTCAGTACTATGGCAGATGAAAGTACTCTTTTAAAGCTACATTTTCCCAAATTATCTCAATTTTTTAAAAAATGTGCCTTACCTGGCTATTACCAGAAGCCACATATTGAAGCATCAATAATAATTGTCTGAATTGAAATGGGGAACTGAAGCCTGTTTCATTGTATTCTTTAGACACTTATTTGGATAAGTGTGAAAAAAATACAGTACAATTTTCTTTAAACTTATAATATCAATATTAATTATTTTGGGGCAAAAGTGGTTGATCTCTAGAATGCAGCTCATAACTGCAAAATCACTTATATTTCATTACCTGAAAAGAAAGAAGCACATTTTCAGGTCATTTGTACACTTAATTTTCAACTTTGCCACTTATACCACTTGGCTACTCTGTCCTCAAATATAATCTCTACAAAAAATACATTAAATTTGATTGGATGTGCATACATGTAATTTAAAATTATCTAAACTGTATTAAAATATCTAAAAGTACATTAAAAATACCAAAAACGTCCCCTGCGAATTCACAAATGCATCTTGAGTAGTTAATTAAATGTTGTTATTTCTCTTTGATCTTTTTTTATCTATGAAAGACAATTGTGATTAAAATATATTAGGTTTTGTAATAAATTTCTAAAGTATTTTTGTGTATTTTAATCTATTCTAAATAATTTTATATCAATTATAGGCTCATTAAATCAATTTACATGCATTTTATTCGCTCTTTTTATATGAATTCTAATTTTTTAGTCGATGAACTTATCATTAGAATTTTAAGTTTCCTTATTTGACATCTTACAGTATTGTTTTCTAAATTAGTGCTTTCGAATAGTAACCCGTTTTTATAACAGAATCCTTTGTTTGAAAAAAAAAAAGTCAATAGAAATTTTAAAATATTACGCATTCATGCAACTGAATTTTACGTTATGTACAAGCGTACAATGAGTGAAATTATAGTTATAAAAGGGTTCTTATGCTTCAGGGATTTTCAAGTCCGAGAGCGTGTGAGTTTCCTGAAAACAGCGAAAATATTTATTTTAAGTTGGTCCATTGGGTCTCACAAAATTTCACAGCTGCTCATTCATTTTAACTTTCGCACTGCATTGGTGACAATGATCGCCTTATGCATTTTCATGTGTCATTTTATTAACCCTTTATCAACCGACGGTACTTATAAGTGCCATTAAAATTACTTCTTATAAAACTTTTTTCATACATCAAATAGTTGTAATACTGTTTAGAATGAGTTACCGATACATTACTTTATCTTGTTCCAAAAACATTACTGGCTACAGAAAACAGAAATATTTTTAAAAGGATAATTTCTTTTGCCTTTGTATCTTTACAGCTTTCCTTGCGCTGTGGAAGGGGGGAGGGGAGATTTTTCAATTCGGAAATATTTTTATATTTATATTGTAAGAACATCATATTTGTACATTTTATAATTCTGCAAAATACTAAGAACCCAGTTTAAAATAAAAGATTTGAATGAGGTTATAGATATTGCACAAAATCCCTGAAAATTCAACATTAATTAATGCTTCTAAATCCTTCTATCATTCTAAAATCCTTCAAAAATTTATTAAATAATTATGTAAATCTTCTAATTTAGTTTAAACAATTTACGTAAAATGCTTTACAAGGTAAAATTTTCCTAAATTCATAATTCGGCAGATAAAAGGTTAATTGAATGTATGGTTATAAACGTTTTTCTCATGCACTCGAGCTTTGACGATTTTTATTCCTCTTAGATATTTGATAGTATCTTTCGTTATTATAACGTAATTGGTTTCACAGTATTATTCTTATTCATAAATACTAAATGAATAAAGGTAATCAACTCAGGTAAAAAATTAAACAGAGTTATGTGCAGGCCCACGTGAAGACATTTTTCTGAACATGAACAACACAAAAAAAAGTAGAATTAATCTTAGAGCGACACATTGCTTTGTAAAGCTTCTATTTTCTACTTTTTGGAATTTTTTTTCTTTGTTTTTATTATGAGAAATTCAACGGAGAATTATTTAATATACGAAAATTAATAGTTTTCCCTAAAATTGGCTTGATAAAAAATTTATCAAATTACTCTAAATAACATTGTTTAATGAAAACATTTAAAGCAGTGTTTGAAACAATTTATTTTAAATATTGATCTATAATTCATATTCTAAAAAATAATGTAAAATATAATTAATAACAACTTAAAACAACATCAATTAATTAATTTTTAATAAATAATGTCTTAGAAAAGATATGTTTACATGCATAAGATATACTGAAAGTAAAACAAATATTAAAAATAAATACAAAATATGTTTTCTGTATATTTTAATTTAAATTTGTTAAATTAATCACCGTCTGAATAGTTTGGAGAGAATATTTTTAATAATTAATTATCCAGAGTAATATTAGATTGCGTTACACAAAATTGTATTAAAACATGCCCCTTAAAAATGATATTAATATTTAAACGGAAATTTTTATTTTTCTTTGCTGTGCAATATTTAATTTACACTATCATTTTTTTAAACTGTGGAATTTCTGTGATAAAATAACTTTAAATAAAGAAAAAATTACTTTTGATTAATGAATAGACACCGTTTCTAAAATATAAATGAAAATATTCCTTTTTAAAATTAATTAATGTTGTAAATCATTAAATTTTATTATCATTTATCAAAAACTTTTATGATATTAGCTGTAAATATTATTCATAATGCATGAAATGATGATTTATAAAAGAGATACATTCAATTAATTAAGTTTAAATAAATATATAATATTTTAAAATAAACTGTTTCACATAATTATAGATCTTGCACATAATTGTGTAACATATATGCTATAAAAGAAAAAAAATGACAAAATATTTTATATATAAAATCAGCATGAATACAAAGCGGTATAAAAAACAAAAAAAGATAACTTATTTATATATTCTGATATTATCTCGTGTCTCTTGTGTATAATTTCTACATTTGCCGATATGTTATAAATATGTATTTCATATTTAAATCCACATAGTCAAGAATATTACATATCTGTTTGTGTTTGAAGATTTTTTAAAGAATATATATCGAAAACGCATCCACTCAGCATATTTTATGTTTACGAAATATATCTTGATTTATAATTTTTTATGTAAATTAAATATGTTGTTAATGTTTTTTTAAAAGTATAATTATATTTAATGTAATATTCTTCATTAAATATCATTCCAGTCTTCCGAGACATTAAAACCTTAAATAAGGTACCCTGGGGTAATAACGCCACTTTAAGGTTCTACCAATTTTCACGGCTTAGTTTTAGATTGTAATTTTCAAACAAATATAGGATCCGATACAGCAACTCATTGACTATCTATATAAAATGAAATAATTTAACAGATATGTATTCATAAAATGTAATGGCGTTTTTTCATGACCCATGCTATTTGGCGTTATTACCCACTTATATGGGTAATAACGCCATGCAAATAAAACTATGAAATAAGATGGAATAATTGCATGTAGATAGCCCAATTCTAAAAGTACAAACTCTATAAACTTAGAAATTGAAAAATTGCATTCTAAGCTATTGAAAATATTCATTTTTTTGTGAAAGTGTAAGAAAAATAAAGGTGTGGTGTGGAAGGGGGGGGGGATGAGGCAAAAGAATATCAGATCGTGAGCTTTTTTTTGCTTAAAAAGGACCGTTTAAATAGAAATATGAGAAACATTGCACAGTTTTAACTGTGTTTATTTGAATCAGTATTTAGGATGTAGCTCGGCCACTGTAGGGAATCAACCGGGGTATTAATGTCAAGGATTGGCGTTATTACCCCGGTATAGTTATTGCGCAGTACTTTTTAAATTACAAATTATCTCGAGAAGATATCCAAAATCTTCAACATCATTTTAAAAGTACATGAAATGCACTACAAATTTATGTAATTAACAAAGTCTTTTCGGATAAAAACATAGTCTTCACATCACAAAACGTATCTCGCAAATTTTAGATCAAGCGTTAATTTTAGTTGTTTGTAAAAACAATAAGACCTAAAAATGAAACAAATTAACTTGAAGCTGTTTTTTGCGATTTATATGACTCAAAACACTTCTGCGTAGAGCACATGGGTGTCATTTACCTGATTATTTCATATTTATGCAAAATATAAGCACTTGGCGTTATTACCCCAGGGTACCTTAATTCTTCTGGCATCGTTTTGGAAAACTGAAAATATTATTTACAGATGCTTGAAATGTTACATTTAACATACTTCACTTCATTTCATATAATGCTCTGAATTTCAGATTAATTTTATTTGTATACCTCTTATGCTACACCAAATATAAATTTGAAATAGTTGTAAAACGATAATTCGTGCAAAGCAGTTAGTGTCTTTTGAATGCGTTTTTTTCCCTAAATTTATATGAAAATTTATGAACTTTTAAATTTGTTTTTATGAGCTGATTGTAAAATTTTTCACATAAGACAGCTTGGGCAGCATTTTTTAAAAATAAAACCAAAAAGGATCCTGACTGACTTTTTCTTTATGGACCGGTTAATTTCATAAGCTCTTTTGATGTATTCTTTGAAATTTTTTATTCTGGGCTTTTAAAAAATGAACGTCAAAAAAGTTTACTCTTGTTTGTTTGTCACATCAAAACATGCTTTGTCTTGAATATGACATGAAAGATGGCCCATTAAGAAATACTTCAAAAAAGGATATCATATGGGTCAAAATAAATGTAACATCTAACATCGAAGCATCTAATTACAAAATTTCATTACTGATCGCAAATTTGAAACTCAGAAACCAAGGAATACAAGCAATGTTCTCGCTGACATTTGACCAATGTTAGTAATTTGGCTAATTAAAAATTAAAAACATTCGCCAAATGAAAAAAGTATTAGCAAAATAGATTCGTCATGTAGCACAGAAAAATTATCTCTAATACTTAAAAATATGTATTTATTAAAAATATGAATATATGCATGCGTATGAAAAACGAAAAAGAAAAGAAAGAAAAAGCAAAAATTGAGCATTAGTAATTTGGGAATCTAATCGCTTGTTTACTCGCCAAATGAAAAATTTAGTCGCAATTTGGCGCAATGGCGAGCGACAGCGAGAACACTGGATACAAGTGATTAAAATCTTATTTAGAATAAATTGAGGACAAAGATAATTTATGATAAATTTAAACACCAATAATAATTGGCTGAATTAAAATAGGAAACTGAAGCTTGTTTCATTGTTTTCTTTTAAATGTTATTCGAATAACTGTTAAAAAAGTACAGTACGATTTTCTTTAAATTTATAATCAATAAATATTAATTAAATTATCGTTGGTTTAAAATGGTTGATCTGTAGAATGCAACATATAACTGCGAAAAATTATAATCACTTATATTTCATTGCCTGAAAAGAAAAAATCACGTTTTTAGGTCATCTGTGAACTTAGTTTTCAATTTTGCCACTTCTCGCTATTTAAGTAAAATCTCTACAAATAAAACACTAAATTTGATTGGATGTGCATGTATATAATTTACAATTATTTAAACTATATTAAAATATCATAAAAAGCACATAAAAAACGCCAAAAAACATCCCCTGAGAATTCACAGAGCCATCTTCAGTAGTTAATTAACTATTGTTATTTCTCTTTGATCTTTTTAATCAAGGAAAGACAATTGAAATTAAAATATATTAGGATTTTTCATGGATTTCTAAATTATTTTTGTGTATTTTAATCTATTCTAAATAATTTTGTATCAATTATATGCTCATTAAATCATTTTACATGCATTTTATTCGCGGTTTTTACATGAATTCTAAATATTTAGTTTATGAACTCATCATTAGAATTTTAAGTTTCCTTTATTATAATCTAAGTAATTTGACATCCCACTATATTTTTTTCTAAATTACTGTTTTCTAAGAATAACCAGTTTTTATAACAGAATCCTGTGTTTGAATATAAAGTAGAAGTCAATAAAAATTTAAAAATATTACACATTTATGTAACTGAATTTTGTGTTATGTACAAGCATATTATAAATGAAATTACAGTTAGAACAGGGTTTTTATGCTTCAAGGATTTTCAAATCAGATCGCATTGATTTTCCTCAAAAAAGAGAAATTTTTTATTTTAAGACGTCTCACTACTGATTGAAAAAGACTCGGATGAGAATGTAAAGTCTATGGAGGCATTCTTTTCAAATATGTCGTTCAAATTTTAATATTTTGATTTTTTTTATTGCATAGGGTAGCTGAGGACGATCCACAATGGGGCTAGTTTTTACTTTTTCGATTTTGGTTTCAGAGAAAAAAGAAAAAAAAATTTAACTTTCAGAACCGGTTTGAACCGGTTATGAAACTGAAACTACCCTAATATCATATCCTAAAATATCCTAATATAAAAAGAATAAACCGAAATCGAAAAAGTAATAAAGAATACTGCCCAGTTAAACTGATGGCATTGAGCTCACAGGCTACAAATACTAATTGTATATTAAAGCCTTATATTTTCAAGGGTTAATTCCGTTCGAAAAAAAAAATTAAGAAGGGGAAACAGCTCTCCCCTTTCCTCTTTTTTTATACTTAATCATTGAACCTCCTATACCATCAAAGACATGCTTTATCATATAAAAAATCTATATCCAAAATTCAGAGCAAATGAGATAATTCTTATTAAAAACCCATTTAGCATATGTATAATTTAAAAAGAGTTATCCCCCTCTTTTATACTTAACCATTAAACTTCCAAAACTATTCAGAGATTTGTACGAAATCTGAAAATTCTGCTTGAAAAACCCATTTATATAAATTAAGGGGGGGGGGCATTAGAACCCCTATCCCCCCTATTTATACTTATTCAATGAACATTTAATAACAGTCACGGAATCCCTCATCAGAATGATTCTAATCTAAATTTTGAATGAAAACTTAATTCAGCATGAAAATCCCATTTATATCAACTAAGGGAAGGGGCATGAGCCTCCCGTTCCCCCTCTTATACATATCGAATGAAATCCAAAAACTAATCATGGAAGCGCCTTGTCAGGATATACCTACATACAAAATTTCAAGTGGATCGGATATTTTTATCATGAGTTATCGCGTTACGCACGAACGAACATACATACAGAACGGACGGGCACATAAGCTCTCAGGTTATGATAGCCTGTGAGCTAAAATCTAGCCCGGTTGTGGATCGTCCTTAGTTATCCTATGCAAAAAAAAAAAAAAAAAAAAAAAAAAAAAATCATGTTAAAATATTAAAATTTGGGCGAGAAGCTTGAAACGAGCGCCCACATAGACTTACATTATCACCCGGGACTTTTTCAGTGAGCTCTTAAATTGGTCCACACTCACAATACTTCACAGCTGCTTCATCATAACCTTGGTACTACATTGGTGACAGTGATCGCCTTATACATTTTCATGTGCTATTTTATCAGTTTAATGTTCGGTTATAAACGTTTATATAATGCACTCTCCCTTTGACGATTTTTATTCCTCTTAGATATCTGATAGTAGCTTTCAATTTTATAACGTCATTGGTTTCACAGTATTATACTTTTTGATAAATGTTAAATCAATAAAGATAATCGACTCGTTTAAAAAATAAAACATAGTTATGTGCAGGTCCACGTGAAGACAGTTTCTCCAACATGAACAACACACACGCACAAAAAAAGTTAAATTAATTTTAGAACGATACATTGCTTTCTAAAACTTTTATTTTCTAAATTTTTTTTTGTATTTATTATGAAATTTAACGGAGAATTATTTACTGTACGAAACGTAATAGTTTTTTTTTTAAATTGGCTTGATAAAAAATTTATCAAAATCAAAATACTCTAAATAACATTGTTCAGTGAAAACATTTAAAACATTGTCTGAAACAATTTACTTTAAATATTGATCTATAATTCATATTCTAAAAAGTAGTGTAAAATGTAATTAATAGTAACTTAAAACAACACCAATTAATTTTTAATAAATAAAGTCTTAGAAAAGAAATGTTTACATATATAAGATAAGATGAAAGTAAAATAAATATAAAAATAAATACAAAATATGTTTTCTGTATAATTTAATTTAAATTTTTTAAATTAATCACCGTCTGAATAGTTTGCAGAAGATATTTTTAATAATTAATTATCCTGAGTAACATTAGATTGCGTTACACAAAATTGTATTAAAGCATGTCCCTTAAAAATGATATAAATATTTAAATGGAATTTTTTTTTATTTTTCTTTGCTGTGCAATATTTAATTTACGCTATATTTTTTTAAATTGTGGAATTTCTGTGATCTAATTACTTTAAATGTAGAAAAAAGTTGTTTTTTGATTAATGAATAGACATCGGTTCTAAACTATAAATAAAAACATTCCTTTACAAAACTAAGTAATGTTGTAAATCATTAAATTTTTATTATCATTTATCAAAAATTTTCATTATATAAGCTGTAAATGTTATTCATAATGAATGAAATTCTGATAATTAAAAGAGATCTATTCAATTAATTAAATATAAATAAATATAGAATGTTTTAAAACAAACTGTTTCAACGAATGATAGATCTTGCACATAAATGTGTAAAATATAGGTTATAAAAGGTAAGACTGACAAAATATTTTATATAAAAAAATCAGCATGATTAAAAGGCGGTATAAAAAGCAAAAAAAGATAACTTATTTATATATTCTGATATTATCTCGTGTCTCTTGTGTATAATTTATACATTTGTCTATATTTTATAAATATGTATTTCATATTTAAATCCACATAGTCAAGAATATTACATATCTGTATGGGTTTGAAAAATTTTTAAAGAAAATATAACGAAAACGCAGCCACTCATAATATTTTATATCTACGAAATATATCATCATTTATCATTTTTTACATAAATTAAATATGTTGTTAATGTTTTAAAAAGTATAATTACATTTAATTTATCATTTTCCATTAAATATCATTCCAGTCTTCTGATACATAAAACCTTAAATAATTATTTTGTCATCTATTGTGGAAAACTGAAAATATTATTTACAGAAGCATGAGACATTTCTTTGTAACATATTTTACCTCATTTCATATAATGTCCCTGAAACTCATATTAACTTTATTTGTATACATTTTTTTTATGCTCTAACAATATAAATTAATTTGAAATATATTTAAAACGATAATTCGTGTAAAAATACCTCTTTGGCATCATATCTAACTTAAGCTGATTTTAGATAATAGGAACATGTAGAAGAGCTGGTTATAAAAGCTTTTATTATTCTGAGCTATCGCAGCAAAAATATTTTTTAGTAGTTTTAAAAACCTTTTCTGGATCAGTTTAATAAAAAATATTTTGTTTTGCATTTTTTAATGATTTTGTAGCCCTCTTGAACAGTGAAAAACATAAATATCCTAGTCAATCTATAAAATATATCAGACCCAAAGGTCTGATATATAGTGCAAGATATACGAAGGAAAACTCAGTATATATATTCTACATTTAAAAAAAATGTTTCTCTCTACTTTTCAAATAAGTCTAAAGCGCATATTCTAACTTTAAACTTTCGTGATTCCAGAGTACCCTTTTTTGATAGATTTTAGACTAGCAGGAGTGACCGAGCTAAGCTCGGTCAAAATTAACCTTGTGTTCAACTGGATATAGTATTATCACTATATCATTCACTCTGTATTATAACTGTAAAACCTGTTATTTATAATAGTAGTATTTTAAAAAACAATCAATAAGAAAACTATGTTTGTATGCACATGTTCATAAATTTTACTTTATTTTAAAATTTGCAACGAAAGAACATCGATCCAAATCGGTGTTTTTGCTCGACTCTGATTGGTTTAACCATGCATCTCGAATCCTATTAAGAATGTATAAAAAATTTCTTCACATTCTGAAAGACAATATTTTTTTGCCAGATATAGCCAAATTTGGAGACATTTTTTAATTTGGCGACAAATACGTGTTTTAGCTTTCGTAATCTTAATAGTCGATTTTTCGGCCAAATGTCGCCAATATTTTGTCAAATATCGCCAACTTATTGACTGTTGCCATATTCTAATGTAACCCGTAATACGTAACCCGTATTATCCAAAATGACCCACGAATCAAATTTGATCAAACATGTGACTTAGCTCAATGGTTTTCAGGTAATTAAAAACAATAGAATGTAAAACTGAATCAAAAACGTTTAAGCCATTTCTTCGGTAAAATTAGCTTGACAGCATTCAGCAATAAAGCAAAATGATCTACTAATATAATTTTGTTTAACGTGCGACTCAGACCAATGGTCTTCTCGTGACAAAAAACGTTTCGTTACAAAATTTAGGTAAAATTGATTGAGTCGTTATTATATATAATTAGAATGACCCTAACCCAAAATGACCCACTAATCGAATTTTCAAGAGCATGTGTCATAGCCCAATGGTTTTTTCTTTCCCGAAAATGATATAATACAAAGTATAGTCAAAATGGTACGAGCCATTTTCGACATAAAAATTAGAATGACCCATCATGACCACAAATTACCCTTATAATCGAAATCTCTCGAACATGTGACTTAGCCCATTAGTTTTCTCGTGTCTAAAAATTGTTACATACAAAATTTCGTTAAAATCGATCCAGCCGTTCTTTAAATATAAATAGCTTGACCCAGACCCTTTATGACCCCTTAATCGAAATTTCTCAAACATGTGACCTAGCCCAATGATTTCCTCGTGCCAAAAAATGTTATCTACAAAATCTCGTTAAAATAGATCCACCTGCTCTTTAGATATAGCTTGATATGATCCATTATGACCCGTCATGACTCACAAATGATCCTTATAGTCGAAATCTCTCAAACATGTGAGCCCATTAGTTTTCTCACGTCAAAAAACTGTTACATACAAAATTTCGTTATAATCAATCACGCCGTTCTTTAAATATAAATAGCTTGACCTAGACCCTTAATGACCCAATATGACCCATTAAATTTTTTTCTCAAACATGTAACCTAGCCCATGTTAGCCGATTTGTTTTCTCGTGTCAAAAAAAATGCTACATACAAAATTTCGTTAAAGTCGATCCAGCCGTTCTTTAAATATAAATAGCTTGACCCAGACCCTTTATGATCCTTTATGACCCATTAATCGAAATTTCTCGAACGTGTGACCTAGCCCAATACATTTTCTCGTGCCAAAAAATGTTATATACAAAATTTTGTTAAAATCGATCCACCTGTTCTTTAGATATAGCTTGACATGATCCATTATGACCTATCATGACCCACAACTGACCTTTATAGTCGAAATCTCTCAAACATGTGATTTAGCCCATTAGTTTTCTCATGTCAAAAAACTGTTAAATACAAAATTTCGTTATGATCGATCACGCCGTTCTTTAAATATAAATAGCTTGACCCAGACTCTTAATGACCCAATATGACCCATTAAAATTTTTTCTCGGATATGTAACCTAGCTCAATGTTTTTCTTGCGCCCGAAAACCATAGAATGCAATTTTTAGTCAAAATTGCGTGAGAAAATCTCTAGATAAAAATAGCATGACCCACAATGACCCCAAAAATGACCCACTAACCGAATTTTCTCGAACATGTTACCTAACCCAATGGTCTTCTTGTAATCCAAAATGATAAAATATAAAATTTGGTCAAAATCGTTAGAGCCGTTTTTTTAAATAAAAATGGCTTGACCCACAATGACCCAAAAATGACCCACTAATCGAATTTTTTCGAACATGTGACCCAGCTCAATTGTTTTCTCGTGCCAAAAAACGATTGGATACAAAATTTCTTTAAAATCGATCCAGCCGTTCTCTAGATATAAATAGCTTGATCCTGACCCATTATGACCCAAAATGACCCAATAACCGAATTTTCTCGAACATGTGACCTAACCCAATGGTCTTCTCGTGCCCGAAAATGGTAAGATCCAAATTTTTGCGAAAATCGTTAGAGCCGTTTTTGAGATAAAATTTATACACACACAATTTTTGCTCGCATTATAGTATAAGATAAGATATGAAGTACTATCTATTGCGGTCGCTCCTATGTTGGAATTTGTGAAAAAAAAAAATTTGCAGATCTACACCGATCATGACTTCTAGAACTCCAAATGTACCATCAGTAAAAAAGTTTATACATACACATATATCACTTTTTTATGGACACGATGAATTCTATAATTCTGCTCTTATCTCCACCAAACTGTTAAATAAAATCAAGGGGCATAAAATCTCGGCCAAGTTCGTTAATGGGTGAAATCGGACCAATGGGGTAAAAATAGAAAGGGTTTTGTGAAAAAAAAACATAACTTTTTAACAAAAAGACATATTGAATCAGTTTAAAGTTTATATTACTTCTAAAAAATGGTCCAAAAGTTT
Organism: Maratus speculifer; assembly: GCA_964019185.1. Classification (NCBI taxonomy): domain Eukaryota; kingdom Metazoa; phylum Arthropoda; class Arachnida; order Araneae; family Salticidae; genus Maratus; species Maratus speculifer. The sequence continues at coordinate 3,028,408 of OZ025294.1, read as the reverse complement.
ACACATAAAAACATTTGATAAAATTAAAAATGGGCTCATGGGGTTTAAAAAGATGAGGGTTTTGGGAGAAACAAATTTATAATTTCTTCAATTCGCAAGATGCAAAATCCAAAGAATTTTTTTTAATATTCTTAATATCATCTAAAACTTTTGGATTTACAAGTTTTGATAGGACCAACTCTTACTGCAAAAAAAAAAAAAAATAAAAAAATAAATAAATAAATAAATAAAAATAAATAAATAAAATAAAAACGAAAATAAAAAGGGGGGGGGGAGGATGGAAAAAGAAAAAAATCCATAACTTCGTCAGTTCTTAAGATATCAAATCCGATTAAATTAATTTACATATTTTCAATAATATCTTTAATTTTTAAAGTGACAAGTTTTTCATAGGACCAATCCTTATAACTAAAATAAATTAAACAAAAATAGGAGTTAAAAAAAAACTTAAATCTGAACTGGTTACACAAGTTACCATTTCTTCACAGTTATCATTTCTAAAACTAATACGATATACTACTTCAGAATTGTGAATTTTAAACCTTTACTGTCACAAACTTGGTATAAGTTACTTTGTTTACTTTCTAAAGATTTATTAGGAAATCAATCAAATCACTTATCTTCCAGGAATTTTGGAAGAAAAGCAAAGTATATATAAGTAAGCATGCCACACTATGTACTATATTATTGAACTGATAGCTATTTGAATAGAGTAAGAATTATAAATTTTTAACAACTGGTTCGCTGAGCTGAGTAAAGATTAAAATAAGAACTCTGCTAATCTTGTGCGAAAACCGGAAGAATTCCACCATTAGTTAATATATTCCAAAATATTAATGGTAATAAGGTAATAATAAGGTAAATAATCAGGTAAACAGATATATATTAGCAAAAATGCCTTATTGAATGCAGCTAACTCACACAGCGATTTCTAGCAAAAATGAACCGTAAGGATTTTAAAGATTTTTAATTTAATAATAATTAAACATATTTTAATATATCTCAAAGTGAAAATACATTTCTTCATAACTTGTGAATAAGCGATATAAATCAAGAAAATTTAAATATTTAAGTAATTTCACATAACAAATATCTGAAAGTGAAAACATGTATGCAAATGAAATTTGCTTTACTAAATGTATCATTCGTTTGATATTAAAACATTATTGTAGAAAACAATACAGTTTTAAAAGAAGGCTAACAATTGCTTTTACAGGAATTTCACTTGTTTCAGAATTTTGAAATTTCCATTTTAATGTTCTGGATGATAGTTAATATTATTTTAATTATTTGAAACTTCTTCCTGTAAAAAATAAACTTTGAAAAAGTGTATTTTGAAGGTAAATAGCGACATTATTTTTAGACAAAAGGTAACAAACATAATTATATACTTGAACTTTCTCAAACTTTACATTGTAAATTTCCTTGTGGAGAATATATTTAAGAAGGTAAATGTTCCAATAAACTTTTAATTATTCAATTAAATGCTGAAATATATCTTTAGTATTATGCGAAAGTATTTAAAGGTTTAAATAATAAGCATGAGGCTTTTTTTACACGAAAAAGTTACATGTCTTCATAGAAGTTTAAAAATATATCATTAGAAAAATAAAATATTATAAGGTATCCGCCCACGCTCATTCAAAGCCTTTTTATTTATTTATTTATTTGTTTATTTATTTATTTATTTATTGCAAAAAAAAAATGTGAAACAGTTTTTTCACATATTCTTCTACAGTAATTATAACTAATAATTTACTTTTAAAATATGTATATATATTCCTATAAATTTAGCAAAATGTTAAATATACGTGGAAATTTGAAGAAGATTTTGAAAAACTTGAAATATGCTATGTGAAAAACAAATAAATTTATTAAAGAAATAATTATTAAATAAAACGGTAAGCGTTCATATAGTACAAGTTGAAAAGTATTTTAACCCTTTCCGGCACACTGTGCCTGGCCTGGGATATCTACTTTTAATTCCAAACTGCCAAACGGCACCAATAATATTTTAGTAAAATTTTGCTTTCACAATAAAAGCTTAAATTAAATAATTCAAAACATCTAAAAAATTCTTTTGTAAATTCCGGTGTTAGTCGATAATTTCTCATTTTACTACAAATTTTACCCGTGCCGAAAAGGACTAAATAAAAGTTTTACAGATGATCGACGAGTCAATTATAAGATTTTCAAAAGTTTTACCGGGTTTTTGTTTAAATAACAGTCTATAATTTAAAAAATTTTCACGCAATTAAAAATATTTTAGTAAATGAATTATGCAGCAATATATGAGAATTCGAAAAGAAAAGTGACAAAATTTAGATCTGAAGTAATTTGAGTTTAAAGTTAATCATCAAAACTAATTGAATGAATTAAAATGTGAAATTAGTTCCTATTTCATAGTGGTCTTTGAACTGTCCATATTCCCAATTTCAGACAAATCATAGTTTTTTCTCCTTTCGTTTATCAATGACAAACTTCTGGAAACTTAAAAGTTTTTGTTCCAAGTCTTTTGGAAGTTTTTGGGCAACTTTTGTCTTTTGTGAAGAACAAGATTTCTGCGATTCATAAATGTACCGCACCAACTCGTTGTTATCTTAAAGTTTCCACTTTCCTCGGGATTCTTTTTTGCCCATTATAAGGCAAATAAACGTACTCAACTCCTCGTTATTGTTAGTCCATTTTGGCGATTTTATAATATCCACTGGGCAGGATTATCTTTATAGGCTACTTCGTAATGCCTGTGCGAAGAGAACATTTTTGTTTTGGCATATTTAGAATCGTAGCTTCATTCTTCTTCCATTCACGAACAGAACGTTCATTAAGTCTGAACATTCTAGCTGCAGTGCGATTACCATTTTCTTTTGAAAACGCTATTACTTTACATTTAAATCTGGAATTGTACTTATTTCGTTTTACTGGAGGCATAATTTATGATGAAGAACGGTTTTCATAAACTTTAAGACCAAAGCATCTGAAAATTATGGTTTCTAAAATATGACGAATGTTGCATGAAACGAGAAATTTCTATTTGTAGGATGAGAGGGGGAGAGGATAGTGATCGGTTTGTCTGAAACGAGATTTGGGGGGGGGGGGGGGCTTAGATTTCAAAAGGTAGGAATTGAGCAGACTGGAGGCGACTGGTTTTACATGTCGCAAAGAAAAGACGCATTTACCTGAAGTAGAAGGGAAAGTTTTTATTTTTAGTTTCTTTTCGTGGAAAAAAATTGATGCGTGTTATACGCCAGTATATACTTGAAATAAAATTATGTACTCTCAAATTAGTGGTGCATGTTATACGCCGGGATATAAGGTATATATATATATATATATATATATATCTTTCTACTCCCAACCTATTTTTTCATTAAACACTAAATTAAATATTAAAAATTCTATTATCCTAGTAAATACCTCGAAAATTCAAAAATTAATATTACTTTAATCGTTGCTGAACAAAAGCTTGTGGTACTGATAATTAAAAGAACTTCTATTTCATTTTCTTTCTAAAGAATCGGGATATATTTGTTATTGTTTCACTCACTGCCGAGAATATTTAACAGAAGAAAATCTTTGAATCATAAAACAACAGCGAGCCAAAACAACACAAAAATATGAACTCTTATTGTGTTGAAATTTATTATTTCATTTCCATTTACATCAATGAGTTATAATGACTTATTGTTTATATTCTATTCTAATGATATCAATACAATTTTATCTCTTTTGTTGGCTTTAAGAGACAATAAAGGTCTAACGCTCCCTTTCATGTATCATGGACTTAATAACAAACCGTCTTTTATTTTTCAAAAGATGAATGAATTTTGAGGTTATGTTCCTCAAAAGAAATTATCAGACATATAGCTATCGTTTTCTTAAACAGCATTCCTGAAAACTGATTTTCTTTGGGAAATTTCATTCTTTAAACTTAAGAGAAATTTCAGTCTAAATATTCATTATTGCTTATAAGTATTAAACTTAAATTATTTATAAGAATATTATTTCTTTGTTTGGATTTATTTGGTGTGATTTAACATTAAGATAAAAATTATTTTTACGTTATTTTTTTTCTACTTTGGGATGCAATGTATATTATTTAAGAAATTTTAAATTCCAACTAGTTTTTTCAGCATCGAGAAAACTTTGTTAAACGGAATAAAAAAATTACATGTCACAACAGATGAGCATAGTTGCAAGTCCTTGAATAGGTGATTAGGTAGGTCAATATGTTTTCATTTATATATATGCTTTCTTAGAAAATGTCACAAAATGTAGCAAAATTTAAATATATGTTTTAACGAAGCATGAATCTTTATTTCGAAACTCCATTATATTTAATTAATAAAAGAATTTAGTAAATAGAATATTTAATTAAATGAAATAAAAGAAGTAAAAATATCTCTTAGTCGATATACGAAAAAAGTTTTTAAGCATTTCGCAGAAGGAGTGTAAACTTTAAAACAATGTTTTAAGGAAGTACGCATCATCTCCAATTAATAGAATAAACTCACAAAAGACTCGCAATTTTACTGCCTAAGTAAAGATGGAGAGAGCAAAGGGATTCAGTACAAATTCAAAGAAACCGTGAAGATGATCATGTTACGACCGAAAGTACTTGGCATTTCACTTGGAAGTTTTATGTTTTTAAAACAATTTCCTTTTTTCGTAGTAACATCTTTTAAACAGCGTGACATCTTTTAAAGACTATAAGTACCATCTTTTACAATACTCCTTGATTTCAATTTGATTTATCCCAACGGGAATGTGATATTGCAGTGATATATATATATATACTCTATATGGCCAAAGATGACCGTCCACTTGCGATTTTGAAGTTTGCGATTGCGAAATGAAATTTTGATGACGCTGACGCATGCGCAATGAAACAATATATTTAGTAAACCTACTCATTTTTCATACAATTTTTAATATTTTGTAATTCTGAGTAGAAGTTATTATATACAGTTTTTTTTTGTCATATTTTCGAAAAAGAACATTATTTTATATTAAGAACTCTGCAAATTATAAGCAAAAAGCTTTAAAAATATTTGGGTCTGATTTTATAAAAACCTTAATATCTCTACGAGTGTTCATGCTATCCGCGTAAAAATTAAAAAAGTGTCTTACAATAAGCTACTTAATCATAATCTACAGTTTGAATTTTTTGCTACATTAATTTTGATAGCGTTAATTCAAAAGATTTTCGTTCTTTTTCAATTTGTTGAAGGTCCCCTTTGAAATTTCAGGTGAAAATCTTCACGGAAATGTATGATCTGTACTATTATGTTTACACACTTAAGTTTTCAGGATGATTTCTCAAGTATTTTTATAGATATTTAACAAACTATCAAAAATCGCAAGTGAACGGTAATCTTTGGCTATATAGTGTATAATGTCTGCGTAAAAATATCATTTAAAATATGTTCATTAAAAATTTCTACTATGTAATTTGGACCACTGTGCCGAGTTAAAACACGATGGCGTTTCATCGCCGTCTTTTCAATGATTCTTGTCTATCAATTGTCTTTACAATGACTTGTTGTCTATCTTATTGTGTTGACAGCAGCTGTTATTTTTTCAGACATACTATATATTGCCTTGCGATGTTTACAACGCAAAAGTTGTTCAACAAAGAGTTTATCTTAAATTTTGCATTTCAAACAAAATTTCGTTTGCTGAATCACTGAAAATGTTGCAGAAATCCGGTGATAAGTACATGCCAAAAATGCAGGCGTATGCATAATATAAAACATTCAAAGAAAGTGGATTATGAATGGCATAAACATCCATAAAATTAAAAAGATCGTGCTTTGAAGGTCACAAATAAGGAATAATTTAAAGAGTTTTAGCCAAATACAAGAGCAAGTACTGTTTTGATATTTATTAGATTTCAGTGCCACATACGAAAATGACGATTTGCTGAATCTATAACAGGCGTTAGAGTTTTGCAATTTTTATATTTGGGGCATTATACAAGATTGTTTCTACGTTTCGCTGTGACCTAACAATTACCAGAAAGAGAAAGTTCACCGATACATTTCCTTTAATTCTAGATTTGTTTGGCGAAATCAACCAAGGAACATTAGGGCGTTTTGAAAAATGTTGGTGGACAAAATCCAAGTTTCCGATTATATCGGAATTTGACAAAACCGCGTATAATAATCACTGAATGTCTTTATTTTAGGTAGATTTCGTAAGAAATACTACCTATTGCAATCGCACCAGTTTATATATCTATCTGTCTATCTATCTATCTATATATCTCACTTTTTTATGGACACGATAACTTCTATAATTCTTCACCAATCTCCACTAAACTTGTACATAAAATCAAAGGGGTTAAAATCTTGGCTAAGTTCGTTAATGGGCAAAATCGGACTAAGGGGGTCGGAATAGGGGGCGTTTTTCTGAAAACCGAAAAAGCGCCATAACTTCTTAATTAAAGTAGATATCGAATCGATTTAAAGTTTATATTACTTCTTAAAAATGAGCCAAAAGTATGTGCATGACAGATTTTTGATAAATTTAGAAGTGGGCTCAAGGGGCGAAAAAAACAGGGATTTTGAGAGAAACAAATTCATAACTTCGTCAATTTTTAAGATATCAAGTCCAACTAAATTTTTTGTAAATGTTCTTAAAATTATCTAAAACTTTTGTATTTACAAGTTTTTGATAGGACCGACTTTTACTGATGAAAAAAATTAAAAACGAAAAGAAAAAGGGCGCTGAAAAAAAGAAAAATCCATAACTCCGTCAATTTTTAAGATATCAAATCTGATTAAATTTATTTTACATCTTCTCAAAAATATCTACAACTTTTACATTGACAAGTTTTTCATAGGACCAATTCGTATAGAAAAAAAAAATTAAACAAAAATAGGAGTTAGAGAAAAAACCTCAAATCCAAACTGCTTATATTCTGACTCATTTTTAAATTCATGTTTGATTTTAAACGCATCCTAATGGTAGATCCTCTTATTTAGAAACTGTATAAAGTGACGCATTGGTCAATTTTCTGATAAAGACAGAATATATTTCAAAAAAGGCTACCAAAAAGGGTATTTTGAACAGAATTTCCGAAAGTCATCGGGACTGAAAACTGAAGTAAGTATTCAAATAAGAAATTGCGTTTTTTTTCTGACTCGTTTTTAAATCCATTTTTGTTCTCAAACGCATCCAATTTACAGATCCTCTTATTTAGAAACTATATAATGTGATGCATTGGTCAGTTTTTTGATAAAGACGCAATATATTTTAAAAAAGGCTACCAAAAAGGGTATTTTGAACAGAATTTTCCGAAATCATCGTGACTAAAAATTTAAGTAAGTGTTCAAATAAGAAATTGCGTTTTTTTCTGATTCGTTTTTAAATCCATTTTTGCTCTCATATGCATCCAATTTACAGATCCTCTTATTTAGGAACTATGTAATGTGATGCATTGATCGGTTTTTTGATAAAGACAGAATATATTTTGAAAAAGGCTACCAAAAAGGGTATTTTGAACAGAATTTTTCGAAGTCTTCGTGATTTGAAAATTTAAGGAAGTTTTCAAATAGCAAATTGCGTTTTTTATAACTCTTTTTAAAATCCATTTTCGCTCTCAAACGCATGCAATTTACAGATCCTCTTATTTAGGAACTATATACTGTGATGCATTGGCCAGTTTTTTGATAAAGATAGAATTTTTTTAAAAAAATGCTTACAAAGTGAGTATTTCGCACAAAATTTTCCGAAGCAATCATGATTAATGAATTAAGGATGTATTCAAACAACAAATCGGTTATTTTATGACTCATTTTTAAATTCAATTTTTTTCTCAAATGCATTCAACTGACAGTTTTTTGTTATTTAGGAACTGTATAATATACTGTTTTGGTCGATTTTTTGATAAATTCAGAATCTATTTCAAAATATGTTGTAAAATGGGCGTTTGAGCTGAATTTTTCTTAAGATGATTCTGATAAAACCAATTTTTGCAGAAAAATGAAATTAAAAATGTTTCATAAACGGCCAAATGAAGTTATTAAACTGGGTTTATCTCTAATCATATATATATACATATATATATATATATATATATATATATTCGTTCAAATATATATATATATATATATATTCGTTCAAAATATATAGGGGAAGATGGGGATACTTGAGCCATTTTTTGAATTTTATTTTTTTTTAATTTTTTATATTTTTTTAGAATAAAATAAAATATTGAAAATGAAAATTTGATATTTTTCCTTCAACTAAAAACCACTTTCAATAAATTTTGAACTATTTTTCTATGCATAATAAATGTTTATTTTTTGTTTTACATCATGGCTCAAGTATCCCCATGGCGGGGATACTTGAGCCATAGTGAAGGGATACTTGAGCCACTACGGAAAAATACCTACAAAAGTAATTTTTTTCGCTTTATTTTTGCACAAATATTTTACAGAATGATAAATTATGAAACGTAAAGTGTTTCAAAACCAATTAAGAAAACAAAGCTAATAATACGATCATTTTTTGTCGTTAAAACTGGTTGTCGAAGGATAATTTGAACCTCAGTTATAACGACGGTAGAAACATCCTCAGTTCAGAGCCATTTAAATTTGGAATCTGCAATTCTTCTTGCAAATTTCATTTTCAAAATATTAAGCACTTATCCAACAAATATTTTTACAGTTTTCTTTCTGGCATATTTTATTAGTAACCAACCATCAATAGAAGGTTTTCTTTCACATCATCACCATCATTGACAGAATTTTCCTCTAATGATATTGTCGAACTCATGCTTTTAGTTTAGTAGCTGTCGGAATTTAAGCCAGATGTATCATTCTACTATTTCAAACACTTTTTTGATTTCACAGGAAAAGATTTTGTCTTCCTCTTTGGCTCCATGTAGGTAAGTTTGAACTGGGATTTTTGTTGCTTTTCTTGTTTTTGTGCGCTCTTTTTACCAATTTTTCTTCAATTTTCTTAGTTAAAAAAAAGTTACAGCAACAGAGGTTACGATTTCAATATAAAATACTAATCTTAATATGTTATATTAAAAAATAAATATTTTATTATGTTGGACCTAACTAATTAAAGTATTAGAGATTATAGCCTGTAAAACCGTTTTAAAAAGTTATTTTCATTTAATGAAAATTAAATTGAAAACTATGTTTACATTTATCTAGACAGACTATTTTGTTCGAATTTTGGTCGTTTGTCAAATCGAACAAATCGAAAAATAAAATAGACATTTTCATTTAAAAAATATGCATTTTTAAACATTTTTAGGTCTTTATTTTTTTAAGAAAAAAAAATAAAATGAAAAATTATTCTCCCTTTTCTCCAGAAAAATATCTATTAGTGAATATAAGGATGGAATTTTATTTTTTGTTTGTTTCACCCATGTTTAATTTCTAGTGAGGATGGTTAAGACATGGCTCAAGTATCCCCACTCTCATTGGCTCAAGTATCCCCACTATCACTATTTTTGTTTCCCAGAGTTTTACTAAATAAAGCATGCAGTAATTAGAACTATTTTAGACTCAAAATACAATTGAAATTATGCTTATTGAATGTATGTATATAGTTGCAACTTTAAACAAAACTTTGATTACAAAAAAACAAAAAAACCATGCACCCAAATATTTTTTTCAGATAGGGAAAAGACAACTATTAATCACTATACTTTCAAAATGGTACCAAGATGTGTGATTTCTTTTTTACATGTTCAGAACTATAAATATGTTATCATATTGGCAGTTTTAGAAAGAAAAATTAATCAACTGTAGAGATAATAGGGGTGGCTCAAGAGTCCCCTATGCTCAAGTATCCCCACTCTCCCCTATATATATATATATATTTTGAACGATTTTTCGAAATCTACCTCCGCCTGTAGGCCCAGCCGACAGGGATTTTTGAGATCCGTGCAGTTTTGTCTAAAAAATGAGAGGTGTCGATTAATTATGACCGTAAAGAAGACATACGTGTGGTTGGTTTCTAGGAGTTTCAACGGTTGCACCTGTTTCCTCTAAGTTTGAAATCATGTCGTAACTCTTCTGTTTCGTTTGAAAACACGAGTTTGCTGAACATACGTTACAAGCTTGTCAAGGTGACATTTAACATATTTTTGTTTGAAAACAAATGATATGAAACTCGTTTAACCACTTTTTTGAAAGGTTGTTTAATTTGCAAGTTTCATGTTACTTTTAGGGAGCTTTCATTACAAAAAGTATAAAGCTACCTATTGAAGCTGTCCAGGGAAAGGACTTCCGGAAAATTTTGGTATATTTTAACAGATCATGACCTCCAGACTACATAACCACCCTCCGTTCAAATGTTGATATATATATATATATATATCAACATAGATATATATATATATATATATATATGTATATCTGATATTTGTCATGCTGCACAGTAAAAATTGAAGACCGAAATTGGGTTGAAGTATTTCTGGGTATAGTAATTTTCCTGAAATGGTACAGTAAGGATTTCAAAATGGTAGAGTATTGTTCCCAAAATAGATAACCCAAAATGGTTCTGAACAGAGCAGATCTTTATTAACATTAAATTGATCAAAATTTCTGAGGTATAATGTATATACTATCTAAGATATTTAATTGTTTTAATGTCATTAAAAATCAGACTTATTTAAAACGATTTTGTGCTACAAACTGAACTTTTTAGATTGGAACAATGCTGTACCCAAAGATCTTTCAAGTCAATGTGGGTATTTTGTTTTTACAGTGTGCAACTATCGTATTTATCAACCGATTTGAATGAAACTTGTTGTGTATACATGTAACGTCTTCGGGAGTCGTAGTCGTGGCATAATAAGCTGGACTCTGGAGCCTCTTGTGGTTCGAAACACTTTTATTTGGCCGTTCATCATACAGAAGGGATTCGCGAGTCCGGTCGGAGGTTCCCCGAGCGCATATTTCAGATGTGTATATTGCTGGGACGATTACTGTTTCTAAACCAATAGGATAGCGTCATTATCACGGTCAAGTACACGCCCACACAATTTGATTGACAGGAACTCGTGGACAATTGACGGTGCTAATTATAACAATAATCTGTTGCGGATGAAAGTGAGCTGACTGGCTGAATGGTTAGAGCGTCGAGCTTAAAACTGGAGGATATGGGTTCGAGTCCATCGCGGGCCGAGAGTCCGTTGGTGTTTTTTTTTTTTTTTAATTATTGGAGACTGTCTTTTATTAATAAATAAGACATTTAAAAAAAATATTTCAAACCCTTTTAATATTCTAAATATCGTTCCAAAATGATTTATATATATATTAAACAAATGGGAAAAAAAGTATTCTGCGAAAATATCCGTATAAGCAAAATTCTTACTTTAATTTTTATTTATTTATTTATTTATTTAATTCAGGATCAGAGGAAGTATAATTTCTAATTGAAGTAAATAAAATTCAGTCATTTTGAAAAAAAAAATTCTTTCGTACCTTTAATTTTTAATTACCGAGTACAAATTCAAACAATCCTAGTACAAATAAATAATAAACACACACGATCAATTGTCCACGAGTTCCTGTCAATCAAACTGTGTGGGCGTGTACTTGACCGTGATAATGACGGTCTGCTATTGGTTTAGAAACAGTAATCGTCCCAGCAATATACACACCTGAAATATGCTCCCCGAGCCGTTTACGTGTATTATGAAGGTTTACATTGCCGTAGGTTCTGCAGGCCTCTCAAAACTGCAAAATCTCTCGTTTTTCGCGCGTTTTCTGGGTAATATGTTAGGGATTGTCAGATTTTCCAGCAGAGGGCACAGTTGTGAAGTAGGGAGGAACATTTAATTTAATTGGTTAAGAAATATCTGGGCAATCTGACGTAATTTAGGCGCGGTTGTCCAGGGCTGCATGCTGATCCTACAAATTAAGAATTGCGCTTATCTAAGCATTTTTAATCTTGAAGAACATCCAAAAATGATCTCTGAAAGTAATAAATGTTAGGCTGGGAAAGAAAGTTAACAGGGGCAAAATAGCTTTAAGCTCCAGAATTAAAGTTTAAAAATATTAATTGAGACTTTAAGTTTTTGAATTTAAATTTTAAATTTAAGTTTTTAAAAAGGCTTTAATTTTTATCCTTTCATATATAGTACATGCTAATGTCTAGACCGAGTTCGTTGGCCACCATCATCCGCCATCTTGTTTAAAAATAGCGGCCATTTATTTTTTTTAATTTTTAATTTAAAATTAAATGCAAAAAATTAAAACTTGAATTTTTTATGTGTAAGATCTTGATACAAAGATTTCACAGCATTTTTTATTTTGTGTATATCTTAAAAAGTGACTGAGTTATCCCACTTTGAATTTCTAGTGTGGCTGACATTTTAAAACGATCTGATTTTTGTTACGTGATAACACGTGTATTTTTTAACCTATTTGAATGTAACTTGGTGTGTACATAGTACATACCGGTAGTTGAACCGAGTTTGTTGACCAGTTCCATTTCCCGTACTGTTTTAAAAGGCGGAAAATTCAATTTAAAAAATTAAATTTTAAATAAAGTAAAAAATTGTGAGAAATTGAAAAAGATTTTTTTGTGTGTGTGCTTTTGGTCTTGATACAAAGATTCCAGAGCTTTTTTTTGTTCTTGTTCCATCTATACTGCTAAAAATGGCTGAGTTATACTAATTTCTAGTGTGGCTGACATTCTGAAACGGTCTGAAATTTGTCAGTCGATAATATGCATATTTATAAACCATTTTTGGATATAACTCCATGTGTGCATAGTACATACCAATGTCTTGACCGAATTGTTGGCCAACTTCGTCCGATATCTTGTTTCAAAATGGCAGTCATTTTTTTTTTAAACTTAAAATGAGGAATAAAAAAAATGGAAATAATAATATTTTCCTTGCGCAGTCAACCTTGACACAAATATTTCGGAGCATACTTCGATTCGTCTATATCTTAAAAAATGACCATAAGACCTTAAAATGACCTTAAAAGTTATACCATTTTGAATTTCAAGTGTGGCTAACATTTTGAAACAATCTGATTTTTTTTCTTTTGTCATGCGATAATATACATATTTATGAACCGATTTGGATGTAACTTGGTGTGTAGATAGTACATACCAATGTCTCGATGGAGTTCATTCGCCATCTTGTTTCAAAATGATGTTCATTTAAAATTGTCAAAAAAATTTAAGTGTTTAATGATGTTAAAAAAATGAAAAAAGGTCCTTTGTGAAGTATTTGATCTTAATACATGAATTCCGGAGTATTTTTTTGTTTTGACTTTATCATAAAAAACGGCCAAGATATAGCAGTTTGACTTGCTAATATGGGTGACGCTTTTAAAAATCAATTAGAATGCGATAGCACTCGTATATATCAACCAACTTCGATGTGAGTGTGCATATGCACATGAATTAAGATTTCGATGAAGCTCATTGGTTTGTTTTATCCTTCATGTTGTTTTAAAATGTCATGCACTTCATGATATCACAAAATTTATAAATCGTTTAAAATAAAACCAGCATGAATAAAAGATCGCTTATTTCTACAAATTTCCATTAATATTCAGTATTGACAAAAACTAGTGTTCAATCTTATATAACCGGGTTCCACTAATTTGAGCTTCGCATGTTTGAATAATATAACTTAATTTAAAATCAATAAATAAATAAGGTATATGAAAGCTACCCCTTCCTCCCGGTACTGCTGAAAAAACTTTTAACATATTATTCAGCAATGAAAATATTTTTAAATCAAAATTATTTCTATTAGCATTGGAAACTAAGAAAAATCTTCTACAAATCATTAAGTTCTAATTTATAAATGAGCTTTATATTTACTTGCATTTAGGTATGATGTTTAGTTCAAATCTTTCAAGTCAGTTTCAAACCAACTTTAATTATCTAAATGAGCTTAATCTTTAAATTTATCTAGTTTTACTGACAATAAAACATTATTATAATGTGAGCAGCTTAGAAGCTAAACGTTTTATATAGGGCTATACAAAAGCTTAGTTTAATTTTCTTGAACTAATTTTAAATCTCTTTCATTTATGTGACTGAGCTGAAACATTATTTGTATATGTAGTTGCCAATGAAATATTACTATAATTTATGGAACGTAAAACTTAGGCTTTTTATACAGGAAGATTAGTTCAAAACTTGCAAGACAGTTTTAAACCATTTACAATCATCCGATGGTGCTGAAACTTGCCTACATTTGATTTTCCGGTGACAATTCGATTAAACAGTAATTTGATGAACGAAGAAGTTATACATTTTTTACAGGACCACACAAAATTTTGCCGAAAGGTTGTTGCTTATAAGAAAAATTTAATTAAATTTTAACAAAATTACCATATTTTTTGTGATACATAATAGCATTTTTAATTTGAAAATAAAGTGTGTATCAGTTGTATTACTTTTGCACGGTGACATATAAAATATTCGGATACATTACCATCCATAATCAGAAAGTTTATTTTAATTTAAATAACATTTATATACATTAATTATGCACGCGAAAACTTTTTTTTTTTTTTTTTTTTTTTTTTTTTTTTAGCCTTTGATGCTATTTCTTTCAGACAAGCTAAAAAATGTCGTGTCATCAGCCCTGAATTTTCTACTAAACCGATTTTGATAATTATTTTTTAAAATGAAATTTGTAGTTGTGCCCATTTTAGTTATTTTTAAATTTATTTCCATTTTTATATTTTATTTTTAATTTTAACTGCTTTTTACGATATTTCTTCAAAATGGTGGCAACCCAGTTTAGCTTTTCTCTCGATAATAAAAATTTATTTTTTGCGGAGTTAGACAGCTATAAAGAAATATAAAGCTGCTCACCGGGCCCATGAGGGGACTATACAACAACAACAACAACAATTTTTTTTTCCAAAATGATTGCGTATAATTATGCACTAATTGAGATACAAAAAAATATATTTACTGAGAAATAATATTGATAATGTAAATAAAGTAACAGAAAATAATTTATGATGGAAACTAATGTCTAAATCAAAATAAGAAAAATTTCAAATGAGGAAAATAATGTCATTTAGCAACCAGATAAATGGGAATTACAATATTATTACGCATTCTTTTTCATATTACTAATAACAGTAACTTAAAAAAATATTTGAAGAGAAAATGACGTCACTATTTAAAACATAACATTTTTACTCATAACGATATTAGGTACTACTGTGTTATCCCGTCGACCAATTTCGCCAAATTATACAAATCGCCAAACTAATAGCCAAATTATACATATTGACATAATTTTTATTTTAAATAACGAAAAACAAATAATCAGTAGAATAGTAATAAAAATATTAATAAAAAGTCGAAATAAAAATCCCTTAATGACATTTTAAACACATGAATCGTATTTAATGTCATTGAATGTGACATTCACGATCATCCATTATTGGCAATTAATCTTATAATTTTTTGGTCGACGGGATAACTTGGCAGTACCCGATATTACATTTCAATGTTTATTTTCATTATGGACACTGATATTGAGATTTTACTTTCAGATGACTTCAGTTAGTGAAAATAATGTTAAATAATACATAACAGTAAAAATAAAATTAGTTTTTTTTTTCTAATAAAACTATTTTTATGTGAGTGTATATAAAATAAAATTTCTGGATTTCGCCGGCACTGAGATTACAATTTTCATTGAAGATGTGCGAATATTTGCATGCAAAATTGTAACTACCAAACTTGACATTTAGTTTGTTATATATTTATTATATATTGATTCAATAATGTAATTACTTTTGCTTTTTTGAAAAACGAAATCGATCGGGTCTTTTAAACATTACATTCGTCGAATTCGACTTGATTCCACTCGTTTTATTGTTAAATTGCATTTCCGTTTACTCAGAGTCTATAAAAAAGCTAAATTAATTTAAACTAAAGAAAAAATCAGTTTTTGATGAATCTAGTCAATGAAGAAGTAGCGCCTCAAACTACATCCCTTTATTACTCCGCAGTTCCAATGTCTGAGAGAGAAATTGCTAATCAATTGGATATTTCACGCCGTTCTGTTTGCTATCATATTGATAAACACAAGAAAAATGAAGTTAGTTTATTGCAATCTAAACGGGGTCGCCCTTCTAAAAAACATCTATCAATTTTTTTTTTTTTTTTTTTTTTTTTTTTTTTTTAATCGGAGGCGAAACTAAATTATGCAATGGCAGAATCTACATTCAACTTGTCATTGGCCATTTTTTTAAAGCATTAAAAAATGGTTGTTGTTTTCAGTCAAATATAGACTTTGGTCTGTCCGCATTGTCACCTTTTTATTATCATAAAAATTATGTTTTTACTGATTTTTATTAACTCAATAGGAAAACTTTTGTGCTTTGAGCAATAGATGTCTGCATTTCATTTATTTATTTATTTATTTATTTATTTATTTATTTATTATTTATTTATTTATTTATTTATTTTTTTTTTTGCAACGAAAATAATTTGGCTAGCATTTTTAATTATTACAGGATTACACAAAATATATTTTTCTTCGTGTGATTTTTTTTTTTTTTTTTTTTTTTTTTTTTTTTTTTTTTTTTTTTTTACTTTTAGGAACTTTACAAAAATTTCTCGAAGAAGATCTCGAGTAGACAAAAAAAATGAATGTAAGCTTATATCTGTGCATAAAAATATGTTTTATTTAATAGTAAAATAAGTATGCTTATCGCACTTTTTATACATCATTATATTTTTATTTTGAGACAGTATTTTTAAAGAAACCATATATTTATCACTATTTAAGTATTTTATTAGGGATACATTCAATAATGAGCAAAAACTAATTATACTTCAACGAAATAATTTTGTCCACATACATCGATACATCAACCCACTGTGCACCGTAGCGAAGAAAACTGCTAATTATAGTAATAATATAAATTTAAGAATCAACAATGAACGTAATTTTGATGCGTTGAAAATCTTGAATAATTATACAGAAATATATTTTGAAAAACATATTTAAAATATATAGATAACAGTTCAATCAAATTTAAAAAAATCAATTTTACCCAAAGAAGCAAAGTAATTTTCTCGGATTTAATTAAAATGATAAAATAGATGTGAATATTCCTATGACGTCATAAAAAGTAAAAGGGAAATTTGTGTAGCCTCGAACCAAAAGGAAAAATACGAAACATTTCTTTATAGACTGTTAAATACAGGGTGATTCATAAAAGATGGGCAGAACTTTAAGGGGTTATAGTACACTTAAAGACAAATAATATTAAATAGGAGACTAAGGGTCCCAGACGTATTCCCAAGGAGATAGGGGGCATTAAAGTTTAGGGTCCGAAATTTCAAATGATTATAAAAAATGGAAAAATTGGTCGATTCGTTTGCGGTTTTTGCAAAAAATTTTCTTTATGCCAGTATTTTCTTGAAATAAAATTTTAAAGTTCAATTTCAAAAAATGCCGATAGGGGGCGCTTTAGACTTTGGAGTAACAAACAACTATTTTTTAACGTTATTTTTTGTATTTCTTTAAATGATTTCGAAAGCTTAGACTTAAACTTAAATTTTGATCTAAAAATCTGAGTCCTAACGAGTAGTTAAGTAGCGTAAACTGAAATTTGAAATTTGAAATCCTTCTCCCCCCAGAACAAAAATCAGTTATTCCCGATCTTTGTGTCGTAGATTAGGCTCTAACTACTGCCGCGTTTTGCTAAAATTATTCTTTATGTCAGTATTTTCTTGAAAATAAATTTTAAAGAAAATTTTCAAAAAATTAAGATAGAGGGCGCTTTAGACTTTGGAGTAACGAACAACTATTTTATACCGTTATTTTTTGTGTCTCATTAAATGCTTTCTAAAGCTTAGACTTAAACTTAAATTTTCAGCTCAAAATCTGAATCGCTGAGCGTGGTTCAGTAGCGAGGGGAGGGGGTTCAAATTTCAACTTCTGAACATAGTTCAGTTTGCACTACTTAACCATGCCCAACAATTCTGTGCTGTGATACGAGGCAAAAATACAACTTTCGTCAAGGACTGCATAGTCGGAATTCTCTCATAAAGGCACTGGCACAGTTGGAAACGTCGCTCATGCAAACGTTAAAGCTTCATTCCTGACGCTAGTCACCGGGTGAAGAAGGAGACAGAAAGTATGCAAATGTCGAATGGGGAAGAAGAACACGTATGCAAAATTTCGACACGATTCAGGCATAAAAACCACTGAACGGTGAGTCAAGTGTAAGTCGCTGCAGTAATGAATCGGAAGATGGTGCCCTTCACGAATAAGGAAAAGGCTGAGATGCATTTAATTTACGGAGTGGCAGATGGAAATGGTGCAGAGGCACAACGAATGTACGGAGAGCGATTTCCCAACAGGCGGTTGCCTAACCGCAAAACTTTCGAGCGCTTGCACAGACAGTTGTGTGAGACGGGATCATTTCTCGCTTCCCGGTCGAATGCAGGTCGTGCAAAAAAGGACGAATCAGTAGTTGTTGCAGAAGCCATTCTGGAGGTAGTAGCGGCGCAGCCAAGTACAAGTACACGAACAGTGGCTAGGCAGGTGGATACCTCACAGTCCATGACTTGGAAGGTACTGAAGGATGAACATTTGCTCCCGCTTCATGTGCAACGAGTCCAGAAACTGTCTCCAGGGGATTATCCAAATCGTATTGGATTCGCCCGCTGGTTTCTGCAGCAGAACGCGCTAAATCCACATTTTGGACGAACTGTGCTTTTCACCGATGAATGTACCTTCATACGTGAAGGTACATTTAACACACACAATGCACATGTATGGGCGAATGTCAATCTACATGCTACGTATCGACATGCTCATCAGAGACGCTTTTCCATCAATGTTTGGGCAGGAATCCTCAGAGACCACCTAATCGGACCGTACCTTCTTCCTGAACGCCTCAACGGTAAAACATACCTCACATTTCTGCAACATGTGCTGCCAGACCTGTTAAACGTTGTTCCTCCACGCATCCGGCGGGTCATGTGGTTCCAGCACGATGGAGCGCCAACCCATTACGTACGAGACGCCCGCAACTATCTGGACATCACATTTCCGAACAGATGGATTGGTCGAGGTGGTCCTGTTGCTTGGCCTGCTCGCTCGCCAGATCTTTCACCCCTCGATTTCTTTTTTTGGGGACAATTGAAGGCTCTTATGTATGAGACACCCACTGAATCCCCCGAGGAACTGGTCGCCAGACTTTCCGCCGCTGTAGGGGAAGTGCTCGAAAAGCCTGATGTTTTCGCGAATGTTCGCCGTTCCATTCTTCGCCGTTGTTCTGCGTGCATAACCTCTGGTGGTCACAATTTTGAACATTTATTGTAATTACGTGTTAATAAATATGCTTTGGTAACATAATCCTAATTTGTGTCTTTTTACCTCGTATCACAGCACACAATGTGTGGACATGGTAAACTGAACTGTGCTCAGGAGTAGAAATTTCAAACCCCTCTCCCCAGAAACTTAACCACGTCTAACGATTCAGATTTTGGGCTGAAAATTTAAGTCTAAGCTTTAGAAAGCATTTAATGAGACACAAAAAATAACGGTATAAAATAGTTGTTCGTTACTCCAAAGTCTAAAGCGCCCTCTATCGGAATTTTTTTAATATTTTCTTTAAAATTTATTTTCAAGAAAATACTGACATAAAGAATAATTTTAGCAAAACGCGGCAGTAGTTAGAGCCTAATCTACGACACAAAGATTGGGAATAACTGATTTTTGTTCTGGGGGGAGAAGGGTTTCAAATTTCGAATTTCAATTTACGCTACTTAACTACTCGTTAGGACTCAGATTTTTAGATCAAAATTTAAGTTTAAGTCTAAGCTTTCGAAATCATTTAAAGAAATACAAAAAATAACGTTAAAAAATAGTTGATTGTTACTCCAAAGTCTAAAGCGCCCCCTATCGGCATTTTTTGAAATTGAACTTTAAAATTTTATTTCAAGAAAATACTGGCATAAAGAAATTTTTTTGCAAAAACCGCAAACGAATCGACCAATTTTTCCATTTTTTATAATCATTTGAAATTTCGGACCCTAAACTTTAATGCCCCCTATCTCCTTGGGAATACGTCTGGGACCCTTAGTCTCCTATTTAATATTATTTGTCTTTAAGTGTACTATAACCCCTTAAAGTTCTGCCCATCTTTTATGAATCACCCTGTATATGCACATGTTAAACTATTTATATTCTTTTAAGTAATAAACTATTAACAGTAAACTTGCAACGTCACAAAAAGGTAAAATGATGATTTTTACAGGCTGAACCGTTAGGTCCATTTCCACCTTCCTTATACAGACATTTTGACCTATACAAATATTATAAGCAAACTTAATATTAATGACTTATAATATATATGCTTAAAAATAAGTGATATTAACTATCTTTTGATGAATTCGCTAAAAGCAATTTTGATAATTAATTATTAACTAAAATAAATCTCGCCTATCTTTAAAATTATTCAGGAACATCTGTTGATAAAAAGAAAATGTGTTTTCCAGAAAAATTTAATCTGTTTACTTTTATATTTTTTATCAAATGTGATTAATTGTTTATTACTGTTGATCATTTTACGAATATTTTTTTCATAGAAAAATAATCAGGAAATTTGTAGAATTATTTACTATAAGAAATGTTTATATAAGAAGTAAAAGCACATTTTTCATAGTTGCAAAATAGTGAAATATTTTCAATGAATTAGCACTGAAAGTAAAAACAGTCTGCCACTTTTAAAAACTCCATTAAAAGTTACTTTAAATGCTAATTATATATCATAATGTTTTTTTTTTTTTTTTTTTTTTTCATGTTAGGTTTATGAAATAAAACTTAAGTAAATATTTTGATTTATTCTAAGTAGTGAAATGGATTCTTATTTTATTCATATGTTTCCAACATAATTAAATAAATTATGTCATAAATAAATGAATAAGGAGAATCTGACACATAACCATTTTTAGTAATTGCAAAATTTTGAAATATTTTTAATGGATTTATACTAAAAGCGAATACAATCTACCATTTTTGGAAACTCCATTAAAAGTTACTTTAGATGCTAATTATATATCATAATGTTATTTTCATTATTTAAATGTTTTATTCATGAAATATAAATTAAGTTCATTTTTTGATTTATTCTAAATTAGGGAAATGGATTCTTATTTTATTCATATGCTTACAAAATATTTAAATAATATGTGGTAAGTAAATGTATAATGAGAATCTGTTATACAGAGATTTTTAGTAAATTTTAAATTATGGATTGTTATGAATATTCAGTTGAAGTTATTGAATGAATATTCAGTTGAAGTTATTAAAAATGTATGTGGAAGAATTCTTGAAATAGCTTTTATTGGTATAAAATAAATTTTATTAAGTGAGTTTGCATATAAATTTATTGCAAAACTTATTTTTTCAT
Organism: Maratus speculifer; assembly: GCA_964019185.1. Lineage (NCBI taxonomy): Eukaryota > Metazoa > Arthropoda > Arachnida > Araneae > Salticidae > Maratus > Maratus speculifer. Next base: position 3,007,004 of record OZ025294.1, on the reverse strand, counting down.
CTTGTATTCTTTATAATTGGAAGCATCATTTTGAAATAAAGATATGGAATTTTGTCAATTAATTTTTTTAAAAATTTTTATATACATTCTCCCAAAGTTATTTGGGAAAGATCTCGTAGAACACGTAGCTTTATATTTCCTCCTTTCTCATACAGACATTTTGACCTATATAAATATTATAAGCAAAGTTAATATTAATGATTTTTATAGTTATTGTTATATAAGTAATATTAATTATCTGTTGATGGACTCACAGAAAGCAATTTTGACAGTTAATTATTAAGTAAAACAGAGTTCGCCTTTGTTAAAATTATTCAGAAACATCTGTCGATAAAAAAAAGATGTTTTCCAGAAAATTTAATCTGTTTACATTTATATTTTTTTATTACATGTGATTAATTGTTTATTACTGTTGAATTTTTTTCGAAGCTTTTTTCATTGAAAAATAATCAGGGAATTTGTAGAATTGTTTTCTATGGGAAATGTTTATATAAAAAACAAAAGCACATTTTTTATAGGTACAAAATAGGGAAACATTTTTAATGAATTATCATTGAAAGGAAATACAGTCTGCCATTTTAAAAAACTCCATTAAAAGTTACTTTAGATGCTAACTATATATCATAATGTTATTTTTATTATTTTAATGTTAGAACTCTTGAAATAGCTTTCGTCAGAGTTGGAAATAAATTGGATTAAATAATTTTGCATATAATTTTATTAAAAATACTTATTTTTTCTGCTTGTATTAATTATAATTGGGATCATTTAATCATTTCGAAATTAAATATGGAATTTTGTCAATTAAAATTTTGGAAATTTTATACATTATCTCCCAAATAACTTTGGGAGAAAAAATATATATTTTTTAATTTATAGATGCAATGAAATATTTTGACCTATACAAATATTATAAGAAAAGTTAATATGGATGACCTTTTATACTTATTCTTAAAAATAAGTGATATTAATTATCTTTTGATAGATTCGCAGAAAGCCATTTTGGTAATTAATTATTAAGTAAAACAGATTTCGCCTTTTGTTAAAACTATTCAAGAACATCTGGTAATAAAAAGAAAACAAAAATAAGAAGGAAAAATAATTTCCAGAAAATTGTAATCTATATTTTTTATTACATGTGATTAATTGTTTATTACTGTTGAACATTATTCGCAGATTTTTTTATCTTTATAGAAAAATAATTAGGAAATTTGTAGTATAGTTTTCTATTGGAAATTTTTTATAAAAAAACTAAAAGCATGTTCTTTATAGTTGAAAAATAATGAAATATTTTTATGAATTATTTAATGAAATATCATTAAATATTTTTAATGCATTTGTACTAAAAGTGAATACAGTCTACCATTTTTGGAAACTCCATTAAAAGTTATTTTAGATGTTAGTTTTTTTATCAAAATGGTATTTTCGCTATTTAAATGTTATATTTAAGAAATATAATTTAATTTCATATTTTGATTTATTCTAAGTTAGTGAGATGGATTCTTATTTTATTAACATGCTTACAAAATATTTAAATAATATGTGGTAAGTAAATGTATAAGGAGAATGTGACACACAGCCATTTTTTGTAAATTTTAAGTTAGGGATTGTTAATATTCAAGAATGAATATTCAGTTGAATTTATCAAAAATGTATGTCGCAGTTTTCTTGAAAGAGCTCCTATCAGTTTAAAATAAATTTGATTAAATAAGTTTGCATTTAAATTTATTACAAAACTTATTTTTTCTGCTTGTATTATTTATAATTGGGAATATCATTTTGAAATAAAAATATGGAATTTTGTCAATTAAAATTTTGAAAATTTTATATATTCTCTCCCAATGTTATATAAATTTTCTGGAGTTAGAGATGCAAAACACGTATTTTTATATTTTCTCCTTTCTCACAGAGACATTTTGACCTATACAAATATTATTAGGAAAGTTAATATTGGTGACCTTTTATACTTATACTTTAAAATAAGCAATATTAATCATCTTTTGATGGATTCGCAGAAAGCAATTTTGATAATTAATTATTAAGTAAAACGAAACTCGCCTTATGTTAAAATTATTCAAGAACATCTGGTGATAAGAAAAAAAAACAAGGAAAAATATTTTCCAGAAAAATATAATTTATTTACATCTAAATCTTTTATTACATGTGATTATTTGTTTATCATTCTGGAACATTCTTCGCTGATTTTTTATCTTCATAGAAAAATAGTTAGGAAATTGGCAGTATTATTTTCTATTGGAAATTTTTATAAAAGAACTAAAAGCACGCTCTTTATAGATGCAAAATTTTGAAATATTTTTAATGAATTTGTACTAAAAGAGAATACAATTTTCCATTTTTGGAAACTCCATTAAAAGTCACTTTAGATGCTAATTGTTTATCATAATGTTTTTTTCATTATTTAAATGTTATATTTATGAAATATAATTTAAATTGATATTTTGATTTATTCTAAATTAGTGAGATGGATTCTTATTTGATTCATATACTTACAAAATATTTAAATAATATGTGGTAAGTAAATGTATAAGGAGAATCTGACATACAGCCATTTTTAGTAAATTTTAAATTATGGATTGTTAATATAGAAGAATTAATATTCAGTTGAAGTTATTAAATTTTATGTCGAAGTATTCTTGAAATAGCTCTTATCAGTTTAAAATAAATTTGATTAAATAAGTTTGCATTTAAATTTATTACAAAACTTATTTTTTCTGCTTGTATTATTTAAAATTGGGAGCATCATTTTGAAATAAAAATATGGAATCTTGTCGCTGAAATTTTTGTAAATTTTATGTATTCTCTCCCAAAGTTATTTGGGAAAGAATATAACTTTTTCTTAAGTTAGCGATGCAAAACAAATTGCTTTACATTTCCCCCTTCTTTACACAGATATTTTGACCTATACAAATATGCATAATATGTATTATATTATGTACAAATATGTATATAAAGAAAAGCAAAGCTAATATTGATGACCTTTCATACTTATTCTTAAAAATAAGTGATATTAATTATTTTTTTATGGATTCGCTGAAAGCAATTTTGATAATTAATTAACTAAAACAGAAACCGCCTTTATTTAAAATTATTCAGAAACATGTGGTGATAAAAAGAAAACAAAAAATAAGAAGGAAAATTATTTTCCAGAAAAATGTAATCTGTTTACGTCTATATTTTTTATTACATGTGATTAATTGTGTATCACTGTTGAAAGTTCTTTGGAGTTTTTTTTTATAGAATAAATAATTAGGAAATTCTTAGAATTATTTTCTATTTGAAAATCTTATATATAAACTAAAAACACACTTTTTAAAAGATGCAAAATATTGAAATATTTTTAATGGATTAGTGCTGAAAGCGAATACAGTCTGCCATTTTTGGAAACTTCTTTGAAAGTCATATTAGATGCTAATTATATATCATTGAGTTATTTTCATTATTTAAATGCTATATTTTATTAAATATAGTTTAAGTTCATGTTTTGATTTATTCTAAACAATGAATTGGATTCTTATTTTATTCATATGTTTACAACAAATTTGAATAAATCATATTATGTTGTTTATAAATGTCATAAATACATTATAAGGAGAATCTGACTTATAACCATTTTCAGTAACTTTTAAATTATGATTTGTTAATATATAAGAATGAGTATTCAGTTGAAGTAATTAAAAATGTATGTCGAAATATTCTTAAAATAACTTTTGTCAGAAATTAAAATAATACTAAGTAAGTAAGCTTTGCATATAAATTTATTACTGATTTTTTTTGTCTTGTATGTTTCACCATTGATAACATTATTTTGAATTAAAGGTATGAAAATTTTTCAATTAAAATTTTAAAAATTGTGCTGTAACAATAAAAACTTTCTAATTTTAATTGCGTTACCGGTATTTATGTCTTACTCATCATTATTCTGCAATGCACATCCATAAATATCCACATCAAAGATTTCACCCCTTTACTATGCAAGGTGTGATTGCTAGGTATCTGTTATCGGCCTCGATTTTTGCTTTGTTACAACCCTCTATTTTTAGAGCTACAACTCATGAAATGTGATGTCTGCCTCTCGAAACATCTCTTAGATATTTAAGTATGAAATATATTGAAGTGGTGTAATTTTTGAACAACAGTTTTCAGGATATTTCACTAAGGAAAAAAAATAACATTCAATCTTTCCTTCGAAACTTTTTTCTAGAAAAAGAACAATAAATAAACATTCAAAAAGTATAATATAACTAAACAAATTTTGATCAATATTAATTTTAATTTAAATAGTCATATATATTTGTATTAAAAAATTAACATACAATCTTTCCTTTGAAACTTTTTTCTAGAAATAAAAACAATATGTAAACATTCAAAAAGTATAATCTAACTAAACAAATTTTGATTAATATTAATTTGAATTTAAATATTCATACAAATTTGTATTGAAAAATTAACATTCAATCTTTCCTTCGAAACTTTTTTCTAGTAAAAGAACAATAAATAAACACTAAAAAAGTGTAATCTAACTAGACAAATTTTGATAAATATTAATTTTAATTTAAATATTTATATGTGTTTGTATTAAAAAAAATAACATTCAGTTTTTCCTTCGAAACTTTTTTCTAGAAAAAGAACAATATGTAAACATTCAAAAAATATAATCTAACTAAAAAAAATTTGATTAATATTAATTTTAGTTTAAAATATTCATATATATTTGTATTTCGTGTTATTTTTTTAAAGCGTGCAATCTACCTATATTAAGTGTGTAAAGTTAATGGGAGGTATAAGTCCTCTTTCATTTCATCTACTAAATGTTCATTATTTATTTGCTCTGAATTTTATCTTATTAGATTAATCAAGTGATCTAACTTTGCTTTTAAGCGTTTCGAGAAGCGACAGTAAAAAATTAAAGTCTTATTTTATAAGAAAACGATGCGGATAATTATATGTCTGATTTTTAATTGTATAACTCATTCATTATATTTTGTTTGCCATTTTCTACATAATGATAAAAAGCAATCTACTTTGAGAAAATGTCATATTTTAAATTTTTAGAACTCGAATTCCCATAAATATTACTCAACCTGGATAAAACACATATTACAACAAAAGTTTTTAAAACTATTTAAATTATTTATTTAACGTAATTTTTTTATAGATTCAAACAATGCAATAAAATCTGACGGCAATATAATAATTATGGAGATTAAACCATGAAATACATTATAAAAAAACTCAATCACAAAACTGAAATTTCAGTTTAAAAAAGAAAAGAAAGAAAGAAAAAAAAGAAAAAGCTGGAGCAATTTTAGTATTTCCCGGAAGAAAACTCTTTTTGGAAAATTAAGAAATAATAGCTACACTCTTATTACACTTACTCCCTTCCCTCATTGCTATTAACAACTGGCATAAACCAGTGAAGATAAATTAGAAATTCTTGCCAAAACGTATGCTAAGCAGTTCTCCTTTAATCCCTTTTATCTATCCCTACCCATTTTTCTAATATTCATGAAATCGTATAAAATTTCTTAACTACCTCGTCCTACTGATCCCCTCAAAGAAATCTAGCCTATAACAATCTCTGCTATTATAAAAAAAAATCGGAAATCCACTGGATATGCTAAAATCTATAACATTGCACTTTAAAATGTTTTTTCAGCTGTGTAAACTATCTAACTGACCTTACGAATGCTATCCTTAAATTCTATTTTTCTAAAGCTTAGAAAATCTTACAAAACTTCAGTATTTTTTCCTATTCCTAAATCTTCATGTAATCTGTTTTATCCGACTAACTTTCGCCAAATTTCACTTTGACCACCTATAAATAAAGTTGTTGCAAGTGTCATTTGGTTCCAGCTGCATGACATTTTAGACCTAAAGGATTTGACTTCTGAAGTAAACAATATACACTCAATCTACCTCTTCGTGTCGTCAAATTCGTAAGTGAAAACCTCAATAAGAACACTGCAACTGCGGCTGTTTCTCTTGATATGGCAAAAGCTTTTGATAAGGTCTGGCATGAGAGCCTTATATAAAAAATAATCAACCTTGATATTTATGCTGGACTCTTATAACTCATACATTTATATCTTATCGATCGCATTTTTTGAGTCAGCATATCCCATCTACACTCTATCGTATACTTGAAGACATCCTTGAAACCTCCGTTCTTGGCCCTACCCTGTTCAGCATATTTTCAATAATATTCAACGCTCTCAGAAGACGCTCTTATCTTACCGTGTAAGCAGACGATTAAGCAATATACGCCTTTGCACATCTCCCATGCATCCTATACAAAATTCTTCAAGCCCACATAGATGAATTCACTGCTCAATAGCGTGTTAAGCTTAGCTAATAAAATAAAACTCTTATTTAATTCTTTAAAAAATTAACTTATCCTAAATAACCAAATTATCCATTGCGTTACCACGTTAAATATATGGGAGTAGCCTTGAATGGGGATTTACCTGGAGCAAATGTTTCAATAAAATAAAAGGAAAAATCGCCGAAATTTCAACATTATTGTCACCTCTACTTACACACATTATCCATTAAAAATAAAATTTTATGTAATGATTTATTAGATGTAGACTAATCTACGCTTGCCCAACTTAGTGTTTCGAGTGTAGACTAATGTGTACTGTATTTATAGGTCAAACCGTAAAAACCATCGTATTATTAGAAATGGCAATCTTTATACGCGTAATATCACTATTTATGAAGATTTTTGTACTACATCACTAAAAAAATATTTAAAGAGTTTTCAAAAAAAATATATATATATATATTATATATATATATATATAACATTGTTTATAATATACCAATTTAAATAGTCACAGAATCGCCAGACAATGGGGTATTCGGCCAGTCGCAAACGATCTCAATATATATACAGAATTTTACGTAATAACGATGAAATAGATTTCATAAAAATATATAAACCTATGGATGTTCCAATTCTTATGAGATCTTTTGTTGTTCCTTATAAGGTACCCTGGGGTAATAACGCCACTTTAAGGTTCTACCAATTTTCACGGCTTAGTTTTAGATTGTATTTTTCAAACAAATATAGGATCTGATGCAGCAACTCATTGACTATCTATATAAAATAAAATAATTTAACAGATATGTATTCATAAAATGTAATGGCTTCATTTCTTGACCAATGCTATTTGGCGTTATTACCCACCTATATGGGTAATAACGCCAAGCAAACAAAACTATGAAATAAAATGGAATAATTGCATGTAGATAGCCCAATTCTAAAAATACAAACTCTACAAATTTAGAAATTGACAAATTGCATTCTAAGATATTGAAAATGTTCAATTTTTGTGAAAATGTAAGAAATATAATGGTGTGGTGTGGGAACGGGGGATGCGGCTAATGAATATCAGACCGTGAGATTCTTTTTGCTTAAAAAGGACCGTTTAAATAGAAATATGAGAAACATTGCACAGTTTTAACTGTGTTTATTTGAATCAGTATTTAGGATGTAGCTCGGTCACTGTAGGCCAAGGATTGGCGTTATTACCCCGTTATAGTTATTGCGCTGTACATTTTAAATTACAAATTATCTGGAGAAGATATCCAAAATCTTCAACAACATTTTAAAAGTACACGAAATGCACTACAAATTTATGTAATTAACAAAGTATTTCCGGATAAAAAGATAGTCTTCACATATACAAAACGTATCTCGCAAATTTTAGATCAAGCGTTAATTTTAGTTGTTTGTAAAAACAATAAGACCTAAAAATGAAACAAATTAACTTCAAGCTGTTTTTTGCGATTTATATGACTCAAAACACTTCTGCGCAGAGCACATGGGTGTCATTTACCTGATTATTTCATAATTATGCAAAATATAAGCACTTGGCGTTATTACCCCGCCTGGCGTTATTACCACAGGGTACCTTAATAAATAATTTATTTTTACAATGCTTTTAACATGTTTTTTAAAAACGGCTTCAGAGAAACCTTAAGATGTATATAAAAAAAGAGCCAGTGCATACATTTTCTTCAACACTTTGTAGTTAATATTTCTCCAAAAGACTTTAAAAAGCAAATGATCTGGTATAAATGATAGCCATCATACGGCTAAAGAACTACATTGTTTTTTCCTAAACATAGAACCTATCATTGTCTTTGCAATATAAAATAATGTCTAAAATGTGCACATAAACACAAAATTACAAATGAAGACATAATAATCTCAAATATAGATAACAATATTTATACAGGGTGAGTCATAAAAATCGAAACAATAGGCTATCTCCTCAAATATTGGCCCTAGACCCATACTTCCAATTGCAGAAATTCATAAAAAAAGGTGAAATTTCTGATAAGATAAGTTGCAACTCCATGGGGGTTCTATTTGAAAAAATACGAAAATTTTTATAGGGCCCCCGTAGGGCAAAATTCCCAATTAGGAAATTATTCCTTATCGTTTCCTAAATTGAACAAAACAAATTTCATCTCCATATCTAAAAATCCCACAGAGATATTAACACTAGAACGGCGGTAGGGGTCATTTTGACACCTGAGCACTTTCGTCCTTGAATCACTTTTGTTTGGTTGAAAGAAATCGTTTGAAATTTTTTGACTTTTCCAAAATAGATAACATATATTTCTTTTAAAAAAATCAGCATTGTAGATTTGTTAGTTTTTGAAATATTTGCATGTATTCCTAGAACGGCGGACGGGGGTCATTTTGACCCCTTTGGTAAAATAGTCTTTGTACGCGAAGCATTGTGAAACCATGAGAAAAATTCAGTAATAAGCTTTTATGTAGATTTCGTATGAAATACTACCTATTGCAATCGCACCAGTTTATCTATCTATCTATCTATCTATCTATATATCTCACTTTTTTATGGACACGATAACTTCTATAATTCTTCACCAATCTCCACCAAACCTGTACATAAAATCAAAGGGGATAAAATCTCGGCTAAGTTCGTTAATGGGCAAAATCGGACCAAGGGGGTCGGAATAGGGGGCGTTTTTGTGAAAACCGAAAAAACGCCATAACTTCTTAATTAAAGTAGATATCGAATCGGTTTAAAGTTTATATTACTTCTTAAAAATGGGCCAAAAGTTTATGCATGACAGATTTTTGATAAATTTAGAAGTGGGCTCAAGGGGCGAAAAAAACAGGGGTTTTGAGAGAAAAAAATTCATACCTTCGTCAATTTTCAAGATATCAAGTCCAAATAAATTTTTTGTAAATGTTCTTAAAATTATCTAAAACTTTTGTATTTACAAGTTTTTGATAGGACCAACTTTTACCGATGAAAAAAATTAAAAACGAAAAGAAAAATGGCGGTGCAAAAAGGGAAAAATCCATAACTCCGTCCATTTTTAAGATATCAAATCTGATTAAATTTATTTTACATCATCTTAAAAATATCTACAACTTTTATACTGACAAGTTTTTCATAGGACCAATTCGTATAGCAAAAAGAAATTAAACGAAAATAGGAGTTGGTGAAAAAACCTCAAATCCAAACTGCTTATATTCTGACTCATTTTTAAATTCACTTTTGATTTTAAACGCATCCAAATGGTAGATCCTCTTATTTAGAAACTGTATAAAGTGACGCATTAGTAAATTTTCTGATAAAGACAGAATATATTTCAAAAAAGGCTACCAAACAGGGTATTTTGAACAGAATTTTCCAAAGTCATCGACTCTGAAAATTTAAGGAAGTATTCAAATAAGAAATTGCGTTTTTTTCTGACTCGTTTTTAAATCCATTTTTGTTCTCAAACGCATACAATTTACAGATCCTCTTATTTAGGAACTATATAATCTGATGCATTGGTCAGTTTTTTGATAAAGACAGAATATATTTCGAAGAAGGCTACCAAAAAGGGTGTTTTGAACAGAATTTCCCAAAGTCGTCGACTCTGAAAATTTAAGGAAGTGTTCAAATAAGAAATTGCGTTTTTTTCTGACTCGTTTTTAAATCCTTTTTTGCTCTCAAACGCATCCAATTTACAGATCCTCTTATTTAGGAACTATATAATGTGATGCATTGATCGGTTTTTTGATAAAGACAGAATATATTTCGAAAAAGGCTGCCAAAAAGGGTATTTTGAACAGAATTTCCCGAAGTCTTCGTGATTTGAAATTTTAAGGAAGTTTTCACATAGCAAATTGCGTTTTTTATGACTCGTTTTAAAATCCATTTTCGCTCTCAAACGCATCCAATTTACAGATCCTCTTATTTAGGAACTATATAGTGTGACGCGTTGGCCAGTTGGCGCTGCAAAAGGGTAAAATTGTAATGTTGTTTTCTCTCTAATTTATTAAAAATATTAAAAAAAAAGATTTTTTTTTCCAACCTGATACAAAATATGTTATTATGTATAGGTGTATAATCTTTGAGAGTATATTAATCCTAACTTAATTTTTCAAAACTGGGTTTTATTTGTAGAATTATATTAGTTTAAATATTGCTTATGCTGCAGTGAAACCTGCAGGTTAGTGTGCAAAAAAATCAGCCAGCGGCAGTCAGGAGGTTAGATAGTGGAGATTCCGAAAAACATATTTTTAGAAAAAAAATTTTGCCGTCCGTCTGTCTGTCTGTCTGTCTGTCAGTCTGTCTGTCTGTCTGTCTGTCAGTCTGTCTGTCTGTAAACGCTCTATCTCCCGAACAAATTGAGATAGAGACTTGAAATTTTGTAGTAGTTTGTATGTAAGAATGGAACGAACCCTATTTAATATTAGCAACCTCGATTATCCGGAACTATTTTTTTCGGACTCTCGAAAAATTCGTTCTGATGAAAGGTGTATAAAAATTTTCGATTTTTTTTTGTTCTAAGGAATGGACGTAAAAGGCAAGAAAATAACACACATTTTGCATATAGAACGAAGTCGATCGGATTATTAGTTGTCGAGATATTTGTAATCTTGTTTTCCACATTTTTCGATTTTTCATGACCCTGTATTTCATTCAAATTTCAATTCAGAAGTATATTTTAATTGGAAATGAGACGCTTAATCCGACGTAGTTAATTGTTAGTTAATAGAATTACTATTTTTGGAGTTATAAGGATGTTTCTTTTACGCAGTTCGGTACTACTTGAGTAGTTTGGCGTTTTATATAATTTGTGGAAATTGGTACATCAGCAGTTCTTTAATATAGCATTACTATGCATATTAACAATATTTAAATTTTGTTTATGTATTGCAATGCATTGTATAAATAGTTTCACATGTTTATTTTCATATACATATCCATGATGGGTAAGTATTACGGTGGCCCCCAACGACTAGTTTTTTTTACATTAGTTTTGTTTCGGCAAATTTGAAAAAATGTTTGCTTTTGATAAGGTGGTTTTTTAAAAGTTATATTATTTTTTCAATAAACATTTTTAATAGTTTTAAAATTAATATAAAAAAACCTTGGAACAAAACTAAAATCAGATTTTCATCTTTAATTAAAAGGAAAGAAATTGAAATCCGATAAATAATGTTACGAGTTATAACGATTTTTGATTGTCCCTTTTAAACCAGTACTAACCAAATGAAACTTTTATAAATTGTATGAGAAATTTTAGAATGTGATTTTCTTAGCAAATTATAAGGCTAACCATCATAAAAAAAAGAAAAAAATCAAAATTCTAACTCAAGAAATAGATTTTTTACGCGTTTTCTAGAACTATTAAAGTAACATTGTTTTTTTAATTGCGCGCATTTCAATTTGTGTCTAATCCCTTAAAACCTGACGAAATTTTTTAACGGCTATAACTTTGCGAATTTTGGAGATATGAAGATGCAACTTTTTGTGTGTTATTCAGGACTGATTGAGGAAAGTTTTCCTAATTGGAACTTTTGTCCTACGGGGGCCGTATAAAAATTTAATTTTCGTAACTTTTCAACTAGACCCCTCATGGAGTCGCAATTTATCTTATCAAAAATTTCACATTTTTTATGATTTTTTGCAATTTGAAGTATGGGTCTAAGAGCAATATTTAAGGAGATAGCCTATTGTTTCGATATTTATGACTCACCCTGTATATAAAATCTTCTAATAATTCAGTATCGAATATTTGACAAACATAGATAGAAAGTAAAATACTTCCTAACAAATTCAGTAATGAAGATTGTATATCTTTAGATATTTGTATATATTTAACGAAGTTATTTTATACAGTGTATAAGGAAATAAATTGTAAATGACGAGATGAAAAATTTATTTATAACTTCTTCATTATTTGTATTCTCAGAGAAAATATGAAAATCTGAAAATATATTTTATCAAGATGTTGTGCTAAGATGTATTGAAAATTCGATAGAGAAAGTCATAGAACGAAAAAATATGAATATATCTTTCTTTTAGTCATGCCTAATTTAATTATATATACCCTTTTGATATTATAACTATGCGAATGGAATTATAGTATAAGATGTTTATTTCCTGAAAAATTTTTTACATAAAATTTTTTGAAACAGCATGTTTCAATCAATACATATTTTTAGCTTCCATTGCGAACAATTCGCAGCAAAAAAATTCATTTGCTTTCTATCAATCGCAAAAACAGTTGAATTATCTAGAGTTAAAATTAAAAATATATATATTTAAGTAATAAGAATATTTCACTCTCTGCCAAATAAACGCAGCAAACGCAATGAAATATTTTTGGCTAGAGCAGCGCAGTTCAGGTTTATCCTAATATTGTGAAAAATATACAGATCAGGTATTGATCCTGGATACTTTTGGCCTACCGTGCTAATATTTCAGCTATTAAGGCGGCTGATAACTCAGTGTCCGAATTCCTCTCGGTAATGTAATGCACTGTAAAACATTTGTGTAACGTTATTCCATAAAAAAAGATGGCAGCCATGCTTCCATCAAATTTATGGTGCAATAACCGATAATACTGGTTTACCAAGATAACCAGAGTAACTTTACACTAATATGTAATGTTACACCAGTAACATATGTTTAAATTACACCATTATATAAGTGAAAAAAAATCACCCATGACACAGGTAACAGCAGAAGTAATGTTTCACAAATGTTTTACAGTGTGTATAAGGACATCTGGTGAATTCTTGTATACAAAACATCTCCTCAGGGAACCAATACTTTAAACATTTTTTTCAATGTTATCTTCCTAAAGGATGTCACTTTTTTACTTAGTTGACAAAATATTTCTAAGATTAATGCATAATTTTATATGAAGTGTTAAAATTTTACTTCCAGTTCATCAGTTTTTAAAACATAAATTATTAAGTTGAGCATAAATTTTAGAAAGATTTTGACAACTAAGGAAAAATGACGCATTCTTTAAGAAGATCACACGGGAAAAAGAAGTTAGAAATATTAATTTTTCAGGGAGATATTTTGAATATAAAAATGTGTAAAAGGCTCATAGACTTAACACTACGGAGGGAAATTTGGCAGCTGAGTGACCAGTCGCCTTAAATAATCCGGATGATACATTATTCACTTTTATTTATTGGAAAACATTTCTGCTGTTGTTGGACTCTATATCAGACAATTATCATCCGGATAGCTTAATAGGTGTAGCAATATAGCAGTAATCCAGATTCATTCCCTGGTCTGGATATTTTCTGCCGTGTGACATACAGGAAATATGTTATTCTAACTATGAATAATATTTATACAATTAAAAAAGAAATTTGTCGTTATTGTGGGATTCATCAATGGCCAAGAGGGTTTGCTCTCAAATCTGGTAGGCGGTAAATGCTGGGTTCGTACTAATCATTCTGGGGTTTTCGTAGTTTTCTGCAAGCTTTGGGTGGCCTTGCACAAATATGGGTTAGGCTCCATTTGAAAAACCCATGGAGGAAACCTCCTCTTGGACTTACATTTCTCGTGCTGATAATTGGCCGTCATAAATCACACCGTTTCTTCAGATGTTAAAAGAGTATGAATCTTTGAACATTATATAAAAATCTTATTTCAAATATGAATGTAATCTTTGAGAGTATTAATCTTTAATCAATGTATTAAAAATCCAATAATTCACAGAAAAATATTATTTTAAATATTGCTTATATTGCAGCGAAACTTCGAGCTTAGTGAACGTATTAACACGGGTTTGTTAGTAAGAAGGTAATGACAGCATTTGACATTTTTAAAATGATTCTTTTTTTAGAAACTGTAACCTGCAGTATTCAGGAATTACTTTTTTATGTGCATAAAACTTATTTTTTGTTTTCGTAAAATGTTTTTGTTTCAAAAACATTTTTGTTTCTATTTTGCTAGAAAATATTCGTTTAAAATGGAGAAATATATTAATCATAATATATTTATAACGCAGTTACTTCTATGCCAGAACATTATTGTTTTATGCAAGTTTAATTTTTAAAATAAGGTACGCATGCATTGAATGAAAAACAAAAATAAACACATAAAAAATATATTTGTTTATAAACAAGTATTCTTAACATTGATATAGCTAATACCAAATGAATATTTAATTTAAGAAAAGAAGGGAACTGTATGTATAACTGTCTATTGTCCTGATATCAAACGTAATCAACCGGATATGTCAATTCCAAAACTTTCTTCGATCTCATACATGTCAATACTTCAGAATTCGCAGTGCCAAAATTATTTATGCCTTTCATAGGGATTCTAACGTTATCCAATTCTGTTCATTAGTTCTTGATCTAAGACTATCGCTAAAATCATGCAAATATTGCAAGATACAGCATAGCAACGGCACCTATTGGGCAAATAACATCAAAACCTAACAGGTAACAACTTGTGTCAGCGTCTAACTGAATCCTAATTTTAACAAAAATTCGTCCATTAGTCCTTGAGTGAAAGATGTTGTAGAAATCACAAAAAAATGCAGCATAGAAGCAGCATCATACACAAAACATAATCAGCCCAAACATTTATAAAAATTTACCTCAATCAGAAGTTCCATGAAAATACGTGCATTATGGTGGTGCTGGTGCTAATACGTAATGTGCCATTAAAGTAATTTATCAAATCTTTAAGGCACCCAACTGTGAATAATTTTTTTAAAATAATTTCAGTAAAAATTTCAGCATGAAGTTAACTTTTAACAATGAACTCAATACAGAGACACATATCATTAGTTTAATTTCATGACGCTGAAAAGGATGTCATTTAGAAATAAACACAATGAAACACTAAATACATATTTAATGAAAATTTATGTCTAATTTTTTTTTTAAATTATAGTTTCATAGATGGTTTTAAAATGAGGCATTACAGATTATTTTTATTTTATTTCTCACGAAATATGTGTATAGCAGCAAAACAGAGCCTGAAATCATTATACCGGAATCAAATAATTATTTATTAAACGCATTTATATCCACTAAATTAGTTTCCCTGTAGAAAAAGTGATCTTTGCACTAGAAACTAGTAGAATGTGTCAATCCCGAAACTTCATTCTACCTTATGCATATTAATACTTCCAAAATTCGAAAGCGCAGTGCAAAAATAAAATGGCAATTTCTTGCTCATCATGAGAATTCTAAAAATTGGAAATTCCATGCACTTATTCTTGAAATATAACTATCGACAAAATGGTGCAAATCATGCAAAATGCAACATAGTAGCGCTATATGTTCGATTAATCGTAATTAGCAGCAACTTAGAATCTAAAGCTGTATGAAAATATGTGCATTCGTTTTTGAGATAGATTAATTTATAAAGACATGAAAAATCCAAAATTGCAGCACTATATATTGGAAGATTGATACGAAAATATAATTAGAAACCATTTGAGTCAATGTCTAACTGAATCCGAAGTTAAATAAAAATTCGTGCACGAGTTCTTGAGAAATGCAGTATTGCATTTATATAGTTGCAGTATAGTAATCAGCAACTATATTTATCAAGGTATACTTGAATCTGAAAATTAACAAAAAATCGTGCATCAGTTTTCGAGATACAACTATTGTGAAATTCATAAAATATGCAGCATAGTAGCATCACTTCTTTAGCGATATACGTTAAAAAGTTATATTCTCAAAATTATATCAAGGTGTAATTGAATCTAAAATTTTGTAAAATTCCGTTCACTAGTTCTTCATATAGAACGCCCACATAATTTTGTCACATGGAGACAGACTCCAAGACTCACAGACAGGCATTTTCTTTAAAAATCAAATGATGTTCAGGACTTCCTAGAATATACAAATTCATAAAAAACTGAGCTGTGAAATGTTTCACAAATCCCCCCCCCTTTTTTTTGTTAAAATAAAGCAAAAGTATGAATATCGTATGTACTCGTATAAATCTATCCCTTAATTTTTTACTGCATATTTGCACCTTAAACCAAGCGACAAAATTAATTTTTAATGCAGAAATGTAGTTAGCAAACAAAAGACAAATTTTTTAAAAAAATTTAATGCAAAATTTTTATTATTTGCATATTTTATACATAATTTTAGTATTCACATACATAAAAATGAGAAATTTACAGTGTTCGAAGTGTTTGCCTTTTAAATTGATTCGCGAATAAGCCTATCAACACCCGCATCCACCACTCAATTTGCTTAGCGAAAATTGTTAGAAATACTTTGATTTAAATGCGATTATATATGGTAATTTGAATCAAAGTCATGTAATATGATGCACCATAAAAATCTAACAACAATTGTAAGTTATTAGGCTTATTTACACTTTCAAAATATTTCCTTTTACTTAAATAAAACTAGTCGTACATGGCAATCCCAGAACTTTCTACTACACTCTTAAAATGAAAGAGTGGATTTGGTTTCTCAGGAAAGAGCTAAAATTTATTGGATCGTGAATGAGTTGTATTTCAAATGCTTTACTCATCTTGATTTAAATTTCTTAAAATCAGCTCGTTTACTCGAGTTGTTTCAATTCTTTACATGAAGCTGACTTTCAAATCATGAAATGAGTGGATTTCGGTTCAACTTGAGTTATTTTGTGGCTGAGATTTTAAAAGATTATATCACGCATATGCTTCCTGAAAAATGCAGAACAGCAGAACCGCCGGTTATTTTGGTTGTACCAAAATCTATTCGGCAATAACTTATGTCTATTTCTTACTGAATCTGAAGTTTGATAAAAATCCTAGCAATTAATTCCGGAGATAAAGTAATTGTGGAAATCCTAGAAAATTCTGAATAACAGCGCCACCTCTTGAGCAATATACGCAAAAAACTAATCACGACGAATCTTTATCAGGGGCGAATTGATTGATGCTGAAGCTTGATGAGTATCCATGCATTAGTTCTTGAAATGCATCTATTGCGAAATCGTAAAAAATGTAACACAGAAGTACCACTTATAGGGCTATTTACACCAAAATCTATACCACATTGATCTATAGAAGGAACTAAATTGATCTATTTTGATCAAAATTCATGTATTAGTTCTTGAGAGAATGTTATTGCGGCAATCATGAATAAGGCAGCATAACACATAAACCTGGGTAACAATTTAAACCAAAACATAATCAGCAACATATTGCATCAAGGACTAACAGAATCTGAAGTTTTACGAAAATCCATGCTTTAGTTCTTGAAATAGAGGAACAGTGCAAATTGTGATTAATGTATTATAGCATCGCCACTTGTTAGGTGATATATACTAAAAACTAATCAGCTCCTGTTTATACCAAGGTTTATTTAATTATGAAGTTTTGTGAAATTCCTTGCATTAGTTCTTGAGATTGGGCGCCCACAAAATATCTCCCACACACAGGCTTTTCCAAAAAACATCAGAAATTGTTCAAAAACTTCTTAAACGTATAAATGTATCAAAAACCGAAATATACATTTTTCACGATTGCAATACTTTTTCCTAATAAAGTAAATAAATAAATAAACGATTTTGTTTTTTATGCAATTTACATTTAAAAAAATTTAGCTGTAAATTTTAAAATGTTAAATAATTATTGATAAGAAATAAAAACAGTATATTTATTTATAATTCTAAAGCTATTGTTTTTATCTACCGAATACTCGATTTGATTTCTGATTCTCTGGATACATCACAAAGAATTTGAATTCCTTTCTTATTTTTTTTCTTTTAATTATCTGTTAAAAGAATTCTTTCGGACCGTCCGAGGAACAAAATACTCCGCCTTCTTTATCGATTCAACAGAGTTATTTTGAAGATGAGACAAAAAAATATTTCCTTTAATGGAATAAAATATTTTACTAAATTGTTTATCTTCAAAATGTACGAACATATCAAAATTAAAGTGGCTTGGTAATTTTTCTATGGAAATTATTTATTTTTGTTGCACGTTTATTGTCTTTTTTTATGAATAAACTGTGCAATTTGCATTTATTTGAAAATCTATGCAACAATTTTCTTTAGGCTATTACAAATATTATTTTTAGGTTTATTATGATAATCGCAAAAAATATGATGAAAAAAGTAAAATAATTACAATTTATTTTAGAATGAAACGAAAAAAGAAATAAAAAAAGACAAAGCATGAATATATTTATTTACGTAAACTGTAAAATATTTGTGTAACGTTACTCCATAAAGTTGGTGACAGCCAAGTTTCCACCAAGTTTATGGTGCTAACAAGTTTAACCAAGACAACCAATGTAACATTACACTAATATGTAACGTTACACCTGTAACGTATGTTTAAATTGCATCATTATATAAGTGAAAAAAAAACACACTATAACACTGGTGGCAGCAAAGCTGCCACCAGTTTTTTGGAGTAATGTTACACAAATGTCTTACAGTGTAACGTTATTTAGTAAGACAGATTTAATGAAATAATTTAACTAACAGAAGAGAATGTGAAGAAAGATCATTAGTTTAATTTTACAAGCAGCACGTTATAAGAACCTTAAGATTAAGTCTACTTTTTTAAAGCTTTGTTTGAAAACATGAGTTGAAATTTAATTTTTCACACAGGATAAGATAATTTATACTTCGAAGACATATCCGTTATACTGTTCAAAAAAAAAAAAAAAAAAAAAAAAAATCTACAGCAGTAAAGTTCCACAAATCTGTATGCTTATCAAAATTTTATACATACACTGCACAAAAAATAATAATAAAAAAAATGTAAATTTTCAAAATTAGTTTTAGTAAAACTATAGAAATCTATAGTTTTGCAAATTCTAGTTTAGAAGATGGTATAAAAAAATCTATGAAAATTACAGTAATCTTGCTAAAATTGTATCTGTTATCTGGGTTGCAGTTTTATAACAAGTCTAGGAATCCTACTTTATAAAAAAATTAATAACTTTACATATTTTTTTTTTTTTTTTTTTTTTTTTTTGATTTACAGAGGAAATGTTACATGCATTTTTGTTTTTGCCGTTGCACACAATCCGAAAAAATTTCAGTATTTTTACAGATTTATTTTACAGAATATAACAGAATACTGATCTACTATAAGTTTTATTAATTGACTAGAACAATATTAGTTACATTTGCACGTTTACATGACACTTTATTCTTTTCTCTTAGGTATCCGACCACGTTGAAAATGCAATTTTCGACCAAATTGTCAAAACTTTTTTATTTTATCTTTATAAAGATCAACTTTTTACCTTTCCAAAACTGTGTTTATTTTTATTGTACGATAAATAGATCCGAAGTAATAGCAATTTTTGAACTACTCAACAGCTGCCACTCAAACCGGAAGTGCCGTTTAAAAGGCCGTGTGTTTTGGAGAAATTTCGAGGTTTTGGTAGTTTTTTTTTATAATTATAAGAAATGTAAATAATATGCTTCATGGACAATACTTTTTTGGGGGTTGGAGGCTAATTTGTTTATCATAAATGTACATTACTGTAAATTCTTGAAAAACATAAATCGACACTTTAATTGCATTTTTTGGAAAATGTAAATTTTCAGTGAAAATTCCATACGCAAAACACGATTTCTCAAAAAGTTATAGGAAATCACCATGAAATTTGAAATATATGTTATTAGGATGAGCGAAGCGAATCCTTTACTAGGCCACTCAAATTACATTTTGTCGCACACTTTACAAAAAAACTATTCAATATTTTAACTTCAAATTAAACAAAAAAATAAATTATGATCTGTAGATTTGCACAATATAACTTTTTTTTACAGTAAAACATTAAAAAATTTATTATTTTAATTAATTTATTTTACATGCATTTCCAATACGGAAGCATTTTAGCAATAAATAAAAAATGAAACACGTATGTTTTCAGATAAAAAAAATAAATCATGGAGTAAGTAATTATAGATAGAATCATGATTAATTTAATAAATAAAATATGTTTTCATTATTCAGCAAAATCGTTTGCACAGATGACACTTAAACATTTTAAAAAATTGTATTGTGGATTTTTTTTTTTTTTTTTTTTTTTTTTTTTGTAAAGTGGCAACAAAACAATTGTAAACAAATAAAATTTATTGTTAAATTTGTTACATAAATGAAAAATTAAAAGAATTGAAGCGTGAAGTTGTTGCCTCGATTCAAGCTCTTTATAAATGTACTAAAGCAAAGTTGGCCGATTCAGAAACGACAAATTGGCTTTAACCATTTCTTACTTTATCATTTGGATCTAAAGTAATGTTACGTTCTTATTTGTGGACGGAAAAAGGTTTAGTGGACGGGACTTTAGACTTTGTTGCACGTAATAAAGAAAATCACAAGCCACCAGACCAAATATCGCGAATAATCATGGATAAATTTGAATACTACAATAATTTAACATATAAGAATTGGTGCGTACCAATTCACCCAATAATTAATTTCTGGAAAAATGGAAGCATAAATTGCTCAAGGAAAGAATTTCTTCTGCAGTTAGCTTTTGCTGTTACAATTCATAAATCCCAAATTTTAACATTAGATGAAGCAATTGTAGATATTGAGGATATATAGACATCAGTTGGCTTAAAAACGTACGTAACGTTGTCGAGAGTGAAAATCCTTCAAAATTAAGCATTCAATAGAAATTTTCCTTACGAAAAATTCTACAGTATCAAAAATTCTGATACGCTAACATGTATAAAAACGAAGAAATTAGAAAAAAAAAGTTTTACCGTTAAAAATGCATAGTATCAACGAGAGCAGATTTCAAATGTTTTTCCAGAAAATAGGATTTTGACGAAGTAACTTTCTTCAAGCTCTCTTCAAATATATTATTCTAGAATAGCTATCAAAGATTATTTGATGTTAATTACAAAGATTGGAAACATGCATATTTCAAACAACTTTAAAAAACACCAGTGGTTACTGGAAATTGTAAAAACATCTTTAAAAGAGCTTTTAGTTGAAAATTTAAAAATATTTTGTAAAAGTTTGCTTCGAAAATATTTTATTATGCCAGTCTTACATCAAAAATGAAAAATTAAAATGCGCCAAAACATAAAATAACGTTTTTGTTTAATAAAGATGCAAAAATAATATTAAAAAATATTTTTACTTTCAAATATCTGTTTTATAAAATAATGCTTCCGAATCCAAACAAAGCATGGCTTTTGCTAGTTTATACTATTGTGAATTGACTGAACTAAAGATTTAAGTTTAGAATAAATATTTTTTGTTTTATGGATGTTTTTGTGGAATGACATCGATGAATTTTATGAAAATTAACATGTAAACAGGTACGATACGCTATAAGTTTTGAAATACTTATAGCATCTCCTAGATTTTAGTTCATTCCCTTCGCCAATGTCATAACTATGAAGTGTAAAAAGGAAATTAAGATACATACAGTAGAATTTTCTTTAGAGGGTTTTGTGTTTTGGGTCAAATATCATTAAATTTTGCGATAAATTCCTCCATTTATCAAAATTTTATCAATGAATAAATATTTTTTACTTTTTTCACATTTTCTAGTCATAATCTTAGTAAAAACAAGTTTAAAAAGTAATTTAATCGCTTTTATGGAAAAAATTGCTCCATACGTGGTCGGATACCTTAATTGTATTCCCTGGATATCCGTATTTTAACGCATAATCTCACTTTAACTATTATTTTTCCGTTAAACACAGAAAAACAACCTTTTGGTGCTTAAAATTTTTGAAAATTCATACAAATTAACACATTTGATTAGCTATTATTATTACTTTTTTGTCATGAAACAATGGAGATTTATGTCCTTCATTTACGCAAAGTTACATTTCAAAAATAAATTTTATAATAAAGAGGAAAATCGAAAAAAATTAAATTTCGCATTTTAGCATGTATCTAGGCTGTTGTTAAACACATGTGGTATCTAAAAGCTGTATTCAATTTGTATACATTTGTAACTGGATTTAGCAGTGGACTGGAAAGCTGTAGCTCGAAGTACAATTCTATAATGAATCCTTTGACCTAGAAAGACGCACTGACCTTAAACTAACTTGATAACGAGCAACTGCCTTCGAAAGCTCTATGTACTTAATTTTTTTATAACAAAATGCATGCACAGAAACCATTGAAAAATTTTGTTGCATAAAATTACGTTTCTAAAATTATATAAAAAAGTAATTTTCAAATAAATACCTTATTAGATTTCTACATTTTAAAATGCATTTTATGTTTATCATTATGTCTCATTTTCCCAGCTATCTACTTTCCATGAAAAAAAAGGGTGGAAATACTTGGGAATATATGCTTATGGTAAGCAGATAAATGACCTTTAATACCGCCACTGCAACAGATGAATTTTGAATGATATATTGTTTTTCTGCATTGCAATCTTCGGATTCGACATGCAAAAAACATGTATTTTCGTGTTAAATGATAATCATTAGAACCTCTATTTTGAATCATTTATTAAATAAATTCTCAAATGGAACATTAATTTTACATCTATTAATCCGCAAAGCACAATAATAAACCTCATATTTAAATATCAAAAGTGTGTTCGAAAAAATTATGTTGTTTATTAATGCTTTATTACAAAATACTTTTTTTAAATTTTATTGAAGTTTATTTTAATGATCTTTATTTGTCGAACAATACGCAGCAAAAAATATATCTATGCAACCTTCAGATTTAAAGGCCAGAAGTCTCTTCTCGCGGGATAAATGATAATCATCATGATCTCTATTTTAAATATTCCAGAGTTTATCAATTTATATTAAAATGTGAATTTAAATGTTTATTATTCATCACTTCATTGGAATATTAATTATGCATCTATTAATTTACAAATCAGAATAATAAATGTCATTATCTATGTAATAAAAGCCTAAGTCATGTGACTGTCATCAACACTTCCGGGCTTACCCACTTCACTCTTTATATGCTATGCAGCCAATTTCATGTTTGCCAGCGCAGATGATAAATCGCCAAATTATTGTACAGATTATTGCTATTGAAAACGCATTTGGCTGTCACCAACAGTTTGCCGTGATGACCACTTTGCTTTTCATAGGCCAAGCGGTCAGTTTTAATAAAAACTATTTTATTAAAACTGAAAAAATATATAAAAGGATATAAATATATAAAAGTTATACTTTTTTAGAGATCGCTTGAAAAAAATGATATTTGAGAGATGAACTACATTGAAGTACATGTATATTTTGAGATTACTTCAGTGAAATTTAAATTAACTTCCCAAAATCTGCTTCCACCAAAGTAAACAAAAAAAGATTCATTCTCCAATGATTGAAAAAAATTATGGAGGTAATAATTCATATAGCAAGTTCTCCAACCACCAATCGTGTCTTGCAAAACTAATTCGAGTATGTAATCCTATCAAACTTTAGTTTCATTTTGCTAAGTGAAATGTTATACAACTCAACTTTCAAAACGTTTTCTTGACAAAATGAAATGTAAATAAGCCAACTTACATAATATTTAATATACAATTAAATGAGTCGCATTAAATGAACTTTTTTTTAATATAAGGGTAGACATTATTAAAGGCCTTTTACAGAAAAAGTCAATGACCAAGAGCTAATATTTTGGATAACGCCAAGAGCTAATATTTTGGATAATTATGAAATAATCTGGTAAATCCCACTCATGTGCTCTGCGCAGAAGGTTTTTGAGTCATATAAATCGCATAAAACAGCTTCAAGTTAATTTGTTCCTTTTTTAGGTCTTATTGTTTTTACAAGCAACTAAAATTAACGCTTGATCTAAAATTTGCGAGATACGTTTTGTGATGTGAAGACTACTTTTTTTTATCAGGAAATACTTTGTTAATTACATAAATTTGTAGCACATTTCATGGACTTTAAAAATGTTGTTGAAGATTTTGAATATCCTCTCGAGATAATTTGTAATTTAAAATGTACAGCGCAATAACTATAACGGGGTAATCACGCCAATTCTTGGCATTAATACCCCGGTTGATTCCCTACAGTGGCCGAGCTACATCCTAAAGACTGATTCAAATAAACACAGTTAAAACTGTGCAATGTTTCTAATAATTCTATTTAAGCGGTCCTTTTTAAGTAAAAAAAAAAAAAAATCTTCAAGGTCTGTTATTCTTTTGCCTCATCCTCCCCCCACACCACACCTTTATTTTTCTTACACTTTCACAGAAAATTGAACATTTTCACTAGATTAGAATGCAATTTGTCAATTTCTAAGTTTGTAGAGTTTGTATTTTTAGAATTGGGCAATCTATATGCAATTATTTCATCTTATTTCATAGTTTTGTTTGCTTGGCGTTATTACCCATATAGGTGGGTAATAACGCCAAATAGCATTGATCAAGAAATCACGCCATTACATTTTATGAATACATATCTGTTAAATTATTTTTTTTATATAGATAGTCAATGAGTTGCTGTATCAAATCATATATTTGTTTGAAAAATACAAACTAAAACTGAGCCGTGAAAATTGGTAGAACCTTAATGTGGCGTTATTACCCCAGGGTACCTTATATTGTTGCAGTCTTCATATTCAACCGGTCACATGCATAAGCTCGCGAGTTAAGTGATAATCACCTTGATCTATACTTTAAGTATTCTTGTGTATATCGATATATTACATAGATTCTGAATTGAAATATTTGTTATTCATCATTTCTTTTAAATATTCATCATGCATTTGATAAACCACAAAACAAAATATTACATCTCATATTGAAATATTACAATTATGCAAGAACATAATTATGTCTTTATTTAGTCTTTGTTGCAATCTATTTTTTTCAACTTGCTAAAGTTTCTTTTAATGAATCCTTGTTCGTCAAACAATAAGCAACAGAAGAAATATATTTTGCAAGCTTCATATTCAACAGGTCAAATGCATGTCCTGGTAAGTTAAGTTATTAATTGATAATCAGCATGACCTCTACTTTAAATACCGTATTTACACGTGTATAGTGCGCACGCGTGTATAAGGCGCACCCCTACTTTACAAGAAAAAATGGCGATGTCTTAAAATCTCGTGTATAACGCGCACCATAAATTTGATACGCTAATGAAGAATGACCGAATGAATTTCAGTAAAAAAAAAAAGGTCTAAACAAACGTTATACCAGACCAGAAAACAAGACGAAAATGCATTTTTAGACTTCGGGTTGTAAGAAAATGATGGGAAATAGGAATGAGTGACGGTAAAGAGAATTGCTAATTAGCATTTAGATAATGTCACTAGCTCTGCTGTATAAAAACCTGCAAGGAGTGAAATAAATATGCAGTAATACTTTAATTAAGTAACATTTTCCGAGTTTTAATATCTTCTTTGAATAATTTCTTGTTTCATATGTATATAGTTCGACTGCATCCGACAGTAAAAAATTATTTCGTGTATAAGGCGCACCTAGGAGTTTTGCCCTAATTTTTTTTTTAAAAAGTGCGCCTTATACACGAGTAAATACGGTATTTCAGTGTATATCAATATATTACATAAATTCTGTAATAAAATACTTATTATTTTCCACTTCATGAGAATATTCATTATGCATTTGTTAATCTACGTATCAGAATAATAAATCTCACATTGAAGTATCAAAATTATGCAAGAGCATAATTCCATCTTTATTTATGCTTTGTCCCAATATATTCTTTTTTTAAACTTGTTAAAGCTTATTTTGATGAATCTTTATTCGCCAAACAATAAGCAACAGAAGAAATAATTTTTAGCCTTCAGATTAAACAGGCCACATGCATATCCTCACGAGTTAAGTGATAATCACCATGGCCTCTACTTTAAATATTTCATAGTATATCAATATATTACACAGATTTTGAATTGAAGCATTTATTGTTCATCATTTCAATAAGATCTTCATTATGCGATTGTTAATTCAGAAATCAGAATAATAAATATCACACTGAAATATCAAATGTATGCACGGATATAATTCTGTTTTTATGTATGCTTCTTTACAAGATACCCTTTAATAAAAAAAAAATAACTCATTAAAATTTATTGTAATGATTCCTTATCAATAAAATGTACGCTACGAATCGACAAGCCTAATGCATATTTCCCGAGGCTTAAGTGATAATCACTATGACTTCCATTTTAAATGCCTAAGTGTTTATCAATATTAAATAATTTCTGAATTGACAGATTTATTATTCGTCTCTTTATTAGAATAATTATTATACAACTGTTAATTCCGAAATAAGACTAATTAATTTCATATTTAAATGTGAAAATTGTGCACGGATCTGTCTTTCTGGTACTTTTTGTTTTTATGTATGCTTTTTTACAAGATACTATTTAATAAAAAAAATAATTCATTAAAATTCATTGTAACGATTTTTTATCCATAAAATATTCGCTACAAGTCGACAAGCCAAACGCATATTCCCACGGATTAAGTGAAAATCACCATGACATCCATTTTAAATGCCCAAGTGCTTATCAATATTAAATAATTTCTGAATTGACAGATTTATTATTCGTCTCTTAAATAGAATAATTATTATACATCTGTTAATTCAGAAATAAGATCCATTAATTTCATGTTTAAATATCAAAATTATTCATGAATATTACACTGTTCCTTTATTTGAACTTTGTTGAAAGATAATCGTTTTATAATGTTGTTGAAGTTTATTTATACGATTTTTTATTCGTCAAATAATGCGTCGCGGAAGTACGCTTCTGAGTTTTAAGATATATATTCATAAACTTACTTTTAACATATCTATTTTTATAATGATTTGAAATGTTGAAACGTCTTAACACTTTATCTACCGACGGTACTTAGGTACCGTCCGTTAGGTACCATTAAAATTACTTATAATAAAATACTTTTAATACGTCAATTAGCTGCAATACTGTTTAGAATGAGTTATAGATACATTACTTTATTTTGCTCCAAAAGCATTATTCGTTATACAAAAGAAAAATATTTTTAAAAGGATTATTTCTTTTACCTTTGTATCTTTTTAGCTTTCTTGGTGCTGGTGTTACAGGATGTAGGGATTTTTCAATCCGGTTATATTTCTATTTTTATATTCTAAGAACATCCTATTTGTACATTTTATAATGCTAAAAAATACTAAGAAAACAATTTAAAATGAAAGATTTGAGTGGGGTTATAAATATTGCACAAAATCCCTATAAATTCAAATTAAATTAATCTTTCTAATTCCTTCAATCCTCATAAAATATTTCAAAAATTTATTAAATGATTATGTAAATCTTTAAATTTAGTTTAAACAGTTTGCGTAAAATGTTTTAGGATGTAAAATTTCCATGAATTTGAAATTTGGTAGATAAAGGATTGATGAGTTTTGAAGTTTAAATCTAATCAAATAACTGAAAAGCTGCGTTATTAAAATTCATTTTACGTTCCAAAATCATTGGCAATTATTTTGATAATATTTTGAAAAAGGAATTTCAGAAACAAATAATCATAAATATTTAAATCAGATTTTTTTTAATGATTTTTAATATTCATAGACCATTAATCGTTCAGCACTGTAACATGTGTTTTGTAAATTATTAGTTTTCAATAAAGTATAATACAAATTCAGTCACATCATATAATAGTAATTAAGTTAATTCATTGTCAAATAATTTTTTCAACGTAAATAAATAAATTTACTCAACAAGAATAACTAATATTTCGTTTATATAAAGACAACAAGTATTAATAGGTATTTGTTTAATTCAGTTGTTTATTATGGCTTTAATTAGCGATACTCAATGAAACAAAATAATGAATATAAGGTACAAACTTATAACTTTCAAACGCACAAATACATACAACATAAAAACATATGGCCGCTTCAAGGATTTATGTATCTCCTTCCAGAGTGCGAATGTTTTATACATATATATATATTAAAACTGGTTCAAAGAACCTTTTGATTACGGCTTGAGTGTTATCTAATGAATAGACTGAAGTGGCGAAACAAAGGATCCATATAACCGAATGAAATGAGGTGACAGGAAAACATTGAAAAAACAAGCACAAAAAGTGCTGTTAGTCATATCACGCACCAAGGAAGTAGGATCATTATACATATAATAAGGTTAATAAAAGTGTAGATCAAAAACTGAATTAAATTTTTGATTAATTTTATCCTCTGAAATATTAAGTTGGTGGTTCGAATGATAGACTGGTGGTTTCGTCACTCCATTCAATTAATTAATCAGTTATCTTGGTTATAACCTATGAGTTCTTTGAACCCGTTTTAATCTTTTATTTTTTTTTCGCTCTGAAGAAGGGCAAACAATGAATCCCTGAAACGTAAATATGAGGTTTTCGTGTCATGGTACAGCATATATATTTGCAAAGATTTGAAAAAAAAAATCCGCTTCAAACTTGGCAATAAAGAGGATTTTTTAGGAATAAATCTGCTTTTTTAGGAATAAACCGAGTATTTTGGTAATAAGCCTGTAAACTACCACATAGTGTAAAAATAAAAACAAAATCTAAGTAAGCAGTAATCGAAAGAGCATATTACAACACAACAGCTCAGGTATAAATCATTTGCCCTCGTCTACGCATTATCGACATATAGAGGGTTAGTACAAATTAATGAGGCGAATTCGAAAATTTATATTTTTATAACTGTTATACATATTATAAAAAGTGATATATCAAAATAAAAAGGATCATTCAAAGTTTGCTTTGATTTACGAATGTTTACTGTACGAACATTTCGCTACACTCCGTATACCAAATCTTTAGTCATATTCGTTTCAAACAGTCAACGATTCTTGTAGCCGCACTGATGCATTAAAACACTAAATAATGCTAAATAGTTCGTAGGTTCTGCTTTATTCTTCTACATAAAGCTTTTTTCTTTTTATTCCATAAGCCTGATAGTTTCGCATTACTTTATAATACAAAATTAAAGGATTAGTATCAGATTTCTATTTAATATAACACACGGTTTACACAGAGTCTAAAATAAGAATGAGATGTCTACTGTTTTCTACATTCAAAATCTGCATTTAAAAGTGCATAAAGTCACTTGACACCAATAATTCATCCGAGAAACTTCCAACTAATAAGAAGGGAATCTACTATTGCTTCATCATATAGCCCGATAGTGTTGTATAGTAGAGATCAGATGCATCTCTAATGTTAAAGTCCAAAGTTTGTCTCTTAATAACTTTGGAACTAATCATCGGATCGCAAAGACATTGAAAAGGGGAAGTGTCTTACTCTAGATCTCAAAGTTTACAAAAATTCATCTAGATACACCGATTAGTTTCAGAGATACAGAACCCCTATTTTGTCACTTTTTGCTCGTGAAACAAGAAAAAAAGACAAACAACTCAATTATAACCCGAACCAGGAAACATTCAGCGACGTGTAATAGCTTGTTCGAAAGCTTTTAACCTTCTGACTACCACTGGCTGATTTTTTCGCACATTAACCTGCAGGTTTCACTGCAGCATAAGCAATATTTAAATTAATATAATTCTACAAATAAAACCCAGTTTGTAAAAATTAAAGTTAGGATTAATACTCTCAAAGATTATAAACCTCTACATAATAACATATTTTGTATCAGGTTGGAAAAAACATCTCTTTTTTTTAATATTTTTAATAAATTACAGTTTACCCTTTTGCCAGGCAGTCAGGGGGTTCTAAGTTAGGGATGTGCCTTTCGAAGGTCCGGTAAAAAAATATCAAAAATTAAGGAAATGGCATCCATTTAAAATTTCCATAACGCTATACTTTCCATAATTCAACATTATAGAAATCTCTCCTTTTTAATTGCTAAATCAATTATTTCTTTCGAGTTCCAACCAGCTAAAAAACAGTTCAATAATTTAAAAAAGAAATTACAACACGTGTACATTTTTATACTTCAATAAAAATCCTGATTCTCTGATCTAGATTTTTGCATTTTTGAAATTGACGTCATTCGAAACAGAAAATACATAATTTTTCATTATATATAAACTGACTCTAAATATGTGTTAAAACAACATCGTAACAACAATTACTACAATACAGATATTTCAAGTAAATCGGGTTAATTTAGAAAAAAATTCTTCTATACATAAAAAATAACGATTTGAAAATGAAGCAATGAAATTCTCTGTAATTACATGTGATCACAAGAAAATCTGCGTAGGTACCGCGAAACTGCAGTGGGATTACAATCGGGAAAGGAAAGTTTTTCACGAACTTGGCGATATATCGCCAAATCTGGCGCTTAAAATCACTCGCCAAAATTGACGCTAACTTGGCGTTATTTCTGGTATTTCGCCAAACTGATATGTCAAATAATAACTTTAAACTAATACTAAGGTACATGTACCCAATATGGACACCCTAAGGAAAATGTATTTTTTTCACCCCCATGTACAAGTCATAGGACTCCAAAAATATCTGACCACTATCCTTGGACTATTGACTATCATTTTTAAAATTAGCGACTTTGCAATTATTCTGGTTTAATTTAAATGATAAAAACAAAAAAATGTTTACACGTGTCCATATAAGGAACTACCTGTCCCTATTATGGACAGGTGTTTCCTTATTGACTTTCTACACAGTGTGTGTGAAAGAGCCACTTTTCCAAGGGATTTTAGAGGAAAGGGAATAAAAAAATGTATCTTAAAGTATTCCGAGGAGGAGAGGGACAGTAAATATCTTCTGAAAATGCATTTAAAAAAGGGGGGGGGGCATTCTCGGTTTTCACCCTTCGAAGACCCATGCAAAGCCCCTTAGTTACTAGTAAATATTATGAAGTAATATTTTTGGTTTTGCTTAGCTTTATTACATCTGTCTGCAAATTTACATCTGTTATTACTCAGTCCCACAGCATGGACAATTAGAAACTTTTTCACCATGGGCA
Source organism: Maratus speculifer (assembly GCA_964019185.1). Classification (NCBI taxonomy): domain Eukaryota; kingdom Metazoa; phylum Arthropoda; class Arachnida; order Araneae; family Salticidae; genus Maratus; species Maratus speculifer. Next base: position 2,975,844 of record OZ025294.1, on the reverse strand, counting down.
GTAAGTCCCACGTAATCCTCATGAACATACTCGTATCTGCCACATGTGTTGCATGGCCGCATGTTTGAAAAAGCATCAATACTACAAAAGAAGCAGTACCAGCTCTCCTTTGTTGAGGAAGTCATACCATTGGTACCTACGATTTCGCCAACAGATATCCTACTGGGGGGGGGGGAATCTTTTTATTTTTCTTCAAGAGTTTTTTGGTGGAAGGTTTTTGGGGGAGTGTTCAAATAGCATCTTGTTGAACAAAGATTTTACCACTTTGATGAGTTTTCAAGTTATTGCTTGACAACATTGAATTTTCTTCTTTCTTACAGTTGTAATCGATGGGAACATAAGCTGTCCATATTGGGAACCGGGCGTAGTTTTACTAAATCTTGTACCAGATGAATAAGGAAAATTATTTTAAGCAAAATATGCAATAGTCGAAAATATGTTTTATTAGCTTTCTAAAATACTCCTCTTTTTAACATTTAATGTAATTTTACCATATCTAATAAGAATTTAAGCTTACAAGTAATTAAGATTAGCATATATCGAAATAACAAGTTTCCTCCTAATTGGCGAACAGCGCGCTTTTTTACACTTTCCAGACTTAATTATCTTTTCAACTGCTTTTCTTCGCGAAAATGTTTAGCCATATCTCGATTAAAATTATTACCTTTAAAAATATTGGGGGTGTCCATATTGAGAGCCCTGTCCATATAGAGTACAAATACCTTACTAATAGTTTAGATTTGTTAGTTGAAATGATTGATAAAATTTCTGAAATGATCTGAAAGAGCTATGAAATCATATAAAATCTGGTGGAACCAGAGAGAAAAGTAGAGCTCGATCTAAAAAAATGTTACAGTAAAAATTGGGAAATTTTTTCAATATAAAAATGAGCGTAAAAAAGAAATGGAATCAGATGATCTGCAAAGCTCATGAAATAACCCCTGAAAATGTGGACTGAGCTTTACTGGTGTCTTATATTCAGAATTATACTATTATCCACTCAAAATGATTACTGAAAAAAGTAGTCAACATACTATATTGTTATGTTGTCTCAAATCAGTTGAGCTCCATAACGCTAAACGAACATAAACCATGAAGTAATATAATAAAAGTATAACGTTAATATAAACAGGTTGTTAAGGAATTGATGTAGATAAGTACGTCTGAACACAAATATTTAGTATATGGTTGAATCGTATTTGATCAATGTTTTGGGTTTACTTGGGGCTTTGATCTTGCACTTATTAAAACATTTGGAATGTAATTGTGTTCATACATTGTACTGAACGAACCGTTCTCATACTTCATTATATCAGCCTGTAACCTATAGTTAGAAATCAAAATTTTTTAACTGATTATGGATAATTACAATATGGAGTGAATTAAAAATGACTCTTTTTTCCTTGATTGAGTTTAAGGCACCCGTAAAGCTCAGTCATCACTTTCAGCTAACAAAAATTTGGGTTATTTCATGAGCTTTACAGACCATCTGATTCCATTTCTTTTCTACGCACATTTTTATATTGAAAATATTTCCCAATTTTTACTGTAACATTTTTTTTAGTTCGAGCTCTACTTTTCTGTCAGGTTCCACCAGTTTTTATATGATACTATGAACTGTTTCACTCGCTGGCTCGTGGGAAGCCTTCTCTTCTTAACCCTAAATGTTTTATATTGCAGATTTTCAAACTTGATATCCATATTACAAAGGCCAAACGTATTTGTGCGTAACGCATACGTCATTTTGCTAATGGCAGCACTGCACGAATGCACGAAATGTGCATTGTAAATTTCGATATGATTAAAATGATGCCGGGTTAAGATTTCACGGGGAAGAAATTCTATGACTGAGTCAAAGTTGAATAAATTTTGGTTTTATTTTATTTTGAAATACTAGCATAAGAACGTAAATTGATAATTTTATCATCAACAGATCTTTATTATTTTTTGCTGCTTAAATGTACAATTAAAGTTTAATCGTAACATTTTCTACAACTGAATTTTATAGAAATAGCATTTTGTTAATTTGACGTAAAATATAGTTTGTTTAAGAGTTAGACTTATCAATATAAAAGGCATTTTTCACAACAACTAATTTTGTAGGTTTATTATAAATCAATGAAACAGGTCCTATTTAAACGTTTCGACGGGTTCTACCTTGTCTCGATAACAGAGAGACGAGAGCAACTAATTTATGCGTCTAAAAAGATGTTTCAATAAGTCCTTTCAATCACTACTTATTTAATTTTTTTTCAATTATTACACTATTCGGGTAATTTCCTGGTGAGAATTAACCGGATGTATTTGAAATGAACTAGGGGATACACCAACTTTTTGCAATTATAATTATACTTGTAGGTTTGGAAATTTTAATAAGTTTGTACCTTATGTAGTAAAAAAAAGGCGCAAAATTGTAGATTTATGGAAAAAATATGATCGCTAGTTTAATTTTACTCTCTTTAATAAGGTTGCGTTATGCTGACGCGTTTTCTTCCAGTTGTTAATGTTGAGAAGCTAAAATGAATTTTATTAAGATTTTTATTTGATAAAAAGTGAAAAATCAAAATAAATTTAATTTCTATTTAAAAAAAATTACGTTTGAGAATGTACTATGAGTAATCATTAGTACGTTTTTGAGTACAAATTTCTGTATCACTCATCAACAAATTATAAATCTAGTACAGCACTGATGCATGAATAATCGATATTGTATTTTTATATTGACCATATTACACAACAAAAGTTCAGCTGATCTTAAATTGTATGTCAAGAACACATTGTTAAACATTTCATGATGTTTGAAAATCATAGTTGAAAAATTATAATGTTAATTGTCAATTGATTTCCGTTATCGGAAAACGATCAAGTGAACATGATAAAACAAAGTCATATATTGAAAAGGTAAAATTCTTATGACAGAAAACGTAAGACTCCCTTAATGACTCAACGATAACGTTAAATTCTTTAACTTTTATTTTCTAAAACAAAATAGCTTCACTGAAGAACTATGTATATTTTATTTGCTTTAGTTTTTGTAAGCTACAGAACTATTTATATAATATGGAAACTCGGTTTTGCACATTTACCAAATTAAATTACTTATCCCATTGTACAAATTTCAGTGTTTTGTGATTTTAATTTTGCAGTTCGTTTAACCCCTTGGGGACGAGTGGCACGTATACGTGCGGCAAAAAGGCTTAAGAATCCTTGTTTCTTCCCACCGGTAAAATTATACTGTAAAATTTGCCTTGTTTACTCGTAGCATTTTTTCCATTTAAGAAGGAAAAAATTTCTGTTTTTTAAAACCGGTGACAAAACATTAAAAATTTCGTAAAAAGCTCCCGTCGCGTCGCGAAGGGATTAAAGACTCTATGTACCTTGTATTGATAAGATACATTGAGTTTTGCTTGAAAAATCCACGATATTAACTAAATAGAAACAAAATTTTTAAACCAATAATAAAAAAATGGAAAAAAAAGTTACATGCTAACTTATTGTTATATAAATACAAAAAAATATATCAGTTACTTTCAAAAATATGATATGAATGCATTCTTTCATAGAAACGGATTAATTTCAAAACACACACGAAATCCCATCAAACAATATCTTTACAATTTAAAACGTTTGTAATACTGTCGATTGAGCACCAAATATTAATCAATTATTATTAGTTATTAATGAATTAATTAATTATTATTGTTAAATATTAATCAATATTATCAATTGCTTAACATTCTAAGTCCTAGTCATTTTTTTGTTTCGTTTTTTGTTTTTTCACAAATTTTTGTGTTTTTTCACAAATTTTCCACGAAAATTTGATTTTTCAACCTCCCATCTTATGAATGGACTAGTTTTATAATAAATCCTATATTTTTATATAATAAATTATAATATTTTTTAATAATGAAGAAAGAAGTTTGCGAGTGTGTTCATGATGGACTGAAGAGACAGCTGCATGTAGAGCTCCAAAAATTGGGGGGACGATACGTTTATACATGAAGTCTGGTACCTTGAAGCCCGATTGTAATTAGATTTTTTTTTCATTTAATTTTTATGTGATTTTTAGCTGTTTTTAATGTTTCGAGGTGATTTTTTCACATTAATGGAAAGAATATGGATTTACTCTATTAACCTTATAGAGTAATTGTTTTCCTTTTTTTTAAAACGGTTTTTCTGGAATTCATACAGTGAGTTTTTAATTTTTAGCGAATTTTTTAATGCAATTATTAGTATTTTTTCGCGTTTTGCGGTTTTTTTAACAATGAAAAAAAAGAATTTTGTTTCAAACTTTTAGCCTAATGCAAGAAATTTCGTCTGCTACGATTTTTGAATTTCAACGATTTTTAATGCGATTCTTAACGATTTTTAGATATTTTTCGCGATCAGTATCACTATTTTTTCATTCTTGAAATATTTCCGATTATAAAGTTTGATCCTAATAAATTTTTTAATATTTTGTAATTTTTAATGCATTTTTCAATGCAATTTTCAGCATTTTTTTTTAGTGCTACGATAGTTCTTTCGACATTGGAAAAAGAAATTTTATTTCAAACTTTGAGTCTAATCTTTCTATATATAAAAATTAACGATTCGGAAATGATAACAGATGTAAATTTTTCAAGTGGGCGAGAAAAGTCCAGGCCAGTATTCGAACCAGATATGTGTTGGCTGAAACCACCAGCGTTTTTTCAGCTGAACCATCCCGGATGAATTCTGGAGGACTTCTTCACCCAAATGACCTCAACGATTATTGAATCTGGTCTGATACTATGGAACAGCTCAACTGAATAAATCGTAGGACAAAATTTACATCTATTATGATTAATTTACCGATTGAATAATCATGTTTAAAATTAGTATTTTATGAATTAGAAATGTATCAAAAATTTAGAAATGGACCAATTGAAATCTGCCTACATACTGGAAAACCGCAGGAAGGTCACCACCAGGGGGACCCGTTTCTTTCGCTAAATCTCACAAATATTGTCGCCATCTTGCCGATTCATCGCCAAATATGGCGACCAAAATTTCTTGCTAAAAATGATATCAACTTGGCACTATTTCTGGTATTTTGCGAAAATTCTACAGACTTTTATGGTATCCTTTTTGCTTGCGTTTTTATTTATTTTTTATAATGATCCAAATTAATGTTTAAAATTGTTTCTGTTAATGTTTAAAAATTAATATTCAAACGATTTATTACAAACTAACATCATGTATTACTATAATATTTCTAATTGTTAAAAATGTGTACGAATAATACTTCAAAAGCAGTGAAATAGTTTTATTTCATTGTTGATGTGTTTCAACTCTGCTTGAATAATTTTCAAAACAAATAAATAATTACATTCTGAAATTGAACGGTCTATAATGCAATGATCTGAAAAGCCAACATTCAGTTTTTCATGTAACTCATGTTTTCATGTTCATTTTTTTGTTATTTATTTATTTATTACTTGTATATTTCTTTCTATTTTGAAAATCTTTGAGAAACTCCAGCCAATATTTGGTAAATAATATGATGCTGCATCGTTCCATATGGAATCTTTTCTGTTAGAATTTTTATTAGTTTTTAGGTGCATTTGTAATTATGTAAATACGTAGCAACTACAGTTGTCGTTCAGTCCGTCCCTCTGTCCGTCCGTGCGCATATAATAACACAAAATTTACCCAACCGAATCTTTTGAAATTAAAAAGATATAATTATTACATAATTTTGTCAAATCATTTCATATTTTATGAAAATCGAATGCATAGATCAATTACAGGGACAATTAAAAGTATACCTTTACATTACGGTCAAAGGGGAAAAAGTTTAAATGCATTTTAATCGTTTGAATTTTAAAATATATAATTGTTACATAATTTTGTCGAGTCATTTATTAGTTTATGAAAATCGGAGGCATATATGAATTACAGGGATAATCAAAAGAATTCCGTTACATTACGGTCACTGGGGAAAAAAGTTTCAAACGCATTTTAATGGTGTTACACTCATTCGAACATAACAAAATGTATATGCATCTATGAAGTACATATTATAATGTACATTTTGCATAATCTTTGGTGCAAAGAACATTTGTTATTTATTTATAAGGCCACACAAAAGCATTCCATTACATAATGGCTTAGGGAGAACATTGTTTAGGGCGCATTTTAATTGTAATTAACTATTTATAATTTTATGAGATATATGAGAGTGATATTTTTAAAACTTCGTTATAGTACGATAACTCCTCATTTGCTACGCTTTACGTACAATTTTCAACTTTTTTTTTAGGGTAACATGAAGTGAGATGTGGTCTTGTACAAGATGACGTATTACATAGTTTTCATATGTGCATATACACTGGTGTCCAAAATTTAAGCATAATTGGTAATTAAGTAATTATTTTTAAGTAATGAAAGAAATATGAATCAGAATGTGCTGAAACTCCAGGTGTGTAAACAAAATAGTACGCGTCTCATATTTTTGCGAAGAGTTTGCCCCGAAATCGAACAGGGGACCGTCAACAAATTGAAAAAGAACGAAGTTCTTTTGGATAACCCTGTCAAAACTAATGTAGCAAAAGCGTTCAAACTGCACATTATGATTAATTGGCTTATTGTAATGTACTGTGTTAATTTTTACAAGGATAGCATGTATACTCGTAGAGAAATTAAGGTTTTTATAAAAACAGTCCTAAGTTTTTTGCTTATAATTTGCAGAGTTCTTAATATAAAATAGTGTTCTTTTATGAAAAAATGACAAACATCATTATAGACAATACCCTGTCATCAGAATTAAAAAATAATAAAAATTGTATGACAAATGAGCAGGTTTACTAAATAATTTTTTACTGCGCATGCGTGAACACTATTAAAATTTCATTTGCATATTATGTTAGTTAAATGTATAGAGCAACTTTTGTGAAAGTCTCAAAAACATAGCTTAAAAATTCTGAAAATTATCGTTGATAGAATGAGATCAAAATCCTTTATTCCCTAAATGAAGCAAAAAGATGAGGGGCTGTATCCATATTCCATTGTTTAGTGCCTAAACAATATTGCACGTACAACTATATTTAGGTAAAACCCCCGATTTTTTGGCTTCCTTTAGGAATAACGGATTTTGAGTTGATTCTATAGGCTCCCATTTTCAGAATTTTCAAGCTATGTTTTTGAAACTTTTACAGAAGTTGCTCTATACATTTAGCTAACGCAATATGCAAATGACATTTTGATATCGTTGACGCATGCGCAATGAAAAATTATTTACTAAACATACTCATTTTTCATACAATTTTTATTATTTTTAAATTCTGATGACAGGGTATTGTGTACAATGATGTTTGTCATATTTTCAGAAAAGAACATTATTTTATAATAAGAACTCTACAAATTATAAGCAAAAAACTTGGAAAAATTTAGGACTGTTTTTATAAAAACCTTAATTTCTCTACGAGTATACATGCTATCCTTGTAAAAATTAATACAGTACATTACAATAAGCCAATTAATCATAATGTTCAGTTTGAACGCTTTTGCTACATTAGTTTTGACAGGGTTATCCAAAAGATCTTCGTTCTTTTTCAATTTGTTGACGGTCAACTGTTCGATTTCGGGGGAAAATCTTCGCGAAAATATGTGACGCGTACTATTTTGTTTACACACCTGGAGTTTCAGCACATTCCGATTCATATTTCTTTCATTACTTAAAAATAATTACTTAATTACCAATTATGCTTAAATTTTGGACACCAGTGTAGTTTAGCGCTGCTCATTTCCAAACATAAACTTTCCATGCTAATATTTTAATTTCCGTCTGTGTTCTTTTTGCAATTTTTTTACTAATGCTTTTTTATTGTTGTTTCGTCTCAAAACTTGCGGTAAGTGTACAAAATATTTTAGGTGATTTTTCTACTTGCCTATGTAAGTCATAGTTTAAACAGCAGAAAAATAAATCGGATGTTTTTAGAGAATATTGGTATTTGCCGTTTTAACAAAGTTTAAATGACTGCCGGAATTCTGCTTCTTCACGTTAGTGGAGGAGAGTGTGTGGTAGGATCCGGGTATTTCCTTGGCCATCTTACACGTGCCTTGTGGTAAGATTTCGAACAAAATGTCCGATACTTTCTACAATATCTGTAAAATAAAATAGGTTTTAAATCATACATAATACTACAAACAAGAAACCAGTGAGTAACAAATAAAATCAACAGGCGAATTTTTAATGTAATTAAATCAAAAACTACAGCATCTTCACTCAATTTCCCCTAGATTTAATATCAGCTACATGCTCCTATTTCTGTATTTAATTTTCCTGCTAGTTATTTCAATATAGTAATTATTTCATCTCTCTGCTCTGAAAGAGGAACAGAAATGATTGCGCTTTAAATTATTGCATCACAGACTGTACAATTTGAGAATATCAAGTTTTATTTGTTTGAAAAGTGACTCATGGTAAGTTGAAACACTTCAACAATCAAATAAAACTATTTATTTTTTTAATTTTAATCTTACACTTTTTAGCCATTAGAAATGTTGTATGAAAGAAATATGCTTCAGTTACACATTTTCGAATTACGGACGGATGGAAGTATTATATAAGATGCTTCAATGTAAAAATATATTCTACAGATACTCAAACAAAATTCCGATACAAAGTTCCTCGCTAACCAGGTTCCGGCAATTAGAAAAACAGACAATTTGTCAAGATTGGATAGTTAAAATCTATTCGCTCGTGTCTTACAATAAGTCTATTTATAAATTACAAGAATCGGCAACGTCCATCTCTCGAAACATTCCCTACTAACCCTCATAGCATGCATGGTCACAGTCACGTCACAATGACGTCACTGTGAGTCACTGTGGTCACATCACATTTGTGACCAAAATGCCACCACTCAGTGACGTCACATTGTGACTGAGATGGGACTTCCTTAAAAATCTTTAGAAAATTACAAAAATTCTTCAAAATATGTTATTTATTTAAAAAAACACTTTTGTCACAGTTTTGTCACGAGGTTATGTAAAAGTAGTTATTTTTCACAAATTTGTCACACCGTGACTTCACAAAGTTGTCACAATGTGACGTCACAAACAAGCTCTAAAACTGTCATAACAACTTCACATTTTAGTTAGACTGACTTCACATCGACGTCACGTGACGTCACATTAACAATCGATGCTCAAGAAAGTCGCAGTAACGTCACCATGCCTTACGGGAAGTGATGAGCACATTCATTAAAATGCAACGCTTGAACACACAATAATTGAAAACACTTAACATTCGTATACATTTCACGAGTACTAGGACTCGCTTCCTCAGTGTTCAAGCGGTAAAATAATTAAAATCAAAAACCCCCAAACTATCAGCAAGTCAGTACCCCCCACACAAAAAAATGATAAACACATATTAATAAGAAGTAGAAAAAATAAAAACGATCAATCTTAATTTTTAGGTAAAAACATTATATAAGAATACACAACATTTATCTTCAAAGACCTGAGCAGAAATTGCATATTAATAAAAAGTTTTTTTTTAAGTAAAAATTGTGAATTTTGAATTGAAACAACTAAAAATGATATGTAACAAAACTATACATGCAATGTATCTCTTTCTTTACTTTACATGCTTTGTAAAAGTTCTCTGTTTTTTTGCGGGGTTTATTTCTTTTTATGTGCAATATCTATATCATTATGTGCAATTCCGTTGAATGTTAATAATTATATTTCCAGACATTTAAATAACAGCAGTAATTGTTGTTGTTGACCATTGACCAAAGTTCAAGAGGAGTACTGAAGCTTCCATTGGACTGCACCTAACAGTAATTTTAATGAATGATTAATATTTCGTTGTAGGACATAATAATATTAATATCCAGCTAATTTGCTAAAAGCGTGATGAAAACTAGAAACATTAAATTACTTGAAATTTATGTTTTGTGAAATAAATATTTAGAATGTTTGAAATCGTACATATAAAATTAGAATCCAAATCGTGGGCTTCAGTGTCTAGAGCTGTCTTTTCGATCATGAGCACTGTAATGCTACATAGCATGTGTCCAAACCAGTTTTCAGCCTAAGTCAGAAATTTTAATTCTTAGTTCAAGTACGTTTTGGAGTCTAAAAACTACTTAATAAAACTTAGTTTTTAAAATCTCTCATGAAGTTGCTCCTTTGTTATAAAATTACACCAGATCATTTGTAAAACGGGCCGTATACGAATTATATTAAAACCATGCTCTCTTATATGACTTTTTGCACACGCTTCTTAAATGTTAATTATTCACAGCAAAATAATTAAAGCCTTGTAATACATCTGTAAATATAAAAACAATAATTTTAATTGTTAACTGTTAAAATTTTTAAATACTACTTTAAAACTGTGACGACTATCTGTATTACAAAAATCTGGGTCTTAATACTTAACGTCCGTTAAAATATAATATGTGTAGTGAGCCACAGTATTTGGTATTTAAGCTGTCTGCCTATGTTTGAAACATCAATTCCGAGGAAAGTTTGCAATTTTATTTACATGATTTTCTTATAGAATGAACATTTCTCCTTCAAAATCTGATTTTATTTTTTCTCTACTCTTGAATGACATGAAATTAGAGCTTTAAAAATAATCACAGGATGTTAATTTAACCAAAGATGAAAACCTTAAATGCATTGCTGAAAAATTAGATCTAAATGACTATTGCTCTGACTCAAAATTTTATTTTCCTGTAACCATGAAATCTTTTGTGTCGATTTTCGATAATATCGAAAGTACACTAAACTGAAGAATTAGCACTAATGGACTTATTTTTTAATATATGGCTATAGCATAAAAATACTGATTTTTTTTTTTTTTTTTTTTTTTTTTTGCAATTGCATATAATTAACAGTATATCTTTTAGATTTCTGTATATTAATTAGTTTTTAGTTCATTATACTCAAGACTGCCAAATACGTATATGTTGAAAAAATATTTGTGTTATATGCATTTTTATTAATTTGTTTCATATGCATTTATATTATTTATCTAGCCAGAGCCATTTTCACAAAATAAATAAATAAATAAAAATTATAAAATTCTTCAAAATTTTAAAAAGTTGCATATATTATATATATATTTTTTATAATTGTCTTTAATTTGTGTAAGATTACACTGAAAAATACCAAGAAAAGTGACAAATGTAGATCTTAAGAAAAAATGTCTCCGAACGAAGTCAGATAACTTTAGAAAAGGTAACAGTTGACTTAAATTCGATTTTGTTATTTTCCATCAATTGAATATTCAAACTAAATTCTTTATTTTCCTCCCTAAATATCAAAATATAGACAATGACACTAACTCAAAACTCATAACAAAGATAAATATAGACATCATAACAGTACCAAACTTGAACTGTCATTATGTTGGAATTAATTATTTCAGCTGTACTTTCCCCATTCAAGTTCATGAGTGTGTGATTAAAATGACTCATTATTTATATGCTGTATTAATGAGAAAGTGAATCCCTTGTCAAAACTTCGTTAGAACCTCTGAGGTTTTCACGAGACAAATCAGGATGAACTCACGTTACTATCGTACGAAAATGGACTTCATTCATCTGGAGAGAGATAGCCGTGTTTTGACGGATGTGGATGAAATGCATTTTTAGAAGAATTGTATAAAATACTGTGTTAAGTGTATCACAGTGTATTAATATGACTAAAACTGTCTAAAGTTTTATCACCATGTAGAAAGCCTGCAATTAATTTAAGATACTACTTTTTTTGTAATTTATTTAATTGTGACTTATAAAAATAAGTAAAATATTTGTTAAATTACAAATAACAATGTGAAATTTCACTGGCGAATTCTACCATTTATACAAGCTTATTTTTCAACTTAAATATCAAACTATTGTTAATACCACAAACTCAAAACTTATAACAAAGATAAATATAGACATGGTAACAGTACCAAACTTGAACTGTCATTATGTTCGAATTAATTATTTTGAGATGCACTTTTCCCATTCAAGATGAGACATTCCCATGACAAAACATAAGACATTATCTTTTTTATACTTCTCTCATGTTAAATAAAATTCAACAATTATAACTCTTAACTGTTTAAATTTTTTAAAAATATTACTTGAAACCAGTAACAACTATCTGCATTACAAAAATCTACGGGTCTTCATACTTAACATTAGTTAAAATATGTTATGTTTAATAATCCAATGTAATTGGTACTTTAAAAAAGTTAAAAGCTGATTTAAATGCCATGAATATTCTAAGGCAGTGATTTTACTATTTCTTTTTATTTGAGCATTCGAAGTAAATTCACTATTATTCACCTTATATATCAAAATGTAGATAATGACATAAACTCAAAACTCATAACAAAGATAGATATAGACATGATAACAGTACCTAAACTTGAACTGTCGTTATGTTGGAATTAATTCTTTCAGCTGTACTATTCCCATTCAAGATCATGATTGTGTGATTAAATGACTCATTATTTACATGCTGTTTTAATGAGAAGGCGAATCCCTTGTCAAAACTTCATTAGAACTTCTGATGATTTCACGAGATAAATCAGGATGAACTCGCGCGACTATTGCACGAAAATGGACGTCATTCATCTAGAGTGAAAGATAGCCGCGTTTTGACGGATTTGAATGAAATACAGTTCGAGAAGAATTGTCTAAAAGATTGTGTTAAGTGGATCACAATTGTATTATAATGACGAAAACTGGCTAAGGTTTTATCATCATGTAGAAAGCCTGCAATTAATTTAAGATACTACTTTTTTTTCAATTTATTTAATTTTGACTTATAAAAATAAATAAAATATTTGTTAAATTACAAATAACAATGTGAAATTTCACTGACAAATAATCTGAATTATACGAGTTTATTTTTCAACTTAATTATCAAACTATTCTTCATACCACAAACTGAAAATTCATAAAAAAGATAAATATAAACATCATAACAGTATCAAACTTGAACTGTCATTATGTTGGAATTAATTACTTCAGCTGTACTTTTCTCATTCAAGATGAGACATTCTGATTGTTTGATAAAAGGCTATTTAATTTTCTACTGACTTTGTCACCTAGCAACCAAGATATACCTAATTATTTCAAAATGTAAAAAGTTTTCTGTGCAAACGATTTTTTGTGATAAATACATTATCTGTTTTATTTCTTCAGCTTTTACCTAAGCTGTGTGAAACAATATTCTTTTTGTTTTTGAGTTTGATTAGAATGTTTTTTAATGAGTTATGTGAAAAAATGTTACGGTTTTTATTGGAGTTGTGTTTTGTGAAATTATTAATGTTCGAAAGAACCTGAGTTGAGTTTACTCATGAGAATAAACTGTTTAAAACCAGATATGAGTAATTAATTTTGAGTTTAGTAAGAAATTAATAAACTTTCGAACAAATTGAATTCTTCATATGGTCCGTCTCTACGGAGAAAAATCAGCGAGTTGTTCTACGTCAATGATTGAAGGATAATTGGTGAATATTTTGTGCTGTTTTGCTATTTCTTCGATGTTAGAACTCATCTTTTAAAGAGCCAAGAGGGGTAAGTGCACCCATTTAATTTTTATTCATTAAAAATGAGTATGAAAGAATTAAAAGCAAAAAAGAAAATTTTCAAAACAAACTTGACAAAATTAAAAGAAAAATTATCGAATACTGAGCTAGAATTAAATGAATTAATTCTCATAAAGGAGAAACTGAATAAATTAGAGAAAAACTTTTCTGAGTTATTTGAGTCTATTTATAAGATAAGTAAAGAAGATGAAATTGAGGATTTTATTAAGGAAAACGAAGAAATTAATGAAATTTTAGAAATAATGGAATTTGAACTTACAAAAAAGTTATCAAAAATGAAAGTGCAAACTATTAATTTAGAAAACGCCACAAAGGCTGATAATAACATTAAATTGCCAAAGTTAACTCTTCCTGTATTTACGGGTAATTTGCATGAGTGGCTTTCTTTCAAAGATATATTTAAGGCTACTGTACATGAAAATTCTAATTTGTCAGGGGCAATGAAATTACAATATTTGAAGTCTTCATTGAGAGGAGATGCCTTTCGTATAATTCAATCTATTTCAATCGTGGATTCTAATTATGAAGTTGCATGGTCGCTTTTGGAAGAACGGTTTTCAAATTCGAGAGAACAAGTTTACGCGCATTTAAAACGTTTTTTAAATATTCCTGTTATTCAGAATGAGTCCCCAGCAGCATTATTAAATCTAATAGATATAACAAATGAATGTATTAGGTCGTTAGAGATTTTAGAACAAAAAGTTGAGGGGTTTTCTACTACTATGTTTGCTTATATTTTGGCTCAAAAATTAGATGTAAATACAAAAATGTGGTGGGAAAGACATCTTAAGCGGGATAATTTACCGAGTTTAACTGAATTGCTAGAATTCTTGAGAGACCACGCGCGTACACTAAGTGCGTCCAAACAAGTAAATACAAAGCGAAATTTTCAAAACGAAAGCCAAACAAAGCATAGCTTTTCAAAGGTAACATCCATGGTTGCGAGTTTAAATGAGAAAAATATGCGTAAATGTGTTGTATGTAACCAGGAAAATCACAGTGTTTTTAAATGTCCCAAATTTCAAAAATTTAATGTACAGGAAAGAGTAGATTTTGTGAAAAAAAAATATGTGCTTTAACTGTCTTTCAGAATTCCACTGCGTCAAAAAATGTAACTCAACATTCTCGTGTTCAAAATGCCATAAACGCCACAATATACTTCTTTGTTTTGATAGTCGTGAGAGAAATTCAAATGCGGTGGGAAACACAAAAAATTATAGTGATAAGGAAGTGCCAAATGCATTGTCGACGAATGAAAGTAAACCAACATTAAATGTTGACGCCATACCATTTGAGTTAAATAACCAAATTCAAAATTTCACTGGTACTTCAAATGTGAGATCGAATAATGTTAAAACAGTTCTTCTTTCCACTGCTATTGTTTATATGAGAGATAAATTCGGAAATAAAGTTCCGGTGCGTGCTTTATTGGACAATGGTTCAATGAGCAATTTTTTAACATTGCAGTTAGTTGAAAGATTAGGAATTCGAAAAGAAAAAAGTAATATTTCGGTATCGTGTTTAAGTGGATCCTCTGTAGCGGTAAAAAATAAAACTACTGCCTTGATCAGTAATAATTCGGGAGATTATAGTCGGGAGTTAGATTTCCTTATCATACCAAAGATTTCGCAAATTATGCCCTCGAAATATATTAATATTTCAGAGCTAGGAATTCCAGAGTCTATTATTCTTGCTGATCCTGAATTTAATAGACCAGGGAAAATAGATCTTTTGCTAGGAGATGAAGTATTTCTAGAATTGATAAAGGTGGGTCGTATGAACCTACCAAATTCTAAATTAATACTGCAAAATACGGTGTTCGGTTGCATAGTAAGTGGGAGTGTTTACGATTGTAACGATCAAGAACAAATACATTGTGGGTTAATTACTGAAACAGATTTAAATTTCGAAATGAAAAAATTTTGGGAAATTGAAAGAGTAGAAGAAAGTACACCATTGAGAAATACAGAAGAATTAGCATGCGACACCCACTTTATAAACACACATCAGAGAGATATAACGGGCAAATTCATAGTACAAATGCCGTTGAAAAAAGATCCTAGTTCTTTGGGAGAATCAAAGCAATTTGCGGAAAATAGATTAAATTCACTTTGGAATAGGCTAGTCAAAAATCCAAATCTTTTAGAGTTATATTGCGCATTTATGGCAGAGTATAGAGAGTTAGGCCATATGGAGGAAGTAGAGAAAACAGATGAGCCAATACATGCGAATTATGTACCTCATCATGCTGTTTATCGCCCAGATAAAAGTTCTACAAAATTGAGAGTTGTCTTTAATGGTTCACATGCAACTTCATCAGGAGAATCCCTAAATTCCATACAGCTGAATGGAGATGTCATTCAAGATGATTTGTTTAGCATAATACTTAGATTTCGTACACACCGCTATGCATTTACAGCAGATGTAAAAATGATGTATCGCATGATACTTATCGATAAAAGTCGAGCAGTTGTGACGAAAGCAAAAATTTTCCTACAAAGACTGTGGAGACTGCAAATTGATTGGGATGAAAATCTCCCTACAGCTGAGCTTGATGATTGGTTGCAGTTTTTAGAATCATTAAGAGCCATCAACAATATAAGTGCTGTTAGATACATTTTTGCAAATAATCCAGTGCAAATTAAAATTTGTGGCTTTTCAGATGCTTCGGAGAAAGCCTACAGTGTGGCATTGTATGCTGTGTCTTCAAATTCTTCAGGAGAGCAAATTTCTCAGTTGCTTTGCAGTAAAAGTCGAGTTGCACCAATTACTATTCCTCGCTTGGAGCTCTGTGGTGCAGTTTTATTAGCCAAATTGATGAATAAGGTTGCCAAAACCTTAAAAGTTCCTAAAAAATCTGTTTACTATTATTCAGATAGTACTATTGTATTATGTTGGATTCGAAAACAGCCGTGTGACTTAAAAACCTTTGTGTCATCACGTGTGGCTACGATTCAGAATATTTCTGATATCAGTCATTGGGGACATGTGGCTTCTTCTGATAATCCTGCTGATCTTGTGTCACGAGGTGTAGATCCAGACAAACTTCTCCAGAGTAACTTATGGTGGAAGGGTCCACTATTTCTAACACAACAAACTGAACCTTCTTTAAATACTGTCGAACTTGAGCAAAATGATAAGGATCTATACAGAAGTGAACTTAAAAAGACTTTTTCAGAGACTTCACTTTTAATATCAGACTGTTCATTTTTTATTGACTATTTTTTGCAATTGAGTAATAATTATGCTAAATTAATAAGAATTCTTAGCTATGTTTTCAGGTTCATTCAGAATGTCAAGAAGCCAAAAGAAAGGTATTCAGGTAAGCTAACATCTGCTGAATTGAAGAAGGCTGAGCAGTTTATCATAAAATCTGTTCAAGAAAAAGAGTTCAGTTCTGAATTCACATTGTTATCTAAGGGTAAGGAGTTACCAAAAAATAGTAGATTACTTTCATTAAATCCTTTCTTGGATAAAAATAATTTAATCAGAGTTGGAGGTCGTCTCCAAAATAGCACGGTAAATTATGCCCACAAACACCCAATTGTACTGCCCTCTAAACACAAATTAACAGAATTAATTATCGAGTTTTATCACAAAAAATATCTACATATAGGACCACAAAATTTACTTTATTGTGTTCGAAGAGAATTTTGGCCTTTAAACGGTAGGGCTATTTGTAGAAAAATTGTACATAAATGTATTACATGCTTTAGAGTCAAACCTAAATTGTTAGAGCAAATTATGGGCGAGCTCCCAAAAGAAAGAATAAATGTAGACTTTGTTTTTAATTGCACAGGAACTGATTTCTGTGGTCCATTTTTGATTAGATATAGAGGTCAACGTAAAGGTATTTATCATAAAGTTTATGTTTGTATTTTTATTTGTATGGTAACAAAGGCAGTGCATTTGGAATTAGTTACTGATTTAACGTCTGAGGCTTTTATTGTCACATTAAAGAGGTTTTTTGCCAGACGAGGCAAACCTCGAAAAATTTTCAGTGACAATGCAGGCAATTTTGTGAAGACTAATGTGGAGCTTAAAAGGTTGCATGAATTGGTAAGCAAACCAGACCAGAACCTTACTAATTACTTGATATCTGAAGGTATTGCTTGGGAATTTATTCCCCCTAAAGCTCCAAATTTTGGAGGTTTATGGGAATCGGGAGTCAAGTCCTTCAAGTATCACTTTAAACGTGTTGTGGGCAACTCTAAATTAACTTATGAAGAAATGTTAACTATAATTGTCCAAATTGAAGGTATCTTAAATTCGCGCCCGCTTACTCCCTTGAGTACAGATATTGATGACTTGGAGGTCTTGACCCCGGGACATTTTCTTATTGGTCGCCCACTTAATGCCATTGCTGAATCTGACCTGAATAATATTGAAGATAATAGACTAAACTTATGGCAAAAGACCACTAAAATGGTTCAGACCATCTGGAAAAAGTGGAAAAATAGTTATTTAAGTACATTGCAACAAAGGCATAAGTGGATGATATCAAAAAACAACCTCAAAATAGGAGATATGGTTGTAATAAAGGAAGATGATCTTCCAGTGTCTAAATGGTTATTAGGGAGAATTGTAGAAGTATTTTTTGGTAATGATAATAGAATAAGAGTTGTAAATATAAAAACCCCAAATGGAATATATAAAAGAGCAGTATCCAAAATTGATGTATTACCTCTTGAAAAGTAATTCAGTTTTTATAAGAAAGTGTACATTATTGTAAAATTTCTTTATTTATTATGTATTATGTAAAATTGTTTAAATATTTGCTTAAATTTAACTTAACTGTGACTCATTTATATTGTATTTAATTGTATTGTTCTTTATATTTTTTACAATGGTTGTAATTGAAGTGTTTTAGTTTGAAACCCCCCTCAGAGGTTTCAAGAGGGGCGGTATGTTTGATAAAAGGCTATTTAATTTTCTACTGACTTTGTCACCTAGCAACCAAGATATACCTAATTATTTCAAAATGTAAAAAGTTTTCTGTGCAAACGATTTTTTGTGATAAATACATTATCTGTTTTATTTCTTCAGCTTTTACCTAAGCTGTGTGAAACAATATTCTTTTTGTTTTTGAGTTTGATTAGAATGTTTTTTAATGAGTTATGTGAAAAAATGTTACGGTTTTTATTGGAGTTGTGTTTTGTGAAATTATTAATGTTCGAAAGAACCTGAGTTGAGTTTACTCATGAGAATAAACTGTTTAAAACCAGATATGAGTAATTAATTTTGAGTTTAGTAAGAAATTAATAAACTTTCGAACAAATTGAATTCTTCACTGATTACAAAACATAAGACATTCTCTTTTCTATACTTCTCTCGTGTTAAATAAAAAACAATTATAATTCTTGACTGTTTAAATAAAAGAAAATATTACTTTAAACAAAAACGACTGTCTGTATAGCGAAAATCTATGAGTCTTAATACTTAACATTCGTTAAAATTTATTATGTTTAATAATTCACTGTAATTGGTACTTTAAAAAAAGGTAAAAGTTAAATTAAATCCTAAGAATATTCTAAGGCAATGATTTTATTGTTTCTTTTTATTTGGATATTAAAAAAAAATTCATTATTTTTCGCCTTGAATATCAAAATATAGACAATGACACAAGCTCAAAACTCATAACAAAGATAGATATAGACATCATAACAGTACCCAAACGTGAACTGTCGTTATGTTGGAATTATTTATTTCAGCTGTACTTTTCCCATTCAAGATCATTAGTGTCTGATCAAAATAACTCATTATTTATATACTGTTTTAATAAGAGAGTGAATCCCTTGCCAAAACTTCGTTAAAACTTCTGAGGATTTTACGAGATAAATCAGGATGAACTTTCGCTACTATCGCGCGAAAATTGACGTCATTCATCTAGAGTTAATAGCAGTGTTTTGACGGATGTGAATGAAATACATTTATAGAAGAATTGTGTAAAAAACTGTGTTAAGTGGATCTCAATGCATTAAAATGATGCAAACTGACTAAGGTTTTATTATTAAATAGAAAAGCCTGGAATTAGTTAAGGATACTACTTTTTTTGCAATTTATTTAATTTTGACTTGCAAAAATAAATAAAATATCTGTTAAATTACAAATGACAAGAACGTCAATGGGAAGTTTCACTGATAAATCAATTCATTAATGAAACGTAAAATCTGTAAAAATCCACGTTTTAACATATATGTAAGATGTTAATTTAAATTTTTTAACTTTTAGAATGATTTTTATAATTTGAAAATTAAAAATATTGTACTGACCATCAAGTTTGACTTTGATAAAGCAAGAGATATTTTCTTTTTTTATAATTCTCTCGCATTAAGTTTCATTATTCAAAACGACATAAAAAGTAAATTCTTAAAATATATATATATACACTAAACAATTCAAAACATCGAAAGAAAATAAAAGTATAGTCTTCATTGCCACTATACGAGTCAAAGTTAATGGCAAAAAAAAACAACAACATCAGTTTTATTTATTTTTTAAAGAATTTTAATTATTCTGATCACCATTGTTAAATCTAAGAATAGCTGATGAACACTTCATGATTTTTGCTGTCAACTACACTAATAAGGCACTTAAGAATATTCCTTTTATTAAAATGTTCGAATGCATAAAGACTAGTAGGAAACAAGAGAATCTTTTTTTTTTTTTTTTTTTTTTTTTTTTTTTTTTTGGTGTTGCTCGCACCTAGCATTGAGAATTGACACATTTTAAAGCCTTATATTAATAAGTTTGAGAATTAAAAAAAATCTGTTGAAATCATGTTTTTTTTTATTTTGCAACAGCATAACATTCTGAAAATGCTATTTTCAAGCCCCTTTACCCGACTATTAACATTATTTTTTTTCAAGCATTTAAAAATATAAATTAGTTAATATTATATATAAAATATTGAGAAAATCCTTCAAAAACACCTGCAAATTTGATTTTGAAAAATTACGATATTATATTCAATTTTTTGGCGGGAAAAAAGCAGGCGTATTTTTAAAAAGTAGAATTTTCCGGCAACCATAGCCAAAGATCATAGCCCCAAAACAAGGCAAGCGAAAAATTCGTTACTCTCTTTTGGTGTGAAACAACGAAATAAAAATGCAATGAAAAATTTAAAGTATTAAAGAATACATAAAATATTTTTTAGCAGACAATTTTTATCCGTTCTCTAACTTTTCTCCATTGGGCTACAAAAAGCACCGGGATCGATGCTAGATGCGAGCAAAACCAAAAGTAGTTATCTTGTAAGATAAAAAATTTAAAAAATGAAAGAATGTATGTGATATGTGTAATAAGGTGGATCGAAAATTCGAAATTTGGAAAACTCGAATCGGCGTGGGGTGCAAAAGTTGTCTTCATGCATACTAGTTTACATATTTTTTTTTTAATTGAAATCCAATCATATCTTCCGGTGCCCCAAGCGCCTCAAACATACTTAAGAATTGAAACTTTTATTTTTTGTTTATTTATTTATTTATTTATTTTAAATTATTTTTGGCGTGGGTTGTGAAAGTTGCTTTATATATATATATTAGTTCACACATTTTTTATTTAAATCCATTCATACCTTCCGGTGCCCCAAGCTCCCCCAAAATAGTAAAAATATTGAAATTTTTATAAGAAATTATATATTTTTTTAAAATTTCTTTTAAATTAGTTTATCAGCGGAATACAAAAGATGCATTTTTAGTACACTGGTATGAATCCAAATAATTTTCGACTTTGATAAATTTCTTCCAGTGCCCCAAAACTCTTACGCATTTGCCAAATATCGATATTCATCCAAATTTTGAGCTAAAAAATACAAGTAAAATTAACAGTTAAAGAACGTAGTAACGTAACAACGCAACGTAAAACGTAGATCGAGAGGATGAGAAATCGTTTATCGTATATGTTATTAAATGTATAAAATTATCTTTTTATACTTTATTATTTGCTATATCACTCTGAAAATTTGCAATTGTCAATGCTTACAGATAACAGAGAGCACATCAGATCTTTAGTAATACGAAAGCTAATTTTTGATAGAAATAAAAATAGAAAATCACCAGAAATGAGAATTTTCCAAGTACCCGAAATAAATTTCAAAGCGAAGGATTATTTTGAACTTATTGAATGGCAACGAGTTGGACATTTTGATGAATGTGCCCTGCGAAGAAGTTGAGGATATGATAAAAGTAGTAAAAATGAATGAATGGTCAAAATATCCATGCCATACCCAAGCGGTTAAAAGATGCGTTCAACTAGAGTCTATGGCATCAGAAACTGTATCTGGACATGAAAAGCGACACGGTTTAATATTCTATAGAATAAAATCAAGAAGCATATAAAACATTTTGATACCAAAAAAGATTACAAACTTTAAAAATATGTAAATCTCCAAGATGAAGAATGTAAAACTTTTCTCTACATAAGTTCAATTTTTATAATTTTTATGATTAATTGCTTTGATTTGATTAATTGCTTTGATTTTTAAATTTATATGTAACTTATTATTGTAAAATTAATGTTATTTATAACTTTATACGTTATTAATTATACTGTTTTACAAAATTTGTAAATATTTTTCGTAAATTATAATTCTTAATACATTTTTGTAAAAAATTGTTTTTAATTATACTTGGTGCATTAAAGATGTGAATGGATTTTTATTTAAAAAAACATATGGGAACTGTAGAGTTATGTAGTATGCTAATAATAACCCGGTGCCAAATAAATTAAAAAAAATAAAGTAAAATAAAATATAATAAAATATAATAAAACAAAAAAATATATATTCTCAAGAAAATTTCAATTTTAAACTATTTTTGGGGTGCTTGGAGCACCAGAAGATATGAATGAATTTTATTAAAGAAAAAATATGTAAGCTAAGAAAGATAAAAGATAGCTTTTGCACCTTGTGCCAAAAAAAAATTTAGAAAAAAATAAATAAACAAAAAAATTTAAAAAATCATAAAAAATCAATTTTTAATTATTTTTGTGGCGCTTGGAGCACCGGAAGATATGAATGGATTATAATAATAATTAAAAAAAACCACTAAACCAGTATGCATAAAAGGCAACTTTTGTAGTCCGCGCCGATAGGTATTTCTAAAAAAAATATTTTCCTATGCTTTTCGATCCACCCTAATGTGAAAGTTCCTTGAGCTGACTACAAAATTACCTATGCACTGCATAAGTACATGTTCAGAAAGAACAAAGAGCTATTTAAGTGTAAAATTAGTGAAATGGCGATAGTCTTTTCATATTTGCCATTCACTGAACTAAAAAATTGTTTTAAAACTTCAGAAGAATATACTACACACGGTCGGAAACGTGCAAAAATTGATAATCAACGATCTTTAACTTCGGACAACAATGAATAACTTGAGAGATTACCGCATGTTTTGAACACATCTCGATTTTTTGATGTGGAAAGCACCGCAAATATTTCTATGATAGTGATAAAAATAAAATTTGAATGGATTCAGATAACTCAGTTTTTACCTGCGTTTTTCTAAGACCAATAATATCTGTAATCCCAAACAAATGTTCTACAAACCTCAGTAATTTCAAAGATAAAAATTTCTGCTTTTGGCTATTACAATGAACAACGATGAACGTCACAAGCAGACCTAAATCTGTATATAACAACAATGGAATAAATATAAAAGTATAAATATTTAAAATAAACACTCTTAAAAACGTTCAGTCCTCATGTGTAATATCACATCTAATTTTTTTCGGCAATTCATATTTAGTAGGAATGGGAATTTTCAAGATGTTCGTCGACAACTACAGTATGATCTCAAAAATCTGGCATTCAGAAATCCCGCAAATTAACTTCTACTATAATACTAAAATGTTGTACTTTTTTTTTTTTTTTTGAAATTCACATGTGAACGTTATTTTTTTATAATTCTAGCTTATCAAAAAGTGGATTAACAATATATTATGAAATTTCTTTTTTACTTACAAAAATTAGAGCGAAATCAAACAGTTTAAAAGTATAACGCGCTTGAGATGTAATCAACTAACAGTGCTATAAACACCAAAGTACTAAATATCCTAAACATGAACGAAAAATCATGCTATGGCATACGTTATAAAACACTTTTCAACACATTCAGAATGTGATAGCAAAAGTCACAGTTTACTGAAATGAAAGATGATATTTAAATGATGTATTTGGAAAACGCATAACCATAAAATATTTTAAAACCAACTTTCTACTATTACCAGGAATAGCCGAAAAAATATGCCATTTTTTTGTGCGGCCTTGCATATGATCTATTGAGATATATGTATACTATATATATATGTGTGTGTATACTACGTATGTATGTATTTGTACTACGAATAGTATAGTGTTAATTTTCCATTCACCAATTTCCATCAATAATTGGATGTTGTTGTCAACTTTTGTGCAGCCTGCATGATCTACAGAATTTATACAAAACCAAGAAACAATTTTACATAAACATATAAGGAAAACATATAAATTCTGAAATTCTCAGAAATTAATTTTCGTATCGCTTCAATATTTCAGTTATTGTTCATTTGTCTTTGCCGTAAAACAATTTTGGGTTCCCTTGTAAAGGAACTATAACTTTTATGCTTAACATGCTCTATAGTAGGATCTTTGTAATACAGTTCATTGTTAAATATCAATTTCAATATGTTTATAATATTGCAATATCATTAAAATATCGGTGGCTTCCGGTAATAACCAGGTAAGGCACATTTTTGAAAAAAATGACATAATTTGGGAAAATGTAGCTTTAAAATAGTACTTTCATCTGACATAGTAGCTTAAAATGGGGTGAATAGGAACAGCGGGGTGAATAGGAACGAAACTTCCCAGTTATGCAAATAAATTCTTTATAAATATATGTGATGATACTTTTAGTTGCCAATTTCTTTATAAGAAGGTAATAACAATAAGAATTGGGAAATTCAGTTTTGCTATGTTGGCACCACTACTGGGGTATATTAAAAAAAAACTGCATGTGGATCCTCAAAAACCTTATTTTTTCAACGTCTTCAAAACTTTGTGTGTAAGTGCAGTATTTTTCGTATTCTAAACCTAAGAGTAGGGAGTTTTAATTAATGATAGACCTGTAAATGATATGCTGTATTAAATTCTACTTATTTCTGAACTACTTAATGAAAAAGTGAAAAATGGCCTGTAACATCAGAGGTTTAAGATTTACGGGTGAATCAGAAAATGTTTTTTCTTATAGTTTATTTTTCTATACGGTAATAGTTTCATGTAATATCCGAAAACATTGGTATGAATATGTATTGTAACAATATTTTGTTTGTTCTTATTGTTTGAAGAGTTTAAATGTGCCAAGAAATTACTTAGTTAATCAAAAAAGTCAACGCCCAATCCAACAGACATGGAACACACAATAAAAGAAATTAAAAATGGCATATTACCAAGAAAATTTGCACAGAATTATTCTGTGATATCCACAACATTACACGATCATCTCAAAAGGGAAAACCAATTAAAAAAGAGAGGGATACAAACAGTACTAAGCTCTGGGGATGAGGGCGTACTAGTAGATAGTATTAATCATGCAACGATTGGGTCTACTCGATAGATTCTCTTTACCCAATGACTACTGGTAAAGGATAACACAGAACAGGGCTGAATTTGTATTAAATTCCAACTTCTGCATTCTAATGCAATTTCTGAGAATAAATTTTCATTTTTCTTGAGTTCAAACTTGTTTTCTATTTTTTAAAAAGGCATATCTTTACTTATATGTAAAATAAAGGCTTGGTCTGATAGTAACTATGTGTTCCTATTCCTCCCTTATGATTATTACCTATTTTTTATTATCCCTATAAAGTGAGAATCAAAATAAATAAAGATTATAACATTTGTTCCGATTCACCTCTATCTGCGGGGTGAATCGGAACACCCTTACAAAATAATATAAATATAAATATATGTAAACGGTAACAAATGTTACGTTTTTGATTAAAAAATAAAGAACAAAACAAGACCGAAGTTTCTAGTAAATAATAAATAAAAGAATTAAAAAATCAATTGTTGCTTTTTTTTAATGTTAAAGTTGAAAAGTGTTCCGACTCACTCCATTTTACGGTACTCAAAAATGAAAATTGAATACTTCCCGTCATAAGGCGACTATAAATTTTCATTTAAAAATTGTAAAAAAATTTAATTGGTTCTCAATTAATAAAAACTATTTTTATGTAACTATTTTAGCAAAAAAAGAGGTTCTTATATCCTAATTGAATGAATTGAAAATTATTAAGTTCTAAACTATCTTATAAAAGTAATGATAAGAAGACATTTGAAAACTTTAAAAGTTAATTACTCAAAATATTAAAAATGTGCCTTACCTGGTTATTACCGGAAGCCACAGATATATGGCAAACGATTTCCCCTAGTTGATCATAATGTAAAGGATCGTGTTTTAATAATAATAATAATAATAAATAAATAAATAAATAAAACTAAGCAAGCGCATAATACCTGAGAGAAAAACAAAAAAATGTATATATTTCTAACATAATATTTTTTAATTCGAATTGGTTTCTTTAAATAAGAAGCGTAAAGCTGAGAAGTTTTTGTTGTTACTGTCACTTTAATTTTATAATACTTTTCAAAATTGTTTGTAAAAAAATGATTCCAACTAAATTCATCATTCTTCAAGTTATAGAACAAACTTCAGAAAATAACACAAACTCATAACTTACAACAAACAAAAATAGAAACATCGTGATAGTACAAAATGCGAGTTATCGCTAAGCTGAAAATAATTACTTCAGCTGTACGTTTCCTAGTTCATGAAAGTTAGGTCAAAATTATTCACTATTTATATGCTGTTTTAATGAGAAGGAAACTCCATTGTCAGAACTTTAGAGATACTTGCAAGGATTTCCCAAGATATTTTAGGATGAACTCTGGCTTCTGTCATCTGAAAGTGAAAGGGAAAAGTAGTCATTTTCGACGGGTGTGGAAATTTTAAGAGCAATAAAATCATAGCTTTCTAAAGAAAAATTTTAAAATATTATGTATTTATGAAACTACATGATCCAAGGAATCTAGGTATTAAATAATTTTGAATTAAACATTTTTTTTCCTTTTTTCTTGTCATCATGGGTGAATTTATTGTAAAAAATGGCAATATTCAGACTGATTATGTCTTTTTAACTCTTACTTTGTACAAGCGTATTTAGTATATTTTTTTACGCTTCATAAAGAATATTTGGATACCTGAAATATTTTACAATAATTCAATTATAAGTAGTATTTAAAAAAATTAGATTTAAAGTACTTATAATTAATTTTAAAATTTTAACGATTAAATTAAATTTTTAATTTAAAAAAATCTAAAAAAGCATATAATACTTGAGAGGAAAACAAAAAAATATTTAAAAAAATATATTTTTATGTTCAAATACCTTTATTGAAATAAGAAGCACGATATTAAGAATATGTTTTATTAATATTTATTGTTATTAATATTGTCATTTTATAACATTTTCCAAAATTGTCTGCAAAAAATCCATTTAACTTTATTATTCTTTAAATTATAGAGCAAACTACGAAAAATAACACAAAACCATAACTTATAACAAACAAAAATGGAAACATAGTAGCAAACGCGAACTGTCGTTAATTTGAAAATAATTATTTCAGCTGTACATTTCCTATTCAAGATCATGAGTGTTAGGTCAGGATTGTTCATTATTTATATGCTGTTTTAATGAGAAGAAAAACTCCATTGTTAGAACTTTGTTAGCATTTGGAAGATTTCTCCAAGATAAATCAGGATGAACTCTCCCTTCTGTCATCTGAAAATGAAAAGGTGATGAAAAGAAGAGGTGATCATTTTTGACAAGTGGTTAAATTCCAAGAACAATAAAATCACAGCTTTCTTAAAGAAATTGAAACTACATAATTAATGAAAGTTAAGTATTATTTAAGTTTTTCCTAAATCCTAGTTATGCATGCATTTTTTCTATTTTCTGTAGTTCTGGAAATATTTATTGTAAAAAAAGGTACTTTTCAGTTTGAGTATGCCTTTTAAACTGATATTTTGTAAAAATATATTTAGTATATGTTTTACGATACATTTTTTTTTGATACCATAGGAATTTTATAATAATCCAATTAGTATTTAAAAATGTTAAAATTAAATTAACTTTTATTAAATTTAAACATTTAAAAATTAAATTAGATTTTTAAAAATCTGAAAAAGCATATAATACTTGAAAGAAAAACAAAAAAAATTATGTTCATGGCATAATATTTTTATATTTTAATAGATGTTTTGAAATAAGAAGCATGATGTTACTAAGGTTTTATTAATATTTATTATGATTGCCATTTTATATCATTTTCCGAAATTGTAAAAAAAAAAAAAAATCTTAACCCATTTAAATTCATTATTTTTCAAATTACAGAGCAAACTGCAGAAAATACACAATCTCATAACATAAACAAAAATGAAAACATCGTAATAATAGCAAACGCAAGCTGTCGTCAAACTGAAACTAATTATTTCAGCTGCACATTTCCTATTCAAGATCATGAGTGTTAGGTCAGAATTATTCATTATTTATGTGCTCTTTTAATGAGAAGGAAAGAAGGAAACTCAATTGTCAGAACTTTGGTGATACTTACAAGCATTTCCCAAGATAAATCAGGATGAACTTTCGCTTCTGTCATTTGAAAATGAAAAGGCAATGAAAAGGAGAGGTGGTCATTTTTGACGGGTGTGTAAATTCAAGAGTAATAAAATCATAGCTTTCTAAAAGAAATTATAAAATGTTGAAGTATGAAGCTACTTAATTAATGAAAGTTAAGTATTATTTAATTCTGAATTAAATATTTCTTAAATGTTTCCGAAATCTCATTTATTCAACTTTTCTTTTATCCCATTTATCCCATCTTCTTTTCAGCCTCTGTGAATTTATTATAAAAATGCAATATTTAGTTTTGAGTATGCCTTTTAAATTGATGCGTTGCATAAATGCATCCTGCATTCTGACATCTGCATACACTAAATAATAGTATATGTTTTATGCTACATAAAAAAATATTTCGATACCTAAGGAAAATTAAAATAATTAAATTATTGGCAGTATTCGAAAATTAAAAAATTAAATTAATTTTAATTGTCTTTCCGCTTTTAAAAATTAAATTAAATTTTAAAATATCTAAACATGTATTTAATATTTGAGAGAAGAACAAAAATTTTATATTTATAACATAATACTTTTATATTCAAATAGCGTTATTTAAATAAGAAGCATTATTTTAAAAAGGTTTATTTTAATATTGTAAGAACTCGTCTTACAAATTTACAAGAAGAAAGAAGAGCATCACTTATCTTAATATGGATATCTCGGGGCTACAGTCTTCTATAATATTTTTATTACTTTAAAGACAGCACTAACATTTAGAACAATAAACACACATAAACTTTTTACAAATAAAGTTTTTTACATAATTCTCCTTGCGGACGCCACCAACACAAGACATGAACTCACTGTTCACAACCAACTTTTCGAATTTTCGAACATCACTAAGAATAGAATGTTTTTAATATAAAAATAGTGTTGTCAGATATTTTTAAGATGAAAAAATATTACAACTACATTTTTAATTTAGCAGAGCTCAGGTAATGTGACGAATGGCAGTCTATTTTTTTCTTTTTTTTTCATTGGAATGCCCGTGTTACAATATTTATTTTATTTATTTTTATTGATATTGTCATTTTATAACATTTTTCAAAATTGTTTTCAAAATATTTTTTATCCTATTTGCAATTTATTATCCTTATTTTACTTTTTATCCTTTTTATTATTCTTTAAATTATAAAAACAAACTGCAGAAAATAGCACAAACTCTTAACATAGAACAATCAAAAAGGGAAACATCATGGTAATAGAAAACGCGAGCTGTCGTTAATTTGAAAATAATTATTTCACCAGTACATTTCCTGTGCAAGATCATGAGTTTTCGGTCAAAATTATTCATTATTTATATGCTCTTTTAATGAAAATGAAACTCCGTTGTCCGAACTTTGGTAGTACTTAAAAAGATTTCCCAAGATAAATCAGGTTGAACAATCGTTTCTGACATCTGAAAAAGAAAATATGATGAAAGGGAGAGGTGATCATTTTTGACAAGTGGGTAAATTCCAAAAACAATAAAATCATAGCTTTCTTAAAGAAAATGAAACTACATAATTCATGAAAGTTAAGTATTATTTAATTCTCAATTGAATATATTTAAGCGTTTCCTAAATCCGATTTATGCATGCATTTTTTCTGTAGTCTTGGGTATATTTATTGTAAAAAAAAGTTATTTTTCAGTTTGAGTATACCTTTTCAACTGATACTTTGTAAAAATATATTTAGTATATGTTTTATGCTACATAATTTTTTTTTACTTGGATACCTCAGGAAATTTATAATAATTCAATTATTAGAAGTATTTCAACATTTAAAAACTAAATTAACTTTTATTTCTATTACATTTAAACTTTTAAAAATTAAATTAATTTTCAAAAATCTGAACAAGCATATAATACTTGAAAGAAAAACATAAAACATATGTTCATAACATAATATTTTTATATTTAAATAGATTTTTTGAAATAGGAAGCATGATGTTACTAAGGTTTTATTAATATTTATTGTCATTGTCATTTTATAACATTTTCCGATATTGTTTGAAAAAAATACCTTAACCAATTTAAATTCATTAGTTTTCAAATTACAGAGCAAACTGCAGAAAATAACACAATCTCATAACCTATAGCAAACAAAAATGGATTTATCATGATAATAACAAACGCGAGATATCGTTAAGTTGAAATTTTAATTACTTCAGCTGCACATTTCCTATTCAAGATCATGTGTATTAGGTCAGAATTATTCATTATTTATGTGCTGTTTTAATGTGAAGGAAACTCCATCGTCAGAACTTTGGTTGTACGTGCAAGGGTGATGGTACGAGTGGTGGAATCTGTCCTTCTGTCATCTGAAAATTTAACGGGTCTGAAAGGGTGAGGTGATCATTTTTGTCAGGTAATCAAATTTCAAGAACAATAAAATCATAGTTTTCTAAAATAAATTAAAGAATATTATGTATTTATGAAACTACATAATTCAAGTTTTATTTCATTCTCAATTAAACATTTTAATTTTAAATCCAGTTTACGCAAGCATTTTTTTAATCCTATTTAAATTCACTGTTCTTGAAATTACAGAACTGCCGTAAATAACACAAACTCATAACTTATAAGAAACAAAAATGGAAGTATCATGGTAGGAGTAAATGCAAAGGTTAGTAAGTTGGAAATAATTGCTTCAGTTGTACATTTTCTATTCAAGACCATACGTTTTAGGTCAGAATTATTCATTATTTATGTGCTGTTTTAATGGGAAGGAAACTCCATTGTCAGAACTTTGGTAGCACTTGCTGGGATTTCCCAAGATAAATCAGAATGAAGAATCGTTCTGTCATCTGAAAATGAAAAAGTGATGAAAGAGAAAGGTGATAATTTTTTACGGTTGTGCAAATTTCAAGAACAATAAAATCATACCTTTCTAAAAGAAATTGTAAAATGTTATGTAATCATGAAACTACACAATTCATCAAAAGTAATGGAATATTTAATTCTGAATTTAAAAAACTTTGAGTGTTTTCTGAATCCCGTTTATGCAGGCTTTTTTTTCTGTTTATATTCGTCCTGGGTGAATTTATTATAAAAAAGACATCATTCTTTTAGAATAAGTCTTTCAAAGTGATACTTTGTTTAAACATATTAGGCATAATTTTTACGCTGCGTAAAAAAATATTTGGATACCTTAAAAAAATTTCAATAATTAAATTTTTGGTGATATTCAGAATTTTAAAAACTAAATTATTATTAGTCATATTGTTGAAATAATGAGTATTTAAAAATAAAACATGGTTTTTTTTAATTAAATCTTAAGATTATGCTAATATATAGTTAAAATATCCCATTTTTTCTGTCTCTTTAAGTAAGTGAAGTATATTCAGCATTTTTCTTAAAGTTAAAAAGAAATTTACTTTAGAAAATGACATCAAGTTTTCATAGCTTTTATAGCTTTCTAAAAGTAAGTCGAAAAAAAAGACCCCAAATTTTTAATTATCATAATTAACATTGTAATTTTTATTACCGTCGCATTTGCCAAATATCGTTTGAAAGGGATACTTCTTTGTAGACTATTGTAAGCATTATTCTTTTAATTATAGAACAAATTTCATAAAATGACACAAATTTAAAACGTAGAACAAAGTAAAATTAAGACATCATAAAGTAGAAAACGGTCATTCAATCGGTACTAATTATTTCAGCTGTTCATTTGCCATTTACGACCATAAAGTGTGAGATTACAATGATTTACAACTTATATAAATATTACAAGTTATTTAAAACAGTTCATGTGAGAACAAAAGTTAGTTATTGCGGGATAAATTAAGGTGTATACTTTCTTATCTCGTATGAATATATAACGTTCATGTTCTTTATCCATAGATAGTGATGACCACCTTTTAAAAAGTATATATCTATGAGATAAATTCCTATATCTTTTAAAGGAAATTCTATGATGTTGTAAACTTTTTATTAAACTACAGTAATATCAATCTATAATTTTTATCATGTTTTAAACCAAATCTACAAAGTAAAATTGCTTTTCAGCTCACAGGCTCTTATAGCCTCAGAGCTTATGTTCCCGCCTTCTGTATGTACGTGCATATGTGCGTAACGCAATAACTCATGATAAAAATAGCCGATTTACTTGAAATTTTGGATATAGGTATATTCTGATAAGATGCTACTGTGATTAGTTTTTGGAGTTCATTCCATAAAAGAGGGGAACGGGGGGCTCATGTCCCTCCCCTTAATTGATATAAATGGATTTTTCAGGCAGACATATCAGTTCTCGTTCAAAATTTAGATAGAGAATCACTTTGATGATTAGTATTAGGTGTTCATTATACAAGTATAAACAAAGGGGAACGGGTGGATAATGCCCTTCCCTTTAATTTATATAGATGTGTTTTTCATGCAGAATTATCAGATTTCATTCAAATCTCTGAATAGTTTTGGACGTTTAATGGTTAAGTATAAAAGAGGGGGATAGCTTCTCTTACATTATATAAGGTACCCTGGGGTAATAACGCCACGTTAAGGTTCTACCAATTTTCACGGCTTAGTTTTAGATTGTATTTTTCAAACAAACATAGGATCTGATACAGCAACTCATTGACAATCTATATAAAATAAAATAATTTAACAGATATGTATTCATAAAATGTAATGGCGTTTTTTCTTGACCAATGCTATTTGGCGTTAATACCCACCTATATGGGTAATAACGCCATGCAAACAAAACTATAAAATAAGATGGAATAATGGCATGTAGATTACCCAATTCTAAAAATACAAACTCTACAGCTCTAGAAATTGACAAATTGCAATCTAAGCTATTGAAAATGTACAATTTTTTTGTGACTCTGAAAGAAGAAAGGTGTGGTGGTGGCGGGGGGAGGAGGCAAAAGAATATCAGATTCTAAGCTACGTTTTGCTTAAAAATGACCATTTATATAGAATTATTAGAAACATTGCACAGATTATTTGAATCAGTATTTATATTCCCATTTATGCATTCTATGCGATAGAAAATATTGATTTTTTTGTGAAAGTGAAAGAAAAAGAAGTGAGGGGGAGCTTCAACAGAATACAACACCCTGTGTCTCGCTTTGCTTAAAAAATCCCGCTTAAATATGATTATAAGAAACATTGCATGGTTTTAACCATTCATAATGTAATATTTTAATCATGTGAAGTTTTATAATAACTAGTGTTATATGTAATAAATATTTTTGTTAAACCTAAACTGCTGTTAGCGTCTCACATACCGACAGTTTTTCAAATTTTAGAGTTTAACTTGCAATTTTTAGTTTAACTATAGATACCGGGAAAATTTTGTTTCATTTGGAGTCCTATTACTATCTCTAGAGACTTTTGAATCGCTGAATTTTATTTATAATAGTGCTGTATATAAGGTTCAATAAAAAAATAATATTCTAAAAGTTAATTTAACATTTCTTTCATCGTTAGATTAAGCGGTCTAACAGGCCGCTCACAGTAAGTTATGCGACAATTTTTGTCACAGCAGTTAAGGATTAATATTATTATAGTAATCTAGTAAATAGTTTTTAACCCATAACTCCACACTAATGCGGATTCTCCAAACCTACAGTTAAATTGTCGACGTTTTAAAGAACATGCTTTAATAAATTTTTAATAAACTGAATAAAATTTTTGAATACAAAATATTATCCAAAGAGATCTCTTATTCAATTTTATACATAATTCATATGTTTATATATCATTATCTCTATATTAGCAACAAAATTAACCTTTAATTGCTGTTAGCAATCTGACTGAACACTGTACCCTCTCCCCACCCCCCCTTCAAAAAATAGCGTTTAACTTGTATTTTCCAGTTTAACTATAGTTACAACTGAAATTCTCTTTCGTTTGGAGTTCTCGTAATATTGTTAGAAATATTTGAATAGATTAAATTTAATTAGAATTAATTCGGTACAAAAAGTTTAGCGCAGGAACAGTATTCTATGATTTTTAATCATAGATCGCCTTTTAACCTTTAACTAATGTTACCGGTCTCGTAGACCACTATTTTTCTTTTAATTTTTTCGTTTAACTTGTAATTTTCAGTTTAACTGCAAACACTGCCGAAATTTTGTTTCATTTGGAATTTTAGTACTATCACCAGAGACTAAATAGGTGAATATTAAGTATAATATTCTTGTATAAAAAGTTTAGTACAAAAACACAATCATATGAGTTATTCCCGCGTTTTATTCATCTTTCAATTTTGCGTTCTCACAAACCGCATCATATTCATACGTTACATCAGTTAAAGGTTAAATTTATAAAGTTTTGAAAAACCGAACGCTGAGAAAGCGGACAGTTAAAATTTCGAACTCAATTGAATAATCCATTGGAAATTTAATAGAAACCTGATTTTGAAGATGTTTGAATTTGAATCTCGAAAACATTTTGATATAGTTTTATTTACAAGAGTTAAAAATTATTTTTTACATTAGTAAAAAAAAAAAAAAATAATATAATAAAAAATAAAATAGAGAGATTATTTTTAAGTATTGGGCACACCCCCCCCCCCTTAATCTTACCATTTCAACAATGATGAGAATGCTGCCCCATATTAATATATAAACCCCCTTCGGATATAGTTTGGCCACTGTTGGGAATCAAGCGGGGTAATAACGCCAATCCCTGGCGTTATTACCCCTGGATACTTATTGCGCTGTAAATCCTAAACTACAAATTATCTCAAGAAAATATCCAAAATCTACAACAACAATCTGAAAGTACATAAAATACACTTCAAATTTAAGTAATAAACAAAGTATTTCCGGATAAAAAATATAGTCTTCACATCAAAAACCTTATTTCGCAAATTTTAGATCAAGCGTTAATTTTAGTTGCTTGTAAAAACAATAAGACCTAAAAATGAAACAAATTAACTTGAAGCAGTTTTTTGCGATTTATATGACTCAAAACCCTTCTGCGCAGAGCACATGGGTGTCATTTACCTGATTATTTCAAAATTATGCAAAATATAAGCACTTGGCGTTATTACCTCGTTTGGCGTTATTACCCCAGGGTATCTTAAATGGTTTTTATTAGGAATTTTTAGATTTGCTCTCAATTTTAGATATAGATTTTTTATACGATAAATCCTGATTAGTTTAGTGGGTTCGATGATTACGTATAAAAAAGAGGAATTTGGGGGAGCATTTCCCCCCTTAATTTTTTTTCGAAAGGAATTAACTCTTGAAAATATAAGGCTTTAATTTAAAATAAGTTTGCGTAGCCTGTGAGCTCAATGCCATCAGTTTAATTGGACAATATTCTTTTTATTTACTGAATTAACTAAAAAGCTGACGATACTTAATTATTTTATATTTCTTTTTTATTATGAATTATGTCAATACCCATCTCATATAAAAAATGCATTACACAGAGCTGAAAAAACTTTTAATACCACATGCTAACTCTGTTGTGTAGGATACGATTCAGAAATGAATAATACAGCTTAAATTGTTCATTTATGATGTAATATGAAAGCTAATTCATTTGCACACGTACAGAGATGTTTTCATCTGCAAGTTTTAAAATTTTGTAATATTAATAAATCAAAAAAAAGTAAGGACTACTAGCTTCTTTTAAATCAAACATAATGCTGCATTTCAGTGATAAACCTCATCAAAAAAATTTTTTTTTAAATAAATGTGAGGAAGAAAATAGTGCGCTAGTTGGTGCGGAAGTAGTCCGTCCGTACGTTTTAAGCGAAAATGAAGGTAAAAAATAAGAATTTCGATCTGAAAAGGCATAAAATCATTTTTAATCAGGGGGAGAGACAACTACACTTGTGAATCATCGTATCATAGTGCTCCTGTTGCTGTATCACCTTATCGGATGACTTCTGTCAGGAAAAAATTCTTAAGAAGAAAATAGAATATGAGTCTGGAAAATCTAATAATGTGACTGGCATGTTGTTTCGTAATCATCAATATGCTCTCTGTGAGACATGCAACTTTTTCAGCACAGAGCTCTCCACAAGAAGCCAAAGAGATATAAGAGAAGCGCAGTTTCAAGATTAAAATCTTAACAAGATTATAGATTGTTTTGCAGGGAGAGCATTGTGAACAAAAAAAGCGAAGATTTCGTCAACTGGACTGATAGAGGATTCCTTGTGTATCAAGATGTGCTTTGTTGCTATGCTCCTGAATAATCCCGAAGAAGCGCAACTAGTCATTCCAGTACAAGAAAGGCAGATATTTTGGAACTTTATCATGAAGATATTTGAGCCGAACATTTTGGTGAAGCAGGAAGTTATGGAATTGTTGCTAAAATATAGTATTGGAAAGGATGAAAGCATGCATTTCTGAATATTTTAAGATGCACCCAGAATGCGGCCAACACAAAGCAACCAGCTGGTTTATTACGAACAACTGTTTAAGCGGAGCGAATTGAGACATTCGGCTTTGATATTTTTGGCCACCTAGTAAAGATAAGCACCGATGGGTTTTTATAGTACAAGTTTGTGCTACTAAATAGATAGAACTATTTGTATTAAAAAGTGCCACTGCAGAAGAATGTGTGACTGCTCTCATTGAAGAGATCTTTCTTCATTATGTTATTCCAAGAAGACTCATAATTGATAATGTCCCTCAGTTTGCGAGCTCTGTTCTAGAAAATGTTTGTTACGTTCTTGGAATAGACCAATCATTCACACTTTTGTACCATCCTCTGACCAATCCGGTCGAATGTAAAATATCGAGATATTAAACCCCGAATAGCAGTTATTGTTATGGACGAAAACAGTTCCTAAATTGATAAACTATCTTTCATTAGATTTGCTATGAACTCTGCCAAATCTAATAACACAGACCAAACTGCTGCCTATCTGGAATTTGTTCGAAAACTAATTACAATCGATGGTGCGATGAACAATGTCAGAGCTGTTGTGTAAAACGGTAATTTTGTTGAGGAAAGAATCTCATATTATAAACGCCTTAAGGGAGAGTGGGGATGAATGGGGCAATTTTTACTTTTTTACTAATAACTTACGTTGTATACAGTTGTTAATTTAAAAAAATTACTTCAAGAATACTTCAGCATTTAGAAATTTATTGACATACTAATTTCAATAAACAATTGTTTTTTAAATTTTTAATATTTTTTTCTGTACATGCATGCATACTGTCCCATTCATCCCCATGGTGGGGATGAATGGGACAGGTAAAAAAAATATTCCAAACATATTTTATTTGAAAACTTAGTGTTACATTTTATTTTACTACATATTGACTGAAGCTAATATCGAATGACAACAGGCCTCCAGATTAACAAAATAAATTTCTGGTGGATCGGTATATTAAAATAAGGAATTATTATCCTTTTTTCTCAAGAATTTTCTTGGAGGTTATCATTATTGTTCTTTAAAACCTTAGCAACGTAATGATAAATATTTTTTCTACACATCTTTGTTAGAAGAAAGTCGTCTACTATTATATTATCCAAGCTGCAAACTTGGTGGTCCATATCACTTAAAATTATGTTCAAATCACATTCATCTTCATCATGAAATGATATAAATTGTCAGATTCATCACTACTATCCATATCTTTACTAAAAATGTTTCTTGAAGGCAGGCAATTCATTTTTCTTATTAGTTTTTTTTCTTTTTTTACAATTTTCTTTTTCAAATATTGTTTTTCTGGTGTATCGGTTAGAACACAACAGTGGCCTTGTATTCTCCTCTTAACATCTGGTTTCTAGGTAATAACAAAATGTAATTTTATCTACTATGGAATAGCCCGGAGGATTAATGGGAAAGTCCCATTCATCAACATTAACACTGTCTCATTCATCACCATAGCCACATGGTTATATAAAACACTGATTAGGCTTAGGAAGCACTGTCAATATTGGTCATTTGCATCATAAGTATAACAAAAGATTATATAATTTTAATATTAAAAAAATTATACGGTTTTGAGAAATTTAACTATCTATTAAGTACTAAAAAGATTAAACAGATAAATTTAATTTGGTTCTTGAAAAATACACTTTATACAATAGCTAATCTTCTGTTATGTATATTGCTTTGAAACTATGTCTCTTAAATGACCTCAGTACTACCATCTATCAGGTAAATTATCAAATTATTTATGTTTGTGGAACATACATGAACTACTGTTGTCCCATTCATCCACAATCTCCCCTACAAATATTTCAAAATCGGGAAATGCAACAAGATCAGCTAAAGAAATACTATGATAAAAATCGTAGACGATTGTATTTCACACCGGGCGAAAAAGTATGGGTTACCTTACACTCTGTGAACTGGTCAATTAAAATAAAACTGCAAACTTTATGTCTAATAAAGATGGTCCAAGCATACTTTTTAATTAAAAGTCACTGATGGCGTATGACATTTCTAGTCTGGAACAAGCCTGCTAAGCGGATTGGGTTTCCGATTTCTTACTTTTCCAAGAATCTGAAATTATTCCAGTTGCAGTTTTTAGAAAAAAAGTAAGACCCAGAAAGTATCATGTTTCCAGTCCGAAATGTAATTCTGAAACAGATTGGGAGGATGTAACGGGCACTATATTATATATATTCAAAGAAAGACTTTACTAGCATCACATATCCGGGTTGCGTGAGCTTTTCCAAATAGAAATACAAGTCGCCTGTATTCCTTCATATGTGTTGTAAGCAATTACCGATTATTTTCTCATTAATCTTTTTTCAGGTTTCTTATATTTATAATTGTATTACACGTATGTCGCAATTTCATTTAGACAGCTTATTGTGTAAAAATAAAATGATATATAAAACTTTATCCTAAGTTCAATATTTAAAAACGAAAAAAATATTTTGTAAAAACTTAATCAGTTTTACCTGTTTTCTCTGCCGCGAGTGTTTCTAAATTTAAAATAAAATTAGCTTTTTTTCTCAAAAAAGAAAAAAAGATTTAATTCAATGAGTAGGTAATGAATGCTTTTGATTCACGAAATAGTAATACAATTTAAACGAGTATATCTTAGGAATGATAAGGATGTTAAATTTATCGCAGTCAAAGTTACACATTCTCAATGAACTTGGGAAAATGAATACGCGAATTATATAACTTTAATTATAATCTGATATCTTAATTATAAAACTGAATGCAATTATAAAATAAATTATGTTATCAAGTTTCAAATATAGAAGATACTGCGTGGACATTACGACTTAATTAAGCAATCAAACCTCTTGGTGCATTGTAAACGATTTCCTTTCCGATAAGCCATTGCATTAGCAATTTAGTGATTAAGGAATATTAAGTCATTAATACTACATGAATAAAAATTTCCTGTAATTGAACGTTATCATTTAAGCTGCACAAATCACATATATATTTATGGTATTATTTTAGATAAATGAATATGCAATTCAACTGTTATAATTAGTATAAAATAATGAATATAAAATTAAATATGAATTTAAACACTAGATTTTGCGTATCTTGATATGTTTTATTTTAGAGCAAAATTAAGTAAAGGAGTTTATAAATGATTATCCCAAGTTTACATTTATAAAAAGGAAACAAAAAAGAGTACAATCTCCTTGTTCATTGGAAATGAAAAATTACTATTGAAAGTTTAAATTCAACTCATGTTCAGTCTTAGCTCCTTCAGTAATACGATGATATTGAGGCGAACAGATTACTCATAATACACTTTTCTCAATTGAAATGAAAAAAAACTTCTTTAAACACCATAAAATAAGTTAACTGCGCAAGGCCTTTCGAAAGAACTTAGTCTTTCTTCGTCAGGCGCAAAAAAGACGTGCGTCCACAATGAATGTAGCGGCACGACAGTGGACGCACGTCTTTTTTGCGCCTGACGAAGAAAGACTAAGTTCTTTCGAAAGGCCTTGCGCAGTTAACTTATTTTATGGTGTTTAAAGAAGTTTTTTTCATTTCAATTGTGTATAACACCAGTTTCAATTTTATACATTGACACTTTTCTCAGCATGACTTTTTTTCTTTTTCTTAACTATGTGGAAAATAGTTGTTGCTCTCGGTAGAGAATCGAGAAATCTGAAATATATCTGAATTTTTTTTATTGGTTGAATTCCGCAATCTATTTTTTTTATTCGTTTCCTGGTTGGTCCAAATTTAACATCCGAAAATGAAGTACTCCTGTTTTTTATTGTATTCGTTTTCTGGTTTGTCCAACTTAATGTCCAAAAACGGAATAAATCTGTTACCACAATCACAAAAAGTGTAACAAAAAGCTGTTAAAAAATTAATAATTTAAAAACGAATTTTGATAGAGATTTCAAACAAATTTCATTAAAAAGTTCATTTTGTTTTCTCTACGCAATGGTGCAAAAATTTCAAATGTGAGATGTTTAGAATGTTAAAAAAATTGTAGTTCCGAAAATTGTAAAATGGAAATTTCATTTAAAATTTGTTTATGATGGATCTCTGGATATTAATGTTTAATCCATGCTGTACATAATATGAGACGTTCAGAAGTCAGTCTGATTAACTCCATCCAATAAAAATGCACATTTTAAACAGTTAAAGTTGTCTATCTAAAAAATTCTATTTTTCATCATTGGGCAAGGAATATTAATGTTTAATGTACGACACATGTAATATATGGCCCTTTATAATCATCCTAAGAATAATGTTTATTATTATTATGAATTTAAATATTGAATTTTTTAAATAATATGATTTTCCACATACTCGTTATAATTTTTTTAAGCACATATTTTTTCTTTTTTGGAGTTTTTAGTAAAAATTCAGGTGTTTGTTCAACTGCTACCAAGTGATGTTAAAAAACTTAAGACACGCATATCTACAGTCATTCAAAGACTCACACAGGGACATGGTAAAATTGTGTTAGACGTGTTATTGTACCACAATATCGTTCGTGTTTCTCAACACTAACGATAAGAACGTGAAGGACAGTGTATGTGGCTTCACTTTTCTAATCTTAAGGAGCCAACATTAGTCACTGAAAAAGACCCGGATCATAATGTAAAGTCTATGGGAGCGTTCTTTTCAAATATTTCGCTCAAATATTAATATTTCTACATGATTTTTTTTTTTTTTTTTTTTTTTTGCATAGCATAGCTGAGGATGATCCACAACCGGCCTAGTTTTTACTTTTTCAATTTTGGTTTCAGATTTTTTTAATTACTTTAAATTTCAAAACCGGTTTAAACCGGTTCTAAAATTGAAGCTATCATAATATAAAAATATATGGACAAAATCAAAAAAGTAAAAACTATGCCGGTTGTAGACCGTATTTAGCTATGTTATACAAATAAATCATGTAAAAATGTTAAAATTTGAGCGAGATATTTAAAAAGAACGCTCCGATAGACTTTACATTATCATCCTGGTCTTTTGCAGTGACTATTGTGTTCCTTGTGGGCAATTTTTCAATTTTTTATTGCATCATTTCATTTCATATAAACATATATTAATCTCGTGAAAATATGAATAAAATATAATAATTAGTCTTAAAGTTATGAAAAGATATTAGAATTATGCACATAGTCTTGATACGGATTGAATAGGTGAATCATGAAGCTAGTCTGCTATAGAATTTTTTTATCATTATAGAAGTACATGACATTGATGAACAACGTACAAACAAAATAAAATATTTGTTAAATTATTAATGGTTATCAAATATGTATATTTTTAAATATATTTCAATTTTCTACTAAAGATATAAAAAAAAACTTTTGTTTTACGTAATTAAAACTGCCACGTCATTTGAAAACATTTTTTTATGTTTTTGAAACATCTTTTAAAATCAAAAAGTATGTAATAAAATTTAAGTGCTAAAAGTAGAAAATTATATTTATTTATACCAGGGTTCGTACGGGTACTGATATTTTTAAAGTAAAATATCAGTATTTCTTTATACATAAATCTAAATATTCGTGGGAAATATTTTCTTGCTGAATGAGAAATATTTATTGGGAAATACTGATGTCAAAGGTTTCCCGATGTGAAAGATCCAGAACCCTGTAATACAAAGTTCAATTAGCAAGACTTTAAGGAGGCTCAAGGGTTGATCGATACTGAAAAACATGTAAACAGAGCTCTCGTTTCGAGTCCATATGAAAACAGAAGTATTCAGTGTAATTAATTTAAATTTTCTGATATTTTAAAGGTATGTTTGTAGTCTTATAAAATGAAGTACTTCAATGTAATATAATAATAAATATAGCAAAATTTATGTAATACAATTTTCGAAAAAAAAAATTAAGTGTTTTTTATATCACCAACAGCAAGATATCTGAACGTTAAATTGATATAAGAACCTAATTTTTGCTTTAAAATGATCCGGAATCTTTGCTCTATAGAATGAATTAAGGATATAACTATCACTAAAAAAACATTGTTTAAAAAACTCTCAAATTTAAAAACTTAAAAAAACCCTAAAAAATACAATATTTTTTTTTCATTAAAAGTACTCAAAATATTAAACTATCCAAAATATAATTATTCATTCTACAGATAATGATGTTATATGCATGCAAAAAAAATTTAAGTCATTCCATCATTTTTTTTTTTTAATCTTGGTGTTAGTCGTCAAAAATCAAGTTTTGAGAAAATGCGACTTAATGTTGAAATTATATGGATGCGGTTATGAAAGAGTTGATACATAAATGCTTATAACTCCGTTAAAAATGCAAATATTTTTATGCGGTTTTTTGCATTGAGTGAAGAATTAATTTAATAATAAAACTAGATCATAAAAAACATCGAATTTTTGAAAAGTTTTCAACTCCTGAGCCCCCTTAACAGATATAATGTAAACAATTTATGAATAAAAATGCATAAATCGGTAGATTTATAGTGAAATTTCGGAAAAGGATAACGGGTAACCGAAGGGAATTTCATTCAATTTGAGATTTAAAATACCAATTCTAATACTTGTGAGTTTCCATCAGTGCCTATCATAAATTTCAAGATCTTTATGTTCGTAGTGTATATGTAAAAAGCGAAAAAAGTTACATCTTCAACAGATTTTTTAAACTATACACATTTTTCTGTCATTACTTATAACACAGAATAATGCT
This sequence comes from Maratus speculifer, assembly GCA_964019185.1. Taxonomy (NCBI): domain Eukaryota; kingdom Metazoa; phylum Arthropoda; class Arachnida; order Araneae; family Salticidae; genus Maratus; species Maratus speculifer. Next base: position 2,932,518 of record OZ025294.1, on the reverse strand, counting down.
TTATATGTAATGAATTCTTAGATATATGATTAAAAAAAACTATTTCATTTTCATTTCGAAATTTGATCCCAAAGACAGTCCAATATTTTAATTTTTTTTAATCCTACGTAAAAAAATGCTTTTGTCTGAATTTTCATGTTTAAACAAGAAACTACTTTTTAGATGTGGCAAAAAAAAAAATAATTTTTCTACTTTTAAAACGTGCAACTTACCTCTTTCATTGAACAATATTCTTCCAACAAAAATTATGCTTTCAATAAGAAAAGTACACCGCATAAAAAAGAAATACAAAATCTCAAATATTCAAAAACTTTGATAGAGCTGGCATGAAACCAAAAGAAGATTATCTGTTTTAGAATGCTAGACTTGGTTTTTGAAGTCTTTGGAAGTTTAATCTCTTTTAGGAGAAATCTCTTCAAGATTCTTCTTACTAAAGAAGATAAGAAATTTAGAGAAAGATTTAAGAAAATATTATTTATACGGAAGTTATACTAATAGTATGTAAACGAAGATTTCTTCTAAGGTGTAAAATGTAATGTGTAAAAATGTTCTAAAAACAAGAATCACAAAACACGAATAAAGGAGGAAAATATGTTCATACAAATAGACATTTTTTTATCTATTTGAGAAAATAGTTTTTGTTCTCGGTAGAAAATTGGGAAATCTGAAGGATATCTGAATCTCTTTATTAGTTCAATTCCGCAACGTATTATGTTTTATACGTTTCTTGATTGGTCCATGCTTAAATTTAGAAATGAAATACTTCTGCTTTTTCTTTTTTACTTTCTTCTATCTTCAATAGAAGAAAGTATTGTAATCGAAATTTTTTTCGATTTCCGGTTTTCGACGGATTTACTCGTTTTAGGGGTCAGAGATTCCAAAAAACATGTTTTTACAAAATGCCTGTCTGGCTGTGTGTCTGTGTGTCTGTATGTGTGTGTGTCTGTGTGTATGTCGCCATTCTAACATCAAAAAGTGTATAAAGTTATGCATAGAATTGAACCAAATTTTTTGTGAATGTATTTGGCTGTGGCAAGCAGGTCCTCCTTCAGTTTTGAAATATTCCGCCGGATGGAGGCGCTGCAATCGCGATTTTTGTGCCATTTTCAATATTGTACCGACCGAAAGTATATTAAGTTATGCATCGAATTGAACCAATTTTTTTGTGTATGTGTATGACTATGGCTAGTTGGTCCTCTCTGAATTTGAAAAAAATCCGTCGGAAGGGGGCGCTGCAATCGCGATTTTTGTGCCATTTTCAATATTGTACCGATCAAAAGTACATAAAGTTATGCATCGAATTGAACGAAATTTTTTTGTGAATGTTTTTGGCTGTGACTAGTTGGATCGTCCTGAATCTGAAAAAAAAAATCCGCAGGAAGGAGGCGCTGCAATAGCGAATTTTATGCCATTTTCAATATTGCACCGCATAAAAGTGTATGAAGTTAGTTCTATAACTGAACTAAATTTTTTGTATGTGATTATTTTTTGGTAAAGCAAGTAGGTCCTCCCTGAATTTGAAAAAAATCTGACTATCATTCTATTGTCCATCGGCTCGTGCAGAGACGGAAATTCGTTTTTACTCCGATTTGTTGATTGAAGCAGAAATTTAAGATGAAAATCAAAGTTGGTATGGTATATAATTAAAATTATCAAAGCATTAAAATCAGTAACTATTTTTTTAAATATTAAAATGTACGTATGAGATAGAAGAAAGTTTTTGGATTGGCACATCCAACTAGTTTCGTTTTCTGATTGGTCTACGTTTAATGTCAATGACAAAATGAAGATGACAAAAAAGTATTAAAAACTACAAAAAAATTATAAACTCAAAAACGAATTTAGATACAGATTTCAAAAAAGTTGCATTTAAAAGTAAAATTTTTTCTTCATACGACGGCTTAAAAATTACAAATGTGCCATGTTTAGAAGTTTTAAAATTTTCAATATCGAAAATTGTTAAACTGAAATTTCATTTAATATTTGTTTATGGTTGGTCCAGGAATATTAACGTGTCTCTTAAAGTCCAGGCATATTAATATGACCCTGTTGTTACGTAATCTATGTTTCAATCATCATAAAAATGGTGTTATTATTGGGTTTTTTTATGTTGAAATCATTTATAAGTTTTTTACATTTTAGTCTTTGAAAATATTATTTTTCAAATAGTCGTTGTAATTTGTTAATTTACATTTATTTATTTATTTATTTATTTTTTATTAGACGCTTTTACTTTTAACTTCCAGTTATCTTGTGCGCGAAATTCAATTCTCGTGACTCTTTTTTTTTTTTTTTTTTTTTTTTTTTTTTTTAGGGAAGGAATTTAAATTCACCATGAAAACTGATAATTGTGCAAAGTGATGTAGTGATGTTACGTTAACAGAGTTTATTACTTTATGCATTTAAGCTAAACAAACAAACAAATAAAAAGTCCTTTCAGCCAGTACCTGGATGAAAATATTACTTTCATATTTCCTGGTTTTAAAATTTTGAAAGTTATACTCAAACCTAGTTTTACTCACATTTTAAGAAATATAAATTGACGAATCCTATATGAAATAGTCTCGTCAACATTGTAAATTAGATATACGATTAAAACAAACTTTCTTTCCTTTTCATTTCAAAATTTGTTAAACAAGGTCAGTCGCATACTTAATTTTTTTTTTCAATACCATGTAAAAAAATGTTTTTGTCTAAATTTTCTCATTTAAGCAAGAAATTACTTTTTGAAAGGGGCAAAAAAATTATTTTTCTATTTTTAAAACGTACAACTTACCTCCTCCATTGAACAATATTCTTCCAACAAAAATTATACTTTCAATGCAGAAAAGTACATCGCATAAAAAAAGAAACAAAAAAAATCTCAAATATTCAAAAACTTTGATAAAGCTGACATGAAACCAAAAGAAGATTATCTGTTTTAGAATGTTAGACTTGGTTTTTAAAGTCTTTGGAAGTTTAATCTCTTTTAGGAGAAATCTCTTCAAGATTCTCCTTTCTAAGGAAGATAAGAAATTTTGAGAAAGATTTAAGAAAATGTTATTTATACGAAAGCTATACTAATAGTATGTAAACGAAGATTTCTTCTACGGTCTAAAATGTAATTTTAAAATGTTCTAAAAAAACAAGAATCACATAACACGAATAAAGGAGGAAAATAAATTCATACAAATAGACTTTTTTTTTTTTTTTTTTTTTTTTTTTTTTTGTAAGGAAGAAATTTAAATGGGGAGGGAAAGATCGATTTCATATTTCTTGGTTTTAAAATTTTGAAAGTTATACTCGAAGCTAATTTTACTCAAATTTTAAGAATTATAAATGGGAAGAATCCTATATGATAGTCGTCAACATTGAATTTGAATGAAAACGGTGTAAATTTAGTAGGCTATAGATAAGTTAGCATAATTTATGATTACTTTTTGTTGGTCGCCAAACTTGGCTATATTTCGCCAAGTGTCGATAAGTTTAGCAAGAATTTGAAGTTAACGGTTACAATAATGTTTAAACATTGCGTAGCAATCCACGGTGCAAATAGCCGCCATTTTGAAACAAGATAAAACTGACCAGCGAACTTGGTTGAGACATAGATATGTACTATGCATACAAATCAATCTCATCCAAATCAATTTATAAATAAGGGAGTTACAGCATGACGAAAATGAGATTGCTTCAAAATATCAGACACCCTAGAAATATAAACTGCTATATCTAAGCCTTCTTCTAAGATAAAGACAAAACAAAATATGCTTCAGAATCTTTGTATTAAGGTCAAACAACTTATAGAAAAAAATATTTTCAGGCTTAAAATTTATTCGCTCAACATTTTAAATTTTAATTTATTTTCAATTTCAAATTACCGCTATTTCGAAATAAGATGGCGATGAACTTGGCCAACGAACTCGGTCGATACATTAGTATGTACTTCGCATACTATCATTACTATTCCCATACATATATATATATACACACTCACTTCCAAAAGTTAAGCATGGAGAGGAAAATGCTAATTTCCTGAAGCCAATCAGAATTGAAGAGGATGTAAATCTCTGCAAAGGTAGATGGAAGTAGGCAAATATGTGTTAAGTATTAGTTAATCGCGCTTTTATATCAAGAAATATGAAAAAATGGCAGTCTTATAAGAAGCCATCTTTATGAAGAGTTACAGAAGTTGATTGTAAGTGCTGATAGAAGGTGTTTAAAACTTTCGTAAAATTTGTTTTGAAGACATACGTGTTTCTATGACTTCCAGAAAACGAATGAAAGATTCTGAGCGCTGGCGTGCAGTGGGGCGCATTGGAGCAGGACAGTCGATCACAGATCTTTTCTGTCTTCGGCACACTCTTTCTTCGGCGTTCATCATTCTATAATTTTACGTTTATGGAAACAATTCCTAACCTCACAGACAGTTGTCCGAAGGCCGTTAGTCGGTCGCCCAAGGATTACAACCCCCGCGGAAGATCAATATGCTGCTATTGTAGCCAAGCGCGTGACACATAACACCATAACATCTGTAACCATCTGTGCCATCTGTGTCATCTGTAACCATAGATGTCACACGTGTGGGGGGTGGCAACCACACGTGTGACATCTATGGTTACAGCGTCCATTGGTAAGGCGATATCTGCAGCTACTGTACGCCGAAGGTTACATATGAGTGGCCTGTACGCCCGGGTACCTCGAGTTTGTGTTTCTCTATCCGTCCAATCAAGAGGGACACGACTAAAGTGGTGCCGGGACCATGCCAATTGGACTGTGTCTGACTGGGGCAATGTCATGTTTACTGATGAGTCAAGATTTGCTCTTGCAGCCTGATGATAAGAGTATAAGAATATGGCGTAAACAAAGAACACGTAATCAGCCCGAAAACATCAACGAACATCATACATTCCGAGGCGAAAACATTATGGTGTGGGGAGGGATTTCATTAGGATACCGCACCGACTTGCACATCTTTAAACTGAGTTCTGTGACGGCTGTCCGGTATGGAGATGAAGTCCTAGAACCCATTGTGAGATTGTACGCTGTAGCAGTTGTCCCTACTTTTTTTTTAATGGACGATACTGCACTTCCCCATAGAGACGGCATCGCCGATGACTACCTGTCAAGTGAAGGGATTGCGCATATGGCGTTGCCAGCATATTTTAATTGACCTAAATCCCTTTGAAAATCTTTGGGGTGCTATCGGTCCTGCTGTATGTTTACGTTCCCCACCTCCAGCCACTCTTATTGAGCTGGAAACTACTGTACAATAAGAATGGCGATTGCTTAGTTCTGCGGTGGTTGACCAGCTAATTGAAAGCATGGTCACAATGTGTAATCTTTGTATACAGGTGAAGGGGGATCACATTACCTATTAATGTCTATTTTTCATTTTATGCTGCTTATTTTCAGTTTATACATAATTCTGTTTATGTCTCCAGTATGTGATTATCTGATAACATATAAAAATTGAATATTGTTTTCATTTCTGTATTTAATTATTGATTTTGTCCCATGCATAAATATATATATGTTACTTTCCTGCCGAATTTTTTTATCAGTCAAAGTAGTTTTTTTTTTTTTTTTTTTTTTCATCATTATACATCTTTATGCTTAACTTTTGGAAGTGAGTGTATATATATGTCAATATTTGCACGGAGGGTGATTTTTGGGTCTGGTGGTCGTGATCGTTGAAAATAAACCGAGCATTTATGGAAGTATTTTTCTCCGGGCGGCTGCAATAAGTAGTTTTTTTACTTTTTGTAACAATATCTAACGAAAATAGTATTGCTTCAATCTCAAAAAATCGATATATAAGTTAAAATATATCTATCTAACTCCAACATAATATAAAAAATTGTAGTGATAGTTGTGTTTTAAAGAAATATTCTAGAAACTTTTCACCGATTCTAGTTACTTTTATTTTTTGATAAAAATGTATATCACCGAATGTTTTAGTATTTTTATGGCGAACTACTAAAAAAATACAATTTGTTTGTTTCTTTAGAAATTAATAACATCACAAAAATTATTAATAATGAACTAAGAATAATCGCATTTAAAGATTAGAAACAATTAATTTCCTAATTATCTTTTAAAAGACTTTATATAAATAAGTGTCCTTAAATGGATAATAAAACATCTGTGCCAATCTGAGTATAATGTCCTGTGTTATATACGTTAAAAAAGACATAAATTTAGGCGTGAATACATAATTGCACAATAATAAAAAAAATATGTATTTTAAAGAAGTCTACCACTTGAGATTAGAGTGCTGTAATTGAATCTTTGATAGAAAACAGAATAATAAACTTACTTTTTATGTTTTGTCATTATCGAATTGGAAAAAATTATAAACTTTAAAAAACCTTCACTGACGCAAATAAATATCTGTCTTATATGATCCCTCAGTAACTGATAAAATAAATTATAGTTAATTATTTCATGCATTTGTTATGGTATAAAAAAGAAAAAATACATACACTGAAATTTTTTTTCTCAAAATTGAGTAAAAAATACTCATTCTTAAGTACTGCGCATGCTCAAAATAGCTCCGATCCAAATGTACTCAAAACTGAGAAACACATGTACTCATTTTTCATTTGTTGGTTGTGTTCAAATATGAATCCCTATATACTGCCCCCGGAACTCAGAAATTAAAGTAAAAATAAACTGACATTTATTTCTTGTTCAAATTTATCAACAATAAACGTTTAATTGATTTTTTATTAAGAAAAATAGCAAAATTATTAGCAAGATACTCAAATCGAATATTTTTATGGCAAAAACATTATTTGCAAGCCTTTTAAGCTATTTAAAAAAAAACTGTGCATAATTTAATATTTACATAAATAAGCATCTTTTATGCAACTCTGAATGAAATAAACATATAAAAGGTACAAAATTATCGTTTGTTTGGATTTAATAACATTGGCTGTTTCAAAATTGAGAAAACAATGAGTTCAATTTTCATCCAAACATACTCAATTCGATATGAGTTCATCGATTTACTCATTTTTGATTACTTTTTTTTCCGTGTACGTATCGTCGTAGAGTCTCAAAAATAAGACTCTAGTTATAAATGGGTTAAATATTTCAAAAAGGAAATAAAAGAATAATTTTATTAATCAATTTAATGTAATTAAGTGATAATAATCAATTGAGTGGCTTCATCTTTAAATTTCCTCTTTTTGTGTTCGTTCAAAGCATTTTCATACTGATAAGTTATAATTTATAAAACCAATTCTCGGTTTTCAAGAAGAGAGAAAGTTTTGAATTTCAATTTACAATAAAGCATCTGAGTATTTCGTTGTAAGTTTTGCAACTTTTAATTATATAATCTCCTTAATGACACGTTTGTGTTTTAAAAGAATAATGACAAATGAAAGAAAGTCAAACTAACTTATAAATTTAATGCGACTTTTCCAACACTTTATTGATTCGATTTAACATTTCAAAGATAATGTGTTAAAGTTTCCTTTTCCTGTCACGGATTTTAAAACTGATCCTGCCAAATTTAAATTGTATCCATTTTTTGTTTATTTGTTTTTATTTAAAGGAGAATTTAGTTTTAAAACGGATATCGATAAAATTCTAAATGTGGTTAAAGTCAATTGGTAAAGATAAATTGTTAATCGTCTGAAACGATCAAATATCAAAGCTGGACGTCTTACAAAACTGAAATTTAAGTAGTTACTCTGAAATAAGGTCAAATTTTCTGCGTTGTCTTTTTTAATCTTTAAAAAGGATATTTCTTTCTTACTTATGAGATAAATAATGAAAATTTTTCTTTACATGCATGATAATCGAAATTTGTCCAATTATGCTTGTTAACCCAAGATTGGCTTTTTTAATGGTTTTCATGGTGATTTTAAAAGAAGATAATTCTCTAAATAACCCAGGAATGGGCACTAATTTGAAGTAGGGGAGAGTGGTATACCTTGGACATATGTGTACCTTGAACCTATGCTAATTCTAGCTTTACTGGTTTAGATAATTAAACAATAACATTTGTATATTAAATATTTGCCACCAGAGGTCTTATTTAAGTTCTTGGCATTTGTTTAGAAGCTCCATTAATTGTACAATTTTTAAAAATAAAAATCCACCTTTCAAAACTAAATTTTTCTTAGAAATTTCTAAATTAATTTTATACTATAAAATATCTATTTTTTATGAGGATTATGCATAATAAGGCAATGCTTTAGCTACTACACCGTGTGCTTTAAATAAAGTTAGGCCTAACCTTAACATCATGATTGGTAATTTTGTTTTTAAGTGTCAAGTGCTGTAACTTGAACCATAAAAAACTGGTGTACCTTGGACTGAGTCCAAGGTAAACTAGATCTTATTTAATGGATCTGCAAGGCAGCTCAAGAAGTTAACATTTGTAATTGATTTATCCGATTGCAATCTTGGCTAAAACAAGTATAATTACTAATATAGGGGAGAGTGGGGATACTTGAGCATAGGGGACTCTTGAGCCACCCCTATTATCTCTACAGTTGATTAATTTTTCTTTCTAAAACTGCCAATATGATAACATATTTATAGTTCTGAACATGTAAAAAAGAAATCACACATCTTGGTACCATTTTGAAAGTATAGTGATTAATAGTTGTCTTTTCCCTATCTGAAAAAAATATTTGGGTGCATGGTTTTTTTGTTTTTTTGTAATCAAAGTTTTGTTTAAAGTTGCAACTATATACATACATTCAATAAGCATAATTTCAATTGTATTTTGAGTCTAAAATAGTTCTAATTACTGCATGCTTTATTTAGTAAAACTCTGGGAAACAAAAATAGTGATAGTGGGGATACTTGAGCCAATGAGAGTGGGGATACTTGAGCCATGTCTTAACCATCCTCACTAGAAATTAAACATGGGTGAAACAAACAAAAAATAAAATTCCATCCTTATATTCACTAATAGATATTTTTCTGGAGAAAAGGGAGAATAATTTTTCATTTTATTTTTTTTTTCTTAAAAAAATAAAGACCTAAAAATGTTTAAAAATGCATATTTTTTAAATGAAAATGTCTATTTTATTTTTCGATTTGTTCGATTTGACAAACGACCAAAATTCGAACAAAATAGTCTGTCTAGATAAATGTAAACATAGTTTTCAATTTAATTTTCATTAAATGAAAATAACTTTTTAAAACGGTTTTACATGCTATAATCTCTAATACTTTAATTAGTTAGGTCCAACATAATAAAATATTTATTTTTTAATATAACATATTAAGATTAGTATTTTATATTGAAATCGTAACCTCTGTTGCTGTAACTTTTTTTTAACTAAGAAAATTGAAGAAAAATTGGTAAAAAGAGCGCACAAAAACAAGAAAAGCAACAAAAATCCCAGTTCAAACTTACCTACATGGAGCCAAAGAGGAAGACAAAATCTTTTCCTGTGAAATCAAAAAAGTGTTTGAAATAGTAGAATGATACATCTGGCTTAAATTCCGACAGCTACTAAACTAAAAGCATGAGTTCGACAATATCATTAGAGGAAAATTCTGTCAATGATGGTGATGATGTGAAAGAAAACCTTCTATTGATGGTTGGTTACTAATAAAATATGCCAGAAAGAAAACTGTAAAAATATTTGTTGGATAAGTGCTTAATATTTTGAAAATGAAATTTGCAAGAAGAATTGCAGATTCCAAATTTAAATGGCTCTGAACTGAGGATGTTTCTACCGTCGTTATAACTGAGGTTCAAATTATCCTTCGACAACCAGTTTTAACGACAAAAAATGATCGTATTATTAGCTTTGTTTTCTTAATTGGTTTTGAAACACTTTACGTTTCATAATTTATCATTCTGTAAAATATTTGTGCAAAAATAAAGCGAAAAAAATTACTTTTGTAGGTATTTTTCCGTAGTGGCTCAAGTATCCCTTCACTATGGCTCAAGTATCCCCGCCATGGGGATACTTGAGCCATGATGTAAAACAAAAAATAAACATTTATTATGCATAGAAAAATAGTTCAAAATTTATTGAAAGTGGTTTTTAGTTGAAGGAAAAATATCAAATTTTCATTTTCAATATTTTATTTTATTCTAAAAAAATATAAAAAATTAAAAAAAAATAAAATTCAAAAAATGGCTCAAGTATCCCCATCTTCCCCTAAATAAGTTTTAATGTCTTTTGTGAATATAATAAGTATAATTGCTTCGAAGTTTTATATCTATTTAGATTTTCTTGTTTTTGAAATCTAATAAACAATGGCATGTTTTAAAAATTTACATATGTAGCTTCTTGATTAATAAGTGTTAATTTTATTCGCTAAAAATAATTTTTTTTCCATTCTTAGTAATGGGACCAAGGTACACCACTAGTGGTGTACCTTGGTCCTATTTTCATTTTATTTTTAATTAGAAAATTTTTATGGAAATTATTTATATCAAAATTTCAGACAAATATATGTAGTGCATAATATCATAGAGTTTTATAAAATCTTTTCTTTTTTTAGTTTTGGCATTTTGTTTAATATTAAAAAATAAAAAGTCAAAATAGGTCCGAGGTACACCACCTTCCCCTATTTGTGTGCTGATGTAAACGTTTATATAAATATATATCAACATGCACGATAATTTGGACATTTATATTGGGCACCGAAATATCTTATTCAAAATCTCCTCCTTTTTTTAATATCATTTTCCCAAATCATCAAGAAGTAAAGTCTTGGCATTGTAGGAGAGAAAAACAGACATTCTTCATATATCTCATAAAAAGGAATAATTGTACTAATTTGAGAAGAGGAGAGTATGCTTACACATAATAAGAACCAATAACTATGTTTTTATTAAAGCAAAGGATATTCAGTTTATGAAAATTATCTCTTTGATATTTTCTCTATTTGCATTTTGAAAAAATAATAATAAAATCGTCAAAATCTTTTTCATGAAAAAAAAAAAAAAAAATAACAAAAAGTGCTTGAGAAGAACTTTCGACAGTACTAAATTTGCAATGCAAATATTAATTCGAAATTTTCATGTTTCTTGCACAAACGGACTAGATAATGCATTAATTTCTTAAACACGAATTTTTATTCTTAACTATTAAAGTAGCTATTTTCTATTTGAATTTTAAAAACAAACTTTAATCAATTTTTTTAATGCATGGTATGAATCCACGAAAAAGTACTACAGATATCACATGGGATTAATTCAATTAAAATTGAAGAGAGAGGGAATCTGATATTGATTTGAAATTTATCTCTTTTAGCAATTGAAATTTAAATATAAAAATACTTACAATCTTTGTTAAAAAATAATTATCTGCTTTGAGAACGTCTTATTTGAACTAGGATTAAACTATGAACTCGAGGATTTCGCACGATATTTATTAAAATTTAGGCATGCTCTATGAACGGTTTCACTCAGAAATATTGAAAAATGCTATACACATTCGAATTGAATATTTCCAACTGAGCGAAAAATTGCCCAGGCCGGGAATCGAACCCTGATACTTGGCTTACAAGGCCAATGCTTGCCAATACTTACCAATCAGTTTGATTGTGCTAAAATAATTGTATATCTACGTATCCATTGTTATATGGAGCTCCATTACCTGCGGTTTATTCTGCCAAGCTGTTTAAATGACAGACCAGATATTATGCGCAATGAGGTTATTTGAACGAAAAATCCCACCCGGTTGTCGCCCAGCTAGCTTAATAGGTAAAGCATTGGTCTTGTAAGCCAATACGTCAATCTATGTTCGTTTTCTGGCCAGTGCATTTTTTCGCTCAATTGGAAATATTCAATTAATATAATAAATTTACTAACCAGTTTGATTGTGTTAAAATAATAGTCGAACACATTATGCAGAGGGAACAAGGTACTTTCATTCAGGACACTTTTTCACAGATCTCAGTTGTATCAAAACAAATTTTGAGTTGGATTTTGTAAGATCACGATCTGGAATTTATACCAACGGTGTATTTTTAAAACATCACGTTTCGCGCATTTTTTCGTTTAGTTGGAAATATTCAATTCGTATAATAAATTTACTAATCAGTTTGATTTTGTTAAAATACACTCACTTCCAAAAGTTAAGCACAAAGATGTAAAATGCAAAAAAAAAAAAAAAAAAAAAAAAAATACTGCTTTGATTGGCACAAAATTCGGCAGGAAAGAAGTATATATATTTATGCATAAAATAAAATCAATAATTATATACAGAAATGAAAACAATATTAAATTTTTATAAGTTATCAGATAATGACATACTGGAAATTTAAAGAGAATTATGTATAAACTGAAAATAAGCAGAATAAAATGAAAAAAGACATTAAAAGGGTATGTGATCCCCCTTCATCTGTATACAAAGATTACACCTTGTGACCATGCTTTCAATTAGTTGGTCAACCACCCCAGAATTAAGCAATAGCCATTCTTCTTATAGAATAGTTTCCAGCTTAATAAGAGTGGCTGGAGGTGGGAAATTTAAACCTACAACACGGCCAAGAGCATACCAAATATTTTGAATGGGATTAAGGTCGGGCGAATATGGTGGCCATGTCGTACGCTCAATCCCTTCATTCTCTAGGTAGTCAACAACGACGCCAGCTCTATGGGGACCTTCGTTACCTCCATTAAAACAAAAGTAGGCCCAACTGCTGCAGTGTACAATCTCACAATCGATTCTTGAACTTAATCTCGATACCGGACAGTCGTCATAGAACCCAGTTTAAAGATGTGCAGGTCGGTGCAGTATCCTAATGAAATCTCTGCCCACACCATAATGCTTCCGCCTCGGAATGCGTGGTGTTCGGTGATGTTTTGGGGTTGATTGCGTGTTCCTTGTTTACGCCTTATTTTTATACGTTTGTCATCTGGCTGCAGAGCAAATCTTGTCCCATCAGCAAGCATGACATTGCCCCTGTCATACACAGCCCAATTGACATATTCCCGGCACCACTTTAATCGTGCCTCTATGGATTGGACGGATAGAGGAACACAACTCAACGTACCGAGAGTACAGCCCACTCATACGTAACCTTCGGCGTAGAGTAGCTGCAGATATCGCCTTACCAATGGACGCTATATCCATAGATGTCACACATTTGAAGTTCGCTCTGCGATTCCGCTTGGCTACAATAGCAATATATCGATCTTCTGCGAGGGTTGTAACCCTTAGTCGACCGACTACGGGCCTTCGGAAAACTGTCTGTCTGGTTTGGAATTGTTTCCATGAACGTGAAATTACAGAATGATGAAAAGCAAAGAAAAGAGCAACATCTATGATCGGCTGTCCTGCTTCAATGCGCCCGACAGCACGCCAGCGCTCAGAATCTTCCATTCGTCTTCTGGAAGTCATAGAAACACGTATATCTTCAAAACAAATTGTACGTAAGTTTTAAATACCTTCTATCAGCACTTACTTCTGTAAACCTTCATAAAGCTGGCTTCTTATAACACTGCCCTTTTTGCATATTTCTTGACATGAAAGCGCGATTAGCTGTTACCTAACATATTTGCATACTTCCATCTACTTCTGCAGCGATTTGCATCCTCTGCAATTCTGATTGGCTTCAGAAAATTAGCATTTTCCTCTTCGTGCTTAACTTTTGGAAGTGAGTGTAATAGTCGTACACATTATGCAGAGGGAACAAGGTACTTGCATTCAGGACCCTTTTTCACCGAACTCAGTTGTTTGAAAATAAATTTTGAGTTGGATTCTGTAAGATCACGATCTGGAACTTATACCAACATGTGTTTTTAAAACATCATGCTTCGCAAAATGGAAAAACATCACTTTTCGCGCATTTTTTCGCTCAGTTGGAAACATTCAATTCATATAATAAATTTACTAATCAGTTTGATTTTATTAAAATAATAGTCGTACACATTATGCAGAGGTAACAAGGCACTTCCATTCAGGACCCTTTTTTACAGAACTCAGTTGTTTGAAAACAAATTTTGAGTTCGATTCTGTAAGATCATGATCCGGAACTTATACCAACATGTATTTTTAAAACATCACGTTTCGCAAAATGGTGGACAGTTGAAGAAAAAAAAAGACCTTTCAAGGTTTAATTTTAGGAAAGAAAATCATGCCCAAGTGTTTTTCAAATTTTCTACATTTTGCTAGGGAAGTATAGGCCCATCTTCTTTATTTTCTGTAGTGTAAATTTTAAATAAGTATTCTTTCTTTGTTATTTACATACAATCAACATTTTCAATGAAATGATATTTTATATGTTGTTTATTAAACTAAGTGGATTTTGGGCTATATATGTCAAATTGCTTTTTAAGCGTGCATTTGTAATAAGTACGTAGCACCTATCGATGTCATTTTGTTCTCCTGTTTGTCCACATACAATAGAGCAATAATTACCAAGGTTTGAAATATAATATATAAACTCATTGCAGAAAATTGTTGAGAAATTTAAAATTTTATAAAAATTGAATCAATCCTTAAAAGTATTATAAATTTTTCCTACATTCTATTAAATCCTATCATACGTAATTAATTCAACTCTAAATCATGGTAGGTAATTATTGAAGATAACAATAGTACTGCTTTCTATTTATAATGGTATCATATTATTTTCTGTATTTTTGAATTTAATATATATTCATAATAAATTTTGTTTTCATGCATTTTTACATAAGAGTGAAATAGCTATTTCACTAAATTCTGAATATTATTAAGCTAATTTATAATACGAACGCACAACATTTGCCATGTTTAACGAACAATTTTTGACTTGTTTTAGTGGATAAATAATAATCTTGGTCCAGTTATAGTGGAAATGCTTAAATGAAATTCCTTGATTTGATTGTCGATTTAATAATTTGCATTTTTTCTCTCTTCTTATATAACGCTAGAAGTTTGAATTAACATAACAATAGATAAACGTGACAGATAACAGTTAATGTTAAGTTAAATTCTAAAAATTAATACAATTGCAATTGTGACTAAATAGTGTCTTTACATTGAAAATAGTGCACCGTAGTGCAATGCATTTATTGTTATTACATTGGTCAAATATTTTTTCTTGTATTAGATGATTTATAGCAAAATATCCACACTGAAATATTTCGGGAATTCCACTAAATACAGTATTCGATCAATATTTGGCCACTGCTGGTTTACGTTATATAACAAATGCTAGTAGTAAAAATTAAGCAGATAAAGTGAAACTCTAATTCGACCTAAGCGTTAATTTGGTGCATTACAAGTTAATAGTTTTTGGCCAAAAATTACTTCATTTTTCTTCTCATTGCAAAATTAGAAATTAATAATATTTTTATAATGTCATGAAATTTATGTTTGAAAATGAACTCGTCTTAGCTCGATACTGTGCAGCTCTCGTCTGAGCTTTCTTAGAACAAGATTTAAGCACCAAATATTTTGCTAAATAGCATAATGTAAAGCAGATAAAAGCAATTATATTCTATTTGATAATCCATTGTTAAAAGTGTCACTCTCAGATGCTTAGAAAGACAAATGCACTTGGACAAAAGGCTAGTTTTACTTATTGCAAAAATGTTTATTTGCATAATTAGGTACCCGATTTTAGAATGTAATTTGCTGTAACATTTCTAATTGAAATTTCATCTGCTGGGTAACTATAAACTAAATAAATATTAATGTCTACTGTTTCGGAATATTATTGTCTTCAAAATTGGATGATTATGTTTAAAATGTATCTTTATTTGCTACAAACTAATCTTATGCGTTTAATTAATGTTTATGGTTACTTTAATTTATTGTTTAAAAATATTTAAAATGCTGGAGGTTTAAAGGATTTTCAAATTTTTGTTGGATTAATTTTTAATGCTATGACAGCGCCGTTGGTACTAGAGTTAATTTTATAGTAATAAATTTGTACGCCAGGTTCAATACACAAAGTTAATAAAAAAATTCAATACTGGCAGAAATCGACAGCACTTGTGGCCTCGATATACTATATAACATACGTTGGAACAGGGAATCGGTTAGGTAGTTATCCCATACGAATGAGCAACCATACACACAAACGCTATCTCTTTATGATATTAGTGCAGCTGAGTATTTTTCATTCATATTGAATTATAATAAGTTAGGCGTTATTTAAAATTATTATTTTTTACCGATTACAATGCTTACCACACGATAAAAATACGATTCTTAATCTTATAAAAAAAATAGCATATAATTGTTGGCTTCTCAATGATAAAAAACAGTTAAATTGCTATAAAATAAACAACTTTTGCTGGCTTAGAAGATGTATATTTTACTGTTTTCTTGTGATAAAATTTAAAAAATCGATATGTACAATTAAACATTAATTGCATTCATTAATATTATTTAAAAGTTAATATAAATGGTTATCTACTTTGTCACTGCCTTAGCTTTTTTTCGCATAACTAGCTTGTATGTTTCAAAACATTTCCATTTAAATGTTCGGTTCTTTACAATTGTTATAGATACAGTTTTTTGAGCTTTTGTCAGCACGCATACTTAATTAAGTACGCCATCCATGCGCCAAATATTCATATTGAATATTCATAAATCATTGTTTTACAGTAATATGTCATGAAATGAAATTTTATAATGTATAAGAAACAATTTTCATACACAAAATGTACGGACTTAACGTTATAACCTTTCGCTATGAAATATGATTTTATTATTCTAGACTGCTTTTATCTAGAAATGGGATGAATGATATTACGTGAATAAAGGGGAATCCCTATACCTATACACTCGAGACTTTCAAAGAATTGTATTCCATTTCTCAGCAATGGCTATATTTATTACAATATAAATCTCACAAAATTAGATCGTATTAAGAAAGATGTAAAAATGTAGCCCATTTTCTTTTTAGATTAACTGTGGCCTGAATAATAAAAAATGAAAGATTCCATAGAAACATTTAAACATATATTAAAAGTCTTCACGAAATATTAAATAAACTTTGAACAAATATTTGCACAGATTTCGTACGATTCATGGAAATTTCAAAGAGTAATATTAGTACTTTTTTTTAGAAAAAGGTAATATATGTGAACTGCGCAAAATTTCGCCTTATTTATTGTGGAATTTCTAGTAATAGTATCCTGTACCAAAGGACTTCCATGTCAGAAAGCAGTCAAAAAGTGAATCAAAGAAGCCTACTAACCCTGTTTGCTTTAAATAAGCAGTATTCTGCTGGCACCGATGTCTAGCTTAGGTAGCATTATTGCCAAACATTACCAAATACGAGATTCTGCTGTGCAACACGCTGAGAAAAAATGCAGCTATATGTAGTTTTACATTCTTCTATCTCTACAAGAAGAAGATATTGGAAATCGTAAAAATTTTAGCTTCCTGCTCTCGACGGATTATTTACACATTTTAGGGGTAAGAGATACCAAAAAACATGTTTTTACTAAATGTCTGTCTGTCCTCTACGTGACGCAAAATTTGTGGATGTCTATCTCAAGAACTAATGTACGGAATTTCATCAAACTTCAGATTCAGTTAGTCCATCACATGAATTAAAACTTTCTACATTTTAGTATAAATCGCACACCAGGTGGTGCTGCTATCAGTATTTAACACTATTTACAGCATAAGCTCAAGAACAAATGCACGGATTTTCATCAAACTTCGGATTCAGTTAGTATATGACATGAATTGAAATTTTTTTTCATTTTGGTGTAAATAACTCAACAAGTCGAACTGCTAGGCTAGGCAGAATTTATCACTATTTTCGCAATAGTACTATCTTAAGAACTAATGCACAGATTTTTATCAAAGAACAGATTCAGTTAGTCTATGACATGAATTGACATTTTTTTACATTTTGCTGCAAATCGAACAACAAGTGACGCTGCTATGCAGTACTTTTAACGATTATTGCAATAGCTCAATCTCAAAAACTAATGCACGGATTTTCATCAAGCTTCTGATTCAGTAAATCTGTGATATAAACATGTTCTGTTAATGTTTTCATGTCAATAGCCCGTTAACGATAATTATATGTAAGGAACTAATGCATGGAATTTCATATCATTAGAATTTCTCTAACGGACATAGACGGCTTTTAATTTGGCTCTCTGATAACAATTTTTGAAGTATTAACATGTGTGAAATAGAAGAAAGTTTTGGGATTGCTATATTCGATTAGTTATATTAGATATATTCGCCGGATAACAGGTAACACATGCATGGCAATTTTTTTTATAAAAAATGCTACATAATAATAAAGTAATATTTTTTAAATACAGTAAATTTTAGGAAGATTAAGAAGGTTTTGTAAATCCCAAGAATATTTAGAATTATAGAAATCACAACTGTCTATTCGTTATTATTATTATTATTATTATTATTATTATTATTATTATTATTATTTATTTATTTTATTTTATTTTATTTTTGATTTTTTAACGTTTAATTTTTATTTTTTTCATTTCTAATCTTTCGACGTATAATGTCCAGCTGTAAATTTTAATCGATTTTCTTTTATAAATATGAAAACAAGATATAATAATTATGCTCCCGATATACGCAGTAATATACAATAATTAATTATTGAATTATATATTTCTTTTCGTTGGTTTTAGATGAGAAATGTTGTTTACAGTTTTTACCAACATCTTTAACTTTTTATTGTAGTTTAATATTACTAAAAACTTATTTTTCTTTGTTTATTTTTTCTCGTTAAATGTTTAAATTTCGAAAAAGAAAATGCGCAAATGCGTAACTTTCTAAAAAAAATTAATGATAAAGAATCTGATATGCGTCAGAATTAAGAGTGTTTGACGTTTCATAAATTGCAAATTGCTTTCAGCGTGACATGATGTTTTTTACTGTATTAATTAATTGAATAATATTTTTTTAATGTTCAAAGAATTTTAACTATACATTTTTTTTCAATGTAAAATATGAGACTGATTTTTCTAATAAATCAAGATTTTTTAATTTATTAGAATAACAATTTAAAAAACAACGAAAAAGAAAACATCAAAAAACTAAAATGTCATTTTAAGTCATCATATTTTAATTATTCATTTTAAACTTTAAAGAAAGTATATTTTAGTTTTGTATTCTGAACTAATGCTTCTTTAGTTAAAATGACAGAAAGTACTGCTAATAAATTATATCTTTTGTTGCAAGACGCTTTTTTAAATATATATACATATATTTATTTGTTATTTATTTAAACAGTTACAATATTTTCCAAGAACAATTTTCAAAAAGTCATACTGTTTTATTAAAATGTTGAGTAATTTTCATTATTTATTTAACAATTAAAAAAAGAAAAGAAGAAAAAAAGACAGTAATGGAAGTAATATTTTTTATATTATTAGAAACATTTAAATTGAAAAGTACAACACAAAATATATGAAGGTTAAAACATATAATGTTTAAAATATATAATGCTTACTTGAATTTTTCAATTCGAAAGCGTTGTAAATAATAACTATTTAAAAAAAATATGATACTCCCATAATTATTAAGTAAAATTATAATAAAGTTTTAATTAATGTGAATTATTTATTGTTTATAAACATATTTATCTCCAGAAAAGTTGTACATGCTTCTGTTTGTACACATTTATTGTAAAATAAGTAAGTTTTGTTAAAACAGAAGAAATCAAACATTGTCAATTACAGAATTAGAAGACTGTAGTAATATAGGCAAAACTATTTTGACTTCAAAGAAAATAACGAATACAAAATGAAATAAGTATATTAATAGAAACGAAATAAAAGAGCTTTAAATAAAAACAAATTAAAATTGAAATCCGAAATTAAATAAATAAATGTCAAATACAGAGAAAACGAGAGTTTTTTAACCCAAGACTAATCGCACTTTCTTTCAGAATGTTATTAGCCGCGCTCGGTCATTTTGTCACCCCCCCCCCCCCATACAGAAAATGTAAAATAAGACGCATTTTTCACTTAATATTCGAATATTATTTTTCGATAAAGTTATAAATTTGCAATTTATTTAAATTATACATTTTATTAATGAGATTTGTAATAATGGGGAAAAGTAAAAACGAACTGACATCAGGGATTGTTCTGTAGACTTTTCTATCAATTTTAAAATTGCTTGTAAAAATGTACTTGAAGGAAAAAAAAAAAAACAAGATATGTCTTGTAACTCCATTATGAATATGAAAAAACATATAAAATCAACAATATGATAGATCTACTTTGTATTCGTAAGGCGATAAGAGTTAGAAGGAAATAATTTACATGGGCAGCGAAAAGACCGTCACTCGACTACTGCACCCTAAAAAAAAAAATTGTGTAATCCTACACTGTTAAAAAAATCTGTAAAGTTATTAAAAGTTTTCGAGGAAACTGGGATACCTAGAACTTTTTATGCAATGGCAACACCAAAAATGCATGTAACAGAAACAGATTTGTGCTAAAAATAAAAAAAGATGTAAGTTTACAAAGAATTTTTTTAGGAAACTGGGATTCCAAGAACTTTTTATGTAACTGTGACCCAAGTTACAGATAAAATTTTAGTAAGATAACTGTAATTTTAGAAGACTCGTCTGAAATGTTACAGATTTCTGTAACTTTACAAAAATTAGTTTTGTAGATTTGCATTTTTTTCCTTTACAGTGTACAGAAAAAATTTTAGTAATCATACAGATTTCGGCAATTTTACATCTGTAGGATTACAGATTTTTTTCTACAGTGTACCTATGTAAAGTTGCCGAAATATGACTACTTACTAACATTTTATCTGTACATTGTACAAGAAAAGATGTAAATCTACAAAAGTATTTTTTGTAAAGCTTCAGAAATCTATAACTTCACAAACGAATCTATTAAAATTAAAGTTATCTTACTAAAATTTCATCTGTAACCTGGGCTGCAGTTAGATAAAAAATTCTAGGAACCCCAGTTTCTTAAGAAATAGTTAGTAACTTTACAGGTTCTTTGAATTTCAGTGCAAATCGCTATCTTTTATATAAATTTTTGCTGTTGTCGCTACATAAAAATTTCTTAAAATCTCAATTTCCTTGGAAATTTTAATAACTTTACAGATTTTTTTATAAGTATGCCGGATTAATACAAAGGGGGGGGGGGAGGTCCAACAGAGTCTGGGATAAATAAGCCCATAAAAAGAAGTCATAACGGTTAATACAAATATCCAACTTTCAATATCAAAATGCTGTGTTAGAAATAGAAGTAATATTTCTTATGTTCCGTTTTACAGCTCCCTCACCCAAATACTATCAAGTTATTGTTGCAATAAAAACATGGTTCGTACGGATGACGTTACTTTCCAGGCGAAGTACCAGCATTTAATTATAAAAAAATAAATATAGTTCAAAAGCATGAAATTCCGTCCTATTTAATAAGAAATTTTCTATAAGAAAATACTGGTACAGAAGAATTTACTGGTCTTGAAAATCCAGGACCCTTACGAACCCTGAACAAAAAGCCTGCATCTAATGCTTAATGTTACTTTAACATTTAAAAATACTGGCACAGTTGTGTACATTATAATAGAAATGAAATAGGGTTTTATTATCAATAGAAAATAGTTTGACTACAAAATTTTGTAATAAAAAGAAATTACAATTATAGTCAATTTCATGATCTCTCTATGTTAATAACGTTAAACTTGTCACTGTCAGATATTTAGGAAGACAAATGAACGTTGAATCAATAGACATAAGGCATGTTTATATTACTTATTGTATATTTATTTGCATAATTATCAGCCTGAATTCAGAATGTCATTTAATGTGACATTTCTATAGGCACTTCCATCAACTAATTATTGGGTATAAATTAACGTGTTATTTCTATTGTCTATGAATATAATTTTCTTGAAAGTAAGATCAATAATTTTAAAATAAATTTTTATTGCCTAGAATTTAGAATCTTAAACATTAAAATAATTATCATGCGTTTTTACCAGATCGTTTTAGAATAGTGGTAAAACAGCAATTCTTCCAAAAAAAAAAGTCCACCAGGTTGGAATGTTCATTTTATGAAAGTTCAGAATTGCTTCCAAAAACATAAGTAAAGTAAAAGCACGAGAAAAAAATTAAGTGCGAACAAGTTGCCGAAAATATACTGAACATGATTGGTGATCATATGAAAAAGAGGGGTTGGAAGTGGAAAGTCGAAATTGCTATTTATGCATGAACAGTGGAATGGATGAAGTAAGAAGACACCTCCAACCCTCTTCGTGAGTAACTGCCGAATATCTCTGATTTTTTTTTCTCTCATTCTTATTGTGCAACACTAGTCACATAAAAAGACCCGGATGATACTATAAAGTTTACAGGAGCGCTCTTTAAATTATAATAAAACTAGTCCAGTCGTAGATCGTCCTCAACTATCCTATACGAAAAAATCATGTAAAAATATTAATATTTTGAGCGAAATATTTGAAAAGAACGCTCCCATAGACTTAACATTATCATCCCGATCTTTTTCTGTGATTAGTGTTGCTTCTTAAGGCACCACAATAGTCAATGAAAAAGACCCGGATGATAGTCTAAAGTCTATGGGAGAGTTCTTTTAAAATATCTCGCTCAAATATTAATATTTTTACATGATTTATTTTGCATAGGATAGCTGAGGACGATCAACAACCGATCTAGTTTTTACTTTTTCAATTTTGGTTTGAGATTTAAAAAAAAAAATACTTTAAATTTCAAAATCGGTTTAAACCGATTCTGAAATTGAAACAATCATAATATAAACAAGTTGGAAATTGCACGTGAACGTAGCAAATGAGGTGCGTTCGTACGATAACGAAGTTTTAAAAATATTCAGATCTTGCTGATATAGTAGAGCGCACTTCGGATACCGTATAGTTGTCGAAATCTTTGTCTTTCTGTTAATATTCAGGAAGTAATTTTTATTACACCTCAGCAATATATATCTTATTCATAAAATTTGAAATAGTTGAATATAATTAAACACGCCCCAAACAATTACCCCCGTATAGCATTATGTAGTGGAATACTTTTGTGTGGCCCTGTAATTTAATAATAAAAATTCTTTGCAGCACAGATTGTACAAAATGTATATTTCAGTACATACTTCATAGATTCATGTCGATTCTATTATGTTCAAATGAGTGTAACCCCATTAAAATGCATTTGAAACCTTTTTCCCATTGATTGTAATGTCCTTTTGATTGTCCCTGTAACTGATCGATCCATCCGATTTTCATAACATTTGAAATGACTCGACAAAATTATGTAATAATTATATATTTTAAATTTCAAACAATTAAAATGCATTTGAAACTTTTTTCCCCATTGACCGTAATGTAACGGTATCCTTTTGATTGTCCCTGTAATTGATCTATTCATCCGATTTTCATAAAATTTGAAATGACTCGACAAAATTATGTTATAATTATGTATTTTAAATTTCAAACGATTCGGTTGGGTAGTTTTTGCGTTGTTATATGCGGACAGACAGACAGACGGACGGACGGACAGACAGACAAACAGACAGACTGACAGACGGACGGACTGAGCGACAACAATAGGTGCTACGTATTTACATAATCACGAACGCACCTAAAAATGTATAAGCAAAATCGAAAAAGT
Organism: Maratus speculifer; assembly: GCA_964019185.1. Lineage (NCBI taxonomy): Eukaryota > Metazoa > Arthropoda > Arachnida > Araneae > Salticidae > Maratus > Maratus speculifer. Next base: position 2,909,004 of record OZ025294.1, on the reverse strand, counting down.
AAAAACTAGACCTGTTGTAGATCCTCCTCAGCTATCTTATGCAAAATAAATCATGCAAAAATATTAATATTTTGAGCGAGATATTTGAAAAGAACGCTCTCATAGACTTTAAAGTATCATCCGGGTCTTCTGCACTGACTATTGTGGAGCTTTAAGACGCAACATTAGTTACAGAAAAAAGACCCGGATGATAATGAAAAGTCTATGGGGGCGTTCTTTTCAAATATCTCGCTCAAATTTTAATATTTTTACAAGAATTTATTTATTTATTTATTTTTTTTGTATAGGATAATTGAGGCAGATCTACAACTGGGCTATCTTGATTTTCGAAACCGATTAGATTTATCTGTCTGTTTAAGAAGTGGAAAAGCTTTGAGGTGATGTTCAGATACATAGTTCAACAGGTCTTGAATGAGTCTCTTAAATCATATTGTTTAAATATAGCCATCGTTCGTCTTATTTCGTTAGTCTCTTCTGGTTCCGCTTTTCCTTCACTTTCCTCTTCAACAATGTTGTTCTTACAAACCTTGAGGATTTCATCTGTTTCGAGATGAACTCCAAGTTCTTTTTCAGTATGAAGCTTCTGAAGAATTGATCCCAAGTCACTCACAGCTGTTGCTGTTTGCTCCTCTATTCTTGTTTGCCCATTCTTACAAAGGAATCCAACTTTAATAGAAGCATCTTTGGATGGTGTAGGAGGTTGTTTTATTTTATGCTGCTGATATCCAATAGACAGCATCCATGATGTTGCCCTTCTGCCGAATTTGCCACCTCCATTACCAAAGACAATTTCTTCAGAAAATGGATTTGGTAGTAAGTTTTAATGGTCTTGATTACTCTTTCATCCAGTGGTTGGATTATAGAAGTACAGTTTAGTAAAAGGAATTATTGCTAAGGAATTATTGCAAGGTTTTATTGCTCAGCTGCATGTTTGTAAGTGATCTGGATTTAACAATAACAATTTTTTTTCTTTCTTTCTCTCTTCATTATCTCATTAATTCTCTCGAACCGCTATGAGAAAATTGTGATTATTATCTACACTTTCCAATTTGATTTAGAGTGTGTAGGCAATGATGTGATCTTCACATTTTTTAGACGCTTTTTGATCGCAAGTAATTTTAGCTTCTCATACATAAAACTGGTACAGAGCATAATGGCAAATCTTTCTTTTGACATTTTATCAGCTATGCAATTTTCGCATCTTTTTGCTTCAGTTTTTTTTTGGAAGAGCTGTGAAAAACAGGTCGCTTTTGTCAGCATTGAAAATGTTTGCTGCATCAAAATCCTTCGTTATATTCAGACGTTTTATTTTCTATTCTTCCACAGTGTCGATATATACATCTTCAGCTTCACCATTGATTATCTTGAATTCAAATTTTGAAATGAGTCAACAATCCTTCTGATGTCTTTAATTCTGCAATTTTCTGCTTATCTGAAAAATCTGAAGTAGGAGTCCAGTGACAGGATGATTCTTTGTTCTCATTTGACAAAAAATCTTCCAAACACAATGTTTCTGTTCTTGTTTGCCATTTTCAATTCCAAAATTCTATACTTATTTGAGTTCGTTAACTCTTTTTATTCTTCTGCAACAAATTTCGCTAAATTTCTATGGTGGGGGATTTTACTGAATTCAGATTCCAAACACATGTTCAGTTTACAGAGAGGTGAGGTAAAAATGGGGATCGAAAGTAGCGTTCATAATTGCGGGGTGTTCAGATTAAAGGGTTTTCAGAATAGGGAGAGTTTATCTTATGTTAAGTCTATGGAGTTTCACCGGGACCAACGAAAAGCGTTCATAATACCGGGGTGTTCAGATTAAAGAGTGTTCAGATAGGGAGAATCCACTGTATTAACGAAAACACATAATATGATAAGTAGTTAATATACCGCTGAGCAATTAGGAGTTATGTAAAAGCAGACGGCAAGGTCTCTGATACATATTAAAGGAATAAGAAATAATTTAATTTCAAACAAATGCATTAGGAACTTCATAAAATCATAAAAGTTTGCAAAATTCATTACTGCACAGATTAAAAAAGAACTAATGAATATAAAATTTTGGTGGTGAATATAAAATTTTGTCGAGTGTTTTAGAAAATTTAGAAGTTAAGATGTTAAGCATAATAAGTTAAATATTACGCTTTTCGAAATTAATTCCGCATAAAGGTTATAGTGTCTAGGAGATATAGTGTGGAAATCAGACAATTAAATATTGCTAAGTATTGTATCCCTTAAATGTTGAGGAATGTCGATTTTTGGGGATTTTTGGAGTTGCAGGTTTTCGTAACGTTTTCGATATTTCATAGAAAATAGGTAATAAATATATTTTTTTATCTGTAAGAGGAACTGGCCAATTGCACTGTAAAAATTGCTGGAAGTAATGTTGCCAGCAGTTTTTGCCTTAAGAATTGCAGTAAAATTAGATGTAAAATTTTTATTACATCTAATTTTATTGCAATTTTGACGTCAAAAACTTCTAGCAATATTTTAGCCAGCAGTTTTTTGCCGTAAATTAAAGGCTATTTTTTACAGTGAAGTCATTATAAAAAGAAAAGTTATTGCAGTATTTGAAAGCAAACTCCGTTTATTCTGACCATGTATTAAAATTCCCGGTTCGCTGGAGAATGGAAATCATTATATCTTTTTTTGTGTTTACAGTATGATTATTCAGCGAGAAGTGCGATGCATTACAATTCTCAGAGAGGTAGGTTATTAACACAATAGGAATAAAACAATTTCGAATTTGCACATGAAATGTAGCAAATGAGGTGCGTTCGTACGATAACGAAGTTTTAAATATAACCTTGCTATTATTGTAGACAGTACTTCGGATATAGTAAAGTGTCCGAAATCTTTTTTGTTTTCCTGTAGATATACAGGAAGTAACTTTTATTATAAAATAAATATAATCAATGAAATCTTCTGTTATCTGAAGCAGAAATATGTTGTCACAACTCCTAATACTAAACAGTCGGAAGACTTTGCAACTGTGTCATTGGTGGTAGATAAATCAATAAAGTTTTCATTCAATTTTCTACAAAATATTTATCTGGAAAATTATTTTATTAGTCACAGCAAATTAATCTTCAGATTGGTCTTATGTTGAAATTAAAAGGTTTTTCGTATTTCAGTAAATTTGTTGAAGCAGAAACATTTGACTGTTGATATTTATTAAATATATGAACATTTCTTTTTTAAAAATGTGGGAATAGATATCACACAAAAAATACTTGATAATTGCATAGGTTATAAAGTAAATTCTGTCATAAGTAAATCAACTTTAATGAGTTATTTACCTGTAAACAATCTTTACATTACCCTGTTAGAATTAAACAATTTTTCTCTGTATAAATATAGTGACTATTTGACAAGATGATTTTATATTAATATTTGAACTTTACATGGTTATTAAAAGAAAGAAAATTCAAACATATGATGTTAATTGGAGATTTGTTGTTAATTGAAAAATAACAGATGAAAGTTTAAATTCAATACTTTTCCAACTGAACCTTCCAAATACACAAACGATATAGAGGTGCTATGATAATTCATCCCACACTTTTTTAGCATGTGTGGTGCGACTCGTTCAGATATGCGTAATCAACGTTCGTCAAGGACAGTTGGTAGCGCATAATTTTTAATACCCCCCCCCCCCCGGCCCAAAAAAAGGACATTAAGAAATGTGTGGGTGAATTAACGTACAACCCCGATTTCATTCATGTTTCTGAAGGGGTTAACTTTGATTTTCATTGAACAACAAGATTTTACTTTTTTCTGTTCTCTTTTAGAAGTTATAAATTTGGGATATTCATTTATAATCATCTTGCATAATTTTTGCACCACGCGTGATGCAGTTTTACTTTCATTATTTGTAATTTTAATATCTTGAATAGGTCTGTATGAAAAATAAAAATTTTGTTACTGTTTGATAATTATTTTGCAACTACGTTTTTCTTTAAAAAAATCATTTTAATATATATAGTACGAGAGATTTAAAATTTCAAATTTAGTAATCCGTGAGTTCTGACTGATTGAGACTGCACATATAGAACGCTGTGAATGACTATACAATTCAATTTCAGCACATTTAAGGAATATATATAGCGTTCTTTTATTTTATATTTAAATGAAGTGATATTTTTCTGATAAAAGTTAAACTGCTACTTTACAAAAGAATGCTATGAAGAAAATCAGATGCTAACTTTATAATTAAATAGTCATGTTAAATCACATTAAAATATTACTCACTAATAAATGTTTTCGTAAAAATGCTTATCACATATTGAAATAGCTCATGTATTATTTAAAGTCTAACAAGTCTATTCAAAGTCTTAAAACAAGCTAAAAGAATTACTTTCTAGAACATTTCAAAGGAATGTTTTTAAAGAGTGTTGTAATTATATTCTAAAATTACTCACAAGTTTCATAATTTTCAGACATTTTAGACAACAAAGAAATGAAAAATACAGAAACAAAAAAAAACACTTTACTTGCGAAATTATTTTCAAAATAGAATTATTAAATTTTTGCATACTATCATTGAATATTTAGATATATTAACGATAACATATAATATGGTAAGTAGTTAAGGTACCGTTGAGCAATTAAGGGTTTTGTAAAAGTAGATGGCAAATACTCTGATATATGTTAATAAGAAATAATTTAATTTCAAGGAAATTCATTAGCAACTTCATAAAATCATAAATGTTTGCAAAGTTCATTCCTGCGCAGGTTAAAAAAGAACTATACTGTTTAGTGAATATAAAATTTTGTTGAGTGTTTTAGAAAATTTAGGAATTATAAGTGAAGCATAATAAGTTAAACATTACGCTTTTCGAAATTAATTCCGTATGAAGGTTATAGTGTTTAGGAGGTATAGTGTGGAAATCAGACAACTAAGAATTGCTAAATGTTGTATCCCTGAAATGTTGAGCAATGTCGAGGATTTTTGGAGTTGCTGGTTTTCGTAACGTTTTAGGTAGTTCATAGAAAATAGATAATATTTTTTTAACCTGTAAAAGGAATTGAGCAATCACATTATAAAATAAATCCGTTAAATTTACGTCAAAAACTGCTAGCAACAATGTTGCTAGCAGTAAGCTATATTTTTGACATAAAAATTGCATTAAAATTAGATGTAATTTTTTATTACATCTAATTTTATTGCAATTTTTAAGGCAAAAACTGCTCGCAACATTGCTGCCAGCAGTTTTTGACGTAAATTTCATGATTTATTTTACAGTGAAGTCATTACAAGAGGAAAGATATTACTATATTTGGAGACAAGCTGCATTTATTCTGACCAGGTTTTAACATTCCGAGAATTCTCGGCAATAAAATTACCGGATTGTTGGAAAGTAGAAGTCGTTACATCGCTTTTGAGGTTTACAGTATGAACATTCAGCGAGAAGTGCGATACATTACAATTTTCAGATAGGTGGGTTATTGGCGAGATATTACTTTAAAAATATCGGAACTGGTATGTAGTATAGTTCTGTACTTTTAAATGTTTGAAGACGAATGGTCACCAGGTTCTTTTAAGTATTCATGCGCTAAAATTCATAAATAGCTGTAGGCTGTGATGAACTATGAAAATAAATGCTTTAAAAATCAATTTATTTGGAGTGGAAATAAAACAAAAACATTTCATACAGAAATGAGTAGGAATGGTGACTGAAAGCTTTTAAAGAGAATTTCTGCATGACTGACATCGTGAGAGAGGGCGAGGCAATTGAAATAATCATCCTATAATTCACACATTGGTTTCACAGATTGGCGGAAAAGAGCAGAAGAAAAATGAATGATATTATATACGCAAAATTTTCTGTTACGCCTTAAATAATTAACCGCATTATAACCGCATGTCGTGACTAAAAACGGTGTCCTTGTAAATGTATTTTCATTGATAGGAGCAGGTACATGTCACACGAGGCTATGTCCAGTAGATAGGGGGAATGTGTAAGCACATCAGTGCGGGCTTTGGCGAGCAATTGTTTTATTAGTTGGTATCGATGTGCTTGTGCGTTTACTCAAGCAGAAAGTGTCTGGTTTCAGCGAAGGTTGTCCAATGATTTTATTGTCTTCGATAGATTCTCGGCCCTCTTTAAAACGTGGATGCAATTCATAAAGCTTGTGTCTCACCATGATAGATTCATTGCACACTTTTCTTAACATTTTCAAAGTCATCATTAGTGCTTTACCTAACCGTTGACAAAATTTAATACTGCGCCGCTCTTCAAGAAACGCCATTTTTCTTATTTCGCGGAGCAAAGATAACCAACTTCGGAAGATAACAGTTGTGCGTGCGGTTAGAACATATAACATGGAATAAACCAACATGGGCAAGTAGGGATGGGTTGGGGGAATAGATTTCAGATGGTTTTACTTTAGCCACTTGCTTTCGTTGTCAAAAAAGGCCGCATTCCCAGAATTTTTGAATCGTACTACGTATAATTATATTTTTTCTTTTTCACTATATTTACAACCATACTTATCCGTATTTGACCGAGTGACTGTTTCTTTTGAATGCCTCATACCATAATTTTATTTCGTTCTAAAAATTTTCAAGAGTTATTACTATACAATAATAATTTTCGAATAATAACCCCTGAATTAAAATATTTTTCAATGGGACGATTCATCATTAAAATTTCTAAAATATCGCATCGAAAATATAAATTTCTTAAAACTTGTAATTAATGCATTATTAAAATTTGAAATCGAATTTGTTTATCACAATTCGGTAAGATCAATAAATTAAGGGAAAACCGCTAATTTTAAAGCGTCAATACAGTTTTCATTAAATACTTCCAATGATTTAGTAAATAATTTTAAAATATTCCTGATAATTTATCTAGCATTATGAAGCGTGAATTTGTTATCCAACATATCACATACGTAGGACATGAATGCATTAGGGTTTAATAGTGGTCATTTAAGTGTGTTGAAGCAGGTCAAACATCTTAGTAGCAGTGTTGGAATACATTAGGCGCCATTAGATGAAGGTATGTTGAAATGCATAGAATTCAATACAATAATGCAATAAATGTGACTTATTATATACTACAATTATGGTAATTTTAAAGGGAGTGATTATAAATTTTTTTAATGATTTGCATTGTGCATAACTTAAAAACTGGAATATTATATTAAAAATAAAATATTTTTATAAGGATTAATGTAAAGGGTGGTTATTGAAAAAGTTTCTTCATCTACAATGCTCACAAAACTTGAAGTAAAAATCAGAATGAAAAAAAAATTACAAAAATTACAAAATTGTAATTTTACAAGTTACAACTACTATTTGGATAATAATATTTTCAAAGACTTAAATTTTAAAGTCTTATAAAATAATTCTATATTTAAATCAATAATGAAAATAAACATCATTTTTATGATGATCATATCGAGTCATACATTACATACGCCATGCATTAAACATTAATATTCCTAGATCAATGATAAAAAAAAAACAGAAGTTTAGTAGTTAGTTTTGTAACTTTAATTGTTTAAAATATGCATTTTTATTTGATGAAGCTAATCTGGCTAATTTGTGAACGCCTCATTGCACACGAAATGGATTAAACATTAATTTTCTTGGACACTTCATAAACAAATTTTAAATGAAATTTCCGTTTTGCAATTTTCGGAACTGCAATTTTTTAAACTTCTAAACATCGCACAATTTAAATTTTTGCACCATTGCGGATAGAAGAAAATGTACTTTTAAATGTGATTGATTATGTAAAATTTGTCTGAAATCTTTATCACAATTTGTTTACAAATTATAATTATTTTTTTTTAATTTAATACTTTTTTTGTCATTGTGGCAACAGAAGTATCCCATTTTTGGACATTAAACATGGAACAATAAGAAAACGAATAAAATGAAATAAGCTGCTAAATTCAACTAATAAAAACACTGAGATATACTTCAGATTTTCCAATTCTCTACCGAAGACAACAACTATTTTCCAAATAGTTAATTATTATAAACTGATTTCAAATAAAGTCTATGCTACCATTTATAAAAAAAAATATAAAGGACAAAGAATAATAATGAAAAATAACTTTTTCAAATTAAGTATTTCTATAGTACCTGTACCCTATATGGACACCCTAAGGAAAATGAATTTTTTTCACCCCCCCCCCCGTATACACGTCATAGGACTCCAAAAATGTATGACCACTATCCTTGGACTATTGGCTATCAGTATAAAAATTAGAGACCTTATAATTATTCAGGTTTAATTTTAATTATAAAACCGAAAAATGTTTACAAGTGTCCATAGAAGAACTACCTGCCCCTATTAATGACAGGTATTTCCTTATTCACTTTCTACACAGTGTGTATGGAAGAGCCACTTTTCTAAGGGATTTTAGAGGAGAGGGAATAAAAAAAACGTATCTTAAAGTATTCGGAAGTTCTGCCGCAATCGGATAGATTCTCATTGCACTGCTCAGAAAATTTTCAAGAGAAAGTTTTTAAAACTAGATAAGATTAGGTCTAAGCTGCCCTTACGTAAAACATCCATAAAATCCAATCATGAATGCCTAATCAAAGATCTTATTGATTCCCCAGCATACCCCAGCAACGTTGATTAAGATCTTTGCTTTAATGTTCCCACTTGCCTTCCCTTAATTAAAGCAGAACTTTCTTCATCGCTGCATAGTTTGGACGATTCTAAAGCACCGGGTTCAGACTGTATAGATTTTAGAATCTTAAAGCTAACTTTTAAAATTATCTCTAAATTTTTCACTCGCTTTACAAATCTTTGTTTATCCTTTAATTACTTCCCGCTCACACTGGGGCAAGGGAAAATAGAGTATTTCCCGCTATTATAGCAAGAAGTAGCAAGCCCACTATAGAAGCAAATCAAGGATCTCTCTGAACCCAACTATTATAAGCCAGATATACACATTTAATTCTTATAAGATATCTTAAGATTAAGGTTGGTTATGCAATGTACCAAACTGTGTATTAGGCATCTTGATGATTATAACACTTATCTTTTTTTTTTCCTTCCTATGTTCTTTCAGTTACTTTAACTATCAAATTCTATGTGTAATGCTTGGTTTTTCATATAAATATGATACATTCTAAAAACATCATTTTTAAAGCTGAGAAAAAAATACTCACGTCTAGGTATGCCGCATAATTAAAACTACTCAAGTACGAAACATATACTATTATTTTAACACAATCAAACTGATTAGTAAATTTATTATACGAATTTAATATTTCCAACTGACAAGGAAGGTCTCCATACGGGCATACTCCAAAAAATCTGGAAAAAATACAGAACGTTCTTCTCATGAGGCTATACATGTTTATAAAAAAATTTTGGCGGAACCTCCATACAGTGTCCGTAAAACAAATAATGAAAATTTCGTTATTTGGCGATTTATCAACGGTTGGCGATAAAATGCAATTTCAAAAAATACCTATTCTCGTCAAATACACTTAAAGGGGAAAAACGTTTCATGTTGAACTTGTTTAGATAAAATTAATTTAAATAATTTTAGTTTTGACAGTTTTAATTTGTTTTAAGTATAACTTTGTTATATCGATATTTATATGCATTTATATTCAAATTTAAACTTCAAAATTTGCGATTTAAAATGAAATTCACAATTTAAATTAATTAAAATTGTTCCAAGCACAAAGTCCAATTGAAGATTGTCGATTCGATTTTGTTAACATGGAAACATTTGGGTTTTATTTTTGAATACGCTTAAATGTATGAAAATAAATTTTCTCTATGACTATTTTTATTTATTAAAATATTTTTTTCCAATGATAATTTAAATAACTACCCGAACTGGCAATATATATATGCATATATATATATAATGCAATATATATGCATATAATATATTAAACTCTCTTATTGTTTATGCTAAAATTCATTATATACCATTAACACCCATTCTAAACATCCAACATTTTCAGTTACATTAAAATCGTTTGCTTCTGGCGAGGAAAGTGCTGTGTGCCAAATCGCTTGACGCTTTTTTCTTTTCACGCCAAATATTCGATAGTATTTTATTTTTTTACATAATTTCTGTTGTAATTCCGCTGTTAATTTTGATTGATCCTTTATTACATACATAAGTATTTTAATTAGTATTTTTTTTTTCAAAAAATTCTGAGTATGCCCGCTATGGAGATCTTTTTTGTGAACAAAAAATTGCCCGGACTGAAAATCGAACGCAGATCCTTCGCTCACAGGGCAAATGCTTTACCGTTTAAGCTAACAGAGTGATAGCCGGTGGTAATTTCTCACTCAGATAGCCTTATTGTTCGTAATATCTAGTCTGTCATTTAGACAGCTTGGCAGAATAGACAGCAGGTAAAGGAGCTTCATATAACGATGAGTATGTAGATTTACTATTATTTTAACACAATCAAAATGATTGGTAAATTTATCATGCGTATTGAATATTTCCAACTGAGCGAAAAATTGCCCAGGCTGTATGATAAATTTACTAATCAGTTTGATTGTGTTAAAATAATAGTATATCTACGTACCCATCGTTATATGAGTTCCTTTACATGCGGTTATTCTGTCAAACTGTCTAAATGACAGACCACATGTTACGACCAATAAGGCTATCTGAATGAGAAATTTCCACCGGCTATCGCCTAGTTAGCTTAAACGGTAATGCATTGGTCCTGTAAGCAAAGGATCTGAGTTCGATTCCAGGCCTGGTCTATTTTCGTTTAGTTAAAAATATTTAGTTTGTATGACACATATATCTATTCATTTCTGAAAACCTGCAAACACTCAAGAATGAACATTCAAGACACTCAACACTCAAGAATAAAACATTATATCCTAGCAATATTCTATCTGAGTATGTTCATATTTTAGTACTTAATTCGGAACTATTTTGAGTGTGCGATATGATTAGATTTCAGTATTTTTTTCGCAGTTCTTAAAAATGTCATTTGTTCACAAGAAACCTTCTAAATTTCAAATGTTATTTGTACGGAATATATGAATCCCAGAGATTAGACTAGTCATAGAACAAACTTATTTTGCTGTACATTTTTCCTAGAAACAGTTGATACTTGTTATTTCCATTATTGATACGTAATACAATTACAACACTTTAATTGAAGTAATTGATTAATACGCAAAGGCCTACGAACGGTGTCCATATTTAAGTGCATACGTAGGTAAAAATGCAACTGTTTCAGACAAATAAACGTTGATAGCAAAATTAACTTATTGCCTTAACATATCAATAAATCATACAATATAAATGAAATGTTCGGATAAAATACTGCAGCAAAATAAACATTTGCTGTTGTTGATATTTAAAATTGCTAATCATTGAGGCTCATAGTCTCCGTGCAATTAACAATTGAATTCACGGATGTTTCATGTGGACCTTATTTAACCCTTCTTTAACCCCCTTGTTTAACGGCTTATTCTGTTTGAAAATGGTGAAATAATGATCTGACACCACAATTTCTAAAAAAAAAATATTAAAAAATATAAACTTACTCATTTTTCCTAATTTTTAAAAAGTAAATTAAATACGACTATTATTGATGCCAGTGATCTTAAAATTAGGTGCCTTTTTTTGTTGACATAACCTGTTAAAATGGTTAATATATTGTGAATATCACGATGCTCATCTAGTGACCCGTGAAAAACAGTGCGAAATAATTTCACATTTGTAACAGAAATTCATATTTCAAATGCTAGATTTAAAGTTTATGAGCTGTTCTTCCCCTGAAATATTTAAAATAACAGAAAATCATCTGATAGATACTTTATTTAAATTTATACTTAAATATAGATGCTTTACCGTAAAATGAAGTTTCGTCTATTAGAAAAGTTTAAATATCAGTTTAATCACGCTTCATTAAATTTTGTGCCCCTAAATATATAGACGAGACATATAATATTATTTTGAAATAGGCTTTTTACTAAATAATTTTTGAACAATAAAATTTTGATTTTCAGGGTTTAATGGTCTTTTTAAATATATATTTCTCCTTCCGAATTATAAAATCTGGCTATATATATAATAATTAATCCTTGATGATAGTTACATAAAAGATTATATTAAACTTGTAGATTTATATCGGATGAAGTAGCATTCAAATTATTTCAGAAACAGAAGTTACACTTTCATTAAACTTCCATCAATTAAGAAATGTAGCAAGTGTAATTGATGGATGTCACGTATAATTACTAGCTATAAGATTCAGAGAAAATTTTATTTCTTTGTAATAAAAACCATCTATTGCTTCAGTTCTTTAATTGATAAGTATCATTGTATATTTTCCCCCTGCACAGAAATATCAATATAAAGAGTTAATGTTTTATTTTGTTTAAATTTATAATTTTTTCTTAAAACTTGATTAATTTATCATTTAAATAAAATCAATTCAAAAACAGTATATTGTTATCGAGTATTTTCTATAGAAATCTAAATTTGTGAAGGAATATTTGAAGTAAAATTGGATGTTGCGTTATGAAACTAATTATAATTTCAATTATTTGAAAAATGAATCCTACATGCTTAAAAATAGCTGCAGTGTGGTGTGATACTGAATTACTTATTTCTTATATGAATTACTAGAATGGTTTCAAGAATTAAAGGGAAAAAAACAGAAATAGGAATTACTCAAAATATTACATGCAGATTTTAATAAAATTAAACCATACTGCTCAACACATAATTAAGGGGAAAACAACATTAAGAGAAACCACTAAACAACTGTAGTATTTTAGTTATTAACATAATTATAAAATAAACAAAACAAATGTGTCAGTTTGGAACTGAAAAAATACTTTTCATTTGGGGTATGATCATCTTTAGAAGGAATACAGCACATATACGATGGATGATAGGACCGATTTGACAATCGATACGTTCGCTGGCCTAATTTCTTATAAAACAGTTATAAGCGTAGCATGGTTCTGAGGAGGAATATTGAGAACAGCAGCTCATCTTCTAAAAGAATGCCAAACATGCTCGATGGTATTAAACTCAGGTGATCGAGTTCCCCATTCTTTGCACTGAATTGTTTTGGTGCTGAAGGTAGTCTTCACTGATGTGAATTGATGTGTGTATAGTGTTATCAGTTTGTAACATTAAATCATTACCTAATACGCCAGCATAAAGATGCATATAGTATTAAGGATGTCATTTCTACAGACGTGAAAATTCACATGTCAGTACTTCCATCCAAAAAGATACCATCAGATACACAGACACTGCTTCCAAAGCATGAATCTTTACCAGGAATGTTTGATGGATGATAGTGTGTTCCCTGTTCTCTCCAAATCAAGCAACACCCACAATCGCTTTAGAGACTAAACCGAAACTCACCCGCCAGGACAAGACACTTCTATTTATCCGCCGTTCAGTGGGACATGTTGACGTGCCCAGCCAACCTTAAATTTTACCTCCTGTGACGTGTGGTGAAAAAAACACGAAAATGGCTGTTCGCCTCGCGTAAAGACCATTTTCATGAAGCCTTCTACATCCAGTAGATGTTGATAAAAACATCTGATTGGCTGCAGCAAAAGAGGTTGTAATATGAGAGGGATAGTTGGTCTATTATTTTATACACATAACCGATTATGTCGGTCATCAGTGTTGTAATAGCTGTTACCCGTTCTTGGTTGAACCTTCTGAAGTATGAACTACTGGTTTGAAATGGATAAAGGCTATAAACAGAAGGACTCATATTTTGCCATCTGGTCACCTCTGCCTAAATTTGACCAGTCTCTAATATGCCTTCGCATTAGAAGGCAAAGAAAAATTAATTCGCAAACCGTTCATTATTTGCTAATTTCAAACTGTAATAGTCATACTATTGTGGCGCAGAAAAAAGAAAGAAGAAAGAAAGAGAAAAAATTAGCATATGAAGATTTTTAATTATTTTACTAGGGTTAAATGGGATAATTATGACCAAGAGGTAGTTCTGAACACCTCCATATTGGAAAAAAATGTACACGATAACATTTTGTTTCATGCTTTGTTATTGACCTCATAATTTATGTTTCATTTTAGATATTCTTTATCACTATTCTGAAACTCTTTTGGTATCAGAATAGCAGTTTGTAAAAGAATCTATCAATTTCTTTCATAAATATATTTGTCAGTTTGGAGTTCTAATGATTAAAATTACCCCATACATATGTGTATAGAGAAGTATAAAGAGAAAATAGAGTGATCATAATTTCCCCATTAGAGGTCTTAATTACCCCGAAGTTTTGTGACTGTGAGATTTTGATGGGGTAATTATAATCACCCTTCTAACTTAAAAAAACAGCTATGAGAATTGAAACTTTAACGAGGTGTTCTTAAAGAGTCAAAGTTCCTTCCTATGTACTAAATATATGACTTTTCCAAATAGAAAAAAGTGAAACAAATAAAAATGTTGAAACTGTACAAATTATTCATTATTACTCCTCCAGACCTTACTCTCTTCAAAGAACTATTAGTAGATTTTGTTTTAGAACGCATGCAATGTTTCGTATATTAAATTACTTTAAAGGCTATAGATCATTAGAGAATACATAAGGGGCTGTGCATGCAAAACATTATAATTTTAGGAGGGGAGCACGAGGATTTCACTTATTAATCCCATGACTGCCTTACAAAAGGGCGAAATTGTAATGTTTTTTTTTCTCCTCAATTTATTTTAAATGTTAATAAAGAGAGATTTTTTACCATGGTGTAATTTTTTTGTTACGTATACGCTTATAAGCCTTGAAATTATCAATCATAACTTAATTTCTTAAAACTGGATTATATTTGTAGAATTATATTAATTTAAATAAAGCTTCAACTGCAGTGAAACATGCAGCCTAGTGAACGGATATATCCAGTCGCGACAGTGGGGAGGTTAAATCATAAGATATCACTAGAGAGGAGGATATTTTGTCTTTTGATATCGTTAGGATTTTTTGATGAAACGAAAGTTTTCTCTTTCAATTTGTAATATTTTACTTGTATCAAAATAGTATGTCATCTTTTTTAAGTTTGTTGTCTTTTTATGAAGATATACATAAATTATTAAAATCATAAAATAATTGTAAAATCATTTAATTCCAATGTATGGCATACTACATATTTTGCATTTCTGTACTTTTGTCTTATGCGTATGCATATTTAATATACTATTCGAGAAACCATGCACGAAATATGTTTGAAATAATACTTGTGAATACAAAAGTGCCAAGAATATATTACCGTTGAATAAATTATGTTAAAAGAATGCATTATTAAATGCTTTTAAATAGTAACTATTTTTTTAATGTTATTTGATATAAAATTATTCTATATATAAAATACATAAATCAACATTTTATTGGCTTCTCTTCAATTAATATTGCACATGAAAAAAAAATGTACAGCCATATTTGTCTAGAACACTAAACAAATATTATAAAAAAAAACTGACAACAGCATCATTACATTCGGAGGAGGGGACCGACAAATGAAAATATCACTTATGGTAAAGGAGGCAGGTGGCATAAAATTAACAAAAAGTATATAACATTGTATTTGTGCAACCTTTAATATTGAACATGTATTAAATCTTAAATTTGAAAACAAACTTATTAGATAAAAAGGATTTATTGCGAACTTCTGCTTATATTTTTTTGATCATTATAAATATATACCTGCATATATTGATCCTGTATAAAATTATGAATATTGTCTATGTAATGTAAAAGTACCGATTTAGTTTAGAATTAACAAAGGAATTTTGTTTTTCTACGCAACGGAAAGCACATGCAGAAATATATATTTTCATTTAAATATTGTTTTATACACTTCCATATTTTTTCAAAACGTTTTTGTTAAGTTTCATATATTAAAATGTAATTTAACGGTTTCATTTGATTAGATATAGTGTAATACAATATGTGTCTTAAGCATTAAACTACATCTTCCAATTACAGTTACCTATACAGATAACATGAACATTATAATTAAAGGTAATGGATTATACATCTTGTCTCTAATCGTATCTTTATGGTCATATTAATACGGTTTCGGAATAGAGGTTTCCTATGCCATCACAGATATGCAGTTCATCATGCTAGGCAGATGCGAAATTCAATAATTCCACAGTAGCCAAGTATACTAATGTACCGGAAACTTATATTAATCGAACCATGAAATAATTTCGAATACATTATGTATTATGTCTATCTAGAAGCAAAAACAAAAACAGTTAAGAAAGAACAAAAATCTAAATGGTGTTGATACTACAGATATTGCATTTTTGAATACAGTGCTGAAGTTTCCAGAAACGAATGTACGCAAATAACTTGTGCGTATCTGTACAATAGATAGCAATATTTAGATCAGCTTTGTAAAATCACTGTTTATTATTTTAACAAATTAATGTTATATAAGGCAATTTCAGCATTTATAAGCCATTTTATTTTAAATGCTGAAAAGAAACTTACTAGATCAATAGAATTTATAATAAAGTTTCCTTACACATTTTGTGATCGCTTTAAATGTATACTAGAGACACTATATTTTGTAGAAGCGTTAATCAAACAAAATATAACCTATAAAAATGCTGTTTATGGGTAAATATAACGTAACATAAAAAACAGGAACCATTTCAGGTACTTAAAGAGCATTGTTTATGAATAATCTAAGGATTTTTATAAATACTAAAGCGTATCACGTAAATATAATTACAGATTCTAATAACATAAACAATGTATTTGCAGCTAATGGATTTTATATTTGCCTTATGATAGCATCTTTATGGACATATTAATATGCATTTTGCTTGAAGTTTCCTACGAGATCACAGCTATGATGCCCGGCGAACAGTAAAGGTAGATTACATAATTCAATGTTTGTCGAATGTTGAAACATGGTTAATGCTGCTATTAATGGAATTTTTGATTGTAATTTCGGTTTATATTTATTATAATGAGATAATTAGTTGGTTCTATTGGTACAAAGTCCACACTGTGACACTTTGTGTTGATTCAAATACGAGAAAATAAAAATAAAATAAAATAAAATAAATAAATAAATAACAGCAGTATAAAAAATAAATAAATCTGCTTTAAATTAAATTGAAAGATTGGCAGTTTCATGTTTTTTTAGATACATAAATATGCATTAATTCGATAAATTTTTACTAAATAAATTTTGCGCATACCAAATATATTTTAAGGCAGAACATAGAAATTTTATCATATGATATTTCTTAAAACATAAATTATAATACGACAAATCTCATTCCCATTATGTATTCTTTCTATGTGTTTATCTGTGTATATAAAAATTTTACTTAAAAAGGCTCTAAAGATTTTGACTAAATTATCTGTCGCAATGTTTTGGGGTATGAGAAGAACATTGGGATAGCTCAAATGTTCAAGAAAATTAAATATGGTGGTCTTTTTGAGGACACTACGAGTAAATGCAGTTCAGTAAGCACGCATTTTGAGTAAAAAAAACGGATCTGAATTTCGGATTAAATTTTATATCTAACTGTTTTGATCTCCACAACAAGGCATGGGTTCTCTCATTGTGTGAGGTGCGTTTTGTTTGCATGAAACAACAGATATTGTTATTTTTAATGACCGACAGTAAACTGGGGATTTTCAAACTGTCATTAAAAGCAATTTATTTCCATTTGGAAGCATATTAGGAAGTTCGAGCTGCAAAGTCTCCGGCTTTTTTGGACACCGGTATTTTAATACAGAGAATATTTTATTATTTAATTTGATCATTTAGACGATTTAAGAGAACATAATTTTCAGCAAAATAATACAAATGTTCAAAAAGCCGTAAACTTGGCAAATCTGGGAAGGTAATACTGGAAACGGTAACAGGACAATTCGTCGATACACGTTCGATACTCAACAACAACTTTACGCAGAATCTAAAGACTGTTTTAGACTGGACAGCCATCAGCTCAGATCTAAATTCAATTTAAAACTTTTGGGGAGTACTTGCACTAGATATGCATGTTCACGGTCCTCAATTTTAGACTGTTCAGGAATTAAACTTAGAAGAGGAGCAGAGTTAGCTCTATTTACAGCTACACAATCTTGAAACACTAGTTTGAAGCATACTTCATAGTGTTTGCAAGACACTTTAAAGGAACTGATCTAAAATTTGAATTTAAATGTAAGAAACTTGAAAAATCCATATACTTTTAGTACAGCCTATTTTGATTTTGATTTTTTTTTTTTACAAAAGTTCTATAAAACCTATATGGGTTTTTTGTTTTGCTGTTGTTGCAATAAATTTGAATAATAATTCCATATGTTTCTTTTTTCCGTAATTATGACTTTATGGTTTTTTGAATCGCTATTTCAAAAAATCACTTGTACATATACATTTGAGGCGCAATGTATTAAAAATTAAGCAGATAAAAGAGATCTAACATCTATATGAATATCTTTTATTTGTAATCTTGTTCTGCTCCAAAAACGCAAAAAAAATATTACAATTATGTCGTAAAAGTGTGTAGAATATAATGTCGTAAAAGATTTAAATTATCAGCCTTACAAAAACTCCATACTAAAATTTTAAGCTCCCAAATTACACTTTGTGGAGCTGGAGGTCAGCAGGACTACGGCCAAATATTTTTACAGGATTACTCGTGATCTAATGTGCCTTCGTATAATGTTGACAAAAAATGGCTGTGATTCAGATGTTTTAAGTGTCAGAAAATCAGACAGAAAAATTGTCTAAAAAAATTAAGATATTTTAGTATGTCTGAAAACTGAACACTCCATTCCAGAGACATAAGGGCCCACACTACTGACTGGAAAAGACTCGGATGACAATGTTAAGTCTATTTCAATTATCTCGCTCAAACTTTGATATTTTTACATGATTTTTTTTGCATAGCATAGTGGAGGACAATCTACAACCGGGCTAATTTTTACTTTTGTAATTTTAGCTACATATCTTTTGTATTATGATATCTTCAATTTCAAAACCGGTTCAAACCGTTTTCGAAAGTTAAAGTAATTTTCAAAAAAATCTTAAATCAAAATTGAAAAAGTAAAAACTAGCCGGTTGTAGATCGTTTTCAGCTGTCTTATGCAAAATAATCATGAAAAAATATTAAAATTTGAGAGAAATGTTTGAAAAGAACGCCCTTATAGACTTAACATTATCATTCGGGTCTTTTTCAGTCAGTAGTGTAGGCTCTTAAGGGGACACTGCACCTGTGATATCATCTCTTCAATTTTTAATAATTCGGTCATATATGTGGTGGTAGAGTACTAAATACTAAAAATTAAATAAAATATAAAAAATCCTTGTCGAACGGCCTATTTACTAAATTTTACATTAAAAAAACCCTATGTTTTTAAAATCCCAACTACTTTTTGAAGTATGAATATTTTTGTTTCAATTTTTTTTTTTCAACATTCATTAGTACGGGAAAGTCGGATAAAACCGAGACCCTAATGTTTTTCTTTTTATTATTCTGCACTATGTGAACAAAACGATCAACATTTGTATTAAAACGATAAATTGATTTCTTACGAAGAAGAAAAGTATTCATTTAGTCGCGAACAATAGCAATTGAGATCATAACAACACTTTTTTTAAAAGTTTGCAATGTCCGACCAGATCGGAAAAAACCGGGAACTTGAAAAAAAAGTTAAAAACACGTTGTAACTTTGTAATAATACCATTTATCAAAGGAAAATTTGCAGAAATTGTAATATTAATATCAGAATGTGAATCTATATTAAATCTGCGCTCAGTTTCAAGAGTTAAAAATGTTAGCCACAAAAATCACAAATGAAAATTTTATCTTGTTCATCTGCATTGCTGCACGCTTCATGTGATCACTCGCTGTAGTGAAGTCACAGTATCCAATTCTCCCTAGGTTTAGCTTGTTCGTATAAGCCGTTGCAAAAGACGCATGTTTCACTTTTATCCTTCTCCTTGTTTCATGTCAAGTTTTTTTTTCTTTGTTTAACCACTTTCTTCCAATTCAGTTTTTTTTTTACAATTTTTCTGTCATCGTGAAAAGTGTTTACTTCATGGCTAAATTCTTCTTGTCTTTGTATTAAATCCTTCTTTTTTCTTCTCGTTGGAGTTCTAATTTGTAGGGGGTTGAAGTAAGAACAGCTGTTTTTCCTCACCACTTGTCGGAATTCTCGATGGTCCTAGGGTCAATTTGTACTGCAATAGTATTTATAGCCTGTGGTGATACAGCAAAAGGACGCCTGATATCTCTGCCCAGGCCTTGCGAAGACACAGGAGGTTGCAAAGCAACCAGAAAGCTCACATTGACGTCTTCTACAGGAACTGGAGCCTTCGAAGTTGACGTTGGCGGCTTTAATATAGACCCATTCTCTTTCTCAGACTGAGGCTAATAGTTTTCTACAGGAAGATCTATATCAGGATCTTGTGTTTGGTCAGGAAATTTTTGAGATTCAGCCAAAGGATTATTTTCCATTTCCATAGGCCTCTCAGTTGATGAAAATCGACCACCTGCATCCCAGTTTTGTCCGACCACGTCATTTTGTCGAAATGTTACTCTAGCATTGTTCAGGCAACTCATAGAAACCAATACAAAACGTTAAAATAACAAGTAAATGATAGGCTATCATACGTTATACTCAATTAAATTAAATGTTTAGGTATGGTGGTATGTTAGGTATGGTATAAGACTGATAACGTGACATCGAAGACGTCGAATTTTTAACTTGCTCAGGCGAAACCAAAAAACAATCATTATTGCGAACTGAGTTGGTTTACACAACTTTTGTTTATTGGGAGCTGTCATGCCGCTTACCTAGAAGTTATTCTAGAAGTTTCCACTAGAAACCTCCACGAATAAAGCCATAAAGCCTGGTTCCCTGTTTTATCCACCAACCCGCTTTTTTCCAACATTCCTTTATATATTACATAAAATTGCGCATAGATTTTTAAATTTGTGGGCTTTAACATTTAATATGATTTTCGTACTCTCGTCTACATTAAAAAATGAAAAAAAAATCAACAAAATCTCAATTTAAATATATATTTTTTAAATAACTATAAACTTGAATATAACTTGAATATAACTTGAATATAACTTGAACCATGCACAGAAATATTAAATACACAATAAGAAAAAAAATCAAATCTTTATCTAAATTAGCAAAAAAGCCTTAGTATTTTTCGAACAAGCAAGTTATGATGAAAATACAAGCAAATATAAAGAGGGGAAGAAATCAGTTTAAAATTTTCATCTGTATGGATAATTGAACTGGATCTATTTATAAAATTTACAACATCTCACGTAACAATAGTCGTATAGGTAAAAATAAAGTATCAAAATATTCACAATTATAGAATCTTTCAGTTAATGGATTACAAGTATAATGAATAAAGTTGATATTTTGACCAATTTCAGGGATCTGTGTCCCTTTAAGTGTCTGAATTTCAGACATTTCAAGATTCGGTTTACCAATTATATTGAAGTTGGACATTACATTTTTGCAAAAGGATATTGACTTAAAAATATATTTATTGTTATTCACGAAAATTTAGGAAGAACATAATTTTGGGTACTAGAAAGGAAGATTAGAATAAATCCATAAAATTAAAGATATTTACTGCGTTCAGACTTAATAAAATTATGTACTTATGCAATATCTCATTTTTGGCTTTCTTATCATAAACCTGATGAAATTTTGCAACAAATAATGACTTCCGTAAGTTGCCATTCGATTCAAAATGAAAAAGTACGTAATAAATTATACAACAAATGGCCTATTTTAAAAGTTGAGTTCCTTTTCTGAGTTTAAATACTCTTTTTGCACTCACAAACACTGTAAAAAAATTTCATTAGAGTGCTCATTAGAACTTCATTTCTATCTCCAAAAGAATATTCTGCCAAAATTTTTATGATTGTTCATCAGTAACTGCTGTAAAAAAGATACCTCTGAAATATAATGTACAATGAATGATTACAAGTATAATGAATACACTGAAATACTGCAGTAATATATAATTTTTGACTTTGTAGTAGTAAACATTGTAAAAAGTGATCGCATGAGCTTGCGGATGGTGGCATTCAATTTAGAATAATAAATAAATAAATAAATAAATATATATATATAAATAATAATAATCGATTCTTGATTCAGCCTAGTTAAGAAAAATTTAACTTTTTCACCTCCTTTCTTATTTAAAACAGGCCGCTTTTGACCTCCCAAAACATTGAAAAAAAATTCTGGGGATTTGAATCTATATTTTTATTCCAAAATTGAAAATTTCCCCCAATTTTGATGATTGTTCGTTCTTACAATGAGTTATTTAAAAATATTCTATTTTATTTATGTTAAAAGATCAATCATAATTGGTAGTTGATAATCCTTTTCTCGATATCGAAAGCTTATACATTTTTTAAATAAATCTTTGACTGGAATCATTAAACAACAGATATTTTAATTTCACTTTATCTTTCAAAAATCATTAGTGTTAAGAACTGTTCAACATATCTGTTACAATAATGTCAAACTATTATCAAAACATATAGCGGCAATTTCAAATATAAATTGCTAGCGTCTTTTAATCGTTTAATAAGTTATTTAATTTATCCGACAATAATTCAAACACTTTACTCCTAAGGCATATTTTAAACCACTTTTTTCCTTTCTAATATATTTCTGAGAAAAGGAAAATAAATAAACAAAACAAGGATTTAAATCTAAAATTTAAAGAAAATTGGAATCTCTAAGTATTAAAATCTTCATTTTACGTAATATCTAAATTTTGTAAATTTTCTATTTTAGGTATTTTAGACAGATAACGTACATAGAATACTTAACTAACTGTACAAACTTACAAAAACAAATAAATAAATAAATAAATAATGAAAGAAATAAATGTGAATGATTTGGATTTTAAAATTTTAAAATGCAGAAATATCTGGAAAGTGGAAAGTTTTTTATTATTCTGCACCAAATTTATTGTAAATGTAACATTTCCTCAAAAATAAATGAAAAGCTTACTAAATACAAAGTAGAATGCAACTGTGTTTTACATTTTTATACAACCTATGTATTCAGATGCTACCTTAAAAGTCCGAGAAGGCCTCTGAGAATATAACAGACATTTCTGAATATTTTTACATTACAAATCTTTATTGCACATATTGCTTTTTTTAGCATTGTAAAGTTAGATTTGTCAATCTCGTTCGATGAATATATTATATATTTTCTTATGTATAGAAAGCTAAAGTCTTTCATAGAGTTTTTTGCTAAAGAAGATTTCAGTATACGACTTAATAGTATTTTAGAAAATATTGAAATTTTAAACTAGAATAAATTTTGTTAATCGATATTTAAAAAAAGATATTTTTTGCTATAAATTTCACATAAGTATTATTTAGAATTTAGAACCACTAATATTGAATAAATAGAATATAAAATCGATATATTTTTTCACAAATTTCTATAACTATCCCATTGATCTCAGGAACATTATGCATGCATTTAAAAAAAATTATTAAAATTGAACAAGGTTTTTTTGTTATTGAAACTATCGTGCCGATAAGTTACTATGTATTGAAATATTCTTTTTAAACAATTTTTCGAAGTTAAGTATTGCATACGCTTAAAGTCACTGTCTAAATATGAATATTGTCTTATTCATCCACACGCTTCCCTACTTGTTAAATTATATAGATTTATTGAATGTTAAATGTCCGTTGAGGTGAAAATAAAGAAGCGAGTGCAAAAATAATGCATAATTTAGTGTAACAATTTATAGAAGTTGACATATATGCTTATATCTGTGGAGAAATCGGGGTAAAGTTTTTATGGTTTTTGAGGAAATTAAAAACAATGTCTTATTTTTAAAAAGGCGTACTCCGCTTGCCATTGAGTAAATGAGAAAGTTGTAAAAATAAAATTCCTGTAGAATTTAGTCGTGGTCTTAAAGACTGTAATTGATAGGTAATACTTTACAATAAAAAGTTTCAAAATATTTCTAAAAGATTAAGTAAAATGAGTTCGAAAATCGTATATATTTTTGGCCACAGAATAATTTTCCTTAAGACATTTTATTGAAAAATTCGTGTTTTTTAAAAATTCAGATCTTAGTACATACAATTCGGAAAAATTCTTTTACAAGACCTATTACAAGGTAACATTGCCATTTTCCTTTGACTATATCTCAAACTCTTTATTTTTCACTGATATCTGTAACCCTTTGCCAGTTTTACAAAAGGGCAAAATTGAATTTTTCTTCACTGTGTGTTCTTTTAAATGATAAAAAAGGATGATTCTTTCATCATATTTATGTTAAAACTTTATTAAAAATGAATGTAATCTTTGCGACTATTAGTACTTTGTCAATGCATTCAAAATGCATTAAATCTGTAGATTTATATTACTTTAATATGTTATTTAAGCAATAGTACCAAAAAATTTTCTTATAAAATATGAAAGTGTACTGCTAAAACAAGCTAAATAATATAAAACTGCATCGAGAAATTGTTGCTTTTAACAGATAAAATCTCTTAAATTTTCAAATTTTTCAAAATCTGCAACATTTATAGAGTGTTATCTAAAAAAAGCGTAACGGTTGAATAAATTAAAATATAGCATGTAGTAGTTGAACATATGTACAAAAACATTGAAAGGAAAAAAATGTTGGGTCTCGCCATATTTTTTGGAAAAAAAATGACAAAAAGTGCAAAAAAAGTAATGTCAATGATCAAATAGTTCCCCTATCAGAAAATGCACAAAATACAATCAGGTATGATACAATCAGGCATACATGTTTTTAAAATCATGTCTTTACAACATGGCGCGAAATTGTTACACTTACTGTGGGGGTGGATCTCAGTTACCTTTTTCAAGTTTGCGCATGTGTAACTCCCACTGTGTTTTGCACATGACTAAGGTGTTGTATGCGACTATTAGACTAACTCAATATATCCAGCTACTGAGAAGACCGGCAACATTGCACGGGTAGTTACCAAAATTCACGCAAAATAAAATGTGCCTGGTCTCACAGACCCAACCCCTATGACGACGGGTTAATATATAGATAACTTAGTTTAAATACTACTAACATCAGGAATAAATATCAATTAATAGCCTTCCTTCATGGCAAAGAAAACGAATATTTTTAAATGGACAAGATTACGAGCTCGTCACGTTTTTACTTACGTATTACATGAAAGTTATGATGTTACAAAAATATATAATATACAGGTAATGTACAGAAAGTGGATTCACCTTTTATTATATTTTATTTAACAGATAAAAGTTTACTTTCAATGTACTTAGTAAACTGTAATCTTCATTAATCTTCGAAGGACATTTTCATTTAATTTTTTAAGCACAGATATTTTAAACCCGTTTCGTTACATGCACTTTTATTTTTATCAGTGAAAGATAGTAACAAGTTAGGTTAAGTATTTTATTTTTTTTTAAAAAGTGTAACATTATACAGGATATTAATAGATTTCGTCAAACAGTCTATGATAAAATATTGGATTACGATTGTAATAAGTGAATTTGTTTTAAATTACTTAAAATAGAAATTGATGCATAATGTAAAATGTTATAGCACAAAATTATACAGACATTTTCTCAATGTTTGTATCTCTCGGTATTTTAATTTATAATTATTCAAAGCAAATTTGGCAAATGATATGCCTTTCAAAAATAAAAGTATTATTTATTTAAGAAGATATTTTCACTTTATATGACACATTAAAATCTTTACTTACATAATCGTGCACAGGACGATTCAAGATACAAATGACAAAAGTCTTTTTTTTACACATATGTAATTTATCATAATTTCTAGTTGGAAGTAATTCGAAACAATTTCAAAAATAACTATTTCTAATGCATTTTTTATTAAGATTTTTGACAATGTATAATTTCGTAAAATAGTGAAAAAACAGCATAATTGTATACTCTAAATACAATATTTTACTGTCTGATATAAAGCTGAGTTAGATCGTACATTTTTAAAAATCGATTACACTATAAATGTTATGTTTATTATGTGCTACATATTTTCTATTTAGAATAAAAACTTTCAACAAAATACAGGTGTCTTTTTATATTGCACAGTGCATGTCCAGAAAATTTATTCCGATTTCCGATTTTTTTTACTTTTAATTTTACAAAAGATGTTTATTTTGTTATTCATTGTGCCCAAATCGACTTTTGCCCATAGGATTCTGCTTTCGAGTATTAAAAAGTATCAAAACATTTTGGATTGTCTGTTACAATCTACATTTATGTTTAAATTAATAAATATTTGTTTCTAAATATGAAGGTATAAACAAATATTCCGAATTTAATTTTTCATTTTACTATTTGAAAAAAGACTTTCATGACTTGCAAGATCGAGAACAATCTTAAGAACATTTTTTTAAATAAAAGATATCTTTTTTCTCGCAACGAAAGATTTCATGTCGAGTTACAATTTTTTGCTCTTTGCGTGCTATCGGCATTATTTAAATACGTATCATCTATAGTCGTCATCTGGTCCGCATGTCTGTTCATATATCGATATATAACAGCGCAAAAACTACTCAACTGAATACTTTCATATTCAATATATATATTAGCATCAGTATTTTTCCTAGTCATTTTAAATTTTATGAAAATTGAAGCATAATTTAAAAAGTTTTCTCCATTCTGATAACTCATATTCCACATAATCAATTCAGTGATATTCCATTATGCATAAAAATTCTACGTATGCTATGATGATTACGTCCTTTTTAAGGTAGAGTCATATTATTTCCATATTACCGAATTGATTTAACATATGCAATCGTGATAATTTTCGTATTCAAGCATTTTTGCATTAGAGTGGAACAGCTATTGCACCAAGATCCGAATATTTGTAAAACTAGATACAGAACAAACATTGTAGGCTTGACGTACAATTTCAAACTTGTTAATTTAATTAGATACGTTAGAAATTATGTTACTGTAAATGGTAAATCCTATTTTCTAGAGTGAATGGGTAAAACAAAAAAAAATAAATTCTTCTAAATAATTTTCTTACATTGAAGGATTATGATTATTTTTCGTAGAATATGCAATTGGTAATACAATGGAACAGTAATTCTTAATATGATGCAGTTTGTTATGTTACAGTGAACTAGTAATCGTTTTACTTATTGTATAACAGATATACGTCTGTAAAAGAGGTACCAAACATGGATAGTAGAAATTTAATAATCAACATGTTATTAATACAAATGTAGGGATAATGGGAATAACCGCTCCAGAAACACCGCTTTAACTTTAGTAATACAAGTACAAGATGTTTTAGAAAACCGTCTAATGTAACAAATCACTCAATTATGTAACCGACAAAAGCAATTTTCAAACGAATTTCCAAATTATGTCAAGAAGCGGCTCGCATTTCAACCGCAACCGTAAGAGCATGGTTACTATATCAAAATTTATCCTGCCACCGAATTTTTTTCAAATAACTAAGAAGATTATTTTGTGTGAAAACCGTAAGCAACTTGTGATGTAATTTATTATTGTGATTCAAATAGTAAATGAACAATGCAGAAATTCTTTAATAAAGTTCTTGAAACAGCAAAAAAGCTCATTTAAATATAGTTAAGTATGAACATGTTTAAAAATGTCAACTAATAGATGTACAATCTATTAGTAGTTAGTAAAATTTAAACTCCTTTAGAAATTTTATTATAGTCTTTTAGAATATTTCACTAGGTTTTTGCGGACACTTCTTTTGGGACACTTTACGACAGTCATTCTAAAACATAATCAACAATGTTACATGCCAGAAATGTAAAGTAGATAGAGAAAGCACTCGTAAGCAGATTTTTCATGAGAATATGGATGCAGAAAGGAGCCGTTAAGGCAGAAGAGGGCACTGTTGTATTCCGTGGATTACAGCACTTCTCTGACTTCAGTCTTCATTTGCTGCACATAATTTGGGCAATATGCATTTCTGCCTTTCTTCTTGTATGTGGCTGCGTAGTTGACACTCAACGCACGTTCAACAGTTCTCGAGCTTTCAGGACATTCTTTTATTGTGCATAATTTTGATTTATTCCATTGCAGGAATTCTGTGAAACGTTCCATTGTTCGTACCACGCCTCGTGTCATAAAATGATCCACTCGCGCCCAACTGCTGATGAAGACACACATATAATCGTCAATCCTGTAGATTCTTATTTAGAAATCATTCCATGTGCATTTTTTGAACAGTAGCACGAATTTTTTGCGCACTTCATACATGAAATGCATGTCATCAAGCTCCACATTGGTATGACAGCGCATGTTGCTCGAAACCCGTATAGAGAATGACGGTTCAAGCTAGGGATCTGCTTTTATATGCTGAACTTATCATCGCCCTCTACTGCCTCAATTCCTGCTTACCACACCCATAATCCTATACTAAATCTACTTAATAAGGTCCTCTCTATCTGCCTTTACATTTTTGACGTATAATTTTGGAACATCCTGTGCATGTTTTCAAGAATTTTCACTTTATTAACGAACTCGGAGATTTAAAATGAAAACTAATGAATTTTAAGGAATATGGTATAGAGTACTAAAATCTAATATATTTATAAAATTATTATACCGTATTATTAAACGATCAGCAATCAGATGACGTTTATTTCTGCTTTTATTTGCTGAACTTAACATTGCTCTTTACTGCCTCATTTCTTCCATTCTGCACCCATCATCCCTATTAAATCTACTTAATAAAGTCCGCTCTATCTGCCTTTACTTTTCTGACGTATAATTTTGAAACATCCCGTATATGTTTTCAAGAATTTTCTCTTTATTCACGAACTCGGTGATTTAAAATGAAAACTAATGAATTTTAAAGAATAGTAGCTAACCCGCCCGGCGTTGCCCGGGTCCGTAATAATACTTAACCTAACCGCAACTTAACCTTAACCTAACTGTAACTTAACCATGACCTAACTGAAACCTAAACGGAAATTAAATATAACATTAGGCTCACCGGAACGTAATTGCAACCTAACTGTTACCTAACCGTAACCAAGTTATAATTTAACTCTAACTATAAACAAAATATCTTAACCATCTCGCGCTAAGTACCTAGTTTCACTTTCCACCGCTACGGAGCGCATTATGTTTTGTAGAACATCCGAATTTTAGGTTCGGATTGGATTCATGTTCATGGAAATTATTTTGTCTTCTTCGGATACGGTTATGGTTGTTTGGAATTTTTTTTTCAGTTTAGATTCGGTTCAATTCAGATTTCGTGGGTTTTTTTTCCTTCAAATGGGATTTTTAAGTTCGGGTCGGGTTGTACTTCCATGGAAAATATTTTACCTAGTTCCAATGAGGTTATACTTCACTGAAATATTTTTGTTAGGTTCAGATAAGGTTTGGTTCAAATTTCGGGATTTTTTTTTAGAAATTTTTTGGTTCGGATTGGGTTTATGTCCATGGAAAAATTATTGTCTTGTTCGTATCTGGTTATAGTTATTTGGAATATTTTCGTCGGATTCAGATTTGGTTCGATTCGGATTTCAGGTATTTTTTCAAATTGATTTTTAAAGTTCTGGTCGGATTCATGTCCAGGGAAATTATTTTGTTTTGCTTGGATCCGGTATTGGGTCTTTGGAATATTCTTTTCGCGTTCAGATGTCGTTCAATTCAGAATTCGTTTTTTTTAGTGGAATTTTTAGGTTCAGGTTGGGTTGCCATCAATGGAAATTATTCTGCATTGTTCGAATAAGGATATGCTTCTCTGGAATAGTTTTGTCAGATTCAGATTCAGTTCAGTTTTTTAGGTTCGGATTGGATTCATGTTCATGGAAATTTTTTGTCTTGTTCGGAGCCGGGTATGATTCTGTGGAATATTTTTGTCAGGCTCATATTTGGTTTGATTCAAATTTCAGGTATTTTTAATCAAATGGAATTTTAGGTTCGGATCGGGTTCATGTCCACGGAAATTATTTTCTCTTATTCGAATCCGGTTATGGTTCTTTCGATTATTTTTATCGGATTCAGATGTACTCTGCATAAAATTTCAGGTCTTTTTTCAAATGGAATTTTTTAGGTTCGAGTCAGGTTTATGTTCACGGAAATTATTTTGTCTTGCTCTTATCGAGTTATACTTCACTGAAATATTTTTGTTAGGTTCAGATTAGGTTTGATTCAAATTTGGGATTTTTTTTTTAGAAATTTTTTGGTTCGGATTGATTTATGTCCATGGAAAAATTATTGTCTTGTTCGTATCTGGTTATAGTTATTCGGAATATTTTCGTCGGATTCAGATTTGGTTCGATTCGGATTTCAGGTATTTTTTCAAATTGATTTTTAAAGTTCTGGTCGGATTCATGTCCAGGGAAATTATTTTGTTTTGCTTGGATCCGGTATTGGGTCTTTGGAATATTTTTTTCGCGTTCAGATGTCGTTCAATTCAGAATTCGTTTTTTTAGTGGAATTTTTAGGTTCAGGTTGGGTTGCGCATCTACGGAAATTAATATGCATTGTTCTAATAAGGATATGCTTCTCTGGAATAGTTTTTTCAGATTCAGATTTAGTTCAGTTTTTTAGGTTCGGATTGGGTTCATGTTCATGGAAATTTTTTGTCTTGTTCAGAGCCGGGTAGGATTCTGTGAAATATTTTTGTCAGGCTCATATTTGGTTCGATTCAAATTTCAGGTATTTTTAATCAAATGGAATTTTAGGTTCGGATCGGGTTCATGTCCACGGAAATTATTTTCTCTTATTCGAATCCGGTTATTATGGTTCTTTGGATTATTTTTATCGGATTCAGATGTACTCTGCATAAAATTTCAGGTCTTTTTTCAAATGGAATTTTTTTGGTTCGAGTCAGGTTTATGTTCACGGAAATTATTTTGTCTTGCTCTTATCGGGTTATAGTTCTTTGGAATATTTTTATCGATTTCAGTTTTCGTTCTGGTCATTTTTCGGGTTTTTTTCAAAGAAAATTTTTAGGTTTGGGTAGGGTTGCATATACACGAACATTATTTTTCCTTGATCGGATTGGGGTATGCTTCATTTGAATATTTTTGTGGGATTCAGATTTGATTCGGGTCAAATATCAAATCCATAGTTTTTTTTCAAATGGAATTTTTAGGTTCGGGTCGGGATTATGCTTATTAAATTTTTGTCTTGTTTGGATCGGAGTATGGTCTGTTTTTTTCTGGTTGGGATCGAGTTATGTGTTAATATGCCTAAAAATTATGTTTTGCGACTATTCTTTTAGTGACTATTTTTGATTAGTATTTAGTATTATTTTGCTATTTCATAGTTTATTACTGTGTATGAATCGTCTGCCGATTCGAACAATTATACGCCAAACAGCCATTTCATTTTTGTTTTAAAAACAAATTAAAGTCTTAATAAAATTTTAACTTAAATAAAATGCATTCAGATTTAATCAATGATTTAAAAAAACTGCTAAAAAAGCCTCATATATACATATACATATATTTACTGCAACATAGCTAATCACGCATGGATTCTAATGTACGAAGTACCAACGATCTGACGTAACAGCTGTATTCAAAAATCCTAAGTTAAACTGACATTTTGCCAGTCTATGAATTTTAAAGGTCTTTGTTGAAAAAATACAGTCACTTTTGAAATGTCAAAATCCCAAATTGGTTTCTTTCATAGAGTAAAAAGAAATTAATAGAGTGAAAGTATTATCTCTGGAGGTGACACGTGATTTGACATGCCTATCAATTGAAACAGGTTTAAACCCGTATTTTTTGCTCTTGTTTCTTAAAGAGAACTAGTCTATTGCTCTACCGGTAAAAATTTATTAATTATTTTATCATACGTGTTTTAAATATCAATATAGAAAGTTATTTTAACGTTTTGCTTGAAAATGTAACATTCTTTTGTTAATACATAAAAATCGTCTGCAGTCAGAAATCTATATTTTAGAAATCTGTATCTGCATCTGCAGTCAGAAATCTATATTTATTACTTAAGTTTTCATACATGATTTTAAAAGAATGTTTTCATCATTATATTTTAAATATTTATTTACATGCAATTATTAAGTCATAAACATTTTTCATCTACGTTATAAAGTATTCAAAATTACATTAACGAAGGAAACTTTTAGTTATACAATTTTTAGTTCGTATCAAATGTTTTCAATATCTTATTTAATTCTAATTTGATATTTAATTTTTGCTAATTTTCCGATTTCCTTCATTTTAAAAACAAACACTTATTTTAATAAATAATAATAGAACAAAGACCATTTTAAAAATTTGCTATTTCCTCTTAAAATATGCTTCAATGGTAATTCATTTCTTTCAATTCGTCTTATAATACAAAATCCATGGAGGAATAAGGTAGGTGGAGGGGAAGTATTATCTCTGGGGGTGATGCTAAAAATGTAACCCTACATTAAGTCACATTAAGTACAAACAAAACCACGTGTTTTGACACGCCTCTCAATTGAAACAAGTTTAAAGCCGTATTTTTTGCTATTGTTTTTTAAAAAGAACTAATCTATCGCTTCACCGGTAAGAATTTATTAATTATTTTATCATATGTGTTTTAAATATCAATATAGAAAATTATTTTAACGTTTTACTTGAAAATATAACATTCTTTTGTTAATATCTTAAAATCGTCTGCAGTTAGAAATCTATATTTTAGATTAATATTTATTACTTAAGTTTTCATACATGATTTTAAAAGAATGTTTTCATCATTATATTTTAAATATTCGTTTACATGCAATTATTTAGTCATAAACATTTTTCATCTACGTTATAAAGTATTTAAAACTGAATTAAAGAAGGAATCTTTTAGTAATACAATTTTTAGTTCGTAACAAATGTTTTCAATATCTAATTTAATTTTAATTTGATATTTAATAATTGCTAATTTTCCAATTTCTTTTATTTTAAATGCGAACATTTATTTTAATAAATAATAACAGAACAAAGACCATTTTAAAAATTTGCTTTTTCTTATTAATATATGCTTCAGTTGTAATTCATTTCTTTCAATTCGTATTATAATACAAAATTCCTCCCACGTCCTTTTGTTTGGAACATTAAAATTTGAGCGATAAATGGATTCATATTGCAAACCTTTTTTGAGCCTTACTTCACCTCCACTTATCTCATTCCTCCATGTTCAAAATCCCTTCCACGTCCTTATATTTGGCACATTAAAATTTGAGCGATAAATGGTTTCATATTGCAAACCTTTTTTGAGACTTACTTCACCTCCACTTATCTCATTCCTCCATGGGTTTCTTTAATTCTGTCTCAATTTTTTTATTACTTCTGCGAAAATTTTTACACAACCAACCAACCGTAAACAAACGAAAGAGAAAAAAAAATGGGGAAAAGATGATTTTTTATAAGAGTGACCTCTCGATTTTAATTAATTACTCAGTTAATAATTGGAATTTCGAAATTCTGAAGCTCAGGTGCATCAGGAGAGATTTGGAGCTACTCTCAAAAACATTTTGAGCTTCGTACGTGCTGCAGATTTTGCTAGCCATCGCAGACACACACACAGACACAGAGCGTTTTGTTCTTTTATTAGTATAGATGGAATAGAATACTATAAACTAATATATTTATTTGTAAAATTATTATGCCTTATTTTTAAAAAATATTTTTTTTTCTTTTAATTTTCAAAATAGATAAAAGATCAGTCAACCATTTTACACTAATCGTGGAATGTTCTCAAATATCCTAAATATGTCTCGCGAACATTAAACGTTCAGCAATCAGGCGACATCTATTACTGCAATTAACAGCAGAATTGTACCGGTCCACTGAAAGCGGCGCGGTGTTTCAAATATGGCTCCTTTCCATTAATTGTCTAGTAGTCTTAAGTGATCATTAAATCTGCTATTCTGCGCTTTCTGTGCTCTATGGCTTATAGACATATAGTCTAAAATATACTACAAAATTTTTCGTTTAAATATGCATCCAGAAATCTTGAAAACTATGTTAAGAAATAAATCTGAATATTTTAATAGAAATTGAGTCAGGTCGAGTGGGAATTAAATTAACTTATTATAAACGGGTTTGACAAGATCTGTTCTGAGCATTAAGCTTTTACTCTATACCGGAACGACACAGAAAGATTTTCGTCGGTCTATGGTGTCTCTATTCCTGGAAGTGTTGTCTCATGCACATTCCTTTTAATTACAAACGTTATATCCTTTCATTTATATATTCCGGATTTGCATTTAATATGTTAAAAAATGCGCCTGATGATTTATGCTTTAGCCTCCTTAAAGTTATATTTAATCAAACAAACAGGAATCTGCTTTTAATTTTTTTATTCTCTATGTAAATTTATGATGAATTATGTGTTATTTGAAATCAAGATACATTTATTAATATGGGAAAATATTTAAAAGCAGATAAATAGACAATAACATTATGTATTTATTCGTTTTTATATATTTTTGTATAATTTTATTGCTTTATATATTTTACAACAAAAGTATTGGAAATATTGAAACGAAATTTTCGTTTCGATTTATTATCAATTTTTAGACATGAAAGAAATACAAAATAAGAATCCTTCCGTTTTCTTTCCCTTCCTCTTTAGAGTATGGAGTTTTTATATTACGAAACTTAATATCCGCTAAAATGACTGTGTGCCAAGTACTTGCATATGAAGCAAACATTCTTATTTCTAAGTGTTATATATTGATTTTTCTACAAGTTTTGACGACTTAGAGTACATTTTTGTTTAAATACACAAAAATGAAGAGAATTTTGTCAACTATTGTTTTTTTAAAGCATACAACAGTAAAGCATGTGTCTTAAAAGGAAATCATCTTGCCTATTCATAATTCAATGTAAAGTCATCAAATATTTTTAAAGGTAAAAACATTGCTAATATTTTACACAAATAAATAGAAATGCTCATAAAAACTGCTGTGAAAGGACTTATCTTTGTAATTATAAAATTTACTACTAGTAAATGAGCAAATTTTATAAATGCAACATCCGATTAATATATCCATGTCACTGCAAGAAATTATAGCAATAAATTACCTAATTTCCAAATGATTTTATAAAATATATAAATTAATTAATACAAATGCCCGAATCTAGTAAACAAGTTACGTTGTTAAATATATAGTTTTAAAGTTTACTTCGAACATTTCCTAAACATATCATTCACACTGAGAATATGTTAACCAATTGAAGTGAAAAATCTTCTTTAAACACCATAAAATAAGTTAACTGCGCAAGGCCTTTCGAAAGAACTTAGTCTTTCTTCGTCAGGCACAAAAAAGACGTGCGTCTACAATGAATGTAGCGGCACGACTGTTTTTCTATTTGGCATTTTATACATTGAATATTTTAACCATTTAGAAAAAAGTTGTTGTCTAGATTATCATATGAAGATTTATGTTTTTTTAAGCTGAAAGGTTTTTCGTTCATATATGATAAATGTGACATATAATAAAAATAGTAGTCCAATATCACGAAGGACGAATGTCTTCAAGACATATTTTTTTAAATAGAAATTTTTGTTTCAAGCTGATAATTCTGTGCATTTTTCATTTTTCATGGCGTGTAAGTGATTACAGAAGATTACTCAGGCAACATTTTCCTTTTCGTTTCATTTATTGATTATTGAGTTGTTATGAATACATATTTAAAAAGAAATGTCATATTTAAGTAGTCTTTTGTGACCACAACGTAATGTTTTCTATATACGATCACAAACATTTAAGATATAGAGTTATTTAATCATTAAATAATATTTTAAATGCAAAAAAGTGTTAATATTATCTTGTGCTTACAAAAACCCAAGTAGTAGTACTAAAATTTTCAACTGGAACTCAATAAATAAATTAGAAAAGTAGACAATGCTAATAAAATGAATTAATGTATCATTGATTTTTTAAACTTTCTTGTTTCTATAATAAAGAAATCCCAGAAATATATTAAATAGTATGTTTACAGTAAAAGGAAAAATATTTTAAAAATATGTATTTTGTAAGAAATAATATTGACACTTATTATATTATTAATTTTAACCATTTTTAGAAGATTTAATTATTTTAAATAAACATTCTCAGTAAACACAATGCTGATCTTTATGCTCATCTTGTAATAAATATGTCATGGTTTTCTTTTTAGCATTGTTTTAAACATTTAATTTAATTATTTTTAAAATAAATGCTCATTTAAAAAGATGACAGAACTATTAAACTTATGATTGATTACCATATTTAACATTTCAATTCATTATATATTGTTATTTAAGAAATTATTTTGACATGGTATCAGACAAATATCATAAACGGCAGTTACAATATAAATCAATTGTCAGTTACACGTGCATGGTTCCAAATTAAAGGATGTTATGTCATTGGGACTCATAATTATACGGTATTAAATCTTCTGACTTTCTGTTATGAATTCACTTGACAATGATTTAAGACGAAATGATTTTAATAATGGAGATGTTTTAGAAAGGCACAATAAATAGGTTTAAGATAAAGCATATTTAAAATATATATATTATGTCACAAGCAATATCCAGTTGTTTATTAATTCACCAATTTCGTTTACAGACACACATTTACTAATTTAATCATATCTCTATTTTAAATTTCTTTCTTTCTTTCAATTTTATGCATTTCCTTTCGAGTATGTTTAATGCAAAGTGATAACGATTCAATACGATTGATATTGATGGATTAATCAAATACGATTATTGATCAAATGATTTTAATCAAAAATTATTCAATATAGACATTAAATATCATGAAATTGATTTCTGACTTGTTCAAAAAAATATTTTCTATATCCAAGTTTCTCTCTTGTTTTCTCTTGTCTCTCTCTCCGTTCCTCCTCGCTCTCTCTCTCTTTCTTACTCTATGTTGCGTAATATCGCTGCTTCCATGGTTTAATTTAATCATTTTTACTTTGCGCCTCGCGCAAACGATAACATTTTTATATTTACATTTTGAATTTGCTAGAATTTTTTTTAATGTAACTTTTTTTAAACGGGAAAATGCAGTATGAAATTTACTAAGGTATTATATTGGAGAAAAGATATGTATTGTGCACAATAATGCCATTTTTTGTATTGCAAAAGTTAATATATTTGTTGTTTTATACGTTTTGTGCTCGAATTTACTACGAAGATATGAAAATTTATTTACTTAAGATATATAATTAGCTTAATCTTCCTTATACATGATAATAGGTAAGCTTAATACATTCATGCTGAAGTTAAGATATTCTAATTTTAAAAATGAATATTGATAATTTACATTTCACTATAAACAATATTGAAGAATTTTATAAACAGGGATATATTCAATACTCTCAATTCAGCGCTCCCCTTCTTTCCCTTACTACCATTACCACTCTCGCTCGTTTTTTTCTATCTTTCTCCATCTCTTTCTCTCCATAAATAGATAGATATACATCCGCATACATCATACAGATAAACATACAAATGTGTATAAATATATATATACATAATGTGGATGCAACAATGTGTATACCTTTTAACTCATTTTTTTTTTTACAAAGTAACGTGAATTTTCTTAGAGGAAATCTTTTATTTTTCCTAAGACATTAATCTAGACGCCTGCAGCGAAATGCCAAAACTTTTCTTAAATTTTAATGGGAATACATTTAAAAGAGATAAATAAAATAAGTCTAAACACATCCAATTTTTTTCAACATAATTTATTTACAAATATCGAAGCATTTAATATTTTTTATTCCTACAAAGCCAATATTTGATATTTCACAGTAAAGCAAAGGATAATATATAGAAATACATAAATAAATCTACCATGAGCAATTTAATTAATCTCAAAATATTCCAAATTTATATATTAAAAAATTTAAAAATAATGAATAATAATTTTAAAAAAAAACACATAAGCAAACATGGGTAACGGTGAACTTACTTTATTAAACAAAATTATTAAAACTATTTCTAATTTTTTATGCTATATATTCATTTGAATTTCTTCTATGCAACATGATCATATGAATATATGAATATGACGCTCCTATTGTCACATTTTTTCCTAATTTTTGCAATTATAATTATCTATCTGTCTGTCTATCTATCTATCTAATTGAAATTAAATAGAATAATGTACCGGGTGATCCAGAAGTTCCGGGAGTTTTGAAATGTTAATAATTAGAAAATTATATACAATTGGAAGATGCGCTTTTCAGATATATACTCAGAAAAGCATAGGATTTTCGTTTATAATGACTTAAAAAAATAAATAGTTAACATTTTTAGCAACAAGTGGCGCTAGTACACAACATCGAGAGTTTCATACCATGAGTTATATAAGCAGATGAAATCATTGCGCAAAATCTTACCTGAGTTTATTGATCAGATTTCTTTTTCAGGGTCCTTAATGTACTCTTTTTCGAAGGTTACGGAAATTTCGATACAAAATTTGGTGTGTAACTGCTAAGTTAAGAAATGCTTTCTTTGAATGACAAAGCTTTGTAGGTTATGCAGTTTTACAAAAAGGATGAATCGGCAAGTTTAGCATTGCGCTCTTATCGTACAATGCGTGGAATCAAAACCGGAAAAGGACAGATGACATTACAAACCTGAAGGCTATGATAAAAAAGTCTGAGGAAGCAAGCTCATTGAAATATACCCCTCCACATCGCTTCTCCCGTTAGGACGATCCTGAGGACTACGTTTGGTGATACCCGTATCTTGAGTTGCAATTTTCAGCACGAATGGCCTCAAAGATCTCCAGGTCTTATGCCTTGTGACTTTTGGTTGTGGGGCTACTTGAAGCCTCATGTGTACAGAGATTGGCTTATGTCATTGATCCAGCTGAAAGATGCTCACCAGAGCGTTTCAAAGATATCTCCTGAATTGCTTCATAATGCTGTGTAGGCTGCTTTACATCGTCTCATGGCGGTACTTATAAGGTATGGGCATCATACAGAAAAGTTGTAATCCTTGGACACTGATTCTTTATTTTTAATGAGCTGTATCGTGCCATCGCAATATTATACTGTCCAGTTCAGCGCCGCCTATTGGCAAAAAGTGTAACTGAAATAACTTTTTTTTGTTATTAAAACGCAAAATCCCGCAAGTTTCTGCAAATTTCTGTGAAAACAGCATCATTGTTTTGTTTATACTTTACTAATTATTGGCATTTTAAAACTCCCGGAACTTCTGTATCACTCGGTATATTAGAAGATAGTAATAAATATTCTACTACAAGAAACATATCTAATTTTTCCAGTATTTGTTTTTTCTTTTATGAATAAAAAGTGGAACATATCCAATAGTTACATAATTTAATGGTTTCTATCTTTCTATTCTAGAAAAGTAACTAATACTGTCACTGCCGCTGACAATGAATTTTTTGTTGCCGGAATTCTTCCTTCGTTAATATTAAAGAGCTGTTACATACAAAAATATGAAAATTGATGGTATTATAGCGAAATGTTTGATAAACACGCTGGTGTAGACAGTTTTTAAATCAATTAAGGCTGCTCTCAACTGCTTTGCTCAACAAGCACAAAATATTTTTACAAATTTACAAATAAATTTTTTAACGGAAAGATGCAAAATTGGAAGGCCTGGTGTGGAAGCGCTTTTGAATCGAACTGATTTTTCCATTTTAGGATAATCAATTTACCTACTCAGTT
Organism: Maratus speculifer; assembly: GCA_964019185.1. Classification (NCBI taxonomy): domain Eukaryota; kingdom Metazoa; phylum Arthropoda; class Arachnida; order Araneae; family Salticidae; genus Maratus; species Maratus speculifer. The sequence continues at coordinate 2,869,367 of OZ025294.1, read as the reverse complement.
ATAAGCGAGCAGAGAGATGGACGGACAGATTGAACAACGACTATGGATGCTACATATTTATATAATCATGAACTCACCTAAAAATATTCAGTTCTTGATGTAATATTATACAATACCCCTTTACCATTGTGCAATGAAATACTTTTTTGTGGTCCTCCAAAATTATAAAAAATATACTTTGCACACACAGATTGTGCAGAATGTATTTTTAGTATATACTTCATATTAGCATATTAATTATGATTTAGGTACTACTCTGTTATCCCGTCGACCGATTTCACCAAATTATACAAATCGCCAAACTAATACTCAAATTGTACATATTGACGTAATTTTTATTTTAAATAATAAAAAAACAAATAATTAGTATAATATTAATAAAAATACAAATAAAAAGTCGAAATAAAAATCACTTAAAGACTTTTAAACACGTGTATCGTATTTAATGTCATTGAATTGACATCCCGATCATCCATTATTGGCATTTAATCTTATAAATTGGCGATAATTTTTTGGTCGACGGGATAACCTAGTAGTACCATGATTTATTATCATTTATTATATTCGAAATAGTACAACCTCATTAAAATGCACTTGAAAGTTTTTTCCCCATTGACCATAATGTAACGGAATATTTTTGACTGTGCCTGTAATTTAACTATACATGTGATTTTCATAAAATTTGAAATGACTCGACAAAATTAAGCTAGAATTATATGTTTTAAATTTCAAACGATTTGGTTGGGAATTTTTTGCTCAGTTACATGCGGACAGACGAACGGACTGAACGATAACTATTGTTGCTACGTATTTATATAATTACGAACGCACATAAGTGCATTTCATTATTCATCTACTTTTAATTACTTTTTAAACGTGAAAAGACACATTTGAGAAATTATATACATTTCAGTTTCTCCCATAAGTTATTTTTATGAAGATCTTTTATGAATTAAAATTATTTGAAGAAAAAAAAAATAACAATTTTATTTTAAAGAACAAATTTTTCCAATTCCACTCGCCTTAAAAAATACCCATTACTGAATTTTAAACATCTCGAAATATTATTTATTTTACTTAAATCTTTAAATTTTTTATTAAGTTGCTTCAATATTTTATTTTAATCTAGAAACTATTGTCTTGATGAGCATGAAACGGCTCTTTGAAACTTTAGATGCTTATTTGAAAGATCGTAAATAAATTAGATTGTTGCCAGAGGAAATGCTTTCCTTCTATAATAAGTGTTATCTTACACAGAAATTAACTGCATATAAATTATTTATAATTGTTCCCTTCATTCAGTTTCAGGCAATCTGTATGTGAAAGCAGTCAATTTTACGCCCGTTTATCATATGTTTCATATTATTAGTGATTCTGTAATTGGAGTGACAATTGTTATTAAGCAGTCAAGTTTGCATTTCATTTCGAGTTCCTATTTGTCTTTGGAATTTAAAATGAATGACGTAAATTTGTATTGGTCGAACACGCATTGAAGAGGTTTTTTTTTTTCTAGTGATAAATTCATTTAATACACTGTAATCGATTACAGAGGTTTATATAAAACATATTGTTGACCTACAAGAAAAATATTAAGTATTTGTCGTTGTTTCTGCTTTTATGGTGACATTCTAAAACTCTTTTAAATTTTAAAAAATGCATAAAAAATATATAGAAAAAGTTAATTATAATTTTATCTGCTACTTCAGTTTTAGTTTTAAATAGAAAAAAAAATAGCGTAAGTGTATATGACATTTTCATTAAATCTACACTATTAAATTCAGACCTTACGTATGTTGTATGTTTCATTGTATGGGACGCTATTTTCTCTGATGCCGGTAACTGAGAAACGTCGCATTTGTTTTGAATTGAAGATGAAAAATCCCGGGATCCCGAGTTGTCTATTTACATCCCCAAATGAAAATTAGTTGGTAAGTTATTAATTAAAAATTTTAACATTTTAATTGCTTTGTCCCTGTATGTTTGCACCGTCTTTGCACAGGTCGAAGAAGTCTGTTATTTTTATTTCAAATCTTTCTTCCAATTTTCTTTTTCCGAAATAAATATAGTTACTTATATTAGTTATTACATTTATATAAATAGTGTTTTTAAGTTTTTTTAAGCAAAATTTTATTAAACAATTGAATAAAAAACAGTCGTTTTCGAGTTTTATCCAAGTGATTTATCGATATAGTTTATTAACATATTGGAATTCTTAAATACATTATAGTGAAACAAAAAGTTACTTATTCTATGCATTATGTTTCTAAAAATTAAATTTTAAAATTTTTAGATTTTTTTAAGGCAAAATAATTGAAATTAATTAATAAAATTAACATAGAATCTGAAACTACGCATTAATTATTTCACATTTTTTTTTAAATCTTTGTTTCATCAAGTTATGCTTATTAACATAGATTTATGTATATTGTAACAGGAAAAAACAAAGTCTGACATTTTTAACAACTAATGCAAATATTTGAATTTTTTATATATTTATTTTGTATTGAATGACATCTTTCTCTAAAGGATCTACTCATTCTTGTAAAGATGAAAGAATGTTTGAATATAATCCTGAAAAACTGACATTTTGTCTTCTACGCATATAAAGTGATTATCTTTCAACCTTTCGTTATTTAAGAATTTTAGAAAATAAACTTTGAGATTCACTGTACTTTTTTGTGTGATAGGTATTAATTGATTTGGTTGACACCAAAGCTGAAAATTTGAAAAACATTCTTAATAATTAATTTAATAAAATTTCTTAAACCAAAATTATTTTGTTATATCAAGGTTATTTATAAATTTTATCTTAAATATTAACTTAATCTTAAATATTAACATGAATGATAATTAAAATTCATTAGAGCAATTTTTTTACTTAATTATATTACTGATGTATGTGTAACTAGTTGAACAAGTGTTCTTCTTATAAGTGTTTAATAAGCAGTACTGTGTTTATACATATATTATATAATTTCTTAGTTTTTTTTTATCACTGTTCTATAAAATAAACAAAATCTTTTTATTTACTATATTGTCTCCTTATTATCATTCTAGAACTAGCTTATATAATAGGCAACTAAGAAAATTTCTAATATAAAAATATTTAGCAAATGAGATTACGTATTTTATTTAGGTATATATATTACGTACATTTTTATTCCTACATACAATGTTTTATGAAAATACATGTTGTCATTTTTAAATAAATATATTAAAAAAAGTTCAGAAATCACTTTTTGAAACTACAAATTAAAATGCCTATTAAAAGATATAATCAAAATGGATTAAAAATGTAATAAATGTTAAAGAATTTACATGAAAAAGCAATAATAACGCATTAACTACTTATTAAACTAATTATGTATGTAAGCAAATGTTACCTATAAATATCGTCAGAGTAATAAACTGAAATGGCGTGTATTATCAAAACCACGCTTGAAATATAAAAACTGATTATTGTTCACAATTAAAATTTTTTATTTGAGGAACACGAGAGGCAACATCAGCATTCTTTTTAACAAGCGTTTGAAACTTTTAAGTCAAACAGAGCAAGTGTTTGGGACATAAAATTAACAATCTTTCAAAACCGGATTAAATGTATCATCTACATTTCCTCAACTTAGCAACATTAAAAGATATAAAAGATATTGAAAACTTTCTTAAAAAATTCCGAACTAACAATTTAAATTCCATCGAAATCCCTAGAGCCAATTAAAAAATTAGTCAGATGTGGCAATTTTAGAACTGCGTTCTATCCCATGCATATTAATACTTCAAAATTCTCCATCACAGTGCCAAAATTAAATAGCAATCTTTCCTCATCGTGAGGATTCTAAAAGCATGTAAATCCGTGCAATAGTTCATGAAATAAGACTCCACCTTTTGAGTGATTTATACCAAAACATTAACAGCAATAACATTTAAAAAGCCATATATGAAACTGAAGTTTGAAGAAAATTCGTGTATTATTAGTTCTTGTGATAGAGTTATTACAGGAATCGGAAAAGAATCATCATAGCAGCTCACCTGTTGGGTGATACACAACCAAAACGTTAACAAAATTATTTCATATTACAGATTTATTGAATATAAAGTTGATGAAAATCCTTGTATTAGTTCTTGAGCCAGAGCTCTATTGTAATTCGTAAAGAATGCAGCATAGCAACGCCAACTGTTGAATGATTTAGACATAAATCTATTCAGCATCTATCTATATCAGGGACTACCTGAATGAAAATTTTTATTCAATTCCGTTCATTAGTTCTTGAGATAGAGCTATTGCAAAAATCGCGAAAAATGCAGCATAGCAGCGTCTTCTGTTTAGAGATTTACACTAAAATTTAAGCAATGTCAATTCACGTCAAGGATTAACTGAATATGAAGGTTGATAAAACCCTGCATTAGTTATTAAGATAGGTCTGTTGCGTAAAGTGTAAATAAACGCTGCTTAGCAGCGCCACTTGTTGAGCGAGTTATACTAAAAATAAATTAGAATGAATTCATACAAGGACTATCTGAATTAAGTTTTTATTAAATTCCGCGCATTAGTTCTAGAGATAGAACGCCCACAAAATGTATGTCACATACAGATAGACGCTGAGACAGAGACTCACAGATAGACATTTTGTTAAAACATGTGTTTCTTGATCTTTGATTTCCAAAACGTGTAAATCCGTTGAAACTCACAACTCGAAATCGTTCATGAATCCAATACTTTCTTCTTGTAAAAATAGAAGAAAGCAAAAAAGAGTTAACCTTTCATAATCCGGTTCATCTGACTAGTAGGATTTGCCAAATATGCTAACCGAGAACATGGAATAAAACAGTGTTGGCGAATTTGATATTGTGATTTAAAGTAAGTTTAGATAGAATGCACTTTCTCATTGCTGAAAATGATATATACGACAATGATAAAAAGTTTATTAAATCCAATAGATTTTTTAAATCAAGAGATTTTAAAAGATTCACCTTTTATCTAAACACATTAATAAAAATTTTATTTTACTTAAGAAAGGTGTTATAATAAGTAATAATATAATATAAGTATTATAAGTATAGTATAAGTATATAATTAATATAAGTATCAAATTGTTGTCGTATGTCTATTATAAGGGATTTCATTGAAATTTATACGCGCAAAAATTTTGTTTGCAATAATACCGTTTCTTTTATCATTCCTAAGTTATGGTTAGAATTAATGAATAGATTCCTCGTGAGAGCTTGAATGGGATGAACCATGTTGGAAATTCTTTTAGATCATGGTCTATTTTAATTTAATTTTTTACAATAGAGCGCATGATTTTTGTTTTTTGTTGTTTAAATTTCATTGTCGCGTGTCATTTGTATTGACCGTGAAATGTTTTGAAATTTTATTTTTATTTTTATTATGATTATGGATCTTATTAGACGGATCCGGAACATGCCAATGCCATTTATTTTTAATTATTATAACACATTTCTTAACCCTTTCCGCCGCACTACTCTTTTAAAGTTGGAATTTAAAGAAAAAAAAATTAGGCAATCTATTTAGGCCTAGAGGAGTACACGGGTATCGTTTTGTAAAGATTGCACTAACCATTTTAATTATACAGCTGTTGCCAAAGTGGTAACCTCCCATAAGTAAAGCATTGATAAGCGCAGTGAGAAGAGCATTGCTGTGAAGCGCGTATTACAGTAAAACATTTTACCTATTATTTAAAAACAGTAGAGTTTGATCTCTGTGGTGCTGCCATCTAGAACTCATAAGAAAGATTTAAAGTAGCCATTAGAGTAGTTTTTGTGTCTCTAAACAGGGGGAACTTTAGGTATTGCCGACCCGGCAACACTGCGCGTTAAGGGGTTAAGTAAAATAAAGTTTTTATTAAAATGGATATATACGACATTGTGTTATTATATTTCTAATATGTCAGACAAAATTTGCCTCTTATAGACCAACTAAAATATATTCCTCGATAATTATCAAACTACCATTGCAAGTTTTCTCATAATCCAACCAGTAAAATTTCTTAACAGATTAACCATCCATAATCCTGTTTTCCTGATTGCGGAACTTTCTTCTGCCATTATATAAATAAACAAGTTGGAAATTGCACGTGAAGCGTAGCAAATGAGGTGCGTTCGTACGATAACGAAGTTTCAAAAATATTACTCTCACATATCAATCTCATAAAATTGTAAATAGTTAATTACAATTAAAATGCGCACCAAACAATGTTCTCCCTATACCATTATGTAATGGTACCAACACCATTAAAATGCATTTGAAACATTCCCCCCATTGACCGTAATCTAACGGAATACTTTTAATTTTCCCTGTAATTGATCTATGTATCCGATTTTCATAAAATTTGAAATGACTCGACAAAATTAAGTAATAATTATATATTTTAAGTTTCAAACGATTCAGTTGGGTGGTTTTTGAGTTGTTATATGCGCACAGACAGACAGACGGACTGAACGACAACTATAGGTCCTACGTATTTACGTAATTACGAACGCACCTAAAAACGTAGATTATCCTTCATATATTTATTCATCAATTTAATTGGTCCAAAATTATCTAATAATCGAGATACTTTCCCATCTGAGAAAATATTACCTAACAAATAATACAAGTTTCATTGAAATTCATTTAGCAGAATACAATTTTTTAAAGTTATTTTTTCATAATCCAGTTCCTTTCATTTTAGAACGTTCGCATTCCCTACAAGTAAGCAATTCAGTACGATGTGCTACATACTGAAACTTTTTCTTAAACAATCATCTGCCATTGCAAGTCCTATCAAAATTCTTTCATTTAAATGCAGGTGATAAAAGGTAAGAAGCAAATATCTATTTGCAATTCATATAAATAGCAGATGGCTTATAGATCGTGAATAGAAACATTAACGCAACATGTGGTAATATGAACTAAGTAAAATGTGCTGTCAATATATTTTTTATTTTTGACATCTTAATTAATACCTTAAAACCTTATACTCTAAGAAATAAATGCGTAAATTAACACATTAAAACAGTAATAGTGATTATACAAAAACGACATTTCGGCATGTGTAAATCGCCATATAGAAGATTTTTAAGAGACATAACATATGATGTGCATGGTGTGATTAGACGTTTTCGTCCAAAAAACAGCGATTTATGTTTCAAAACTTGATGATTCTCGAATTGTCTTCGACGAGATAGAGAAGCAAATAAAGAAGACCATTGCAATAATTCGAGTTCGAGACTATAAAAATAGCAATTTCATTGTATTTGACGTCACAAAAATATTGTGCATCGTATTTATTGCGTACCATTATGTGTCAATTTCAAAATACACATTTTCATGATAGTGTGATAAAAACAAAAATGTTTTCATTACTATAAATGAATATTCCTGTCTTCATTAATTTGTGGTTTATGAACTTTTTAATTTTCTCTGAACTTTTGTATTGATCCGCTATCAATTTGTAAAACAATTTAAAACTAAAAACTGCATTTATCAGAGTAACTGTTGAGAAAAACTGTAAAAAAATCCTTTTTTCTTATTCACCTTAATCATCAATTTAACTTAATTTATGAAGATGAGGAAAAAAAAGAAAATATTAAATACATTTAATAAAACTGGTAATTTTCATGTTGATATAAAAACGGCAATAACACCAAAAAATATTTTAATATTAATGCATTTATCTGCATTTATCTAACAAGAGATACAGCTTTATTTAATGTTTAAATACTTTTTTTAAATTTAAAATACAAAGATTTCATTAAACATTGTTAAAGAAAATTGTTTTATCTAGTCATAATTGAGTTTAAGAATATAATTATACTTAATTAGTTGCATAAGATTAAAACAATAAAGAGTCCATACTAATTAAGAGTTGCAAGTTAAAATTATGCTAATAACAAAAAGATTTTTTTTACAACTAATTTTATCTTTATTAAAAACATAGGAATATTTTAAGAGGCACGTAACTCAATTTCAAAAGAAAAAACTTTTTACATCGGTATATATTTAAAATTTGTCAGAGATAAGAATTAAGATCAAACTATTTTAATGAGGATTATTTAGCGTAGCTGGTAAGACATTTATTTAAAGTATTTTTACATAGATTTCGAAATAAATTTGTTTTATATTCTTCGAATTTTATTCATTTATATGTATGTACAAGATGTCCAGCGATTTCAAAAATCAATATCTCAAAAACAAAGATAAATAGAATTATGCGGTAAACGATTTGTTTATTAACTAAGCACTAAAAATGTTATACAGAAGTTCCAAGAATGTAGTTCCAAAAATCGTTACCATATGGCACTGTGTGCCGAGAAACTCGTTCTTTGGAAACAGTCTAATACAAAAACGACGTCAAAACGAGCATTCTTTGCATTTAGAACCCAATCTTTTCGAAATGTTCACCGTTCGAAACTTCTGTATAACATTTTTGCATCTTACCTAATAAACAAACCATTTACCACATTATTCTATTGATCCGTTTTTTTTTTTTTTTTTTTTTTTTTTTTTTTTTTTTTGAGAAAATTAATTTTAAAATCAGAGTTTTATCCGCTGTCAATTTGTTGAATAGTTTATAGTGATCTAAAAATGGCATTTATCAGATTAACTGTTGAGAAGAACTGTGTAAAAAATCTTTTTTTTCTTACTCATCTTAATCATCACTTTAACTTAATTTACAAAGATGAAGTTAAAAAAAAAAAGAAAATATTTAATATATTTAATAAAACTCGTAATTTTCATATTGATATAAAAACAGCAGGACCAAAGAACATTTTACTATTAATGCATTTATCTAACAAGAAATACAGCTTCATTTAATGTTTACATCCTTTTTTTAAATTAAAATACAAATATCTCATTAAACATTGTTAAACAAAATTGTTTTTACTAGTCATAATTGAGTTTAAGAATATAATTATACTTAATTAGTTGCATAAGATTAAAACAATAAAGAGTCCATATAAATAAAGAATTGCAAGTTATAATTATGCTAATGGCAAATAGATTTTTTTACAAGTAATTTTAACTTTTATTAAAAACATGGCAATTTTTTAAGAGGCGCATAACTCAATTTCAAAAGAAAGAAACTTTTTACAGGGATATATATATAAAATTTATCAGAGATAAGAAACTTATTTTGAAATTAAAATCAGCCTATTTTAATGAGGATTATTTAGCGCGGCTGATAATACATTTATTTAAATTATTTTTACATAGGCATACATTTATTTCTATAACATTATATGTTATTGAAATAAATGTTATGTTTTTGAAATAAATTTGTTTTATGTTTCTTTGAATTTTATTCGTTTATATTTATCTGCAGGGTGTCCAGCGAATAAAATCCTGATTTCAAAATTAAATATGTCAAAACAAAGATCAATAGAACTATGTGGTAAACGGTTTGTTTATTAACTAAACACTAAAAATGTTTTGCAGAATTAATAAAAATCGTTAAAATATGGCACTGTATGCCAAAAACCTCGTTCGTTGCAAGCAGTCCACACTGTTTAAAATGTTGCTGTAGTTTGAACTAAATTTTGGTGCTCAGTAGCTGACACCATAATGTGGTGAAATCTCGTACCAACATTTGGATTTTCCCATTTTAATTTCGAACCAACTATTGGAACTATGCTTCAAAAGGAGTTCCAAATACTGGTTCAAGATTTCACCATCTTACAGTGGAAGCTATAGAGCACCAAAATTTGGTTCAAACTAGGACAAGATTTTTAACAGTGTAATACATAAACAATGCCAAGTCAAGCATCCTTTCCAATCAGAACACAATCTTTTCCAAATGTTTACCGTTCGAAATTTCTGTATAACATTTTTACATGTTACCTAATAAACAAACCATTTATCACATTTTTCTGTTGATCTTTCTTTTTGAGAAAATTAATTTTAAAATCAGGTTCTTATTCGCTGGACACTCTGTATTTTAAAGGAAGCGAAACAAAACTGAGCAACGATATTAACAGATTGTGTTTACTCAAACAGATTGTTATTTATTGTTAAAAAAAGAATAAATAAAGTAAATCAGGAAATATTTTATAAATTTGATTGAAGTGTGAATTTTATCTTTAGTTTCACCTGCTATTTCACTTTGTATCACATATGTTATATGGAAATAATGCTGAATATTTAAGAACATGGTATTATTTTACATTATGTGTTAATGTATTTTACATTATTCTATATCTGGAGTAATATGATGTATTAACCATTTATGTCCCAAATTAGGATTTCGTGAAAATTTCATCTTCTAAAACTATGTTAATGAGTCTTTTAAACTACACTGTTAAAAAAATTCTGAAATTCACGAATATTTTTTTCCTGAATTTCACAGAAAAAAGTACACAACAAAAAGGAATTTTCCGTTAAAAATCAGAAAACTCAACCACATTTCCTGAAAATAAAGAAACGGATAGAAACAAAAAAAACAGAGACACTACGATACCTGGGGGGGGGGGGGCTCAGTGGTCAAGGGACCACACCGCTAATAGCCCACGAGCGCAGATTGTGGGTTCGAATTCCACTGGCTCCATGAAATAATGAAAACCTAAAAAATGCCTTTTAAATGACATTTTTTCTGTTCATTTTTCTCTTATTTCTTATTTCAAAAAATCTTTCAACTAATTAGCTAAAAGATGAGTACATAAATAGTGTATCACAATTTCAAAAAAATTTCTATATTATTTTTGTAAAAAATGAATAAAAAAAAATTTCATTCATTCATTCACAAAATAACGGGGATTTTAAACAGTGAATTTTTTAATTTAAACTAGTTAAAAATTTAAAATTGATTTAAAAATAATAAATATTATGCATCAGTCTAAAATAGAATAAAATAAACCGTTTAGAAGTATTCTAACGAATATATTTGAAAGGAAATCTTTAAAAAGCACAACAGATTTTCCCACTAATTTATAAAAGACGTACTTTGTACAAGCCGGCCTCAGCAGCTTTGACTCAGTCACTAAGAATTTGTTCCACTATCAAAAGGTCTCGAGTTCGATCCTCAAGACGGCTTGAGGTAAATTATACAAATGATAATAATAAAGTAAAATAAAATAGCAGCTTAAAATCACTTGGAAATTTCTAATTCTTTGACAATTAATCGATTCATTAATTTTAAATATTATATTAAATTATTATCAGTAAAAATCAAACAAAAAGTTACTGCTTCTTCAAATGGAGTTTTCCTTTCTTTTATATTCCAAAACGGAAAATCTGCTAACGAAACGGTTAGAGTTCGGCTACTTTGCTGCCAGTGGTTTTATCGTGAATTCACAGAATTATTTTTAACAGTGCGCGTTAAAAGGTTTACACAATAATTTAATAAATTTTTGTAGGATTTGCACCATTAATATTAATTAAATCTGAATTTATAGGGATTCGGGGCGATATTTATAACTCAACTCATTTTTTAATTAAAACATTTTTAGTATTTTGTAGAATTTGAAAATGTATAAATACTATATCTAATAATATAAGTAAAAAAAATATTGCCGTACTGTATCTATTTATCCACAATCATTCACCGTTAAGAAAGATAAAAAGATGAAAATGAGAAAGAAATCATTTCTTCAGTGATATTTTAGTTTTTGCTTTTGGAATAGGATAGAGAGAAAGATCTATAACTCAATATGAAGTGCATTACAATTAATCTATGTAATTAAAATTTATAACAAATTATTTTAATGATATTTTAAAGTAGCGTCGCACAAAGGAAAAAAATACCGAAAAGCTAGCAAAAATATGAAAACGTTATTCAAAATGCACAAAACGTCGTACACAGGTGTTTTCAGAATGTTGAATACGATAAAAAAAATGACAGATTCAATAATATACATCTTTTGTATAAATAACATTTTAAAGTTCATCAAAATTAAAACAAATATTGGTCCAAAAGTTTTACACCTAATATAACAGAAATAAATAAATAAATAAAAACATTTAGAATGGTAAAATTATAAATTTTAAAGATTTTAATTTTCAGCGAGCAATTAACAATATTGAATTAAAGAACCAAATTAATTCACTATTAATGAAGTCGTTAAAAGTAAAGGAGATTACAATTTGAAATTTAAATAGTACAAAGTAATAAACTTAAAATGAACTAATTAAACAATGATTAATAAAATGTTCTTTTCCGATCGTAATGAAGATTAAAGATTTAATGATGCGTTATTAGCAGAAAAGTTAAAAGAAAAGAAAAAGTACGTAACGTATAGAACATTGAAGATCGAATTATGCTAATATGGAATATACTTATTCAATGTAAGCATAGTTTTATCTTTAAATAAAATAGAAAAAAAAAGATGGAATAATTTGAGAGATGCACAACCTAATTTTAACTAAGACTTTAATAAATAACTTTTTTTCTGTTTATTTTATGATTATGAATATTCGCTAAACTCAAAGGTAATTTAAAATTAAATTATTGAATTCTACATAAGTATTAAAACATTGAACGGCACATTCTTACATATGACTATAGATTTTTTTTCTTTACCTTACAAGTTCATATTTCAAGATAGTTTGTGAGGTAATGTCCCTTTGTAATAAAGGCACTGTGGTGTTTTGAGTGAGATCGTGACGTCAATGTTCTAACATTTTGGCTCAAAAGCGACATCTATCCTTTATGCAAATCTAATTTTCCTTTATGCAACTCTAATTAACATAGTGTGGGTGGCGCTCTCGATCTACAATTAACTGCGTTTTTTTGAGTTTTTATGCAAATTTCTAGCCCCGTCTTCAGTTTGCAAAGTATAGAAGCTGTGAGTTAGGTAAGAGTTAGTCCAGAACAATTTCGTACAGTCGTTCTTTAAAATAAAGCTATTTGTGCAGCCACGTTATGTTTATTTACAGGTTAGTAAAACTAGTCCGTGACCTGAAGAGAAGAACCGAATTAGTGATTTGAGCCGGACTTAGTTGTAATGCGAGTATAAGCTAAAGTTTATTCTCATAGTAGTGTGTTCAATTGTCAAAAGTACCGAACTTTGCTCCATTCCCCGTTACCCAACGACAGTAAATAAAAGTTTTGTGTTTTAATTCTACTCAGAATATGTCTTCATTTGACCGACATGTCACAAATTGACAACGGGTAAATTTAATAAGTGTCTATATTTTTCTTTCCATTTTATAAAATGTTTAAACTAATGAGAATGCTACATAAATTTAACAAGTTGGAAATTGCACGTTAAACGTAGCAAATTAGGTGCGTTCGTGCTATAACGAAGTTTTTTAAATTATTCAGATTTTGGTGCCATAGAATACTTAGCACTTCGTATACAATATTGTAACCGGAAACTTTTGTGTGTCTCTGTAAATACTATCTGAGTTTGTATAAAACAGGAAGTAACTCGTGTAACTCACTTGAGCAACATGCTTCAATTTCATAAAATATGAAATAGTTTAATGTAATTAAAATGATTCTCAAACGTTTCCCCTTATACCATTATGTGATGTTATATTTTTGTATGGCCCTGTAAATTAATAACTAATATTCTTTGTACCACAGATTTTATAAAATATATAATTCAATACATGTTTTATAGATGGATATAAATTTTATTATGTTCGAAAAAGTATATCATCATTAAAATGCACTTCAAACTGCGCTCAAAATATCTTTTTTTTCTAATGGCAGTAATGTAATGGAATAATTTTCATTGTCCCTGTAATTGAACTATTCATCAGAATTTCATGCTTTTCGAAATGACTTATCAAAACTATGCAACAATTATAAATTTTGATTCGATTTCATTGTGTAGTTTTTGTGTTGTTATATGCAGACGGACAGATGAACAGGTGAACTGACCGACAACTTCAGGTGCTATTTATTTAGATAATTACGAACGCACCTAAAAATCACTGAACAAAATTTCTAAACGTCTAAAAAAATGTAGGAAAATTAATTTCGTATACAAAGAGGTTTATACATTCTTTTCTAAAGAAACAAATTTTAAAGTTCATCAAAAGTAAAACAAAAATATTCGTCAAAAGTTTTACTCTTAATGTGATTGCAATAAATAAAAATGTACATAAAGAGGTAAAATTGTAAATTTTAAAAGTAATAATTTTCAGCACACTGCTAAAAATTAGGCTTTAAAGAAACAAATGAATTCAATATTAATGAAGTCGTTGAATGCAAAGAAGATTATGATTGGAAATTTGAATAATAACAAATTAATAAACTTAAAAAAACTAATTACGCAATTTTAAAAAAATTCTTATCCCAGCTTAATGAATTTTAAAGATTTAATCATGCGTAATAATATGTGATTAACTGAAAAGTTAAAATAAAAGGAAAAGTACGCAACATATAGAACATTAAAAATCGAATAATGCTAATATGGAATATACTTATTTAATGTAAACATACAGTGGCGCCAACTTTTATGGGCCAGTGGGGCCTGAGCCCACCCAATAATTTTGAATCATAACGTACAAAATTTTCATTGCTCTAGTTATTTATTTTACTATTATTTTACTATTCACTTTTCTCTTTGGAATGAAATTTATTTTGTCAATGACCATATCTTTTAATTTTCCGACTAACACAAATAAATCCCAAATGACTGAAATGTTTTACGTCCGTGTTTAACTTTCTTTTAATTTAATTACCATTCATGTTCATGATATCATGACATTACAAAAAGTGTAAGTGTCTTTATAAAATAATGCATGAGAATGTAATTTAATAAAACTGAAACTATGATTAAAACAAGATAGCTTGACTTAAAATTATCATCTTTCACCATCTGTCAACTCTCCAAAGAAAAACAAAGTCGCAACATTTTACAAAAATATTTTTGAGCCAACCCAATATTTTTCAAAAGTTGGCGCCGCTGTAACTATAGGTTTATCCTTAAATTTAAAAGAAAGAAAGAAGAAAGGAATAACTTTACAGTCGAACAACCTAATTTTAACTAAAATTTTATTATTCCTATATATCTTTTTTTATTATTATTATGAATTTTCGTTAAACTCAAAGATAATTTAAAATTTAAATTATTCAATTCTACATAAGTGTTAGAACAAGACATATTCTTACTGTACGTGCACATTTTTATTTTTTCTCAAGGTTACAAGTGTATTTTTCAAGATAAATAGACAACGGGTTAATTTAGTATGTGCCTATATTTTTTTATACATTTTATAAAATGTGTAAATTAATGATAATGCTATATAAATTTAAAAACAACATTAAAATCCCCACAATATGTAAACTTTGAGCAGACTGTGTTTGCAATATTATAGCATACCTGCAATACTATCGAAGTTATTCTGTTCAAAGTATACATATTCTGTCATTATTAACGTTCCTTTTAAATTTATATTGTACTGCGCCAAATGTAATTTTAATAGTTAAAAATAATAAATTATGTTTCTTGAGTTTAAAGCAAAGCTGTAGTTCTACCGAACTTATCAATTTTCCATTTATTTCTTTATAAATACTTAGAAAATTCTAGTATTCCTATTTTATCGAGGACATTTAAATTTCCGAAAATTGTATAGAAAAAACATTTTTAGTAGTACAATTTTCCATTAAAAGATTTGAAGTTACAGCCTTAAAATTCGTTTTCTCTCTTCAATATATCAGCAAGATGAATTCTAAATCTTTAGCACATTCTTTTCAGTTTAATCAATATTAATTTGACAATTCTTATAAAATTGACAATCTATCACGGATATTAAATAAACTGAAAAGTTTATTTTTTTAATTAAAATTTGTGAGTAAATATCAATATTTATCTGTGTTTTTAGACATCTTATGACTTTTTTAACTAATTAATTTTTTTGAAACATGATTTTTTTCATTATAGAAAACATTTGTAAGAAATGTATGCCCAAAAAATTTGCAGGTAAAAAAGTTTAAAGTAGAAGAAATGTGTACTTAAAATTATTTCTTTTAAATGAATTTAAACGACTATTTTCTTAAATATGATTAAGAATGCTATTAAAAAAAACAATAACTTTCTTAAATGTTTATGTTTTGGTGCATTCGTAATTATGTAAATACGTAACACCTATAGTTGTCGTTCAGTCCGTCCATCTGTCCGTCTGCCTGCATGTAAAAAGTTGAAAACTGCTCATCCGAATCGTTTGAAATTTAAAATATATAATTATTACATAATTTTGTCGAGTCATTTCAAATTTTGTGGAAATCGGATGCATAGATCAATTACAGGGACAATCAAAAATATTTCGTTACATTACGGTCAATCGGGGAAAAAAGTTTCAAATGCATTTTAATGGTGTTACACTCATTCGAACATAATAAAATGTATATGTATCTATGAAGTACATATTATAATATACATTTTGCACAATCTGTGGTGCAAAGAACATTTGTTATTGATTTACAAGGCCAAACAAAATTATTCCATTACACAATGGTATAGGGAGAACCTTTTTTGGTGCGCGTTTAATTGTAATTAACTATTTAACATTTTATGAGATTGATATACGTTGCTGAGGAATACTACAAGTTATATCCTGTAAAAAAGAAATCAGATAGTATTTACATTGACACACAAAAGATTTTGGCTACTATACCGTATACAAAATACTGTGTACTATTATATTAAGATCTGAATAATTTTAGGTGCGCCCATAATTATATAAATAGCTAGAACCTATATTCGTTGTTCAGTCTTGCAGCCCGTCCGTTCGTCTGTCTGCCCCCATATAACAAAGCAAAAACTGTGCCCAACCAAATCGCACGATATTTAAAATATATCAGTTTAGCGTATTTTTGTCGACTCATTTTAAACTTTATGAAAATCCGATCTATAGTTTAATTAAAGGGACAATCAAATTTATTCTATTACATTATGGTCAATGGGGAAAATAGTTTCAAGTGCATTTTAATGATGTTAAACTCTATGAGAAAAGCATAGAGGCCTGTATAATAAAATTTCATAAAGATATAAAGCCTAAATAATAACAGATATTGCTATTCTGAACAACTATTTTTTTATCCTATTTTAATCTGTTTTCTGTTGTTTTTATATGAATATCTATGGATTTAATTTAGTAGAGACAGTAAAAATAATGCATGTTTAAACTTCATTTAGCATTTCATAAAACTTTATTCTTAGCAATAGTAATCTTCTTTTTCTATAATTCAGCTATCATTTAGCCTTGTTTGAAGTTTAAACATGGCATTGTGCAAAGGGAGCTTCGCAAGTATTTCGCAAATTAGAAACGCCACTAAGGTCCGTGCCACATTTTCCCAAATACCTTTTAACTCTATAAATGCCAGACTTTGTAGTTAAGTTTTATAAAATATTTCATTTCATACATTTTTTTTCTTTGTATCCTTTACACTTTTTTATAACAACATTTCTAGTTTGAACTGAAATATATTCATATGCTAGCAGTCAAAATGACCACTAACGGTCATTTTAGTGTTAATTAACTTTAAAAAACACGAAAGGTGCATTGATTGATTATACAGTTGAACTTCGTTAACATAAATCTCAGGGGGGACCAATATTTTGTTCATGTCAACAGTAATTCATGTTATCAGTATCAAATCTTTATATTCGTTTTGACAGGGGATTATGAAAACAATTCATGTTAAAAGTAATTCTCGCTAAGCGTGTTCATGTTAACGAGGTTGAGTGTATATAATTATTGTCTTATATAGCCTCAAATACACAGTAAATATGTGACAATTTAATAATTTAATTTGGAATTCCACAATTAAATATAACTTTTATAATGCAATTAAAATTTGAAAACTGAATGCATTAAATCGATCCGTTAGGTATTTTATCATATAAAACAATACTTATAATTTGTAGTTGAGCAAAGAAATACCGAATTTAAATATTTATATCTCAATGTTATTTAATAATGACATTACATGTTTGAATTGTTCAAAAAAAAAATTTATGAAAAAAGTGAAGATTTGAGAATAAAAGTGACTGAATTAAATCACTGAATTTTCTAAATCATTTTTATTTTTATTTCACTATACTCATATTTTGAAAGTACAGATACTGAAATTGTTTACTCTAAGTGATTAGCTTGAAGTGCATTAAAAATATTTTATGTTAAGTAAGTAAAATAGTATTTTATTTTTATTTTTATTTATTTTTTTTTTTTTTGCGACATTGAGGCATATGTTACTGACACTTTCTCTGTAAGCTTTAATGACGTCAAACTTTCCAATCCCTAAAAGTTTTTACTTTGACTAAGCATCTTAAAAATATATAGGAAGTGAATTAAACGAAGTTCAAAATCCAAAATAGATCTTACGTCAATAAAAAATATATGCTCATAACAAGCGTATTTTAATCATACATATTTTAATTAAAGGATAATTTATGCCGCTATTTATTGGTAGTTATTTTAAGTACTTTTTATGTAATAATTGCTTCATAATTAATAAAGTGATGAAATTTTTAAAAGTAAAACTGTTTAATAAGATACGGGTAACTGCAGAATGTAGAAACAATGTAATTTAAAATATACAGTCATTCAATATATATTCACGTTAATTCGTTTGATTCATTCTCGGTGAATCTCTCATCACTCTAATTCATTCTCGGTGATACAGTATAATATGGGTGATTCTCCAATAAGTGAGTAATTTCAGTCCCTTAGGATTAAATGCTCTTTTTTGTCATTCATATAGTTTTATTTTAGCATAAACTGTATTTTGTAATGTATTTCTACAATTTCAAAAAGTATTTTTAAGAAAATAACTGTAAATTTTATTGTAATAGTATTTTAAATATTCAATTTGTCACTTCTGTCCCTTGTTCCTCACCTCATTTACTGATTTCTGGAACAATTTTAAGTGTAATGGCAAACTATTTTTAACAATTTTACCACCCAAAATAAAAATTTATACTCGTAAGTACATAATAAAGTATTTTTATTTAATATTAAAAACAGTTTTATATTTATTCTGAGTCAGAGAAATGCTGTCCCCTAGTTTTTATGTCACTACTGTCCTCTTGTATAAAACTGCTAAAGTGACCACCAAGTGGCCATACAATTTTTTGTGAACAGGTGCATTTAGTAGAAGGAGCAATCTTAATTGCCCAGAAAAACACATGGCACAATTCTAAGGACTTCAAAAATAGTTATAAGCTACAAAATGGATAGAAAGGTAAGATTATATTTATTACTTGTCACTACTGTCTCCTACTTAAACTGTCCTTGTTATTGTTTTTATTTATTTATTATTTTGTCATGATATAACATACTTTTGCTTAGTACAAAATATCATATTGCAGTCTTACTAAGCCTAACTTACTATATACACAGACGCAATTTTATTAATTTTGTCACTACTGTTCCTGTCACTTATGTCCCCTTTCAAATTATTTATTTAAGGACTAAATGTCCGAAGCAGATATTAATACCATAGATGACTTGAAGCCAGAAGATACCATGATACCATCTATTCCTAATCTATTAAAATTGCATAAGATTACTTGGAATAAGTTTGAAAATGTTAAACTTCAACTGCATTATTTAACCTGTTTCACATGCGACACACATGAAAAATGTCTATATTACTGTTCAGAACCAGCATTTGTAGACTTATCTCCCCGTTTTAAGGATATGTCCAATAATCATAAAGATACTGAAGCATCAAATACTGGTTCTGAAAGTGAACATATTTGAGTAGAAACGTGGGTTGCAGTTGTGTATGATGAAAACTGGTTTCTTGGTGAGTTTTAAATTTTTATTTAGAATTAAATTATCATTTTAAATTTTTATCAACATATTACTTATTACAACATCTGTTTTTAACAGGAATAATTAAAAAATATATATGATGACATCCTTAAAATAAACTTTAGGTTAAAGAATGGTAGCAGATTCTACTGGCGAAATACAACAGATATCCAGGGTATATCAAAGAATAAAATTTTGCGTGTTATTGATATTCTCCCTCGACCAGTTACTTCAAGATATTTTACAATAGACAAATTATATGGGTCATTCCATGATGTTTTGTAACGTCAGTCACGAAGATTATAATTCCGAAATTGTTGTCCACCATTATTTTCAAAAAGTTTTCTTGGCTTTATTCAATTAATGAGGTATCCCTGATGATAAACTTTTTGCAAATAACGGTGGACAACAATTTCGCAGTTATAATCTTCGTGACTGACGTTACAAAACATCATGGAATTACCCATATGAAAAAAATTTTAAAATCAGCAGCATTTCTCGTACTCAAACACTTTTTTCTAACTGAAACTTTTGTCCAAATAAATTCCCTTATTTACTCATTATTATTGTTAGTTGTTTTTTTTTCTAAAAGAATATTTAAATTTTAAAATAGTGAAAAAATAATAGATGTTAAATAATTTATAATTGTTAAAATGCTCAAAACTGAAAAGTTTTGAAAGTATTTCACTTTTATCCATGTAAGTGTCCCATCCTGTCCTCTTATTCTCAAAACTTAAAAAATATTCAGATTTATCACAGATGATGTATTAAACATTATATTTTTTTACTATAAAAAGATACACTTTAATAAAATACACATATTTTTCAAATAAATTCTATTAAAATCCTGATTTATAAAGTAAACAACTATCTTGGGGACAGTAGTGACATTGATTACGTAATTAATTTATAATATATATATTTTTTAAATCTATAGTGCGTAAAGTTTATGCCGGTATGTTGTATATTACTCAGCAACCTATGCTGCCTCAAATTATTAAAAAAAATTGGTTCAAATTTAATTTTTATTTTTCACTAAATCAATGAGTGAAATTACCCACTTTTTGGAGAATCACCCATATCTACCTAGTAATTCGCAGAAGTTTAGATCATTAAATAATATACATTCCAATCAAATCTAAAAAAAAGATATTAGATTTTTAAAAGTCATGTTTCAATAATCATCAGTTTTGCTATGTTTGTTAATTTATAAATATTAATTAATTTAAAACAGTAATATTGAAAAGATTTAATTGAAAGAGCACGCAGAAACATATCTGCCATAATCTAGCAACAATTCTAGTAATGTGAACATGATAATTTTTATACATGTTATTTGCAACATATATCAAATTTATAAATAAAAAAAAAAATTCAGGTTTAAGATTGCGATCACAGTCCTAAATAGAATAAATGTTGAATGTGAGAAACTGTTATCTAAGTTGCGTGATTATTATTCTTAATTTACACAAAAAAGTTTTGAATAGCAATTCGTTTCATTCTAATTCTTCGATTTATTGATGTCAAATAAAGTATTAATGCTCGATGGTGAAGTTATTTTGTCAGGCGACATTATCTCCGATCATCCTGATTCGTGTGTTTTTTTTTTATATACTACTGATAATTTCCCCGAAACCTTTTATCAGTACTGCCTTAATAATAATCTTAACATTACTGCTACCTCTTTATCTATTCATATTGTACCCAGAGTCGTAGTACGATTATTGATCTCGTTTCACTTATGATATTCAGTACCCATTGCTACTACCGCCTTTTCAGCATTTACTTCTAATCACATCTGCATTCAAATATCTTTTGATCGCAGGCCGAGTTTCTTGTTGATTTCTGCAAATTAAGTTGGTTTGCTTATTTATGCAAAAATTCTTAATGATGTACCTTTTCTTTTTGCTGTTTTAAATTATACTAGCAGCCGTTGGTGACCAGTTTGGTCGCCCTTGAATGTATACTAATCATTAAATCACATTGCTCATTTTATTCATAATTTATTTTAAATGATGAATTTTTTGCACAATTAGAAGATTCTGCTAGAGAAATAGACACAGATGTCATATGCGCACCATAATGGACCTATTGCAACAAATTGACAATTATGAACAATGGTAACTAGAAACATATGAGAAACTGAAGGGATCAGTTTTCGTCACGTCCAGACTTCTGTGTTCAGGTCTGTGTTCAGCACAAGAGCTCTAGTATTTATCGATCCTTCGGTTGGTGAGGTTTTAGCTACGTCGTAATTGTCAGTAGACTTCACTTTTGTTACTTCATACGTACGTAAGAATTTAGATATAAACTTTATCCCTGGTCTTTGTTGGATTCTCTTAATTGATATGGAGGTATCCAAATTTGTTTTTCCGGGGTTTCTTACGTCGTAAGTTATAGTGCTTGCGATTTTCTTGCTGAATTTTCTGAATATTGCCCTTTGTTTCTTTACGGAGTTCTTCTGTATTTTTCATGAATCCTTCTTCAACTGCTCTGTTTAGTAATTAATTATTTATAAATTTTCTTTCTGTTTCATATTTGTAGCAAATAATAATAAAAAAGGTGTTTTCGTTGGTAAGTTAAATTAATGACTTGTTGAACATTAGAAACATATTTGTAATATTTGTTCGATTGATATTTTTACATTTTAGAGATTGCAGAAGTTACTGCGGAATTAAGTTGATCTGTTTGATCCATGGCATGGGAACAGCCAGTTGTAATTATCTGGTGCTCTATCATCATTCTTTATCGTGGTAATTTTCATCTTGACATTAACCCCCTGACTGCCCAGCCAAAGGGTAATATTGTAATGTTGTTTTCTCTGTAATTTATTAAAAATATTTAAAAAAAGATGTTTTTTCCAACCTGATGCAAAATACGTTATTAGTATCGGTGTATAATCTTTGATAGCATCAATCCTAACATAATTTTTCAGAACTGGGTTTTATTTGTGGAATTATACTAATTTAAATATTGCTTATGTTGCAGTGAAACCTGCAGCTTAGTGTGTGAAAAAATCAGCCGGCGGCAGTCAGGAGGTTAATCAGCAAATAGTTTACTTATAAAGGAGTTCTTCAGAATGTTTTCGACCAAAATGTTCTTTGTCATGATCGTTACAATTATCCGCATTTCAACCGCCACAGCTTTCAGAAGAAGACATTTATGATTTGTATGAAGAAAATCATTTTTAAATAAATAGTTATCATACAGCATTGTTTTCAAATTATACTTTATGGCCTGCATATCCTCCACGCTTACTACCGCTCTACTTGCATTTTTATTATTTTATAAGAAAACTATATGAATGGCATGCATATTAGAGTTTTACTTAAAACGTCGACATGTAACTTGTGTCTGTTCAATTTTGTAGTTATAATCAGCTAACAGTTAAGCCCATCGAGCTATTTTGGTGCAAAGGTTTTTTTTTATTATTATTATTCATAGTAAGGACAAATGCACGGAAATAAGTAAAAGGGATACCTAGAACATAACCCCGAATTTTTTTCAAGCCTTAAACTTCTAACGAGAACTTCTATAAGGCAGCTAAAATATCAAATTTATAACTAGAATATTTGCAATTTTTTGCTCATAAAGTAGACAGGATGAAGCTGATTATCAATAGAAGACTTTAGAAGGAAAGTTGCTCCATAAATGTCAATAGATGCATTACAACGAACTTCATTAAAATGGACTTTGTAACAAATAAAAAAATCAACAAATAATGAAAAAATATTTCATATTCAAACATATAATTAAAAATAAATATTTATTACTTAAGTGGTAAATATTTAAATTAGTTACCGTCATTGTAAGCACGATTAAATAAACAAATAAAAAAAATTTATTGTTTTTTTCGATTTATTTTTAGTATAATAGTATTTTTAGTATAGTTAAATAGAATATTAAAAATAAGATTTTTTTTATTTACCTTGTAACTTAAAACATACAATATAATTATTTAAATAATGAATTAAAGCAGTATAATGCTTTCGCATGCAATAAAAAATATACGTACTGCCATTATCAAAAATTAAATCATACTCAAAAATGCTAATTTATGCCAAGAGAGACTTAACGTAAATAAAAAATGCATTTTTAACACAAAAAGAGCTTAATAAAAAATGTGTGTGGCACTCGGGGACTGCCGCGGTAAAGCTATTGCATAGCATTTTTTATCAACTTATGCAAAAATACCGCGACAATGTCTGCCAAAGTCAACCGAAGGATACCGTGCCGAAATCTGCTGAACTGAAACGATGTTAGCCGGAGTGTTAGGATTTTTCTCGTTACGGAATTTCTAGATTCGGTTGCCGCGATCAAAGCCCGCGATAAAAGCTATGCAATAGCTTAATAAATTACCAAACAAAATTTGGTCGCGCTACGAAAATTAGATCGCGAGTTATGAGCATTTTAAAATTTTCGACCCTCACGGTGGGGGGGGGGGGGGTCTCCTGTCAACAAAAATCAACACTATCTCATAATAAATTACCAAACAAAATTTGGCCGCGCTACGAAAATTAGATCGCGAGTTATAAGCATTTTAAATTTTTCGACCCTCACCTTGGGAGGTCTCCTGTCACCAAAAATTAACACTATCTCATAATAAATTACTACACAAAATTTGGCCGCGCTACGAAAATTAGATCGCGAGTTATAAGCATTTTAAAATTTTCGACCCTCACCGTGGGGGTTTCCTGTCATCAAAAATTAACAGTCTCATAATAAATTACCAAACAAAATTTGGCCGCGCTACGAAAATTAGATCGCGAGTTATAAGCATTTTAAATTTTTCGACCCTCACCTTGGGAGGTCTCCTGTCACCAAAAATTAACACTGTCTCATAATAAATTACCACACAAAATTTGGCCGCGCTACGAAAATTAGATCGCGAGTTATAAGCATTTTTAATTTTTCGACCCTCACCGTGGGGGTCTCCTGTCACCAAAAATTAACAATGTCTCATAATAAATTACCAAACAAAATTTGGCTGCTCTACGAAAATTAGATCGCGAGTTATAAGCATTTTAAATTTTTCGACCCTCACCTTGGGAGGTCTCCTGTCACCAAAAATCAACACTGTCTCATAATAAATTACCACACAAAATTTGGCCGCGCTACGAAAATTAGATCGCGAGTTATAAGCATTTTAAATTTTTCGACCCTCACCTTGGGAGGTCTCCTGTCACCAAAAATTAACACTGTCTCATAATAAATTACCACACAAAATTTGGCCGCGCTACGAAAATTAGATCGCGAGTTATAAGCATTTTAAATTTTTCGACCCTCACCGTGGGGGTCTCCTGTCACCAAAAATTAACAATGTCTCATAATAAATTACCAAACAAAATTTGGCTGCGCTACGAAAATTAGATCGCGAGTTATAAGCATTTTAAATTTTTCGATCCTCACCGTGGGGGGGGGGGGTCTCTTGTCACCAACAATTAACACTGTCTTTAATTAACGTTAACTTTTCTTAACGTTACTTTAATAGCCCCGTAAATTTGTGATATCCATTCATAATCGCCTTATACATAGATCCACAATCACATAACATGCTTCAGGGTTATTGTGATTATATTATACTATCTGAAGCTCATAGTAAATTAAATTTCATAGTTAACATAAAAAAATATTTTTATGTCTTCATTTTCACCCTTTGTACGTAAAAAAACATTCATTTAATTTTAAATTAAAAGTACCTTATTATGAAAGTGAAGTTTTTATAATATTTGAATCTAAATGAAAACCTAAACACATTGTCCAACAATAATTAAAGCTTTTTTTTACTTTAAAGAAATATGACTTTTATTTATTTATACAAGACACTCATCCTACAACGAAATCTTTTAATTTATACATCAATTCAAGTACAGTAATTTAACATAAATATAAAATCGTAAATTATTTTTACATAATTGTTCTAAAAAGATTACTTTCAGATTTACTCATATTTGAAACTATTGATTTCTACTTTTATTTTACAGACAGATACAAACAGATTAATATATATTACAATAGAGGATAAAAACTGAGACGTCTTTCCATTCAAATGAACACCGGAAAAAAATTATATTTAATGATAATTTATTAGAAATTTTCTTCTATTTTAATAAATTTGTTAATTCAGGCAAATGTAGAATGGAAACGATGCAGTTTATCCTGATTATATATGCAAATACGTTTTTTGCATTTCCAAAATCATTCACAAAATAAAAAGAAGAAGAGTTTTATTATTTTCTATTAAATGAAACCTTGAAGCAATTAGAAACATGCTTAAATATTCTATTAACAGTTATTTATACCAGAAATACTTTATTCATTTAAATCATTTGCAGATTTGATATATATGTTTCTATTTCGGTGCATTTTAATAATTAATGAATTACTGAATGCATTCAGAAATTGCAGTATTAAATATTTAAATTTTTTGACAGATCTTAATGAAAATACTTGAAAAATACTTTGCAAAATACTTGAAACATTGAAAAAGAAATAAATCCTTTTCACTTAATGTATGATATTAATTTCGTTGTAAATAGTATAGAACATTTCAAACTGCAATTGCAACCTGCTTATTTACTTTCATTCAAACTTTTGAGTAATATGTACGAAACATGCAGATTCAATAAAATATTGTGAACCAACATGATGCCGGAAAAATTTAACTTAGCTTTTAATCTCTGAATAAGGATTTTTATTTTAGTACATAGTACTAGGAGATTCTTTTTTATTATATTGGAAATACTGCATACGTGAGTGTAAAACACAGTTTATGACAAAAGAATTTTGTAATGCTGCTTGGGAGAGATATAGTGCTCCAAATATACCAGCATTTTACTTTTTCTGAAAAATGGCAATCACAACCATTAACAACATTTTCTATAGGAAAGAGGAAATTTTTCAGGGCTTCAAAATTGCACATTATTCATTAAGTATGATGTACACTACATGGCCAAAGATGATCGTCCACTTGCGATTTTTGACATTTTGTAAATATCTAAAAATATCTAGAAAAATACTTGAGGAAATATTCTGAAACCTTAAGTGTGTAAACATAATAGTATAGGTCATATATTTTCGTAAAGATTTTCTCCCGAAACTCCATCGAGGACCTCAATAAATTGAAGAAGAACGAAAATCTTTTGAATGACCCTGTCAAAACTAATGTAGCAACAGCGTCCAAACTGCAGATTGTGATTAAGTAGCTTATTGTGATAAACTGTTTTCATTTTTATGCAGATAGCAGGAATAGTCGTAGAGATATTAAGGTTTTCATAAAAACAGCCCCAATTTTTTTTATGTTTTTTGCTTATAATTTGCAGAGTTCTCAATATAAAATAATGTTTTTTTCCGAAAATACTACAAACAACATTGTACACAATACGCTTTAATCAAAATTATAAAATAACAAAAATTATATGAAGAATGAGTATTTTTAATTTTTTTTTTCACTGCGCAAGCGTCAACGTTATGAAAATTTCATTTGCATATTGTTTAGCTAAATGTATAGAGCAACTTTTCTAAAAGTCTCAAATACATAGCTTCGAAATTCTGTAAGTGTTCGTTGATAGAAATGGTCGTAGTTCCCAAAATGAGGCAAAAAATGAGGGGTTATATCCAAATATAGCAGTACGTGCCATATTATGTATATTTTCACTAATAAATGGAGAAATGAATACAACCCTTCATCTTTTTGCTTCATTTTTGGAATAACGGATTTTGAACGCATCCAATGAAAGAACACTTTTAGAATTTTCAAGCTATATTTTTGAGACTTTTACAAAAGTTGCTCTATACATTTTGCTAACACAATATGCAAATGAAATTTTCATAATGTTGACGCATGCGTAATAAAAAAATATTTAGTAAAATTGTTCATTTTTTAAACAATTTTATTATTTTGTAATTCTGATAAAAGGGTATTGTGTACAATGTTGTTTAACACATTTTCGGAAAAGAACATTATTTTAAATTAAGAACTCTGCAAATTATAAGCAAAAAACTTGAAAATATTTTGAGATGTTTTTATAAAAACCTTAATATCTCTTCGCGTATCCAAGCTATACGCATAAAAATGAAAACAATTTATTACAATAAACTTCTTAATCGTAATCGGCAGTTTGAATGCTTTCGCTAAATTAGTTTTGACAAGGTTATCCAAAAGATTTTCGTTTTTTTTTAATTCGTTGACGGTCTCCTATAGAGTTTCGGTAGAAAAACTTCACGAAAATATATGACCTGTATTATAATATTTACATACTTAAAGTTTTAGGATAACTCCTCAAGTATTTTTCTAGATATTTAACAAAATGTGAACGGTCATCTTTGGTCGTGTTGTGTACTTCAACATATAAAAAATTAAGCAAATCAAAAAATAAAACAATCACAGTTTGTCTGATTTTCAAAATAATGGTTCTTAAAAGCTAATAATTTGCTAAAAACCGATATCCAATTTAGAAGAAAATCTGTAAAAAATTAACTATTCAAGAGATTAAAAAATAGGTGCATAGATTTTTTTGTAACACACTTTGATCTGAAATATAAGTGATTAAAATGCAAAATTAAAGAAATCTCTCAAGAAGTATAACGCATGGAGCACTTTAAAATTTCGTTTCAAAATTTTAATAAAAAATCCTGAAATTATAATAAGATTGGATATTTTTTTAAGTATTTTTATTTGCTTATAGTGAAATGCATATTTCCTTAGAATTCCATTTCTTTATCAAAAAAAAAATAATAATAAAAAATTAACTTTTACAGCCCTTTTAAGAGAGTAAAATACTGAGCTAAAATAATCCAGTTGGTAACCCTTTGCAAACAAGAGGTAATCTGGCAGGAACTCTATTTAAAGTTAAATCTGACACACTACGAACATTCAAGCTTGAATTGTGATTCAAGTTTGACAGCTCCTGACTTTTAGCTCTTGTTCTAACCACCAGACAAGGCGATTGTTACCTTCGCGGATTAAAGCAGTATACTGTGCTTATGGTTTTAGAATATTTTATTCTGATATGTTTTTAAAAAGTGAAATTCAAATTCATTTCGAATTCTGAATCTTGAAAAATATATTTGAAAAACAAATAATCATCTTTTGGATTTACTAAATGGCTTCGATTGTTGGTTCATTTTATTTTTAACTTAATTTATTAATCATGTTGAAAAAATCACTAAAAGCTGTTTTATAAATTTAAAACTATGAATAAAATTACGGACTAGCTTGCTGGGGGAATCACCTACCCCTCCCCCTCCAGTGATTTTTACTCAAAAATCAGTTATTTTTTTTACTAAAAAATTCAAACTTGGTTTCAGTTTAACATGTTTGTTTGCTTTATAATATATTATATAACCTGAAATTTGCTATCGGATTTTCCATTACGTCTTGTAAGTTTTAAGTACACGAATAGATCAATTTCTTAATGCAAAATACCTAAAATATGTTTTTATTTTGTACAAAAAAGACACATTACCATTAATTAAAAAAGCCAACCTTGGAAAGAAACAGTTTAAATTTATTTCTAAAGGTTTTATCAACATATTAAATTTATGTAAAATGGAAATGTGAAATGTTTTTACAAGTTAATTAAATCTTAATATCGTAGTTTGTATTGTATGACAATTTTACATTTAATAAACAAAACACGCGAAACCATAGAAGTTTTCCGTGTAATTTTACGATATCGTATATGCAAAATTAAGCACATATTATAAATGCAATCTAAATATGACAGATTCACGTACCTGTTACTTATGTTATGTTGTGATAAAACACATTGTTCAGAATAATACATGAAACGGTTGCATGTATAATAAATATATATTAAATAAATATAAATAAATATAAATATATATAAATTTAGATAAATATATATAAATAAATATAAATATAAATAAATGTATATAAATATAATAATGTATAAAAAATATAGTTCCGGATAATCGAGGTTACTGATATTTGATAGACTTCGTCCCATTCTTACATACTAAGTACATAGAAAATTTCAAGGCTTTATCTCAATTTGTTCGGGATATGGAACGTTTACTGACAAATAGACACAAAGACGGGCGAACGGCAAAAATATTTTCTAAAAATATTTTTTTTTTCGGAATTTCCAGTATTTGAAACGTGTAAATCCTTCATTTTTTTTTCATTTTCAAAACGATTGCAAGATTAACCTATACTACGTATGATGGATAACTAAAAATTCGATTTTTAGATCAATTTTAAGATAAACTGTCCTCTTTACAGGGAAACATGCAGAAAATATTTGTGATTTTCCATGTTAATCGCCTAAAATGATAACTTAATAATATAGATGTGGTCGTTTTCTTTCTATAACATATCAAAAACATAAATCCGTTTTAAAGTACTTTCTAGTTTGGAATATCCATATTTAATTAATAATTTCCTTTAAAAAAAACTATCCCAAGACACATTATAAGTCTTCGTTTCTCCACAGAAAAATAATAATAATATTTTTTATCAATATATTACCATTGAATATTTCAAACGATTAATACTTTTATCAAAATTTTTCTGGATTATTGAATAACAAATGGTGACTAAACAAATATGAATCTACCGCTCTATTGATCTCAGGAATTCCCTGCATTTTCAATCAGTTCTTCAATTAAATTAACTAGAGTATATAAGCATTATTCTTCAATGCTGTGTTAAAGAAATTATTATTCAAAATACTAGCAAAACTAAGACAATATGATTTAATTTTCCACTTTATCGGAACTCATCAGTTCTTAACACCAATTTAGGATAACGTTAATGTGAATCATTGGCTATTAAATTATATTAAATAAAATATTAACAATTATCTAACTAGAATGTAATCGCTCATATTATGCATAAAATTAGTTTTAAAAATTTGTAATAATTCCTATTTCAGTCTAGAAAATGTAATTTTTTTTTTGTCGTATATTATATAAAATTTTTAACAGCTTGTATTACAAGGAGCTTAATGCAGCGGGTTTTTATGTTAAATATGTATAGATAAAGTTTTAAAAGTTATGTATGTGTGTGTAGTTATAACTAAAACAAAACGCTGTAAATATGTGTTTAGACTTGCACTTCTAATTGTAATTTTGTCTGTTTGATTCACTTTTGTGGATATTGCTGTTACCTCTTGGAAAGCTTTTGAAATTCTTCCGTACTTCCTATTCCAACATTTACAGTGAGATGGAATAAAATGTTGTAATCGTGAAGCAGTATATTCCAATGCAAGTTTCAGGAGGAAATCGTAAAATATTTTAGTGAATTTCAAAACATTCATATGCAGCTTCAAGCTACGCTTTTTTACCATCGCAGGGTTGTACCATTGCAGGGTTTTGCAACATTCATCATTTGGTGAAGAGCAAACAACATTTCTTTCTTGCGTTAAATTTGACTTTCTCATGTACCACAAGCGACTATGACCAGTGAAGCAAATTTATAAAAAAGTATAGTTTATAGCATGTCATTATGTGTGTTTTTCTCCATTAAGGTCACATTATTCCTCTGCAGATTGCTAATTGGTATGAGTACGGAATGTTAGGCGTTAACATGCTTTAAATATTATTAATGAATGTTTTAATATTTATTGTACGTTGATTTTTATTGAAGTTTGATTTTAATCAATCATATTGAAATTTTCATTAATCTTACAATTAAACTTTTCCATGTCCTCTATAGCTCACTCTCCATTTTTTATTGGACAGGAAACTTCTCTAATAAATCTCCAAGAATTCAACGAAAAAAAAAAACAATCAGCAAACTAAAGAATATCAGAAAAATAATTAAATTTAAAAAATCCATGGCAATTTTTTAATTTCTTGTTAATTTTTATGTTTAGTCCGATTCTTAGACATACATTTGCTTCAAATTTCGTTATGTCAATTTCTGCCGTAACAAAATTACGGTTTCCTGCTTCTTTTGTAAATGTTTCCCATTACAATTAAAGTATGAATTGAAAACTTTAGAAAGAGAATAGTATTAAGGATCCTTCTTTAAAATTCGAAATTCTGTGTTTGTTTGATCTTTACATCCTCAGAGCTAAAATCGATATGTTATAACGCTTATGTTGGCTCAGAACTGAGACGTTTAAATTGAATTTTGACATTTATAGCTTTAACCTTAATTTCAAAATGAATTTTTTGAAGGCAGATGATATTTCAACATTTACCTATACTGTATCTAAATAGTTTTAATTGTATGTTAGATGATTTCAATATTTTCAGCAACTGTTAAAAAAAGACAGTTAAATCATAGCACTAGTATAAACTAAATAATGATAAATAAACAGAATTAATCTAATTTATGATTAATTTCAGCAATTCGTTCGTGGAAATAAAATTAATACAAAACTAGAGACTGAAGCTTGAAAACCAGATATTCATCCCTAATGCCCAATCTAATTCAAAGCTCTCATTTCTAAATGAACCATAAACATCATGTAAAAATGATTTACAAGCAAATGAAGATCAAAGTGGATTTTTAAATCATCATTTGAGAGTGGAATTAAATTCTAATATTTAACATAAAAAGAATAATTTATTTACAACCTATGCTAAATATGAATAATGTTGCTGTTTTTTTATATTGTTCTGGCACTGTTGTAAAGTTTTCGTTAAAGTTGAACCTTTCTGTGATGCAAAAAGAACAAGGAGAACCAACATTTTATCTTTCACATCTTCTAAAATATCTTCTTCTCACTTCAATGTTTAAAACACTGTAAATAATAAAAAAAAAATTCAGATCGTCACCAATGAATTCACATAAATTTCTCTTTAAACTTTCGTACTTGAAAACGCAGATTAACTAGAGGTTAGCACATTGGTTTTAAATTATCTTATACTATAATGCGAGCAAAAATTGTGTGTGTGTGTGTGGGTAAATTTTATCTCAAAAACGGCTCTAACGATTTTCGCAAAAATTTGGATTTTACCATTTTCGGGCACGAGAAGACCATTGGGCTAGGTCCCATGTTCGGGAAAATTCGATTACTGGGTCATTTTGGGTCACAATGGGTCAGGATCAAGCTATTTATATCTAGAGAACGGCTGGATGGATTTTAAGGCAATTTTGTATCCAATCGTTTTTTGGCACGAGAAAACTATTGGGCTGGGTCACATGTTCGAAAAATTTCGATTAGTGGGTCATTTTGGGGTCATTATGGGTCAAGCCATTTTTATCTAAAAAACGGCTCTAACGATTTTGACCAAATTTTATATTGTATCGTTTTGGATTACAAGAAGACCATTGGGTTAGGTAACATGTTCGAGAAAATTTGGTAAGTGGGTCATTCTTGGGGTCATTGTGGGTCATGCTATTTTTATCTAGAGATTTTCTCACGCAATTTTGGCTAAAAATTGCATTCTATGGTTTTCGGGCACGAGAAAAACATTGGGCTAGGTTACATGTTCGAGAAAAAATTTCAATGGGTCATACTGGGTCATTAAGAGTCTGGGTCAAGCTATTTATATTTAAAGAACGGCGTGATGGATTATAACGAAATTTTGTATGTAACAGTTTTTTGACATGAGAAAACTAATGGGCTAAATCACATGTTTGAGAGATTTCGACTATGAGGGTCATTTGTGGGTCATAATGGGTCATGGTCAACCTATATCTAAAGAACAGGTGGATCGATTTTAACGAAATTTTGTATGCAACATTTTTTTGGCACGATAAAATCATTGGACTAGGTTACATGTTCGAAAAATTTCGATTAATGGGTCATTTTGGGTCATTAAGAGTCCGGGTCAAGCTATTTATATTTAAAGAATGGCGTGATGGATTATAACGAAATTTTGTATGTGACAGTTTTTTGACATGAGAAAACTAATGGGCTAAATCACATGTTTGAGAGATTTCGACTATGAGGGTCATTTGTGGGTCATGATGGGTCATAATGGGTCATGGTCAACCTATATCTAAAGAACAGGTGGATCGATTTTAACGAAATTTTGTATACAAAATTTTTTTGGCACGAGAAAATCATTGGACTAGGTTACATGTTCGAAAAATTTCGATTAATGGGTCATTTTGGGTCATTAAGAGTCTGGGTCAAGCTATTTATATTTAAAGAACGGCGTGATGGATTATAACGAAATTTTGTATGTGACAGTTTTTTGACATGAGAAAACTAATGGGCTAAATCACATGTTTGAGAGATTTCGACTATGAGGGTCATTTGTGGGTCATGATGGGTCATAATGGGTCATGGTCAAACTATATCTAAAGAACAGGTGGATCGATTTTAATGAAATTTTGTATCCAACATTTTTTTGGCACGATAAAATCATTGGACTAGGTTACATGTTCGAAAAATTTCGATTAATGGGTCATTTTGGATCAAAAAGGGTCTGAGTCAAGCTATGTATAATTAAAGAACGGCAGGATCAATTTTAACGAAATTCTGTATGTAACAATTTTTAGAAACGAGAAAACTAATGGACTAAGTCACATATTCGAGAGCTTTCGATTATAAGGGTCATTTGTGGGTCTTAATGGGTCAAGATCAAGCTATATCTAAAGAATGGGTGGGTCGATTTTAACGAAATTTTGTATACAACATATTTTTGGCATGAGAAAATCATTGGGATAGGTCACATGTTCGAGAAATTTCGATTGGTGGGCCACTTTTGGGTCATTCTAATTTTATCTTGACAACGTTTCGCGCAATTTTGATTAAATTTTTTATTTTATCGTTTTCGGTCACAAGAAAATCATTGGGTTAGGACAGATTTTTGTGAAAATTCGATCAATGGGTCATTTTGGATTATAAGGGGTCAGGGTCAAACCAACTATATCTAAAAGACAGCTCAATCGATTTTATCTAAATTTTGTATCTAATGTTTTTCGGCATGCTAAAACTAAAGGGCTAGGCCACACGTTTAAGAGATTTCGATTATAAGGGTCATTCTTTGGTCATGATGGGTCATGCTAATTTTATATAGAAAATGGTACTCACCATTTTGACTATACTTTGTATTATATCGTTTTTGAGCAAGAGAAAACCATTTGGCTTGGACACATGCTCGCGAAAATTCTATTAGTGGGTCATTTTGGGTCTTAATGAGCTAGGGTCAATCTAATTATATACAATAACGACTCAATCAATTTTACCTAAATTTTGAAACAAAACGTTTTTTGTCACGAGAAGACTATTGGGCTGAGTCGCATGTTAAACAAAATTATATTAGTGGGTCATTTCGCTTCATTGCTGAATGCTGCCAAGCTAATTTTACCTAAAAGATGGCTTGAACGATTTTGATTCAATTTTATATTCTACTGTTTTTGATTACCTGAAGACGATTGAGCTATGTCACATGCTTGATCAAATTTGATTAGTGGCTCATTTTGGGTAATACGGGTCAGGGTCACGAGAATATGGCAAAAGCCAATAACTTGGTGATATTTGACAAAATATTGGCGACATATGGCCAAAAAATCGACTATAAAAATTACGAAAACCAAAACACGTATTTGGAGCCAAATGAAAGAATGCCTCCAAATTTGGCTATATCTAGCAAAATATATTGTCTTTCAGAATGTAAAGAATTTTTTTATACATTCTTAAGAGGATTCGAGATGCATGGTTAAACCAATCAGAGTCGAGCTAAAAAAGTGATTTAGATCGATGTCCTTTCGTTGTAAAATTTAAAATAAAATAAAATTTATAAATATGCGCATAAAAACATAGTTTTCTTATTGATTGTTTTTCTAAATAATACTATTATAAACATGGTTTACAGTAATAATACAGAGTTAATGATACAGTGAAAATACTATATCGAGTTGAACACAAAGTTAATTTTGACCGAGCTAAGCTCGGTCTCCCCTGCTAGTTATATTAATTTACGCTCTCGAAGTATCCCAATTAACACTTTTAGCCTGGTAATACGGAAGAAAAAAAATGTCGAATTCGAAATTAATAGGGAAAATCTGGAAAATATTTATTTCATTTTCTTTAGGTCTAAAATGAATATACTAAGTATCCCCACCCCCCTCGTAGAAGGTACACTGTAAAAAAAAATGTGATTTTACTAAAAAATATTTAGCATTATTATTAATATTACAACAATTACTAAAAAAATCTCCTGTAACCATCGAATAACTAATTACTGGTACTAATATCAAACAGAAAACTCATGTAATTGAACATGTACTTCATTTTTACAAAGCCCTCAGGCGTCCACCTTGTCCCTGTGCCGACCCCTAAACTGTTTTTCACCAGCCAGAAATAGAAGCCGTTTCATAAGGATGAAATTGAAGCATTGGTCGTTGCTTGCGTTTTTAAAGCACATTACGGATAAATAAAAAAAAGAATAATTCACACATACAAAATAAGGTAAGTGTTTTATATCGATGTATCTTAAACATGTGTATGAATTTATTTATTTATGTTACTTACTTTTAAACCTTTTGCTCGCTTTTGATTTACTTATAAACTCTGCTCTCTGCTATAATTTACCACGTTTTGGAAATCAAGTGAATTGTAATACCTATGTTTTTCAGTTACTATATTTTTAAGAAATTATTAATGCTTCGGATTTGGAATGCTTTTATGTATTTTAAAATAATACTTCTTTCGTTTTTTTTTTTTTTTTTTTTTTTTTTTTTTTTTTTTTTTTGTTATGTTATAAAATACATTCTAAAAATAGATTCTTAGTTGTTAGAAATATAAATTTAATGGAGATTACAGCTTTCTTTTAATAATTAAATTAAACATTATATTATATTAAAGATGTTTAATTCTACTGTTGTAATACCTTTATATAGTTATATCCTTGTTTTTCAGTTATGTTATAAAATACATTTAAAAAATAGATTCTTAGTTGTTAGATATATAAATTTAATGGAGATTATACCTTTCTTTTAATAATCAAGTTAAACATTAGATTATATTAATGATGTTTAATTCTACTATTGTAATACCTTTATATTACATTATTTTAAATTATATACTAAAAATGTAACATAATTGAAAGTTATAAATAACAATAATCGTAAAATTGCAATAATAATAATTATCAGAATAATTATATAGTTTAAAGCTTAGTTTCTTTGTGAAAGAATTTTTTATTTTTTAACAATGGTTTGAAAATTAAGTGAAGATATTTCATTGCATAAATTATTTTTGTTGTTTTAAATAAGTTTTAGAATAAATATGTTAATAACAGTGACATAAATAAATCGCACTTCTGTTTTCCAACTAAATTAAACTGCATTAAAATGCAATACCAAATTTTAGCATTGCAATTTATTTATTAAATTGCAATTTTTTAAGATTTTCAAACGCTTCATTTTTAATTCATTGGTAGTTTAATCTACAAATTTTTGGTCTGGACACATTTGAAAACTTATCCAATGCAAACAAAATTTTTTATTTTAGTTTATATATATAACTTACGTTTATTGCCAATTTATATGATTTAATCTCTATAACTTTCAAATTTTTAAATTATAGAATAAATATTAAAATAGTTTTTTAGTTAGTCAACTTAATCTATGGCGCATTTTTCATCCTAATCAATCTTAATTTTAAACAGCTTTAAACAATGCATAGTATTATTAAAATGTTAATAATTTATTAGCATTTTATAAACTATTAGTGTTTAATTTATCATTTTCTAGTATTATAGTTTAATTAAAACTCACCATATTTAATCAAAGTTTTTAACATTTAACTTCGGTTTATAAAAAATTATATTTATAGAATCAGAAGTAATAAACATATAATAATAAATATCTTAAATAGTTTTAGAAAGTTCATGTTCCATGCCATCAAAAGCAAGTAAAAATATTGAAATAAAGTGATGTAAATACATTACGCAAACAATGCTTAAGAATCTACTTATCTATATTATAAAGGCCAAACGTATCTGTGCGTAACGCATACGTCATTTTGTGCATGGCAACGCTTTCAAATTTTAAATGAAATATCGGTATTGCTATTTTTGTAGCTGCATATTTTCATACTTCTAGACACCGCACATTTTCAATTTTTACACCATCGTGTAGGGGAAAAATGTACTTTTAAATGAAATTTGTTTGAAAGCTGTATCTTAATTTCTTTTTGAAATATTATTTTTTTTTATAATTTTCCATGTCGCTTTACTTATTGTGGCAATAGGAGTACTCCATTTCTATTAAAAGCAAAGGAAAAAGGGAATAAATCGATTACGGTATCTTTATGTTGCCATTTTTTCAATGAAAGGAAAAAACATTGAAATTTAAATATCTTCTGTTATAAAACCCGGTGAATTTTGATTTTATTTACAAAATTTTATTTACACCTAAAAGAAAATCAACAGTTTAATATCTGTTTGAGCTAATAGCATTCAGACTTCAAGTTTTGAATCAAAATGACCAAATTAAAAAGTCAATTTTTTCTGAAAAGATGATTTCAGATATAAAATGTGCATTTGTAAATTTTGATTTGATGAGAATAATGCCGGGTTTAGATTTCACGGGGAAAAAAGTTCTATGATTGAGTCAAAGTTCGATAAATTTGCTTTTTTTCATTTTGGAATACTAGCATAGTTACCTAAATTGATAACTTTATCATAATAACAGATCTTTATTATTTTTTATTCCTTTCATGTACGATTAAAGATTAATTTGTATAATTTCTACAACTCAGTTTTAAAGAAATAGTATTTTGTTAATTTGACGTTAAATATCGTTTGTTTAAGAGTTAGACTTACCAATGTAAAATGAATTTTTTACTATAACTAATTTTGTAGGTTTATTATAAATCAATGAAACAGTTCCTTTTAAAACATTTTCTTTCGTTGAAATTCGACGGGTTCTACCTTGTATATATAAAATATAAACGGAAATCTCGTGTTTTCCGTCTACTCCCCCAATTCTACTGAAGGGATTTAGAAGTAACTTGTATCGTTAGATAGGTATTATTTCAAGGAAGGTTTTCGTAAATAGTACATTGTTCTATGTATATTAGTTACAATGTTATGACGGAAAGTTGTTTTATTTTAGACAAAAAGGGTTACCATTTGACATATGTTTTTCATTTGGCGCGGCATATTAAGCTATCTTTGTTAAAGATTGAAATGTTTATATTGATTAGAAATAAAGAAAAAAAACGCGAGCATTTCTAAAAATAAAATAAAAAAGTTATTACTGATTTTATTTAATGTACAAATAAGGAAAAAAAATCAGTTAGAAATAATATAAAATAACACTATTTTATTTAAATATGGAGGCAATTTTTACACGGCTTAAATGAAATTTGCGTTGTCAATATCTGGCAATTTATCACTTTTTTGCCTACGTATTTGGCTACGGAATAACAAAAAAATATCTGAAATTAAAATTAAAAGAAATATAAATGACGCCATTTTTTTAAACATAATTTTTTAAAAATGCCAGGATTAATTTCAAGAACTTCTGGATGCATTTTTTAAAATTACTTACATCATTGAATAGGTTGGCGACGTATTCATACTAGAACGATACAACTATTTTTTTTCTTTTTAACAAATTAAGATTTTTGTTTTTGTTCGCAACGATTGTTATTTCTTTGTGTTTTTCAGCTGCGCAAAGAATACATTATGTTGTTGTTGATTAAATAATTATAAGTGCTATATTAATTGGACAACATATGAACAACAAATACAACAGGAATGACAAATATGTAAACAACATTTGGTAAGTTGATTGGCATGGTTTGGAGCATAATGAATTTTAAAATAGGGGGATAAATTGATCCGATGATCCATAATCAATTTTACAGAAAATTGGTGTAATTTGGATACATTTTGATACTTTACTGCTATATCAGCACCGTACCAAAATGTATATTAAGGCTGTGCACAAAAAATTTTCTAAGACATTTTCAGACTCATTTCTAAAATTAAAAACATGAAACTTTTTGAGATGATTTTTGAAAAGATTTATAAGAGGTCGTGTGATTTCCTTTTTCGCTCAATTAATTAGAATTTTATTTATAAGCTATTATTTTCTCAGTATGACCCCTTTTTTCCATTCCTCAATATCTCGCTTTTGCAAATTAGGTTCAGAACGCCAACTTTGACAGCCTTTTTTGCAATAATTTCGGCAATTAGAAAAAAATTGACAAACACGGCATATTATACAGCTTCTAAGTAAGAGAATTTGGCAACTTGATGCGAGCTTTTGCTTTTGCGATGCTTTTTGCTTGAGAGCAAAAGAAAATTAGAAATAAATTAGAAATTAAGAAATTTGGAATGAAATACACTCTTAATCGCTATTACTTTTAACTGAAACGTGAAAAAAAATTTTATTTCAAACATTGTAACCTGCTATTTATTGAAAATGCTTTTTTCTCCTTACTTATTATTTAACCTTAAGCATGCAAAACTGTTAAATTTACCATTTTTGGAATCAATTTTTTTTAATTGAGTTATAACTTATATTTTCCTCTGATTCAAAAATGACAACGTTTATTGCAGTGCTAAGATACGGTTCCAATTTCGTGCCTGCAGTTTAGATGGAGATATTGAAAAAATATTTTATTGTAAATATCTGTTTTTTCTTTTATGTTGTATATATTCTTCGTTTAATAAAAAAGTACTCGAAACTAAGTAATTTTGAGATGCTATATTTAAAAAATGAGATTACTTTCGCAGTAACGATGATAAATAGTCTGAATAATTCATTTGGCGCTAACTTTTACGCTTGGCGATAATGGAGTGATATAACGTACACATACCAAACTTTTAAATTGCAGCATTTATAATGTTAATTATAGCAACTGCGCGGAAAATACACGATACAATTATTTGCAAGCTACTGGTATATAGCTTGAAATGACAGTGATGTCATACATTCACTACACTGGCGCGAAATTTCTTCTGACGCCAGTGTCATATATGCATTAGGGTATTTAATTGGCGCCAAACTCTCATTATTTTACTTAATATGGTAACCCGAATGTTGTAGTTTAGTTAATAATAAATTGTTTACATACTTTTTTTTTCTTTTTTTAAATTATGTTTTGTTCTACAGTTTTAATTGAGCTTTTTTTATTTTTTCTTGTTATTCCCTTTTTAAAAATATGCATGTAACTGATATTAGAAAACAAGATTTTGCCAAACTGGCGTCCAAAAAGATTGTGCCTATGTTGTGCATATATAATATCTGTGCTCTTCAACATAGCACTTTTATTAAAATAATTTAAAAATTAACATGAAGAAAATTCTATAATCGGAATAAAAGTCTAATTAATTGAGTTATGTGAGATTGCTTTGGTGCAAATTTAACTACAGTTGTGTTAACTATAATATAAATCATAACATTCGTGCATTGAAGCCTCTTTAAACTAACGTTATTCTGACTCAATTACGGCCTTCATTGAGCAAAGATATTTAAAAATATCATTCTGTTTCATACATTTTTAATGATCAATATTATTATGACATTACATCTGGCTACTTCTACTTTAAATATAAAATCCAAATTGGTATTTCGTTCTGGTTGTTGATAACTCGAGTCCTGCTCAAAGTATTTTTATGGAATAATTTTTTTGGAAGAATCTAGCATGTTTCATATTGTTTTATGTTAATTATTTACCGAATTATGGGAGAAAGTTCAATAATAAGTAAAATTCATTTGTGGAATAGTATTCATTCTTAAAAAATCTACTACACGTATTTTGAAAGAAGTTGCATTATAAGTTAGATAATTTTTCAGAGGTGTTTTTAGTATATTGCATATTGCTCTATAATGCTGAATTATAGAGTTAGTTAATTATTTTGAAATAAATTTCCATAATCATATAAACCTGATTATGAAAAATTAGTCTTTATAAAAACTATTAATAGACGGATTTTGACGAAATTTACATTGTTAGTTAGACAAATTTTCAATGACAGTTTTTGTAAATTGCATAAGGCTATGTTGTTCTATAACAAAACCT
Source organism: Maratus speculifer (assembly GCA_964019185.1). Classification (NCBI taxonomy): domain Eukaryota; kingdom Metazoa; phylum Arthropoda; class Arachnida; order Araneae; family Salticidae; genus Maratus; species Maratus speculifer. The sequence continues at coordinate 2,827,748 of OZ025294.1, read as the reverse complement.
GCTATAAAAAAAATCAAAGATTCATCTGGATAGATAGACCAGCGTAGCGGGCGACGCCTGCTAGTTATCAAAATAAAACACTAATGTTATACTTAAAATAAACAAAATAAATTATAACAAAATGAAATTTTCAAAAATAGAATATATAAATATTATTTATCAGAAATAATTGAAAATAACTGTTATAAATAGATAAATCGTTATTATATATTAAGAATACAAATTATTTTCTTAAAAAGATTATCTTTGAAAGATTCTTTTTGTATGTGTGGGGGGGGGGGTACATTATTAAATGACATTAATAAAATTTGTAAATTGGCCTTAATTTATTTTTTAAACTATACTTTTATGCATGAACATTCTCTTTGAACATTAATTAATCTAATTTAATTCCTGTGAGTAAATATCTGCTGCAAGATATTTATCTTCTATTTCCTAATGTGTATGTGTAGTTAGAAAAATTTTAATTTATCAGATTTGGAAAATAGTGATTAAAGAATTTTACTTAAACGTGAGCAAAATATCTTCGAGAATGAATAAATAAATTGTATTGTTTGAATGTTATATATTTTTACAGATGCATCTAAGCTAGAATTGTTATTTATAATAATTTATAATTTTGATTACTCTTTAAAAAATGTTTAATGGATTAAGTTTTATTAATTTTCTTTTAAAACATAAAATCATGTGATTTACCTATTATAAATAAAAGGTCTGTAATGGCTGCTAACAATTTCTTTGTGAAGATACCAGAGAAATATCTGTAATAGTACTAACATTTTATTGTAAACATACTAAAAAACGCCTGTAAAATATGCTAACAATTTCTTAATGAAGACACAAGAGATGCATTTGTAAAACTACTAATTATTTATTAGTAAACTTACTAAAAAAACACCTGTAATGGTTACCAACAATTTCTTATTAAATTGTCTAAGGAAGTCTATGTGTTGTTTACCAAGTTAAATGCAGTAGTGTTACTTTAGAATTATCTGTATTGGTTACTAGAAAAGTTTATGAAATCACAGTTGCCTAGAGATTTTCTAGTAGTACTACAGATTTTTTTTACAGTGTAAGCGTTAGAAAATATGTCCAGATTTATAACCAAAAAACAAGATTTTTTAAAAAATATAATTACACTATCTCAAAATCACTAACTCATTCAAAAGCATTATCGATATAAATGTTGTAAAGCTTAAAATTCTGAATAAAATGAGTAGACATACTTAATACTATTTTTGAACATTAAGGTCACGATTCTTCTTCAAAGCTTTAGCCGCGCAGTCAATGGGTTGAATTAATTGCTAATTAATTTAAACACAGAATTAATTGCTAATTAACTTACTAACTATTATTAATTAATTGGAAATTGTTTTAATCCTTTCTGTTTAGGTGTAATAACAATATGCTATAGTCGAATTTAACAATAGTCGAAACACTTTTTTTCTTTTCTTTTTTAACATTATCTCAAATTGCGACTTTAATGTTGAACAAAAATATTAATGCGGGTTTTCATTTTACTCGGAATTTTAGGCTCTACAATGCTTGTATTGGCAATTTCTTGGAATAGCTAGTTCTCTGTTTGTACAGCTAATCTGGTGCTTCCTAATTTCAAGCTCTTTATTAACGATTAAGGCAGAATTTCGAAATACAATTGCGACTTTAATTTTGAACAAAAATATTAATATGGATACTTGTTTTATTCAGAATTTTAAGCTCTAAAACATTTGCATTTACAGTTTTTTAATAGAGTTAGGTGCTTTGAAATATTTTTAAGAAAAGTAAAAATAATAGCGTGTTTTGGCTATAAATATGTACATATTTCCTAAAGCTCATTTAGTACGAAATGAAACATATAGCATATTTATTTTAGACCTAATTTGAAAGGATTAAAACATCTTCCAGTTTTCAGTTATTTCAATTTTTTATCATCCTGCATAGGGAAATGGAGACATTGGACATTCATCTCTTGGTATCTGCTTTATACGACGGAATATTTTTTTACAGTTGTAACGCAGTTCTGCTAAATCTGGTGGAATGATTTTTATCAGTGGCTCTTTTTCTTTCAATGTACAGGTTGTCCAGCAAATAACACCCTGATTTTAAAATTAAATTTCTCAAAAACAAATATCGACAGAACTATGCGGTAAAGGGTTTGTTTATTAGGTAAGCTGTAAAAATCTTATACAGAAGTTTCGAACGGTGAATATTTTGAAAAGATTGTATTCTGATTGCAAAGAATGCTTTGATTTGACATTTTTCTTGTTTTAGATTGCTTGCAGAGATAGAGTTTTTCGGCTTACAGTGCTATAGTTTAACGATTTTTAGAACTAAATTTCTTGAATTTCGAAATTTTAAAAATTTAATTCCAAAAATCTTTAAACTATGGCAATTTAAGCCGAAAAACGCATTCTCCGCAAACAATCTAAAACAAAAAAATGTCAAATCAAAGCATTCTTTGCAATCAGAACACAATCGTTTCCAAAGATTCATTGTTCGAAACTTCTATATAAGATTTTTACAGCTTACCTAATAAACAAACCATTTACCGCATAGTTCTGTCGATATTTGTTTTTGAGAAATTTAATTTTAAAATCAGGGTGTTATTTGCTGGACACCCTGTAGGTACGATGTGCAGAAAAGTAACTAATGCTCGTTCAGAATTCCCTTTATTTTTAACTAAAGAATAATATTAACAGACATGCACTCTAACTTAAATGATGTCTCAGATTTTCAATATATGTCTTTAAATACCATATGTGCCACATCTCAGACCCCTCTGAAATGGAAAACGTGTTTCTTGCTGTCTGTGTATGTGTGGGTTGGTTAGGAAATTCTTGAGTATTGCATGTGCCGTATTCCGCTGTACGAAAAATCTTACGGTAGATTTTACATAATTATTGACCAGTTTAACTTTTGTACTATTTATTATTTAAAAAGATAATTCAAAGTTTTATGTGCATTACAGCACCCCCTATCAGTCCCTATGTTTTTGTATTTTTAATTTTTGTATTTTTTAAAAATAAATGTAAATCGCATCATTTGAATTGTGTGTTGTTTAAATTAGATCAAATTTGGACCGATACAATGCATTCCTGAAGAGCTCCCTGAAGTGGGAATTATTGCTAGCCATGTATTCCCAGTATCCAATTACCACCCAACACTTTTTAAATTTTCTAGCAACCCTATATAAACTTAACTGTATATTGGCAGACAGCCGCTCCAAGTTCTCTTACGCCAAATCTTTATCAGTCGCCGAAACCTTTATTAGATGAGCCATCAAATAGTCAGTGGTGTAGTCGTAAAAACAACGGAAGGCATACGGTTTTAGCAGAGGGTATATCCTAGAGTATATATATGCTATAGATTTCTTGAGAAACAGAGGGTATAAGGTGTTCCTTTAAAAAAATCCAGAGGGTATACGAGTCGTATACCCCCGTATACCCTCCACTACATCCCCTCAAATAGTGTAATCTTGTTACAGTAAACACGTCACATGTCTTTCTACCTCTCTCCGTGCCGGACCTCGCAAGAATGGCTCTGTTTTTAGGTGCATTCATATTTATTTAAATACGTAGCACCTTTAGTCGCTTTTCAGTCCGTCGTTTGTCTGTCTGTCCATCTACTACCGAACCGAATCGTTTAAAAATTTAAAATATATAATTATTGAATAATTTTTTCGAGTTCAAAAATATGAAAATTGCATACTTAGTTCAATAACAGGGATAATCAAAAGTATTCCGTTGCAATGTGGTCAGTGGGAAAAGATAAATTGATATGCATCTATGAAGTATATACTAAAATATATATTCTACACAATATGCAGTGCAAAGAATATTTTTATTAATTTACAGGGACATACAAAAGTATTTTATTACATAATGATATAGAAGGAAGCATTGTTTGAAGCTTATTTTAGTTAGAATAAACTATTTCACATTTTAGGAAATTAATGTATGTTGTTGAGGTTTACAAGGTTTCAGATAGTATTTACAGTGACACACAAATTTTTCAGATACTTATACAGTATCCGAAGTACTGTATACTATTATAACAATATCTGAATATTTTTAAAACTTTGTTATACACTGTAAAAAAAAAAACTCTGTAAAGGTACTAAACATTTTCTAGAAAAGTGGGATTCAAAGAACTTTTCATGTAATGATAACAGGAAAAATCCATGTAACCGATTCTAAAACTTGAGTTTTTTTTTTTACCGTTACAGGAAAAGTTATTGGAATCCCAGTTTCCTAGATAAAGTATAGTACCTTTACAGATTTTTTTTACAGTGTAGTACGAACGCACCTCATTAGAAGTACAATTTCCGACACGTTATCTTTTATTTCCTTCGCACCTCTCCGTATCCTCTTATGATGGCGATGTCTTGTTACATGCAATAAAGTCTACAAGTCGTAAATATTAGTTAGAGTTTTCTCGATATCTATATCAAATCATGTCTGGAAATTTAAACATAATTTTTACGTCAAAAAATATCGGAACTTTTACCAAATTTAACTATAAATATATATTAGACGAATAAGTAAATTCATATGATAAATTGTATCATAAAAATAAAACCATTCACTTTAGGGAAAATTAATTAAATTTTATGTTCCAAAAGAAAACTGATACAATTTTATAGCATTGTACGCATATAAAAAGTACATTATAAACAAATATTAAGTTTAAAAGTTTTATCCTAGACAAATACATTTTCTATCATTTTAATCTTGTCATTCAAAGAGATACTGTATCTGTGTCATTTTGTAATTTCAAAATTTCATTTCCCTTAAAATCAGCTTATTGAGAAATAAACATGTTCTGAAATATACTGCAGCAGAAATTATTTTTTTCTCTCCTATTATATTTGTTTCCGAAATTGTTCTGTCGAAAGACATAGCAACCAATATATTTTTGAAATAACGCATATCGAATAAATATTCGGTTAGTTGTAAAACATATCTTTAAAAAGTTATTTTTAACTCAAATGTTATTAGTTCTTTTTGAAATGGATACTTATATGCAAATAATTCTTGTTACTTTAAACTAAAGCTAAACTGCAATTTCGCGGGACAAGTTATTTATAAAATCAGCAAATGTAACTACTGAGGTTTTTTTTTTATATATATATATAAGAAGTCTGCCATTTGATTTTCTTTTTTATAAGCGTACCCATTCCTCATCTATCAAACTGTGCCATTTGAATCGATGCACAGGAAAAAAATACAGTTTTGTACTTTAGTACTGTTAATTAATTTAGTATAAATAGATTTTAATAAACAGTTCGCATTACTTATCTTGTTCATAACTGAGTATTAATCTAATATTACAAGCAGGCGAAATATGATAGGCCATTTAATTTTTCAATGCGAAGAACACCAAAGCTTGTGAAATTTACAGACAAATGTGTAAAGTTTAAGGGCCCAATGCGATGACCACGGTCATAAGATAAGTGCGATAGCAGTATTTGAATGAAGGACGTGAAAATGTTTACGATTACAAACGGAGTGGGCTCCCAGCTATGATTCATATTGCATATTCATGTGATTTTGTTGCTGCAGTTAATACGAAGATTATTAAGAATAGACATTCTGCCAATACGAACTTTCCCTTGAATTTTCTCAGATTCACAGGTCACTTCGGTACGCGACTATGTCAGAGTTAAGCTGAAATTCCGAAGAAAGTGTGCTCAGTGGTCACTTTACCATCTGATAGCATTTTACAGATGTGAAACATCAGGCAATGCTCTAAATTTCCTGACACAGTAGAACGAAGAGTGTAATGCTTTTTTAAGCATCGCAGTCATTAAGGATCATTACTAGCGATGAAAATACGTTTGCCACAAAAGTCCAGAATTCAAACAGCAATCGGCAGAATGGCAGAACACGTCATCGCTACCATAGATGAAAGCCAATCCACTAAGCCGCAAATTAGAGTAAGGGGAACTGGTTCACACTGATACACCCTTTCTACTGCTCACAAGGTCATTATAGGGAGTTTCACAACAACTCCAAAAGATGATGCTAGTGTACACAACAACATACAGAACATCTTGGAATATTTCAGTAGTTTAATGAAATGGGACGGGTGATTTATTTTTTATAGGTTAAAAGTAAATCTGAGTTGTACAATAGCAATGGTATTATAGAACTGTTCCAGTATTTTCAACGCAAAAGAATACTCTCCTTGGTGAATAAAGCTATTGTTTATCAGCTCTTCATTCTTTATTGTTAGGTAAATTTTGAAGTATTGGATTTGAGATTCATTTATTCAAAATGGCTGCATGGAGCACATTGATACAATCTATGTCGGGGACACATTGATACGCATCAGCGTGTCCCATGATAGCTACAGACAACCTAAATCTTTTTCTTTTTATATTACCTTTTATTATTATTTTTTCTACCATACCTTATCCAACAGTTTCCATCCAAAATTTAAAATACTATTAGTTTTTTTAAGTGAAATAACTCCAATTTTTTATATTAGAAAATTTTATAGTATTTTTGCAAACAGAAGACGTATGAACTTACCCAACATCTAATGTTAGTAGAACCAACAAAAGAAAATGACGGCATCGCAAATCCCGAATTTCTATCGATTCTCCAAAGAAAAAGTATTTTCGACGCGAGAAATGATAAATAAGAGAAACAAGCTGAAGCAAAGGGTAATTATATTATAAACAGAATTTTTAATATAATTATTCTTTATTTCCAGTTTACAGACCATTTTGTAAACAGAAAATCTAGTAATTTTTTCATCTTTCCTAAGAAAAAAGATAATGCTGGGGTTGAAGTACCAAATATGACAGAGTTACCACTGCTAACGATCAGACAAGGAACAGCCAGAATATCAAGTCATCATACATTCAATTTTGGTTGTTTAAATAATGTTTACAAATAAATTTTGTGTGATTTGTATTTCTATAAATAAATATAAAATTGTTTGCTAACTCATTTTCTATGAAAAATATGCATTGGTGTTATTTTCTCTCCATTTTTACCATACGTCTCAAAGTGGCCCATGAGGTGTATCAATCTGCCCCGGATATGGGGCATATTGATGTAAATGACTTTTTTAGATTTTTTTTTAATTACATGCAAAAATACTATATAAAACAGCGATTGCATATGTTAATAACACGCTACAAAACATTTTCTGAGACCACATGGAAAAATAATTTGAAATTCCACATTTCTGGACACCAAAAAATTCTTAGAAAAAACCGTATCAGTGTGCCCCAGTTCCCCCTATGCAGTGTTTCAAGATTAACACAGTCGGTGTTTTGCAGGTAGATTTCATGGCATGAAAGCAAACAGTCGACGCCTCAAACTATTTTCAGATCCTTGAAAACTGCATTACGCAATACTGAATAAGCGGCATGCAATGGGACACAATTTTACTCATTTTTGAAAATGCACGACCATATTGTTTGAGCGTGTGGCGCACAAAAATGTCTTATGAAGTTGCCATGGAAAGTTTCTGCTCTTCAAAAGTTTTCTGAGAGTTCCCTTAAGCACGGATCTTGCTTCGAAAACCTTTCATCTTTTTAAACGCCTTAAGTCTATTCTTACTGGCAATCAGTTCAGAATCAAGGACGATGTCAGATACATTGTTATCGAATGGTTAAAATCGTAGGCTGCCAAATACTCCTGATCCGTTACATAAATGCCTAAAAAATAGTAGTACCTATGCGGAAAACAAGTTTGAACGTTGTAGTTTAATTTTTTGGTAAAGATTAATTCCAAATGATTGTTTCCTTTTTTGTATTGCTATATGAAATTTCCTTTCTCGATCATTAATTTAGCATCTTGTGATCAGAATTCACTGGTCAGGCTATGTAATGCTGCTGGACTTTTTCTTTCGGATTTTTTGGAATTTAAGAATATGTCAACAAGCTTACGACCAATCACAATTTAAATAAAGAAAGTGAGCACTGTATCAACGGGATTAAGCACTATTTACGATAAACGGCTGTGAAAATTTTCAATAAAAGAGTGCATATGTGCCAGTAAATCTATGGAGACCATTTACTTGATATGTTATTCCTTACATATCCGTATAAAGTATGTTTTATTAATCAATAAAACAATTACATTTTTCAGTTATAAACCTGTGTTTTCTAATAAAATTACTTTTTATGTCACATTGAGACACCCTTTAGTATATAAAAACTTGAAAATTTTGAATATAAGAAATTGTGACAGGATACAATAATCACAAAAGCATTTATAATGACATATGTCAAAAAAGACAGAGATTCTGGAAATGACTTTAATTGCTAAAACGCTTTTCAAACAGAAAACTGTACGGGACAAAAGATAATGCGTACAACTGCTGTTATATTTGGAGAAAATTATTTACCTTGCTTTTGCATCTGCATTTATTCTATTGTTACTTAAACTAACGACAATATTTAAGTTAAGGATTGAAAGTACAAACATCATTATGATAGTCAGTATACGTTGTTCATTTTGTTGATAATTGTTGTTTTAATGTTTACTTCTCTTTCAGTAATTTGAATGCCCTACAGTTACTTGTTATATGAATTTTTCGTGAATGTCATCTTCCACTTAAAACCTTGATAAAAAGATAAATCTTGATTTATTTATTTATTTTTGTTGTCGATGTTTTTATTTTTTTTTAATTTTTTTTATTTATTTATTTATTTTTGTTGTTGATGTTTTTATTTTTATTTTATTTTATTTTATTTATTTATTTATTTATTCTCACGTACAAACTCAAAATTGACTCAGTTGTTTAAATGTGCAATGATTATCCCCTGATTGATAAAAAAAACCTAATTAAACTGATAAATTTTCATATAAATTTTAATATTAAAATTGTGGGAGCGACTCTTACTCCCACAGCCCGGCTGGTATAAGTCCCATAGCCCATTACAGTGCCGGACTGCTATGTATCCCACGCAGCTAGATGAAAGGCGTGGCTGAGGACTGACACTTACGAACTGAGGTGAAGACAGCGTTTGTAGAACGATTGTTGTCGCTTAGGGAGAATGACGATATGATGGAACGTTAAATTACGATATTTGAAATGTCTGTAATTTCTTTGTAAATAGATTTCTGTAAATATTATTCCATTTGTAATTATTTAATGGTTAATATACATTCTAAAATTTTAACGGTGTAATAATAAAATTTCTGTCTCTCAGTTTACTTATGATTTCAAGAAATTTCCATTCAACAATATTAATATTAATTTAATGTAACGATATTTATTTATAGAACATTGTAAGTTTAATTGCTTCTGTTTCTGAGCATTTACGATTGGTCTGTTCTTGTTTAAACCCTTGAGGGACGCTGGTATGTCTACGAAACTACTCAATTTTGATTCCTAAAGACCACATTGCCACCAGAACTTTGGTAAGAAAAATTTCGATTTATCATATATAGGAAAAATAGCTTTTTCATATTTATAAAGGAATTTGTTTTCAAATTCCAGTTTCATTCATTAATTTCAACATTTTAAAAATGGAATTGCTTTGCGCCGCAAATGATTTTTAAATTAAAGATCCTATTTGAAGGAAGTTGAATATTGCAGTCGTCACTATACCAGTAAAAATACATTTGCAATACATATACATTTAACGTCTGAATTTAAAAAACCATTAAAAGATTAATGCAGTGAAACCTCCAAATAAGGGACACCCATGGGACCGCAACTTTTGTCCCTTAAATAGAGGTGTCCCTTATTCGGAGTGTCCCTTATTCGGAGGTTTCACTGTAATATAAATTAAGACAGACTTGAATACATTTTTTAAAAATAAATAAAATTTATGTACAAAAAATTAAAACACAAAAAACATTAAAAATTACAAAAGTAAACGTTTCGCCAAGCTACACACAAGGCTTCATCAGTACAAATAATAATTCATTGCAAAACAAACATTCGAACAAATCAAAGGAAGTTGAAGGAAGTTGAATACTGCGAGCGTCATTATACCAGTAAACATTTATTTGTAATACACATACATTTAACGTCTGAATTTAAAAAACTATTAAAAGATTAATAATATAAATTAAAACAGACTTCCTTCAACTGTAACTGTCTTGATTTGTTCCAATGTTTGTTTTGCAATGAATTATTATTTGTACTGACGAAACCTTGCGTGTAACTTGGCGAAACGTTTATTTTTGTATTTTTAAATGTTTTTTATGTTTTAATTTTTTACATATAAATTTTATTTATTTTTAAAAAATGTATTCCAGTCTGTCTTAATTTATATTATTAATCTTATAAACATACGTTACAATTACAATGATTTTCGGTATTTCAAATGCAGAGTTTTATTTTATGAATTTCAAAGTCCCTCAATGATTGATTGTTTGCAGCGTTCCCTACGCAAACGCATGCCAACCTTCATTGCGAAACTTTTGTAAATGTCACATTGAATTAGAGTGACGAATCATGATGTACAAGTATTTTCTTTTCTAAATATCAAAACTGGAAATTGACAACGCTGTTTAAGGAAGAAATGTCCATTATCATATATTGGTTAACAAAGTAATCAAAGTTGTTTAGTAATATCAAAATGATCCTTTTGTCTTAATTAAACATTAAAAATGGTTCTTCTTTATTAATTATAAATAAATATCAATATAATAAATAATAATAATAATATAAATTATCAAAATTATATTTATAAAGGAAGTATCATTTATATCTATATTTGAATATTATGTAAGTTTAACAAATATAATTATCGAGCATTTTTTTACATTAAATTTTAAGTTTTTCACAACACATTTATTAATCTTTTTTTTAATCTCAGGATTTTAAAATTGAGTACTCGATGCGTTCATAGAGAGGGAAAATACAGACAATCGTATATTGTCTTTAAGTTAGTTTTGATAATTACAGCTGCATACTTCTATTTAATGAATGTGAGTCCCTTTAGTGATTCAATGTCTGCATATTTCATTCTATATGTTGACTTCATTATCAAAATTTTTGTCAGTGTCACTTTGAAATAGAGGGATAAATCATGATTTTATTTCCTCTTTATAAAATTGAAAGTGAAAATTGAAAACATTGTTTGATAGAGAAATGTGTTTCTCCAATGATTGACAAAGAAAGAGGAATTTACATTATACATTCATATAATTATTTCCTTCGACTAAGTTAATTAGTATTAAATATACAGTATGCCTACTAAAATCTCTAGCCACCTCCTTAACTTCGGAACGACTGTTGTTATGAGGTACCTGTGCCTAATATGGACACCCTAAGGAAAATCTATTTTTTTCACCCCCATGTACGCGTAATAGGACTCCAAAAATATATGACCATGATTCCTGTACTGTTGACTATCATTATTAAAATTAGCGACCTTGTAACTATTCCGGTTTAATTTAAATGATGAAAACAAAAAATGTTTACAAATGTCCATATAAGGAACCACTAGTCCCTATTATGGACAGGTGGTTCTTTATTGATCTACGACAAAAGGAGCATAGAAGAAACACTTTTCAATGGAATTTTAGAGGAAAGGGGATAAAAAAAATGCGATTTAGGTATTGCAGGGGAGGGTAGGGCACAGTAAATATCTTCAGAACATGCACTTAGAAACGGGCGGTCATTTTCGGTTGTGGCTCTTCGAAGACCGCTCAAAAACCCTCAGTTACTACACAATATTATGAAATGATAGTTAGTTTTGCTTAGCTTTATATTTTTATCAATCTGAAGAATCGTCTGCTATACTTCCAATGTGGACATAAGTTGTCCATATTGGAAATCGGGAGTAGTTTTTTTAAATCTTGTAATAAATAAATAACGAACACTTTTTTAAGCAATATATGCAATATCAATTGAAAATATGTTTTAAAAACTTTCTAAAACACTCGACTTTTCAATATTTAAAGTAATTTTACAATGTCTAATAAGAATTTAATCTTACCTGTATTTACGATCAGCACACCACGAAACATCAAGTTTCCTTCTAAATGGCGAATAGCGCGCTTTTTTGTACTTTAATGGCTTAATTATCTTTTTAACTGCTTTTCTTCACGGACATGTAGCGTGATTTTTTTATCAAAATTGCTACTTTTAAAAATATTAGGGGTGTCCATATTGAGAGCACTGTCCATATTGGGTACAAGTACCTTATTCATAAATGCGGTGTGTATGTTGGTAAACAATCCATGTGCTGCACAATGAAATCTTCGTTCGGCACTACGTGGTGAAAAACTGCGGAGTTAAAAATCTCGAAAACGGAAAAAAATTAGCGAAAAATAGTGATTCCATAAGTGTACTCATAGTAACGTGGAAGAAACACATTCTTCCCTATGTTATAATTTCTGATTTTTTTTTTACAGATTTACGCAGATCATGACCTCTAGAACACAACACCTTTCATCTGGTCAAAACTTTATACATATTCACCTATCTATTTAACTATCAGTCTGTTTAGATATGTCTATATGTCTGATACGTTGAAAGCAGTCTGTTTTTAATGATACAAGAATTTCCTTAATTCTCCGCAAATCTCTTCTAAATTGATACATAAAGTTAATGGGCAGACAGTCAAGTTTATTAACGAGCAAAATCTGACGAAGTGTGTAGAAATAGAGAGAGTTTTTCTGAAAACAGAAAGAACAAAAAATCATAACTTTTCAATTATTATACTTATAGAATCATTTTAAAGTTACCATTATTTGTAGTAAATCGGCCTAAAATATATATATGACAATTTTTCGTTAGCATTAAAAATGTTTCAAAGGCATCAAGGTGCACAAAAATAGTTTTTTAAGAAGAAGAAAAATAATAACTTCGACAAATCATAAGTTGACAAATCATAAGTTGACAAATCAAGTTAAATTTATTGTAATTTTTCTTTGCATTATCTTTTATACTGACAAATTTTTTATAGAACCAACTCTTGCAGCCAAATATATATAAATAAAGGGAGTTGTGCTGTAAGAAAGAAAATGCACACATCCCTTAATCCGCCACTAAGGTGATTAACAAAATACAATTGTTTGATGAAAATTAACAACTTTCAAAGATGCTGCATATTATAGAGTTGCATTTATTCATATTTATTTATCTTTTTAAGATTTCAGGGTTTTTTAACACTTTACAACAAAGTTAAAAAGTGTTTTTGCATTCGGTTTGTCTGGCTGGATGGCCGTCTGTCCGCGCTCTAAATCCCGTAAAAAAATATATCAACCGGCAGATCAAATACAGGTCTGTCCAAAAGTATCGAAAAACATATTTGGATATGGACAGTAACACTTTTTTTTTATCGAAATATCGAAGTTTTAGTCAAGATTTCAGGAAGTTTTGGAAAGTGTTTCATATTCTATGCTGAACACATGGATTTTCTTACTTGTTTTAATAAATTTTTTTTAGATTTCTATTGAGCGTTAACTGCCAGTTCTTGATTCACATGCTCCCTTTTGACTTATTGGGTCTATATGGGTTAATAGTGTATTTCAAATGAAAAATAAATATATAATGATAAATACAATAATAAAAAATACAACCTATGATGAATGCAGACACAAGAACGCATTAAATATCCTTTGATGTATTCTATATAATAAAAAACAACTTATAAAACATAGTAAAAAAATCGTTTAAATTCTCAGATTTTTTTTTCTGAAACCGCAATTACTTGCGAATACAGTAAAATCAACCTACTTGACAAAGCGTAATCTTCTTACACTAAATCTCAAGAACAAAAATAATACCTTTTTAACTAAAGCCCAAAAGGTTGTTTGCGAAATAATTACAAAAATGAAAAAGTTTAAAAAATAAAAAAGAACAAGGAAAAAATGAACCAGATTAGAGGATATCTGTTTTCTTTTCTTATTCGTTTCATTATTATTAGTACTACTTTAATGAAGTTCAATTCGTTTCCTACGTACTACCTTTTTACATTTTTATAGTTTAGAAAAAAATTAATGAGTCTTTTTTATTTTATATTTTTTAATGTTATGATTTTACATCGATTAAATATGCAGTTTAAAAACCATTAAGAATGTTAATTATTTTATATGTGAAGAATTCCAAGGTATTGTTATGTTTCTTATAACAAATTTTAACTCAATATTTGTAAAAAAAAAAAAAAAAAATGCACGTTAAACGTAGCAAAGGAAGTGCATTTGTACTATAAGGAAGTTTTAAAAATATCCTGATCTTGGTGTAATAGTATACAGTACTTCGGATACAGTATAGTTGCCGAAATCTTTTCTGTGTACTTGGAAATACAATCTGCTTTCTATTATACAAGAAGTAACTTGTATTAAACATGAGCAACGCATATCAATTCATAGAAAATGAAAAAGTTTAATGCAATTAAAACGAGCCCTAAACAATGTTTCCCTATATACCATTAATAATGGAATACTCTACTGTATCTGTGTAAATTAATAACAAATATTCTTTACACCACAGATTGTACAGATTATATATTTTAGTATATACTTCACCGATACATATCAATTTTATTATATTCGAAAGAATGTAACATCATTAAAATGCATTTAAAACTATTTTTCCCATTGGACTTAATATAACGGAATACGTTTGATTGTCCCTGTAATTAAAATACTTCCATTTTTTTAAACTTGAAATGACCCCCCAAAAATTATACACGACTATAAATGCTATATATTACATAATTACGAACGCGTTTTAAAATCAGATATTAGATACAGTTTTAAATAATATATCCTGCGGAGAAAAAGCGTTATCTTGTAAGGTGTAAATAAAATAAATACAAAACTTGTATCGTGACACTATATTTTTCGTTATTAAAGAACTTATTTAAGAAAGTAAGAGTAGCAGCAAATTGCTATAATTAGAAAACATTTGAATTCAGATTCTTTTTTAAACTACTATCGATGAGCGACTGTCTCAAATAACTGTCAATACAAAATGTCTGTAAAATTACGAAACTTCTGTTTATAAAATACGAAATTGTTAACAGTATACCCTTCTGATTTGCCGCAGCGTTTGGGTAAAACAATTAGTATCGTTCCATAATCAATTTATTAAACCACAGATGATCAGGTAGTAATTTAAAACGTGAAACACCATGTAGGATCAGTCAGTGATCCCCATTGTTAACAAAAACATATTTATTTACCATATCAAAAAAAAAAAAAAAAAAAAAACCCTTAAAACTTCTTTTTTGAAATTAATTTAATAATATAAATTGCAGCCGCAGAAAGAAACAGAAAATGTAATATTGCTGGAAAAAAGGATTTCAGAATATTAACAACTGAAAGAGGTCATTTACTAACCTCAAATGAAAATATAATTTTTTTTTATACATTTATTTTATTCATGTAGAAAGCGACAACTTCAGAATTCGTAATAAAATAGTGTACGATCAACTATAAATTACTGTTTTACAAATTACTGACTACATTTTTTTTAAATGCGACCATTAATAAGAGTTTTTTTACCTTAACGGTCAGACGGGGTCATTTACTGACCCCGAATAAAAATGTATTTTTTTATGTACTTATTATTATTATTTTTTTTTTTTTTCATGGGAAAAGCGATAACTTCAGAATACATAATGAAATAGTGTAAAACTCAGTTATAGAGTTCCTGAAAGCACTACATTTTTTTATGATTAAATATTCGTTAGAAACTTGTGCTGGGGTCGTTAAAGGACCCCACTTGGTTATCTGAGGGTTAAATAAAATATATTGTATTAGATACTAAAATTAAACTGACATTTAATGGACTTACTTGTAGTAGATGATTTTTTATTTTATGTATATCCAAGAGCAGTCTATTAACAAAAAAAGTCTTTTTTCACCAGTTTGAAACCTATACTTATAAAAAATATACATTAATAGAAATTCAAATAAACAATATGTAGATAAGAAAAGAAAAGTTAAAGACTAGTTTGTATAAATTATTACATTTTTATGCATATAATATCTTCAAAAAATCGAAAGAAAACTAATGCAGACACTAAATTTAATTGCATAATTAAGTTATTCTAGTTGTAAAGTTAGAATTTTCTTTTAAATGTTCATTCTGGTAGCTATCTGAATTACAAAGGGGAATCATGTATTTACGTTATGCTGATGGAATTTTAACCCTGGCAAAAACAAGGCAATTATGTTTATGTAATGCAATTTTAACAGTTTCAGCACATTTTAATTTTTTACACTGCTGAATAGGAAAGAAATTGTATTTTCAAATGCAATTTATTTGAAAAGTATATCACAAAACTTGGAAAAGTTTATCTTAATTTGCACTTTTTTTATCGTTTTAAAATAATATTTAGGCAAGAGTTTTTCAATTTTTCCTCTATCACATGAAAACAATTACGAAAGCGAGATCCATTTTGACTTAAATTAATATAAATATCTTATCATTTGTTTCCGTCTTTTATTTGTTACAGGCCAAACCCGATTTTAGGCCAAACTAGATTGGCCTAGGCCAAACCGGTCTATCCTAACGCCCATCGGATAAACTAGTTTTTCCTAGGCCAAACCGGTCTATCCTAACCCCCATCGGATAAACTAGTTTTTCCTAGGCCAAACCGGTTTATCCTAACGCCCATCGGATAAACTAGTTTTTCCTAGGCCAAACTAGTCTATCCTGAAGCCCATAGGAAAAACAAGATTTTCCTAGGCCAAACTAGTTTGGCCTAACTCTTATAGGATAAACTAGTTTAGACTGCTGTTTATTGGTCTGAACTAGTTTATCCTAGGTCAATTCAATTTGGCGGGATTTTATTGAATTCAATGACCGGCTCAACGCCAACATTCTTGTTTTTCCTAGGTTGATCTAGTTTATCCTAGGTCAATGTAATTTTAAGAGTTTTCAGCTTACAGACTACAAAGCCAGAGAAATAATGGGCCCACAGGTTCTGTATGTATGTATGTACGCATGTATGTACACATGTATGTACATATGTACGTACGTATGTGCGTAAGCGATAACTCTCGATAGAAATAATGTAATTTGACATGTTTTAACTCAAAGGCTACCAAAGCCTGAGAACTAATGTGCCCATAGGTTCTGTATCTATGTATGTACGTAAGTACTTAACGCAATTATTCTTGGTAGAAATAATCGATTTGCATCATAATTTCAATATAGGTTTATTCTTATAAGGATTTTGATTACTTTTGGAGGTCATTGGAGAAGAATAAGTGTGTGTGTGTGGGGGGGGGGGGCGGGTGGGAGAGATGGTGATTCGTCCCTTCCGTTAAAATCAAATAAATGCGTTTCCATGCATTATTAGCATATTTTATTCAAATTTTAGATATAGGAGCATTCTCTTGAGGGGCCTCCATGATTAGCTGTGAGTGTTCATTGTTTAAGTATAAAGGGAGGGGGGAATTGGAGTAACGCCTCATAATTTATGTAAATGTTTTTTTCACCCAGAATTTACTGATTTGCTTCAAATTTTAGAAATAAATTCATTTTGGTAAAGCGCTTCCCTAATTAGTTTTGGGGGTTAATTGAATAAAAACAACGAGAATAACGGGGGGATCCCGCCTAATTTTGGCAAATGTGTTTTTCATGCAGAATTAACCGATTTGCTGCAAATCTTGGATTTGTTCATTCTAATGAAGCGCTTGACTGACTAATTTTGATGGTTCTTCGGTTAAATATAAGGGTTAAACTTACAATTTATTTATTTCCTTAAATTAAATGAATTGGTTATAATACAGAATTATCCAATTTGCTTAAAATTTTGGACATGAATTCATTTGATCAGGCACTTCTCTAATTAATTTAAGTTTCTCTTTTGTTTATGTATAATGGGGTAGTGGACGTTTTATCGCCTTCCTTAAATTAGATAAATAGGTTTTTATGCAATTTTATCCGATTTGCCGTAAATTTTGAATATAGTTTTTTAAGGCGAATCCCTGAATTGTTTTGAGGGTTTAATGTTTAAGTATAAAGGGAGAAATGGGGGATTACCCTTCTTAAATCAGATGAATTATTTTTGGAGCAGAATTATCTGATTTGCTTCAAAATTTGGATAATTGTTTAATTTTATAAAGCGTATCTGTGATTAGTTTTGGAGGTTCAATGGTTAAGTATAATTGGGGAAAATAGGAAAAAGTAATCCAACTTACTTTATTTTTCGAGGGTGTTATTCTTTAAAAAAATAATGCTGTAATACACAATTAGTGTAAAGAAGCTGTGAAAGCAAAGCCATCACTTTAATTGGGCAATATTCTTTTTAATATTGATCCCGACTACTGCCCGATAGCTAACCTTGTGCAAAGTTGTTTTGTTATCACCGTTATATAATGTATTTTATTCGAAGGGTTGTAGAATACTGTCAGAGGTTTGCACAGGCCAGAATTTCCAGCCAGGACCCCGCCTGACCGAGCCGCCAGGCCTCTAAATTATGTTGTGTTACCTACATTGCCCATTCTTTTAGAGTTATGGATTTTTATTGTTTAAGTCTAAAATTTGGACTTAAACAATAAACATCCACAACTAATCACGGAGGCGCTTTGTCACAATGATCTTATATCTAAAGTTTAAAATGAAAACTGATAATTCTGCATGATAAATCCATTTCTCTAAATTAAAGGTGGGGGATTAGCCTCCCGTTTGGCCCCCTTTATTCCTATCCAATGAACTCCCAAAGTTAATCAGAAAAGTACCTTATCAGAATGAATCTATATCCAACATTTGAACCAAATCGTATATCTCTATCAAGAGTTATCGCGTTACGTACATACGTACGCACATACGTACATACATGCGTACATACATGCATACACACATACATACAGAACCTGTGAGCCCATTATTTCTCCGGCTTTGACGCCCGTGAGCTAAAAACACGTAAAACTACATTGGCCTAGGATAAACTAGATCAGCCTAGGACAAACAAGAATGTTGGCGTTGAGGCGGTCATTGAATAAAATAAAACCACGCCAAATTGAATTGGCCTAGGATAAACTAGTTCAGACCAATAAACAGCAGGCTAAACTAGTTTGGCCTAGGAAGAACTAGTTTATCCTATGGGCCTTAGGATAGACTAGTTTGGCCTAGGAAAAACTAGTTTATCCGATGGGCGTTAGGATAGACCGGTTTGGCCTAGGAAAAACTAGTTTATCCGATGGGCGTTAGGATAGACCGGTTTGGCCTAGGCCAATCTAGTTTGGCCTAAAATCGGGTTTGGCCTGTAACATATTCATAACGTAATTAAAACCTTCACCAGTCAAAAAATAAAAGAAAAAAACACAAATTTAACCATGTAATTTAACTTTGCCTTTAATCAACTGAAATTAACAATGTCAAAAAGATTAATTGTAAATAGTGATGTTTAAATATTTTTTCAGATGTTAATTCTTGGCATAAAGCCAACATGAAATATGCGCCTTTAATAAGTTTCAAAACTTTAAAAGTAATTTCTATTATTTTTCTTATACATGTCACTTTTAGTATTTTAGAGGACACCACAGTGTAAAAATCTAAGCGCGAACAGGCAGACTCTCACCGCTAAATTTTATTAGTTTTCTTTGCTTAATCTTGTTAGCATCCTTACAAACATTTACATGAAATATTAGTAAAAAAGAAAAAAAAACCGAATAAAATTTTGTGGTGAGAGACCTCGCACTAGTGCCTTGGTTTTTACAAACTTGTTGGTTATTCCAAAAATTAAATGACAAAAATCTATTGGAGATATTGATTTAAAAAAAGACATTCGCTGCAATGTTTGAGATTATTTGTTGATATGCTTTTTATTCATTTTTTATTGTTTGCAATTCTTTTTAGGTGATTCAGAAATTAAATTTTCATAATACTACAGTCGTCGTTCACCGTCCGTCTGTCCGCATATAGCAACACAAAAACTACAAAGCCGATCGTTTGAAATTATAAATTGATAATTATTATTTAATTTTGTCGAGTCATTTCAAATTTTATGAAAATCAGATGCACGGTTTAATTACAGGGCCAATTAAAACTATTCCATTACTTAACGATTAATGGGAAAAAAGTAACAGTCGCATTTTAATGATGTTATTGAACTCTTTCGAACTTAATAAAACTGATAAGCATCCATGAAGTATGTGGGTGATTCTACAATAAGAGGTAATTTGTACTGCAATCCGTTTAAAACAGATTTTTTATTCTATATGTTGCTATTTTTTGCAATGAATCGCATCATCTTAATATACTTTATTAAATAACATCACGATTGAATGCCTAATTAAAGCACATTTTTCTGAAATTTCTTACAAAGTTTAAAAAAGTCTCTTCCCTGGCATGTCCCCTTGCCGGTTTCAATTTAATTTTCAAACAATACATATTTTTTTCCGTCAGATGCTTAGCTAAAGTATGTTTAATTGGAATTTAAGTAATTATACTTACGTATTGTAAAATAAAAAATAAATTAATTTTGTTATTTTCAAATAATTTTTAAAATTAACTTTTGTCCCGCTTTTTTTGTGTATCTATTCTTCGTTCCGCTGAAACGAATATAAATTCAAGGATGGCTATATCGAAAGTAGCACTTAAGGACATCTATTGGCTTGAAGTTAGCAATACTAAATGCACAAGCCATTTAAGCGTCGCCATTTTTAGTTGTTGCGACGCGACCGTGCGGTGTAGTGGTTTCTCACGGTGATCGTGTATCTCCCCTGGTAAGTCATAAAACTTATAATATTCATTTAATTCAATTGCATTCACTGCCTTAATTAAACAATGCGGTAATAATTAAAGTGAAATACACAATTAACCCAAAAACTAATTCAGTCAGTTAAAAAAATTGAATTTACATGACAATGTCTCTCCCCTGGCAACATAACTGCCAGGGGAGCGAGTCACTGACCAGAAAAAGTTATAAAATATGTATAAAATGACTTGCCCTTATATGAAAAAGTAAATGAACGAGACAAAAATCATAATTTAAAGGTTTTTGATCAAACTCAAACTTTTTTTTGGCCAAATTCTCTATGTTTTTGAACCTCTTATCGTAGAATCACCCATATATTGAAATATGTATTCTGTACGATCTGTAAGTCAAACAATATTTGTTACTAATTTGCATTGCTACAGAAATGTATTCCATTGCATAATGGTATCGGGAGAAACTTTTTTTAGGGTGTGTTTTAATAATATTAAATTATTTAACTTTTTATGAGAATGATGTACCTTGCTGATGTTTGCTACAAGTTACTCGCTGTATTATAGAAAGCAGATAGTATTTACATTGATGCATAAAAGATTTCGGATACTGTACTGTATCCAAAGTTCTGTATATTATTACACCAGGTCTGAATATTTTGAAAATTTCGTTATAATACGAACGAACCTCATTTGCTACGTTTAACGTGAAATTTTCGACTTGCGATTAAAAATCCTGTTTTAACAACAGACAAATATACTTTTTTTTAATCGCTAGCAGTACGTTTCGAAAATTACTTCATTCATAGCTTTGTCTTTTGCATGTTCCGAGAAAAGAGGATGATAAGAACGAAACTAAAATGCATAATGGTTTCCACTTACACTTATATAGCTATTAATCACTGGACATTTTTAATTTTTGACATTTTGCGGAATATAAAGATATGTCTGTCAGATGTTTCTGGAACATCAGTATTCTGAAATATATATTAGACTTCATGCTTATCAATCGTGATTTAAGCTGAAAGAGAATTAGGGTAAAAAAAATCAAAGATAAATAACAATCTTTGGGATCACCCTGAAACAAAGTGCACGAAATTATCTATCTCTTTAGCTTACGAATGTGTGAATATTGTACAATATATATATATTCATTTGTGGAAGAATATAACGCATATTCATGGAAATTTATCGACTTTCTTAACGTATAAAAAATTTTCATGTTTTTTTGATCAAATTTAATGACAATTTCAAAAATTTTACCAGATTTTGTAGAAATAATACTTTCGAAGGAAAAACATTCCTTCAGTGTAGTGGATTCGACTTTAGGAGAAATTCAGTCAACGGGTTTTTAAGACCCTGCGCGCGTCATAGTGTAATTTTTATGGAGTGCAACTTTTAAAAATATCAGCGTCAAAATGCTTCGTCAATTGAATTATGCCAATGAAATAAAACGTTTAGAAACTTTATTAGCTGAATTATCTACTGGGAAATCGTCATTAAGTGAAGAAAGTGAAGAGTTAAGCGATCATGAAGATTTCAGTCCCCATGAAACTTCTTCTGAAGAAGATTTAGAATCAGAAGATATATAATCAAAAGATTTATCCGATAATTCGGACGTAGAATACTTTTTAGGGAAAGATAAATGTACAACGTGGTATATAAAGAAATATCGTCAGAATGTTAGAACTCCGGCTAGAAATATTATAACGAAGTTACCTGGAAATATAGGGGAAGCTAAATGTGTTAACTTCAGTTGATTCATTACTAATGCTAATCGATGAAAATATGTTGTCAAATATAGTAAAATACACAAATATTTATATCGCAAAAATAGCTGAAAAGTTTCAGAGATGCTAAAGGAACTACAGTAATTGAAGTAAAAGCACTTATAGGTTTACTGTATTTTGGTGGTTTACATAAATCCTCTCATGTAAATGTGAGGGATCTTAGGGCTACAGATGGATCTGGACTTGATGTATTTCATCGGACAATGTCATATAAACGTTTTTTGTTTCTCATGAGATGCTTGAGATTCGATAATGTTACAGATCGTGCTTCAAGTAGAGATATCGATAAGCTGGCACCAATAAGAGAGATTTTTGAAAACTTTGTACAAAATTGCCAAAATTATTACACAGTAGAATACATAACGATAGATGAAAAGCGGGTAGCGTTTAGGGGAAAATACGCTTTTCGGCAATACATTCCGAATAAGCCAGCGAAATACAGTATAAAAATCTTTGCTCTTGTGGATGCTCGTACATTTTATACATGAAACTTAGAAATTTATGCTGGTACGCAGAAAAAGGGTCCTTAATGAGTTAAACAATTCTGCTAATGAAGTGGTTAAAAGACTAACTAAAAAATTAGAGAATTCAGGAAGAAACATCACGATAGATAACTGGTACACAAGTTACACTCTCGCAAAAGATCTACTAAAGAAGAAACTTACTTTAGTAGAAACTACTAGAAAAAATAAACGAGAGATACCTGCTGAATTTATTTCTGATAAGAAGTGAAATCCAACATCATCTTTATTTGGATTTCAAAAAGATGTCACTGTAGTTTCTTATGTGCCCCCGACCCCCCCTTCCCCCCCCCCAAAAAAAAAGTGTAAATCTCCTTTCTACAATGCACAACGATGATGCATTAAGGAATCAGGTGAAGCCAAAAAGCCCGAAATAGTGTCAGTTTATAATTTGACTAAAGAGGCAGTAGACGTTGTTGACGAAATGTCAGCCACTTACTCAACTACCAGAATATGCAAAAGATGGCCAATGGTGGTATTCTTTCAATTCTAAATACTGCGGCTATTAATGCTAGGATATTGTTGCTATCATGAAAAAATCCACCAACTGAATATTTAAGTAGGCGTCATTTTCTGAAAGATCTTTCTATTAACCTCAAAAAAGAACACATAAAAGTGAGAAGTCTGCAGGCATCGATTCCTAGAAAATTGCGAGATGAGTTAAAGTCGGATTCTTCTGCTACACATGATCTCCAAACTCCAGATTCAAATGATCCTCCGAACAAGAAACTAAAAACTGATAGAAAAAGATGAGACGTCATTTGTGTCCAAATGTAAAGGACAGAAAATAAAAAAAAATGCTGTGCAAAGTGAAAAATATGTATATATATTTGTATGGAACATACTAGTCCAACATGTACTTCATGCTATTAAAATGTAAGTATTCCTTATTATTTGTTTTAATTGAATAGAATAAGTCTTAAATGCATTTTAGAAAAGGAATTTTTGGTTTTTACAGAAATGTCAGCGCTTTAACTCCCGAAAAAATAATCTCAGGCCTTTCGACCCTGCGCGCGTACTGCCGCGTTAAATATATTAAATATTCTGCCAAGTATGGGCTGTTATATGATACATTTTTCATCTGGGCATGGACATACAATTTTTTTTACTTTATTTTATTTTATTTTGTATTATCTGAAAGTCAACTCTATGGAACAATTCATAACAAAAGTTAGTCAAATATCTTGAAAATTCAGAATGATATCGGCAACATAGTAAGCTGATGTCCAGTTATTAAAATTTGCTGAATGATAAGGGGTTTCTCATTTTCTTTTTTTTTCTTTCAGCAAAGTAGTTTGTACTCAATAAATGCTATCGAATATTTTTAGAAAAAATGCTTAGATTTTGATTATAGTTATTTTTTTATTATATATATATATACATATATATATATATATATATATATATATATTATAAGCTCGATTTATTGGGTTTTCTAAGAAAAACTAAAGCATCAATAAAAATAAAAATAAAAAAATATACATAAAAATGACACTTTGTGAATAAACAAACCCTTATCATCTAATTGTTTTTAGAGATAAACTAAAAATCAGCTTAGTCTAACTTAGCATTTTTAATGCTTTTTTAAAGCTTTTT
Organism: Maratus speculifer; assembly: GCA_964019185.1. Classification (NCBI taxonomy): domain Eukaryota; kingdom Metazoa; phylum Arthropoda; class Arachnida; order Araneae; family Salticidae; genus Maratus; species Maratus speculifer. The sequence goes on along the minus strand of OZ025294.1, from coordinate 2,803,246 downwards.
TTAATGAAATTAAAAACTTTCATTATATCCCTTATATATTTGAAAAAATAAAAAAGACCACACAAAAATACAATATAAAACCTGTCGCAATTCCACCTCCTTACCTCATTAACATCATTACTGATAAGATCGACAAAATTCCAATAGATCAAAAATCTGGTATGTATGAAATACCCATCATATTATCAAATACTCTTTAAAAAGTCTACATCGGCAAACTACACGCAAACTTTTAGTTAGAATTAAGGAGCATCACAGGGATATTAGACAGTAAAAACAGAATACAGCTCTTTCTCGCTTCTACTTGGCGAACAAGGATTGCCGTATTAACTTTCAAGAGACTAAAATCATAGTTCTATGCAATAACCCAGTTGAAGGTAAAATATGAGAATCTGTCGAAATCATTGCACGAAAAAATAAACCTTGTAATGATAATTTATCCTATAATATACCAAAAATACGGCATAGCATCATAAAATCTTAAATTGTATATCAGTGCAATTTTTTATTTTCACTCACGTGTAAGTGGCAATATATTTAAACTTTTGGTTCATTTCGATTTTATTTTATTAGAAATATCATCTCTCGATCAGGAAGGAAACTTTTAGTCATTTTAATATCATATTTTCCTGATGACGGCCGCAGAAGACGGCGCGAAACGTTGATATTTTATTTTATTTTAATTGTAAAAGTTCATATTAATGTTCTGTTTTGTGCACCATTGAGCAATGTTTTCTATTTTTTACTATTTTACTATTTTTTACTTTTTTTCTATTTTCTATTTTATAGATACATTCCTAGAAGGAAAAAAATATTTCCATCAAAATATGTCCAAAAAATTCTCTAGCGTATTGATATATCTTCCGATATTTCACCAAATATTTAATATATATATATATATATATATATTCTATCTCCACCATATTATTTTATACTGAAATTTTTACCTTTAATTTAATGCCCATTGAATAACGGACTCCTCAAAATCTGGAACATAAAGCTTATTAATAGGAACATTGTATCATATGGTCTCACATTCACAAAAACAACAATGGCAGTTTTTATAAAATAGCAAAAAAGTATTAAACAAATACATTTTATTTCTTTAACCTATATTGAAAAAGCTCTATTTAAGAAAAAATTATAAAATCGCTGCTATTCTTTACAGAATGTTTTTGTTTTGCTAGTTAGTTTTAAAAGTTATACCTATTAACATATAAATTCATATTTTAGCTTTATACGTTTAAATGGTTTTCAGGAATGAAAATGTTATAATAGCTAAAGGAAACGCATCCTTATGAAATTTGAGATAGATTTGTTGCCAATTTTGCAAAGAAAGAATATAATAAAATTCCACGATTCCCCCTGGAGCAATATAATGTACATTCATTTGCATAAAACATTTGAGAAATATGGAAAATTGGAAATTATTCGTTGCAAATGTAGTTATATTTGAATTTCAATTTGTATATTCCCGGTTTCTAAAGTTATACTTTCGTTGTTTAAAACATATAGATTTTATTGTCCTTCAATAGAAAACAGAAGAAGCAGACGAAAAAAAAAAATGAATAAATTAAATTTTTCTATCACATAGATATTCGATAATTTTTCGTCTTGACTCGAGTTTTTCCTTATGTATGGTATTTTCAAAATTACAGATTGCCTAAAATAATATTTTCCTGACACCATTTGACATGCATGTATTCATATAAGTTGCTATAAAATAGGAAACCTATTTTGCCTGCAGAAAAATATGTAAATTGAATGTTACAAATGTCTGTGCTAGATACTTGGTTTTAATAAATAAAAATAAACAGAAAAGTATTGTTCTACTTTGCATATAGAATGTTCATGGTATTATGAAAGATAAATAATTCTTCTTTGTTATGGTTTCGTGTGTTATACATACATCACGCGAATTTAAATATATACATGTTTCTTTATAAAAATTTAATGACATGTACTGATTATTCAAATACAATTTATTGATGTATTGTTATTTCTTTGCAAACAGTATAATTATTTATATACATATATAAATATACTTCTATAAGTAAATGCAAGAAACCAATTGTGAATAGTTCTAGTCATATTTTAAATATATTATAATAGTATTTATAAACACGACGAAAGTGAGATTACAAATCGTCAAATATTATAGTTTCGTGTAATATGTAAATTGGAAACTTTTATTTAAAAAAAAAATCTCATTCGGCTCGACTTACAGGCCCATGTAGAGTTTGAAGCTTAGTTCACCAACAAATCTAAATTAGTTTTAGTGTTTAACCTACTTTAACAATTATATCGACCGCGTGAACTCTTTTAATTCGATGAAAAGCCGTCATTTTGTCAACATTTGTGCAGATCGTGAAGTGGAACATATAGGCAGTGGAATACATTTAACTAGGAGCTCAAAAAATAAGACGTCACCTTAGCTTTTATACTTTTGTTAGCAACATATCATCTAAAACCGTTCGCAACATTCATTATAAAGCTCAGGTCTTGATGTTACGAATCATAGTTGGTGTTAGAAGAAATTACATAGATAAAGCTATCGTCATACGAAAACTACCAGACAGCATAGAATGTTGGCAGTATGAAAATTGAATAAATTCTGTCTGTGCAGCTACTTATTGTATTAACATCGCAATAACACAAATCAAGATGTCGCATACATCTTGGCAATGAGAAATAATAACGGCACGCTTGAAAGTTCAATGTGTGCAATTCTGCAAAAAGCTCTGTCAAAAAATGGATATCTGTCGCAAATTTATTTTGATCGTTTACAAAACTGACATGTTGCTGCACAGAAAAAAAAACACTCAACGACAGAATCCTGGCTCTTTTGAGAAACTTGAACTTCATTCGTGCTGTTCAATTAATTTTATTGCTTTTTGCCATCGAGAATAAAGAATATTATATTTTTTACCTTTATAATATTTTTAACTTTATAACAACTTTTTAACAAAAAGTAACTACTTCTTCAAACGGAATCAACCCACTCACTCCTTTTTTTTTCAAAACGAAAAATCTGCTATCGAAAATGAAAAAGCCCGACAACTTGGTGCTGCCTGTAGTTTTACTGTGAATTTCCAGATTTTTTTTTAAAAGCATAATTTAAAAAAAAAAAATTATAGAAAATAATAGTATTTAGTATAAAGAATGCTATTCAAATATTAATATACAATACATTAATAGTAAAAATTATTTCTAGCAATTGTTTGTTCAAAAAAATGAATAAAATTTAATTTTTAGCTTCATGAAAATCTTCAAAACAATTTCTGGAAGCAGCGATACAGTAAAGTAATTGGCAAGCTGCACGGCAAAATTTAGGTTTTTTTTTACCCCTTTCTCTGTAACCAGTATTTCAATATTATTTTTAAAAACTGCAAGCTCTAGCATTTGTTTGACCTCTTTTTGTCAGCATCATTGAGTCAAAAGGATAAATGTTATAACTTCAGGCGCAGTTATATCGAGATATCTTCCATTTTTCATCGCATGCTTTTATTAGTAAGATAAGCAATTTTTTAATAAATCATACTATGTGTAATTTAAAATGTATTCATCAAGTTTATAATTTAAATGAATCTTGTTAAAACTGTTGAATAACTTCAAGTGCATTTGTAATATTTGATAAAAATCTGAAAGAAAAAAAAAGTTTAAAATATGTTTTTATTGATAATGCTAAGTACGCTAAATATTAAACAATATTTACTATCACAGTTTATAATGATTACACTTTTGTCAATTAGAATTTTATTAATTTTATCTTACAATCATACACTTGTTATTTATCAACGTTGAATATAAATAGTTTTAATAACTTAATTCAAAGACCTCTTCCATGTAAATTTTGTTTCATTTCTTTTCCGTTTCATCTCTTGCTGTAGCTGTACATTTATGTTGCTCTCTTGAAAATCGTTCATGCCATCTTCAACATCGTTCATGCGTTCATTTCATCAGAATCCTTGACATTTATATTAGATTCATTGAATATTTCAAAATCGTCATCACTGTCATCGGCGAATTCAGTAACGGACAAATCGTCATTTGTCATTAATTCCGATGCTTTTAATGTTGCCATTCCTATAAAATATTAAAAAATTGTAAATAATTACATTATATATATATATATATATATATATATATATATATATATATATATATATATATATATATATATATATATATAACATATTTATTTATTGCTTTTAAGTATTTAAATGTTATGATTTGTAAAAATAATTTGTATTAAAGCAAGCAAAGTGTTTACTTTCTCATTGTTAACCCTCTCATGCATAAATTATTTTTCATTATTTTTCATTATTAAGAAAAAATCTTTTTTTATAATAAATAAAAGACCCATTCGAAAATAATTTTATTATTGTACTGCATGCTAGCTATTATCTTTCCACAAATCATATCTCCATAAATAAATGCTCGAAATTTACTTGCTTAATAATGCAATAATTATCTGCCCTCATATGAGGCCAGTATGCATGAGAGGGTTAAAGTATAATATTACAGAATATAAAAGTAAGACACAACATCCATTTAAACGGATGTCGATGAAAACAAGCTAAGTCAATAACCATATCATATTTCACTTTATTCATTATTTATATCGTGAAATCTTAGATCTAACTGCTATCAAAATCGCAAAAGAACAGTTGAAACAAATTAAAATAAGATAAAAAACAAAACTTATCAGCCGAGAATCAAATTCGAACTTGACTCACACAAATTGCACCATTTTGTAAACAAAATAGTTGGCCATTGCCGAAATATCTGAAAGTTTATTTTCGATTTATATATTACAATGCCAGTTTGGTTTTATACTTGCTGCAATGAAGTTCAATGTAACGTCAGCAGGGACCAAAAGATCCACTTTAATTAATGCCAGGTCTTAGAAAGCTAAAATAAAAAAAATGGTTTTGAAATATAATCGCAGAGTACTTTTCATAACTGCATTAAAAGATGATTTAATTTCCTTTAATTTAGTATTCTGGTTGATGTATGTTAGGTTTACGGTAGACTACTATTGGAAATTTCAGGTTCTGATCGGTCGTGTCGAGGGAAATTATTTTCTTTTGCTCGGATCAAGTTACATTTTGATGAGTTTTTTTTTTCTTTTTTTTCTATGGGAGGGGTGGGGGTGTTTTAAATGGAATTTTCTGGTACTGGTCGAGTTTCGTTATGAAAAGGAAATTATTATTATTATTATTACTATTATTTTATTTTATTTTATTTTATTTTATTTTGCATTTTACGAAAATGTTAATGTTTTGTCACTGGTTTTAAAATACAGAAATTCGCGACTTATTAAATGGAGAAAATGTTTCGATTAAATAAGGGAAAATTTAAGGTATAATTTTACTTGTGGCGATAAACACTTATTCTTAAGCCAGCAGCACGCATACGTGTCGCTCGCCCCCAAGGGGTTAAGGTTCTAGTCGGGTTGCATTTAGCCGGAACTTATTTACTTTTGCCCAAATCGGGTAATGGTTTGACTTTTTTTTTTTTAGCATCCGATGCTATTTCTTTCAAACAAGCTAAAAATGTCGTGTCATCAGCCCTGAATTTTCTAGTCAACCGATTTTGATAATTATTTTTTTAAATGAAAGCTATTTATTTGTAGTTGTGCCCATTTTAATTATTTTTTAATTTATTTCCATTTTTATATTTTATTTTTAATTTTAAAAGCTTTTTCATGACATTTCTTCAAAATGGTGGCAACACAGTTTAGCTTTTCTCTCGATAATAAACATTTATTTTCTAAAATGATTGCGTATAATTATGCACTAATTGAGTTAAAAATATATATATTTACTGAGAAATAATATTAATAATGTAAATAAAATGACAGAAAATAATGTCTAAATCAAAATAAGAGAAATTTCAAATGAGGAAAATTATGTCATTCAGCAACCAGATAAAAGGGAATTACAATATTATTATGGAGGCCTTTTTCATAAATAATAACTTTTAAAGAACATTTGAAGAGAAAATGACGTCACTATTTAAAACATTGTATTTTTACTCATAACGATATTAGGTACTACTCTGTTATCCCGTCGACCAATTTCGCCAAATTATACAAATCGCCACATTAATAGCTAAACTATACATATTGACATAATTTTTATTTTAAATAACGAAAAAATAAATAATTAGTAGAATATTAATAAAAATCACTTAATGACATTTTAAACACATGAATCGTATTTAATGTCATTGAATGTGACATTCACGATGATCCATTATTGGCATTTAATCTTATAGTTTGGCGATAATTTTTTGGTCGATGGGATAACCTAGTAGTACCCGATATTATTATTTTTTCTTTTTTTTTTAAATAAAGCTATTTTTCTGTGAGTGCATATAAAATAAAATTTCTGGATTTCGCCGGCACTCATATTACAATTTTAACTGTAGATGTGCGAATATATGAATGCAAAATTGTAACTGGCAAATTTGCCATTTACTTTGTAAATATATTTATCATATATTGATTCAATAATGTAATTACTTTTGCTTTTTTTTAAAACCAAATCGATCGGGTCTTTTAAACATTTCAGTCGTCGAATTCGACGGGATTCCATTCGTTTTATTGTTAAATTGCATTTCCTTTTACTCAGAGTCTATAAAAAAGCGTTTAAACTAAAGAAAAAATCCGTTTTTGATGAATATCTAGTCAATGAAGAAGTAGCACGTCAAATTGTATCTCTTTATTATTCCGCAATTCCAATGTCTCAGAGAGAAATTGCTATTCAATTGGGTATTTCACGCCGTTCTGTTTGCTATTATATTGATAAACACAAGAAAAATGAAGTTAGTTCATTGCAATCTAAATGGGATCGCCCTTCTAAAAAACTTCTATCGATTTTTTTTTTTTTTTTTTTTTTTTTTTTTTTTTTTTCTAATCGGAGGCGAAACTGAATTCTGCAATGGTAGAATCTACATTCATCTTGTTTTTTTTTTATTCAGTTTTTGGATTTGGATCAACTTTTGGGTTCACTTCAAATAAAATTTTCAGGTATTAAACGAATGACATTTCGATACAAATTATTTTCTTTAGTTTCGATTGGGTTATGATTCGATGGAATTAAAACAATTGATCATTTTTCGATCACTTTAACGCTATATAGCCTATTTGCAATGAACCTAAAAAAATTTAGGCTGTTTGGCAAATATATTGTCTTATTCCAATTAGCCTAACGTTCAGAAGGCTATTTGCATTAAGCCTGAAAGTATGAGTATAAGTGAAAACAAATTTTGAAATGATTCTCCAATTGGCCCGATTTTTTGAAAATAGAGTAGGATGTTTGCAAAAAGCCGGATTTCTCAATTAGTCTGTGACATGGTTGATAGATCGCTAAATATTGTTTATGTTTACAGTTATATATGAATTACAGCAAGAATGGATTTAATAATGCATTACACGACTCTCTTCAAAAAAGACAAATTATTTGTAAACTGCAACAATAAATGAATTAATCACTAAAATGTAGAAAATATCAATAAAAAAGGGCGTACTATATATTTAAAAAATGTTTTAATCAGTTAATAGTTCTGAGTTGTGATTATACATATTGTGATTATACATATTGAAATTAATTTAAAAATCCGAAAAGAAAATTTAAATAATGTTTGTGCCTCTTGGAGTATTTTTTATTCATTAGCTCTTGCTTTCTAGCCACCAAAAACATTCCGGATAACTTCGCATAACTGAATTCAGTGCCCACACAAACTTAATGCATTTTAACCGAATTTTTGGGATAAAGTTGACTTTATATCACGAGATTAGATGTTATTTTCCTCGATAAACATTAAATCCTTATAAAAAAGCGTTTTCTTTTAAAAAACTGTATTCCGCCATAAGTTTGATAAAAACTTTGAAAGCTTTCAAATGATATCGGCTAAGAAAGAGATTAAAAATCTCAAAAAATGTTTCTTTTTGTATAATCTTCTAAAATTCTAGAAAGGTAAATATCCAGCTAGTTTCAAACTATTTTAGAAAAAAATATTCTTGAATACTTAATGTTTTCTGAATGCATACTATCCATAAAATGATTTTTATTTTTATTAAATAACTAAGATTGTAAAGTAGGGGAAGTGAGAATTGCTAGTTGAATTTTCGATTTAAATGATCTTTTCGTTTAAATTACAAAACTCAGTTTACACCAAATTTTGTCTTTTAAATTCATTTTACGAATCTATTTAGCGAATCTTTCTACTTAACGAAATTTTCTGCTGAACATCAATACTGAACCGAATACCAATCAATTTGAACATCATTAATACTTAACTCATCCGTGTACAGCAGCTATACTCAACCTGCGGACCACGGCAACATTTTATGTGTGGCCCGAGGAACATACTCGTTATAATAAGTTATATAAGCATGAAAAAATATTCACGATTTTCAGCGCTGTTTTAAATATTTTCATGGGAAGATAATTATATAGAACAGGACAGATTTTAACAGAAAATTATGTTAAAAACCGTTCCATTTGCATTTTTTTAACACAATAAACTGATTGGTAAAGTTATCATACGAATTAAATATTTCAAACTCAGCAAAAAATTGCCCAGGCCGGGAATAGAACCTAAGATACTTGGCTTTTTTGCTCAGTTGGAAATATTTAATTCGTATTATAACTTAACCAATCAGTTTGATTTAGTTTTAAAAATGCAATTTATCTACGTAGACATCGTTCTATGGATTTATTTTAACTGCGGTCTATTCTGTTGAGCTGTCTAAATGACAGACCAGATGTTATGATCTACAAGGTTATCTGAGTGAAAAATGCTCACCGATTGTCGTGCCCAATTGGCTTAAACGGTAAAGTATTGGCCTTGTAAGACAAGTATCTGGGTTCGATTCCCGGCCGGTTCAATTTTTCGCTCAGTTGGAAGTATTTAATTCGTTAGAAAACTTATTTGTCTGATTAGAAAGAACTGATTAATGCATTGTAAAAGTTACTGGAAAACGTTTCCAAAAATTACAGGAAGCTAATAAAAATTTGATCTTATAAATGCTTCTATGAGAATTCTAAAATATTTTTTTTATGAAAAATTCTAAAGAATAATTTATAAGAATAATTTCGTATTAGCTTCCCGTAATTTTTGGAGGCTCTTTCGAGTAACTTTTTCAATGCATTAATCAGTTCACACTAATCAGACAAATCAGTTTTTCAGATTGCTATCAGAACTCAAATAAAAAATTTCAGTTTCATAACTTAAATTGTGCATGAAATTGTAACAGAAAAATATTAAATTTAATGCTAATGTTAATGCTGTTAGTTTTACCTGTTTTTTAGTTAAACAAGCTTTCTGACACACGAAAATATTTACTACAGATAAAAACCGATTTTATGGGTACAGAGAATCGACTAATGTACTGCAAAAGCTACTAGGAAACATTCTCGAAAATTTCGGCAGCTATTAAAAATTTATTTAAAAAAAATTCTTTAATTTTCAAAGATAAATTCTTCATTGGGGTATTTAGAAGAAAGATTTTCGGAATCTTGAGTAACCCGGAAGAGGTTATTGTATATTTTCGTTCGTGATTATAATACATTTTCGCTTGTTAAGAAAAATCCGTCTTTTTTACAGTTGGTTTTAAAGAATAATGAAACAGAGATACATACCGGGTGTCCAGTAAATGACTGACCCATTTTAAAATTAAATAACAAAAAAACGGTTTGAGATAAAAATGCGCGGTTTGCGGTATTGCTATTAGAATATCAATAAATTTTGAATACGCACTTCCTTCAAATAGTTCTAATTTCGGCCAAAAGATGGCGCTGGCGGCATCAGACTGCAGAAATACCGCCTGTTTTCTTGTTCTCAAGCTAATGATCTTTCCGGCTCATTTTCCCGAATCGAATCTGAGTCGAAATGTTGAATCGACTCTCCACTCAACTACAGAAATAGGACTTGTTGATTGAAACGAGATTTAAAATAACATTTAAGACTGAACGGGGTCTATTGTAACAATCTATGTCTATTGCTGCCTCCTCAGACAAATATCAAGGGGAACTACAAAAATTAGTTTAAAATTACTGTAAAACATCTCCAAAGATGTGTCAATCTATGAATAAATATTTATGACAAGCAAACGTTTGTTAAAGAATCCTAGAAATATTTGTAACAATTCCAGAAAAATTTAAATTAATTTAAAGGATGTTCTTTAGTGTTTCAAAATTCTCTTCGGAATATGTCATTTTAACCGCTTAACAGATACTCTTTTTACGTATATATAGAAATATATTTATGTAAATATGATTTATTATCTTTTTTAAATTATGTATAAAAAAACCAATGTTCAATTTATTTTTCAATATTAATATTTATAAAATTGAACTAAAATAAGTAGACATTCAGTTTTATCTAAAATACCTATGGCCCCACCAGTGGGTGATAGATTCTGACGTTTCAACTTGTAGACGGCAGTGCTGGGTTCGAACCCAATCGCGTCTGTCGGCATAACCGTTCAGAATTTTCCGTGGTTTTCTTCGAACCTTGGATTTTCTTGTGTAAATACGGGTTAGGTGCCATTACAGAGACACCCACGCAGGGCATACCCTGACCATCCCCTCATCATTCTGACCTATATCCCACGTGTACATAATCGGCCGACATTAAATAAACCAAAACAAACTAAAATATCTATAGGCAATTTTATGGCAAAACATTTTTACGGAATCTTTTTACTGAAATAAAGTTTCGTTTCTTTTTCTTCTAGTTTTTTTTTTTTTTTTTTTTTTTTTTTTTTTTTTTTTTTTTAATATTGCGTGAGACAAAAGCTGTTGAAAATATTTCAGAAGCCAATGCAGAATCCACTGTCCCGATCCTTTCTTTCATTTACTATCTCCCGATTCTACTTTTTTTCTCCTGTTGGATTCGATGGTTGAAATACGAATCGGTTTTAAAAGCCTAGATTACAAATTTTGAAGCTATATTTGTGTAATGCAATACCGAATAACAATAAAAAAGCAATAAACATCAAATTGATGCTCTTAGCACAATATCAAGTTTAAATTACATATTTCCCTCCTATATGGGGGGGGGGCAAAAATATATTTCAGGTTCTATGATGCTTTTTGTAATAAAGTTTTGGAGAGGGATGACTTACAGGCTATAAAAAAAGATACGTCTTCCTTTTTTCTTTTTAAATATCCGTACATTTTAGCGTAGATACGTTTCCTGCCGGGGGTGGGTGGGGAGAGGCGAGATGTGTGCAAAAGACATCTTAAAATCTCTCACGACTTTCGTAATAAAATTTTTGGATACGTTAATTGACAAAATATGAATATAAAGTAGGGATACATTCGGTTTTCGGAAAAAATAATAATATTTTGTTTTAGGCAGGTTTTTGCCTTAGCAGGTAGTTTTGTATGTTTCTTTCTACTTCGTGATCAATAAATTTTTATGTCTAAAAGAGGATTTATTGTAGACGGATTCCTTTATAGTAAGAGTTAGAAAATTTTAATGTGCCAATTTATATGTTTTCTTAGACAGGAGACTTGGCAACGCTATTTGCATATCATTGTTTTAAAATTTTAATTGGTTTGCCCGTACAACATACCGGCAATTATAGTTTGCTTCTTCCATCACTTAAAGCTTTCTGACACTACTAAAAATTTTAAATGCAATTTCATACTATTTAATAGAAGAAATATTTAAATTAAATATTACGATTATTTTAGCTTTAAAAAAGCGGCGTTTATCCCATATTTTCATTTTATTGTATGTAAAAAAGCGTATCAGTTAAGCGGTTAAAATAACATATTCCGAAGATAATTTTGAAACACTAAAGAACGTCTTTTAAATTAATTTAAATTTTTCTAGAACGCTTCTTTAATAAATGTTTTCTTGTCATAAATATTTATTTATAAATTGATACACCGTTGGAGATGTTTTACAGTAATTTTAAACTAGTTTTTATAGTTTCCCGTGATATTTGTCTGAGGAGGTTACAATAGACATAGATTGTTACAATAGACATAGATTGTTACAATAGACCCCGTTCAGTCTTAAATGTTATTTTAAATCTCGTTTCAATCAACAAGTCCTATTTCTGTAGTTGAGTGGAGAGTCGATTCAACATTTCGACTCAGATTCGTCTCGGGAAAATGAGCCGGAAAGATCATCAGCTTGAGAACAAGAAAACAGGCGGTATTTCAGCAGTCTGATGCCGCCAGCGCCATCTTTTGGCCGAAATTAGAACTATTTGAAGGAAGTGCGTATTAAAAATTTATTGATATTCTAATAACAACAGTGCAAACCGCGCATTTTTATCTCAAACCGTTTTTTTATTATTTAATTTTAAAATGGGTCAGTCATTTATTGGACACCCGGTACTTACGTACATACAATGTTATTCTATATCTCAGTCCAACCATATGTATAATTTTTAAAAGACAGAACAATTTCCTTACTTTTTATATTGCTATTTTATGTTTTTGAAAAGGATGCGATAACAAAATATTTTATAGCAAACGAAAAATTTCACAATCGGCATTCGTATGAGAAAAATATAAATTCATTCTAAATTCATTATTAATTCATAACTGAAATATATATTTAATTTATCATGTCAATATAATTGGAAAGGTAATGCAGTACCTTTAACAACCTTAATATTTACTTAATTTATCAAACAATTTTTAACTTAATATTTTTCTTCTTTCTTTGACTTTATTAGAAGATTATAAAATTTTTTAACGTTATTAAAGATTTTATTGCGTGACAGAATGTGGAAATAATCTTATTATTTTTACGTCTTTATCAAGTATAAGAATCTACAAAAGTACTTGCACATTAATGTACAAGCAAATATTGATTAAGCTGTTAAAGCTTTGGTAGTCAAATGTTTTCTTAGTTTTCGTTTGCACTAGTTGAAAGTGCATGTGATAGCAAATTTTTGACAAAGAATTTTGACGTATTTAAGTTTACTCAATTTAAATATTAAGACATTTAAATGAACATCATGACAGAAATGAAAGTTTAAATAATTAAAAAAAGCATAACGATAGAAATGAATGTTTAAATAATCAAATGAAATGAATATAACTGAGTCTTCAGAATAAAACTTCAATCATAAAAATTAAATTTTAAATAAATAGATATTAAGTCATTTATTAGAACATCATGATAGAAATGAAAGTTTAAATAACTATAGTGAAATGAATATAAATTATTAAATATAAATGTTCAATCATAAAAATTTAATTTTAAATAAATAGATATGCATAAAATGTCTCTGAATTAAAATTTATCTTACACGTTCATACAAAAAACTTTAACAAAATTCCAAGTAAGGTTGGCATGTAATATTATTAAATTATACATATATGTATATAAAACAGATCTTGAAATTATATGTTACAATACAACCATTTTGAATTTACAAAGGAATATGATATGTTAGACTGATACAGAAAACAATAATATTATTGCATAAAATAATGCAATCAACTATTGAGTCTAATTTATATTTCGCTCAAAAATCTCGTTACAATTTATATAACTTTGTTTATTTGAAAATTTTAGCAGGAATTTTACTACACTGATTTATGAACACCATATTAATTAGAAATGTAATAGGTTATTGTATATTTCTATTCGCGATTATAGTGTATTTTCGCAAATTAAGATACATCTGTCTTTTTTTTGCAGTATAATTTAAATGAAAATAAAGCATTCAGGGTGTCCAGTAAATGACTGACTCATTGTGAATGTAAATAATAATTAAAAAAAAAACGGTTAGAGATAAAAATGCGCAGTTTGTTTCATTGTTATTAGGAAATAAATAATTTTTAATATGCACTTTGTTAATATAGTTTAAATTTCAGACAAAAGATGGCGTTGGCGTCAACAGGCTGTCGGAATACTGATATAATTCTAGTTTTCATTGGCATGAGCAAGGCCCCCTTATCATAATATCAAGGCCTCGCATTCAAGAGAAAATCTATTGTTGAAATTGTCCCTATAATTGCCAACTTATTATATGACTTTGTCTCGTATGTAGCGCCACCTGATGCATACTACTGCTAATAATCCCATAGGAAATAATGGAAAACATTTCAGTTTCTAACATTAGATGGCGCTACCAACGTGAAAATCATGTAGTTCAGCGCCCCCTGTACTACGGTCAAAGGAAACTTGGTGAATGACAAGCCTTTATATTATGATAAGTTAGCCTTGGGCATGAGTTTTTCGCTCATTTTGCAGTATCGAATCTGAGTTGAAATGTTAAATCTACTTTCGATTCACCTGCTGAAATAGGGTTTGTTGGTTGGAAAGAGATTTAAAATAATATTTATGATTGAATAACATATGTTATACTTAATAAAAACCAGTAAAAGTATTTTTTTATGGACAACAATTTTTGACGCATTTGCCATAAATAAATTCTATTCAGAATATGTTTTTTCAACCGCTTAACCTTTACGCGGGGGCTCGCTTAGTGTCTACCTGAGAATACATGTAAGCCCCGACAGATGCTGTCACAGCCCCTCCCTAAAGGTTAACTAAGATGATTAAATGGAATGGGGTCGAGGAATTTCATGTATGATTAATTGTGATATCAGGTCACCAGTTAAATAATCAAGCAGTTATTATCTTTGTATTTTTAAGTAAAAGTGGTAAGGCCGTTGGATTCTGAAATGATTTCCAGTATTTATGCCTCTTATAACACTTAAAAAACTACACTGTTAAAAAATTTACCCTTTTTGTTGCATCGTCACTCCACCCCTTTTAAAGTATACGATTACTTCACCGTATTATAGAACTTTCTCATGGGTCAAAATACAGATATTTTATAAAAGCAGGAGAGTGATGATGCAGCAAAAGGGTCGAATTTTTAATAGTATCGAAGAAAAAGAAATGAAAACTTATTTCAGTAAAAGGTTATTACAAAAAAAAAGTTTTACCACTGAATTATTTTGTTACTTAGGTATTTTAGGTAAAACAGAATGCCTACTTATTTTACTTCAATTTTATAAGTATAAATTTTACCAAATAACTTCAACTTTACCAAATAACTTGATGTTTTTCTATATATGTATATTTTTATAATTATAGAATTAAATTTTCAATAATGTTTCTTACTTCAAATCAGATATAGGAGATACGTTTAGATTCTTCTTATCTATTCTTTTCCTTATGAAGTATATTTTAGGAAGAGAAGGGGAAACGAAATATGTATTTCTGGATCTATGATGATTTTTATAATGAAATTTTGCTAAAGGGTGACTTGCAGGATATAAAAACAAGTACGATGCTTTTTTAAAAAAGTGTTTTTCCATTTAAGCGAGGATGCGTTTGCAGTCTGGGTGTGGGGGGGGGGGGGGAGGAGAGGTGTGTGTAAAAGACATCTTAAAATCTCTGGTGACTTTCGTGATAAAATTCTCATATATTTTAAATGTCAAATTATGAATATGATGTAGGGATCAAATTAATAATACAGGGTGGTCATAAAAAAACTTTGCAGATATATTGAACTCTAGCGGCCAGTCCGTTCAGCCGATAGAGGTGAAATTTCAGATATAGCTATTCAGAGGTATGAGCGCGAGATTCTCTAAACGACAACAAAATGGCGCTCACGGTTACGGTTATAGTTACAGAAACTCGCAAATTTCCAATGGCACCTCATACCTCCCTTACACTCAGACCATCCAGTTAAACTCGTTCTGAAATAGACTTTAGAATAAAACTTTCATAAAGAATGTTCGGGAAGCATACTTTCAATTTCGAAGTTACACCAACAATCCGCAACGTTGCCAATTATTTTTTATAACAGTTCTTAAATAGTATTTCAAAAAATGAATTGGATAATTATTATTATAAAAAAGATTGGCTATAAATTAAAAAACTTGCGTATAAAAATATTTTTCATTGCCACAAATTTTATAAAACCGAATTAATTGATTAATTATTATATTTATGTAAATTTTTTTATGCAAATTCGAGTACCAGTGTGGCATACTTCTTGTAAAAAAATTAAAATTATTTCTTTTATCATATAAATCTAAATTTATTTTATTATCCAAAATATTAAAAGAAATATCTAAAAAATCAACATTATAATTTTCACTGTTTGCCTGATTCAATTTTAAACAATCCGGATAAACTTTCTTATATTCATTAGTAAAATCAAAATTAAAAATCAAAATGTCGTCAATATACCTAAAGATCTTTAAAGATTTATTGTAATTTATAGTATAATTACCCTTAGCAAAAAATGGCATAGGATTTTTTATGGAAACACATGGTTTTATATGGAAAATCATAAAAAAATTATGTCATTATATGTAAACATATTGTATTCATATGGTAAACATTCATCGCTCTATGGTATTGCAGAGCAATGTCTATGGTAAAGTTATAGGATAATGATATATACGATACATTTTATGGTATCCAGAGAAATGTGTATGGTAAAGTTATAGGATAATGATATACACCACACATGATATGGTATTCCATAACCAGGTGTATGGTAAAACTATAGGGAAATGAAATTTATCATACATTCAATGGTGTTCCATAGCGTGATGTATAGTAAAATAATACATAATTGTTTGCATCATAAATTGTATAGTATTTCAAGGCATGGTGTACGGTAAAATCTTAATGCCTTTTGAAAGTTTATAATATATTAGATTTTGTGTAACTATAATATAAAATTTCGGTTGTGGTCATCTCAAAACTTTCTACTATCTTTATGTATGTCTTATGCACTTCTAAAAAATAGAATCATAGCAACGCCACTGGTTAGATAGTTTAAACCAAAATCTAATTAGGAACAACTTAAACCAGTCTAATAAAAATCTCTTGATCTCAAATTAATATAATATAAAATAACATATTATTTTATTCTTATATAATTCATATATATGAGTGTGTAAATGCGTTAAAAAAAATCTTGAGAAAAATAAATTATTCAATAAAAATATATAATTGACATATTTCCTATAAAATAGTAACAGCGATTAAAGGAGTCAGGGACACACATAAAAAATACTGCATTAAAAATTTATCTGATTTTTTTTGTGCTTATAATGACATTTTTAAAAAAATCATATTTAGAAAAGGAAATATTATGTTTTTTTTTCTTTTTTTTTTTTTTTTTTTGTCGTTTTCAGCATCTAGCTTTTAAGCATTGATTGTCATCAATAACACTTCTTGTATGCGTTTTTCTTCATGATGGGTTTTCACAATTTCTCACATTTAAATTGTTATAACTCAAGAACCGTTAAACATAAATGCTATAAAATTAAAACATGCCTTTTTTTAAATTGCTTTACTTTAATTTTGATTCAGCAAATTTGAAAAAAATATTTATTTTTGAAAGTATTTTTTTTTCAAACTTTTACTTTAAATAAATTTTTTATTAATATTTTTAAAAAGGCTGAATCAAAATTAAAATGTAGGTGTTTTTGTTTATTTAATTGCTAAAAAACTAAAATTCTACAATTGTTACATTGAGTTACAATAATTTTTAATTTCCCTCCACTTTTTTTTAGAAGTTTTATCATTTGATTTTGTTTTAAAATGGTATGTTTAATATCACAAAAAATTGCGAAATTTTAATTCAATAAAAGATTTTTTAATGTGTCCCGGACCCCCTCAAAATAAACAAATTGTCAAAAATAGCCTATAATTATTTAAAGAAAATCTTTTTGAATTTATTTTAAAAAGGACCTACAAATATTTGAATCACCAAAAGAATTTTTGAAATATCTTTTAAAAATATTAACAACAAAATATTAATACATATATATTAATATAATATATTATAAGATGTTAATTAAATATTAATAAACTTAATAGTAAAAAAAAAGGTTCATAATTAATTCACGTTATTTGATAATTTTAAAGTCATTTTATATGGAACAACAAGGATTTTTATTTTATTTAAAAGTTAAAAATCATTAAAAAGATTAAAAATTATTTTACGATCTATAAAAATATCAAAACATGTACCAATATTTTTATCGACCTCAAATTATGATAATATATGAAATAATAGTGTTATTATTTTGTTCTTATGGTATTTCATATATGTGAGCAGAGTCTATGCGTTATAAATAAAAAAATCCTATGGGAGAAATAAAATGATTTAACAAAAATATATATTTGATGACACATTTCTTATAAAATTCTAACAGCGATTAAAGAAGTTTGTAATTACAAACTTCAAAATTACAAACTTCTGTAAATACAAACACATTGTTAAAAAAAAGTGCATTAAAAATTTCTTTATTTTTTCTTATGCTTATAATGATGTTTAAATCATGTTTTCTATTATTATTCGAAAAGACAATAGTCACACAATAGTAGTATTTTTTAGTTTTGGTTTTTATATTAATTTATATTCATTTTATATGCAACAACAAAGTTTTTATTTTATTTTATTTAAATGTTAATAATTATTGAAAAGATTAAAAATCATTTTACAATGTATAAAAATATTGAATATATCTATTAATCTTTTTGGTATTAAAATTTAAAAGAAAGATTCAAAATTTCCGTAAAAATTATCTAAAAAATAGTAATAATTTATTTTATTTTATTTATTTTATTTATTTTATTTTATTTTATTTTTTACTTTAAAATTAAAAAATGCTCGTAAGTAAGGAATTAATATAATACATTAATATAATCATTAAAAATATATTATATACTAAGTTATCAAATGATTTCTTATTCTTATTAAATATTATTTCTTATCGACTATCTATTTTTTTTAAAATTAATTTTAATAAACAGAAAATAGTGTTTACTTTAATTAATTGGATTTTATAACTATATAATATTTGCTACGATATTTACTCCATTCATTAAAATAATAAATTAACTTATAAATACATGTCTATAAAACAATTTATTAAAAAAACCCTTTAAAACTACCTTCTTTTGTCAACCATTAACTTAGAACGACAAATAATGATGATTTACCGAAACGCTTTATTCATATAACGTTTTATAAGCACAGCTCATCACCCCGCATGGCCGAATGGTTAGGACGCTCGTCTCCCATCCCTACCGTCCGTGGATCAAATCCCACTGCTTCCCAAGGTCGAAGTGCATTAGTAAGCTTAGTTCCCCGTATTCCTAAAAGATGGCGCCACCAAAGTTGATATCGTTATTATATTTTAATATATAGTACCATAAAGAATTACCATACACTTAACGTTTATATGGTTTTTCATAAGAATTACCATACACTTAACGATTATATGGTTTTCCCATAGAATCACTTTTACCATAGGCAAAAATCCATATGATTGCACTTATGGTGTTTTTTTTATGGTAATTCTATGCCTTTTTTTGCTAAGGGTATATTAATACAAAATAATTATATTAATACAAAATATTAATTAATTATTCCTAATAAGTGGCTGAAAGATTTGGAAGATAATTTTAGTAATACATATAATGTCATAAATATAAAAAATAATTTATTTAAAATAATTTATTTAAATTAAAAATTAGTTCAAATTTGAAAATTAAAAAGTGCTTTTGTGTGTTTAAATTTAATAATATGCAATTTAAAGATTTACTTTGTGATTTAATTAATTTTAAGCTTATTGGTAAAGACAACTTAAAGAAAGATATTGTTTACTTTAATATTAAATTTCAGCAAAAAGCATATGATTGCTTAAAAATGAATAAAATTTTAAAGAGTGTCGATGACCTTTTTCCTCTTAAGAATTGTATAATTTCAATAGCTTTCAATTACCAGGATTTTGAAATTATATGCAATTTGAACTCGAAAAGAGCATTTTTGTTAATTTGTTGTTTTACAGGCAGGAGTATAAAACAGGTATGATTGTTCTTAATTTTTTATGTTTTGTTTCAGGTAAGGGAGGAGGCCTGGCAAATGCTGCATTCATTTTTATGATAAATTTTAAATCATAATAGATTTTTTATAATATAAAGGTTATTTTAATATATATATTTTGTGGGTGCCATCACCACGTGGGTGCCATCACCATTAATTGCCTGTGATGACACCCATGTGGAAAATGTGTAATCAAAATAAAATTTTTAGTTTCTCCGATCTGTATTGTAATCAGAGATTAGTGTACTGACTCTGTGTCATATTCAAATTTCCTCATTGCCCCCAATCGAGTTTTTTTTATGGGGGGGGGGGGTGATTCGCAGAACGGTTTTTTGTGCGTGCATAACATGTCTGTTTCTTGCGATACACGTACGGTTCCAACGCTCTTTATGGTTTTCGCATGCGCTGAGCATTTTGCGATGAAAAAAAAATGCGTGTTGCCATTGAAAAGTTTCGAGTTTCTGTAACTATAGCCGTAACCGTGAGCACCATTTTGTTGTCGTTCACAGAATCTCGAACTCATACCTCTGAATAGCTATATCTGAAATTTCATTTCGATCGGTTGAGCGGACTGGCCGCTAGAGCTCCATATATCGGCAAAGTTTTTTATGAATGCAGGTTTGGCAGGCGTTCAGAAACCTGAAGCAATTCTAATTTTTTAAAGAGGGGGTGGGGTTAAGTCTCGTCTGTCCTCCCTCTGAATAGAACGGACTTTTTTTTCTTGCCTGTATCTGATTTATAGTTTTTTAATTGTTTATCGTTAATTGTTCATTTTTTAAACATGCACTCTATCCTTGAGATTTTGAATTTGCATTTTATAATATGAAATATAATTTATAGCATTATATATGAGCTGCTTTAGCGCCAATAGTAATGCAGTTTTTCATGTTGAATTGAAACTATATATATATATACATAAATTCATATATATATATGAAAGGATAAAACCTATAGCCTTTTTAAAATTTAAAATTTAAATGCCCCTTCTTGTAACCTTAATTCTAATACTTAAAGCTAGTTTGCCCCTGTTAATGTTCTTTCCCAACCTAACATTTATTACTCTCAGAGATGATTTTTGGATGTTCTTTAAGATTAAAAAAGCTGACGTAAACGCAATTCTTAATTTGTAAGATCAGCAATGAAACCCTGGAAAACCGCGCCTAACAACGTCATAGTGCCCAGATATTTCTTAACCAATTAAAATTAGAGTAACACCCATTAGTTAGTATCGCGACCTGGTAGAAATAATGCGAATTAACGGCCTTTATATAGCGGGAGCGCCTAAAACAAGCGGCTTTTTTGACCTAACACTTGCCTAATAAAATGCTGCCCAAATAAACGAACTTTTAAAAAGAAAGCGTCAAGTTCCAGGGACCTGGTTTCTCCCAAAGATCTGCCAAAAAGGATTAATAAACCAGGCCCCCAGTGAAAATACTGTGTCGTTATTTGTCTCTCAATCACACCTCATGATTCAACAACAATAACGGCTTATCGATGGTAAAACACCAAAATCTTTCCCGGCCATTCGGACGATTGACTCGGCGCGATCTCCAAAGTCTTTCCCCGGCACCTACAAAGCTTGACGCGACGGATCTATGAGTTGTATCGCCCGAAGTCCCGCAGCTCTCCACGACTACAGTACATGAATTCCCTCTCCTCGGATCGGATGGTGACGGAACTCCCACGAACGTAAGGCCAAGACTCGGGTTCCTTACATATATAATGTATATATACATACATAAATTCATATATTTGTTATGTATTTCGGTTTTCCTGAGAAAAACTACTTATTTCCATTACGCATTTATTCTTCATTTCCGTTTACTTATCAGTTGCAAAACATTCATTAAAGAATCTATTAACTCATTTTACGTAATTGGATCCACCCCCAAGTAAGATATCTGAACTAATAGAATTTTGTCAGCCACTTTTCTGTAAAAAACCTTTAATGATGTCCACACTTATGTTAAACCAAAATATCCTTGCTAATATGCAGGGTTTCAAGAGTTGTGCATATTTGAGTAGTAATGCAATTGCTGCGCATTTCTGCACCAAAGTAGCGGTTTCCCTTAAATTTGTGCCAAATTTCCGCCAAAGCGTATTTAATACCAAAATGAAATTTAGCAGAATTTCGTCGATCCGAGAAGCAAAGTAAAATTCGTATATTAATTTTTCTGGACCAATAATTTCGTCAAAAAATAAAAAAATGCGGTCAAAAGATCATGAAGAACGCAATTTTTTCAAAAGTTCACGAAAAAAAGGAGGTACTGTATCAGAAAATCGCAAAAAACATATCATGTTCGTCTAAGAAAAGCCTGAATGTTGTATAAAAACAACACAAATATCGTCAAAAACGAACAAACTGTAATAAAAAAGCGTAAAACAACGCAAAGTTCCTCGAAAGATTATGAAATAAATGCAAATTTCGTCAAAATTTTAGAAAAAACAGCAAATTCTGTCGAAAAATCACGAAACAACACTCAAAATCTGTCATAAAATTACGATAAAATCTCACCCAAAGATCACGAAAAACACGAAAATTTCTTGAAAAGTTCGCAAAGTTAGTCGTAGTTGTCGTCAAAATATCCCAAAAAATTTTGTTAAAAGATTGCGAAAAATGCAAATTTAGTCAAAAGATCTCGGAAAATAATCGAATTCTAACAAAAGAACGCGCAAAACACGGGGATTTTATCATCAGATCGCAAAAAGCACGCTATGTTCGTCAAAGAATCGCGAAAAAAAACGAATATGTTGTTAAAAATAAACTAATAATGTTGAAAACTGACAAAACGTGGTTTAAAAAGCGTGAAACAACGCAAATTTCTTCAAAAATTCGCAACAAATTGCAAATTTTGTCAAAAAATCATAAAAAACACGCAAATTCCATCAAAATACACGAAAAGCAGAAATTCTGCCGACAGATCATGGAAACATGCGCGAATTCCGGCGAAAGATTTCGGAAAGAAAGCGCGAAACTTGTATAATAATTGCTAATTTCGTAAAAAAAAAAATTGTTAAATATTGTTTTTATTGATATGCTTCTTATTGCATTAATATCTTTTAAAATATAAGCCTTTAACCCGTTTTATTTAAAAAGCATAATTTTTGTTTGAAACAGTAAAGTAATGACGCATCTAGTTTTGTCTAGAGTTAAATAAAAATCAAGCACAAATTAAATCATAATTCACTTTTATGTTTTAACAGAATTATAGAGCTACTATAATTTGTGACTCATATTATTGCCAATATACACGTCCGGACATATTGCTATCATCATTATATTTTTACACGTGAAAGTTCCGTTATGGTACTCTAATTTCAAATTTGGAAGTGAATTACATTTGAATACTGAGAAATACATTTCGAGCTATTAATTTTTTTTCAGTAACTTCAAATGTTTCATTTTTCCAGATTAATCTGTGGCAACGATCAGCGAAAAAGCCAGCCTTCAGCATCATGTACCTTTTAATTAATAGGTACATTTTTTACGTACATTAAAAGGTACGATTGTTTTTCATATATCACTCAAGTGGTTTGTTTGCTGAATGGGTCGTATCATGTGACCGAAAATTAACCACTGAGAATCGTTGCTGCGGTTGTTGCCAAATAGCAAGTAGAAGTTCATCCTCTTTTTAGCGCTACGTGAGAGAAATATACATCTACTAAAAAACACTTTTCAAAAGTAAAAAAAAAAAAAAAAAAAAAAAAAAAAAAAAAAAAAAAAAAACCAAGCAAGAAAAAAAAAAGGATGAAAGTTGTGTCTAAAAAATGGTCTGATATCAAATTTCCAAGCTTATATTATGGTAATTATTCAATATTTTCCATTAAAAAAATTACTATTTCTAAGTCAATGCCTTTGCATATGTTGATAGAAATCCTTTTCTCTTGTACTAAATACATCGTAAACGCGTTTTGAAAATTCAAATGTTTTAAAACTATGTATGATGGCATTGAAACGATTTTTCCCCATAATGCCCTAATGTAAGGAAAATTTTTGACTATCCCAGTAAATAAACTAATCATGATAGAAACTTCAATTTCAGTAGGTATTCGTGAAAGGGAAACGTCAATAACGTTTAAAACTTTCATGGCAATCCCAGTATATTTACGAAACTTAGAAAGCGGCCAGACGGACAGACAAATAGAAAGCATAATAACTTTTCAATTTTGTTGAAAAGTGTTGAAAAAAATAATCAAAAATATATTAATTGGTAGTTTTATTTTCTGCCTTTTCCCCACAAAAAATTTCTTCCATTGATAATTATGAGTTTTGAATAAAAAATTTCATTTGTATGTAACGTATAACTTATTAATTAACATAAGTAAAAAATATTTCTCATTCATTTTAAATATGACGTCATTATTTATCTAGCTCGATTAGTTACTAATATTCATGCCTCTTGTACTTTTAACGACTACTATAAAGTGCCTGTTTTATTTCAACTATGCCGTCACATTTTTCCAAACGAAATGTTTTGTTAATTTCTTTCATTCTTTTTACTTATAATTTAAGTCGCCATTTTTGACACAAAAATTCTCATTAACTAAACAAATATCCTTGGTAAATATATTATAAAAAATACACCTTTTATTTTTATTTCAAATATGACGTCTTATTTATTTTTTTAATTCTTTTTATTTTCAATTGTCGAATGGAAATAGCTCAATTGAAAATTTATTGCCGAAGAGAAATTATTATTCCAGATTTTAATTTTCTTGGCAACGGGAAAGGAAATTATTTTTTTTTTAATGCCTATTTATTCAGTATAAAAAATAATGAAATTTTGAATTATTAAAGAAAATATTTGTGCAAATCAATTAAAAATTAGCCTATGTTAATTTCCGCGCTTTAACTTATCTATATGCAAAGATTTACAGACATTAATCCATCCATTTTGAAGCCAATTTCATTCCAATTTTTCGGACACACTTTCACATTTATAATATATATAAGATTATTTATTTTAAATTAAAGAAATATATTTGCCTATTTTGTAAACTACATGTGTAAAAAGAAAGACACTATAAAAAAATCCTATAAAAAGAAAACGTTTATTGTGCCTATGCATTATTTATTTAGTTTCTTTTATTGTATAAAAGTACTTACATCAAGATATGTTTATTGATGTGAGAAAAAATATCGAAAATAATCAGTTACGAAACCATTATATAGCTCAAGCAAAGAAAGAAACATTCAAGAAAATAAATCCATAAAGGAAACATTGTAATAATAATGCTGTCCCGATTTTATTAACTATAATAATTTTAACGAGAGCAATATAACTTATTCCTTATACTTATTATACCTTTAACGTAAGTAATTCTAAGGAATGAAAATTCACCTTATTATTTCGATAAAAAGCAGTTTATCGAAATAGGTATCAAAAGATGTTTTTTTTAATATGATACTTTTAGAAGGTAAAATAAAATTGAAGTTGAAATATTTTATAGGTAAACAAAATTAAACTTGTGTATCAGTAATGAATGTATATTTATGACGTAGCATTTTACTTATACCTGAAGTATTTTGTTTCCTTATTTTTAATTTGTCTAACAAGATAGAAAATTTAAAATTCTAAAAAATATTTTAAACGATGTTTATTGATCGGTTAAATAAATTCAAAAAGAGAGTTTTCTAAAAATATACGAACCATAAATCTGCTTTTATACGAGCATTTTTACATCTAAATATTGCAGGAGTTTATTTTATTGCAGAATTTTATTTTATTGGATGATTTTATTTTAGTGAACACATACATCTGACTTTTGTGCTCGACATGAAAGCCTGCTCATAAGTCATCATCGATATACAGGGACGAAATAGCACAAGGAAATTTTACAACATTAAGAAAATACAGCCGGGATCTCCACATAAAGTGTGTGCAATGGAGCCAGAGGGATTCAAACCAGCAAGTATGCTCCCAAAGCAATAGGAATTTTTATAGGCGTAGTTAAAAATAAATAAATATTAAAATCACACCAATAGATTGTGCTGTGAACGCAGTAAAGATGAGAGA
The DNA here is from genome assembly GCA_964019185.1 of Maratus speculifer. Classification (NCBI taxonomy): domain Eukaryota; kingdom Metazoa; phylum Arthropoda; class Arachnida; order Araneae; family Salticidae; genus Maratus; species Maratus speculifer. The sequence continues at coordinate 2,777,371 of OZ025294.1, read as the reverse complement.
CGAGCTTGTACCATGACATACGCACAGTGTGTCGTGCACAAGCGGGAAGTTCACAGACCTCGTGTTCATTACATTACAGATATCGTCGCAATGTCAGCGCCATTGATGCTGAAAACTGTAAAAAGCACATTTAAAATATCTTGCGTTAGTTGCGCAGCTCCTTAGGAATGATTTATTCCATATTTTTATTTCGTACTGTTAAAACAAATATGTTCACAATTACTATTAACAATTGCAAACTTCTGTATAACTTTGATGTGTGTAATTTTTTCCCCTGAAAGTACTAGTATTGTTTTCACCTATTAATGATATTCTGTGTTTCTGTTAACTTTCAGAGCCATCGGTAGGTGTGATTTAATTTTTTTTACCACACTTAAAATCACGATACTGCATACAATGAGCATATTTTTTAAACTTTCCTACGCTAAATTTATAAATTATGGAACAGTAAACAATGAAGAAAAGCAAATATCATTGAAACAATGAATGACTACGCAAAACGACATAATGCACTGACGTTGAATAAGAATGGATTCTCCATGTAAGTTTCGCTGAGGCAATTGGACCCACGAGGTCATTGGACCATAGGTTGTTTTATTAAAAAAAAGTTTTATGTTTTAGCTTTTGTGAAGAATGCCCCCTAATTTCTACTTCTTAAAACAACTCAATCGTAACTCTGTCTTTGCTGTGATACGTTGTCCAAAATTTCAGTTTCTTTCTTTATAAACAATGTCAATTTTGTTCAACGTCACCGGCTTCATCAAAATACTGTAAGTTCATTTATTTAGCAATCATTTTTATAAACATTAGAAATATAACTGCATTAATGTTATTAGGTATTGATACATATTAATTGCATTTTTCAAATGGAAGGCCGGTGACCTAGTTACCCCCATCGATTTTTCAAGAATGGGTGTAACTGGGACATTATAAGGCGTAACTAGACCATATCGGAGTCTAGGTACTCCAGTAGTTATAAATAAAAAATTTTTAATTTTCTTATTACGGAAAATTAATTTCTCCATTTCTTTATGTTTACAATAAAGAGAATATATATATTATGTTATTAAAATTACATATTAAAAATTTTTTAAAGCATACTGTGGGTATCAAACCAAATTTCAAGATAGCCAAAAATTAAAATTTTACTACAAAAATGAAGAAGTGTACGTAAGAAAATGCTCCATTATTAGAAAATTTCGAAACGAATAAAATGTAGTTCAGTTCCATATAAAAATACAATTATCGGATATATCGAACATTCATTGATATAAATAAAAAGAAGAATGAAATTCTTAGTTACTTACTCATTTCTTTGTAGTTATTCTGTGTTTTTTTTTTTCCTTAGAAGAGCTGTGAATTTTTCTTATTTATTACTTATGATAAAGTACAATACTACTTGCTTATTGATATCAAGGATTCTTTAAGAAAACTTTTTAGTTGATATATAATTTACAAGATCTGCGTGGTTTAATTTTTTGAGTTATTTACACTTTTTCAAAGAGCATCTGATACTTCATATTAAAAAAAAAAGCGCGTGTGAAACATAGACCCTCCTAATCCATTTTCCCTATGAAAATGGGGCAGTTGGACTCATGAGGGTAGAATAATTGTATCTATATACATTTTTATTTTTAGATGTTAAATACAATTTTGAACATTACTGTCTGATAGAAAAAACCTAACTGAACTTTTATACAAAAGTTGAGACTTAAATTCAAAATTTATTTGAAGCAGAATTGCCAGGCTATTCAGAGTCACATTATAAAATCGTGGTCCAGTTGCGCCCTAAAAACTTATATTAGAAAAGAACTTTGATGAACTTTGAACTTTTTTATTTTCAATGACAGTTTTTTTCAGCTTCAGGGATTCGAAAAACAACTTGAACATATTTATTTTTGTCTTGAGGATTACTGAAGGGGATACAGAATAATATATCCTATTCGTAGATGTCTAGAATTTTCTTCTTAACAGCATATTGACGAAGTCTACCTAAGTATTCTTTACTAAACCTGGTCCTTAGGTCATTTCTGATTCCCTGTCGATATATTGCTCTGAACTAGAGGTCTTTGGAATCTACAGCATGAATATCTATTACTCCAGAGCTAAGCAATTCTTGTATAAACATCATGGGAAATAGGGATGCTGGATTTTATTGTTTTCTGTGTCATAATAGAGCTTAAATTTATCAGTTGATCAAAATCATATAGTATTAAGCTTATAATAAGTGCAAACTATTATTACAGCCATTAGTTTTCACTAAGCTACTAAATTTAGCATTCCTGCCGATTATATTTAATCTCCCCTTAAGAATTATCCCAGCAAATTCAGATCCTATTAAAACACAGATTTTGCAGAACTTCCTTTAAAACAACACGAATTTTCATTAATGTAAGTGTCACTAGCAAAAGATCAAAGATTCTTTAATTCTTTTGTACAATTAATGTGTTCTAATTTGAGAATGACAGAACAAATTTTGCTTTGTTCAATAATTTCTAAATTTAATTCAAGTGTACCCTTAACACTAGACAAATTCACTGAATATTTTCAGTGCGTTTCAAACTTGTTCAATCAACCAAACAAACTATGAGTCATTTTTTTTCTTAAAATAAACAATTTAATTTTCTTTAAGTAGAAATCTGTTTATATAATTATCGTCGGACACTGTATCTCTCATTATTCGAGCCAAATAATTCATGTTACCATTGCTAACTTTTACAATTAAAGTCTGTTAACAAAATTCCTCAGAACATAATTTATTCACAAGTACACATTTTCTGTAGTTTCTACTTATTTTAGTGTCTATTAATTCACTATCTGTCATTTTAACCTTATTAACAATTACAACAACAAAAAATGTTGCAGAATGATTTTACAAACAAAATAAACAAAAATTTTAGTGTTACAATTTTGACCGAATGCGTCTTAAAATACTTAAAACAGTTGCCTTTTTTCAAAACAATTTTTTTTCGCAAATATTCCATTATAATCGCATTTTTCATATTTCGCAATGTGTCTTGCATATAAAAAATATTTATTGGTAGGCGTTAAAATCTGCCTACTTTTAAAATAGAAGTTAAAAGAAGTTTAAAATAAACTTCTTTAAAAATACCTCGATGAATATTAAGAAATTTTGTTTTCATCGGCACTTTCATTTTTTCCACGATAATGAAAAATAGTGATGCTTTAAAGTTCTTTCATAGTTAAAAATGCATATTTATATACATATATATAAGTTACATTTACATATTTATGAAATAACTTGTTCCTTATCTTATTGGGATATACTTTAAAGCTTCTGAAATTTAACCAGATATTCTTATATCTGCATTTTTCGATTCATGAAAAAATATAATTATGTGCATTTCTAAAATACTGCATGCATTTTCATGTATATACTTTGTCTTTGAATTATGGTCATAATATTTTATTTTGTTTAAAACCAGATAGCTTATATTTCACTGATTAATATTTTGATTTGATTTTACAGATTACTTATTATTTTTGAAGAATATAGTAATACTTATTATTACAAATCTTGAAATAACAGATTCATTATTCTTTTCGGCAATAGAATAATAATAATTATTAAAAGCCTTCTCAAATGTGAAATTTTTTTTAAAAAATTGGGATGTTTTGTAAAATAAAAACAATCAATTTTTTTTACACATTGCTTTCTATTAATTTATAAAAAAATTCCATTTTAAAACATGTTGATTTAACTTTTTTGTAAATTTTGCCATTAAGAGTTTTAACTTTTTTATCAAATTGTATTTTGTGAAAATATTTCGAGCTATATATATGTATATAAATGTATATATATATACCGGGTGTCCCAAAAATGACTGATGGATTTTAAAATTCAATAACTTGCAAGCGGAGACAACTATTAAAAAAATTTTTGCAGAAGGGCTATGTATAATGTTAGGAGTTTTTTTAACCGTAATTCTTGATTTTAGTTCTAATTTCAAACAACAGATGGCGCTGATGGCGGTTGGTAGCCAGTCGACGCCGAGACTTTCTTCATTCAGCTTTGACACAAAAGAAGGAGATTAAGGCTATGGAGTACGTCTCATTCTACAGTACAGTCTTGCTCTCAGTCCCCGATTTTGGACTCATTCGATATGATTTCAATGGAATGCATTGTTGCTATGGAAATAACAGATTGTTATAGTGGAAAACAGCGTTCAGAAGTAGGCATAAATTTGAGTAATTTTTTTTTCCAACCACCTTCGTCGTTCCAAGGCCAAGCTCGCACTCTCATTGGTTGTTTCTCTCGGCACTGTTTTCACGTAACTTGGCGATAATCATACTTGGCGTAGCGATAGACGCTTCCGTCGAGTTTGATTTCCTTCCGCACCGAGTACGAAGTAAACCGAGTACAAAGTAAAAAGTTGTGTGTAAAAACTTTTAAAGAGTACAGCTTTCAGTAAGACACGTTCCATGCAATCCAATACTGCAAGAGAAGTTATTTTGTACTCGGTTCGGAAAGAAATCAAACTCCTCGACGGAAGCATCTATCGCTACGCAAAGTATGATTATCTCCAAGTTACATGAAAACAGTGCCGAGAGCAACAACCAATCAGAGTGCGAGATTGGGCTTGGAACGACGAAAGTGGTTGGAAAAAAAAATACGCCATAAATTTCGCAAGCAGTATTTGAGTTTGCAGAAGATTTTCGTTTAGGAAATTTTATTTTCCCGGATTAAATTACTTTTTTATGGCACGATTTAAAGAATATTTTATGCATCATATTTTAAAACTAGATAAAGAGATTTTTTTCAATTTGATGATTTTTGTTATATTCTTAAGAAATTTTAGATCTTTTAAGAAAATTCGTCAGTAGATTTTTATGAATGTTCAAAAATAATCGTGAAAACTGTTGATAGTACAATATTGTGTAAAATAACGACCAAAAACAAATATTATAAGTTGCCTTGTTTAGCCCTTTTCAATAGGATTAGTCTATCGTTGCATTAACCCTCTGGATCTCAAAAAGACCGAGACCTCCCGAGTTATTTTAACTCGTATATTTCAGTTCCCACCAGAAAATTAAAATCACAATATTCCCCACAAACACTTGACTTGTGGCCGTAAGCTGGTTTCTTCGCGGCCAGTAGGAGTTAAGGCCATTTGTGACTAAACAGTAATGTGCCATAAATGACTCGCCGCTAATTGCGGCAGCTACCGTCAAGCCGATAACGGATCGGCGATGAAGAACTGTTGCGTTTATTTTTCCGGCCAAATCTTAAAGGTCGATTTCTGGAAAGCATGTAATGGCCCCCAATCTTATAGAAAGCAAAGGGCTAATGTCGTTTAACATGCATTTTTATTTAAAAAGTTTTTTTTTTTTTTTTTTTGTCTCGATAACGTAATTTTTTTTTAAATCCGGATTTTAATAAACATATAAATATGATGCGAGACATATATTTAAAACACTAAACCAGATAACATATTTTAATTTAGTTTGAAAGTATTTTTAAACAAAATAGAAATTGTCTCAAAAATGTATACAATATTCCAAGTATTTTTTTTTCACTGGCGCTTTATTACATTCATTATTCATAAAGAATAACTTAAAGAAAATGAATAAATATTTAAAATAAATTAAATGAATATGCTATGAGATTTATACTTGAAATAGTAAAATAGATTATTTCTTTTTACTCAGTTTAGAAATATTTTTATATAAAAAAAATATGTAAAAAAAATCTTAAAAATATAATTCGATCTCTTTGTATGGGTATGTTTTAATAGTCATGCTGGAAATAATGTATTTTTGAAATTTTATTAATTTCAACGGCCAAAATAAACAGACTACAAATTGATAAGAAATCGGAACAATATATTTAATTATAATAAGATGCATTCATTAGGAATAAAAAAACATCGACAAGAAATTTACAGATGTGATTTAATTTATATATATATATTAAAATTTCATGAAAAGGGATATTTTTGTAAACAAAGTGAGGGAAATGTTACTTAGATGGTTTTAATTGGTTTTAACAAGCAGTCTGTTGAACGCGAGAGGGAAAAAAAGAAAAAAGAAAGAAAGAAAGAAAAAAGAAAATATATAAGCTGTTTCTTAAACATAAATTTTTAATATCGTTTAAATTATATTTTCATGCAAAAGAAAATTCTGGGAAAGAAATTTGAACTTCTGAATTTAGTGTAAACGAAAAAAAGAAATAAAATTCCTTACATCTATTAAATTTCTAACAATTTATGGATATTTATTGTTTTATTGGCATTATTTTACTAATAATAATACAGATAAAGTCATATATTGTTTTTCGCATGTATATAAGTAAATGCGAATACACAAATGTCAAATACATGTCACTCAGTGTTAAGTAAAGTTGAAGAATTATAAAAGATTTTTCTTTTAACCTGTGTTTTTGTATTTTAATAAAAATGTAATAAAATTTATCTGTTTAAAAATGAAAATAACTTCTTAAGCTAGATTAGAGAAACATAAAATGCGTATGCATGTATTTTGTCAATTATTTTAAGGAAAAAAATAATTTTCTTATGTTAAATAGAATTCTGTCTTGTAACATGTTCTAAAATTTTACAAAAATACATCTGAAAAGAAAAGAAGATGTTGTATTCGATAATACGAACATATGGTGATTCCAGAAATTGTGATTTGTTCAAAATATGCATATGAAGTACATCTCTTTAGCTGTAAAATAAAGCAATCTCTTCATTAACGTTAACAATTAAAAACGAAAACTTTTT